>CM068379.1:60428531-61819781 GCA_034770075.1 Aralia elata | reverse complement strand
ACCAACCAGCAACCAACCAACATAGAAGGTAATCCTCCAAAGGTGGATCCCCGAGTTAAGAGTTCGGAATGGGATAGATGAAGCTGTTCATATAATATCAAGCATCAAGTAGTTATAAATTCTGCAAGGTTTGTACTAGTTCACCGTGTTTAGCAATGCCGAGGGAGTACTATGGCTACTTGTGTGCAAGATGCCGTCTTTTGGATCCTTTTTCTGTAAAAAAAGATTGTTTCATATTTGGTAGAGAAAATAACTCCTAAGCTGGTTGCTTCTCAAGTTCAGTTTCTCTTATTTTGGTAGCTAAGAGTCCTTTGGTATATGATTTTCATTCTGTGTTGCAATACTATGCTATTGAATGTAGTAACTGATCTTGCCCAAAGAACTTGTTTATAATGCTTTCTGAGTTTAGATCAAGTCTTTATGATGATTTGCATTATTGTGGATGAGTTAGTTTGTTGTGGCTCTACAGGGGCAGGAACTTTGGGTCAATTAGTACTTGCTTTCAATGGTTATAATTAATAGAAGAGTAAATTTGTAAAAGTGATATTTTGTTTTTTCTTTTCATTGGAACTCAAAAACGCAAGAAAAGAAAATTTTTAAATTTTCTATTCTTTTCTATTAAAAACTCAGAAACAACACAAAGGAAAACTTCCAATTTTCTATTCTTTTCTTTTATGTTCTAATTTAAGTTTTCTATTTTTTTCTTTTCCGTCCAAAACTCAGAAACATAGTGTTAATACAAAGATGTGAGTTGTTGAGATGCATTAAGAGGTGAGTTGCTAAGATGCATTAAGATGCGATCAAACACCACATTCTTGACACAAAGTGTTTCAAAGATGGGTGTCTGACTTACATAGCCAATCAAATATCACATCTTCTGTTAATTTTCTAAATCCTAGTATATTATCTAGGCATATATATAGGAGTACAATAATCCAAGAAACTGAGTTAAACAATTTTATTTTTTTAGTTTTAGGAAGTTGAGTAAGATTTAGGTGCGTAGTCCACCACTAAAATTTATTTTTCTTTTTCTTCGAATTATTACAATATAATTTGAATCGCGCCACAATAACATTCTTATTTGCAATGCTAAAAATTTTATGATTTTAATGTAGATACGAGTTTAATTAACTATAGCCAACCACTAAATTTTATTTTTCTTTTTCTTCGAACTATTACAATATAATTTGAATCGTGCCACAATAACATTCTCATTTGCAATGATAAAAATTTTATGATTTTAATGTAGATACGAGTTTAATTAACTAAGATTTCTTCATTTCCTTTTTCTAAACAAATCCTAATTAATATGAATAAAATATGTCAAGAATTAATTAAAGGGACTCATTCCAAATGAAAGGAGCTGAATATATTAAATTGACAAGTATTTTTCACAACATTCTCATTTAATTACTACAACACTTTGGTGCTTAGATGCTACTTGTTATGAGACACTTTTTACATAGTGCATTACAAAAATATGTAATGAGGCATTTTTATTAAAATTTATTTTTAGGGGCACTTGTAAATATAAGCCATTAAATATATTTTGCCTTATTAAAATTTATTTGTTGGGGCACTTGTAAATATAAGCTATTAAATATTCTTTTTCATTTATTTGGGTTTTACTTTTTTAATTCCCGCTAGAATTTTTATTTGGCGCAATCCTAAAGAAAAGAGTTGGACTGAAACTCTTGTATTCCTCTTTACCTCCTCCCCTCTTTCTCGGCATATCCCACGATTATGAAAACCGGCAATCTATTTTCCCCAATTTTGCTCGAGTCTCATCTTCATTTTCTCTCTACCTTACGAGGAAGGTAATTAGTCCTCAATTTTGCTCCAATATTCTGTAATTCTGCTCAAGCTTCAGGCTTTCTCAGGTACTAAAAACAACCGTTTAATCTAATTTTGCACTCTTCGCTTTACATAGAATATATATATATATATATATATATATATATATAGCAACGATCAAGAGCAGAACTCTTAAAAAACATAACTAGAGATGGTTTGGTCCGTCGCCATAGGTTCGGTTCGTCGCTATAGCTTTTAGCGACGGACAACACATAGCGACGGACCCGTCGCTAAAAGCTATAGCGACGGATCGGACCTATGGCGACGGACCAAACCGTCGCCCGGTCCGTCGCTAAAGGGTGTTCTGCTAGTTATGCTTTTTAAGAGTTCTGCTCTTGAAATGCTCCCTATATATATATATATAGGAATGGAGCAGTTTGTGATCTATATGTTGAAATAGTTTATTGTAATCATCAACCTATGAATCTAGAAACACAAAAGAATTCGTCCCTGCCGGTTTTCTTCCGTGTTGGTTTATGTCCAGCTTTTTTATCTGTTTTTTTTTTTGTGCCTATGAAGTGTTTGATGAAATTTCTCGGTGAAGGTGATTGAAATAAGGTTAAGCATGAAATTAGTTTTTACCCCAAATTACAACTCTTTGTGGATGTTATTCAAAATAAGTATTTTTTGGATAAATACATATTTTTGTGTGTACATTATTTTCTTCATCATCATTCTTTCAAATATTTAGTTAGATTCTTGTTGTAATTCAATTCTTCTTTGTACAATTGGCTATTCTTTTATGTTCTGTTTATGATATTTATAGTTGTTGGTAGTAAATTTAGTTGGCATTGGTCCTCTCAATTTTCTTGTACATATTCTGCTCATGAATCTATGCCCCATTTTTCGTGTCTTTTTCACCTTATCTGAGATTTTTTTCTTTTTCATAATGCCTCAGGAAACAGAAAACTCAAGAGTCTTAGTTATGGTAGGAAAACAAATTCTAGAGAACAATTCAGTTACAAGTCACAGTTACATGTTTACATGGATTAGGTGTATTATTTTTGGTCAGGTGAGGATTCCAGAAACTTGTAGTGTGGCTGAATTTTACCTGTTTGGAAATAGTTATGTCTCATATAGAGAGAAATGTGGAGAGAAAATTAATAGGCCTATAATAGCCTAATAGGTGAGAAATCTTAGTCAAAGAGATTTTAGAGGACGAGAGTTTTTGGGTCATGATTTCCTTGTATATGCTAAGTATGTCAAAACATCTTAAACTTATCAGAAGAATTAGGTAGAGCTTGTTGACAAAAAATGAACTAATATGCCTTTTTTTTAAGTTTAAGATAATGGTAGTTAAGCATTCTAGCATGATCACTCTAAACTAGCTCTTGTACATGTTGTCCCTTTCCTTTCTTACAATTTTAAAGAGTAGAAGGTATTGCTTTGGCTTATGTAGCAGGTCGATTACTGCAACCATAACAGGTATGATGATGAAAACATTGGTTTAGGATCAGTTGCAACCACTGTTATCAAGGCGTCGCCTAGGCGACGCTTAGGCGTCCAGTCGGTACATATTGGAAGGCGTTTGGGCGACTTGGTGGGAGGAGAGAAAGGCGAGCGCTCAAATAACGACTTGGACGACTATATGGCTAAACGGTCGACTTGGACAGAACGAGTGCGGTTTGACCTGAAGCTTAACTGGGTTAAAAAAAAGAAGTAAACTTCGACTGATCTTAAACCTAATTGATCGATCGATCGTGATTTCGGAAGAGCAGAGAGGAAGAAATGAGTCGCAAGAGCAGAGAGGGGAAAAGGGAGAGAGCAGAGAGCAAAAGCAGCAGAGGGACTCACCTGCCGATGCGTCGACTCCGATAGTCCGGTATGTTTCCGCTTTCCTTTTCTTCTACTATTCTTCTTCTTCTTCTTCTCTTCTTCAGTTCTTCTAGCTTCTCTTCTTTTACTCTTATTTGTTTTCTTTCTGTTATACTCTTCTTATTCTAATTTTTTTTCCTTCTCCTTTTGGGTACACCACTCCTGAGGTTTTTTTCCTTCTCTTTTGGGTACACACCGAGAACAGAGGTTATTTTTTTTTGTTTCTTGGTTCTTGAATGTATGTTACCAGGGGTATTAATTGAATTGGGCAACGTATGACTTTATAATAATAATAATAATAATAATAATAATAATAATAATAATAATAATAATAATAATTGAATGTATGTTACCAGGGGAGATAATGTTTTTTTTTCTTTCTGAGCCTCTGCTGGTGCTGTTATTGACTTATTGCGGTATAATTGATTTTTTTTGTTTAGGAGCTGGGACTGATTCCTCTTGTATAATTGATAACTAGATAAAATGATCTCTGTTCCAAAATAAACTACTATTTAGGATTGATTCCTCTTGGGACTGATCAATTTTTTATTTTATTACGAGAGGTTGTTTTTTTTGTTCCTTCTCTTTTGGGTTTCTTAATTCTAATTGAGGTCAAAGGAATGTGTTGATAAATTGATTTTCTGTGTTGATTGCTGTTTAGTGGTTATGAATGTGATGTGATGTTGCTTGTTTGTTTAATTGTATTTTGTAGAAAGTTAAATGGCGGAAAGTTCGGGAGCGGAGGGTTATGATCCAAATAAGGATCCTAAAAGAAAGGCCAAGTCTAAGGATTCGGGGTGAAAATATGGATTTTAGCTGGAATTAAGCGATAAAAATCTCGTGCAATGCATACATGGAGGAATCACGAGATTCAAGCAATATCTTACCGGTGGGTATGGGGATGTGGCTAAGTGTCCTCGAATTACAACAGAAATTGCAAACGAGATGTATCAAGCAATAATGAGTAACAAAAAGAACAATCATCAATTTAATTTGATGACAGTGACGAAGTAGAAGAAATTCAATTATCTAATATTCTAAGCAATGCATCCAATCCTTCCAATGCTTCCTCTGCAGCTGTTCCAAGTTCTGGGACTGCATCTAAAAGGATGAAAAGTGCATTTCAATTCACTAAGCCACAGTCACAAACAAAGACAATTGAAACTCATATTAGGAAATCTCCTGAAGAAGTTGTGGACGAAATGCATCGCAAAGGTCCTAGCCAAACAACTTTGGAGAATCATCTAAGGTCACCGGAAGAGAAAGAGAAAGTTCACATACACATTGTCAACTGGTTTTATGAGCATGGCATTCCTTTTAATGCAGCAAATTCAAGAAGTTTTGAGGTGATGATAGAGGTTATCGGACAATATGGGCCGGGTTTGAAGCCTCCTTCGTATCACGAGTTGAGAGTTCCTCTTTTAGAGAAGGCAAAGACTAAAACAGAGGAACTGAATGAGAAGCACAAAACTTCTTGGAAGCAGTATGGTTGCACTCTTATGTCAGACGGATGGATAGACAGAAGAGGCAAACACTTGATAAATTTTCTTGTTAATAGTCTTGTAGGGACTTACTTTATGGGATCAGTTGATGCTTCTAGTCAATCTCAGGAGGCAAGCATGTTGGCAGAGTTACTTGATGAGAAGATCAAAGAGATTGGGGCTGAGTATGTTGTACAAGTAGTGACAGACAATACCTTTAATTATAAGGCAGTTGGCCAGATTTTAATGGAGAGGAGGCCTACTTTGTTCTGGACACCACGTGCAACCCATTACCTAGACCTTATGTTAGAGGACATATGCAATTTAAAGCAGTTTAAGTGTACAATCAGGAGGGCAAGAAAAATAATAACATTCATTTATAGACATGGTCGCCTTCTTGATGCGATAAGGAGAAAAACAAATGGGAGGGAGCTTGTGAGATCGGGAGTCACCCGATTTGCTACATCTTTTTTGTCCCTTCAAAGCTTATGCAAGCACAAGGATGCTTTAAGACATTTATTCATCAGTGATGATTGGACACATTCTAGGTTGTCAACTATAGAGGCGGGGGAAAAGTGTATGATACAGTTATTTCTACTAGTTTTTGGCATGTCGTTGAAGATTGTATTAGAGCGTCACAACCATTACTTGTTGTCTTGAGGATTGTGGTTCGGATGAGAGGCCAGCTATGCCTGAAATTTTTACGGCGATGGAATATGCAAAGCAGAAGATCAAAGATGCCTTTAATAACAAACAAAGGCTATACAAGAAAGTGATCGACATTATCGAGCGAAGATGGGCATGCCAAATGGAGCAAAAGTTATATGGGGCAGCATTATTTCTCAATTCGGGAAAGTATTTTGACATCAAAGAAGAAGAAGAATCTGATTCAGCTTACAGGTTACGTAGCAACTTCAATGATATTCTTTCGAAAATGGTTCCTGACCAAGTTTTGGCAGACAAGAAAAGCAACCTAACCGATGTCTATGAATCCTCTCGTGATGACTTTTCTAAAGACATGTCGATTAGGCAACGAAAGTCAAAAAAATCCTAGTAAGTATATTAAATTAATTATAAAGTTTACTTTAAGTTTTATAATTTAGACTATATTTGATTTGATTTTTTAATTTTTTACATCTAATGTAGTTGATTGGTAGAATGCTTGCTTTTGGCGGTTGTGTTATTGAGCTTACAAAGTTTGCAAAGGGAATCCTCGGCCTTTGTTGTTCTTCTTCTGGTTGTGAACACAATTGGAGCACTTTTAAGTTTGTAAGTATTTAGTAATTAAATATCTTGTATTTAATATTAATTAGTACATAACTAAATCTATAAATATTTTATATATTCTTTTGCTTAATATTTTTTTAAACAAAAATTTTAGATTCATACGAAGAAGAGAAATAAGTTAGAGCGTCAACAGTTAAATGATTTGGTGTATGTGCAATACAATCGTCGAATTGTTTTAAGGTTCCAAAAGAGGCGCGAACTTGGAAGAAACTTTGATCCATTAGTCCTAGATGATTTCGTTTGGGGTAATGAGTGGATAGTGCCCGAGCAAGATGTAGTTTATAATGGAGATGATCTTACATGGGAGGATGTTGATAGAGCTGTTGGTGCATCCGATGCGGCCGAGGGTCGCAATCTTTGAATGTCTACTCACGGCGTGGTGGTGTTTTAATTTCAAGGGAGGATAAGAGCTATGGATGACTCTAATTCTGATGTTGGAGAAGAGGATGAAGGCCTTCCTAATGATGATAAGGATGTGGATGATGGTTATGGCCGAAGAGTAACTACTGTTTCAAGTGATGATACTGTTGTTGGGAGAGATTACGATGATTTGACCTTTGATGATTATGCTTGATAGCTTGAGTGATCTCGTCGTTCTAAAAAATGAGACTTTTGAGTTGATGAATATTGAGTTTTTATGATTTTGTTTTATTTCTATATTATGTTTGTTTCTGGCAATGTCACAATGAACATGAACATGTCTTTGAATTCTCTCCCACCATTTTTATATAAAAAAATATATGAGATACAGTAAATTAAGGTTGTTGAACTGGCTACTGTTATTATGTGGCAGATCTGAATTATAACCAATAAACTGATCAGTGAATGGAACAAAAGTGTTGGTAGTGTCATTGAACTCATTCTGCTAGTTGAATCAAAACTTATCACTCTTTTTTCTTTTTTTTGTTGTTGGTTAGGCCTTTTGGCCCATTTAGTTCGGATATTTTCATTGTCTTTTGAAAATTCAACAAATATATGAAGATAGCCTAGTGGCGAGCTCTACCACTGCCATTAAAATGGTCCAGGGTCTATATTTCTCGACATTATAACTTATGGTTTCAATGTTGAGAAATAAGACTTCAGGAAGACAGTAACCAATTCTTCTAGTCAGATAATCTTTAAGGGTAAGCCCGTTCTCGAAATTGTAAAGATGCCTATTGTACCTTTTGCTTTATTATATTTTGGCTCATAATTAGATCAAGGATTGACTAAAGAACTTTTCTGTGTGACATTAAACCTTTTGAGTTGGAGGAAAATGAACATGGGATTCAGATCATTATGTGTTGTATAACACAAATTTAACACAAACATGAGATTCTTTATGTTTTTAAAGCAGCCTTATTTCTTGTTAGTATTGTCCCTTCAAAAAGTCTTTGAAGATATGCAAAGTAGTCACCCATTTGCATTAATACTGTTGGTTTAGTGAATAGTGGAGATAAAATTTAGTTAATTTCTGTATGCAACATGGTGTAAGCCATGATATGCTAGTTGATTCTTTCTTATGCATTATTTTGTCAAGGTTGCTTCCTAATAGTGAAGGGTTTAAGAATTTAGTGACCCTTTTAATTACTTGAACTCCTCCCAGATTTTGTCTTTTGCGGACTTTGAACATGTAAGAAAATTTAATTTTTTGATATTTCCCTTTTGAGTTATTAATGTAATTGATGTCGAATGAGGAACATCATTCGCTCTAGCTTAGGGAATAGAGGATCATTAGGTTATTGTCGTCCTGAGCAGAACTTTTTAGTATGCATTTTTCAATTATGTCATTTTTTCAAATAATTTGTGGTCCTACTTATGTAAATTAACAAATCAAAATCCAAAAAACATATGCAACTATAACACATTCAATCACGATGATCACCAGCATAGGTTCTAGTGAGGATTATATAGTGCCACTTGGGAGCTGTGAGGATGTAGTGACTAACTTGCACAAATTGAAGGTAATCTGGCCAACTAGATCAGTGAAATATAGTAATTAATTGAATTTGGACTATTTGGTACTTTGTGATGTAGGATCCTAGTTAGTGATATATACTTTTATATCTGAAGTTAATTTGTGAAAACCATGACTGAAGTGCTTAGTATCTAATCTCTGAAACTTTTATGTTGTGTTTGGTTGATGGAAATGGAATGAAATGGGCTGGGAATAGAATGACCATTCCTTCCGGAATGACTTAAAACATGTTTGGTTAGGCAATTGGAATGACCATTCCATTCCTTAAGTTATTCCCCTTCAAATCTGAATGTTATTTTTCATTCCTTTCTAAATAGGTAGGTTTATTTCATTCCCTACCGACTTCATTCATTTTTCACCCGACTTTATCCTCTTCCATCGATCGAACTTCTCATTCTCACCTCTCGGCTTCTCTTCACGATACCTTCTATCCCTACCTTTCTCCCACCGATCGAAGGAGCAAGTTAGCACCAATTTCATTCTCATATCCAATTGATCGAACAAAATCGCGAAAGGAGAATAAAGGTATTATCAATATGGTTCTCTTCATCATTCTCGTTCTATATCTTCACCAATCTCTTCAATACCATAATTAGCACTCGAATCTAGCTTTCAATTCTCATAATGGGCTGTTTGAATATTGATTTATCATTCTCGTTCTATGTGTATATGTATATATGCTCTACTCTTTCAATTCCATGTTTAATTTCATTAATTGCTTGGGTTTTTGTTTGCTTTACTAGAGTATCCTCCATTTTTGTCTTCTAAAAGTTTGATAATTTGACTCAAAGATAACTAACAAGTATATAATTGAACTCCTTTTATTTTTTGTTTTGTTTTTTCCTTTCCATTTTCGATGTAATTTTAGTGAATTTTGTTTTTGGGATAGCACCTTAAATGTATTTATGTGACTGAATTATTACCATTTGAACTTGTAATGATAAAAGATTGTTTTGATGTTTCTGTTTGATAGTTTTATGCTAAAAAGGCCTTTTTGGTATTTACAATAGAAATTGGTAATGTCAAAGGTGGATCCTTATGTATTGAGTACTTCATTAGCATTGATGCCAGTGGTTGATATGCTGATATGGTATTGGACTTGGACCTGTCTAGGGATAGCTAGCAGAGGTGGTTGTGTTATGTTGCCTGCGCCATATGTATGTACTGCCCAATTACAGAGTTCTTCTTGCTAATTGGATGAGTGGCTGAGAATACTCTGAGTTCTCATTATCTTTGTGATCATGGGTATTGTGCTTGCCAGACCAGACACTGTCATGTTGCTATAATTATTAGAATAATGTTTATTTTATTAGAACTTAGACATGTAAAAATCTTGTGAACATTAATTGGACTTGGAAGCTACTGTCACATTGCTTACTATCATGTGAAAAACTTTGGTATATTTGAGCCTAAACTTTGGTATGCAGGTTCATAAAAAGGCTGCTAAGTGGAGATACAATCATTTTCCATGGTATGATGATCTTAGTATAATCTTTGGAAGAGATAGGGCAACTGGTCACGATGCCCAAACTGCAGCTGATGTGCTTAAGGAACTTGATAAAGAAGATGCTATTCTTCAAGGTGCTGAAGATGGGTTTCAGGGTCTTAATTTTGATAGCTTATCCATGATACATGACACTAATTCTGACGAGTCTACAAGCAAGAAATCTTCAAAAAAAAAAGAAGTAGAAGTATAGATCCAGTTGCAGAGGTTGTTTATAGTGCTTCAAGGATGATAGCTACTCAACTTCATGAAATCGCCAAAATGTTTAGTCAAGCAATTTGTGAGGACAATCTGATGGAGGAAAAAAAGAAACTCAATGAGGAGCTTTCCAATATTTTTGGAATTTCCAAAGTACAAAGGTATCAAGCTGTGAAGAAGATGACCGATAATGAGAATCTCATGATATTGTTCTTTGTTGCACAAAATGATGAAAAGGATGATTTTGTACAAGTTTTACTTCGTGAAGACATTCGAAAATGTAGTGAATTTAAACTTTTAGGCTTATTATATGAATGGTAATAATTATTTTCCTCTCATAGGATATATCATGTCATGGTATTATATAAAATCTTGGTATTATATAGAATCTATTATTATGTGAATACTTTAAAAACCATTGCCTCAAAAGTGTGACGTTTGGTTCAAAATTATATACATACTTTAGCTTGAATAATTGTTTGTCAGTGCATGCTATATTATTTTTTGTTTATTTCTATATATGATTTGTATTGGCTTTAAGGTTTTTTTCATGAAGGTGTTTATTTGAATTTTAAATGCATAAAAACATATAAAAAAATAATTTTCTAGTAAAAACATATTTTTCATTCATTTTATAAGTTTGTAGTATATAAAAACGAAAAAGATCATTTCACATTCCATTCATAATGTAATTCATATAAATTAAACACTTAAAATAGAATGGTGATTTTATTCTCGATGGAATGAATGGGCAAACCAAAAATAAAAATGAGAATGACCATTCCATTCCCATAACCATTCCATTCCTTAAGCCATTCCATTCCTTAAGTCATTCCATTCCATACATGCCAAGGAATGGGAACCAAACATAGTATTACATTTAATGTGAGCTTGGAAAATATTTAGGTGACAAAACAATGGAATTCTATGCTATTTGTTGTCTAAAATTAGTTTGAAGTATATATTTTGAAAAATAGTTTGAAGTATCAAAACACTTAGCTCTTGTATTTAATCTCTGTAATTAAAACAAATAGAAATTTTGCAATATTCTTCATAGGAACCTGTTGCTTAGTCCAAGAAAATGGATATAACAGAACACAAAATTTTATAGTACACTTTCAGTTTAATTTGAAGTAGCTCTTTTATTCCAGAGTTTGTTGTTTAGTTTACTATTAATATTTATTTAAATCCGACAAAACCATATGTCAGCGTAACTGTTATTAGCCTTGCATATTTAATTACAATTATAAGTTGTTGAATCTCTTAACTAATTAATAAACTGAATATTATCTAGCTGTCCATGTTTGAAGGTTTAACTATCTCGAGGTTTGTTGAATTTTTAATTTAATTAAATATTGCTTAGTTAATTAATAGGATTGGTATTTGACTGATTGTTATGTAACACCATAGTAATATAATTTATTTACATATGCTGAAGAACTAAACGAAACATATCTATGACAGGTAACATGCGTGAAAATAATGGTGTAAAAAAAAAGAAGAAACGAGGGCCCACTGCAATGCACAAGATCTGGGTACGTGAAGAGAACATAGTTGGAAATGGATCCTCTCCATTTCACTTTTAACGGTGAAAAAATGTCGGATTACTATTTTTTTTTAGAATTGATCTTAATATCATTAGCTATCTATTAACATATTTGGATCATTACTAACAAAATCATTATTAACCCAAATTGATGAACTTGATGGAAATGGAGAGAAAGTGAAATGGAGAGGATCCATTTCCATGTTATACCTATTGAATATAACAAGTTTGGACAGCCAATTGGCGAAAATAAAAGTACATTGGTTCATTTTTGGGTGTTATATCAAGGAATAGAAAATATACACCACTCAATTATGAGAGCTGGACAAAAGTACCTGAGCATTCCAAAGCAAATATGATTCAACTAGTAAATGTATTGTTATATATTATATACATATGTTAATTTAAAAGAAATTGGTATACATCTTTTTGTCCAAATATTATTATGTTTTGTTGTAGCGTCAATTTGATGTTCCTCCCGGTAAAGAGAGTTGGATCATGATGTCTTTGGAAAAGAAGTGGAGAAATTAGAAGGCTCGAGTTAAGAGGAATCATTTTAAGGCTTCTTTGTCTTTTGATACTCAAGTGAAAAAAGTACCACTAAGAGTGCATCCAGACCAATGGGGTGAGCTTTTTAAGTCTTGGTACTATGAAGCAGGGGTGGTCAAAATTTTCGGTTTTTTTGGGTTTTAAGGTGAAACGGACCGGTCCGAACCGGTCGGTTCGGGACAGAGAAAACCGGTTCGGTATAGACCGGTTTTCGATACCGATTTCGGTTAATTATTTTGATGGTTCGGTTCGTACAGAATATTAAGTAACAAATTAAATGTACCAATTATCTATTCCCACTTCACATGATCTAATACACAGAAAATTCAAATATGCGCCTGTTTGGAAGGACAAGACCATGAGCTCCATCATTTTATGTCAACGCATCCTTCAAATTATAACCACAGGTTGGTGTGTGTATATATATATATATAAAGAGAGTAAGTTTCAAGAGCAAAAATCTTAAAGAGCATAACTAGCAGAACTCTCTTTAGCGACGGACAAGCTACGATTTTGTCTGTCGCCATAGGTCCAGTCCGTCGCCATAGTTTTTAGCGACGGAAAAATCGTTGCATGTCCGTCGCTAAAGAGAGTTCTGCTAGTTATGCTCTTTAAGAGTTCTGCTCTTGAAATTTTCTCTACATATATATATTATGCATATATATTACTTACAAAGATGCAGTATTACGGAACATCCCTAGTTATATCACAGGTGTAAGTTATATAGGGAGAGAGATACTGTAAGACCCCGAATTTATGAAATAAAAGTTTATTATTTTCTTTATGATTATTTTTCTAAATAGTGAAGTGCTTAATTGTTTTAAATGATAGTTAAGGGTGTTATATTCAAATTATCTGATAAACAGTATGTCGGGAAATATTCCTTTTGTCGGGGAATATTCTTTCTGTCGGGGAATATTATATTCGGTACCGTACGACGGCGCCGAAATGACAATATTGTCAACGATAGTGGGCCCCATTGTCGGATATAGAAAGTGATAGAAATTGGCGACAAAACTTTAACCGATAACTGTTGAAATACCTGGTGATAAAAAGAACAGTAAAATGCGTTATTCCACAGTAGCACACGGTGTCGCACAGTGTTTTATATTATTGATTCAATAATTGATAAAGTAACAATTGCACAATATCTTGATTCAATAATTGTTACAGTAGCATCTGCATAATATTTTTATTATTTGTCATGACACTATAACTCATATTATTTGATAGGATATTTTAGCATTATTGACAATGTCTAAAAATTCTGTCTAGGAAAGGGGTTATTTAATTGCGCGCCATTTTTATGGAATAATCTGGTTGCCAGTATTGCGAGTATATGCTATATGTGATATTACTACATTTAATACAATAATACAGAAAAAAAGATTTATTGTGATAATGAAGTTATTTTTATAATAGTTTTATCTTTTTGATAATGGAATTATCTTTTGATAATGGAAGAAAAAATGGATGGATGATATAAATGGAAGAAAAAATGGATGGATGATATAAATGGAAGAAAAAATGGATGAATGATATTAAAAGAATATGCCAAGGGTATAAGCGTAATAAACCAAGAAAAGTTGGAGAAAAGACCAAAATGCCCTCACCTTGATTTTCCTATAAATAGGGAGAGTTTGCTTAAGAAATTTTCACACCTTCATTGCCTATACTTTCTCTCTCTCTCTCTAAATTTCTTAAGTTCTCTTAGTGTGCTAGGCTATTGTGAGTATTTGTGAGAATACTAGTATTGTCCAAAGTTAGTAAACTTCATAGAAAGTAACATCCAGTTAACGAAGGTAGGGAATATCATTTCTTTCATACTCATATATAATATCATTTGTTTTCATATTCGTAAGTGATATTATATTCATAAAGGTTGTTATTCATTCTGTATTAATTTGTGGGGATAATCTGTCCGTGCAGTATGACGCATGCCTGATGAATATCCTTTTGTATTCATCTCTTATTATTCTGTAGGAATAACCTGTATGTACAGAGTGTCGTACCTGGTGAATAACCCTTTGTATTCATTCCTTATTAATCTGTGGGTATAACCTGTAAGTACGGAGTGTCGTACCTGGTGAATTTCCCTTTGCAATTGTTCCTTATAAAATTTGTGGGTATAACCTGTCCGTGCGGATTGACGCATGCCTGATGAATAACCCTTCGTATTCATTACTTATTAATCTTTTGTGGAAATAACCTGTCTACGCGAATTATCGCATGACGGGTGAAAATCCATTTGCAGTTTCATATATTCTGTTATACTCGTATAACGTATCATTTCTTTTGTACTCTTTAAAGGATATCTTTTTCTCTCACATTTCTCCATTTATGATAAGAAATCTTTGTTTGTTTCCAAAACCTTATTTTTTAATGGAGAAAATCCCTGAAAAGTAGTAGAATATCCTTAATAGTTTGTGCTTCATCTAATATCTTTTCACTTGAATCTTTCTATTTTATTTTATACGTTATAGTTGAAGCATGAAATAATTTCTTGAATATCATTCTTGAATTTGACTCCACAATTTGGTCATCGTGTTGGCAATTTGGTCAATCTTTGATACTGATTAAATTATAGAGCTTTTCTTATCCTTAATCTCACTGTATCATTATCATCATCCCCATCCTCATACTTAAATTGTGGTATTAGTTCTCTTTGGCCCGTAGTGCAAAGATGAACTGGCGTGACATGATTTTGACCAAATTGTGTATTGGTATAATCATGACTTTTGGTGTTACAAATAAAGGCATATGGTGAAAGTTCTCTTTGGCCTGTAGTGCAAAGATGAACTGGCGTTTGGCGTGATCATGACCGATGGTGTTACAAATAAATATCTTTGGCACGTAGTGCAAAGAGAGGCTGTTGAAATTGTTGATTGGTGTTACAAATAAATATCTTTGACACGTAGTGCAAAGAGAAGTTGTTGAACATGAATTATTGATTGGTGTTACAAGGATAAAATATTGGTGGTGATCCTTTAACTTATAGAAGATGGTAGATATTATAATCTACTTGACTCTTCTAATGGATTGTTCGTTCCGCTGCAGTTGTTGTTGTTGAACAAATATAATATCTTTAAATATCTGATTTATTATTGTTGAAGAGTAAAGATAATTTTTATTCTTCATTATCTTAGTCATGATATTTCTTACTGGGCTATTTGAGCTCACCCTTTTCAGTTTTGTCCTATTGTTCTTCTCAGAAAAGGAAAATGTAGCTGGGACTAGCTGGGGAGTGGAGTAATGGTCCGAGTTATTGGTTGTCCTCATCAAGTTATAGCATAGTTTAATAATAATTGTACTGGAGACTTAAAACGTGTGTTGTCGTCTTTTTACGGCATTGTAATAATTTGGGTTTGGATACTGTGGTACCATACGGTACGATATTTGTTTGGAAAGTCACAGTATATGTGTGGTCGTATTTTGCACGACAAATATTAGTTGTATATGAGAAAATTCGTATTTGTATTTGTATTTTTGTAGAATATTTTGGCGACTCAAAATAGATTGTGTGGACTTATTTTGGGGGCGTCACAGATACACATAACACAAGCATGAAACATAAGCAAGGAAATGTCAGAAAGGTTATATATATTTATAGTTGTGAAGTCACCATTATTTTGAGAAGAATTAAAATGTAAAATGATCATTTTCAACCGTACTGTAGACATTGAGATGAGAAATGTTATGCTTATATATGCATTGATGCAAAGCAAAAACGAGCAGCAGCAACATTAATAGGTAGAGAAATTCATTAATTCACTTGAACCAAACCAGCAACATTGCTTTCATACAACCGGTACAAACATGGTAAAAATCGGTACCGAACCGGTATCGGACCGGCTAACCGGTTCGGTATACCGGTCCAATCGGTACCGGTATTGGTACCTAATTTTAAGTATATTCAGTAACCGGTTTGGTTTGGTCCGGACCGGTTCGGTATGGTAATTTACCGATGAACACCCGTACTCTGAAGATATGTAGTTATGTTGCATAAGAAAAGTTAAATAGTATTATTACAATTTTAAATAGCTCCTAAAAATAGTTTATTTTCTAATTCATTTAGAAACTCCGTGACAAAAATAAATCTAGCCGACAACAATAGAAGATGATTCATAGGACTGGTAAGAAGATTTTTATTGAAAAAGCTAAGGATAAGTTATGTAATATAGTTAATTAAAAAAGAAAAATAAGGCTAGATACTAAAAAGGTTATCTCATGCATGTAACATATTTTGAATGTTTATAGAAAAAAAGAATTGGGTCACTCTCCAACCCGAGTGCAGTTATTTTCGTCTTGCTATGTAAAGAAAAATGTTGATGAAACTAATCAACAAGTGAAGCTTCAAAAGATCTGTAAGTTCATATAATTGGTTTGACAAGTTTTTGGTATTAATTTAGGGGTTAAATACACTTTTTCCCATTATACTCAACCTCGATTTACAAATGCATCATTGAACTGAAAATTTTAATGTTCAACTCATTGAACTATGCGTTATTTACAAAAAGTGATAGAGTTGTCTGTGTCCGTTAACCATTTAACAGAAAATTGACGTGACAATACGTGGCAGTATATTACATTACTTACGTAGATTAAATATATTACTAAAAGACTTAAATTGTTGAGTCGTATAAAAATAACACCTTTATACTGCCAATGGTTAAATCTATTTTTCTCCGCTGTACTCGATCTCGGTTTACAAATGCATCACTGGACTGAAAATTTTAACAATCGAGTTAGTGAACTACAAATGTTTGTCAAATTGTTACAAAATTCGTTAAATGAGTTGACTTTTAACGTAAACCTATTACATCAGAAAGGATAACCCCACATCCAAGTTCACATCACTTATTTCACGTGTGTTCATCCTAGTTATTGCCATGTTGGAAACTCAGTGGGTATAACAACATTTGGTCGACCAAAAGGTCACATTCTCAGACAAAGAAATTGAAGGCGCGAACCCTACCATGTGAAAGAGAGAGAAAGCGCGCGAACTGTAGCTGCTAAAATTTATAGATTATCCTTGCAAATCTTAGTGACAAATCTTCTTCGGTGCGAATCTTGTGCGTAGATCAAGCAGGTATGTTAGATTTCTTTGATTAAATTGATTTTGGACATGGGTTGTGAGTAACATAATGATTAAATTAGGGCTTTTAATCTTTTGTTGCTATCTTGTGGGTCTTCTCCATGTTTTCTGATTTCATACATCCGATATATGGTCCATGGGGTTGATTTTTACGATTGTTGTCTTTATTCTTATTTAATCACTATTCCCCCCACTTGTTGATTGTATACTGTCTGCATACATAGGGAAATATATGGAAAGTAATGATCTTTTGTTAATCTGTATTCCCCACTACTGCTGTTGGTAAATAAATAATTTTTTTTTGTATTTTTTATGTTTTCACAGAATGAGTGGAATTTGTCAGCTACATGTTCATTATGGGGGCAAATTTGTTTATCAACCTAAATATGAGTACAATGGAGGTAAGATTGAAGTTTATCCTCGTTTTGATGTTGATTTCATGTGCATGACTGCAACTAAGTAATTGTCTGCAGCTTTAGATTATGATGAAAGTGCTAAGGTTTATTTTAAGAATAATGGTCAAACTAGGGAAAATGGTTTTAGATTGGTGCATAATGATGACATTATTAGACACATGATAAATGTGTGTTTCCCTTTTGGTGTGATTGAACTGTATGTTGATCATATACTTGTGAATGAAGGAGTTGTGAATGAAGAACTTGTTGGTGAATGAACAACCTGCGGTTAATGAACCCCCCAATACAAAAGATAATAACAAAGGGAGTACTAGTACAAATGATAATCTACAGAAGTTTAAGAGGAGTAATAAGAAGGAGAGTAAGAATAGTAAGAGAAGTCAGAAAAGGGAGAGTAAGAATAGTAAGAGGAGTAAGAAGAAATAGACTAAGAATACTTAGAGAAGGAAGAGTAATAGAATTAAAATGAATAAGAAAATAGATAAAATTCAAGATGAACCAATTGTGCTTGGTGACTCAGAAAGTAGTGATGCACAAAGTGACAGTGACATATTAATTAGTGATGAAAAATTACTAAAGGCTAGGACGAGGTGCAGGGAGTATAAAACAGAGATGACTAGAGCTGAAAATAAGGCAGGTGATGAAACGAACATTGTTGATGGGGATGCAGGTGACGGTAATAGTAAGGGTATTGAGGGTAATGTTAAGGGTGATATTGAGGGGATAGGTCAGAGTAAAGAGGTTGATGAAACTGGGAATGAAGGAGATGATGAAGGGGTAGGAATTGGTGATGTTGAGGGTGATAAAGGTGCAACAGATGGTGGTCCAAAAGTGAATGAGGGAGTAACAGAAATTGAAGAGGTTGATAGAAATAGTGAGGCAGATAATGTTAGTGACTTTGATGATAGTGATTGACACAGTGAATATGAGGACAATGATGTTTTAAGGTCCCCCTCAGAGAGCAGTGAAGATAAGAATTTGGGTTTTGTAGGTCCTCTTATAAAGAAGAAAAAGAGGGTCCTCCTATAAAAAAGAAAAAGCATTTACATTGTGATATTTTAACCCAAAAACAAAAAGAAAGCACATAAAGTTCTCACATTACATGATATTTGCAAATTTCAATGAATTCAAGACTGCTATTAGAGACTATTCAATTGCTAAAGGCAGAAAGTTTTGGTACAAGGTGAATGATAGGGAGAGAGTGCAGGTTAGGTGTGATAAGGGCTGCCCTCGGAAACTGTGGGCCAGCTTTATTCAACGGACTAACAATGTTTAAATTAAGTCAATACTGGACACACATAATTATGTCTACACTTTTAAAAACAAGTTGGCAAACACCAAGTTCTTGGCAGAGTTTTATGGAAATAAGATAAGGAAAAATCCAAACTGGAAGTTAAAGAACATGAAAGAAGAAATTAAAATCAAATTGAAATTGGATGTAACCTTTATTAAGTGTACGAGGGTGAGGAATTTAGCATTGACAAGTATGCATGCAGTCATGAAGAAACATTATTCAAGAGTTTGGGATTTTGGTGCTGAGATTAAGAGAACAAGTTGGTGAATGCACTTACTCAGCATTGTTGTATAAGTTTCTTACAGTACTTAGGTTGCTCAACATTTACTCTTATTTGCTGCATTCATTTCTTGGTGCTACATTAATCAGCTCTGTCATATTCATTTCTTGGTGTCAAATGCCAAATATATTCAAAATGAATCTGTTAGGACAAATGCATATTTGATTTGATGATGATATAATGTATATTTGTAACAAGTAGCTTTTATGAAGTTCTTATAATGAAATTGATGTAAAAAGGACTTAGATTAGATGATCAAACTTGTTAGGTTGATCTATTTCGTTGAGTAAACTGAATGTATAACTATAGAAAATTAAACGACTGTAAAGATGTTTAAGTCGATCGTAAAGTTTACTGAATGATCGTAGAACATAGTTGTCAAATTCGTAGAGTCTACTCTGAGATCGTAGAGTCTACTAAGAGATCGTAAAGCATAGTAAAGATCGTAGAACTGTTTTCTTTGAGATCGTAAAGCATATTGAAGATCGTAGAGTCTGCCAAAGATCGTAGAGCAATCTACTAAACAGATCGTAGAGCTCATTGAAGACCGTAGTCTGAAACAGATCATAAAACAGTCTGCCAAAGAGATCGTAGAGCTCATTGAAGACCACAGAGTCTGAAAGCAATCGTAGAGTAGTCTGCTAAAGAGATCGTAGAGCTCATTGAAGACCGTAGAGTTTAAAAGAGATCGTAAATTTCATTGAAGATCATAGAGCTTTAATAGAACGTAGAGCTTGCCAATCGTTGAGTCATCTAGCCAGATACTCTATGACCACCATGAAACTCTACGATTAGCATTCAATACATAAATTATAAACAACCTTCAATACCTTCAAATATACATTCATTTCTTGGTGTCAAAAGCCAAACATACATTCAAATGAAGCCAAATAAGCATTCAATACATACTTGTCAAAATAGCCTTCAATACATCAATTATAAACAACCTTCAATACCTTCAAATATACATTCATTTTTTTGCTGCATTCATTTTTTGGTGCCAAAAGCCAAACATACATTCAAATGAAGCCAAATAAGCATTCAATACATATTTGCCAAAATAGCATTCAATACATACATTATAAACAACCTTCAATACCTTCAAATATACATTCATTTCTATTTGATGCATTCATTTCTTGGTGCCAAAAGCCAAACATACATTCAAATAAAGCCAAATAAGCATTCAATACATACTTTCCAAAATAGCCTTCAATACATAAATTATAAACAACTTTCAATACCTTCAAATATACTAATCTACACATTTGTTTGCAATACAACGAAAATCAAAATCCAAGAAACTACTAAAGCAATCCATAATTTCTTTTCCATTGAACTTTGCTTGACAATCTGTTTCTTTAACGTTTGGACTTGTTTTTGCATCTCCAATACATCTTCGTGCTTGGTTTCTTCATTTTCTTTGTCACCTTTGCTCATCAATTGGTTGCTAACTTCCATATTTTTTTTTATTTCTTCCATCAATCTCTCAACCTTTTTATTATTTCTTTCAATTTTTTGCTTCAATTCCAGTATCACTTCCCTTGCTCTTTTTGTAAATGGTGGATCACACCGTTTAAAAAACCTACAACACAATCTTTTATCCTACCACAAATTAACTCAATTATTATTCTCATCCATAATCAAACTAAAATAGTAAAGAAATTAACAAAATGGATAGATAGTGCATGCCACATAAGCAAAACATACATATTGCAACTTCATATTACCCATATGAATAATAAATGGATAGATAGTGCATGCCACAGAAGAAAAACATACATACTGCAACTTCATAGTACCCATATGAATAGTAAATGGATAGATATTGCATGCCAAAGAAGCAAAACATACATACTGCAATTTTACTATTTATCCATTTACTATTCATACGGGCACTATGAAGTTGCAATATGTATGTTTTGCTTCTGTGGCATGCACTATCTATCCATTTTGTTAATTTCTTTTCTATTCTAGTTTGATTATGGATGAGAATAATAACTGAGTTAATTTGTGGCAGGATAAAAGATTATGTTGTAGGTTTTTTAAATGGTGTGATCCTCCATTTACAGAAAGAGCAAGAGAAGTGATATTAGAATTTAAGCATAAAATTGAAAGAAACAATGAAAAAGTTGAGAGATTGATGGAAAAATTAAAAATATGAAAGTTGGCAATTAATTGATGAGCAAAGGCGAAAAAAAATGAAGAAACTAAGCACGAAGATGTATTTGTGATACAAAGACAAGTCCAAACGTCAAAGAAACAAATTGTCAAGCAAAGTTCAATGGAGAAGAAATTATGGATTGCTTTAATAGTTTCTAGAATTTTGATTTTTGTTGTATTGTAAACAAATGTGTAGATTAGTATATTTGAAGGTATTGAAGGTTGTTTATAATTTATGTATTGAAGACTATTTTGGCAAGTATGTATTGAATGCTTATTTGACTTTATTTGAATGTATGTTTGGCTTTTGGCACCAAGAAATGAATGCAACAAATAAAAATGAATGTATATTTGAAGGTATTGAAGGTTGTTTATAATTTATGTATTGAATGCTAATTGTAGAGTTTCATGGTGGTCGTAGAGTATCTGACTAGATAACTTTACGATTGACAAGCTTTATGTTCCATAAGCGCTACGATCTTCAATGATCACTACTATCTCTTTCAAACTCTACGGTCTTCAATGAGCTCTACGATCTCTTTGGCAGACAGCTCTACGATCTCTTTAGTAGACTGTTATACGATCTCTTTCAGACTCTACGGTCTTCAATGAGCTCTACGATCTCTTTGGCAGACTGCTCTACGATCTATTTCAGACTCTGCGGTCTTCAATGAGTTATACGATCTCTTTGGCAGGCTGCTTTATGATCTCTTTGGCAAACTGCTCTACGATCTTGTTGGCAGACTGCTCTATGATGGCAAACTCTGCGATCTTTAGTATGCTTTTCGATCTCAGAGTATATAGTTCTACGATTTTTGACATACTCTATGATCTTCACTATGTTTTACGATCTCTTAGTAAACTCTACGATCTTAGAATAGACTCTGCGAATTTGACCACTATGTTCTACGATCATTTAGTAAATTTTACGATCGACTTAAACATCTTTACGATCATTTAATTTCCTATAACTATACATTCAATTTACTCAATGAAATAGATCAACCTAACAAGTTTGATCTTCTAATCTAAGTCTTTTTACATTAATTTTATTATAAGGACTTCACAAAAGCTACTGGTTACAAATATACATTATATTATCATCAAATCAAATATGCATTTGTCCTAACAGATTCATTTTAATTATGTTTGGCATTTGACACCAAGAAATGAATATGACAGAGTTGATTAATATGACACCAAGAAATGAATGCAGCAGATATGAGTAAATGTTGAGCAACCTAAGAACCGTAAGAAACTTATGCAACAATGTTGAGTAAATGCATTCACTAACTTGTTCTCTTAATCTCAGCACCAAAATCCCAGACTCATGAATAATGTTTCTTTATGACTGCATGTATACTTGTAAATGCTAAATTTCTCACCCTCGTACACTTAATAATTGTTATATCCAATTTCAATTGATTTTAATTTCTTCTTGCATGTGTCCTTTAACTTCCAGTTTGGATTTTTCCTTATCCCATTTCTATAAAACTCTACCCAGAACATGGTGTTTGCCAACTTATTTTTAAAAGTGTGGACACAATTTTGTGTGTCTAGTATTGACTTAATTTTGTACATTGTCAGTCCCTTGAATAAAGCTGGCTCACAGTTTCCGAGGGCAGCCCGTATCACACCTAACCTGCACTATCTCCCTGTTATTCACCTTGTACCACAACTTCCTGCCATTAGCAATTGAATAATCTCTAATAGTAGTCTTAAATTCATTGAAATTTGCAAATATCATGTAATGTGAGAACTTTGTGTTTTTCTTTTGTTTTTGGATTAAAAATATCACAATGTACATGCTTCTTTTTTTTTTACAAGAAGACCCACAAAACCCAGATTCTCATCGTCACTGCTCTCTAAGGGGGACCTTAAAACATCATTGTCGTCATATTCACTGTGCCAATCACTATCATCAGAGTCACTAACATTATCTGCCTCACTATTTCTATCAACCTCTTCAAATTTTGTTACACCCTCATTCACTTTTGGATTACCATCTGTTGCACCTTTATCACCATCAACATCACCAGTTCCTACCCCTTCATCATCTCCCTCATTCCCAGTTTCATCAACCTCTACACCCTGACCTGCCCCTCAATATCACCATCAGTAACATTACTCTCAATACCCTCACTATTACCCTCACATGCATCCCCATCAACAATGTTAGTTTCATCACCTGCCTCATTTTCAGCTCTAGCCATTTCTACTTTGTACTCCCTATACCTCATCCTAACTTCTAATAATTCATCAACACTGCTTAATATGTCACTGTCACTTTGTACATCACTACTTTTTGAGTCACCAAACCCAATTGGTTCATCTTGAATTTTATCTGTTTTCTTATTCATTTTAATTATATTACTATTCCTCCTCTGAGTATTCTTAGTCTCATTTTTCTTACTCCTCTTACTATTCGTACTCTCTTTTTTCTGACTCCTTTTACTATTTTTACTCTCCTTCTTGTTACTCCTTTTTGACTTCTGCAAATTATGATTTGCACTAGTACTCCCCTTGTTATTATCTTCTGTATTTGGGGGTTTATTAATCGCAGGTTCTTCATTCACAATTCCTTCATTCACAAGTACATGATCAACATACAATTCAATCACACCAAAAGGGAGACATACATTTATCATGTCTCTAATACTGCCATCGTCATGCACCAATCTAAAACCATAATCACTAGTTTGACCATTATTTTTAAAATAAATCTTAGCACTTTCATCATAATCTAAAACTGTAGCCAATGACTTAATTGCAGTCATGCACATGAAATCAACGTCAAAACGAGGATAAACTTTAATCTTATCTCCCTTGTACTCATATTTAGATTGATGAACAAATTTTCCCCCATAATGAACATGTAGGTGACAAATTCTACTCATTCTATGAAAACATAAAAAATACAAAAATAAATAAATTATTATTTATTTACCAACAACAGTAGTGGGGAATATAGATTAACAAACGATCATTACTTTCCATATGCTTTCCTATGTATACATACAACATGTGGGGGAATAGTGATTAAATAAGAGAATAAAGACAACAATCGCAAAAATCAACCCATGGACCACATGTCAGATGTATAAAGCCAGGAACATGGAGATAACATAAAGACCCAAAAAAGATATCAATAAGATATTAAAAAGCCCTAATTTAATCATTATGTTACTTACAACTCGTGTTTAGAATCAATTTAATCAAAGAAATCTAACACACCTGCTTATGGATGCCCCGAAAATATTTTATGAGGCACTTAGTTGGTAGTTACAATTACTTATAGTAGCTATTTCAAGAGCTCCTAAAAGTGTTTATGTTGCATTTAAAAGTGTCTCATGATGGTTGATGTAACCGTTTTTTGTTGTTTTTGGATGCATTTTATAATGTCCCAAAATATGTCATTGAGACACTCCAAATTGTAATTTCAAGGTTTATTATATCGACATTTCAAAGTGCCTCATAAACTTATTATGACGGCTCAAGTTGTGGCACTTGTGTTATGTGCCTCTTCACGTAAAATGTCTCTATAGAATACCTATGGGGGCACTTTTGAGTGTCCCTATAACCTATATTTTTTGTAGAATTCTAAAAAGATGTCCCCAAAAATGATATATATGAATATGTAATTTTCTGGTAACCATTCCTGTCATCCACTCTATTATGAGAGTATAAAGAAAGAGCATCTTCCTACGGATCAACCTGTGTTGATGTTGAGTCCAAATAATGTAATAACCAAGGTCATCAAGTTGACTGACAGACAAGAAACTTAAAGAAAACTGAGAAATACCCATCCAATCCACATCCACAAAAAATAGGATGAAAGACTGATACTTCTTACCAAACTTTTCCTGAAAGAGTTACCAGCGAGATTACCGCCCATGAAGGACATTCAACATTAGATCGATCTAATCCCAAGTCCTAGAATGATAAGTGCTTTCCAAAATTTGTCAATGTTGTTATCACTTTTGTCTATGGTTGGCAAGAAAAACCTTTAGGCCATATCAGCACTAGGTTTTTTGGTGGCTTAGTCTCTCTTTGCTTATTAATATCCATGAAATTTGATTCCTCTATGTTTGGCATTTAGGTAACCAACGTATATATAAAAATGATGAAAATGATAGTTTTTCAGACTAAGTGTATGGGGGTGGTGAGTGACTGACTAATTAGTGGAATTTTGGGAACTTATTGGATGAGTGAACAACGTAGGAATTGACAATCTAAGACCATACGTATCAAAACATAAAAAATAAAAAATTAAGAGAGCAACTAAATATCGAAAAATATTATTTTCTTAGTTTTGTACCCGAGGATTTTCTTTCGTTACAAATTTCACGCAATTTTTAATACATATTTAACGATAAATAATGTTTTTAAAAATGTCACTAATGACACAATTGTTAGTGACAATTAATATATTATTAAAAATATATTTTTTGTCATATTTAAATAGTCCAACTATCCAAATATGAAAGAGAGAGAATCCGTATATGTTCTTTTACGTTATCTTTTCGATGCAAAAATGAAGATCAATTATTGCTGAATTTTATATACTCCTTTTTAAGATTTTACTTTTAATTTTTTTTAATTAAGTTGTAAAATCTGAAAATTCAAAGTTAATATAAATTTATTTAATTTTAATTAATGCAAAGGTAAGTATAATAAACTTATCGAAAAGTACTACTAATATACTAATTTTAATTATTTTGAAAACTTGTATAAATAACATCAATTTTAAATTTAAAAAGTCAAAATAAAGACTCTTCTGTAAAACAAATGAAGTATCTTTCTTTTTATATATAAGAAATCACATAAAAAAAAATAAAAAACAAAAAACAAAATGGGCGGGCTCAGCTGTATCCGGATCTAGCATATATTGTCCGACATGGTTGGGATCAAACATTGCACTTTTTTAGTCACCCGGGCCCGACTTGTTACTCCTTTCTTTTAAAAATTGCAATTAAATTTTGACTTTTTTCGAGTTAAGCTGTGAAATTTTAAATTTTAAAATTAAAAAAAAAACTATTATAAATTATTTATAATTAACAAGTACAACTAATTATTTTATTTGATGCTTTTAAAATTTAAATAAAGTAAATAATTTAAGAAATTAATTTAAATCTCAAAATGTATATCTAACCTTGCAATGGAGCAAGTATTTTTGCACAATATTCTCATTTCATTTTCCTACTGCATTAAGTGCTTTCAAAGACTTGCCATTTATATTTATCACTTGGCTATGGTTGGCAAGGGGTCCATAAGTTATCTGCAGAAGATTTACTGGTGGCTAAGCATCTCTTCGCTTATTAATATCCATGAAATATATATTATCTTATTAATATCCATGAAATTTGGTTAATCTCTGTCTGGCATTAAGAAGAGACCAACAAATAATAATGGTGGAATGATAGTTTTTGAGACTAAGTTTGTGGAGGTGGGGGTTGACTGTGACTTAGGTGGAATTTGGGGACCATAATGCATTAGTGGACAACTTGGGGGTTGACAATTGAATACCCTACTTATCTATAAAAACAAAAGGGCAAATAATTCAAGGAAAAAGGTACTTTTCTACGTGCTTATAAATTTATAATATGTAATCTTATTATTTAATTATCAATCTATGGGAGAGTAATTAATGGAAGAAATTAAGGTACTTTTCTATGTGCTTGTATGGTATCTTATTAATTCAAATACCAATCTATGGGAAAGTAAGTAATGAAAGGGGAAAAAAAGGTACTTTTCTATGTAAGTACATTATATTATCAATTCATAAATCAATCACAATGGGATAATAGATTGTGGGCGAATTTGAAGGAGGACTCGCATAAATTGTTAAATCATTTAACTTAAAATCAAAATAATGAGTGAAAAAATCATTTCAAGTTATATAATAAGTACACATTAATTTGATCGATATGAGGGCTTTAAATCTTAATAGGCCCCTTACGCGTACAAGGTACGTACGCGGTCAATGTGGGCCTAAATATGTCTATAATTAACTTTAGTACATGGTCAACATGTTGACAAAGATAATTATATAGTGTGTAGAAATTAACTTATCTTGTACAATTTAAGATTCAATGGACACAATTTTTTTTAAAAAAAATCTCTTTCGTATGTACCATAATGGTGCGTAAAGAGAGTTTCAAAAATTGTTTAAACACCAGAATAGTGCATACAAGAACTTTTCATACACACTATATGCATAACGATATTTTTTTCTTTTTAATTAAAATCACGTCCGTCAAATATTAAAATGAGCAATACATTAATATGAGTTAACTACTACAACTTCATAACCACCTTTGGTTATGGGTGAAGATCCTTTTGCTTGTATATCTTAGGTTTTTTTTTTTTTGGAAACTAATCAAGCAAATCGAGGAAACTAATCAAGCAAATCAGTCCATAGTTTGAGGACCAACCTAGAAATTATTCCTAAAGTTTTTAATGGGAACTACCCTTCTCTCCCATCCTAGCTACCTATCCTTTTTCTTAACAAAAGGAAGAAGAGAAAAAGACATGCACAGATAAATAGCATACACCAAATTTAAAAAAAAAACAGTAAAATGAAAGGTGTATGCACTCTGAACAGTCACTATCCATGTAAAGGTACTCTGCTTCTTCTTCTGATTTGAGTTGAGAAGACTGCTCACCCTCTCACACTTCTGACATTAATACAATAACATACGACTATTTAATAAATCATCATGCACATTCACAATACTATATATATATATTTAAAATTAAAATTTCATTCACTATAAATATATATAAATTTCGTAACGAATTTATTTTAATGATATTAGGATCATGACACCTCGTTAATAAAATACTTACGTTAAATATTATTATTCTTATTATAATAATATATTATTATTCTAACACCTCTTCGTGTATATATACAGTTAATATATTAAATTTTAACTCATATTTATTCATATACATGCATACATGGTACACACACTCATAATATATATATATATATATATATATATATATATATATATATATATATATATACCAAAATGATCAGGTGCGGGATCCCGTTAAAATGCGGGACTTTTTTTTTTTTGCTTTTTTTTTTTAAAACAACTAAAAATAAATAAATAAATAATTATGAAACTGAAATTTTTACATAATACAATGTTTTGAGCGTAATTTGGATACATATAACAAAACATGTATCTACATGTGCAGACTCCCGGACTGGATCCTTATCCATATTATATAGTACAAATATGTTATCTTCTTTCTAGATTCTAGAGTCTACAACTGCAGCGCAATAATCCCCAAAACCCAGGAAGCATTAAAGAATTTAGTGATCCATAGGATGGGAGTAGATTAGAAGAAGCTCAGTAAATCATAAAATACCCACCACAGATTTCAATGTTTGTAGGTGTTTATCAGCTAACCAATTGCTTTCACTCCCTCTTTCAGCACCCTCTCCTAGGCAATATATATATATATATATATATATATATATATATATATGAGTATATGTTCAAAATTTGAAAATAACAAATCTGGTACTCCCTCCGTCTCGTTTTTAAAACATATTTTTATCTTTTAATATTTATTATTTAAAAATTTTAATTAAACATTAATTGCTTAATTTTTAATATTATCTCAAATATTAAATATAATTATAATTCTCTCATTATTTTTGTTCAATAAATAACACTCTTTTTTTCTAATACAAGAACAATATAGGCAAGTGATATTATATTTAATGTTATACAATTATTTCTTTAATACTTATACACAATTCTAAAACGACATATATTAAGTGACGGAGGGAGTAATTGGTAATAATTTTTAGTTAATTTATAGTTATTATAATTAATTGTACATGTTTGGAACTCGTGCGAAGCATGGATTATTTTTTTTCTTCACTTTGTCACATTTTTTGGCGATTAAAATTCATTTCAATTTAGGTTCGTTATTTTTTATAATTATTTACTAATTTAATGATCAAATAAATTAATTCAATTGTAGAATCTCTTTTAGATTATTATTATTATTATAATAATAATATTAAAAATTCATTTAAATTGTGCGATTCGATCAAATGCACAAAAGTTTCTTTATTCATAGTATAAATATGATATATTGGAATTTTGAGACAATAGTATTGATTTATTAAATTTTTATCTAGCTAGATTGAAAATTTGAATTATATATTGTAAGTTTATTCCCATAAATACTAAGATAAATAAGTTTATTCCCATGTAATGTAGATTTACTTAGTTAGGACTTAAAAAATAATTATAAAATTCTTAATTTTTATAAATGTTAGTAGTTGAATTATATATCAGAGTTTCTAGTTAATTGTCGATCTGAATACGGGCTTTTAGTTGATGAAAAGGTAATAATTTATACCAAAGGTCTTTGACCCAATAATATGACTCACCTTATGGTTTCCAATCCTTAGTAGTAGTAAGGAGGGGGTGTGTGTGTGTCAAAGTAGCAAAAAAAAAAGAAGAGTAATAATTTAGACATTTAGTGTTATTCATGGACCAATATAACATACATTTCTTTTAGAGTATATCTTAGCCACTGCAGTATTTTTTGTAATGGATGTTGTAATGTTCTAAAGTTTTTATATATATCCCTTGTTTCAGAAAAAACAAAATAATCTAAAGTGATCATAGAAAAAAATTCAATTAATTAATGAGAATATTTTTTTGTGAATGATATCGAGTGCATGTATATATGTTAATTAATTATATGATAACGAGTGCGCACACGCGTGTACACACACAAATATATATGTGTGTGTGTGTGTTAATTAAGTATATTCATTGTATTCGAACATATGATATTATTATTATTATTATGTAATTTGTATTTAAAAAATTATAAACTAATGGCCAAATTATTCTTTAGATGACCAACTAAATTAATTTTTTTCCTCTTGACTTGTTAGATAATGGATGCATGGATGCATGTATACATGTTAATTAATTATATTCATTGTATTAGAATATATATTATTATTATGTAATTTGTATTTAAAAATTATAAATTAATAACCAAATTACTCTTGGGATGATCAACCAAATTAATTTTTTTCTTCTTGACTTGTTATATACTTGTATTGATTAAAATTTAAATTTTTTAATTTGATGTTAAATTTTAGAATTTCAGATATTGATCCAAAAAAAATATCTCTATTTTTAGGAGGGAGTATTCATATATAAGAAATTAATATTTTCACATGTAAATATGATTTATTTTTATGTAATTCTCTCTCATATGACGGGTCTCACTTATTAGAGTAAATAAAAAAATCAGAGTAGAAACATCACATTTTCACGGAAAGATATATTCTCTCCATTTTTAATTATAAAATTATTATTGACTTTTTAAATTTAACTTAAAATATTATCAAACTAAAAAATAAAGTTCTATAATTTAAATCAATATAATGATGAAAATTATAAATTATTTAAAAATTATTACTCAATATTAAATTTATTATTTTATAATTTTTGATAAATCATTTTAATTTTAAATTTAAATATATTTAAAATTAAAATTTTATAATTTGAAACGCAGAGAGCATGTATATATATATATATATGTATGTATATGTGCGCGCAATTTTTTTTTTCTACGGTTTGAGTGAATTGGATAAGGTTACGGAAATCTGTAAGGCTGGTCAGACCAATGGTTCCTCTCCACGTTTCCCACTCATAATTTATAAACCTGCTTTTTTCTTAGTACTATTCTGATACCACTGAAAAATCTTCATATAGCTAGAGTAGTACTATAAGATTGAATATTTGAATTCAATGTAATTCAAGAAACCCCCTATATATTATTCAAGAAAATTTTTATGTTTATCTACAAAACTTTATAATAATATATTTATGTCAGATTCAAAATTAAAGATATATTTCAAATTTCTAACATTTTATTTTTAGTTAACTGAGTACTATTTGTTACTACACTTTTATTTAATATTAGCGGCATGTTTCTAAAAAAATAATCTTTTTAAAAAATGTTATTACCTTACAAATTTTTGGCTAAAATATTTCTCTTATTTTGAAATGGAGCGAGTGGTATCCAAATATATGGTGTTTGGACACTTGGTTTCTGGTTTTTCTCGGTGATTCCCAAATGCCTATTTGGCCATTTTTCCCTCTCTGTTTCTCTATATATTCCTCTCTCTCATCTCTCATCTCTCATCTCTCATCTCTCATCTCTGTTAATCACACACGTACACACAAACAAACTTGGTACTCTGTGGGCGTTTGGACTTTTGTGCAATAAAAAGTTAAAAAAACCCCACCTTTCAATTTCAGATAAAGAGTTTGTATAGAAGGAAACATTTAATGAGAACTGAGATTCTTATAAATGAATGAACCCCCATCATTTTCCTTTCCTTTCTTCATTTCTATCTACCTTTCTTTTCTTTTCCTTTCCATACCCTGTTTTGAATCATAAAACCCATGTCATAAAGTATATCATTTGTGCTCCTATGTGTGTGTATATATATATATATATATATTTTTTTTTTCTTGGTCGTAGACTGTGGTTTAAAACGTTTGGTACGTTTAAATATTTTTAATTAAACTTAAAATTTTATTCATATAATAATAACTTATTTTAAACGTAATTTATTCCGTAAGCACACAATATTTAGAGTCTATACGCTAAAAATGTTACTAACCCAGTAGGCCTATACATATATATATACTGTCTCTGTTGTGGGTAGTTGTCCTTTTCCATTCTGAAGATGCAGAAAACTCGTTTTTGAGTCATTGAAAGATGTGACTGGATTTGGTGGGAAGGTTACTACTCAGAGCAAACGTTGTAAAGCTGGTTTCTTTTTGGACGCTTGTTCAAATTAAGGCTAGGAAAATAGATTCCATCTCATATATATTCCTATGCCTGGTTTTCCTTTCCCATCCTCAAGAAAATTAAATTATTTTCCTTTTCCATTTCGTTTCCTTAGAAACAAACAAATAATTCAACAACCCATTTTCTCCCCCCCACCATCTTATATATGGGGAACTAGTCATTTTGTTGGGTTAAGGGATCATAAGTTGTACATTTAGTGATCTTTTTGGTAAAACCCCATTTCATTTTCTTGAGCATTTGTGGCTATGGAAGATCAATGGGGCTCAATCATCAACAATAACAGGGGATCTGGGGTTTCTTTGATGATGAGAGAAGGAGAGGAATTTCAAGAAGTGGAAGTGTGGGATGTTTTGAGGAAGGAGAGAGAAAACAGAGGAGATTTTATCACCAAACAGAGGAAATCATTTTCCTCTGTTTCTTCTTCTTCTTCTTCTTCTTCTTCTTCATCAGCTCCTGCTTGGCGCTTGGCTTTACCTTCTGCTCCAAAAATGGTGATTCAAAGGGCTAAGAGTTGGGGAAATGAGGGCATGAAATTTTCCCTGCAGCAATCATCAGCCCCTGTGAAAATCCCTGATTGGTCACAAATTTATGAGAAAAACCCAAAAATGGGAAACAGGGGAATTGGGGTAGAAATTGGGTATTCTGTTGAGGATGATGAGGAAAATGAAGATGAGGAAATGGTTCCTCCTCATGAGTATATTGCTAGGAGGCTGGCAAGGAGTAGGATTGCTTCACATTCAATGTGTGAGGGAATTGGCAGGACTTTGAAGGGCAGGGATCTCTGCAAACTGAGGAATGCTATTTTGACTCAAACTGGTTTTCTTGAAGACTGATTTATCATTTTTTTTTTCCATCACCATCGAGAATCATCATCTTCTCTTTGTCATTGGTAAAGGGCCCTCTTTTTTCTCCTTTTTCTCTTTTTTTTTTTAATTTTTTTTTAAAAAAAAAGGAAAAAGAAATGTAGCTTGTAATATGAACAACAAGATGATGAACAGATTCCCAAATTTTCAATGCTACATGGGTGTTCTGTTATGATCTTTACATTAGATATTTCAACTATGTTTTAGAGTTCTTATGAATTTTTGTATGGTGGAATTTTCTATGTAAAAGGAACAACTCTTTAGCAGTCTGAGGTTAATTTTGTTTGGTAGGTAATTTGAGTGTCTCTCTCTCTCCTCTAAAGCAAGTACTTTTATTTCACCACCAGTCATTTGGCTACACAAACATAAAATGGTGGATCTAATGTAGGTTGGATTAAAAAAATAGTGATTTTTGGGTGAGATGATGAGATCAAATGTTAACCCAATATTCATCACATGTAAATTTTACTCTCTATAACTTAAATTGTGTACTACTTCGGTTTTAAAATTAGATATTTATTTTTACTACAATTTTTATGAAAAATTTATTTTTCCAATTATATCACTAATATTTATTAGAAAACAGTAATAATTACATGATAATATTTAATGTATCTAAAATATAAATAGTGACATGTAAGAATAGTCTTTAATTAAAAATGTATGTTTAATTTTAGAACAAATCGAATATTTTTTTGTAATTTGAATATAGAGAATCTTGTTTCATAGCTTTAGCCTCATCCAAGCAGTTGTAACCTGTGACTTGAGAGCATTGAAGCATTCATCTAATGCATTGGCATGGAAGTAAAACATTATTGATATTATGCTATGCATGGTTAACATAATAAAAATATCTTTAGTTTTAATACCGATAAAATATCTTAATTTTATCTTGTTGGAATCAATGTTTTTAGATTCGCATCGGTCATCGAATTGAAAAAGTTATTTGGTGAATGGGTCATTGGTTCAATTAGTGGTTAAATCGTTATTGAACCGATGACATCATAAATATATAAAAATATATATTATTAGTAATTAATAAAATTTTAAAAAAATCTTGTTTTTTATGAACTAAAATATAATAAAGTGAGTTACAATATTACTAAAAGTGGTTAATTTTAATATTAAAAAAAATTTGGTAAAAAAAATATTAAAAAAAAAACCTTTTTACCGAGTCAACTTAACCGGTTGAACCACCGATTCGACCGGTGATCAACCGATTCAATCTAAATTTTTACCAAATTAATTCAATCGGGTCAAATTAGATCGGACAGATTCTCGATTAAACCGTCCGGTCCGGATTGAGTTTCAAAACGGTGGTTGAAACTTCATATAATACCAATAAAATAGCTAAAATTTATTTTGTTGGAATTTCGTTATATGAAATATTGTTCATTGTAATAGTACATAACTACCTTATTGATTGTTTCCTTTTTCCAAGAAATAATATAAATACTATATTATTATTTTGACGGAATTTCATTATGTAAAAAAATATTTGTTGTAACGGATTTTAACTTGCGCAGAATTTCGTTTGTTATAGTTAAATTCAACTACATTGTTGATTTTATTTCTTTTCATTTTTCAAATAATGAAAAAATACCTTTATTTTAACTTGTTGAAATTTCATTACATAGAATATTATTGGTTGTTAAAACTGTATGCAACTACATTATTGACATTTACATGCGTTTCAAGAATGATTACTCTAATTTATACAATTAATTTGTTGGATTTAGCTAATAACACTTCCCAGGACTAGCACGGATCCTTAATTAGGATTCCTTCTTGTAAGAGAGTGTGATTACATTTTTACAGGCTGCAAAATTATACTCCTCCCTATGTTCTACAAAATTAGTTCCATTTATAAGAAAAGAAAAAAAATCACAAAAAATATATTTTCTCCGTTCTTTTTTATTTATATATCGTTTTAGAAATTGAAATTTGTTCTTTTTTATTTATCGATTTTGAGGAAGCATGAATGACTTATTTTCTCATATTATCCTTACATTAAATAGTCTCTCCATTTCTATCTATCCGTCTTTTTAGATAGTGAAATTTGTTCATTTTTATCTAAAATTACAAGAATTTTAAGAAAACATTAATGATTTAGTTTCTCATATTATCCTTGCATTAAATACTAGTCTTTTTTACTCCCTTAATGATTGCATTTCTTAATCTGTGTGTTTTCACCTAAAATGTCAATTAAAAAGGAATGAAGAGAGTAATTTGTTTCTCTTTAGTCTTTTCTAATAAATTTTAGAAAGATATTATTGAGATTTTATACCCATTTCTATTAGTCAGACAAACTATTAATTATATTTCTTAATATTTTACACTGTCTTCTAAAACGTCAATTAAAAAAGAATGGAGGGAGTATTTTTTCAGTAATAATAATATAAAATGACACAATATACTTAAATTTGTTATCATAATTTAATTATCATGACACGTTAGTAAACTAACTAGTATATATTATTTTTAGGGATAAAATGGAACTAAAATATAACCTTACAAACTTTATAAATTAGATTTTTTCCGTAAAACAGACAAAATAACAAAAATAGAGTACAACACTGTATGAGAGTTTTTTAGCATGAAAAAGAAAAGAAAAGAAGAGAAGAGAAGTGAAGTGAAGACCATATTTTTTTTCTTTCACTTTCTTTACAAAACCGATAAAAGTAAATAAATTGGGCCCGAATAACCTTATTCTCTTATTTTATTTTTCCTGTGTCAGCGTAAACTTCAAAACACATTTTTATTTTATTTTCTCTTCTCTTCTATTAAAATGCTTCAACAAACCTTTTTTTCCCCCTCTATCTCTCATTTTTTTTCTTTTTTCTCCAATTTAAAACTTGTACGAGAGTTGGAAGAGAGAGAAAACAAAGCAAGGGAAGAACATAATTAAGGCATTTCGTGCCCTATTTTGCTTGTGTTTCCTCGTGAAAAACTTTTGTCGCTTTTGGTTGTTAATCATCATATCCAACAACACTCAATAGAAGCGTGACAAGAGATATGTGAACTTATGTGACAAGATATTATTTAAGATCAGTTTAAATACGAAGTGATTATAATCTTCAGATATATATTTACAACATATATAACTTGATTCCCATCTCCGATTCATTTCAAGACTACAAATATATTTTATATAAAAATGTTCAGACTGTTTTCACAAGTCATTTTAAGGTTGGTACTGAATTTCATTGATTTCCTACGTTTTGGTTTATGAGTAATATTTCATGATTTTCTAAGTCTATATGTATTAAATGGAACCTTGTGGGTTTTTTGATCTGGTCCTCTCATCCTCTGGGATTTTATTTTGGGTCCTTAACAATAATATACAACAATTAAAAATATTTACAAAAACAAAACATTCACAAAATAATGCATCTCTCCTTCCTCCCCCCTCCCCCCTCCCTCCTCCCTCCTCCCTCAGCACTTCCATCATTGCTGCAAAGCCTTGTGGTATGTACAGGATACAAAATATAGCTAGTGAAAGCTATCACACAAGTGCTGTAGCTTATTCAAGAATAATAATTCACTTTCCGTGCAATCATTTTTTTTTCTGCTTATTACACGTCAAATACAACCCCCTGCTCTAAGAGCTCCGTCAAGACGCTTCTCATTTTATCTACTGAAACAGGTTTTAATACGACTCCATCCATCCCGACCCTCATGCAATTCTCCTTCATCATCCTGTCTGTGTTTTCGGTTAGTGCTACAACAAGTGGCCTTTCGTGGCGCTTTGAAAAATGTTCACGTATTCTGACAGCAACATCATAACCGCCCTCCTCCCTCCTCCCTGCTCATCCCTCCTGCCTCATTCCCCCGTGGTTACCTTTTGTATTAAAAGTTGGTTACCTCTGTATTAATGTTTGGTTACCTCTGTATTAATGTTTGGTTACCTTTGTATTAAATCTTAGTTACCTTTATATTAAAGGTTAGATACATTTTGTATTAATTTTTGGTTATCTTTGTATTAAGTGTTGGTTACCTTCGTATTAAGGTTTGATTACATTTGTATTAAAGGTTGGTTACAGAACTTTTGTATTAAGGTTTGGTTACCTTTATATAAAGGTAACCAAACCTTAATACAAAAGTAACCAAACCTTAATACAAAGGTAACCAAACCTTAATACCAAGGTAACCAACCCTTAATATAAAGGTAACTAAACATTAATACAAAGGTAACCAAACATTAATACAGAGGTAATCAACCTTTAATATAAAGGTAACCAACCCTTAATACAATGGTAACCAAAACTTAATACAAAAGGTATCCAACCTTAAAATGAAGAGAAACCTGGGTTAGAATTCCTGTATTGCATAGAAGAAATTTGTATTCCAGATAGAATTTGTGAACTGAGTCTGAGGGATAATCCCTGACTCTGCAAGTTTTGACCACCATGAAGGATGCTGGTGGTTCCACCCATTGGTTGCATCAATAGCATCTCACTTCTGCCATCCCTCCATGCGCTGAAATCATGCTCACCAACTTGTGACCCTCCAAGATTTGATAGGAATTCACGATGTGAGATATTGGAATCTGAAGCTCCTGCATGAGGAATATCAACGCAGGTGTTCTGCTGCTGGGAATTTGCAGCCAATGTATCTGAAAATGATCGAGAAGATGACGCATAGTTCATGTACATCATCATCCTTGGGAGAACTGGTGCTTCGGAATAAGATCCAGACAAGGGTTCCCTCATATAGTTCATTGGCGCAACATCTCTTTCATTGTTTGAACCGGGGAAAGAAGAAGATGAGAGAGGAGAAAGAGAGGAGAGAGAGAGTGATGAATTATATTAATATTGTAAATAAAAATAAAAAAGTGTAATATTTTTGTAATAATTTTATAGAGGTATGATTTTTGTAATTATTTTTAAAAATGTACTAATATATGTAATTTACTCTTTTATTTTTCATAGCTATAGCCAAGCCCATTTGTGTACATTAGCCCATCCAATCAATTTAATTGTAACTACTGCTTTTCGAGTATGAAGAATTCTTCTGTCCCATGTTTATTTGCAAGAATAACACTTGTGATTAGATTATTAATCTCAATTATCTTATTTGTTTTAAAAATTACTTGGGACTATTAGTCTCAGGATGATAAAATAACTTGAAAGGGGAAAACTATTTAGTACCATGTCCAATCAGATATTACAATTTATCATTTGGGATTAAAAATTTGTACACAAAATTAACATTTATCTTTGTTTAAAACGATTGATGTATCATATTCTATCCATCTATATTCAAACTACTTAAAATATGATATTTTTGTTATCAGTGGTAGGAGTATAATAGTCTAAATGGTAAATTTTTATTTAATCATCTAAATAATCTTGAACAAAATAAATATAACATGAGATTATTTTAAGTTATCTCTTGAATAATCTCATTCAAAACAAACATGTGATTAAGATTATAAAAATTCTAAGATTAATAGTCTTGAGATTATAACTCATGAAAATATAGTCGCAAGATTATAATACTTGCAAACAAACATGGTCCTAAAGCATTGACATGAAATTAAGTAATACATCCATAGAAATCTTAAAAATTTTACCTTTTATAAACAATGATAATTAATCTAATTTTAACATGTCGAAATTTCATTACAAAATCTTGTAACTTTGTGTTGTTGATATTTCTTCTTTTTCAAGAAAATATATAACACCTTAATATTATTTTTTAAAGAATTTAATCAAGTAGAATATTCGTCGTTATAACATAATCCAGCGTCTAACTTACGTTATTGGTCTTTCTTTTTTGAATAACTACAAAATATTTTCACTTTATCTCGTTAGAATTTTGTTATACTTTCTTTTTGTGTTAATTTTTTTTAATCGTCCAAGCATTCAAAGAAAATCAACAAGTGAGATTAAGAGAGAATGATCAATTTTTTGCCAAATGCAAACTAATAATAAAAAATATAGTATAATTGTTGGTAGATAAACAAAAAAATAAATAATGAGAGTTCATGCTTAAGAGTTGAGGCATTTTATGCCCCCTTTGCTTGAACTTTCTCGTGGAAAACTTTTGTCCTTTTTTTGGTTATTATCGTATCCAAGTAAAATCCAACAACACTTCAAAGGTGTGACCATGCAAGGTGGCCTAGTTTACTTGGTGCATAATTTAAGACAGAAGAATGTTTGATACTTAGGTCCCACTCTATTTATATATTATTTTTGAAGTGTTCCATAACGTTAAAATATTGCACAATATTTTTTGAATGTCGTAATCTATTATAATATTTTATTCTCAAGATAACTTATCCTCTTCAATCTTCATCACGCGCTATTGCTTTCTGAACTTGTCTTTGTTAAACTTTTTTTCATAACCTGTTGTCTACCTCTATTTCATAGAAGTGAGTCATACTAATAAACCAAATGATCATCAATAAAATATTGCACAATAAATTTTTAGTAAGGTATGCGGAGTATAAAATAACATCTTAATCACCTGATAAATGTACTATATATAATGGTTCCCACACTTAGTTTTTCAAAAGATACGACTGAATTTTAGTTTGGTACTAAATTTCCTATAATTTCTTATTTCTAATAATCTGGTTTATGAGTAATTTTAGAGATTTCTAGGTCTGTTTGTTGGGATCTTTATGGGTTTCAGTTCTTTGTGCTCTATAATGATTTTTTTTAACTTGGGTCGAGCCCAACTAAAATAATGGCTATAACCCAAACCAACTTTATGAAACTGTTATTCTTCTTGGCATTAAAATCAAACTAAAAGATAGTATACCAGTCTCTCCATCCCCAAAAGGATGGATAAAGTATAATTCGCACACGTATTAAAAAAAATAAAAATAGAAGAAAGAGAGTAAAAAAATTTCAAATTTATCTTTAGTGACCTCACAAAATTATATAAAGTGAGCAGTATTTTTATTTATTTTTATACTAATGGACCTTAATAAATGACATATTTACCCTTCACTTTATGTACTTTATCTCATCATTTTAAGGTCAAAAATTTTTATACCTTTTGAGGACGGAGAGGGTATTTAATTTGAACCATTCAGGCTGAGGGGGAGCACTTAATTTTGTTCTTTCTTTTTTTTTCCCTACTGTTATACTCCCTCCGTTCCTTTTTATCTGTCTTTTTAACTATTAACTAGTAAATTTATTTATCTTTATTTCTTGTTTGTAGATTTCAAAAAACCATTAATGATTTAGTTTTCCATATAATCTCTATATTAGATTTTTTTTTTTTACTTTCCACATTGACTATATCATTACATAAAATTACAAAATATAATCAATTTTGAATTTTCAGAATTTCCAAGAAAAAAAACAATGAGACTTTTTTGTATGGAAGGGAAACCTCTACATGCTAGCTCACCACCACCATGCACATCACCACCGCCGCATGCAATTACTCCCACCTTTGAAACCGCCATGCATACTAGCTATTTATATATAAATACTTCTCCGGCACTCCAAATTTATCAGAAGACTCGTAGCTAGCTAGCTAGCTAGCTAGTGCATGACTTTGCAAATTATTGTAGTTTGAGTGTGTGTGTATAGGGTTGTGGGTAGTGTTTGGTTTATATATATACCGAAAAAATGAGACGTGACAAGTGAGTGAGTATGAACAGAAGACAGTGAAGATAATTGAGAGAGTCGGTTGGTAGTTGTGGGTAATTAAATTCGGTGCATGCTCAATCATATACTACTAGCCTACTACTGTGTCCAAATTCAGTGAGATTTTGGTGGTACAGGACGAAAAATAAAAACAACTCTTTTTAAAATATTATTTTCACCAAAAAAAAGTAAAAATAAATAAATAAAAGTACAAGTTGTATCCAAAAAAGTATCTTGCTGGAGCTTAAAACATAATAGTTCGACTACAACAAAATATATGAAAATTTCGACTACAACAAAATATACAAGAAGTTCGACTACAACAAAATATATGAAAATACATTTATTGAAAGATACTTTTTCTAGTATTTCTAAAGGCGAAATCTTCAATCAAATGTTTAAAATCAGGCTTGTCCAACATATCCTTCTCGATACACATGATTGTCAACTCATTTAACCTTTCTTGTGTCATAGTCGACCGCAAGTAATTTTTCAACAATTTCAACTTCAAAAGACTTCTTTTAGCAGATATCACTGTCACATGAATAATTAGTAATACCCCGTAAGCAATTGAAACATTAGAAAAATAATCCAAAACTTTTACAAACTCCAGAATTTCAATGGCCGACTCTATTTCTCTTAGCAAAATCACTTGTAACACTTGCAATTCTAAAAACAAATCATTTGAATCAACATCAAAAAATTTGTCATGTTTTAGAGCATTTTCAAGATTAACACAACATTCTTTCAATCTGATATAATCTAGTATTCTTAATATTTTTGTATCATATAAGAATTCAAAAATATCTTCAAATGTTTACAATTGTAAAAACTATTTTTCAGTTGAGTAATAGTCATGTCAACTAGAACAAAAAAATAATTAACTCTGAAACATTCTTCAGCAGATTGTGTCGTCTTATCATTGGAATTCTCATCAAATTGCTTCTTTCTATGAATTTGACGTTTCTTAAGAAATGCATGATCAATTCCCATACTATGTGCAATAGCTTTGGTAGAAAGCATGGCAGATGTAGACCCATTTTCTCTGTATATTTCAAAGAAAGAAACCAGCGCCTTTAATTTCACACACACACACACACACACACACACACACACACATATATATATATATATATACATATAGAAAAAATCTCTAAAACGAACTGAAAAAAACGAACCAAAAACGAACCGGCTATAGCGACGGTTTTGTCCGTCACTATAGTCAGTGACAACGGTTTTTTTACCTATTGCGACGAACCGAACCTTCACAATAGGTGGTGCGTCGGCTATCTGACCTATAGCGACGGACTGAACCGTCGCTAAAACCGATTCGCGAACGAACCGATTCGCTTGAAAAACGGACTATATATATACTATATATATAAAAAAGATTTGGAGCCCCCCTAATTGGGGGCCAGGACGGTCGACCCTCTTGCCCGTGCTCAGGAATAGCCCTGAAGTCAGTTGAAGTATTATTTATTTTATAGTTAGAGTATATATAAATTGTTACTTGGCTCAGGAAATTATTGAAATTATTTTAAAATATACGAACTATGTTTTTTACGCTAAAATTATTCAACTTTTAAATAATTATCAAAAATATCCGAATTAATTTGGACTAGATAATATATACGCGTAAGCTCTTATGATCAAATTTTAGTACTTGTCATCGCTTGCTGTAAAAGAAGCCATACAAAATATGCCCACTCCATTTGAGAGATTTAATTGAACACTATTAAGTATTAACCCTAGTTTTGGGATTTTTATTTTATGGAAATGCAGATCTACCACTTACCCAGCTATGTGTATGTGTGTATATATATATATAGGGTAAGGATAAGGTGCGGGATCCCGCATTTTGTTAAAATGCGGGACTGTTTTTTTTTTTTTTTTGCTTTTTTTTTTAAAACAACTAAAAATAAATAAATAAATAATTATGGACTGAAATTTTTACATAATACAATATTTTGGGCGTGATTTGGATACATATAACAAAACATGTATGTACAGTCTGCGCAGACTGTACATACATGTTTTGTTATATGTATCCAAATCACGCTCAAAACATTGTATTATGTAAAAATTTCAGTTCTATAATTATTTATTTATTTTTTTTTAGCAGACTGTGCATACATGTTTTGTTATATGTATCCAAATCACGCTCAAAACATTGTATTATGTAAAAATTTCAGTTCCATAATTATTTATTTATTTATTTTTTAGTTGTTTTAAAAAAAAAAGCAAAAAAAAAAAAAAAAGTCCCGTATTTTGTTAAAATGCGGACTCCCGGACTGGATCCTCATTGTGTGTGTATATATATATATATATATATATATATATATATATATATATATATATATATAGGGGACTGATTTATAGTCAACATTATAAATTTAAGGTTATTCTTACAACAAATCGTGACTGTCCAATCGCAGATCTAACGGTGAAATTGATCTCTCGTCCGCAGTTTAATACTATAAAGTCCGCAGTTTAATTCTGCGGACGGGACAAATGTCCAAAATACCCCTCCTTGTACTAAAAAAAAACTTTGGCATCTGCAGTATTAAACTGCGGAGCCTAGAATTTAACATTCGATATGTATGTATGTATCTATATATATATATATATATATATATAGGGGACTGATTTATAGTCAACGTTATAAATTTAAGGTTATTCTTACAACAAATCGTGACTGTCCAATCGCAGATCTAACGGTAAAATTGATCTCCCGTCCGCAGTTTAATTATGCGGACGGGACAAATGTCCAAAATACCCCTCTTTGTACTAAAAAATTTTTTTTGGCATCTGCAATATTAAACTGCGGAGCGTAGAATTTAGCATGCTTCCCAACTTCTCTATTCTCTCCTTCTCACTCTACGATTCCTTCCCAACTTCTCTGTTCTCTCATTCTCACTCTACGATTTTTTCTCTCAAATTCTGGTCTCTGTTTTCTTATTCCCTAAATTCTGTAACTTTCTCTCTCTTTCTAACATATAATTTCAATAGAATTCCACTAAATAAATAACAACCGCAGAAAATAATAATACAAAAAATAAACCAAACACAAGACACCAAATCTTACGTAGAAAAATCTCTAAAATTAAGAGGTAAAAATCACTGGTCGAACTCCGAAAAATTCCACTATAATCAATTGTGAGTACAAATAGTCCTTCCAAATTTTATAACTAAAAACTTGAAATATCACAAAAATTAAGAGAATACAATGATACCTTAATTTGAGTGAAAACTCAAATTACCTCATCACTCAGAATCTCCGAATTAATTAAAGTTTTCAAGTAATTAATTAATCCGAAACCGAAAAGACGATGAAAAGATATGAATAAACCTTCACAAAACCTCTCAATTTTCTTACATGCACTCTTTTTTCTTCTATTCAGTTATGTTCCCCCTTGTCCCGTGTGTTAATCTCAAAAACAGCACTCTGATAGAATTAGTTCTTTGATTCACGCCATATACCATATATATATATACATTGTCCCTGATTCATGCAGCAAGTTGGTTTCGGATTGGTGTATACTCCCTAATTCTAATCAGCTTTTGAAAGCCATATATATATATATATATATTCTTAATAATATATCAAGTCCAACTTGGTTTTGGGGAAAAATAACCAACCCTTTCATAGCTCCCTGCAAATTAAAAATCGGAATCACTTTTGGAAGTGATTCACCTTCCTTTTCCAATTAGACTTTTAGCCCATAATCCTCATGGGTTTGGACCAATATGCCCACATCGGTCACTGTTTTAGAAGAAAAAATGCTATACATCCAAAATAAGGTATATCATGCAGATATTCAAATAATGAGATCAATCAAAAAATCTCCCTCATGAATTAACAACTGCAAGAACTAAAACCCTCATAATTCTAGGCTCTACAGTTTAATAACGCGGATGTTAAAGATTTTTTTCTTTTAATATAAGGAGGGGTATTTTGGTCTCCGTCCCGTCCGCAGTATTAAACTGCGGTATCCTAGAAATTAAACTGCGGACGTGTGCTCTATTAACCGTTCGATTTACGGATGGACAGTCACGATGTGTTATAAAGATAACTTTAAATTTATAACGTTGGATCGGTCATATATGGTGTCATCTTTAGCTTTTCACAATCCCTGTTGTGCGTGCCCATGTCTGTGTTACTGCGTACATGCTTTATGTTGAGTAACAAAATTAATTCATTTTAAGAAAAATGGAATATGATGTAGGTGATCATGTTTCTGCACTATTATCTAACCAACCATTTATTTGTGAGCTTGAACAAATTATAAAACCAAATAACTAGATCAGTTCAAACAACCATTTCAATGTGTTAGTTGATTGAAGATAGAAGTAATCCATTACGACCATGCTTAATTTCTATTTTTATTTCACACGGAATCGCATCTGAGGAATAAGTTTGACAATAGTATGTTTGTTTGAAATAAAAGGCTCAACACCAGAAGTTTAGGAAATAGCCCATCTCTCCTAGAAAAGCACTAATTAATTGGCTAGAATGCATTTAATTTTATGATGGCCATCAAGATTCTATTGATTTTACTTGGAAAACAGATACTCATAAATATACATTCAAGAAGTGTCTGAGATAAAATCAGAAAACTGGCAATGAAGATTTGCCATTGCCAGTTTTCTATTGATTTTACTTGATAAAATCCAATAGTAAACACTAATCTGATTGCCAGTTTTCTGATTTTATCTCAGACACTTCTTGAATGTATATCAGTAGGCATTTTACTTGTCTTTCTTGACACTCTGAACAGGACCATGAGAAGGCCTGACACAGATTTTTATTTTTTTCTACTGATCTTGCTTCGTGGTATTGCCGATTTTTATGTCAAAGTTGATGATGATGATGATGATGTTCATGTAAACATAGATTAAACAAACTCTAATCTTTTTTGGGTGGATATATAATTAAATGGGCTATATGTATATACATAGCTGTGTAGTACACAGTCGCCTATGACAACAGTTTTTTTGGGTTATGGCCACGGTTTTCAACTGTCGCCGTAGACTAGAATATCTATGGCAACGGTTGAACTGTCGCTATAACCCAAAAACCCGTTATCAAAGACGACTCTGTAGTGTATATACATTTTTCCCATATAATTAAATACTTTCTTTTTAACATGATTTTCTTAATCGTAATGATATTGAACAAAATCGGTGATTTGTAAGAAATAAAATCCAAAGACACCATAATGTGTTTTATTTTACTTTTCAGCAAAAGGTTCAAACTACATAAACCAGTAAACTCCACATTTTTCATGACCCTGCATATTCTTAAGTGTTCACTCTTAAGTCCTATGGAGTCTGACTTAACTACATTGATACAGTACTTTGCCCCAAGCTGAATAGTTGAAAATGTTGTATGTACTCCAGATAAAACTTAATTACTAACTACCACAACATTATTATGGAGTGTACCTTTTCTTCAACCACAAATAATGCATGTTACAGTGACTGCTCAACTGAATCGACACTCATCTGATTGAAGTAAATGAATGTGTTTGTTACTTGATAGGAAAAACGAAAATCGATCAGTTGTTGAATTAATTATTTAAACATTTGGCAATCTAAAATGAACCTCGATTTACAAATGCAATGCTAACTAGTAATTTTTTTTAAGGTCTCACTCATGTGAATTAATAAGCTTTCCTCTTGTAGAATTGTTATTTTGCAATGAACTCCGAGTGGGAGCAACTCGGTAATGTTAGAATCCTATATGGACCAATATTATTGGTCTATATAGGATTCTGGACAGATATATGCACACAGCAAAAGGTTAGCTATGATGATACAGATACTCACACAGAGTACCCTGATATTGATATGATGTTTATAACTATAATTAATTTTAACATTCTATATATATATATTTATATATAGATATTCAGCTGAGGGAGGGAAAGCACGTACGATTTCTGGCCTTCCTTTCCTATACTTATTCACATGTTGCACAGCAAATCAACAACACCATAGCACAACCCTTCACTAGATTGTAAGTTGCAGATTTTTTTTCTGTTTTTTTTTGCGGGGGTGGGTGGGTGGGGGTGGGGGGTTTCTTCCTCCTCTTTTCTTTTTTTTTGACTAAGCTTCAAGTCCTGATCATTTGATATAAAAAGCCTTTTGGGTATCAGCTCGGTAGTCTTCTATTTAAGGGGAATTTTTCTTTTTTAAAATGATTGCAGTGTTAGTACTTGGTCTTGTTATAGTTCTATAAAGGGAAATTTCTGTACTCTTAAAGTAAGTTAACCTTTTGTTGTGTGTAGATCTTGTTTTTGTAGGTTGGTGTTCATTCTTTTATTTACAGTTAATTTTGTAAGTGGGTTAAGATTATATGACATCAATACATAAGATGAGACGGTGGATAAAATAGAGAATATCCAACAGGACAGTAAATTTGGTTCTGAGGATGCAAAGGGGCAGATGACCCATTCAAGGGCTGCAATAAATAGATTGCTGCCATGGCATTTGAGCCGTATAACATAAAGTTTTCGGCAATACAACTCATTTAGTCCTTGTACTCTTCTTTTAGTTTCATTTTAGTCTTTATACAATTTTTATTTCATAATGTCTCTGTACTATTTTTTATGTGAATAATGTTGTCTTTGACATGGCATTAAAGAGAAATACTAAATTCTAACATGGAATTTCGAGTTGTTTTTAGCATTTTTTCTTTTATTCCTTCTTAGCAATAGTATTATTCAAAATAAAACTTTCATAATTAATTTTATCCAATCCAATTTTATGTATAAAATTTTATAATTAATTATGAATTTTTTGTACTTAGAGATTGGATTGGATGAAATTAATTATGAAAGTTTTATTTTGAATTATACTATTGGTAAGAAGGAATAAAAGGAAAAAAAATACTAAAATAAACTCAAAATTCCATGTTGGCATTTAGTTTTTCTCATTAATGCCATGTTATTTACCTCTCACACCTATAAAGGACAACATTGTTCACACACAAAATAGTATAGAGATAATATTGAAATAGAAATTATATAAGGACTTAAATGAAACTAAAAGAAGAGTACAAGGACAATGGGTTATTTTGCCTAAGTTTTTAGTTGATATTTCCTTCAATAAAAGCTTATATAATATATTGAATTGAATTTAAATGGGTTCCCTCTTCTTTTTTGTGTTATTATTGTTATGTAAATTCTTGAATCCTGCAAGTAGAGTGAAGTTCAGAGGAAGCTAAAAAATGTTGAAGAAATTATCTCATTAAAATAGATTTCCAGAACACTCAACTTGGGTTATAATAGATTTGATTAAGATTAGAACTTGGGTTATCATATATTTTGATTAATTAAGAGGAATCATGCTCAGTTATTAAACCTATAATTAATGGGTTTTTTTCCCTTTCTAAATAGTGTGATAATAGCAAGAAGATAAAGAAGCAAAAACCAAATTATATATATATATATATATATATATATATATAATACTTCTCCTCTTTTCTTAATTATTCCATTTTTAAGTGATATGTTTTCTTTGTTGTGTCATGTTGCTATCATATATTGAATGGTGGAATATAATATATAGGAGGGGCAGCAGTAGTGGAAATGGTAGGATTAAAATGGGGTGTGTAGGTCAAGCCTGTAAGCTCTTATACATGGGACATTCTGCAGTGGAGTTAGGTATTGTTTTCTTGTCTTACTTGTGCTGCTGTTTCTTACTATATATAAATGCATATATATATATAGCAATTAACTCATTTTGAACTTTCAGTTTCTTTCTCAGTTCTCAGGAACAGAACAGTAATTACTTAAGAGAGGTCATATGATATGGACATGGGTACAAGTTGGCAGATGCCAAGTCATTTATAGACACACACATATAGGAGATCAACAATCCATAACATATAGTGACTATAACAACTTATATGGCCACCAGATATTTTACATCATTCATTTCAAGATCTAACGACTATGATTTAAAAATACAACTCTCTTGCCGTAACACAATATTATTGTAAGAGGCTTACCGCAAGGTCCGCAACACAGTGTTGGTTTAGGAAACTTACATAATGTAACACAGTCTCACAAAAGGCTCCAACTATTTTTAAATTATGAATGTCAGATTTTAAAATAATTAACCAGATCTTACAATGAAATGAACGGTACAAAATGTAGTAGTCATATATATAAGATCTTATTCATAGCTAATTTTGTATGTCTACCAACCATCGTCCACCATAATATGGCAGACGGTGTTTAATGTATATCATCTGCTATAAAATATGAAGGATGAGGGTTATAACACCGTTCGCCATGCTATATGGCGGACACCGTTGACTATAGTTGGTCCCCATATACGTATATGCATAATGATACTGTTCACTGCAAAGATTCTTGCCTTCCATCTCAGTACACTGTTAAAACTAACTCATTAATTACAGAATTCTTCTGACCATATTACATGACCTTGAAAAAAAAAGTTTGAACTCAATAAATGATATTATCCCAAACAACAAAATAACCATCCTATATGAGTTGTTTTTAGTGCAGACCATATACATATAATTGGAATCAAAATGTACTTCCCAAAAGAAAGAGAAATAATATGAGTTTGAGACATGATATGCCTGCGTTGTGTGGAAAAAAAGTTTGGTTTTTGGCCTTTATGAAATGGATTTAATAATGAGATCAAGAAGACCAGCATCTTGCACCAACCCTAACCCACTTTGTCAAAAAAGTGAAGGACCTTTATGTGTGTAGAATTAAATGTATAAACTACTTCAACCTAAAAGGTTTCGTGTTCCAACAAAATTCAATCCTCATCACCTACTACACAACAGTATGTCTCAGGATTTCTATTATGTAAAGTTGTCTCTAACTTACCATCTGTTAAGCTATATGATTGAGTTGCATTTGTATAAGTTATCGAAAACCAGCTTAAAGCAACTCTCTTACTATACAAATGCAACTAATTCCTATATTCAACATATGGTATAATTTCTTGAAATTGGATTCGTATGTCTCATGTCATCATCAACAAAATAACCATAACTACATCTACAGAAGACACTCCCCCAAAAAAGATGAGGTAAAAAAGTATAAATGGTTTCATATATATATATAAACAAGTAACAGTATAAACAAGCCATTTTGAAGATGCCTTGAAGTTGATCAACTTATTGATGGTGGAGCTACCACCGAAAGACAGGAGCTTCCACCACTTGCAAAACAAGCCTCTTAATAATTAGTAAGACCTGCATATATATATATATATATAGCAGTAAAAGCCCATGCTGTATATCATATCATAATATAAGAAATATTAAGAAATTTTAAGCAAGTAATTTATTAAGAATTATAAACTTCAGTTGGCCATGTATATATATATATACCTATCCCATACATGAAGTAAATGTTGTTTCTTGCAGTCTTCAATCTGAAATGAGATGCCATTAATCTCAGTAAAAGCTCTGCAATTTGCAAATAGAATTCATCAACTAAGAGAGAAAGAAAGAGAGTACCTTTTAGGGCGAGATATCGGCAAATTAAGCATGTTAATTTATAGGTAAGTAGTAGTTATATAAACCTACGTGATATTGGCACGGCTCAATCAAAAAAACAGAGCTCTACACTTGTAGAGCACGGCTTTCTAATTGAACCGCACCAACATCCCGTATTCTTCATTTTTCTACTACTCGTTGAACTAATCCGAAGAGCAATTTGACAAAATTCTGCAGAAATAGAAAAAAAGAATAAATAGTTAGAGATGTTTTTGGTATATGAATAGGATTGTTTTAGTGAATATATATGTATATATATATACATATATGTGTGTGTGCGTGTGTGTGTTTGTAACCTCCCATGACTTTATGAACACTTAGACACAACATATATGTATATATAGGACTAAAAATGTGTGTATTTGTGTGTGTGAGAGAAAGAGGGAGGTGCTTTGGAGGAGAAGGTGGTGAGGGGGGGCATTGAATTTGCCAACAACCCAACAAGGAAAAGAGGTGGGTATATTAACTCAAAAGCTAAAAAACGATGAAAAAGAAGACTGGAGCAAATCTGGAAGCTTTCAATTTACTAGCAGCATTTATTATTATGACGTTCAGTTGCAAAAGGCCATGCTAATACCGTGACACCCTTCATTTGAATTTCAAAACCCAACCATAAAAGATTCTTGCTTTTCTATGGTAACTTATTTATTTCTTATTACAACTTACTGTCCTTATATTCATTAAAATATCGAGTCTTAGTTCTAAATTTTATGTCGAATTATAGTTGCGAAAGATTATATGATATAATTCCTAAATCAAATCAGAAGAAAAGGTCTCTTCTCTTTTTTTTTCTTTTCCCCTCTCTGTTTTTTCTAGCCAAAAGCTCTAGCCTCCAAACTTTAAGACTTGGATATGGAAAGGCTCTCTCATCTCTTTTCAAGATACCTTCTGTTATCATTAACATGTTGTTTCATTCTTAGTTTCTTGTTTGATGGAGTTTGTTTTTTCTGTTCGTGAAGTTTTTGTTTTTGAATCAAAGTTTCATGCGATGTCAATATATACACAAACGATGTTATTAGAATTATGACATCTTATCAATGAAGTACTTATATTGAACATCATTATCTTTATTTTAATTAGGTATTAACACATCTCGTGTATACACCGTCAGCATATCAAAATTTAACTCTTTTTTTTTAATATAGAATTAGATCTCTCATTATTTCATTTCTTTTTTTCTTTTTGAGAGTTTAAATTCTCTCAACGTAAATAGTTGATTTTGTTTAAGGTGATTGATAAATACATATATACTAATTAAATGCCATATGCGGTATGTCTGTAACCGTTGTTTCTAGATAATATTTTTATAATTCTGCTTAGTGGTCGGGTTCAATTCCACGCCGGGTGAACCGGTAACTCTCATGTTGGGTTAGGCCAAATGTTTGTTAGTCAAGTAGGTCGTTTTTACTTGCAAAAATTAAAAACTCGCACTCAACTCACTCAAAACCCTCCATATGAAGTCGTAATTCCTCAACATCACTTGGCAATTCGTCACAAGGTCACAAATTTTATCATTTTTAGGCCTCCAATCGATCAGAAAGAGCCCAGAGAGACAAAGGTTAAAGGCTTACACACTTTAAACTTTTTAATTTTTTATACTTTAGATCTTAATACTTTAACTTTAAGAATTTTTTATAAATTAAATCGTTTGACCATCAGTATGTAATAATTGATTCGAATGAGAGTATTTTGGGTAATTTAACTCCTAAATATCTTTGGGAGCACAAAAAATTATAAGCACGTGGTTAGTGTCATGAAAAAAAATAAATTAAAAAAATTGGAGTCAATATAAACGATATATACTCTTAACAAACTTAATTTCTCACCTTAAATAAAATCTTAAATATATTTGAAAACACATAAAATTGTAGGCACGTGATTAGTATATGACGAAGAAAAAAATTAGAAAAAATTTGAGAAAATATAAATGATATATACCCTTAGAAGACTTAATTGTGTCCTTTCATTTTAAGTCATGTGATTTATTCAGGTAAAAAAATGAAATTCGATGGCCAAAAAGTTTAATTTATAAAAGTTTAGAAACATTAAAGTTTAATGTCTTAAAGTTGAAATATAAATTAGGGTTTAAATTGTAAAAAACAAAAAATAATAATAATTGAGGTTTAAAGTATATTTAAGCCGAGGCTAAAAGAAAACTAGCTAGCAAAATTATGATCAGAATGTAACATAATTGTAACACTCCAGTTTCATATTAAAATATGTGAAAAAAATTTATCTGTATATAAGGAATTAAGTTACTAACAATAGTATAGATAAATTTGACCCAAGATTTGTTCCGAATTGACCCGGGCGTTATATAAGGAATTAAGTTACTATATAATAATAGTACATTCAATCATGATTTTTTGGTTAAGTCTGTGGTTACCTTCAATCATGACATTTTGGGTGAGTCTCCCTTATTTGAATATATTTGATTCGATTCAAACTTAAAATTGACTTAAGATTTGTTTCTGACTCGAGATTTGACCCGAGATTGTTACAATAATACTCTCTCCCTTTTGACTTATAAGATCAATATTAACTTTCTAAAATTAATTTAGGATATTTTTAAATTTAAAATTGACATAATTTATTTAAGTTTTGAATACAGTATAATTTATAATATTTATAATTATATTAACATAAATTAAATGAATTCATGTCAATTTTAAGGTTGAAATTAACTTTTAAAAATTTAATATAAATTTTATAATATGAAACGTAGGAAGTACATAGCTTTTTTCTTGTATATATATCTATATTATATTATCTATATCTATACTACAAAAGCAGAAGAGGAGGGAGACCGTTAAATTTGGATAAAGTGTGTAATGGTAATTAAAAAAAATTAATTTAATTAACCTATTATTATGTTAACTGAGTTCTATTTTCTCTCTATTTCAACCCATATACACTTATTTAAAACTTCTTTCAACTGCCACATAGCACTCCACATTTATTTTCTTAATTTTCCCACTATTTCTCTTCATTTATGTTTTTCAATTTTTCACACAAGCGTGTGCCACAACCCGTAGGCCATATTTATTTGTAAAAAAAATGTTTAAAATTATATTATTTATTTTAATTTAACATTATTTCGTATTATTTTATCTCATTATAGGGATTAATAGTCCTTTAAATAATTATATGGACTATTTTTTTGTCATTCTTAAGACTATGTATGATGGATTATATAATCTCATGATGATAAATATAAGATTAATAGTGCTCCTATTTTAAATTATTAAATAACTTTATGGGACTAATAGTCTCACATTAAAAGACTATTAGTCTCTCGTTAAAGGATTAAATAGTTCGAAATAGTATTAAATTAAAATAAATAATTTAATCTCAAATATATTTTTTATAAATAAATATGACCTTAGTATTTATTAGGGGTGAGCATGGTTGTGACGCCCCCAAATTCGGGTCTCAAACACCCGAATTTGGTCATCACGATCCAATACAAACATCCACCTCCAAACAACATACAATAACTATGTGTGAAATATAATAAACATATGTTGTTCATTTAAAAGGTGTTACTAGTCCCAAGATTCGATAACCTTAATACATAACCAAAACGTACCCTAAATACTGAATCAGGGTTCAAATTACATTAATAATAACTTTAAATTAAGCATAAAAGTCAGCTACTTGAAGTCTATCACATCATCTTTTCCTTGCCCTTGTCTTTGCCTGAGGTCTCGGGCTTAACTGCAATAGGGTTCATGATATAACAAGGGCGAACAACTAGTTTTCTCAGCAAGTTTAAATAACAACAAATGATATATATCATGAATGAAATGAATATCTGGAAACGATTCAACGAAGAAAATAACGAAAGCAAGAATAATAACTGCTTTTAAAATAAACGATAGTCAATGTAGACCATGAACAATACACTTCCAATGGAATCAATAGCTAATTGACCCTTTGGTTATTGGCTCAGAAATACGTACTCGAGGGATCAGCCTCTAGTACACTATGTGTATGCATAACATTTAATTTTTGTTTTTTGTATCTTATATCCGATACGTGGGATACTCCCCTATATTGAAGAGGTGTTCATAAAGTCCAATATTCCGCACCATCAATTGGTTTGGATAACTTTTAAAAATCTGTACCACAAATGTCTAGCCAGACAATGGTTAAGACTTAACTATGACAGTTCATCCATATTAGAACTTTAAATAAAGTACAAGTCAACGTCTGCGCGAAAACAATTGCACAATGTGCTAGTGCCAATAACAACGATGTGGAATAATTGTTAAGTAATTAAACCACTTAGAGTATGCATGGAAATAAAGTTCCAGCTTAAAATAATTAACTCAAGTAAGGTTAGGGAAAACTTGCTTAATAAATAATTTGAGTTAAGATAGGAAACTTGACCGACACAAGGGTTAGACAAGTGTTAGGAAACTTGCGTTCAACATATAAGGTGAATGGACTTAGGGAACTTGCCTAGTGCGTCTGCTACAATATACAACACACGCTCCTTAAAATCCTACACAATTAGGTACGTGTTCGTATAACAATTAGTCATATATAGGCTAGATTCAAAATAGACGTAGTATTATTAAAGCACATTGATTGTTACTATGACTACCCAGTCGGGGGTCTCGCTCTCCGGTGAGCGAGCGGTTGCCCAGCTCGCCGGTGAGCTGGCGGGGGTTTAAGGGGGCAGCGCCCCCTGGAAACCAAACGTAAGTTGTAACCAGGTTAATCAATTTTCACCTTAAGACAATACTATTTTGATTGTTACTTGATACACAATTAAGCATTTAAGACTCAACCAAATATGATTAACTAATGCATAACTAATTGAGTTTATTTATTATTATTGTCAAAATAAATAATCCCAATATTAATCTTGGTTGCTTAATGATTATCTAATAGAAATAATTTAATAACTAATTAAAATTATTAATATTTAAATCACATAACCCGACCCGCCATCGCGATCCGGACTGACCCGGCCAAAAACACGGGAGTGGCGCCGCGGCGCGAGGCTTAGAACTGGACTCCATGCTGCAGCGTGAGTCCCGTCCTGGCCTGTTGCTGACACGCGTCGACGCTGCAGCGTGAGGATTAAGCAGCAAGCATGGCGCTGCGGCGTCAGGGCCCTTAGGCGCGATGCTGACGCTGCGGCGTGAGACCCATGGTTCCTGACGCTGCGGCGTCACTTGCTGCCCCTGCGGCATGACGAACTAGAGTCGTCGTCCTCATTCCATTTTCAGCGACTTTCTTCAAATTTTAATCATTAAAAACATTCTACCCACCATTTTTACTTCATATTAACCACATATTATTATTAATTACATGTTTTATACACCAATTTGAGGAATTAATCATAAACATAATACTTAAAATTTCATGGCTACTAATATAGGGAAAATGTTTACCTTCTACTCGTCGTTCTTCTCTTCCTTCCGTAATAGATAATGAAGTCAGAGACCATTCGCACGCACCTTCCTTCAGATTGTTCTTCCCAGCAGTACTCTCTCCCTATACTAATTTAATCGGAAGTTTTAGTAACTGGGTTCTGTGAAGGAAACGTTCCAATTTATAGAAAACTCTGTGATCATGCCAAGCTCTTGTCCAAATTGATTAACCAGTGGGAAGAGGAAGAAGGTGATGGGTAATGAATCTGATCACATCAGGCCATATCTTTAGCCATGATCTTGCTTTAGCGGAAATTTGGCAAGAAATCCTGTAAGAATCCATACGCGACTGAGGATGAAATTTACTGTTCATCCCAGTTGGTTTTTAATTCAATTCCCTCCCTTATGTTCCGATTGTGGTTGAAAATAAATGGGATTTGTCCTAAAATCTGTGTCCCATTATTTTGCTACTAGTTAATTAAATAAATTTAACTAGTCAATTATTATTTATTTACCAACGGGACTATAAATATTATTAATTGTATTATCCTTATTAATTAATAGGTAATATTAATTAATTTACTATATTCAAAATATTTGAATATTTAATACTTAATTATTCATAAATTTCTAGATATTAAATAACCTAGGGTAGTCCATTAATTTAAATTCTATTACTGAGACTCTCTTTAAATTAATTAAATATCTATTCCCACAATATATTCAATTAAATTGAATATTTAATTAATCGGCACTTTATCAATTCCTTCAACATTAAAACTGTTGGGTTAGTTCACTAATTTAATTAAACCATTAGTGACTCCCCTTAATTAATCCTAACAGTTACGTGAAATCATATAATCACATAACCAATTAAATACACAAAATTTTAAATAATCATACGAAACTAACTCATTAAAAATTAAATTTATATTTAATTAATAATGGAGTTTAAAAATTCACGGTCATTACAATGGTGTGGTTTGGTGCGGTTTGAAGCTCAAACCACACCCGAAACCGCTTAGGTGCGGTTTCACAAATCCAAAATCGCACATGAAACCGCATGGTGCGGTTTGGTGCGGTTTTGAAATGTGCGGTGCGGTTTCGGCCCCATTGAGTTTACATATAAAAAAAAGTGAGCATAGGCTGCCCTTATATTCCATCTGCACATGCATACATACACACACACATGGTGCAGTTTCGGTTTTATGCGTGCGGTTTTGACCAGTAACTTAAATCGAACCGTAAATTTGGTTTTTATCCCACCTAAAACCGTAACATATGTCGAAACCGTTGGTGCGGTTTTAATTGGTACGGTTTGTACGATTTTTGGTACAATTTCGAAAACGATTTGGTTACTTGCTTAGTCCTAATATTTATAAATGGAGTATGTGGGTTGAGGCTAAAGCCCTAAACCATACACCATCACCGCACAAAATCAATATTTTATCTGACTATATTCTATAAAATTCTTGGTTTTCCCGATGGGTGTGCAGCCGAGAACGGAGGCAAAAAGATTATAATCTATTTTTTTAGTTTTAAAGTTAATAAAATAAAATAACAAAAATGAGTGAGTTGAATATGATTTTTCTTTAAAGTTATGTTTAGAAGAGTGACCCTATATAAATCATTGCCACGTATCAAATCGAGCTTATAAGCCTTTTAGTAAAGACTTTTACTATATACCAGTACTTGTGAGACAGATTATATATATATATATATATATATATATATATATATATATGCAATTAACATAAATAAATAAAACTTGAATATTAATTGTAAAATACGGAAGAGATGATAGAGATAAAGAGTGGGATAGATGACAAGAATGCAAGAGCTCTTCTAGGCGGATATAAAAATTGGGCATGAATGTATTTGAATTTCACTTATTTATATTTTTATCCACCATTAGGGGGCCAAATACAAATAAGTGAAATTCAACTACACTCATGTCCAATTTTCATGTCCACATAGAATTTTTGAAAATACAATAAGAAAGCGATACAACTACAATAAAGCAGTTTTTTTTGATTTATTAACCTTTAATAAAATAGATATTTTGAGGATAATGAGTACGGGTATAAATGAATCGAGTCAGACCGAATATTGAATCGTTCAGATTTGGTTCACAAAATTTATCGAGTATAAAATAAGGTTTAATTGAGGCTCGTTTAGCTACTAAGTCGAACACGATTTCGAATCGAGCCCGAGCAGTTTGAACTTTTCGAACGAATATAATCCGAGTATCAAAAGAAAATTGTAATTTGAGGAGATTCGAGTAATTTATCGAACTTTCAAATTTGCTCATATTTAAATCATTTATATTTCGAGCCGAGCCCGAATCGAGCCCAAACTGTTTGTTATTTTAAAGTCTTGTTAATGAGAATTGGTATCTTGTTAGATGACAAATGAGCTCAGAACTCCCCAGAGCCCAAAAGTCTATGCTTCCAAAATTTTAGTACAGTACAATATTCTTTACCACTCTGGCTAATGGGTCATACTTAATTGTGCCTTTTGGCGTTCCAATTAGATTGTCAAGTTTCTGTAGGTTATTTGAAAATTACATTTTTCATATTTTTGTTATGCATTTAGTTACTCACTTTGTTTCACAAAAATTGAATTATATGGGTTAAATTTATAAGTGAATTAGTAGGACCACATTCCATAAGTTTCCTTCTCACGTGCATATGAACCAATGCAGTAAATGGAATTCAAAATATCTGATATTCGTTTTAAAAATTTGTATCCGTATTCGCGTCAAAACAGATATTACCTTTATTTTTATTAAAGTCAATATTATCGGTATTAATATTCGTCCAAAGTGAATACATATATTGATACATGCATATTCGTATATACTTATTTGTAATATCAATATATATATATATATATATATATATAATATTATTGAATATATGTGTATACATATATATAAATCTCTTATTTAATGTTGGTATAAAATATATGAAAATATTAACATTAATGGATTATACATCTTGGCTATTTTATCATATACGATATAAAAAAATAATTACATATATCATTCTTATTATTAGTTGATTAAGGTGAATATTTTTTTGGTTATTAATTTAACATTGTGCAATAATTGATTTTTTTTTTTGAAACTTTAAAATTTTATTTTATGCGGATACAGATACAAATATTTGAATATTTGATATATTTATTCATATTATATTGTATAAAACGGATATGGATAATATTTATATTCGAATATTATCCCAAATATGAATATTTCATATTGCATATCTATCGGATACGAATACAGATATTAAAATTTATTTACATATATAAATATACATGTATTTGTATTCGAAAATATACATTTACACCCGTCCATTCAGAGAAAATCATATATAAATATTATTAGGAGAAAAAAGTATACATAAATATTAAATAATTAATATAAGTTGATAAAATAATTAAATATCATTAATAATAAGAGTATGAAATGTAATAGGACACTAACTAAACAAAAAAAAATCGTATAAAAATATGAGGTAATAATCGTAAAAAATAATTATGATGATAAAAACGTGGATGATAGAGTTGTAAAGTTGAGTGAAAGATAAAAAATTACCAAGTCAATCTTTTCTTATGTTATTCCCCAAATTTCGTAGTCAATATATACATTATATAATACTTCATCAACCAATATATATATATATATATATATATATATATTATTTATTTATTAAAAATAATATACATATCAATAAATTATTTGACGAAATTAAATTACGACTAACGTAAAAATATATATAATAAAATAAAATAAATTAAAATAATTTTTTTAATATATATATTACTTCATGTACATACGCCGTAATTATAAATTAATTAAAAAATTTCGTAATTTATATCAGAACTCTCATTTTTATTTCAATGAGCTGTTATTTTTTTGCCATTAGATCAGCAGTTGAACGGTGAGATGGATTGGTTGGCAATGTCGGTCCTCAAAACGACAGCGTAATGTGTTTGCCGCAATCAACTCAGACGATTCCGTTATCAGAATCGCCTTACAATTGGGCAACCCCAATTATCTACCTTTCTTATCGATTTCGTGTTCCAATCAGAAAGTTTAATCAATCAAATGATCTCTTAATAAAATTCCCCTTTTTTGTCAACTATATATATACCGATACCATTCCCAAACCCTATCATTCTTTTTCTTGATTTTGACAGATTGAGAATTTCTCATCTTTGATCAAACCCATCGCAATCTGCAAACCCAATTCACCAATTCGATCTATTCATTTTCTTTGGTATGGTAGAAAGATACCCTTTTACGTTAATTCCTCAATTTTCTTTTCATTATTTGTGATTTGCGTGTATGTTCTGATATATGTTTGTATATGGAACTTTTTTCCTTTTTTTTATATTTTTATTTTTTTGTGGATGTTTGAAATTTGCAGAGAGAAACCGAAGCGTGAGTCTTGCGATGGCGAAGAGCACCTTTAAACAGGATTATCCATTGGGTATAATTTATGTTTTGACAACCTTTTTCTTCATATTCTTTAATACCCATATATCTGTTGTATTATATTTTGTGCAAATTGATTTGGGTATGGATGGATTCTTGGTTTGATGATCAATTCTTGTTACTGGGAGTTTGATATGTATTGATATGGTATAAAATTATGGATTATTTGTTGAGATGTTATTGAATTAGAAGATTGTGGGATTTTTATACTCTAAAAAGATTAGAATTTGTGTAAGCCCTTTGAGTGTTTTAAATGAGATCTCTTCGATTAATTAATTTATGGACCCTTCTGTTTTTGTTGTAGCTTTGAAGCAATATACTACTCAAAGAAATGTAATCTTTTGTTGAGTTGCATGAAATTAAATGGTTTCTTGTTTAGAATTAATTGGATATTATGGGATCAGATAGAAGGCAACAACCATTTGTTTAAAATTTATGTAGTTAACATCACAGATGCTTTGTTGTTGTAGTGAAAATTGCATGTTTCTTGTTTGACATTTGTATTTCGTTGCACATCCATAGTATCTAACATTTTTGTTTGAAAAACTTTCTAATACACTAGGCAATTGCTCCATGGAGTCTTCAGTTATTCCACAGTTTTCTAGATATAGATTTCAGTTGGCGAACCATGTTATACTTTTCTTCCATGGTTGTCAAATCATAGGCAAGGTCTACAGGTATTAATCATGGTTCATGGAGTGAAAGAGTTTCCAATACCTATGCCAGCTTGTGAATAATAGAGCCCTGCTTATATATTTGGAGTTTGAACCTTCTAAGCATTATTTGCATCTGATTGTAAATATTATTACTCATTCTCTTTTATCCCTGTTGAGTCAAGTTTTCCTTTCCTTGATCGTTCTTAGGGAGAACCATGTTTTTTCAATTATAGGTTTCCTTAGTTTATTACTTTGGCATTATATTGTTGCATCTAATAATAGAGTAAGATCTTGTGTACATCTATGTTTCATGCCTATTAATTTGTTTTTGAGTGTTCATTTATATATTTCAGAAAAGAGGCAGGCAGAATCTACTCGCATCAGAGAGAAGTATCCTGATAGAATACCTGTAAGAAGATTCTGTTTGTTGTATGCATAAACATAATTGCCTGTGTTTTATTTACTGGTTTGATCAGTATCTAACATCCGAATTACCTGTGCAGGTGATTGTGGAGAAGGCTGAGAAAAGTGATATTCCTGACATTGATAAGAAGAAGTAGGTGTCATTTACCCTTCTTTACTCGCATATTTCCTATATATTAATTGTATACTTGTTTCTTTTTTATGTACACCTATTTAAGAATAATTCATTCGGTATTTAGTCTACTATATATGTATGTTAGCCATGTTCAGATCTCTACAAAAGATTTTGCCTCTCAGATTATCAGGAATAGTCTTGTGACAATATTTTTTTGGCAATCAGTCAGTAATATGAGTATTTTCTTTCATTAATACTTCTTTTTCTCTCTTGAACATTTGATTTGATAGCTAAATTTCTTTTTTGCACTTTGTTTTGGAAAATCTTTTGGCATTCTTTCTTTCAATATTGGCTTTATAACAGTAACATTACTTGCTACTTTATGTGATTACTTTTAAAGCCAACCTTCAGATATATTATACTGGAATTTGATTACGATTATGCCTCTGTTGGGCTTCTGGTCAAAAGGGGATAACTTGTATTTGTGACAGCTGTTTAGCTGGTTGATACTACTGGTAGGTGGAAGGTAGAGAGGTTGAAGGCTCTGCCTACCAAGGGACAGGCATCTGGTTTTTTATTGAGAGCCATAATGTTGTGAAAATGGACTAAATCTTTTCTCAACTCTTTCATACGTTAAAGAACATTGATTTGCTTTCAGGATATGAATGTAACTACAATAATCCATTTTTAGTGACCAGCAATATATTCATTTGTGGAGAGTCTAAGCGAGGTAGAATGTCCGCGATTTATGCATAGACATTAAGCATAGAGTAGATCAGGAATTGTCCTCTTTTTATGGATTAATATAGCACTGTACTTTTCAATGGTTTAATCTGAAAGATGATAGGTCTGATAAAATATCCTCTCTACTATTAGTAACAAATTTATGGATTTTCTTCATAATAACTATTTAGTAATATTGCATGTTTGAATGATGATTGGTTTGCATTCCTTATATTCAGTTCCAAAACAGTTACGAGGTAAAAGGTTTAATGTTTGGAGTGTACTTTAACAGAGTCTCTTTTCTTATCATTGCATATTTTTATACTATCATCTTTCTCTCTTGTTGTATGTAGATACCTTGTCCCAGCTGATTTGAATGTTGGACAGTTTGTTTATGTTGTCCGAAAGAGGATCAAGCTTAGCGCTGAAAAGGCTATATTTATCTTTGTCAAAAACATGTTACCTCCAACAGGTGAGTTGAAATAACTCAATACTTGACTTCACTGTTTATATTTTATTTTATGTCTTAAGCTGATTCATTATTACTTCGGTTATTACAGCTGCTTTGATGTCTGGAATCTACGATGAACACAAGGATGAAGATGGCTTCCTTTACGTTACATACAGTGGTGAGAACACATTTGGGGCCCTGGGGGTGTAGTAACATCAACATGCTTATAAAAACTTGTGTAAATCCTCAGTTACCCCCATTTGAAGTTGTATAGGCTTGACCTTCTTTCCCTGCTAATTTACCATTGATTTTAACTTGATATTGTTGGGAGAACTTTAAATGTAGTGCTCAACAGATTTCATTTCGTGAATGGATTTGAATATTAGTAGCTCTTCAATTCCTTTTGATGTTTTTGGTAATTTTGATAGATATGTCCCGTTTATATCACCACATCTCATGTTTTTGGTCAAAACCGTTACCGGAAAATATGTATCTGCTGTATGTATAAAAGCATGAAAGTTCTCTGAGTGATTTAGATTTTTAATTCCCAAAGCTACCCTTTAAAATTTAAGACAATTGTGTGTATGAGTTGTCGAATATCTGTATTGGAATGAGTCCACCTTCAATTAAAGGACTGAATTTTCCTAGGGAGAACCTAGGGTTGAGCTTGTGCCAACAAACGTTGAGTTACTAGCTTTTAAAACTATTGTGGTTTGCATTAATAGTAGTTTACAGTGAAAACAAATTGCCTTGATGAATCTGGCTTTTCATACAACAGTTTTGTGGTAATTTGTTATATTTAATCGTCGTAAGAGCTTTCTTTTGAGCTTTTCTTCTGGTATTTGTTCTTGATCCATTTGATGCCCGTCGATGTTCCCTTCTTCAACTTTTCTGCTCCTCCAACTGCTACTGCTTTGGCTTTACTCAATCCTGTTGAAGAAACTGCCACTTTCTTTTTACCGCCACTGTCTTTGTTGTCGCCTTCTTTGGTGTCGCCAATACCTCCTGCGCCCCATTGATCTGCCCAGCTTGGTGCCTCAGTTGCCATATTGTTTCTTAGATCTTACAGCTCTTCTCTAATCCCTAGAGTTTATGAATATTTCAAGCTTTGTTATTAAAGAAACATTTGATAGAGCAAGAAAATAGTTGTGATTTTCCCAAGAAGCATGTGCAAAAGTGATCTTGTGGGAGAGGACATAAGGCTATAATTCTTTATGCTGAGTAACTAAAGAATATTCCCTCTCCATTCTTACATAAAAGAGTCTCATTTGATCTTTTTCTTAGTAAATTTGCAAAATTCAAAAAAGAGTCTCATTTTTGAGTTTTAGGATATTACAAATTAAGTAAAATTAAAGTTAAATGAGATTGTTCTTCTGAAACAGAACGAATATAATATAACAAGAAGTGACCCTGAAAACACGGAAAACCATCATATGAGGAACCAGAGAGGGAGTATCACATACCTTATGAGGATTGTAAAGAGATTTGGGCTTGATACTTGTTTAAGAATCCTCGAGTTAAGAGACTTGTCAAGGAAACGTAATGAAGGAGTTAATGGGAGAACAATTAGGGGTCAATCTGCTTTACGAAAGATGGCAATGAGGATAGGCAGGCAGGCTGTCTTTTATCTTTGTTTATGCATTTATTTAAATGAAATGCCAACTCACTACAGGTTGCCATCTTGTTAAGCAAAGTCAAGCGGACATATAGTTCGGTCATATAATCCAACTAGGGTAGTTGTATTTCAAGGGAAAAAAATATGCTAATAAAGGTCAAGGGTTGTTCCACCGGTATAGTTTGCTTGTTCTACTGATGATATAGAAATTAAGGGTTAAAGATTAAAGACAGTAAGTTAACCCTTTTCCGTCTTCCCAAATAGACAACTATGCTGTTTTTTTAGTTAGATTAGATTGTTAATGCTGCCGGAGCAAAAAGTCTCGTGTGTTTGCCTTGATTATAAAACAATTTTTTAAAGTTTATGACAGAGTGGCACATAGACTATAAGACGAGCTTTTACTAAACTTTTATTAATGACACTTCGCTATTACTCAATTGAATGGGCACATGATTAAGAAATTTTAATACGGTAAAATTTGAAGAGCACCTTTTTTTGCGGGATTGGATCAAGTGGGATTTTTAATCCTCTGAAATAATGCACCTCCCTATTCTCTAATTAGATTATTTTTTTAAATCGGACAAAAGTCCCGTTCTAAGTGACAAAATAAATATGATATTATTTTTTAAATAAGAATAATAGTCTAATATTATGATTAGTGTTCTGAAAGTCGCTAGGCGGACCTAGACTGCGGATAGAGTGCCTAGGCGGACACGATGTTTTCTTACACGTTCTCATTTATGTATTTTTCTATTATATATACTTGTTATACTATACAAGCATAAAATAGATGTAATTTTTTTAAATTTAACATGAAAATTATAATAAATAAATAAAATCTTCTAAAATTTTAAAGAAATCACGGGAGGTGAGGGTTACCTCACGCTCTTACATGAGTTATCTCTTTATAATAATAATGTTTTAAGAAATTATTAAAAAAAAACCTTTTGTACATAACATACGACGGAATGTATTTAATTATGCAAAACGACGCCGTTTTGAGGGCTACCTCATGTAAGAGCGTGAGGTAGTTCTCACCTCCCTTTTTGCCAACTTTAAAATTCATTTGAAGTATTGTAGAGTTTCAAAGAAGAAGTTTAGTTCTGTCTAGGCAGAGACCTAAGTGTCCAATCAAATTTAGACAGAGATTAATTAGACCTAAGCTGAAATTTTCAAAATACTGCTTATGATCTACACCTACAAACAAATATGCACAAAATTCATTACTTTGCAATGGTACTTATCATAACCAGTGTTAATCGTTACTTAACAGAACCAGTCTTAATCAACAAAAAGTATACACAAACAACCAGTATTTAACCAACAAAAATACAAGATGACAAAACCCAGTCAAAGAATTTAACTTCTACATTTTCAAATTTGGGGGGTGGGGGGATTTATGGAAATCCAATTCCATCCCATTGTCCATATTCATGATGTGAACCGGTAAAAATTTGAGTGCAGTCTTATTTTCTAATGAAAAATGCCATCCACTATCATCATCCAGCTCACCACAGACCCCACCATTAATGTAGAGCTACAGCTCCACCACCCCAACCTCCTAGTTACCACAAATTAAAAATGGTAAAACCTACTACACCAATAATAGAACTATAGAAGTATTTAGTAATGAGATGAGATTGCAAGTTTTCCAACACTAATACACAGCTCATAGTGCCAAAACTCTCTTTGGTTGCATGACTGATGCTGATCATAAAACTAGTTTAGATTGTTTATGATCCAGAAATGTATATTTCAAACACATAAACACATTGCAATAGAATTAATGAGTAGTGTTAGGGATTTTGTGTCTTAAATACAGGTTCATGATTATTTAAACAGCATGGAATATAAATTTTGAGCAATCAATTATCATAATGCCTGAATTTGAGATGCAAAATTTGAAAATAAATCTATAATTAATTCCATTAAATTGGATAAGTAAACTTCCTTCCCAATTTCACTTTGTTTTCCTAGTAGACTTAGATTTCTTCATTTTCCTACTCTTCTCATCAAAACTACTCCATGTGTATTCACTTGGAATCGCAAAAGGATTCGCCTGATCCTGCTGCGATGTTTGTTGCTTACTCGTCGAGCATGATCTACTGCTGCTCCGCGACAGCCAAGAAGACGAAGACCATGATTTGTAATTACCCTCTGTTTCCTCTTCAGAACCTCGCCCATTAACAAACTGCCTAGGGCTTGAAAATGGTGTAAAAAATTCTTCAATAGGCTGGAGCTCAACAAACTTGGTGAATGTTATCACCACTCTCACTGTTGGAACCACAGGTATTGCAACCTGTTCCCACCAAAAACAACCATTGTTATTATCACAAGACCCTCTTAAATTCAAGAAAAATGATTTATATGTCGAGATTAATTTCACGACCAATTTAAATTGCGACCAACATGAAGTAATAAGATAAAATAATAATGTGTGAGTCTTTTATTTATTCCCTCCTATTTCATGTATCTACATACGTCGTTACTTAATACTCCATCCGTCCCAAATTAATTGCTTTTCTAGGACTTTTTTAAGTCAAACTGACTATTTTTAAAATTAATAATTAAGTATATATAAATATATTTCTAAAATTATAAAAATTGAAATTAGTAATAAATTGTATATACTTTCTTTTGGTTATAATATCTTCACCTATATATTAGCAAAAATAGTAAAAAAATTAGTTTTAAAAATAGTCAATTTGACTTTAAAAAGTTCTAGAAATGCAATTAATTTGGGACAGAGTGATATTAACATAAATTTGCAGTCATAACAGCAACACTCTGACTTCAAATACTATATGATACAAGATTGTTGCTGTACATGAGTCACAAATTTATATTAATAATAGATACTGACGTATGTGTATTCAAAGAAAGTTAGAAAGAGTCCGGGATATAATTTTTCAATTGTAAGTTTTTAGTTCGATGTTAGTTGCATTTCAAATAAGACATGAAATTAGTGGACATATAAATTATTATTCATATAAATTAAGAAATTTAAATAATATTTTGTCAAATTGAATATAAATTTCAGTATTTACCTTTTAATATTTATTTATTTATAATATAAAAGAGAAACAAATCGTATTTAATTTGGCCATTAATTTTTCTTTAAAATCTAGTAATATACAAATAACATATAAATGAATAAATTTTTTCTAAAAAATATATAAATATGAATATAATGACTATAATCAAACTGTGATGGAGGTAGGTCCCATTAAACTAAAATGACTGGGACCCATAATTAAAAAAGAGAGACCCAATAAGATGCTTACACATGGACATCATCACATAACCCACCCAATGACCTTTGCTTGCAGTTCATGAAAAGAAGCAAAAAGAGAAAGAAACAAAATCAATGGATCATGTATCAGGCGCCTACTACGAGTTTTTAAATACCGAAAGTACCCTTACCTTTACTGGAAATGTCCCAGGGGGAAACTTCGTCGTCAGCAATTCTCTCATCCGTCTCACGGCCTTCACTTTATTTGCCAGAATGTCAAGTAACGGCAGTAACTCCTCCGTCTTTAAAGGAAATTGCTCCGTTAACCAGATTGAAGGCCTTAAACTCTTCACGAACTCCTTCTCTTTCGTCTGTGGCGGTGGCGCCAGTACCGCCGGATACTGAGGTCTCCGCCGTTCCGGTATAATATCCACACTCTTTCTCGATACCGAAATGAATTCTCTGTCCTCAGGGACAAAGCTACTGTGTCTCCGGCGATTATTGGACACGCTGAATCGCGGATTCTCAGCTACTAAAAAGCCTTCGTCTGAATCCTCTTCAAGCTCCAATGGTAAAATCTGTTCGCTTCCGGGAGCATCAACTTCGCCGGCTGCTATTTTGCGTGATCGGAAACTGAAAACGACATTTTGAATTTCGTAAACCCTAGCTTTCCACTCGCCTATACTCTCTGTTTTCTCTTGCCTCCGCCAATTGGTCCTTCCGACGAGTTCGGCCTTAGTCACGTCCATTCCAGGACGATAAACGCTCGTCTGACTACACAATGCGGCCACGTCGGAGTCGTTCAACGGAGCGCCGGCGTTCTCGAACGCGTCGAATACTTTCCGATCGTCGTGATTAAGAACCAGCAATGAACCAGGAGGAATATCGAGATCGCGATCACCATCACCGAGGAATAGAAAACTCTGGTTAGCGCGCTGGATTTTCAAGCCATCGTAACCGGCGAGAGAAGTATCCGCTCTCAAATTACCGTCTCGCTTCCAGATCTTGTAAGTATCTGACGGAGCGATTTTGCCGACGAACGGAACAATAGAGCTCTCAAAGTGAAACGATATCTCCATGTAGAAGTCTCGCATCCGGCGTAGCACAGCGACGAGCCGCGGAAGGCGGCGGCGCCACTTTGACCAGGCGGAAATGTGATGGTGCTGGACAAGGATCGAAACAATCTCGGAACATCTCCGGCAAACGGCCTCCTGTAAGGCATTCCATCCGGCGGCATTTTGGAGAGAAATGTCCGCGCCTGCGGTGGCGAGAGCGTTAGCGGCGAATGCGTCATTAAGACGGACGGCAAGGTGTAGAGGAGTTTCGCGGTACGGATTGTCACGGCGGTCGAGGACAGCGGAGATTTGTTCAGCGAGCTTCTCTTGCTTAAGCGAGTCCGACTCGGTATGATTCTGAGTCGGATCGGCGAGTTTAGGGATGGAAGAAACGAGTTTTGAGAGGGTAGCGTGATCGGCTAATGCTACGGCGTAGTGGACGGGACTGTGAGCAAAATCCTTAGGCTTTATGGTCTTCGCCGTTGCCGTCGTACTCGCCGACGACTTAGACATTGTACTGTGTTCGCGACTGTGACTTCAGTGGAGGGTTGATTTATGTTTTCGCAGCGGGTAAAATTGGAAGGTTATTGAAAAATGTGGAGAGAGATGGGGGTACTTTTGTCTTTTAGAATTACTGTACTGGCAGTATATAAGGCAATCGGCACGTCTTTTTGTAATCTGCAATTTGTGCAGGGTAGAGAGAGAGTTCGTGTGTGCGGAATTTTCTCTTTTGTCCTTTACTTTATCTTTTGTGTACTTTTTTTTTATTTTTCTAAATTTTGCTGGATGTTTGAGATTAAACATGAAATATTGAAATTTGGACTCATTGGAATCAAAATCATTTTTAATTATTTTTTACAAAATTAATTGTAAAAAATAATAAATAAGGTACATCTAATCATATGTATAATATAAGATTGAAAATGAAATTGAGGAATTTAATAATAAATAATTTTTCTATGTTAAGTGTTATTGTAAAATGTAATATCATTATCATTATTTATGTATAATTAATTTTTTAAATGAAGAATTAATACATGATACTAATGTATGGAATGAGAATGAATTTGAACAAAAATCTTAAATTGAATATAATATAAAATGAGACAGAAGATGAGATAATAATTGAATTAATAAGGATATGTTCGATTGCTATTATTTACGACGTTTATAATGATAATGTTTAGTGCGTTTGGAGGTTCAAATTATCGTATCAATTTTAATATAATCTACTTAAATTTCAAATATTAATTTATAATTATAAGTTACACTGAAATAAATTATTTATAAATGAATAAAATAAAATTATCAAGCTCGTTTGGTAAACATGCCATAAAAAATTTAGTTATGTATTGCGATTAATTTATGACGAATTATAATTACAAATGTTATCATGTATGAATTATAAGGAAAGACTCACTTATTATACATTTTTTCAAAAGATTATTACTAATACTTATTTACATAAATAATAACCAAAAAATGAACATAAACATTAACGATATATATTATTTTCCCTCCAAAAATAAATGAACAAGCACTAATCTACATATGTTAGAGAAAGTATGGTAAGTGTAGTAATCATAAGCATATATTATCTACTTATCCACCGTTGGATGTCGTTCGATCTGTTCACAAAGTAGACATATCGGACGGCTGATCGTAAGCGAGATGGGTCCACCGAGAGATTGAATCTCTGAAAGGGAAAGGGGGAAAGAATCATCGAATTATTGTCGCTAATGGGCTGGGCAGGTCAGTATAGTGGGGCTAGTGGACCCAGTTGAATGTGGGCCATTGGCGTGAAAATTGCAGAAGATGTGTCTGGGTTGGCAGGACCAAGTTCAAATGGATTTTAGTAGTTTCAACAGACAACTGTTTTTCTTCTACAACTTTTTCTTTCTTTGGGTTTCTTCTCAGGTCTTTTTCTTTCTGGGTCGTCTTTTTAAGTATTTTCTTTTCTTATTTTCTTTTTTTTAAGGCTGTCTTTAAGGACTTACAACTTAAAAAGGAAGGAGTTAATTATCCAAGGAAAAAAATAAAGAAATGTAATTTTGTAGAATATGGTACATAATTTTGTTATGAAAAAAAATATAATAGTAATAATATCGTGTTGAAAGCGATAAATAAAAAATAATGACAAATTAAAAATCTGACGTTATTTTATAATCTAATTTTATGACGGATTAAAAAAAAATGTAAAATCTAATCTTATAAGGGAGGGAGTGTTGTATACTCTATTATTACATAGATGACATTCATGTACTAATTAGTTGTATATTTTAAACATATAAAATTAAAAATTTACTTTTAGAAGCACACTTCAATGTAGTTGACTTTTTTTTTTTTTTACCTAACATATAATTAAATATATTTTTGATATATATTCTAGATCATTTTTGGAAGATCTCTGTTTTTTTTAAGAAGTTAGAAACACCAAGATCTTTTGAGTCATTAATTTGCTAATTATGGCATTTACCATTAAAAAAATAAAGTACATTCCCTGACCACGCAGAATAACACGAGATCTGTAACTTAGTTTTTATATAGTTTTGAAGTATGGTAATTTAAACTTTTGAATTTTGGGGTATTAATTAATATGGCTGCTTGCTTCTGATAAACCTGAAAACTATATATTAAATTATAGGAGTAGTTTGCAACATAATGCCACTTATTTTCACTAAAACAGTAGTTCTTTTTTTTATCTCACTCCAGATCATGCATGACGAAGTACAATGAAAATGAACATAAAACAATCCCAACGTAACAATTTATTAACACACAAATATTCAATGCAGCTTAGAGCAGCGGATTTGAAGTCCTTTAATTTGTTTTATCCCCTCTTCATTAAGATTAAGTGAGGGTGAAAACTAAGGCCCAGTTGATTTGAAAGCGAGCAAGCTCCTGCATGTGTGCAATTCAATAACTTGAACATTATTATTATAAACGAGGAAATAAATAAAATCTGATTAATTACAAAATTTGATTAATTAGTTTGTGTCCTATTACAAAATTTGATTAATTAGTGTTGAAGAGTGACCTGACCATACCTCAAGGAGCTTCAGTACTCGAGCTAGCTAGCTCTTGCTTCCTGCAAAGAAAGAATTATATTGAATATATACGTGTATGTATATGAATAATAACATGCATGTACAAGAGAGAGAGAAAGAGAGAATTAATTAAATTAAATTAAATTAAAGACACCTACCTACCTTTTCCTTAAAGCGGTTTTGCAGAATCATATTCAAGTCCAACTCCATCATCCCTTGCTCCGGGCCAACCCGTTTAAAATCCAGTTCGATTTCCTTCAAATTTGGCGTGCTAAGAATACCGGAAGAAAATGTCTTCATATTGGGACATCCCTCTACACTTACGTCATCCAACAGCGGAAATTCGAAATGAATGCTCCTTTTAAGGGAAAAAGCTTTGAGGTTCTTGTTATCACGCAGATGTAGTGTTTTGAGGCTTCTGAACACCAACTTATCCTGCTGTTGTTGCACTACTCTCATCTCTGATTCTAATTCTCCGTTTTCTTCGCTTTCAACAATTTCCTCCAATGCATTACAATCCCAGACTGTAAGTTCTTCCAGGTTATCAAGAGTTGAAACAACAGAAGGCTTTAAGACAGTTTTCAAAATTGGGCAGTAAAAAATTACCAAAATTCTCAGGTTATGCAGTGCAACAGACCACCCAAAATTACATATTATTCCTTTGAAGGATTTCAATCTCCAAAGCTCAAGACGATTAAGGTTGGAGAATATTAGCTTCCTTTCCCACTTAGAGTTATCAATTAAGTAGGCAAAGTCATCACAATCAACAACTGCTATTCGTTTAAGCTGGAAAGAAGTCGTCTCACCATCATCAAAAGGAAGGAGGCTAGGATAAATGTCTTTCAACCCCTTGCACCCACGCATACTCAATGCATTAATTGTTCTCTTGTACAGCTTGTGAACAATCTTTTGCAAGCCATCGAACAAGTAGTCCGAAAAACACAAATAATTTGGAGCAATAATTTTTTTATAAAATAGAGGAATCGTGCCGATGGAAACACTAATAGTTTCAACGTGGTCAGGTAAAAAATTTTCATAAAGCAGAAGAGGTTCTTGAAAGTCTGTGATGGAAATGGTTAGAACTTTTAGACATGGCATGCATTTTAAGCAAGATATGAATTCTGATGAGATCTTGGTACCAAATAAGTATAACTCTTCCAACTTTGAAAAAGAAGATGATGATGATGATGATATTTCAAAACTGGGCAAGTCTAGGGTTGGCCTATCGTCAGATGACATAGGAGGATCAAGCAAAGTAACACGGCAACCACTAATATCCAAGAACCTGAGCTCAGTCAATTGACTTACCCCTTTTAACTCCATGTGGAAAATGCAATCCTTTAAGCTCAGAACTTCAAGAGTCTTTATCTCTCCAAGAAAGGAAGTGTCAAAAATTTTATTCCCATCTAGAATTAATGTCGTAAGGCATTTCAGGTCACACACTTGTAGTACGGAGAGGTGAAATTCTTGTACATAACGATGTCGTAATTCGTCTGTGGTGGCCTTCATATCTAAAACTCTAAGGGCTTTCATTCCCTTAAATAACTGAGTAGCATGAAGATTTCTTCCGATTGGATTCCTTTGCAAAAGCATAATCTGGAGATTTGTGCATTCAAAAACAGGATGAGGTCCTTCAATCCCTGTCATCATTAGTGACGCACCTGTGTAATTATTTACTTGTAATTCCATATTTGGCCAATTCCTCAATGGAACACCAGCTCTCACAAGGTACTTACCAGATCCAATTGATAGTGCGACATCTCGTACAACATCATGCATTTTGGTGCACCCTTCCTTGCGACTTACTAATAGCAGTGAAACTTCTTGAAGGTATTTGATCCTTGACTTTGTTAACGTTCTAGCGTCTTCTACTGTAGAAATATTTCGGAAAATTCTCAACCCAAAACCATATAGTATCAAATCATCAATGGAAATGTCAAAATCCTCAGGAAACAAAGAACAAAGCAAGAACAAGTGTTTGGCGTCCTCTTGCTTTAATTTATCATAACTCAGCTTAAGACAATTCACCACAGAATCATCAACGCCTGGGACGTTCGTGAATGCCGACCTTTTAAGCTCTCGGGCTGCCATTTTCCATTCATTGCGGTCTTTGCCACTCAGTGCACATGCGACTGTTACAAGTGCTAGGGGCAAGCCTCTGCATTCTTTGATTATCTCCTCTGCAATTTTATTCAATTTGGGATCAATAACATCAGGAGCATATTTCTTAAACAAATTTCTGGATTCTTTGTCAGACAAACAATTAAGAGGAACCATTTTCAATTTCCACCTAATTTGACTGCCCAGTATCCTCCGTACATTTGCATCCCGCGTTGTAATTATAACTTTGCAACCCCTGTGGTGATCACCAAATGGAATGCCCACAGCTTCAAAATCAAGTCTACCCCAAACGTCGTCCAAGATAATGAGGATCGTTTTCACAAGCATAAGTGCATCAAATAATCGGCTTGCTCTTCCTTGCACAGTTTCCTCTTTCAATTTTACACCTAACTTGTCTGCCAATTGACCTTGAATATTTCTCTCGTCGGGGTTTTGAGATATTACAACCATCACTGTTTTATCAAAAAGCATCTCTTTCGTAACATTCTTCTGAACTTCCTTAACCAAAGTTGTTTTCCCCACACCCCCCATTCCATGTATCCCAATGAAATTGATGTTCTCATTCTTCAGGGATTCCATAACCTCGGACATGACATCTTCCATAGTCTTACATATCATAGCGTTGCTGGAGCTCATTAATAATTGTTCTGATGGAGGTGCTGGGATGGATATGATCTTGAATTCACCATCTTCCTTCTGCAGCTCTATCACCTTCATTGTTTTTTGCTTAGCTTCTTTTCCTAGACGATAACGCGTGATCAAATCCGGGAACCACCCTCTAAAACACTTCTTCTCCGCCTTTTTTTCATCTTCTATAAACTTCGAAGCCTCTTTCACAACCCCATCAACTTTGTCTACCCAATTTTGGACCTCAGCTCCAATGATTTCTCCATTCCTTTTTTTCTGCTCAATATATGTCATCCGGTCACCTTTCTTGGTTACTAAGCTTTCAAGTTGCGTTTTGAGATCCTCCATGTATGAGTTGTAATAAATGAAATAACCAAATTGACGTCCAGTTGGCTCCACCAAGCCTTCTCCAATTTTTGCAGCACAAGAAATCAAAATTTCCATAGTCTTCTTTTCTAAAATAATTTAAATCAGCTGTAAAGAAAAAATAATAACAAGGAGAAGAAACTAATTGCAAGCAGTACAATACATAACAAGAATGAATGTTTGGTGCAAGTGAAAATTTATCCCGTATCATATATCTATCAATTTTTTTTGTTTTCCTTTATTGGTGTTTTATTAGATGATAGGTTATTTCTATTGAATATATATATATATAGTGCAATTAACTTGTAATGAATGTAACATTTTTGGAATTATATCAATGAACTAATAGAATTCGAAGGCCAGTCAATCAAAAGCAGAAGCATAATTAAATTCGAGGTAAAACGAAAAAGATGCACATACTAAATGTACAAATGAACTGTGAATTTCTTAAACTCCATATTGATATTCAGATTGATTTAGATTTTGTAAATTTCAAGGTTAAACATCCCAATAAATTTAAAAATTTACAATATAATTTTGTAGAACCAAAAAAAAATAGTTAGTGTCAACTGTAAGGTGTATTAAATAGCAATAAAGTTGGGGGTCAAAAATTATAATGTATTAAAAAACAAAAAATCTAGGGGAGTTGGCAAAAAAAAAAATCAAGGATTTTTCCGCAGGAACAACTGATCTTTTCTATACCAATTGTATAAAAATTAAGTTGCATTAACAGTTTTCCCCCCTTTTCTTTTGGGTAGCTTTATTTTTCGCTTTAATTTCTGTAAGTAAAAGAAGCATTCAATTTCAAGCCTATTGAAATTGTTTTTCCACTTGTGATATTGAGATATATATTTACTAGTATTTTTAGTTTATATATATATATATATATATATATATATATATTTCTACTATGAAGATATCAAGGCCACCAAACTTTTTATCATCATGAAATATACTTTTAGTTTTGGTATTCTAATTAAGGTCAAGTCAACAGCTAAATTTAGTACATGATGTATTTTATTTGTGCGTAAAGTATGAATGAACGTAAAACTTAATTTTCTGTATAAACAAAAGATGTTTTATATGAGATCTAAATATAAATTTTTATTCTGAACTTTTAAAGTTTTTTACCTTTAGGTATTTTTATTTTTAAAATCAAAGAATGAAAATTTTAGCATTTTTCACTTTAGTTCAATCATAGATGTCACGTCAGAAATTAATGATATAATTACGTATTAAAATTAACAGAAAACTCCAAACAAAAAATATCAAATAAAGGTACAAAATGAGGAATTAAAGGAGCCAAAAATTCCACCAAATTGGTAGTAAAAAGTTTTTTTTATTTTTAAAAAAGATGAATAAACAAATCCACCAAATTGGTAGTTCCGATTAGACTCACAAAATGAAGTCGATAAGAGTAAATACTTTTCAAAAAATTCAACTTAAGGTTCAAAGTATGAGAGAGGGAGGGAGGGAGGAGAATCTGGGAGGTGGTGGCGGGCGGCGGAAGGGAGGCAGAGGAAGCTGGCTGGTGGAAGTGATGGTGGTGGGCAGCTGCAAGATAGGGTTTGGGTTTGGATGGTTTGATGAGTTGGGTCTGAACTTTGAAGGAGGAGATGGATTTATTGATTGTTTAAAAATGGTTTTAATAAATTATTTTAGCTATTTACTGTTTTGCCCTATGAATTTGCTAAATATTTATATATTTTTCCACATAAACACCTAATTGCCATGTGTAAGTCCCACATTTTAATTTCTGACTTGACATGTTGATGTTCAATTGAATTAGGACGGTAATATATGCACACTTTAGGTTACTAGTTACACAACTTAATATAAGTAAGTGATTAATTTATTCTTACTAAATGAGACATCAATTCACTTGTTTATCATATTCTAATTTTGCCTTTTATCCTATTACACATAATAACCACAAAACAAAAAATAATTTGAACAAGTATAATCATTATGTAAAATAATTAAACATTACATAATATTTACCAAATGATAAAGACAAACTTAACTTCATAATTGTTTTCCTATAAAATATAAAATGTTCATGCCTTCAAAGGAAAATAGACAAAAAAAAGAAGTTATTCTATAGTAATACTAAAATAAACTCATTATTTGATAACTAATAACTAAATAATTGACCTGATCAATGAGTGGATGAATAATAATTTACTTAGTATTATTATCCAAAAATTGGAAGATTTTTTTGTGTGGGTAATTTTCTTTTAAGATATTAACATTTTATATTTTCGAAAGAGATGTGCAGTATCAGGTTAAGTTTGTCAACTCTTTTTATAAGAGTTATGTAGCGTTTAACCATACAATTAAATAATGGTTGTACGTACTTGTTTAAATTGTTTTTTATTTTATGGCAAAAATAAAAGATGATAAATAACTAAATTGTGATCTCATTTATTAGCTAGGGACAAATTAGTGACTTATTTATAATTAGGTGTGCAACTAGTAAATTAAAGAGTGCATATATCACCACCCTTGAATTAAAATAAAAAAAATGTAAAAAATTCTATACATTGATTGTATAAATTGAAAAGACATTCTTGAAATATAAAAAAAATAAAGAATTTAGGATAAAAATCTATAATTAAGTCTTTATCCAATAATAAAATTAGAGGTTTGCTATATATTACGACAAAGTGTGAGTTTAGGATAATAATTTGTATACTTTAGTTTTTGTCCAATAATAAAATTAGAGTCTTACTATATATTACGACAAATTTGTGTCCAATTATAATTGAAAACATATCAATACATACATGAGATTTGATAAATTATTATACAGTACCTCTTTAAAAAAATTACCATTAATATTTATTCACATAACTAACAATTAAAAAATATTTGCAATATCTACCATTTTCTATGAAATTATAAATTGGTACATATTCTAAAACCATGATTTTCTTTCCACATATGTTCTTGTCTATGTTTTAGTAGAGAAATATGAATATTCACAATTTTCCAATGGGGGTCTTCATTGTGTTAATTGTCTATTACATTTTGTTTTGTAAAAATATATATATATGTTACAAATTTATGTGTTAATTTTTTTGTTACTGATAATTAACCTGAATGAATATTAACAGTAACTTTTTTGAAATATATATTATGAGGGACTACCCTAAATTTCTTTCCAATTTTATATGTCAATATATTTCACAATTATAATTCGGTTCAAAAGTTTTGCATAACATATATTTTTAAAATAGATCCAACTCCTCTAGAATTTTAAGAAGATTATAAATTTGGAATTTTCTAAACCTCATGCTTATATTAATTTTAGATCAATAGATAACAAATAGCACACAATATCAAATTAACTTAATTCCTTAGTTTGCCCTCTTCATCGCTTTAATTACCTTTTTAGTACGTTGATATAATACATTTGTATACCTGAAACATCTATGTTTTTATATATAATACCAAGATTTATCTCGCAAAACAACAGCGGTTCACCTATATTATGATCATATTATGGTCTTTATCCGAATGTACGCATCAACTTAATTAGTAGCTAATACATGCAAATCAATACCATTTATGTACCGATATTGTTTATCAAAAACTAATAAACAAGTAGATAAGAATTATAAAAATTAGATGGAAACATGCATGTTGCATGAATGAATAATTAGATATTGATGCACCACGGGTCAAAGATATTCAATGGTAACACCAATATCATGATCATGTTATAATTCATCTTTATCATAAAAGCTAAAGAAAACTTTCACCACATGTCTTTGCCACAAAGGCTAAAGAGGACTTTCAACAATCATATTATCTTTAATCAACACCTTTTATTCATCAATTATTTATATATTTTCAATCTTTCAACAATTATTCACATTTATTATTATAGACTCACGATACTGCCAATTGATATAATTATATTGTATCAAATAATCTGAGTTATTGTGTCAATTATTGATTTAATAATATGAAATACTGTGCAGTTGCTATTTTAGCAATTATTGAGCCAATAATATGAAATACTATGCAGTTGCTACGGTAGAATACCGTGTGTTACTGTTCTCTTTATTAATTTAACACCTTACTATTTAGAATGAAAATTATAAGAAAATTAAACCGAGTTATAAAACTCGTTTTTCACAATTTTACTTTAACAAAATATTATTTTTATTTTTATCATAACTTCTTCATTATTTATTCATTTTCGTTCATTCTTGAGTCAAATTAAAGCTTATACAGTCTACTTTAACCTTATCTAAGCAATGACTTCAGCCCTTTCTCCGATCGGAATAGAATTTCACTTTTTCAAACAAGGCAAATTGTTACAAAAATCTGGCTAGTTTTACTAAATCATTCATAAAATAGAATATGTAATGAATTTTAACTACATTTTTTTTCTACATCTTCATAACTTCCATATCTACAACTTTGATTTTAATACCATTTTCAAGTTCCACACACGACTTTATATAAATTTTACAAAAACAAAAACATAATCTACCAATTTTTTTTCTACGATTCAACTTTACCCTGTCTTGCTAGAAACATCATAACAATTAATCTACTTAGTAGAATTTAATGGAATGAATGGGGTTTTTTAGATAACTTCCAGAGCTATTTTTGGACATAAAGATCACATCTTAACTCATTATATAACTCAAGATATAGATTTTACAAAAAAAAAAACAGATTAAAAATTGCTCTCGCAGAATTTTGGCAACTTGACCCAAACTGCTTCAAACATGGATTTCGGACACTCTACAAAGTATTTTGAGTGATTCTTGTTTCTGAGTTTAGCTTACTTTCAGAGTTTTCTTTTGATATAAGACTCATCTCCTACCTCATTATACACAAAGAGTTATGAATTTTATAAAAACAGGTTACATTTCCTCAATTTTTGCGTTTTTTAATTATAATTTTCAAAGTGTTGAAACTTCAAAAATTCATAATAATTAAACCGCTTATCCAAAAATTACGAATTTTATATCCATTTCACACAAAATTTAATTTCTACAACTTTCGGGCAAAGGTGCAAAAAAGTCCCCGTGATTTATCCCGAAGTCCCACTTCCACCTTGAACTATTTTTTTTCCCAAAAATGCCCTTAACGTTGTAAAACGTAGCTCAACTATGCCCCTCCCGTTAAAAAAATTCCAGCTGGACAAACAGACGATAGTGACGTCCGACACGTGGCAAAAATAAAATTTAATAATATTGTTTTTATTATTTTCACTTTCTTTTCCAGCTTTTCTCTCTCCATCTCTTCTCCCTCTTTTCTCTCTCCCCTTTTTTCTTCCTCTGTTCCAAAAATCGCTTTGATGTTTCATACCCTATGCGCCTCCACTTCAAAACCTATCACCGGAAAAGCACCACTAGCACCCCAATTGATCGAAAAATCGCCAGTGGTTTTCTAATTAATGTTGCCTGGTCTGATGGCTTTCGCTTTTAATTTATTGAATGCTTACTTGCAATCCAGATGGGTCTCTATTCTGAACCCATATCACAAATCATGACCCAATTGATTCATCCATATTCCCTTCCTTTTCTATCTCTAATCTATACATCAAACATGGTCAATGAAGAACAAAGTTTCACCGCCTCCATCGTCCCAATTGAGCCCCCAATTAACATCAAAGAAGAATTCCTCGTCTCCAAGGACTTATCAGACTTCAAAAATCAACCAAAAATCGGAAAAAACAAACCCCAAATGTCAACAAAACAAATTTTTGCCAATTAAAAACTTTAGAGAAAGAAAATGGGTTTAGAGAGAAAAAGCTTTAGAGAGAGAAAATGGGTTTAGAAAAAAAAGGCTTTAGAGAGAGAAAATGGATTTGAGTAATACAAACTTAATATTAAAAATCGCATCAAGCTTTGGCTCATCTTCTTCTTCTTCTTCACTAATTTCTTCATTAGCTTCATGGGTTGATTTTTTAGATCTGAAAATGGATATGAATTTTTGGGTCTATTACAGAGGGAGAGAGAAGAAAATGATAGTGGAGAGAGGAAAAAAAAGTAAATGATAATGAAGAGAGAGAGAGAGAGAGAAAGAGTCGGTCAGCAAAATATTTCCGCGTGTAAACGAAGTTAGTCTAGGTGGCATGTCCGTTAGGAATAGGGGCACGGTTGACCTGAAATTTGTAACGTTAAGGGTATTTTTGGAAAAAAAAAATAGTTCAAGGTGGAAGTGGGACTTCGGGATAAACCACGGGAGCTTTTTTGCACCTTTGCCCCTACAATTTTCTAATACAAAGTTTCCTCAAATTTTGTCTCTAACATATAGAAATGGGCTTACTAGAAAAATTCACCAGAAAATATTTTCCCGTCATCTTTTTCGTCGGACTGCCCATTTTCCGGCGACTTTTCCAACGAGTTTTCTTGGATTTTCTTACCCAGATCTATTCAACTATATCTCAGGAGTCTAACCATGGTTTTAGTTTTGAAACAACTCACAAATCGCCGTTAAACAACAATTTTCCGACGGTATTCCTACGAAACTTTATTTCTTTTGTTTAATTCTTTAAATCAACCCAATAAGCATAAACATAACATCTTTACATAAATCCATGAAATTTAACATCTATATAAGAAAATCAAAAATTTAATTAAGTTTTAAGAATTACCTTCCTAATTTTCTTCTTCTTCTCTCCTTTCTCTCGGAACTTCTTACGGAAGGAAGTGTGAAATGGGTGGGAGTGGAGAAGCAAGACTTCTGATTTCTTATCTTCTCCTCCTTTTCATTTTTTCCCTTTCTTTTTCTTCCTTTTCTTATTTTCCTCCTTGGTCCCCACTTTGTTCCCTCATTTGCCCCCCATCCCATCCCATCCCATCTCTCTCTCTCTCTCTTATTATTACCCATCTGCAGCCCACGTGGGCTATTATTCTCCTAAAAATTTATTTCCCCTACACTTATACTGATGTACTTGTTCCACCTAATTTAGAAGGATAAAATAGTAAAAAATTGTTATTTAAATGTCTTATACATATTAATTATCAAACAACTTTTTTCATTATATACTTCTTCAACATAATTTAAAGAAAATGGTAAAAACATTATTATTCTGATTTCTCATAGATATTAATTATCAAACAACTCTTTTCTTTAGTATGACATGGAAATTGGACATTTCCAATTTCCCTTGGGTTTTTTTTTTTTTTTTTTTTTGGGTTTAGTCCAAATATATTTATACTATGGATTTAAAAAAAAAATTAGAAAAAAACATAAAAAATTAGGTCCAATTTGGATATATATCAAAAAAATGGCGTGCGGGATGGCCAGACAGCATGCCAAGTTGATGGCCTTGACACTCAGTCAAATGGGGCAAGGCAGAGACATGACTCGGTTTGTGCAGCAGCTAAGCGCAGTTAGGCGCATTGTGCGGCAGTTAGGCGCAGCATGCGGCAGCTGGGCGCGGCGTGCAGCAAAATTGGGGCGCTGGCCAAAACTAGTAGTTCTAGTGGAGCTACGTTATGACTCCTCAAGCAACCTGGATGTCCAGTCCTGACACTTTGGAAATTTTCATAAGTGCTACTATAGGGGAGGGGTGGTCCGTGAAGTCCACCCAGGCCATGGGCAGGCTGCCATGGGCGGAGCGTGCGGGGCATTGGGGCATTGTTGGGCTCCCCTAACAACAATGCTAACAACGGATAGGTGGCTTTGGATTGAATCAAAGACCCTTCATGAGCTGGGCATGATTAGGCAAGAACGTTGCTGAGCGTGGCACGTTCATGTGGGCTGCACCTTGGGCAAGTGCATGGCTTTGGTTGGATATTCGTGTGGGCTAGATGGATTCGGCATGTGGCAATATGTTGGGCAACTCGTGGGCTGAAGCATCAAACATTGTGGGCTAACATTGCGGGTTGACATTGTGGGCTGACTGGAGTGGCTGACTGGAGCAGACCCAACTAACGAGCAGTTATGGGCGGTTACTGACAGCCAACCTCCAGGCACATGACTTGCATGCTTGAAATTCGAAATGCTGAACATGGTGTGACTCATCTGCTAGTGGGCAGTTGCTGGGCGTGCACATCTGCTGGTGGGCAGTTAGTGGGCGGTTACACATTGTAATGCTGGTTTCCTATTGGCTGAATATCCTAGGCAGTTGGGGTTGTCAACTGCAGCCTAAAATTGTAATGTATATTTATATGCATGTAATGGGGCTTGTTAGGCAGCGATCACTGATCAAGTGTGAGTCTACAAGCCCTAGTCAGATTGTATTCCTTATATTGAGTGAAGCAATAAAAGGTTGGGACCTTGTCCTGTAAACTGTGTGTTGGCTTGTGCGTGTGGCTTGTCTTTAGACTGTGCAAAACATACTGTGTGTGTGTGTGAAACTTGTGTGTGTGATCCTTGCTGACTGGTTGGGCGAACCAGTGCATCGCAGCTAGAACATTTGACGCGAAAAATTAAGTGTCAATTGTAGACCCTGTGACAATTGGTATCAGAGCCTCGTTAGAGAACGATGGCGAACAACACAAATCGGATCAACGATTTGCATGAGAGATTGCAGTCGCTAGAAGCTTTTGTGGGTATGCGGTTGGTTGGTGAAGAGGATTCGTTGGCAGACCAACTTAGAGCATCAACTGCTCTGTTGGAGAATCTTCGTGCTGAAGTTGCAGATCATGTTCTTGCAATCAATAAAAAGATTGACGAGGTGGCTGTGGATCTGTTAACTACAACAAATCAGACCCTCGAAGTTACTGAGCGATTTGAGAAAGTGGCAGAAGACGTGGCGTTGGTACGTCGTGCTGTTGCTGCAGGGCCAACAAGTCGTGATGTTGGACCCTCAAAGGTAAGAGTTCCTGAACCAAAAGCGTTTGGTGGCAGTAGAAATGCGAAGGAACTAGAAAACTTCTTATGGGACATGGAACAATATTTTGTGGCTGCTCATATCACAGACAGTGAGAAAGTCACCATAACAAGCATGTATTTGACAGAAGATGCTAAACTTTGGTGGCGAACTCGGACTGAAGATGATGTAAGTGCGGGCAGGCCCAAGATTGAGACATGGGAAGTTCTTAAGAAAGAATTGAAGGATCAGTTCTTACCTCTCAATACTTCATGGCTGGCGAGAGATAGCTTGAAGCATTTGAAACAGACCGGATCTGTTCGAGAGTATGTGAAGGAGTTTAGTTCACTAATGTTGGACATTAAAAATATGTCGGAGGAAGACAAATTGTTTAATTTCATGTCGGGTATGCAACAGTGGGCACAGACTGAGTTGCGTAGACAAGGTGTCAAAGACCTGCCTACTGCAATTGCAGCGGCTGACAGTCTGGTTGACTACAAATATTCTGGTTCCAATGCTACTGATGGGAAAAAGAAGCAGAATGGAAAGAATGGCAAGGGTGGCCCTAAAGATGGCAAGAAGGACAAGAAATCTAAGAAAGGCGGTGACAAGCAGTCCAAGCCTAAAGGAGATGGACAGTCCAAGGACAAAAGCAAAGGTTGTTTCCTATGTGGAGGTCCCCATCGAATGAAGGAGTGCCCAAAGCGTGAGAAGGTCAATGCCCTGGTTGCTAATGACTCGAATGATGAAGGAACTTCTGACAGTCCTAGAATGAATCCCCTGCAACTACTGGGCGCTTTGCAGACCCAAAAGGCAAAGACCCCCACTCCGCGTGGACTGATGTATGTGACAGTGACAGTCAATGGTAGAGAAGTGCTAGCAATGGTAGATACTGGCGCTACCAACAACTTTGTTGCAGAGAGGGTGGTGGACGACCTGAAGTTGAACTTGCAACAGAATGCAAGCAAAATCAAGGCTGTGAATTCAGAGGCCCAACCTATTCGTGGCACAGCGGTGGCAGATTTGAAGGTTGGTCCGTGGGAAGGCAAGTGCAGCTTGATGGCTGTCCCTCTGGATGACTTTGATCTCATCCTAGGGATTGATTTTCTGACAACGGCGAAGTGCATAGCGATGCCTCATCTGGGTGGTCTGATGATTACTGATGAGAGAACGCCGGGTTTTGTGAATGCTATTTACCCAAATGAGGAGAAGAAGGAAGGCAAACAGAAAGTTGGCCTATTGTCTGCAGTACAGTTGGAGTCTGGACTCAAAAGGGGCGAAGAGACCTATTTGTGTGCTATGATTGAGATCAAGCCAGGTGTAGTCCAAGAGGTGCCAGACGCTGTGGGAAAAGTCCTGGAGGAATTCAGTGATGTGATGCCCCCAGAACTTCCTAAGACCCTTCCTCCTAGACGTGCGGTTGATCATAAGATTGAACTGGAGCCGGGTGCACGACCCCCTGCTCAAGCCCCTTATAGGATGGCGCCTTCGGAACTGGCAGAGTTGCGGAAACAGTTGGCTGAGTTGCTGGACTCGGGTTTTCTGCGACCCTCAAAGGCTCCATACGGTGCTCCTGTGCTGTTTCAGAGGAAACAGGATGGCTCGATGAGAATGTGTGTGGATTACAGGGCTCTGAATAAGGTTACTGTGAAGAACAAGTACCCTATTCCCAATGTGGCTGACCTGTTTGATCGATTATCACGAGCCAAGTATTTTACAAAGCTGGACTTGAGGGCAGGCTACTGGCAAGTGAGAATTGCTGAGGGTGATGAAGCTAAAACAGCCTGTGTAACAAGGTACGGTTCATATGAATTCCTTGTCATGCCGTTTGGCTTAACAAATGCCCCTGCTACTTTTTGCAATCTTATGAGCGATGTATTTTATGAGTATCTAGATAGATTTGTGGTGGTTTATCTAGATGACATTGTGGTATATAGTGAGTCTTTGGATGGACACCTTAAGCACCTTAGATTGGTATTTCAGAAATTGAGAGAATATCAATTGTATGTGAAAAAAGAAAAGTGTGAGTTTTGTAGAGCAGAAGTGATGTTCCTTGGACATTGGGTCAGCCAGGGAAAGGTTCGCATGGACGAGAGAAAGGTCCAAGCCATTGTGGAATGGACTGCTCCTACAAAAGTTGCTGAGTTAAGATCATTTCTGGGGTTGGCAAACTATTACAGGAAGTTCATCAAGGGGTATTCAAAGATGGTAGCTCCCTTGACTGACTTGCTGAAGAAGGATACAAAGTGGGACTGGACAACAGGATGTCACGAAGCATTCGAAAAACTGAAGGAAGCTGTGTCATCCGAACCAGTGTTGAAGTTGCCTGACTTTGAAAGTCCTTTTGAAGTGTTCACTGATGCGTCGGACAGGGCTATTGGCGGGGTGTTAGTGCAGAACAATCACCCAGTTGCCTATGAAAGTCGGAAATTGAAGGATGCTGAACAACGGTATAGTACTCATGAAAAAGAGATGACTGCTGTGGTACACTGTTTGGAAACGTGGAAGCATTATTTGCTGGGTACAAAGTTCGTGGTGGTGACTGACAATGTAGCCAACACCTACTTCAAAACTCAGAAAAAGCTGACTCCCAAGCAGGCTCGTTGGCAGGAGTTTCTTGCAGAGTTTGACTTTGTATGGGTGCATCAACCAGGGAAGCAGAATTCAGTCGCTGATGCATTGAGCAGGAAAGTGGTTCAGGAGTTTGTAAGTGCTCTTACAGTGGTGGAGACTGAATTCTTGGACAAAATCAGAGACCAATCTCAGAATGATGCTGTGTACCAGAAGCTTCGTACGCAAGTGCAGGAAGGCTTGGTTCGGAGGTACTGGATTGAAGATGAATTGCTGTATGCAAAGGGCAGTAGGCTATATGTTCCTTGCGGAGGGGGACTAAGGAGACAGATCATGCATGAAACGCATGATACAAAATGGGCTGGTCACCCAGGCATAGAGAGAATGCTGGCGTTGCTGTCTCGATCGTACTACTGGCCTAAGATGGAAAACGACGTGGAGGCGTACGTGAAATCTTGTTTAGTATGTCAAGTGGACAAACTGGAGAAGAAAAGTGAAGCAGGCTTGTTGCAGCCTCTTCCCATTCCTGATAGACCATGGCAGTCAGTATCAATGGATTTCATATCTGGGTTGCCGAAAGTGGATGGAATGAGATCAATTTTCGTGGTGGTTGATCGATTTTCCAAGTATGCGGTGTTTATCCCAGCACCACATGCTTGTACAGCAGATGTTGCTGCTAACTTATTCTTCAGAAATGTAGTGAAGTATTTTGGGTTGCCAGAAGATATTATTAGTGATCGTGATACGCGGTTTACAGGCAGATTCTGGACAGTGCTGTTTGGCTTGGTTGGATCTGAATTAAAGTTCAGTACGGCGAATCATCCGCAAACAGACGGTCAGACCGAAAGAATGAATCAACTGCTGGAAGAGTATCTTCGACACTATGTGACAGCAAGTCAGAAAAACTGGTTGGAATTGTTAGAGCCAGCTCAATTCTGTTACAACTTGCATCAATCTTCTGCAACGGGGATGAGTCCATTTGAGCTGAGTATGGGGTTTCAGCCAAGGACTCCAAACGATGTGGCAGTGCAGCGTACGGGAGGCAATTGTCCTGCTGCCTATCGGTTTGCAAGAGCTAGAACAGAGATGCTTGAGGCAGCAAAGGATAGCTTGAGCAAGGCAGTAAGACGAATGAAAAAGTATGCGGATGCACACAGGAGGCCGCTCGAATTTAAAGTGGGAGATATGGTGTTACTGAAGTTGACACCTCAAATATGGAAGAAGATCAGTAGTAAGGCAGTGCATAGGGGATTGATCCCAAAGTATGACGGCCCTTTCGAAGTGTTGAAAAAGGTTGGGGCTGTGGCTTACAGACTGAAGCTTCCAGACCGGTTAAAAGTTCATCCAACTTTCCATGTTAGCTACTTGAAGCCATTCCAGCAGGAACTGCTTGATGCTGGGCGGAAACAGGCCAAGAGGGCTCCACCAGTGATCAGAAAGCAATTTGAGAAGGATGTCGAGAAGATTTTGGCTCATAGGACAGCAGGTCAGAGTAAGAAAAATCGAAGGACAGACTACTTGGTTCATTGGAAAGGTGAGAATGAAGTGGATGCTAGTTGGGAAAGAGATGTAACATTGTGGCAGTTTGAAAAACAGATTGCAGAGTATTGGGAACACCCTCCGACGAGGACGTCGGACTCTTCTAGTGGGGGTGGTTTGTTAGCCCCTTAGTGGGTTGACATAGACTTGGCGTGCGGGATGGCCAGACAGCATGCCAAGTTGATGGCCTTGACACTCAGTCAAATGGGGCAAGGCAGAGACATGACTCGGTTTGTGCAGCAGCTAAGCGCAGTTAGGCGCATTGTGCGGCAGTTAGGCGCAGCATGCGGCAGCTGGGCGCGGCGTGCAGCAAAATTGGGGCGCTGGCCAAAACTAGTAGTTCTAGTGGAGCTACGTTATGACTCCTCAAGCAACCTGGATGTCCAGTCCTGACACTTTGGAAATTTTCATAAGTGCTACTATAGGGGAGGGGTGGTCCGTGAAGTCCACCCAGGCCATGGGCAGGCTGCCATGGGCGGAGCGTGCGGGGCATTGGGGCATTGTTGGGCTCCCCTAACAACAATGCTAACAACGGATAGGTGGCTTTGGATCGAATCAAAGACCCTTCATGAGCTGGGCATGATTGGGCAAGAACGTTGCTGAGCGTGGCACGTTCATGTGGGCTGCACCTTGGGCAAGTGCATGGCTTTGGTTGGATATTCGTGTGGGCTAGATGGATTCGGCATGTGGCAATATGTTGGGCAACTCGTGGGCTGAAGCATCAAACATTGTGGGCTAACATTGCGGGTTGACATTGTGGGCTGACTGGAGTGGCTGACTGGAGCAGACCCAACTAACGAGCAGTTATGGGCGGTTACTGACAGCCAACCTCCAGGCACATGACTTGCATGCTTGAAATTCGAAATGCTGAACATGGTGTGACTCATCTGCTAGTGGGCAGTTGCTGGGCGTGCACATCAACTGGTGGGCAGTTAGTGGGCGGTTACACATTGTAATGCTGGTTTCCTATTGGCTGAATATCCTAGGCAGTTGGGGTTGTCAACTGCAGCCTAGAATTGTAATGTATATTTATATGCATGTAATGGGGCTTGTTAGGCAGCGATCACTGATCAAGTGTGAGTCTACAAGCCCTAGTCAGATTGTATTCCTTATATTGAGTGAAGCAATAAAAGGTTGGGACCTTGTCCTGTAAACTGTGTGTTGGCTTGTGCGTGTGGCTTGTCTTTAGACTGTGCAAAACATACTGTGTGTGTGTGTGAAACTTGTGTGTGTGATCCTTGCTGACTGGTTGGGCGAACCAGTGCATCGCAGCTAGAACATTTGACGCGAAAAATTAAGTGTCAATTGTAGACCCTGTGACAAACATGGTGACATCTTGGTCATATTAAAATTTGAGCTAGGCCATTGTGCGCATTAAAGTGTGTTATTGCTACTTACCAACAATATATTATTAATAATATATATATATATATATATATATATATATATATATAGTTTTATTAGTATTAACAACAACAGTAATAAAAAATTAAAAAAAAAAGAAGAAAAAAGTTAAACATTAAATCAAACATTTCTATCTAACAAGAATCAACAGTAATAATAAAAAAGAGTAAACAACACCAAAACTAAAAGAGTAGTTCGAATTTTGGAACATGAAATTAGATATTTTTATGTTTCAATGGTTATAGAACTTTTTGTTAATATATATCCAAATTACACATATTTTTTTTGAATTTTATATAAATTTGAGTTAAAATTCATAATATAAATATGTTTGAAATCAATACAAAAAAAAAATTATTGGAACATGAAAATGTAAAAAAAAAAAATATCCCCGTATAGTTATTCAAATTAAAAACAAATAGACAAAAACAAAAATCAAAAGCAATATTATATCAAAATCAACACCAAAACTCCACCAACTTCATTCCCGGAGTGCCCACCCGATTTCTTAATTTCTTCATAATCGATTAAAAATATCCTCTACTTTCACCCATTTAAAACCTCAATCTCACGAATTTGGACTCATCGCATTTTCAGCCCCACCACCACCGTTGTCGCCCAATCTCGGGTTGTTTTCACCAACATCGCGCCGCTCACAATCTTCGCCTTCTCCGAAGAATGGGGTTCACCAACTGTTGAAGGTTGTGGATAATGGCATGTTTCGGCAGCTCGGGTTGCGGTATTCGGGTATGCCTCGGCACTACCAACTTATGATGGTGTACCCTTCCTCTTACTCTCCTCTTTTCATCACTGCCTTACTGGATTATCAATATTTAGGCCTTCGAAGCCAATAATTTTGTTTTGTGTGTGAGTGTTGAAATTTTTGTGGTTATGGATTTGAAGCCCTATTTATTTTAGGGGACAATTGGTGGGATTTGGACTTTAATTGTGTGAAAAATAAAAGTATATGTAAATGATTGTGAGATCTGAGATGGATAAAATTGAAGAACTAAGGATGGATGATGGTGGTTAGCGGCGGAGGCGGGATCACGATGTAAGATGAGGCAGTGGTGATTTTGATTAGTTAGGGTTTTGTAGAAGATGAATAAGATGATTTTAATTTTTTTGGTATCTGGTTTTTTTATATTATTTAATGATAGTTTTAATTACTAAATTGTAGTGTTATATTATATTGATGCCCTTTTAGTTTTTATAAAATGATTTAAATTAATTACAAAATGAGTCTTCTTTTACCACATCATCAATCCATCATATGTGTTAAAGCCACGTCATTAATTTATGATGTGGCAACTTTAATTAAATTAAAGTGAAAAAAAAATAATAGTTTGATTACCTAATTACAAAAATTAAAAGGTCGATCATCGAAGCGAAAAATGGTCAATAGTTTAGGGTAGTAATTTATATTTAAGTCTTCCATAAAATGTATCAAGTACAATGGGATAAACATTAGTTCGCCGAATATAATTTGTATGCTTAAAGGTTTATTGTTTTTTTTGGTAATTAAGTCTTTTTTTATTTTAAAATAAAAAAAAATTATATTCGGTAATCTTTGTATTAATATTTAATTTTAATAATTTAACATATAATAATTATTTATAAGGATTTATATTGATTTAATACGTCAAAATAAGTATTTATATAAATTTTATACGAATTTAATAAGTCAACCCGTATTCTATACGGTCAAACTGTATACAGAAGCCCGTCTAGCCGAAAAATTAAGTATTCCGATTAATTTTGGCCGGATTCTGAAATTGCGGGCTACATTGTATGGAATTGATACTTGATGTAGAAAATTATACGCTCAAATTTTTTGGGGGCCGAATCATAAATATGATGACACTAGATGTAACGAAAATGTATTTAGCTAATAAAATAAATAGGTGTGCGTAGGCTTATTGAAACTCTAAATAATTGAAGCGCTAGCCGTGTGGAAAAGTATTTGACAATGACTTTCTGATGACGACGCATCTTTGATCTTTTTGCAACAATCACGAGTCCTTGACCATGTCATGTCATGTGGTTCATAAATTGTTGTCCGCGTGGTTCATAACTTCATTAATATATATATATATATATATATATATATATATATATAAAAGATTGTAGCAGCAGCCTTTTATGTCACTAACTATACAAACATAAGAGTCCAAAATCAATCAGCTATATTTCTTTGATGTTTCTAGGAAATGAAATGTGAGATGCTTGGTAATATAATTTTAGAAATAAAACACTAAAAATATAAATAACATTAAATCAGTTCATAAAATCAAAACAAAATACTACAATAACATTCATTAAATTGGTTATTGACCAATTTGTAAAAAACAATTTGTATATAACAAAATTTATTCAAAATAGTAAAACAAGATGGAAATTGAATGTAATTTTTAATTACCAATGAAAGTATGCAAGTAAAACAGTCATTCAACATTTTTTTTACCCATTCAGCCACGATTTTTTGGAAGAATCGTTTAAACACATTTAGACGCATTCAGAGTTTAAAAATTATAAAACAAACGGACTAAATGACTTATTGATCAGATCTTGACTCATTCAGGTCCATTCAGAAAGTCTCAATTTTTTGTCTCCAAATTATGTGTAATTATTGCAATCAATTCATATCTTGTGACGGACTTGTCATAAAATATTTTAGTCAATTCAATAATTTGAGACGCATTTAACACCAAAGTTTAAGATACAAACATTAACCATCATATTTCACTCCCAAAAACACAAGAAGCAAATCGAAATGAAGCGATGAAGGAGGCTGACCAAAAAACAAGACCGAACATCCCTTGATTCTTGGTCTCCTAATTCCCAATTAGAACATAATTTTCTAACTTAACAGTTAACACTCCCTTCTCCAAAATATAATATCAATAGAAACTTTTTAAGGTTCTCGATTTCTATAAAAAACGGGAGGTGAGGGCCAATCTAATTTTAAGCCAACATTATATTAATTTGAGATATTTTTAAATTTAAATTAAATATAAATTTATTAATCAAATTTAATAAAATTATGAGTACTTTAAGCTATTTAAAAGGTACAACTGTTTAATTTTACTCTCTAGTACTTTTAGTCTCTAACATCAAGCATGGCGACATCTTGGTCATGTTAAAATTTGAGCTAGGCCATGGTGCACATTAAAGTGTGTTATTGCTACTTACCAACAATATATATATAGTTTTATTAGTATTAAAAGAAAATTTGCATGATCTTTTTTCTTGACATTAATTAACCTCTTTCTTTTTTGCCAAGTGAACAAACAAACATCTTTTTGTAACATCATGCTCATTATCAAGTATTTAACCTAAATGCTACTAAATCTTATCATAATCAAACATGTACATAGTTTATACGGGTGAAAAACAAGGGATAGTCTTGTTAGGATATGATTTTACTAAACTGGGCCTAATAAACAGAGCCCAAATGTTCTATGTTAATATGACTATTTAAGTCCAAAGAAACTCTACCTCAAACAAAATCCAATTGATCCACGATATGAACACTAATTCTCTCTTTATATATACAAGCTTAATAGCCCGTGTAAAGCATCAGTAAGGTTAAAAATGATTTATCAGGTAAATTTTATATATAATATTTTTGAACAACATTTTCATTAGGAAATTGATATTTCCACAAGCAAAAATGATAGTTTCACAAGGTTTCTCTCGAATAATAGAATAATAGATGGGTCCCACAATCATGTGAGCAGGGTCGGTCCTGAGCATTTAGAGGCCCTGTGCGAGAAAAAAAAAGGGGCCCTCGGTACAGATAAAATCAATTCGTACCAATTAGCTATTTTGCATGTGCGGTATATACCGTTCCAAAATCTTTCTTAGGATTTTGATGCCAAGCATTATAAAATTAACTTAAAGTCTCCTCTATTTATATAACAAAAGTAAGACTAAAGAAGATATATTAGACAATGTGAGACTTATTGTATGGTCTCCTTTATTTATAAAATAAATGTAAGACAAAAGAAGACATATTAGACAATGTGGACTTATTGGAAATTTGAAATCTACATTTGCTCCCTTACATATAGTGGTGGTCATTCATGTGTAAAAGAACTTGGTTTTTCTCTAAGTCCCACATTGATTAGATAATAAAAGTTTAAGGAAGTTTTCCTTATATAAAGACTACCAAGTGAACAAGGTCTTCAAGTCTCACATTGATTAATTGGTAAAAGTCTAAAGGAAGTTTCCTTATAAAAAGACTACCACATTAGTTAATTGGTGGAAGTATTAAGGAAGTTTTCCTTATATAAAGACTGCCAAGGGAACAAGGTTTTGAAGTCTCATATTCGTTAATTGGTTAATTGGTAAAAGTCTGAAGGAAGTTTTTCTTATAAAAAGACTACCAAGTAAAGCCAAAGTCTAAGGAAGTTTTCCTTTCTTTAAGTCACACATTGATTAGTTGGTAAAAGTCTGAAGGAAGTTTTCCTTATAAAAAAACTACTTAAGTGAAGCTAAAGTCTTCAAGTCGTTATAGTTAACTGGTAAAAGTCTAAGGAAGAATTCCTTATAAAATAAAAATTGGTACAAAGTGGGTAAAAATTGGGGGCCCTCCGAATTTAGGGGCCTTGTGCGGTCGCCCCTTCTGCACCCCCTCAGCCCTACATGTGAGAGTAACCTTGTAGAAATATTAAGTATATTAAATTTTACTTGTAAAAATATCATTTTGAGTCAACTCAACAGTCCAAATTTGGTGACTTAATAGTTCAAAAGTTTTTTTCTTTATTATTTTTTTTTATCTTTACTCAATTCTTAGTGACAATTAGGACTGAGCAAAAAATAGATATAACCGAAAAATCAAACCGAACCGAATTTTTTTAACCGATTTTTTTCGGTTATTCGGTTATTTTTTGAAATTCGGTTGTATCCGATTTAATATACAGTTTTCGGGTTCGGGTTTGGTTTTAAAATTTTTGTTATTCGGTTAACCGAATAACCGAATAAGAAATAAAAATAAAATAAAAATATTTATTGATAAATTTTTGTGATTGGAAACTCTTGTATTGGAAATTTGAAATGACTTTTCTTTGTTGGAGAAATATAGACCTTAATTTCGGTTATTATCCGAATAACCGAATAGTAAATTCGGTTATTCGGTTACTGTGTAATTTGGTTACTTATTCGGATATTAAAAATACATTAATTTCGGTTTTCGGTTATAACCGAATAGCTTATTCGGTTCGGTTATAACCGAATGCTCAGTCCTAGTGACAATGTGAAAAAACATAACTTTTGAGCTTTTAAATTGACTTTTGGGAATATCAAAATTTATGATTAAGAAGACATGAAAATCACACAAAAAAAAATAAAAATAAAAAAGAAGAAACATTTGAGCCACCAGTCACCAAAGTTGGATTACTGAGTTAACTCGGGACCAATCAAAATGATTCGGTACTTGCCCTATTATATATTAGTATAGATTGGTATAAATGTGACATCATACACAGAGATAAACGTAAGGTCTCTTTAGATTAATAAACCATCATACATGGTTGAATGCCTTAGAAAAATATTATATATTGATTATCATATTGGAGGGATTTACCAACGGCTTGGACGGTCGAGTCACGATGTGTTTCTAGGTGTAGGTCATCAAGTCCAGTAATACTTCTTGACAAAAAAATACGACATCAACAAACCTCCACTTATAAATCTCACTATCACGTTCTCAAATATTTCTACGTGCATCTCTCCAAAAAAAAATAAAAAATAAAAATCTTAAGTCGCCATTTTGAAAAATAAATTAAAGTCAAATAGAAAAGATATATTAGGCATCAATTTTAGTGAAGATTCCCCAAGGAATCAGTACTTTTTTTATTTTGGTTGATAAGTCAGATATGTGAGTGTGACTTTTAGCGGAAGATATCCCACCAACTTCTCTTAGGTATGGTTTGGCTCGAAAATAAAAATATGGTATGATGAAATAAGTCTCATAATAATGTGATAGTTAAGGTACGTATCATAATTCATCCCTTTTGTATATATTTTATATTTCTATATTGTAATACTAATATCTTACATTCTAAATAATATAATGTAATAAGTTATTCTCTCCGTCTAAATTAATTGCTCAGTTTTGACTTTTTAAAGTTAAATTGACCATTTTTAAAACTAATCTTTTTATTATTTCTGCTAAAATATAGGTGAAGAGATTATAACCAAAAGAAAGTATATACAATTTATTACTAACCCCAATTTTTATAATTTTAGAAATATATTTATATATGCTTAATTATTAATTCTAAAAATAGTCAATTTGACTTAAAAAGTCAAAACTGAACAATTAATTTGGGACGGAGGGAGTATTGTATATATATCAAAACTATTACATAATTAAGTTGACGTTACAATATGAATGGAATATTTGGAAGTTGAGATTCAATGACAAAGGAATCTGGCTACTTGAAAGAAAGTACATACACACGGTCATTAGCGGTTAGCTAACTTCATCATCTTTCTCTTTTCGTTTTTTGTTTTTTATCCAACGATCATATTTATGATTTAGGGACAAATTTGTAAATAATGTTTTTTTTATTTCTTTTAAAAAATGTTTTTTATTCAAAATTTATACTCACTTGAAGCATTTTTAGGGGATTTCTTTCTCTCACACACACACGTGTACGTGTGTGTGACGTAAATATAATTAAAAGTTTAGTTACTCTCTTTGTCCCTAAAAGGAAAGGATGAGTAAAGTACAATTTGCACACATATTAAGAAAAATAAAAGTAGATGAAAAAAAGTTTTAAATTTATCCTTAGTGGTTGCACAAGATTATATAAATGGATGAATACTTTTATTTTTTTTATACTAATAGACCCTACTAAATAACTAAGTTACCCTTCACTTTATGTAATTTATCTCATTTTTTTAAGGACAAAAATACTTGTACATTTAGTTATCTTTTTGGAGACAGAAGAATCGGAGTATATTACATCTTAAAAATCGTGCCAAAATACTTTGAAAAGGATGGATATCTAATCGCGACATAAGAGTTACATGGAACAAATGGAGAAAGAAAGTGCTGAGAATTCGAAGTATTCCATGTATTTTATGTGGGTTATATTTTCTCAATGTTATACATACTATATATTTCTTCCGCTATAAAATATAAGATCAAAATTATCTTTTTGAATTTAATTCATAATAATTATTGTTGGGTTGAGATTTATTGAACTAGATATTTTGGTGGGCCATATTGCACATGGGTTTGTATTTCTTCTATAAATAGGTAGTGGGCAGAGGTCATAAATGAGGACATACAATATACAACAGGAGGAGGAAACATAACACAAATACTCTCTGTAATCAAGATATTATTATTACTGCTCTCTTCGTGGTTTTCTCCCATTTTGGGTTTCCACGTTAAATCTTGGTGTATGTTGTTATTTATATATTTTGTGGGTTAAAATCCACAAGACTACACCATCTTCCGTTGACGTTATTTTGGGCCCGCTGTTTTGGTGATTTCATCGGGTAGTCAAAATCTAGCGTTAACATTGGCGCCGTCTGTGGGAACGTTTGGTTCTATTATTGAATCAAAAATCACCGATCAACTATGACGAAGAGGAAGCCTCACGCATAAAAGATAACTAATGGGTTATGTTCGCAACGATAATAATTATCAATTTCCCTTTCGGACCACTTCGACAAGGTGAATATCACTTCGACAATTCTTCTTCGGCAAATATGGGTCCGTTCTGAGAAAGAATGCTTTCTCCAAGTCGACAAAATCTCATCTCCGACTACACATAAAAGCTAAGTAATTCTCTTTTAATAAATTATAAAATTGTCATGACTATAGCTACTGCTTTATCAAGTTCCAAGATGAGCCCACTTGCTTTCTTCACGTGATTCATGCGAGCCTTGGATATAAAATTGTTTAAAGTGTATTATTAATATTTACTTTACATGTATACATATTGCGAATAAAAGTTTCATGCAGGTAGTTAATGAGGTTTTATTTGTAGTGGCATGGCTAAATTTTATAATATTTTAGCCTTTTTATGGTTGGTTCGTCTAATCGAGGTGCATGTCCATGACTATCACTTATAAAAGTCATGTAGTCCATGCTTATAAAAGTCTGATGTTACACCACTTGCACCATTAATTTCTTTTTAAATTATACCCACCATGTGATTACTTTCAATTGGCAGCATGGTTTTCAAACCCGGACCGGTCCTCGAACCGGAAAAGTTACCGGGTGGATGGGTCACTGGTCCAACCAGTGGTCAGACCGTTATTGACCCAGTGACGTCATTAATATGTAATAAATAATTAATAATTAATTATATTAATTATTATTATATATTATATATAATATTTAGTAAATATGTAAAATTATTCAATTTATCTACCCAAAAAAAAACAAAAAACTAAAAAAAACTACTACCTAATAACTTATTAGTCTAGTCCCTGATCCATACAATTTCATTTCTCTTTCAAAGTTCAAATCAAACATCAAAATATCAAATTGCTGCTTGCCTGCCTTGGCACTTGGCAAAGTCCAAGATACATTCAAATTCCAAAATTCAACCACAAGTTCAAGTCTTCCATTAAATAAATGCAAAGATATGTAAAATACCAAACAAAGTCTCAACTAAATTACTAAAATAAAATCCATGACACTTGATTCACAAAAAACATAAATCATTCTGAGGTCGAGATGACATGTCAACTGCTCAAATATAGAAAAAAATTACAACAACAAGATTAATGAACTAATTCCAAATTGTATTTTTCATATGCTGTTAGAATGAAAAATGCCAATTTCCAATATGCAGCCACATGAACAAATTATTTCTCAATCCCATCGGTAAAATCATGTTACAAAGTTACAAACTTGGATCAATTGCTTAAAACATTCATATTTAAGCATATAAAGGGAGTACATTAATGGGCTGTGTATACTGTATATAATCAAAACATATATAAATTTTTGGGGGCTGGAACGTACAAAATACACTTTAATAGTGAAAAACTTCAATTAACACTTAGCTCAGGAGCTAATCATCTGCCTTCACTTTTCCTCTTCCACATTAGAACAAAAAATTTTATAACTTCAGCAGTCTTATCATATATTGTCAAACTTCAATCCCTCTGTATGCTGTCATGAAGAGGAACAACGGGAAATTGAACCAATAATTAGCAATTTACGCAAAATGATCAACCTATAAACAAAAAATAATCAATCACATCAAAAATTTCAGATTTCCTTTTTCAATTTCAGATTTCCTTTACCCGGTGTTGTCGATTGTGGTTCTTGTGTACTGAACCTACTGGTGACTGGTGCGCAGGCGCAACAGAGACGACGCGAGGAACAGAGGAAGGGACGCGGCCGAGAGAAGAAAGGCAGTAGAGGCAGAGAGCTTTGCTTCTTCGGGTTTGGTCGCAGCGGCGGGCTGGGGCTTTGGAGAGGTAGAGAGAAGAAAGGCAGAAAGCAACGAAGAAGGAGAAATCAGAAACCAAAAAATGAAATAAAAAGCCCTAGCCCGATAGCCCCTAAAGCCTGAATCAAACAATTTTTTTTTTAATCTGCAAGGAGAGAACCGGCCAAACCCGTGAACCGGTCACCGGTTCACTGGGTCAACCGGTTCAACCACCGGTTCTGAGCGGTTTTTGAGCAAAACTGGGTTGGTGACCCAAACCGGACCGTTAAGTGAACCGGGTCCGATGTTTTCCAGTTGGACCGGCGGTCCGGTCCGGGTTTATAAACCTTAATTGGCAGTATAGTTTATGTCCACACGCCACACTTGGATTACCATGATTATGCGAGCCTGGTTTGGTTTAAATAACATCACTCATGCATGTAATTATGGAGTATAATATAAAAATAATACATGTGATACTTACATGCCTATTCATCTTGGATAAAAAGCGGAGCAGGTCGAGCTCATTCTTCATCCACGATGCCCGAGGTGGGAAGGAGGAGACCTTGGAAAAATTAAAGGATTAAAATCTGGCAGAAGAGTCAGAGCTTGCTTATACATTTCTTTGTCGGATTCCGGCGCCTCGTTTCAGAGTGGCGTTGGGCGGTCGTTTCGACCGGTGAAGATGGTAGACGTCGGAATCCCCTTCGGCATCTCCCTCGATCTTGCTTCGACTTCCGATCGGCTTCGGCCTCGTGGCGCCATCGCTTCGGCTTCCGATCGGCTTCGGCCTCGTGGCGTCATTGCTTCGGCTTCGGGTCACTTCGGTGTCATAGTTCGGCGAGTTTGAGCTCCACTTCGGCTAAGCTTGGGTTTGACTTCAGACAGGTTCGGCGGTTGGCCTTCAGCTTCGGCTACGGCGTGATTCTCTTCGGCTGCGGCACGGGGAGCTATTGGAAATTATGTTGCTCGTAGATGCGAGAGACTTGTGTTTGCATCATCAGCTACTGTTTATTATTGGCCATCCAAATGATACAATGACCCACTTGGTCAACTTTGATTTTGGCTTCGGGCTTGTTCGGTTGGGCTCCATTTCGGCGTGATAAGGTTGGTTGGCGTTATAAGGTCGGATCTGAGGCGTCCTTCGGAGGAGCTTAGTTTTTCTAAAAATGGTGAATATTCATGCGGATATACATCCTTCGGTGGGGAACGGGGATCTCTTCAGCTCAGACCATTGGTCGAGCGGAGCATTTTGGGTCGCTCAGGCAAAGGTCGGGGACCTCTCCTCTTCAGGCCCTTGGTTGAAGAGGGGCGTTTCTCTTGAACGGATAAAAATCTCTTCAGATAGACATCATTTAGAAAAACTTTGTTCTCCTGAAGGGCACTCGTGTACAGTTGTAATGAGTTTATTTTGCTGGTTTGGTTGTTGGAGGGTACTTTTTGTATAGTCTCTTGTTTAAAGTTTCTTGTAAATAAGAGACTGGAGGGCAATGTTGGGTTGGGATTTATTGAGCTAGATATTTTGGTGGGCCATATTGCACATGGGTTTGTATTTCTTCTATAAAATAGGTAGTGGGCAGAGGTCATAAAGGAGGACATACAATATACAACAGGAGGAGGAAACACAACACATATACTCTCTGTAATCAAGATATTATTATTACTGCTATCTCCGTGGTTTTCTCCCATTTTGGGTTTCCACGTTAAATCTTGGTGTATGTTGTTATTTATATATTTTGTGGGTTAAAATCCACAAGACTACACCATCTTCCGTTGGCGCTATTTTGGGCCCGTTGTTTTGGTGATTTCATCGGGTAGTCAAAATCTGGCGGTAACAATTATAATTTTAAAATTGATATGAATTCGTTTATTTTTTTGAATTTAGAAAATACTTTATACTTAACTTAAAAAGTTAAATTTGATCTTAGAATTAAATAATGTCTAATTATGGAGTAACATTTTGGTACAATGATATTTTTTTCTTCCTTTGACTTCTTCATGCACATTACTTAACATTCAATTCTCCTGGCAGTTTTGGTGATCCAATCGAATTCAAAATAAATGTCCGATAGCAAATTGATCGATTAATTCAATAAAAAATGGGAGTTAGCACGCAAATGTTATTGTTAGATCCATAAATAAATATATACTAATTACATAAAGAGAAGTATAAGACAAACAATGTTATAAAATGACTTGAATTGAATGAAGAATGAATTAACTCCTATTTTAAAATGGGGAGGAAGACTATTCTTATATAGGCACTGAAATGCCTTTTCCATAAGTCATGTATTTTCAGAATAATGCCTTCTTTCATAAGTCATGCATTTCAAGAATAATTTCATTCGTAAAGTCACAACAATGGTAACATTTGTAATCGTTTTAAATTTCTTATTTATAAAATACCAATATATATATATATCCAACAATCCCCCACATGAATAAAATTTTGGTGAATTAATGCAAATGAATATGCAGACAGACTTAGAGAGAATATCAATGAACAAATACTACATCGGTGAAGGTAGCTTGTGGCCTTGAACCTTTCCTAGTGAAAGACTATCAGATTTATTGGCCGATCAGTGAACGTGATGTCTTGAACTGTTCAACCTTTTAGTGTAAACCGAGACAATAGAATTCACACAGTATTGTTTATTCTATTTTATTGGTTCTTATTATTGTGCCCATTTTGGCCTTGGACACATCCTGGTTTCATGAGTGTGCTAGAGAATTTAGCCTTTGGTCATTCTCATAGAAGTGGCCCCCTTCTCACTTATATATTATAAGGTAACCCAGAACTTATTAACATAGTATTCATCATTTCTTTTAAAGTTCGGTTCTTGCGTTCAACAACATCATTTGATTGAGGTAAATAAGGAGCAGTAGTTTGGTGAATAATACCATTTTCTTAACAAAAGTCTACAAATGGTGATTCATATTCACCACCTCTATCGCTTCTTATAGCCTTATTCATTCTTATAATGTTTAAACATTTCAATTGCTTCATCTTTTGTCCTTAAAAGATAGATATAACAATATCTTGTGCAATCATCTACAAAAGTAATAAAATACTTTTTACCACCTCTAGTTTGCACAAATTTTAAATCACATATATCAGTGTGAATTAAATCTAGAGGTTCCGAACTCTTTTCAACAGAATGAAAAGATGTTCTAGTTAATTTAGCCTCTACACATGTTTCACATTTATAACTTTTGTCAATACTAAATTTTGGAATTAATTCTAAATTAATTAATTTACTTAAAGTACCATAGTTCACATGTCCTAATCTACCATGCCAAACATTCATAGACTCAAGCATATAAGCAGAAGATGTGTTTTTATTATTATTATCAATAACATTTGGTATAATAGTCATGGCGTTCATTTTGAACATCCCATCACACATAGCCTTTCCCAACATACATTCCATCTTTAGTAAGTACAAATTTATCAGCATGAAACACTAGTTTGAACCTTTTCTTGCTCAATACAGATCCAGAGACTAGATTCTTGCGAATGTCCGGCACATGGAATACATTATTGAGTGTAAGTTCCTTGCTCGAAGTCATCTTTAACACGACCTTTCCTTTTCCTTCAACTTTAGAAGTGGAGGAGTTGCCCATGAATAGTTGCTCACCATTTTCTATTGGTTGATAGGTAGTAAACATTTTATTGTCCGAGCATATGTGGCGTGTAGCGCCAGTATCAACCCACCATTCTTTAGGATTTTTCACCAAATTGGCTTCCGAGACAACTGCCGAAAGATACATGTCAGAAACTTTAGCAGATGCTTCATCTATTTCTGCTATGTTTGCTTGAACATTTTTTCTTTTGAAGTTCTTTTGCTTTTTGGGTTTGCGACAATCCTTTGCAAGATGCCTTATCTTGTTGCAATTATAGCATTTCCCTTTGAACTTCTTTGAAGGACCGCTTTCTTGACTTGGATCTTCATTGTTGTGTTTCCTTTTCTTAGTTTTGTTACCACTCTCTATTACGTTAACATTGGATGTAATTGGAAGTTTTCCAACTTTCTTTTCATACATACGATTATCTTCTTCAATCATTAGCTTAACTATCAAGTCCTCGAGCCCCATTTCTTTACGTTTATGCTTTAAATAATTTTTAAAATCTTTCCAAGATGGGGGTAATTTTCCAGGAGGAAATGGTCTTCAATTCTCACAAGAAACACTTCAATGGAAGAATTCCACGAACCAACAATATTTGATTACTCTCTCTGACTTGCATTGAATGGAGAATGAATTAACTCCTATTTTAAAATGGGGGAGGAAGACTATTCTTATATAGGCACTGAAAATGCCTTTTCCATAAGTCATGCCTTTCCAGAATAATTCCATTCGTAAAGTCACAACAACCGTAACATTTGTAACCGTTTTAAAAATTTTACAACAATTTTGAACCTAAATTTCTTATTCGTAAAATACCAATATATATATATATATATATATATATATATATATATATATCCAACAACAATTTCATTACTACCATCCAACCGAATCCAGTTAAATTGTTTACTTAATTCAGTGAGTGAATTTTCAAGTTCAACCAATCCATTTTCAAAATCTCAAGTATAAGAATTATAAGAAAGCCCAACTTATACATCTCTTTAAAAATATTACCATTAATAGTTATCCACATAACTAACAATCAAAAACTATTTACAATATCTACCATTTTCTGTCACTACCAAAAATCATGGCATCTGAGACGGAAAAATCCGTCTCAAATATAGCAGAAATACGTCTCAAAATCAAATTTTGAGACGGATTTTGTTCGTCTCAAAATCCATGTCAGTAGATCGCATCGCTAATTCTATCTGTCTCAAAAAAAAAATAGATACGGAAACTGTCGGTTACAAATGGTGCAATTTAAGAAAAATTCCTTTTGCTTTCAATGTTCGATTCAATAACCGAATGGACTTTTATTTCTTGAGTTTTCTATTTGCTGATGTGTTGCACAAGTTATATTAATTAAATGCAATTTAAGTCATGTTTCTGCTAATTTTTATCATTGTGTATTTAGGAGTCATGATTGGTCAGATTTGTTGAAGTTATCTATGTTATGTGCTGTAAGGGAAAATGAGCAACTATCTAAGTATGGTGACACCAAAACAGCTCGTGGCATAATGTTGCTAGAGCTTAAGAAACTAATTGAAGCAAATCCTCTTTTCCGTGAGAAGCTTGTTTTTCCTACCCTAAAGTCGTCAAGATTGCGGACTCTAATTAACCAAAGGTATGGTTGTTGTTTATTAGAGGAATATGCAAGATAGATTTATCTAGGTATGGTATTTCAAAGTTTCACTCTGTAAGTAAGTTGTACTCTGCTCCTTATTATATTGCTTTTATGCTCTTTCTTTATCTTATTGTTTCTCTTGCTGAAAATTATGATTCAAGTTTGCTTTTCCTGAAACAACTAACAATATCCACTAATTGTAGTAGAACTGTTTGTATCATTTTCTAATTTTGTTCGAAAGATTAATTGCATTATTTTCATAAGCAATGAGTGGATATTTTTATATATATATATATATATATATATATATATATATATATATATATATATATATATGTCGCACTATTTTCCACCTGCATTACTATAGTTGTTGAAAGTCTCATTTTAAATCCACATGTGCTTAGTAATTCTTGACAAGAGAAGTATTTCTAGACATATTAAAGATATTATTTTCCCAACATCGCATTGCAAATTAAGCCACCTTGCTACGAAGATACGGAATCGAAGTGCAATACTCTGCTTTTCAGCTCTCCGGAGAGACATTTACCTCCGATCATGTTAAACTACCAAAGTTCAGTACATGCGGGATATTCTGCTTCGATATTTACCCGAAAGCAAATACATTCGAGTTAGTACATATACTGAAAATATTTTATCCTTTCTGTTAGTGATCGTAGTTAGGGATGGGATGTTTGCAGTTTGCATACCGGAAAAGCTAAGGTAAGTGAACACAAAAACTATAATTACAATTTTAATTGAGACTTTATGTCAACTATAGGGTTGGGGTTGGCATGCAGAGAAATTAAATAAGTAAATGTGTTGGGCAAGCTGAGAAATTTAAAAGTTCGGATGTTTGGTTAGCAACTCTGTTCTCTGTTTTGGCTTTCCATTTCCAGTTTTTGTTCTTTAAATTTCTCGAAATGATCACATGTTTGGATATCATTTTGGAAATATTCTTGAGGAAAAAAATTAATTGTTTTTACCGTCCATCACATAAAGATGTTTTAAGTACACTTTTAATATAATTTAAGAAAAATAAAAGTAGATGGAGAGTATAAATAAATTCCCATTTTACCCATAATCTCTCTTAAAAGTAATGGACCCTATTTAATTACTTTGGCCGGTAAAATAGACTTTATATTCCATTCTATATAAGTATTTTTTTTAGGGTAAAATAGATTTATATAACATTTTACTTTTGAATTGTGTACTTTTAGACATTTTTATTGGTCAATATTTATTCTTTTGTACTTTAGTCATCTTTTGTGGGACGGAGGATATACTTATTGTGCATACTAATATCCACCGTAGTAAGTTTTAGTATGTTTTTGGATTGTTTAGCTGCCTTACATGCTTTTACATTCTGAAAACGTCCGAAAGCATGTTTTCATAAAAGGGCAAAACATGGAAATGGTGTCCAAACAAATTCTAAAAATAAATAAATAAGAAAGTGTAAAAATTAAAAGAGTTCAAAATACAGTTCTAACAAATCTAATTCTTGTCTCCCATTTATTGTATCATTTCTTCTCTATTAATAAAAAAATTTCTTTTATCAATATATATATATATATATATATATATATATATATAAAGAATTGCTTGCTTTTCAATTCATGGTCAGCAGTTTTAGACCCGGCATCATATAGACATTCACAAGGGATGTTGTGGTAAAGATGAGATACGACTATATTGGAATATGGGATTTTCAAAAGCATAATGAGAATGGGTGTCATATGCTCACTTCATTTTTCCCTAGTTAGCAGTAACTCAAAATTAAATCACCATTATTTTTGTTTTCTACCTTATATACTGCTTCCTTCTTTTTTCAGCCTCTGCATAGGGAGCTATATGACATGCACCCTACAAACTTCTTTGTCCCTTCTTTGTTCAAGGCAATCAAAGAGAACAAGGAGGAAAGTTTTAGAAATATAATCCGTGAACCTTTTCCAGGACTCTTTTAACATTTGAAATACTGCAACCACGTTTCTGTGAAATGCTTCTTGCTGAGGTATTATCTAGCCTTTGCTCTGTCTTCTGGCCTGCTATGTCAGTTTTCCTTGTAGTTTATCTTTTATGTTTTCTTATCACATTCTGATTGCTTAGGTAGAAAATTTTCAAAATTGGATTTGCAAGACAAAAATCAGCATAATGCGACCAAATACATTGAATAAATATGGTACTGTTCTTGATGACTTTGGCCTGGAAACAATTCTTGACAAGTTAATGGAAGACTTCATGAAGCCTCTAGCTAAAGGTTAATGTATTTCTGTTCATAAATATAACATTTTAGCAATACCAGAACAAATAGGCATATAAACTGGGTGACAGAGCTCAATAATGGAGCATTTGCCCTCTTAATCTTCTCTCTATTATTCTGATTTTAGTTCAATGCCGTCTTCTTTCCTGACGTTGGTGGATCAACACTCGATTCTCATCATGGTTTCGTGGTTGAATATGGAATGGATAAAGATGTTGGCCTTGGTGGGTGATCACTTCAACCTTACATTTCCCTTATTTTGTCCTTGTTTGGTGTTTAATCTACGCTTGTAAATAATTAGAACTTCACAACATTTTTCAGTGGGAGCGGAAAATAATGAAAGGAAGGCCCACAAACGGTTGATTCTTAATGGGCCGTGTCTATTCTTTTTACCTCTTGGTTCAGGTGATCGTCATTCCCTAAATTATTTGGCATACCATCAATATCCATATCTGAGATGTCTTGCTCTTGTTCTTTTAGAGAACAAATAATTTAGGGAATGACGATCACCTAAGCCAGGAGGCAAAATATGCTACATTGGCGGAAAATTGTAGCCCATTAAAGGATGTGTCACAGAAAAGGTTTGCAGAAGAAGAAATGGAGATTTTGGGTGGCATAGAGCCTGAATATTTTGAGTTATCTAGAAAACAGACCGAAGCAGATGTTAACAAGCATTACATGTCAGAAGCCCTTATTACTTCCAACCTTGGCTACAACAACTTGGGTAATGAACAAGGGGCCACAACCCTTGGTAGTCAAATCGATGCTGAGAATCGTGCTCGCCAAGATAGAATGTCAGCTGATGATATTGCAGAGGCACATGCTGAGTTAATGAAGAAGATGAATCCTGCATTACTAGAGATGTTAAAAAAGCGAGGGCAAAACAAATTAAAGAAACAAGAATGCACTACTCCAGATATAGGTACCAGTGGTTCAGTAGGTAATCTGCAGGATGAGATTACTGTTACTGCATGTTGTATTTTGTTGAATTTGTGGATTTTCATTTTGTGATAATCTGAACTTATGAAGACTACTACTAGTGACCGAGACATTTATAATTCAATTACTGTTTGGTTGGCTATTCGAATATGATAAACAAACTGTTTCCTACTATTCTTTCTTCTCGCGCAGGATGTAGGGCAGTCAATTCTTGAAAGCTACTCCCGGGTGATGGAGAGCTTGGCCTTTAACATAATGGCGAGGATTGATGATGTCCTCTATGTAGATGATGCCGCCAAGAGATGTGCTGCTGCAGAATCCATGCCCTTTTTCAGGAGGGGAGGTTTGGGCGGTCTTCCAATCCAAAAGCGAATGTTACCAAGTCCATTCTCAATTCAACACACACCTTATACTTCTCCATTTGCAACTCCAACATTCTGCTCATCCCCTCCTATCATTGGTAGCCCAGGAAGAGAACCTATGCCTATACAAATGAATGGTCTCAAGGAGGGGGTGCCTAGCCATAAGTTAGAGATACCAATTCCTGCTGAATTGGAGAAGTTATGGTCGTATGCCGGGAACCTCAGTGGCAGAAAAATTTCGGGAGATGCTCCAGAGCGCGATTAATGAATTCATGGATACCAACGAAGGGAATTTTGCAGACACAGGTTAAGCCGGCTTGTGACTGGCGCGTAATTCGATAATTTTTTTATTAAATATATAGCATGAATAAATTTTTATGATATTTAAGATAACATATTCATTTTTATCTAAAATTTTAATTATATATCCTTACACGTATCAAAATTAAATTATTGTCACAAAACACACAATAACAATATTTAGGTCCTCGTATATTTAAGTATTTGCTCTGTAATATTATGTACACAACAGAGCAATTGAGTAATTGACTCCTCCCCCTCCGCTGTTTCCCGAGAAATAATAATGAAGAAGAAAGAGAGCAGCGGTAAGAAAGCGCCACCAGCAGCAAGAAAGGAGCAGAAGATATTCGGAGGAAACTCCCTTCAAGTCAATGAGAACGATGGTGGTGTTTCTTCAAGTCTAGTGGGTGGCATAGTCGAAAAGGGCTTTTCCCAAAACACTCCTCTTGCTCCTTCTTCCGTCCCTCGCTCTACCGTCCTTCCTTTCCCGATCGCCCGTCACCGCTCTCACGGCCCAGTAAGCCACCACCCACCCTTCTTCCTAGCTACTCTACTGCTTTATAGTTTATTGCATCAAAATTTGTCCAATCCAACTACCAAAAGAATGCGAAAACAAAAAAAGAGTTTGAATTTCTTAATGTTGCATGAAGAAAGTTTATCTAGTTCCCCAAATAATGAAGTATTTAAGCTTACCCAAACTTTAGTTTTCATTTTACTTTCTTTGCCTTCTAAACTTTGGCATCTGAAACCGATTTTTAGAGACGGACTAAGTTTCGTTTCTGATTTGGACTTAGAAACCGAATTTTTGCTATGTCTTAAAAAACCGAGACGAATATTGAGTCCGATGATTATGTCACAATAGTTAGTAGTGGTAGGGATGTAATTTACTTCAATTGTGAGGTTTATGATTCCAGTAGGATATGTGATTCGTTAGAATATTACCCTATATATATCCTTGTAATCTACAGAGGGAAATTATCAATGAAATGAACCTTGCTTTATCTTTTTAATTTTGCTGCTCTTGTTTCATCTTTAGTACTCTCCTTTTCCTATTATTTTAGCCTATGTCAAGTCCAGATATTCAAAGTTATCTCCCTTCAGGAGCATACCACATGGGTGCATCAACTCTAACTATTCACTGTGACGATGCTATGAGCTTTTGGTGTCCAGATCGTGACAAATTGGTATCAGAGCAGCCGTTCCTCGGCGACTTCCCACCATGGGAAAGAGAGTATGATCCATCACTGGTAATTTCTACACCTCACTCTTCCATTCAACCTTCCCATATCCAGATTGCTTGTTCTCTATCCACTGATTTACCACCTACTCTTGCTCCTATGACTACATCACTGATTTCAGTCTCCAATCACACATGGTCTGCACCTAATTACTTTATGCTACCTGGAAATCAACCAACTACTTCACCTTACATCTTCAACTCATCTCACCGAGTTATTCCTACCTCAATTACGGAAGCAACATCCGAAAATCACTTGGTTTCTTCTTCTCCATCACTTCAACAGTTAATTTCAGCATCTCAAATTGCTCAAATTCAAACAACTACTAAACCAATTATTCTTGAGTCCACCCATTTCAAAATTCAAATTAAATCCACTAATTCATCTTGTGAGACTAAAGTATTCGATGAAATGTCTCAGAGTGGTACTGCAACTAGTAAGGTACATGATTCGCCATGGAGCACTCATTCATGTGACCAATTAAGTGGAGTACCAGTAATACAGGATTATGGTGTTCCTGTCTCCGGCAGTGATCCTTGCAGATTTATTCAAGGTTATGAAGAATTTTTCAAAGTGAATCCTATGACTGAAGTAAATATGATTAAATATGTAATGCAGGATTTCGAGGGGGAAGAACTAGAATGGTATTATCAGTATGTTGAAGGAAAGTTTTTAGATACATGGACTCCGGACTGTTGGGAGGATTTTGTTATCGAGCTATATAGAAAGTTTGCAGGTGAGCATCAGGTGTTTGTTGAAAGGTCTGAAACAGAAATGGTAAAAGTTAGTGAATCAAAGTTTGTCGGGAATAAACCTTCTGAAGTTGTGCACAACTTGTTTGCTAGAATGCCTGAACCAGTCACAAATATAGAACAACAAATCCTTCGAGAGAAATTTGTGGAGGATGAGGAGGTCCTCCCAAAAATCAACTGTGAATTCAACTTTTTACAAACAATGGTGGAGTATGTTAATCTTCACCAAGTTTTGAGGTGTGATTTTGATCTTTGGAATTATATGTTAAGTAATGGTTTAAACTTTGGATTTGACCCTGGAGATCTGCCTAAATGGGTTAAATTTTTATGGTCCAATCCTCATATTTTAATCAATATTTCTCAATATGGCTTCAACAATAGTAAGTGCATCGTGAGATCTTATGGGATAAAATTTCTAGATTACTATTGTTTATGTGGATTCAACACTATAGAAACTGATGTTGCAATCGGTATTGATCAAGGCTTGCAAGTTCAAGGCCATGTGAACAAGTATGGATTGGGGTATAAAGTATATATACATAATACGCTGGTTCATTTCCATATTCACTTTGGGATCTTTGAAAATGCACCTAAATTGCTTGATAAAGTATCCGGGAGAAATGTTAGTTCAGCAAATGTGATATGGCCTCTATGTGTGGGAATGAGTTTAATAAAATTAATGAGGACTTGGTTGACTATGGAATCTACTATAAAAGATACGACGGATGTTCTACGACAATTCATGTGTTTAGTAGTTCATTTACTCATACATATCCTCATCATAATGAGTGCTAAAGATAATGGAGATGATGAAAGACTGAAGTCCCAAGATGGGGTTCTTGTTGTTTTCTCAGAAGTTAGAGGAATGACAAAACTTAATGATGGAAAGCCGCGAAAGGTCATTAATGCAAGGCCATCTTCGTTCAGCCTTGAAGAGGATACTTCAAATTTTGGCCCGTATGGGAGAGGTTATATTGTCACTCAGATGAAGCAGCCTAATATCTTGAATTTTAAACCATTGAACAACCGTTATGATGCTCACATTTTAGTTTTTAAGGCTAAACTCAAGAAGAAACTGGAAGATGTTCAGGTGTTGGTTGTAGGATCGGGTACACTAGACTGCGAGTTTTTGAAGAATTTTGCCCTAATGACAGTTGCATGCAATAATCAACGGAAGCTAACTGTCACCGATGATGATGTAATTGAGAAGAGTAACCTCAGTAGGCAATTTCTGTTTCATGATTGGAATATAGGGCAGGCCAAATCCACTGTTACTGCTACCACAGCTGCATTGATAAACCCCAGTCTTCGCATAGAAGCATTGCAGAATCGTGTGGGCCCCGAGACTGAGAATATTTTTGATGATACCTTTTGGGATAATCTAAGTGTTGTTGTAAATGCCCTGGGCAATGTCAATGTTAAGATGTATGTTGATCAAAGATGCTTGTATTTTCAAAAGCCACTGTTAGAGTCAGGGACACTAGGGGCCAAGTGCAACACTCAGATGGTCATTCCTCACCTGACAGAGAACTATAGTGCCTCGAGGGATCCACCAGAGAAACAAGCACCCATATGTACCATGCATTCATTCCCACACAACATTAACCATTGCTTGACTTGGGTCAGGCCAGAGTTTGAGGGTTTGCTCGAGAAAACACCTGCTGAAGTGAATGCCTATCTTTCCAATCCAAGTGAATATACTTCTGCAATGGTGAATGCCGGCGATGCTCATGCCAGGGACAATTTGGAACATGTTCTTAAGTGCCTCGATAAGGACAGATGTGAAACATTCCAAGATTGCATTACATGGGCTCGTTTAAGGTTTGAAGATTATTTTTCTAATCGTGTGAAGCAGTTGATTTTTACTTTCTCGAAAGATGCTGCAACCAGTACTGGGGCTCCATTTCGGTTGGCCCCTAAACGCTTTCCTCTGCCACTGCAGCACCCAAAGACATTGGCAGAAGCTGTTGATAAAGTGATGGTCCCCGAATTTCAACCAAAGAAAGGTGTCAAAATCGAGACTGACGAGAAGTCTTCTAGCCTCTCTAATGCATTTGTAGATGACAGTGCAGTTATCAATGAACTAATCATTAAGCTAGAGCAGTGTTGGAAGATTTTGCCCTTTGGTTTCAGGATGAAACCAATTCAATTTGAGAAGGATGATGATACAAATTACCACATGGACATAATAGCTGCACTAGCCAATATGAGGGCAAGAAATTATAGCATCCCTGAAGTTGACAAGCTGAAAACCAAGCTTATTGCTGGAATCTTACGTGCTAGCAAGCTAGGCGATGGTTCTGAAAATCAGCCTTGAGGACAAGGCTTTCTTTAAGGGATGGGGAATGTCACAATAGTTAGTAGTGGTAGGGATGTAATTTACTTCAATTGTGAGGTTTATGATTCCAGTAGGATATGTGATTCGTTAGAATATTACCCTATATATATCCTTGTAATCTACAGAGGGAAATTATCAATGAAATGAACCTTGCTTTATCTTTTTAATTTTGCTGCTCTTGTTTCATCTTTAGTACTCTCCTTTTCCTATTATTTTAGCCTATGTCAAGTCCAGATATTCAAAGTTATCTCCCTTCAGGAGCATACCACATGGGTGCATCAACTCTAACTATTCACTGTGACGATGCTATGAGCTTTTGGTGTCCAGATCGTGACAGATTGTGTTGGAACAGTTAAGGCTGTCTTTGCCGCTACCAATTTTTCGCCCAAATTTGTTTTCCCTCCTATTCCTCTTCTTCCTATTTCAAAGCTATGGTTTTGAGGGTTAGGGTTTCAAAGCTATTGAAAAAGTTGAAGCTATTGAAGAACTGAAAGGTCATCAGGGCTGTGAAACCAACGATCGTGCCTCCTCTTTACTACGGTTTCAGTGCCTCCACCGCCGTAGGTTTTAGTCTCCTGTGGTTTCTCCACCATCGTGGGTTTCAGTCTCCCTCTCTTCTAATTTCAGGTTCAGACTGTACGATTTGGTTTTAATTTTGATGCTAATGATTTCGATTAGGTTTTCAATTTGGTTTGATTAGTGATTAATCTTAAATTTGGTCATTTCTCCTCTCTCATAGCAAAGGAAAAGCTGAACGTGATCGCTTTGATTGACCAATTTTGGCTTATAAGGAGTTGAATAGGTAAAGGATGTGTAGTTTTCTGTGATTTTACTATGGGAAATCTTAATTTAAAATTCTTTCTTAGTCATTAATTTCCATGACTATTGTGATGTATGCTATTGTGTATAGTTTTCTGTAATGTATTACTCTGGTAAAGAATGTGTAGTTTTCCATGACTAATTTTTGGTTCATGTATGCTATTATGCATTGTGAAAGCTGATGCTTATTTTAATTTCATTCTATAGCATTATCTACTAGCATTATTTTCTAGAAGCTATATTATTATGTTTACAAAGGGAATAATGTCAATATAAAGTGTTTTAAGACCTTTATATATATGTGTGTGTGTGTGTGTATATATATATATATTCTGGTTGGATGTTTTGGCAATTTGCAGTTATATTTTTACATAAAGCAAGAGTACTTGTATTTGTGAACTGGTGTATTTTTTTTTTGTGGCACTGTCTATAGCTGTTTGTTGATGCTACTGTTTAACCACTATGCTGCTGCCTGATTGCCACTATGGTTATTCCATGTTATTGATAAACTATGTACATAAATGTTTATATCAATTACTTCATCAAATTTTTGGTTTCGAAAAGAAAATTTTACTTCCTCAAAATCTATTTTGTCATGTATGAATCAGTTGAGCTGATCTCAATCACCAAAACAGAAACAAAAGAAAAACTAAGCTGATTGCAAACATCATTAGTGCTGCTATAGAAAGAATGTCCTCTCGTGCTAGTTTTTTATAGTAAGGCATTGCTAATATCTCGAGTAACTGTTTGATCGTCAATATTTGAAGTACTCCATCAGTTCAAATTACAAATTTTCAATAGGAAATATGTTCTCTACCATTATTTGTTAATTATTTAGTTGCTAATTAAGAAAGATTAAACAAAGACTCTAGATTTGCAAGAATAGCATGTGGTATGTTCTCCACCATTATTTGTTAATTATTTAGGGCCTGAACCTGAAGATTATATTAAATTATTAGATTCCCGTTTGTGTACAAGAAGTGGTTCTTTGGTGTGTTGAGATGGAGTTACTAAGTGAAGCAGTTCAAATGTAGTGAAATGCCAAAACTGTCCACTCGGACAGTTTCAGGCCTGTGTGATCAAGTGGACCAAATTTTATTAACACCCATGCATTCTGAGAGTGAAGCAAGGAAACATGGATATGACTTGTTGCCATACAAAGTCTGATGCCAAATCTACAGTACTGTTAGGTTATGAATTCAAGCAACTTCTGGAAAGATATTTTGGTGGTCCAACTTATATCCTGTATGTTATCTTCAGAATGGAAAGTAGTAGGTAGTGAAAATTGTTATACAAGTTGGGTACCTTACATTCCGTTTAATGGTATCAATTTCAATTTAAGAGGCATGAACTGAACCCTATGATGTTTCCTTATAATTAAGAAGTCACCCTTCCTTCATTCAATAACCCCTCTAATTAACTAATTAGGACAATGCTTATTCACATACTATATGTTATTCTTGCAAATCTAGAGTCCTTGTTTAATCTTTCTTAATTAGCAACTAAATAATTAACAAATAATGGTAGAGAACATATTTCCTAGTGAAAATTTGCTAATATCTCGACTAACTGTTTGATTGTCAACTATTGCATTGTATGATTGTGTATACATGCACATTAATTGTTAAAAGTAGAGTCTATGGACTAAATTACAGGGTTTTAGGCATTAGCATAGTACTGGTTCTCTACTTTTACTGCTATGTTATGCTATTCCGTAAAATTTCTTGTTAATACATTGCTTTGGTCTAGTTGAGGTAAGTTCTTGTCTTTAATTTGTTTATGGACTGTTGTGGCAAGGTCTTTAATTTATTAGTATATACTGCATATTACGAAATTTCTAATTTCTTTTCAAGCCAATTGGTTCTCGGAGATAACAGGGAACTAATATGCTATAAAAATCTTACAAATGGTGCAATTCATTGCTTATTATACAAATAGCGATATTTTTCCATGAGGTTACTCCTCACGGCCGTGTGCAATTCTTTGACGGCCTAAATTCCCCCTTCCATGAAAATGATATATATTGTCACTTTACATGTCGATTTTTTTTTTTTATAATCCTATTAAATCTCATGTATTGATAAACGTCTCAATCGTAAGTTGACAATTTTTTTTGTATATATAGCATGAATAAATTTTTATGATATTTAAGATAACATATTCATTTTTATCTAAAATTTTAATTATATATTCTTGACACGTATCAAAATTAAATTAATGTCACAAAACACACAATAACAATATTTAGGTCCTCATATATTTAAGTATTTGCTCTGTAATATTATGTACACAACAGAGCAATTGAGTAATTGACTCCTCCCCCTCCGCTGTTTCCCTAGAAATAATAATGAAGAAGAAAGAGAGCAGCGGTAAGAAAGCGCCACCAGCAGCAAGAAAGGAGCAGAAGATATTCGGAGGAAACTCCCTTCAAGTCAATGAGAACGATGGTGGTGTTTCTTCAAGTCTAGTGGGTGGCATAGTCGAAAAGGGCTTTTCCCAAAACACTCTTGCTCCTTCCGTCCCTCGCTCTACCGTCCTTCCTTTCCCGGTCGCCCGTCACCGCTCTCACGGCCCAGTAAGCCACCACCCACCCTTCTTCCTACACTACTGCTTTACAGTTTATTTCATCCAAATTTGTCCAATCCAACAACCAAAAGAATGCGAAAACAAAAAAGAGTTTGAATTTCTTAATGTTGCATGAAGAAAGTTTATCTAGTTCCCCAAATAATGAAGTATTTAAGCTTACCCAAATTTTAGTTTTCCCTTTTACTTTCTTTGCCTTCTAAACTTTGGCAGCAATCAATGCTTTGAGACGAGTTTTTATGTTGGTTACATCATCTTACTGACCGTGTAGAGCTTTAACTTTTAGGTCTCTCCGTTCCCCAAAAAAGTCCCATTTGCAAAACAAAACCAAAAAAAAAAAGTTTCAGAAAAAGAGACCCATTCCTTTTGTTGTTGGTATTATAAAATGACACACTCAGTTTATAATCTCAATTTAGGTATCATGTCATCATTCCTCAACTTAAACACTCAGATAAATTTTGGAGTAAATATTGAACACAAATATATCCTTAAAGTTTGTAAATTTTTCAAATGGACTCTTTTGTGAAACTTAGGGGGTATGAATTTACTTCTATGTTCAATTAGTTTAAAATATGTTTTTAAATTTCTTCTTGTTTCATAAAGTGGAATAACAGTTGCTTTTGACAGCATTGGGCACCTAAAGGTAGTGATCTGAATGACATTTGTGATGATGATGAAGGTGATGAAGAAGATGGAAAGTTTATTGCGGCTTTTGCTAATCCAGTACAGCGGAAACAGAAGAAAGGTTTGGATTTTAGTAGGTGGCGAGAGCTAATTACAGATAGTCCTTCTGGACCTCCAAACAAGACAAATAGTAAGCTTCTTGCACAACCTCACCAACTAAATAAAGTCAGTGAAGCTACTGGAATTCAAGAAAAGATGAATAGTCATATGGGTGTTGAGAATGCTGTTCAGCTACTGAGAAGGTCACCTAGCAATGATGCAAAAGAACAAGATGCGAATATTGAGGTTATGGATCCTGAGGTGGTAAAAGAACAAGAGCAAGACATCTCAGATATGGATATTGATGGTATGCCAAATAATTTAGGGAATGTCGATCACCTGAGCCAAGAGGAAAAATATGCTACATTGGCGGAAAATTGTAGCCCATTAAAGGATGTGTCACAGAAAAGGTTTGCAGAAGAAGAAATGGAGATTTTGGGTGGTACAGAACCTGGATATTTTGAGTTATCTAGAAAACAGACCGAAGCAGATGTTAACAAGCATTACATGTCAGAAGCCCTTATTACTTCCAACCTTGGCTACAACAACTTGGGTAATGAACAAGGGGCCACAACCCTTGGTAGTCAAATCGATGCTAGGAATCGTGCTCGCCTTGATAGAATGTCAGCTGATGAGATTGCAGAGGCACAGGCTGAGTTAATGAAGAAGATGAATCCTGCACTACTAGAGATGTTAAAAAAGCGAGGGCAAAACAAATTAAAGAAACAAGAATGCACTACTCCAGATATAGGTACCAGTGGTTCAGTAGGTAATCTGCAGGATGAGATTTTTTTGACCGATAAATCTACACCTTCTCAGAGTGATATTTCTCACAAGGTGAAAATACTAGACTCGACGCTGACAGGGGTAGATGATAATCTTGTGCAGAAAAATAACCCTAGTAGTAATTCGTGGGAGACTTGGAGCAAACGGATTGAAGCTGTCAGGGAATTAAGGTTTTCATTGGAGGGAAATGTTATTGAAAGTGATATTGTTCTGGTACCCAAGGCTGGTAAGGCTTAGTTACTTTTATCACCATTTTTATTAAAAATAGTCAATAGTAACTTGACCATTGATACCTATATCATTTCTGGTTATTTTGTTCTTGTCAATGGTGCATTAACAGTATTTATATGTTACTAAAGTGGTTTATTACTTTATTTTTACAAAAAAACATTGGTGATCTTTCTCCTGATTTTGTTTGTGGCTTTTGATTATTGTTTCAGATTATTTAAGTGAAAATTTATTTGTTTAATATGAGAATCTCTTACTTAAGCAGGGAAATGTATACAATCATTATATTCCTGTCATTGATTCTGTGCCACTGTGTCATTCAATATTCATCTGTCAGCAGTACAACTTTTCATTTGTCTTTTGTTAAGAACCATTTAAAACAGATCAAACTTGGTTGGTTTTGGCAGCTTATTGAGTTGATTTAGCTCTAGAGATTCTGATGGAAAGGCACATCTAATCTAGGATGTTCTCCTAGACAAGGCATGTCATAATTCTTGCTAGGGTCATTTCGATAATCCAGGTTTTACTAATTTAAAATGCAAGTTTTCCAAGTATAATAAGGGCATTTGAGACTAACTGCAGCCAGTCAGACACTTTCTGGAAGTATGGCACATGATAGAAAAGTACCCAATCCAACCCTTGATAAACAAGGCGTAACATTTTGTAATGGTCTCTTTTGTTCATGTATGGGGTTTCTCAAGTATAATGTTCCTTATGTGTGTGTACGTGTTTCGGAATTGATTATTTCTATGTCTATTGATATAGCTAGTTGAGACCCCTTGGTACCTTGTAAGCTTGCATGCAAAATAACTCCCATTTCTTTTACTTTCTTCTCTGGTTCTACCTCAATTTATTTGAGTTTGTAGGTCAGATCTTGGGCATCTTTGATCACGTTCAGTTATGGTTCAGTGTTGCTGTATTTCTAAACAAGATGTTGACAATTCTTTCATGTTAAACATGTTTTAGGTAATATATCTGTGAGCAGTGGGTATAGTACTGGAAACGTCTCTGAACGTGACTTCCTCCGCACTGAAGGCGACCCTGGTGCTGCAGGTTACACCATTAAAGAAGCACTAGCTCTTCTAGAAGTGTGGTTAGTGGACATAGTATCTTGTTCTTTAATCAAATAATTGCAGCATTGACTATTCATGTTATGAGTTGCCTTTCATAGACTTCTTTATGGATGCAAATTTCAGGTTCCTGGGCAACGTGCCCTTGCATTGCATCTTCTTGCATCTGTGCTCGATAAGGCATCATGTTGCATCCGCCAAAATCTAGTTGGGTGCACCTTGAAATATGCTAACACCTACACTTGTACCGACTGGGAGGCTATTTGGGCTTTTATTCTAGGGCCAGAACCAGAGCTTGCTTTATCTCTCAGGTGAATCTTGAATGCTTCTGTTTCTAACCATTTTAGTTTGAAGGTTTCAAAGTAGATGGATTGCCACCTTGGTTATGCAATTGTTTACTATTCTGCACCTTGGTTATGTCTCTGTTCATATATGTTCCTTGTGCTGTGCTACTTAAAAACTATTGGTTCAAGTGTCATGCTTTAAGGTCTGTTTTCTCTGGATTTTATTTTATTTTTTGGATAAGTTTGGTCGCTGTTCTAGAGTTGAAGAAGAGAAGGAGAGAAATGGGGACCGGGGGGGGGGGGGGGGTCAGTGACCTGTCACGCATATACTGTGTGTATCAAAAGAATCTGAGCATGGGCTCATGTCAGATGGATTGAGTTGGATTGTAGATCTACCTACCACGGGCCAACGCTAAGATACAAATGCAATTGTTCTGCTTTATACCTAAACTCAACCTGATGAGCCACAACTTGTTTTTGTTTTCTTCTCTATTCATTGGCAGCAACAGGGAATAACTTAAAATAATAATTTAGAAAGCAAAATCATAATTGATTTCAATATTCATCAAAAGAGCCAATAGTTTTTTCTTCAGTTTCAAAAGTTAGTCGCACAACTCGGGTAGGTTTCTATTGTGTCATAAGAAAACTAAAACCTCTAGATTGATGAACAACCTTGGTACGACATGAAGTAACGAGATATAGCTTATCGTCTTTATGAGCAAGTTTTCCAACTGTATTAGTTGAGTGGGGTTTGCTGGTTTGATCAGCATTTGTGTCACTTGTTTTTCTCAGAGAAGATTGGTCTGGATATTTGACGAGTATAATTTTGTGAAGATCATTGCAATCTTTAATAATAGATTACAACAATGTAATTGATGGATGTTTGGAAGTGTCAAGGTATGTATGACTTCTTCAGCCACAGCAAAATGCAAAAATAATTAGATAAATACTCATCAACTTCAAAGTTTCTTCTTTCGATAAATGAAATTTTCCAGTCATGTAAGATATATATGTTATCATCCTACTATTTCATTAGCTGTTTGTGTTTCTGGAGCTATTATGAATGACATAAACCCTCCAAGGTACATTATCATTGAGCCCATCTTATGTACTTGCCAGTTGTCAAATTTCAAAATTTTCAAACAGTAGCTAACTCCTCAACAGTGGGCTCAGCGATCTGTTATGTAAGAGTAAAGAATTCATGAAATGTGTTATATTATTATTTAATATATAAACTACTCAAAATGTTAAACCATAAAACGGTGTTGCTTTTTAAGTTGTTAACCTTTAATTTTTTAACTTGTAGGATGTCTCTTGATGATAACCACAATTCTGTGGTGTTAGCTTGTGCCAAAGTCATTCAGTCTGTACTGAGTTGTGATATCAATGATAGTTTCTTTGATATCTCAGAGGTAAAGTAGCACTTTATGGTTTGTTTTCTTCTTTGTTTCCATAAAGTTAACTTAACTGCATATTTCCAGAAAACAGCATCTTATCAGAAGGATGTCTATACTGCTCCTGTATTTAGAAGTAGACCGAAAATTGAAGGCGGGTTCCTTTGTGGCGGCTTTTGGAAGTACAACACTAAACCTTCTAACCTTCTTCCTTTCGATGAGGATGATGTAGATGACAAACCTGAAAGTGAGCACACTATTCAGGATGACATTGTTTTTGCAGGACAAGATTTAGCTGCAGGTTTGGTCAGAATGGGGATCATTGCAAGGATTCGCTATCTCTTGGAGGTAAGCATGACTTGGAAGGATTTGAAATATATATATATATATATATATATATAGAGAGAGAGAGAGAGAGAGAGAGAGAGAGAGAGAGGGACAGAAACTGCATAACTTTCCTACCATCCATCTTAAATGATTCAAACAAATGTATTTGCCAGTTGTCAAATTTCGAAATTTTCAAACAATCACTAATTCTTGAACTTTTCCCACTTTAGTAGTCCATGATTTGTTTTGCTTCTACGCAATCTTTTTTCTGCAAGGGGTTCACCTTCACAGCCTTATTTGTATTCATAATAAGATTATGGTTCAGTTGCCCTGGCAGTTTTTTCTACCGGTGAAATACTAGACTTTGTTAATGGCAAGAATGAAAGTGGTGTCTTGACAAAGGTCAGATATCTAAGCAGGGCGATTTTGAATTATCCATTCATTCATTTATTTATTTAAATTTTTTGGCTGAATAATTATCCATTCAACTAAAAGTGCGTGAAATAATGAGGCAAAGTGTTACTTGATTTAATTTTTCTATCCTAAATCAAAATAGATAAAATAGGAAAATATTTGAAGAGGGGTGGGGTGGGGATGCATGATACTATCTTTGTTTTCAATTTCTTTCTGTAAATGTAGATTTGGATCAAGAAGAGTAAATGTTTCTCTGCTGCTCTGCTATCTATTAAGTGAATATGTAACTTATCCTGGGAACTTTTCCTGGTGGAAATATTACTCGACTATTTCTTGATGGTAATGCTTATAGAAATAGAAAAAGATTTCATGATAGTAATATTAGTTAGGAAGATGGAATTGCTATATGCGGCTCCTGGCTCCTGGTTTGCATGTTTATTTTGATCCATTCTGTACTGTATCAAGAAATGTTGCGTTTTGTTTAACATGTTGGTATTTATGATTTCAGACAGACCCTTCGACAGCTCTGGAAGAATGTTTAATTTCCATACTGATTGCAATAGCAAGACATTCCCCAGCGTGCGTGGATGCAATCATGAAATGCCAAAGACTTGTTCAGACAGTTGTCAACAGATTTACAATGAAAGACCAGATGGAAATCAACCCTACTAAGATAAAAGCTGTTACCCTTTTGAAGGTAAGAAGTTTCCTTCTTTCAAAAATGGCCACAAGGTGTGTCTAGTTTTCTATTAGAGTTGTTTAGTTTAGTATTTAATACAAGTCAAAAAATTTATAATTTTCTGTGTCTGTGATTTTATATTCAATTAGGTGTTGGCTCAATCCAAGAAGAAGAACTGTATGCAGTTTATAAAGAATGGGACTTTCCAAAAGATGACATGGCATTTGTATCGATACACGTTCTCCCTTGACCTGTGGGTAAAATTGGGAAGAGAGAACTGCAAATTTTCATCTGATTTTCTGGTTGAACAACTTCGTCTTTGGAAGGTCTGCATTCAGTATGGGTACTGTGTATCTTCTTTTGCGGATCTACTTCCTGCTCTCTGCATTTGGTTGGATGTACCCACTTTCGAAAACCTAATTGTAAACAACATCCTTAATGAATTTGCCGCCATCACAAAGGAAGCTTATCTTGTTCTGGAGGCTCTGACTAGACAACTTCCAAATTTTTATTCACAAGTGGATCTATAAGAAATTGCCACAGAAGACAGAGAGACTTGGTGTTGGAGCCATGTTGGTCCGATTGTTGAATTAGCTCTAAATTGGATAGCGTTGAAGAGTGATCCATATCTATCAAGATTCTTTGACTGGCAAAACGGAAATATGAACAGTTCTGTTTTGAAAGATCAGCACGTTAAGTCTTTGTTATGGGTGATTTCAGCTGTCATGCGCATGATTTCCGGGTTATTAGCAAGGGTGATTCCTGAGGATACCTTCAGCCTTCCTTGGGGGCATGTTCCATGGCTTCCGGTGTTTGTCCCAAAGATCGGACTTGAAATTATTAAGCAAGGGATTTTCAGCTTCACAGGGGTGAGTGACAATGAATACGGAAAGGATCCTGCTCGAGGTGGTTCTTTCCTTGAGTATTTGTGTCATTTGAGACATCAAAGTGAGCTTGAAACAGCGATAGCATCTGTAGTCTGCCTTAATGGATTAGTTCAGGTTGTTGTTTATGTGGATAAGTTGATCCGACTTGCTAATATTCATACTACACCTTCCCAGTGCTTCAGTTCCTCAAGTGAAGATAAAATACTTGTCAATGGGATTCTCAAGTCCTGTATGGTTGAAATGGAGATCGTGCTGACAACTTTCATGAATTTAATTGCTTCTGAAGGGCAGTGTATGCAGTCCATTGAGATGTTTGGCAGAGGTGGCCCTGCTCCAGGAGTTGGTGCGGGCTGGGGTGCCTCTGGTGGAGGATTTTGGTCCACAGCTGTCTTGTTGGCTCAAATGGATGCAAATTTTCTCAGTCATTTACTTGAAATCTTCCCCATTCTCTGCGCCAAAGACCCGGGAAATTCTGAAGAGATGAGATTTATAATGCAGAGAATAAATTGTGCATTGCATATATGTTTAATTGTGGGACCAAAGGACAGAGTCATGATGGATAAGTTATTGGGGTACCTCCTCCAAGTCCCTGTTCTTAAGTGTCTTGATCTCTGTATTCGCAAATTTCTAAATCTTAACAAGGGATTCAAGCTATTTGAGTGGCAATATAAAGAGGAAGACTACTTGCTCTTCAGTAATAATTTAACTTCCCACTTCAAAAACAGATGGCTGTGTGAAAAAAAGAAGTCAAAGGTAGAGAGCACAAATAGGGATGTTGACCATAAAACATCTATCAAGAGCAAATTTACTTTGGACACCATACACGAGGACTGTGATGCATCTAACATAGACAATCAAGAGCATCATCTAACTTCTTTGGTAGTGGAGTGGGTGCATCAGAGACTGCCACTTCCCTCACATTGGTTTCTCAGTTCACTCTCAACCATCAATGACAGCAAAACTGCTGAGCTTCCTAGTGCATCTGATTCACTAAACTGCAAACAGAATGCTACTGACTTACTTGAAGTTGCTAAAGGTGGACTTTTCTTTCTTTTAGGTATTGAAGCAATATCTGCTTTCCTTTCTTCTGAGTTTCACTCCTCTGTTCAAGGTGTACCACTATCATGGAAATTGCATTCTTTATCCGTAAGTTTATTTGTTGGAATGGGTGTTCTTGAAGAAAAGAGTAGGGATCTGTATGAAACTTTGCAAGAAGTCTATGGGCAGCTACTTGAGAATTCAAGGTTCCCGCAAATTGGAGTTATGAATAGTCTGGAGTTCCTGAAGTTTCAATCAGATATTCATGAGAGTTACTCCACGTTTATTGAAGCACTGGTGGAGCAGTTCGCTGCTGTATCTTATGGTGATTTGGTATATGGTCGGCAAGTTTCTATATATCTACATCGCTGTGTTGAAGCTCCTGTACGACTTGCTGCTTGGAATTCTCTTTCTAATGCTCGTGCTCTTGAACTTTTGCCACCTATAGAAAAATGTGTTGCCAAGGTCGAAGGGTACCTTGAACCCGCCGAGGTACTGCTGGTGAATTATTTTCTATTATCATTATCTTAAGAGGCTTCGGTGGGAATGATTTAAATAACCTTCTTGCATTGCATATTAGCAATAAATAATATCTGTTTTGGAACATGACAGAATCATAATATCCCATTTGTGCAGGATAATGAGAAGATTTTGGAAGCTTATGTGAAATCATGGACTACTGGTGCTCTTGATAAAGCAGTCAGACGAGGATCAATTGCATTCACATTAGTTCTGCACCACCTTTCCACTTTTATTTTTGGCAATTTCACTGGTGAAAAGATATCACTAAGAAACAAACTAGCTAAATCTATCCTGCGAGACTACTCTCGTAAACAGCAACATGAGGTAGGCAATTTTTTGGTAGCTTTTGATTTGATTTTGAATTGGCATATGAACATGTATTCATTTAATTTAATGTATTCTTTTATGTACGTGAAGATGTTCAACATATTGTCTGCATGTGTGAGATTAGGAAGTGCAGGTACTTCATATTTTGAATATGTTAAGGTTGCATGGCACTATTGAAGTTGTGAATATGATTCATCGGACCCGTATTAATGTTCAGATCATACTGTACTATACCAATTAATCCACCTGTTCCACAAAAAGAGTACCATTTGTAAAAAAAATCCGCAAAAGAGTCATCTTTTAATTGATGGTTGTATAAAATGACGCAATGTCCTCAAGTTTGCTATCATAATTTTATTATCTTGTCATCACTATTAAACTACCATATTATTAGTTTTAGGGATAAACATGGAACAAAATTACATCCTTAATATTGACAAATTTTATTAATGAGACTCCTTTGTGAAATGGTGGGAGTATTTGGTAACTACCAGTGTTATTTTTGTCTCAAGCTGGGAAGGTGGTGGAGCTACCGATGGATGGCCCAACAACTCTATATCTTAGAGTAAAACTATAGGGACTACTTTAGTTCATTTGTCTAAAATAAATTGTGTTGGAAACCACAAATATGCAGGTGGTATTTTGTGCTTTTCTTTATCTTTTGTTATCAGTATTATTTTATTTTGGCTGAATTGAGTGACATTATGTCCATAATTTACCTTTTTCTTCCTAAAGAAAAACAGAACAAAACTTACTTTCTTTCCCCTGAATTACTAGTAATCCCCAGTTAATTCTACTATGTTTCTTATCTGTTTCTATGGTATGCGATAACAGGGAATGATGATGGATCTTATTGGATATAACAAATTATCCACTTGTCAAAAGCTTGGAGAAGAAGTTTTGAAGCTGCAGCTGTGCGAAATTGACAAAAGATTTAATGTATTAAAAGAAGCCTGCGAAGGAAGTTCCTCTCTCTTGAGGGAAGTAGAAAAGCTCGAGTCTTGCTTTAGAAAATAACAATATGTTTCGACTTGAACCACATATTGTTTGTATGTGTGTGTGTGTGTATATGAGAGAGAGAGAGATCTTGCTGAAAGCAGTTGAATTTTGTAATTAGTCGTGTCATTTGAAATCATGAACGTTAAACCTTTTAATGAAAGGGAGTAATTGTAGACTCTGTTGTGCCTGCTATACACTAGACAATTTGATGTCCAGACATTATCACTTTAACACTGTAGTTGAAGGTTGTGATTGCCAAAATATGTATTCCTGCAAGTATGGACATTTATGTAATCCTGGAAGTGTGGACGTACCTGTGGTGAACTAGGAGTTTGTTTATATTGAAGCCAGTGTTAAAGCTGTTGTCAACATCGCGATGTTGTTCTTGTATACTTTGCATAAGCAGACCCTGAATATGGCTGCTGCTCCTTTTATCTTTTGGACATTTATTAACTTGAATGTGGCAATAGTTCTGGAATATCTCAAGCAGTGAAGATTTCCTAAAATTGAACACTACCGTTAATCCACCATTTCTGTAAAATTATATCAGCACGTGACTTGTGAAATTGCATTCTTATAGTCTTGTGTGATAGTTTCAACATGATTAACATTTTTATCTTTTCAGGCAAAGATAGGCTCTTCATCACGCCTGTAAATATAACAGGGCGTAGAGTTTTTGCACGTGCATATATATATATATATATATATATATATATAGAGAGAGAGAGAGAGAGAGAGTCCCGTTTAAGTCCGGGCTCCCGGATGGGACTTAATTTTCGGACAGATGATATCATCCATTGGATGATATCCAACGGCCCAAACAAAAGCAGTTGCTGGTCAAAACTAAAACGGGTCATCAAAACTGCTGGATCGGGTTAAGAAGAAGAAAAAAAAATCATTTCACTCAAACCATTCTCTCTCTCCAAGCAGCTACTCTCTGTCTCTCCTCTCTGTCTCCCCAGATCAACGCCGATCTTGGGAAAATCGACAGGGAACCTCCGGCCAGCGACGCAAACGGAAGGTACCCCGATCTTGAGAAATTCTTTCTATGCTAGTTTCGTTATTAGTTGCTTCTTTTTTTTTTGGTTGATGTACTTTTTTTTGCCGAAAGTTTTGGGCAGTTTTGTTAATGAAAGTTTTGGGCAGCATAGAAAGAATTTCCTCAAAAACCAACAGATTTACCCCAAAATCATAAAGTTCATTTGGTGTACTACTCTGTTACTCGAAAAGTTCATTTGGTTCATGAGGATCAATCTTCATGTACAGTAGTATATTATAATTAATTAATCCATGAAGAAACTAAGAATATTGAGGGAATATTAATAGTATATTAATCTTTCTCATGTTTTGGTTCATTTGGTTCATTATCACTGAACCAACAGATTTACTCAAGAAGCTTAATGGGTTTGACGAAATCAAAACCCCTGAAATGAATCCTAGATTTCGTTCATTTGGTTCAAATAGAAAATTAAAAAATATCTTGCAAATTAACAAATAAAAAAAAGAGCAACTAATAAAGAAATCAACAACCAAATTAACTTGCTTAGCCGCATATAAAACCTCAACTAGTTAGCAATAACGGAACTAGCATAGAAAGAATTTCCCAAGATCGAGGTACCTTCCGTTTGCGTCGCCGGCCGGAGGTTCCCTACCGATTTTTCCAAGATCGGCGTCTATCTGGGGAGACAGAGAGAGGAGAGACAGAAAGCAGCTGCTTAGAGAGAGAGAATGGTTTGAATGAAATAGTTTTTTTTTCTTCTTTTTAACCCGATCCAGCGGTTTTGATGACCCGTTTTAGTTTTGACCAGCAGTTGCTTTTGTTTGGGCCGTTGGATATCATCCAATGGATAATATCATCCATCCAGAAATTAAGTCCCATCCGGGAGCCCGGACTTGAACGGGACTATATATATATATATATATATATATATATATATATGACAATGATCCATAGGTTATGTATTTACTATGAATGAAAAATTGACAAATATCATCTCTCTCTCTCTCTATATATATATATATGACAATGATCCATAGGCTATGTATTTACTAAGAATGAAAAATTGGCAAATATCATCTCTACCTTCTATTATAATAATGAACAGCTAAGATTTTTAAAACAGTCGTCCGCCAGAAAAACTAGCGGACTGGTTATAAAGTTTTCTTTGCACGATTATGCCCCCTCCAGCCTCCAGGCTATGAAGTTTTCTTTGCACGGTTATGCCCCCTCCAGCCTCCAGGCCAAAGCTCTGGCCAAAGCCGGCAAATAGATTTTAAAGGTCCGCTATTTCTAGCGGATTACTTTAACACCATAAAGCAATCTTTGCATTCACATTGTTTAATGGTTGGTGGGGCCCAAGATGACAGACCAAGATTATTATTGGTGCGGAAGATTTTAAATGGTTCTTTGCATTCACATTATGTTACCTCTACTCATGTAAATAAAGGTGTACCTAAAGCAATCTTTGCATTCACTTACCAGATACATTTTTTGAAGAGAAGTTATTAATACCTGATATATCAAAAAAAATCTAGCAATCCTTACACTATACATTTACATTAACACACTTAGTTTATATTGTTCTGCACACAACTTATACAACACCCAAAATAATATTTTTACCAATATTACAATGTAATATGTCGAATAATATGTAGTCTTTAATACTTTTAATACGATAAAATAAATAATCATGTATCATATGTAATTGTCTAATATCTGCTATATAAATTTTTTTTGTTGCACAAATAACTGGATACATATGTCTAATATAAGATACAGTATAAAATTTAGACTTGAAAAGAGATTCACAACCAATATTCGAAAAAGCTAAAAGCGGTACGACGCGTTTTTCTCCGAACGAGGTGAGGTGTAAGCCTCGAGGCGGAACGAGGCGTAAGCTTCGATTTGAAAACATAAAAGTCCCAAAAAAATTATAAAAAGATGCTAATAAAATCATAAAATAATCATCATTATAATCAAGGTCATAAAAGACATAAATAACCAACGCCACCTTAATGTATCATTAGAAAACATCAAAACAACATAATATCATCAACTACTTATATAGTGACCATCCATCACTATATAAATAGTGTATCATTTCTTACCCATAATAACAATTCACTGTAATAAAAAAAAACACACAATGTATAAATATCATTGAACTAATAAATTCACCAAACATAGTATAAATATTTCGACAAAGAAGAAGAAGAAGACAAAGGATTGAGAGTTTGACTTAAGTTTTTTTTTTATTACAGATCAAGGCCCACACCTTGATACGTCTCGAGGCGACACGCAATAAGGCGTAAGCCTCAGCCAAATGAGGCACAAGCCTCTGTATTTTCCTATGAAGTGTAAGTCTCGTCATAACAACCTTGCGCCTCGCCTCGAGGCGCGCCTCTGCGCCTCAAACGCAATTGCGAACCATGAGAATAGGCGCTAAGAAGTTAGAGGTGTGCAGTGTTTTTCTCTGATACAGGTTAGGTTAGGTATATTGCTATTTGCTAATGTGAGCTACTAAAGCCCTAAATATGCTATATGATTTAATGAGTTTGGGATATGCTGAATATTGAAATGAAACATAGAGCTCACATTTTGAGATGCTACTCCTTGAACCCCACCTTCCTCACCTCCCTTTTTCCTTTTTCTGCCCCTTCTTCCCCAAGCACTAATTTACATATGTTAGAGAAAGTACGGTCAAGTGTAGTAATCATAGCATATTTTATCTACTTATCCACCGTTGGATGTCATTCAAATGGATTTTAGTGGTTTCAACAGACACCTGTTTTTATTCTACAACTTTTTCTTTCTCTGTGTTTCTTCTCAAGTATTTTTCTTTCTAGGCCGTCTTTTTAAGTATTTTCTTTTCTTATTTTCTTGTTTTTTAGGCTGTCTTCAAGGACTTTCAACTTAAAGAGAAATGAATTAATAATCCTAGAAAAATAAAATAAACAAATGTAATTTTGTAGAATATCGGGTATAATTTTGTTATGAAAAGAAATATAATAGTAATAATGTCGCGTTGAAAGTGATAAATAAAAAGTAATGACAAATTAAGAATATTATGTCACTTTATAATCCTAAATTAAAAATGTATCTCTAATTTTATACCGGATTAAAAAAAATGTAAAATCTAATACCGCAAGGGAGGGAGTGTTGTATACTCTATTATTACATAGATGACATTCATGTACTAATTAGTTGTATATTTTAAACATAATAAATTAAAATTTTACTTTTAGAAGCACACTTCAATGTAGTTAACTTTTTTCCCCCCAACAAATTATACTATTAAATTTCAATTCTAAGGTCGAAAGTGAACTTAAATTTCACATAGCATCTAACAAAATAAAAGACTAGCTTAATAGAATTAAATATAACCATGCTGATGGGATATTCCTCAATTTACCCTTTATTTTGATGATAATAAAAAGGCTTTTAATATTAATTTATTAAATATATATATATATATATATATATATATATTAAAATGATTTTTTACTTATTAATATTAGCTCTCAAATTAACTTCGACAATCTAATATCAAATGTTAAGAAAGCTGAAATCATAAATAAACATTTCCTAACCCAAAGAAAAATTGTTTTGACTTGAAAAACAATATTTAATATCTATAAATATTATACAAATATTTATTCGATCCAAAATAAAACTTGATTTTTATTTAAGCCCAAAAATTGCTTGGACCGAACTTAAATCATGTGGGCTATCAAATTAAGTACCTAAGCAGTCCATGAATACAAAAGTGACCGTTGGTCACTAATCTAAGATACCAGATTTGATAGACTCCACGGCACGCTTGCGTGAGGTGGTCGTCGCCCGGATCGTTTCTAACAAGTTGATAGGATGGATAGCTTGCAACACCTTAACCCCTCGCCTATATGTAGACGGTAATCTCGGTACAATTGCTTGCTTAGGAAGTTTGCGTAGGATGGACACCAACGACACCTCGACCCCTTGCTTATGTTGAAGCGGTAATCTTGGTACAATCGACGATTGATGCGGTAGAAGACGCCACACACAACTATGATTGGTTGTATGATAAGTCGAATATGAATCTCAAAGAAAACTAAGGAATACTTAGGAATTCTCAAGAACCACAAGAAAAGAACAATCTCACAATAATGATGATAATCTGAATATTAATGTCAAATTCAAGTCCCTAATGTCTTACAAATGAAGCCTATTTATACTAGTCTAAGAAACCAACTAGAAGCTTCTAGAAGCACACACTCTTTGAAATACAAGCACACAAATTTGGAAATGTAGCAATCAAAACACATGTAATTGAACCTAAATACTGATATCATGTTTAGGGTGAAAGAAGGTTCGAAAATCAAGAAAGTCAAGAAATGACAAATTGCATCCAGGGAGTTCTCGCCGGGGCGAGAAAATTGCATTGAAAATACTCGCCGGGGCGAGAAAACTGGCTGGGAAACGCTCGCCGGGGCGAGCCATCCTGAGTCCAAACAAACTGATTCCTTTTGATTTTCTGATCCGCTACATCCGTTTGCAACATGTTTATGGCGCACACGCACTTGGAATCCATTCCCAAAACTGCTATACTCGAACCATTATGGATCCAAGCTATTTGAATCACTCTCCATGATGAATGCCATGTGGTATAGCTAGAATTCGTTTCCGCCATTGCATGATGGTTTGGCTTGTATCGAGTTGGTTGTGTCGAACAAATGTCATAAAATTCTGACCCCCTCATGCTTATATCATCCCCCTCCTCTTCACAAGGATTTGTCCTCAAATCTAGCATTTCCCTCTCTCGAAAAGGATTGTTCCACACATCGGACTCTACATCAAAACAAACTAAGTTAGCAACTGAAATGTAACTTATGAAAACACATGCATATGTAATAAGATAAACGCAAATACAAATCTGAAAAGTTCTGTCCCTTCTTGAGTCAAATATCATCATATAGATCTTCCTTTGCAGCATATACTCCCATTTACGAATTCCTAGATGAAATGCTTCCTTGTGATGATGACTCGTACTAATACCCATTTCAATTCACCTGGGTCAAATACCCATCTTTGTAAGCTTGCACATCGTATGTGCAAATACACACGAATTCCTGGATTAGACACAAATGATACCAATTGATAGTCTCCTCCTGGATCTAGTATCAGCACATAGTACAATTCACATTTCGTCAATTTACATTTATGAATCCCTGGGTCAAAAATTAATTGGAGGATCTCGTGCATTTGTAAACACAAGATTTTCAACGATCCTGGATCAAATATTAGTTGTTAAAACTCATCACGTTGTTCAAGTAAGCACTCTTGAATTCCTGAGTTAAACACAAAATAACACCAATCAATATGAATCTTTTGTATAATCAAGGAAAACTCAAGAAACTCAAATTCATATGTATAGTCTACTAAATCAAAATTCAAATTACTTCCCTGTAGACTCTCAATATGATGTTCGAACGGATCTATCCAACAAACCATGATTTTATGAGTAAGATCCCGAATCTTCAAAACACAAACAATCTTTCCCTTTCCATTGACAATAACAAACTCAAGATCACACAATGATGTCAATGGCATCGAAAGTTCACAAACAACACCATAAGATGAAAATTCATTAGCATACATACGATGATCACAACCAAACTCACTACATGCTAAAGAACTTTCACAAATGTTGAAACAACTAGGAATATCATCAAATGATAGTTTTTCACGTAATGAAGTTTGCGTTGGTGAAATAATACCAAATGATAGTAGCTTATGCAATGACGATGTTTCTAACGACAAATTAAGCAAAGAATGACTAACATGAAAATCTAACTCGGCATATGGATTAGAAACAATTTCATGCAAACTAGAGTTTTGAAAACGAGGAGAAATATCATGATCATAAATTAACTCAACAAAGTTCAAATATCCTCCATAATTTATGACAAAAACAATTCTATCTTCAAAATAGCTAATCACAAATTTACCAATGGAAGCATGCAAAACATATTTTAGATAACTCATAAAAATACTAGATGCATCAGTGAATCTAACAGAAATAACTATCCATCTATACAAGTTACATGTTAATACAATTTTCCCTTTTTCACAACCTATCTTGCTAATTTGATTAGGCTTTGTTATCATATGATTATTATCTAATGTAGATAAAATATAAGTATTATGCAACTTATCAAACATATTATCCAAGTAAAGAAAATAACAACGATACTTGTTTACCAATTTAAAATCGACAAACATGCTCGACGTCTCGTCCCACTTAGGTATTATGATCTCATCAATAGCACATGTACTCACGACTTTATCCACGATACCTTCCTCTATCAACTCACCAACTTGTCTCGGTGATTCCTTCGTCTCCTCAAGAACACCAATAGCTGACGGATATGGAATGATAGTGCTAGGTATATAATCCTTCACCTGTATAAGAGAAACAACAGAACTAGACAAAACAGAGTTATTTTGGTTAGTATCCAAAAGCGCCGTCTTGTACGAATGTACAGTCATTGGCTTTTCAAAACACAACTCACTTTCAATTCCACTCTTTTTTTCATAGCTACTTATTTTTCTCTCTTTTTCTTTTTGCTCATTCTCTCGTTTGTTTTCTTCCTCACTCTTTTCAATCTTTTCTTTTTCACTATCAATCTCTTGAGCACTTTCTTTTTGTATAAACATTGGATCTTCAAGAGTTACATTATGTACATCGGAACCCAACAATTCTCCTTGGATGGCATACTCTAATCCATCGTCCACCTCTTTTGGTTGATCTTGCTTCGTTTGCACCTTAGAGATGTTTTGTTGTCGCTGCAATTGTTTGTCCCTCATCTCATTATATGTTCTCATGATATCCTCAAATGATATCGGTCCCACATACGCCCTAGGAGATGCTCGTGGTTGTCTCCAATGCGTCTCTTCATGCTTTTGAACGTTCATTTCACCCTTCCAAGTTGATCGTCTAGAAGGTTGCTCTTCATACCTTGGAGATACATATTCATTCCTCCTGCTAGGTTGTACTGGGTCATACCGCTTTCTCATCACGGTTTTCAACTCTTTCCATGTATTGATCGGAGGTTCTCCATATTTTTTTCTATCACGTTCAAATTGAGCCCACCATGTACGTGCATCACCGGAAAGATCTAGGACTGAAAGTTTGAGTTTCTTTTGCTCGGAATAATCATGAAAGCTAAATTCTCGTTCTTTCCCTTTCTCCCAACTCAAATAAGCTTCGAGATCCGCTCTACCTTGAAAAGATCTCATTTGCCACTCATAATTATTTTTACATTTATATCCATACATGATTGCTGCAAAACAAAGGTTAGTACATAAAGAAAGATTTCCTCACACACTCCCTCACGTGTTTCGCTCCAACAATGTTATGAAACGCTCGTGTATCGCTCAAATGGCTTTTACCCTCTAATAATCTCACTACTCTTGCCTTTTTCGCTCGTAGTTCTCTCTAATAGGTTCTTTTTGAATTCACGCAAATATTACCTCAATTTTTCAATTACAATCCAATAAGAACTTATCAAGAACACAATATAGAAAGTACGACTCTCCACAAGACTTCCAATCGTCAAATATGATTCTTGCAAGTGAAAATCTCAATGGTAACAAATCACAATACAAATTTTCTGCTATATATTTTATGCAGTTTTTTTTTTTTTTACTATAATTCAACAATAGAAGTAAAGATAAGTAACTTGATAGGAAACTTAGCTTTGATACCAAATGATAGACTTCACGGCACGCTTGCGTGAGGTGGTCGTCGCCCGGATCGTTTCTAACAAGTTGATAGGATGGATAGCTTGCAACACCTTAACCCCTCGCCTATATGTAGACGGTAATCTCGGTACAATTGCTTGCTTAGGAAGTTTGCGTAGGATGGACACCAACGACACCTCGACCCCTCGCTTATGTTGAAGCGGTAATCTTGGTACAATCGACGATTGATGCGGTAGAAGACGCCACACACAACTATGATTGGTTGTATGATAAGTCGAATATGAATCTCAAAGAAAACTAAGGAATACTTAGGAATTCTCAAGAACCACAAGAAAAGAACAATCTCACAATAATGATGATAATCTGAATATTAATGTCAAATTCAAGTCCCTAATGTCTTACAAATGAAGCCTATTTATACTAGTCTAAGAAACCAACTAGAAGCTTCTAGAAGCACACACTCTTTGAAATACAAGCACACAAATTTGGAAATGTAGCAATCAAAACACATGTAATTGAACCTAAATACTGATATCATGTTTAGGGTGAAAGAAGGTTCGAAAATCAAGAAAGTTAAGAAATGACAAATTGCATCCAGGGAGTTCTCGCCGGGACGAGAAAATTGCATTGAAAATACTCGCCGGGGCGAGAAAACTGGCTGGGAAACGCTCGCCGGGGCGAGCCATCCTGAGTCCAAACAAACTGATTCCTTTTGATTTTCTGATCCGCTACATCCGTTTGCAACATGTTTATGGCGCACACGCACTTGGAATCCATTCCCAAAACTGCTATACTCGAACCATTATGGATCCAAGCTATTTGAATCACTCTCCATGATGAATGCCATGTGGTATAGCTAGAATTCGTTTCCGCCATTGCATGATGGTTTGGCTTGTATCGAGTTGGTTGTGTCGAACAAATGTCATAAAATTCTGACCCCCTCATGCTTATATCAAGATTTCCTTCTAAAAAAAATAAAAAGTGACGGAGTTCTTCTGTGTAGACATAAAAATTAGATATGAATGTATTTAAATTTTACCTATTTATTTTTTGACTCCCAATGGGGGGTCAAAATACAAATAGGTGAAATTAAAATACACTCATGTCCAATTTTTATGTTCACATAGAGTTTTTAAAAATGGAGGGTTAAAATACAAATAGGTGAAATTCAAATACACTCATGTCCAATTTTTATATTTACATAGAGTTTTTGAAAGTGACCCAACCACTTTATCCTATTCTAGCGGGACCCGACTTGAGATTATGAAATTAAGAAGCTTTTTGACCCATTTGACTCTAATACCCGGTAGCATAAAATGTGGGTCAAAACATTTTCTAAACTCCCCATCTTATTTCCATAAATACCAAACAAGTTTTCTCTTGCAAACTAACCAAGTCAAAACAGAAATTTTTTGCCTACAAGTTGCTTGCTCTCAAGTTCAATACTCATTTTAATATAGAAGTACATCATACGTTTTAGTACTGATACTTTTTTAATGTTGAGATCAATGGAACTTGAAAAAGAATACTCAAAGAATATATATATATGCACTCCATCCAATTGTTATCTAGAGATTCTATTGATTTTTGTCTAAATCACTCATTCTTGATCACTATATAATGCTTTGGTTTAAATTCAAGTTTGAGCATTAGAATTTAATATTCTATTTGACTTGAATATTAAAAAAAGAATTTAAGTATGCAAATAAAGCCACTTAAAGCATATATACTATTTGTATATATCTTGTTAAGTATAAGGTGACGGTGATTAAAGATTAATTTTTCTCCCAAACTTCCTTAATTAATTAAAATATCCGGATGTGTTCTCCATCTAAGAAATATATATACTTTGAGAAAGTGTATATATATATACACAGGGCGGATCAAGAGCATAACTCTTAAAGAGCATAACTAGCATAACTACTTTTAGCGACGGACAGACGACGGTTTTGTCCGTCGCCATAGGTCCTGTCTGTCGCCATAGCTTTTAGCGACACTATATGTTGTCCGTCGCTAAAAGTTATGGCGACAGATTTATATGTTTTGGATTTATTACATTTGTATAAATTTGAGTTTGAATATAAATTCTTTTTACCGATCTAAGAAAAGAATATACAATTTAATTTAAAGAAAAATGTTAAAAATGTCGTTTTTAAAATGTATTATAGTCAAGCTTGGTTATCAAAATGTGTCCAATTATAAAAATTTAAAAAGCGAAATGTTAAATCCACAACAAAAAATATTATTTTCACAACAAAAGTGTCGCTATAGATGTATAGCGACACTTTTTAACCATCACTATACATCTATAGCGATACTTTTGTTGTGAAAATAATATTTTTTGGTGTGGATTTAACAATTCCCTTTAAAAACTATTAATAATTATAAATTAAAAAAAAATTGTCCTACAAGTCCATTATGACACTACAAACATCAACTTGTTAAATAGCAAAATAATCAGGCAAATTGATTTTTACCTAACATATAATTCAATATATTTTGATATATGTTCTAGATCATTATTGGAAGATCTCTGTTTTTTTAAGAAGTTAGAAACACCAAGATCTCGTGAGTCATTAATTTGCTAATTATGGCATTTACCATTAAAAAAGTAAAGTACATTACCTAACCACGCAGACTAACACGAGATTTATAATTTATTTATTTATTTATATAGTTTTGAAGTATGGTAATTTAAGCTTTTGAAAATAAAATGACGAAGTACAATGAAAATGAACATAAAACAATCTCAATGTAACAATTTATTAAGAAACAAATATTCAATGCAGTTTAGAGCATATATATATATATATATATATATATATATATATATATATATATGGCACAAGAAGTCCTTTGATTTATCCCCTCTTATTCATTAAGTGATGGTGAAAACTAAGCCCCAGTTGATTTGAAGCGCAAATGAAAGCAAGCAACCTCCTGCATGTAGAGTTGCACAACAGGCCGGCCTGGCCTGGGTCTGCCAGGCCTTGGCCGTTGACCAGACCAGGTCAGGCCTTGACTTTGGGCCTGTAGGCCAGGCCAGGCCAGGCCAGGCCAGGCCAGACTTATCCCTCAAAAAACTGATCTGTTAAGGCCTGTAGGCCAGGCCAGGCCAGGCTAGTCCGGTATGGTCCTGCACCTTTTTTTTTTTTCATTCTACCTGTCCGGTCCAGCATCCATTTCTGATCTACATGTTCTTTATTGTCCGATCCATCTGGGCCTGTTATCAGCTAAGAGTCTTAACTGCTACTTGCTAGCCTGCTAAGCTTCTTTATTTTTATTTTTTCCTTTTAGTCCAACCGTCCAATCCCATCATCTATCCAAACTTTGAAGATTTAAAGGACAAAGCTGGCACGTGGCAGGCTCCTGTCTCCTACTCTCTTAGACTCTTACTCTCTAGTCTCTACTATAAGTCTATAAGTAAAAATAACTTACAACTTTACAAGTCACAACTATTTTCATATTATTGTACTTAATTAATTATTTATGTAATTATGTTTATAAATATTACATATTAATAAACTTTTAATCAACTAACTGTCTAACTTATTAATATTAAATAAATTAACCAGTATGTTAATATTATATTTTAATTAACTAACTTATAATTTTATGAATATTAAATAAACTAAGTATTATATTAATATTAAAATTTAATCAACTAACTTATTAATATTAATAAACTAAGTAGTACATTAATATTAAAATTTAATCAACTATCTAGTATATCAATTAAATGTACTTATAAGAAATTACGAATAAATAATTAAAATTTTAAAATTAATTAATATATTAATTAAAAATAATGTATTACAACTTACAAGTTACAACTTATAAGTTATAACTTTTGATAAGTAAATATTATTTTATTTTTTGATAAATAAGAAAAGAATAGATTGTTCCGTGCACAGAATTGGTGAATTTGTTTGCTAAATCCTAAATGGCTAAATGGTTAAGTTAGTTGCTGTTGCTGATGAGACTAATCACTGATGAATGACAGTGAGTCATGAATGACAGTGAGTCATGATCCATGGCACTATGGCAGCATAGGGGCAGTGTTATTTTTTTTGTCCGTTGTTGGCCAACTTGTTGGTCTTAAAAAATAATATACTAAATTTATTGTAATTGGGACCACTCCGTTTTTTTAAAAAACATATGTTACTGGTGCCTTGTGCCTTGTGGGTTGCAGACTTGCAGCTTAAAATTATTTAAACCATAAGACATGTTGGGTTGCTGGACTGGGACAATGGGCTGCTAAGATATAAAAAAAAAATACTAAGAGCAAAACAGGCCAGGCCTAAGGCTCTGGACCAGGCCAGGCCCAAGCCGGACCAAGGCCACAGGCCGATCCAGGCCAGACTTTTATCCAGGCCAGGCCAGGTCAGATTTTTCCTTCCAAATAGCGGCCTTTTTTCAGCCTTCAGACCGGGCCTGACCGGGCCAGGCTTTGACCAGACCGGGTCTAGGCCGGACCAAGGCCAGGCCGCAGGCTGCAGACTTTTTGTGCACCTCTACTTGTATGTGTGCAATTCAATAACTTGAACATTATATTATAAAGGAGGAACTCAAACATGCACCATCATGAATCATGATTATGCAATTAAAGGAAGAGAAGGAAAAGAAAATATCCTTTTTAGATATAGCGCATAAAGTTTCAATCTTAGTGCACCTTTTTTTTTTTTGAACTATTCCTTTTTATCTTCTGAAATAGCTACTAATAAAACCCACAGAGGATAAGAAATAAATAAATAAATAAATAAAATCTTAATTAATTTTCTATTGAAATTCATATTAACAATTAATAAGTTTGTGTCCAGTTGATTTACAAAATTTGATTAATTAGTGTCGAAGAGTGACCATATATACCTTAAATTGGTTTATGGCAATTAATAAGCTTTTGCTTCCTCTGCATTTCCTGCAAAGAATGAATTACATTATATATATGTGTATGCGTATGTATATGTATATGAAGAGAGAGAATTAATTAAATTAAAGACACCTACCTTCCTTTTCCTTAAACTGGTTTTGCAGAATCATATTCAAGTCCAAGTCCAAGTCCATCATCCCTTGCTCCGGGTGAACTACCCGTTTATTATCCAGATGGATTTCCTTCAAATTTGGCGTGCTAAGAATACCGGAAGAAAATGTCTTCATATTGGGACATCCCTCTACACTTACGTACTCCAACAGCGGAAATTCGAAATGAATGCTCCTTATAAGGGAAAAAGCTTTGAGGTTGTGGTTAAAAGACAGATGTAGTTTTTTGAGGCTTCTGAACACCATCTTATCCTGCTGTTGTTGCACTACTCTCGTCTCTGATTCTAATTCTCCGTTTTCTTTGCTTTCAACAATTTCCTCCCATGCATCGCAACATTCGACTGTAAGTTCTTCCAGGTTATCAAGAGTTGAAACAACAGAAGGCTTTAAGACAGTTTTCAAAATTGGGCAGAATGAAATTTGCAAAATTCTCAGGTTATGCAGTGCAACAGACCACCCAAAATTACATATTATTCCTTTGAAGGAATTCAATCTACAAAGCTTAAGATGATTAAGGTTGGAGAATATTAGCAGCGGATCACGTTGCTTCCTTTCCCACTAGTTATCAATTAAGTAGGCAAAGTCGTCACATTGATCAACGTCTATTCGTTGATCAAGGTGGAAAGTCGTCTCACCATCATCAAACGGAAGGAGGCTAGGAATAATGTCTTTCAAGCCCTGGCACTTAATCATCATCAATGTATTTGTTCTCTTGTACAGCTTGTGAACAATCTTTTGCAACCAATCGACCAATTTGTGGGAAACAACCAACAAATTTGGAGCAAGTATGAACTTTCTGCGTAAAAGTTTCAACGTGCCGATGGAAACAATAAAAGTTTCAACGTGGTTAGGGGAAAAAATTTCATCAGGCAGAGGTTCTTGAAAGTCGTCTGTGATGGAAATGGTTAGAACTTTAAGACATGGCATGCATTTTAAGCAAGATATGAACTCTGGTGAGATATTGGTAAGAAATAAGTATAACTCTTCCAATTTTGAAAAAGAAGATGATGATGATATTTCAAATCTGAGCGGTTGCGTATATACAGGGAAACAAATAAGCTTAACGTCATCGCGACGACTAATATCCAAGAACCTAAGCTTAGTCAATTGACTTGCCCCTTTTAACTCCTCAAGGAAAATGCAATCCTTTAAGCTCAGAACTTCAAGAGTCTTTATCTCTCCAAGAAAGGAAGTGTCAAAAAATTGATTCCCATCTAGAATTAATGTCGTAAGGCATTTTAGGTCACACACTTGTAGGACGAAAAGGTGAAAAATTTCATGTTCTTCTGTGGTTGCAAATTTATTAAATCCGGTTCTTCCCATATCTAAAACTCTAAGGGCTTCCATCCCTTTAAATAATCGAGTACTATGAAGTTTTCTTCCAATTGGATTCCCTTGCAAAAGCATAATCTGGAGACTTGGGCATTCAAAAATTGGATCAGGTCCTTCAATCCCAGTCTTCATTAATGACGCACCTGTGTAATTATTTACTTCTAATTCCATATTTGGCCAATTCCTCAATGGAACACCAGCTCTCACAAGGTACTTACCAGATCCAATTGATAGTGCGACATCTCGTACAACATCATGCATTTTGGTGCACCCTTCCTTGTGACTTACTAATAGCAGTGAAACTTCTTGAAGGTATTTGATCCTTGACTTGTTAACCTTCTTGCTTCTTGTACTGTAGAAATATTTCCGAAAATTCTCAACCCAAAACCATATAGTATCAAATCATCAATGGGAATGTCAAAATCCTCAGGAAACAAAGAACAAAGCAAGAACAAGTGTTTGGCGTCCTCTTGCTTTAATTTATCATAACTCAGCTTAAGACAATTTACCACATAATCATCGACGCCTGGGATGTTCGTGAATGCCGACCTTTTAAGCTCTTGAGCTGCCATTTCCCATTCATTGAGGTCTTTGCCACTCAGTGCACATGCGACTGTTACAAGTGCTAGGGGCAAGCCTCCGCATTTTTTGATTATCTCCTCTGCAATTTTATTCAATTTGGGATCCATAACATCGGGAGCATACTTCTTAAACAAATCCCAGGATTCTTTGTCAGACAAACAATAAAGAGGAACCATTTTCAATTTCCACCTTCGACTGCCCAGGGTCTTGCATACATTTGCATTCCGCGTTGTAATTATGACTTTGCAACCCCTGTGGTGATCACCAAATGGAATGCCCACAGCTTCAAAATCAAGTCTACCCCAAACGTCGTCCAAGATAATGAGGATCTTTTTCACAGCCATAAGTGCATCAAATACTCGTCTTGCTCTTCCCTGCACACTTTCCTCGTTCAATTTCACACCTAACATGTCTGCCAATTGACCTTGAATATTTCTCTCGTCGGGGTTTTGAGATATTACAACCATTACTGTTTTATCAAAAAACATCTCTTTCGTAACATTCTTCTGAACTTCCTTAACCAAAGTTGTTTTCCCCACACCCCCCATTCCATGTATCCCAATGAAATTGATGTTCTCATTCTTCAGGGATTCCATAACCTCAGATACGACATTTTCCGTAGTCTTACATATCATAGTGTTGCTGGAGCTCATTAATAATTGTTCTGATGGAGGTGCTGGGATGGATATGATCTTGAATTCACCATCTTCCTTCTGCAGCTCTATCACCTTCATTGTTTTTTGCTTAGCTTCTTTTCCTAGACGATAACGCGTGATCAAATCCGGGAACCACCCTCTAAAACATTCCTTCTCTGCCTTTTTTTCATCTTCTATAAACTTCGAAGCCTCTTTCACAACCCCATCAACCTTTTCTACCCAACTTTGGACCTCAACTCCAATGATTTCTCCATTCCTTTTTTTATCCTCAACATATTTCATCCGGTCACCTTTCTCGGTTTCTAAAATTTCAAGTTGCATTTTGAGATCCTCAATGTATGAGTGGTAATAAATGAAATAACCAAATTGACGTCCAGTTGGCTCCACCAAGCCTTCTCCAATTTTTGTGGCACAAGAAATCAAAATTTCCATAGTCTTCTTTTCTAAAATAATTTAAATCTGCAAAGAAAAAATAAAAACAAGATGAAGAAACTAATTGCAACCAGTACAATACATAACAAGAATGAAGGTTTGGTGCAAGTGAAAATTTATCCCATATCATATATCTATCAATTTTTTTTTGTTTTCCTTTATGTGTTTTATCAGATGATAGGTTATTCTATTGAATGTAATATATATATATATATATATATAGGTATCAATTCACAACAAGCGTTTGTTGCAGCAACCAAATTGTTCCCTGCTGCTACAGGCTGTATTGGCAGGAAAGAAATATTTTTTTATTTTTTTTGCGGCAAAAGTAAGTTGGCTTACAATACCTAATTAAACATATCAGTTTTTTAGTCTCTTTATGTATTTACATACCCAGCTGTCATTTATTCTCATAAAGTGTTAGAAGATAGTGGTCATTTACAGAAAACAGAGAAACATGTTTCTTGTATTAAGGAAAACTAGCTTCCTTGTTTTCCTCCTTTTCATTATTTAATTCCTAGACCTCTTGTATAAATATAGCAATTCACATATGGAAATATAAGAGAGATTACATCCTTACATGGTTTTAAAACTCTGATCCTTTATCAGGCGACTTTTTTCGGTGACTTTTTTCCGGCGACTTTTCCAATGACTTTTTCCAACGACTTTTTCTAGCATGGCTTTTCTCTCTCCTCTTTCCATCTGCAGTGGTCGACTTTTCCGGCGACTTTTTCCAGCGTGGCTTTTCTCTCTCCTCTTTCCACCTATAGTGGTTATTTTGAGTGAAACTCAGGTTTGGTCTAATTCAGGTCTAAAAGCATTTAAAGGCTACATTTTTTTCTGATACGATTTTCTGTTATCTTTACGCTTGTTAATTCTCCTTGTTGTTATTCCCTTGGATAATTCTTGTTACTCCATCTCATGTAATGCTAATTAAAAGGGTGTTATTGTGTAGTACAATTAATTGCACTCCCTTTGGGTTCTAGAATTTTTCTATGCTAATTTTTTGAGCCTTTATAATATCCTTGTTGATATTTTCTTGGATATTTTTGTTGCTCCTACTATCTCATCATGGCAAAATCTAGTTCCATTAATAGTGTTGATACTATTTTTCATTTCACACAATCAGGTATACACTCTTGTGCTCTTAATGTCTCAGCTACTTACCCTAGTTGGATTATAGACACAGGTGCCTCTGCGCATATGACTGAGTCCTCCAATCTCTTTACTTCATACACGTCTCGCTCTGAAAAAGACAAGGTTAAAGTAGCTAATGGCTTCATGTCTTTTATCTCCGGGAATGACTCTATCGTTTGTACTCCTTCATTAACATTATCATCTGTTCTCCATATCCCTTCATTTACTGCAAATTAACTATCTGTCCAACGTCTTTGTGAATCCATACACTGTTCAGTAACATTTTTTGGAAATCATTGTGTTTTTCAGGACTTGGTGACAGGGTAAAAGATTGGCAGTGGTAGTGCAGTTAACGTTCTCTATTATTTAGATGTTCCCTTGTCTAACATGTCCTCTACTCAGGTTACTCAGGTTCAGGCTCTTCACTTTACTTTTCACCCATGCCTGACATCTCTCTATTAATGGCATCGACGTTTGGGACATCCTTCTTTTTCAGTATTAGAGTCTTTATTTTCATCTTTAGTTAAACATTATAACAGAACTCAATTTTTGTGCGAACTATGTGAATTGGGTAAACACAAATGTTCTACTTATTCTGCTATTAATAATCGACATTCTAAACCTTTTGTCATTATCCATACTGATGTGTGGGGACCCTCTCGAGTTGTCTCCCGTTCTGGTCATAGATGGTTTGTTAGCTTTATTGATTGTCATTCTCGTGTCACTTGGATTTACCTTTTGCGGACCAAAAATGAGGTGTTTGCTTATTTTCAAGACTTTCATAAAATGATTCAAACCCAATTCGACGCTAAGATCAGAATTCTCCATAGTGATAATAGTCGTGAATATAGTAATAATAATGTTTTTGCATCTTATCTCTCTTAGCATGGCATTATTCTTCAAACCTCCTGTGTTACAACCCTAGAACAAAATGGAGTGACGAAAAGAAAAAATCGAAACTTACTAGAGGTAGCCCGCACTCTTATGTTCACTATGTCAACCCCTAAATTTCTTTGAGAAGATACGGTCCTAAATTTCTTTGGGGAGATACAGTTCTGACTGCTGCATTTCTTATAAACCGCCTTCCTTCTACAAATCTTGGGAACAAAAGTCCCATCTCTTTTCTCCAACACACGACTAGTCCTTTTCCTTCACCTCGAGTTTTTGGTTGCGTGTACTTTGTTCATGATAAATCTCCACTCAGAAAAAATTAGATCCCAAAGCTATTAGGTGTGTTTCCATTGGTTATTCTCCAACCCAAAAAGGTTATAAATGTTATCATCCTTCTTCTAACAAAATCTTTGTCACTCGGGATGTCACTTTTTGGGAACCAGAACCTTTTTATTCTTTTTCACCTTCTCCTCAGGGGGGAGAATGTTATTAATGAGGAGAAGCTTCCTGAGGCTAGTATTACAAGCTCTATTTTTCCTGTTCCTATTGTTTTTGATAATTCTACACAGGGAGAGTTACAGTGTACTAAACAGAATGAGTTTGAACCAGCTGAGAACCTATGCTCGAAAAGACAAGAATAAGGTTACCACTTCTGCACCACTACACCAACCTTGTTCCGGACCTAGTCTTGATAATGTTAATTGTGAGAATCTTAATCCTACTTGTTCTTCTAAAGATACTGACATTTCTACTTGTTCTTCTGATGATACTGACATTCCCATTGCTCTTAGAAAAGGGGTTAGATCTTGTACTCAACATCATATTTCTAATTTCCTAACCTATAGCAAATTATCTGCATCATACCACTCTTTTGTTTCTTCCTTGTCTTCAATATCTGTTCTTCAGGGGTGGAGAGAAGCATTTAGTGATAAGATCTGAAAGCAAGTTATGATCGAGGAGATAAATACCCTAAAAAAGAATGATACATGAGAACTAGTCACTCTTCCTTATGGAAAAAAATTAGTTGGATGCAAGTGGGTATATACAGTCAAACAAAATTCTGATGGAACGGTTGAAAGACTCAAAGCCAGACTAGTTACAAAAGGGTACACTCAAACTCATGAGATTGATTACTAGGAGACATTTGCTCCTGTAGCAAAGATGAACTTTGTTCGTACTATAATCTCATGTGCAGCAAACTTCGACTGGGATATTCAACAATTAGACATAAAAAATACATTCCTTCACGGTAACTTGGAGGAGGAAGTGTACATGGATATACCTATTGGTTTTGCTTCATCTGTTACTATGTGTAAGGTTTGTAAGCTACGAAAGGTTTTGTATGGTCTAAAACAATCTCCTAGAGCCGAGTTTGGTAGACTCCACAGTGCAATAATAAGGTTTGAGTACAATCAGAGTCGAGCAGATCATATTCTTTTTGTCAAACAAATAAATGGTAAGATTACCATTCTTATTGTTTATGTTGACGACATTGTGGTGACAGGGGATAATAAAGAAGAGATAGTTAATCTCAAAGCAAGACTGACCAGAGAGTTTGAGATTAAATATCTTGGTCCTTTGAAATATTTTCTTGGTATTAAAGTTGCAAGATCTTCCAGTGACCTCTTTCTATCTCAAAGGAAGTATATTCTTGATCTGCTTACTGAAACTGGCTTGTTAGGATATAAGCCTGCTGATTCTCCTATTGAAGTTAATCATCATCTAGTAGGAGACACAAGACCTACAGTTGATAGAGAAAGATATCAACGTTTGATGGGACGATTGATATACTTCTCTCATACGAGACCCGATATATCTTATGTTGTGGGAATAGTGAGTCAGTATATGCATGACCTTCGACATTGCCATATGAAAACTGTTAATAGAATTCTGAGGTATCTCAAGTCTTTTCCTGGAAAAGGATTATTGTTTGCACCACATGGTCGCATGAAAGTTAAAGCTTTTTCCGACTTAGATTGGGCTGGTTCTATAAAGGATCGTCGTTCTATAACGGGTTACTGTTCATTTGTTGGAGGTAATCTTGTTACTTGGCGTAGTAAGAAACAATCTGTGGTGACAAAATCCAGTGCTGAGGCTGAATATCGAGCTATCACCTTGGATATATGTGAATAAATGTGACTTCGAACCCTGCTAAAAGATTTGAGTGTTACAACTAAAAGGCCTATGCAGTTATTTTGTGATAATAAGGCAGTCATTAGTATTACAAACGACCCAGTGCAGCACGATATAACGAAGCACATTGAGATTGACAGACATTTCATCAAAGAAAAGTTAACTAGTGGTCTTATTTGCTTACTCTTTGTAAAATCAAAGGGCCTTAGTAGTGAGATGTTTCATCCTTTGTGTTTCAAGTTGCGTATGCGAGACATCTATACACCAACTTGAGGGGAGTGTTAGAAGATAGTAGCCATTTGCAGAAAACAGGAAAACATGTTTCTTGTATTAAGGAAAACAACTTGTTTTCCTTCTTTTCATTATTTAATTCCTATACCTCTTGTATAAATATAGCAATTCACATATGAAAATATAACAGAGATTATATTCTTACATAAAGTATATTATAAAAACATACAAAATTTTAGTTTCTTCCAATATATTAAAAACTTATAGATATATTTTATTTTGAATTGTATATTTGTTACTTTTAAAATTTTAAAATTTTATATTTTAGTATTTCATAAATTAACTTTAAAATAAAATATATCTTTAAGTTTTTAATATATTGGAAGAAACTAAAATTTTGTATGTTTTTATAATATACTTTATGATAATAAATGACAGTCGGGTATGGAAGTATATAAAGAGACTAAAAAACTGACATGTTTAATTACGTATTGCAAGCCAACTTACTTCTGTCACAAATAAAATAAAATAAAATATTTCTTTCTTGCCGCCTGTAGGGCAAGGAGGCCAAACACTACCGCTACAACATGTAGTGGCAGGGAACAATTTGGTTGTTGCGGCAAGTGGATTGATACCCTATATATATAGTGCAATTAACTTGTAGTGAATGTAACATTTTTGGAATTATATCAATGAATTAATAGAATTCGAAGGTCATTCAATCAATAAGCATAATTAAATTCGATCTAAAACGACAAAGATGCACATACTAGATGTAGAAATGAACTCTGAATTTCTTAAACTCCATATTGATATTCAGATTGATTTTGAATTTGTAAATTTCAAGGTAAAACATCTTAATAAGTCTAAAAATTTACAATATAATTTTGTAGAACCAAAAAAAATAGTCAGTTTCAACTGTAAGGTGTCTTAAATAACAATAAAGTTGGGGGTCAAAAAATATGATGTATTAAAAAGCAATAAATATAGGGGATTCGGCAAAAAAAAAAATCAAGGATTTTTCCGCAGGAACAACTGATCTTTCCTATACCAATTGTATAAAAATTAAGTTGCATTCACAGTTTTTCCCCCTTTTCTTTTGGGCAGCTTCATTTTTCGCTTTAATTTCTGTAACTAAAAGAAGCATTCAATTTCAAGCCAAATGAAATTGTTTTTCCACTTGTAAACTAAAATAAATTCATTATTTGACAACTAATAACTAAATAATTGAACTGATGAATGAGTGTGGATGAATGATAATTTCTTAGTATTAATGTTCAAAAATTGGACGATTTTTGTGTGTGGCTAATTTTTTTTTAAGACATTAACCTTTTATATTTTTGAAGGAGACAGTACTAGGTTAAGTTTGTCGTTCTCTTTTTATAAGAGTTATGTAGCGTTTATCCATGCATTTAAATTAAACCTGACAATTTAGGTCGAAAGTTATCTAGTTAACCAAAATCACATGGATTTTATTGGGTTGGTTAACTAAGTTTATGTTATGGGTTGGTTTAATTTTAGATCCATATTATGATCTATATAATAAAACACAACCCATTTAGATTTTTTTTTATTATCACATTTCATTTCATACAAAAAAATTCCCGCCCAAATTTCTCTCTCTTCCTTCTCTTTCTCTCTCCTCTTCTCCTCTTTTCTCTCTCCTCTCTCCTCTTCCCTCTCCCCTCTCTCCCCTCTCCTAGTTTTTTCACATTCTCTCTTTCTCTCTCCTCCTATTCTTACTCCTCATTTTCTTTACTTAATTAATTGTTATTTTAATATTTTATTTTAAATTGTGATAATTTTTTGGAGTACATATATGCATACATTTAAAATATATAATACATAAAAAAAATTTAATAGTAAAAAGACAAAATTAAAAACAAGATCATAACTTATTTATAAAAAAAAATCAATTACAAAATAAATTCTTTTTCTTTTTTCTAGACAAGGAACAAATAAAAAAGATTGTCACCCGGTATCACTTTTAATCCTATTCTTTTCTCTCTATTTTTACAATGGATCTCGCCTAAATTATATTGGGCTAATGACAAAGTTTGAGAATATTCAATCAATACCTCTAAGTATTTTGAAACAACAAATGTGTCCTTTTTGACCAGACCAACTAATTTTTCGCTGAATATTGTCACGTGTCAAGGAGAGAGGAGACAGTAGAGAGAAAAGGAGGAGCAAAAATAAAAAAAAAATTTATTTTTTCTTTTTCTTATTTTTTTAATTTTTTATCAATTTTCTCTCTCCTCTCCTCCTCTCCTCCTCTTTTTCTCTCTCCTTTCTCCTATTTCCTCCGCATTCTCTCTTTCTTTCTCCTCCTATTCCTGCTCCTCCTTTTTTTTCTCTCTCCTCTTCTTGGATCTCTCTCTTCCCCTCTTCCTCCATTTATTTAATTAATTATTATTTTAATATTTTATTTTAAATTATAATAATTTTTTGGAGTATATATATGCATACATTTAAAATGTATAATACATAAAAAAATCAATAGAAAGTAGACAAAATTAAAAACAAGATCATAACTTACTTATAAAAAAACAATTACAAAATAACTACAAAATCAAAAAATTAAATAGATTCTTTTTTCATTTTTCTAGACAATAAACAAATAAAAAGGATTGCTAACCGGTATCACTTTTAATCTTATTCTTTTCTCTTTGTTTTAACAATGAATTTGGATGATATTGATTTTAAAAAATTTTAAATTTCGTTTTATGTATAAAGTTTGATTTGTCAAAATGTTTTTTATTTATCTAATTTAATATTACTTATTTTTTTATAGTGTGATTCTGTGTATACAATTGAATTACTGAGGAACTATAATTTTTTTTTTTACCAGTTTTGTTGAGAATTTTAGTTTCTTAATTTCAATGTTGCTTTGTAGCCTTTTAAGTTTTTGTTCTGACATATAATTTGAATCTTTTGTTGGGTCTCATTTTTTAAAACTCTAAATTTGTTTGAACATTTCATAATTTGAAGCATCGATCAATATTGAAATTTCAATCTTTTCCAGTTGTTTGAAACATATTTTGATCTTTTTTATAGCATACCTTTCAAGTTGTTAAATTCAATATGCTATTGATCGAGCATATTATTATAGAACAATGTGTTGGATGCACTGTTGCTATGATGTTTTATTTTTGCATCAAACAAAAACTTTATTATAATTATAATGTTGATAAATGGTTGGGTAGATAGTTCCGTTAATGCAACACTTTATTATCATGTTAACTCACGTTGCTATATATACAAAGTGAAAAACGATACGATATACGTTAAGTCAATAAAATAATAATTAATTCTTTATGAGTTTGTAAAGTTAACTACTTAAACATGATTATGATGATTTTGGATATGGAATGATGGTTGTTTTGGTGGGTTGGATATGTATTGATAATTGTAAGTTTTGTAGATAATTTTTAGATTTTTCTGGATATCTATTGTTAAAGGAAACTCTGCCGAAATTTCTTGGAATTAGTAGCGACTAGCTTAATGTTTTGGTGGTTGGATATGTATTGATGATTGAGTATGTATTATTTATTGTGGTTGTATGGTGAATTATGATAATTGTTATGTCTGACTGTAAGTTATTTTAGGTTGCAAAGAGTTTTTAGGTAACGTAGTATTTTTTGAATGTTAATCTAATTTTTTGTTATTCTGTGCCTTCAGGCACGGACAATTATTAGTTTACAAATATGAATTGAAACTAGTTTAACTGTTTTTGACCCATATTAGTCCATAATAATTTTGATCCATATTGACTCCAAATAACAAGTGCAAAGCTTTTTTAAAAAATTCAACTTCAAAGTTAGCATAGAACATTATAAGTTCTATCATTCACATAAATACTTGATATTAACCAAAAAGAAAAAAGTCTTTAAAAAATAAACGTAATCACAAATCAGAAAAAAAAAAAGAAGAAGTTACAGTAACGGTAAAAAGAAAAAAAATCTTTTAAAAAAAATAAACGTAATAATCAAAAAAGTAACAGTAACGAAAAAAAGAAAAAAGTCTTTTAAAAAATAAACGTAATAAAAAAAAGTAACTGTAACGGCAAGGATAAAAAAGTCTTTAAAAAAAAGTAACAATAACGGTAAAAAGAAAAGTCTTTTAAAAAATAAACGTAATAAAAAAAAGTAACTGTAACGGTAAAGATAAAAAAGACATTCTTGAAATAAAAAAAAGAATTTAGGATAATATTATGTAATTAAATATCTATCCAATAATAAAATTAGAGTTTTACTATATATTACAACAAAGTGTGTGTTTAGGATAATAATTTATATACTTAAGTCTTTGTCCAATAATAAAATTAGAGTTTACTATATATTGCGACAAATATGTGTCCAATTATAATTGAAAACATATCAATACATACATGAAATTTGATAAAATTATTATACAACTCTTTTAAAAATTACCATTAATATTTATCCACATAACTAATAATTAACAAGTATTTGCAATATCTACCATCATGGACGAAGCTACTGTAAGGCTGCAGGGGGCCGTGGCCCCCCCCAAGATTTTAAATTTTTTTAAGTACTATGGCCCACAATCCACTTATTTCACAAGTTGCCCTAATTATGTTTTTATTCTTCTCCCATTCATATCTGATATCTCCATCCGCCGCCCCCATTCGCTAGAGACTAAAGTTCGTGTGCAGTGTGCTACTCTGCTTCAAGCCTCAAGCTTTCAACAAAATTGGTCTTCCCTCTTACAAAAGGTAATAACTATTAACTATTAACTAATATTCTAATAAGTAATAAGGTATACATATATGATATATAATTATATACATACGTACGGACATACAAATTACATAATACAATGAATACCAAAAATTGAAAGCACATGAACATCCAACTAAATTGAAAATAAAAGGTAGAAAAAGACAGTTTCAGTATTACAGTATTAGTTTCTAATTTTTCAACTTTCTTTAAATTCAGTTAATTCCCAAAAAAAATCTTGAATTAATTGTTACAGTGCTTGAATTGAGTTCATACGTATTATAATTATTTTATTTACGGATTTACCAACATATTTTTAAATTAATTGTAATTTATGGTGTGATACTAGCCTACTAGAAGCTAAAAAATGGATATGTATGAAATAATGGAATGACTTGGCAAAAAATGATGATATATTGATTATTGATATCATTTCTGATTTTCCCATCATCAGGAGCTGAATACGTATTGAAAGGCTTTAAACTCGTTGATTAATGATAATTGCACTGGTAAGTCCATTTCCCCATCAATTCGATCTTTGTTTTTTTCGGTGTGATAATTTGTCATTGGCTCATTGCGTTGTGCTGTTTGATTTGCTTTTATTGAGATTTATATGATTTGATGATTATCTCTATGCACAATGATTATCTCAGTTTTTATTTTTTGTTTTTTGTTTTAGAATCATGGGAAAATCACATACTATTGATTCATTTTTCAAGAGAAAACAATCAAATCATGTTGACACATCTCTGCTTACCCCTGAGCCTAATGTTCAAACATCTCTGCCTACCCCTGAACAAGAACAACGTCCTCTAAAATCACCAAGAATTGAAGGTAAAGAATGGGATATTAATTATTTGGAGCGTGATCCTGGAAAACGTATCGAAATATGGAAATGTCGAGGTGATCTACTTGATGAAGTTCGACGAGCTTACATCAATTACAGTCCATATCAATGTATTCTTCCTGAGTATCCTTTTTCTGGATCTAAAAAGCATCCTCGCCGCTTTCAATCATCATGGTTCAAGGTATTTCCATCTTGGTTAGAGTATTCCCCTTCAAAGGATGCCGCATTTTGTCTACCTTGCTATCTCTTTAACAAAGAAGGTGCACAACATGGGCAAACTACTTTTTCAAATGATGGATTTAATAGTTTGGAAGAAAGTAAGGGATGGGAAGAATTGTGCATTTTTAAATCATGTGGGAAAAGATCCAAATTCATTACATAAAATTGCTCAAAAATCATGCGATGATCTAATGAATCAATCACAACATATTCAAAAAGTTTTTGAGAAACAAACTTCTGAACAGCATGCAAATAATCGGTTGCGACTTAAAGCCTCAATTGATTCAATTCGTTATCTTACACTCCAAGGTTTGGCTTTAAGAGGTCGTGATGAAAGCAAAAGTTCCATCAATTGTGGTAATTTTCTTGAATTGATAAGCCTTTTTGCTGAGTATAATGAAGATGTTGCAAATGTTGTGTTAGATAGGGCTCCTCAAAATGCCTCATATACGTCATCCCAAGTCCAGAAAGAGATTTTACTTGTTTACTCGATGAAAATCAGAAAGGCAATTTGTGAGGAAATCGGTGATGCAAAATTTTGTATTCTTGTTGATGAAGCTCGAGACCAATCAAAAAAGGAGCAAATGGCAATTGTTATTAGATTTGTTGACAAAGATGGTTTTATTCGGGAGCGGTTTTTTGGTCTCATACATGTATCAGATACGAAGGCGTTAACTCTAAAGAATGAGATATTTTCTACTCTTTCCCGTTATGATCTTGACTTTCACAATATTCGAGGTCAAGGATATGATGGAGCAAGTAATATGCGAGGTGAATGGAAAGGGTTACAAGCTCTAGTTGCTAATGAATGTCTGTATGCATATTATGTCCATTGTTTTGCTCATCGTTTGCAATTGGCATTAGTTGCAACAGCTAGAGAAGTTAGTTTTGTACATCAATTTTTTTCAAAATTGAGTTTTATTGTAAATATTGTGGGCGCTTCTTGTAAACGTAACGATGAATTGAAAGTTGCCCAATCTTCCGATATTGCTCATTTGATTTCCATTGGAGAGCTTGAGACTGGGACAGGAATGAATCAGATTGGTACTTTACAAAGGGCTGGAGATACACGATGGGGTTCTCACTTAAGGTCTATTTCTAGCTTGATAAAGATATTTAGTGCAACTTGTCAGGTTTTTTGAACATCAACGATGATGGAACTTGGGATCAACGTTGAGATGCTGATTCGACTTACACTTCTTTGACTTCTTTCGAGTTTGTGTTCATCTTGCATCTTATGAAAACAATTATGAAAATCACTGATATGCTTTCTCAAACTTTGTAGCGAAAGTCTCAAGATATTTTAAATGCTATGCACCTTGTGAAAACCACAAAGAAATTTATTCAGAAATTGAGAGAAGATGGATGTGATACTTTCATAGTGAAGGTGAAGTCTTTTTGTGAACGACATACAATAGATGTCCCAGATTTAGATGTTTTATATGTTGAGAGAAGAGGTCGAGCTCGACATCAACAAGATAAATTTACAGTGATTGAACATTATCGAATTGATATATTTGCAGCTATAATAGACTCTCAGTTGCAAGAGCTAAATAATAGGTTTAGTGAGCATGCAGTGAAGTTACTTGTTCTCAGTTCTACATTGGATCCTCAAAATGGGCATACGTCCTTCAGTATTGATGATATTTGTAAGCTTGTGGATGAATTTTACCCCAAAGACTTCACAGAACATGAGAAAGAGGACTTAAGGATACAATTACAACATTACGAGTTTGATGTACTCCAACATCAAGAATTTCAAAAGTTGTCCACTATTTCTGATCTCTGTCAATGGCTGGTGAAAACTAGAAAGTCAACAATCTATCCACTAATCGATAGACTGATCAGGCTTGTTCTAACTCTTCCAGTTTCTACTGCAACTACAGAACGTGCATTTTCAGCTATGAGTCAAGTAAAATCTGAACTTCGAAACAAGATGGAGGATGAATATCTTACAAATTCTCTTATTGTCTACATTGAAAAAGACATTGCGAAACAATTCAGTACAGAATCAATCATAGATGGATTTCGTGATTTGAAAGAGCGTCGGGTGCAATTCTGACGAAGCTTTGATATGTTCTAAAAGACTTTTTTGCTATGTTTTGTTGTCTTTGTCAAAGCAAGTTCTATTATTATATTATTTTTGTACTAAGTAAAAATATGATTTGTAATGTTAGAACTTTATTTTTTAGTGATGAATATATATTATGTTGTTAAAAAAATTTTGGCCCCCCCCAATCACAAATCCTGGCTTCGTCCCTGTCTACCATTTTCTATAAAATTATAAATTGGTACATATACTAAAACCATGATTTTCTTTCCACATATGTTCTATTAATGAATTATAGAAGGAAAGCAAGCAGTCAATGTTCTTGTCTATATATGTTTTAGTAGAGTAATATGAATATTTACAATTTTCCAATGGCCCTCTTCATTGTGTTAATTGTCTATTACATTTTGTATTGTAAAAAAATATATATGTTACAAATTTATGTGTTAATTTTTTTTGTTACCGATAATTAACCTGAATGAATATTAAGAGTAACTTTTTTGAAATATAAATTACGAGGGACTACTCTATATTTCTATACAATTTTATATGTTTCATAATTATAATTTGGTTCAAAAATTTTGCATAACATATATTTTTAAAATAGATCCAACTCCTCTAAAATTTTAAGAAAAATTATAAATTTGGAATTCCCTAAACCTCATGCTTATATTTTAGATCAATAGATAACAAATAGCACATGATATCAAATTAACTTAATTCCTTAGTTTGCCCTCTTCATCGCCTAAATTACCTTTTTAGTACGTTGATATAATACATTTATATAACTGAAACATCTATATATGTTTTTATGTATACCAAGATTTATCTGGCAAAACAACAGCGGTTCGCCTATATTATGATCATATTATGGTCTTTATCCGAATGTACGCATCAACTTAATACAAATCAATACCATTTATGTATCAATATTGTTTATCAAGCTAATAAACAAGTAGATAAGAATTATATATAAAAATTAGATGGAAATATGTTGCATGAATGAATATTTAGATATTGACGGCATTAATAAATAATTCATTCAAGAGGGATTTTCAGACATACCTCTTCTGTTCTTCTGAACAATTAAGGTGATCAGAAGTACTTCAGAAGAAAAATCAAGGGTTTCTATTTGCCTGAGGATAAGGATACAAGTTTGTGAGAAAAAAAAAACATACAATGCTGCATCCTATTTAAAGAGGAGAAAGATATTCTTTGACTGTTTGATAAATTTGGCATAATTGATTTTTTATTTTAATACTTTGCTTTCTCTGGTGAAAGTTGTTATATGACTCTTGTTATAATCTTTTCCCTTTAGGCCATTTTTTATTTGCAAAAAGTAAACTTAGAATTTTACTATTTCTCTTCATTTAATACTACTTTGAACTATTTAATCCTTTGACTAGAGACTATTAATCCTTTAATGAGAGACTATTGAGGGTTTCTGTTTGCCTGAGGATTAAAAAATATAAAAATCATTTAGTTTATGTCTAAATCCCATTTCTGTTTGCCTGAGGACTATTATGTACTCTCTTTGTTATAAATTATAAGATCAATATTGATTTTTAAAAAATTAATTTCAAACAATTTCTAACTTAAAATTAATATAAATTCATTTAGTTTATGTGTAACACCCTCTCTCCAAAAAAAGAAAGGGAGGTCACATGCAAAATACAACAAACCTCAAAAATAATAAAACAGAACACTAATAACTTCAAAATATTAATAGTGATAATCCATCAATGATAAACTGAAATAATGCTCCAAAAAAAGGCAGAGTAATCAAAACCTAAAATCAAGTAACCTAGCTGGTCAAAAGCAACCCTTTGTTCACATGACCTTGAATCACCCCTATAAATCTGTCCGAAGAAAACACAACACGAGTCAATTACTCAGTACGGATATAAATATACAAAGATGTACAACTAGAATACGAAATCAATTGAGACAAAATATTGAACAAAGCCTCAAGCTTAAATATCGACGAAGATATAATCTCCAAAATTTAGATAGAATATATCTTAAACAACAAAATTAGAAAAACAAACAAAAAAGTACGAAAATAATGAACTGAACAAAACTAACATAACGAAATAATATATTAAATTAAATGGTTGAGTGTTATAATTTCATACTGAGTTCAGAACAGAACAGAAGTATATATTGCCTCACAAGAAAGTTAAATAATGCCACATATTCAATCAAAATTATGTCCCACAGGAAAATCACATATTGGACCGCGAATCCAAATGCATGCAAAATCGGATAGGTGTGTTTGGCACAACATCACCAATCCGCAGAACAGAAACTAGAGTCGACCCATACAACTCTAACAACAAAATTACTAAATGACCAACTCCCATTAAAACACAAAAATGGAGACGTCATGGACTGATCACACCGCCACAGAAAGTGTCATGTTTCAGTGCCAAGACGACATGCATGTGGTACCCCCACGGTAGTTGATGAGGACAACCCAAGCTCAGCAGTGAACGCGAGTCATAGTGCAGATCTGATGCAAGTTCTAGTTAGACCAGTGACAAGGGCTCGAGCTAAACGCTTCAAGCAGATGCTAAACGAGCTTATTCAGGAAGCTTGGATTGATAAAAGTGCAAGTTCAAAGACCTATGATTTGGAGTCTAAGCACGTGCACGTATTAAGTAATGGAGTTAGGCCAAGGAATGGAAGGGTCACGTTTGGAGGATCAGCTCTATCGCGCTGTGATAACAAGTAATTATAGCGTTGTCACGCTACTACAGGATCCTCAGAACAGCTTCTGGACTATCATCGTTGTCGCGCTGTGATGAAGGTCAAATTGGGCGCTGCTGCGCCGTCTACAGATGGAAAAATAGCTCTCTGGAGTGTTGGCGTTGCCGCGCCGTTCTTTAGTACAAAACCAGCGCTACCACGCCAGACACGAAAATCGAGGGACGAGTTTTTCCACGCGTTTTTCTAGTTTTGAAACATTATTTTATTATTTGTAGATCTTTTAGATTTCTATATTAATTAGGATGTTTATTGGATAGATTTTACTTCCCAATTAGTTGGAAACTAGTATTTAAATTCCTTTAGTAATTAGGGTTTTATTCTATTAGTATAAATAGAATATTTGGATTATGTAATTGGATGATCAACAATTTATTCTAAGTTATATACAATTGAAAGGATTCTCTACTTTTGGTTCTTTAAAGGATTTCTAATCAACAATAGATTTTATTTCCCAATTGAAGGATTCTCTACTATTGTTAGGTTGCATGGTATGCCTAAAACCATTGTATCTGATCGAGATTCTAAGTTCTAGTTATTTTTGAAAGACTTTGTGGTGTAAATGAGGAACTAAACTGTTATTTTTTACTACTTATCATCCACAAACTGAAGTAGTGAATAGAACTTTGTCTGCATAGTTAAGAGTTATCATTAAAAAGAACATTAAAATTTAGGAAGATTGTCTACCACATGTTAAGTTTGATCCATTTGAAATTGTGTATGGTTTTAATCAACTCCATTGGATTTATATCCATTACCTACTTCTGAATTTACTAACATAGATGGAAAGAGAAAAGTTGAGTTTGTTAAGCAGATACATGAGAAAGCAAGGCTCAACTTTGAAAGAAGGATGGAGCAATACATCAAGCACGCTAACAAAGAGCGTCGTCAAGTGATCTTTGACCCGGGAGATTGGGTTCGGCTTCATATGCGGAAGGAAAGGTTTCCAACTCAAAGATAGTCCAAATCGTTTGCTAGAGGAGATGGTCCATTTCAAGTCCTTGAGGTGATCGATGACAATGTTTATAAATTAGATTTGCTTGGTGAGTATAATGTTAGTGCCACATTTCACGTTATTGATCTAAGTTCGTTCGATGCAGGTGATGATTTGAGGATAAATCCTTTTCAAGAGGAGAGGAATAATGAGGACATCCCAAGCTTAAGAGTGAACGTGAGTCATAGTGCGGATCCGATGCAAGTTCCAATTAGACCAGTGACGAGGGCTCGAGCTAAACGCTTCAAGCAGAGGCTAAACGAGCTTATTCAGGAAGCTTGGATTGATAAGAGTGCAAGTTCAAAGACCTATGATTTAGAGTCTAAGTACATGCATGTGATTCAAGTAATAGAGCCAAGTCAAGAAATGGAAGGGTTAGGTTTGGAGGACCAGCGTTGTTGCGCCGTGATAACAAGCAATTCTAGCACGCCGCGCTATTACAGGATCCCAGAACAGCCTCTGTTGCGCCATCTACAGATGGAAAATAGCTCTTTGGAGTGTTGGCCCTGTCGCGCCGTTCTTCAATACAAAATCGACGTTGTTGCGACAGACATAAAAATCGAGGGACGTGTTTTTCCACGCATTTTTCTAGTTTTGAAACATTATTTTATTATTATTGTCAGATCTTTTAGATTTTTATATTGATTAGGATGTTTATTGGATAGATTTTACTTCCTAATTAGTTGAAAACTAGTATTTAAATTTCTTTAGTAATTAAGGTTTTATTCTATTAGTAAAAATAGAATACTTGGATTATGTAATTGAATGATCAACAATTTATTCTAAGTTATATACAATTGAGAGTATTCTCTACTTTTGGTTTTTTAATTTGAAGAATTTCTAAGTTAATTTCTTAGTTTTCTTTTGAGATTCATATTTAACTTATCATACAACAAATCATAGTTGTACGTAGCATTATTCTACCATATCAATCGTGATTGTACCAAGAGTTTCTGCTTCGTATAAGTATGGGATTTAGGTATCGTTGATATCCATCGTACGCAAATTCATTTGCTTGAACGATTGTACCTAAGTTCTCGTCTTAATATAGACATATTGGGTGAAGGTATCGAGAGAGTTTTATCAATTTTGCTTACTAGAAACGATTCAGACGACGATTACCTCACGCAAGCGTGCCGTGGAGACTATTAGTGGTTATAGCTCAAGTATACCTTACAGTATATTGTTACAAAGATATCATGTCACAACACATACGACACAATATAAATAAAAATGGTTCTATATGTACATGTTGAACCAAATCAAATCATAATCATAATATCTCAAAAAGAAGGTAACAACATGTACTGCATAAATTATTAATTCCATACTTGAAATAAGCAACGTAATACCCATAAAATAATCTAATTATAACTCGTTAAAGCCCACCGTCCGAGCTATCACAATAAATAGCTAAATACATAAACTGTAAAAGTTATAATTTCACATCAAGTACAAAAGCTTACCAAATCAATAATTTATGCATATACATTAATTTATACATAACTAATCTATTAAATTGCATACACTTGGCAACAAATTTTATTATTTATTAATAATCAGTCCACCAAAATTAAACTAATGATCAATTAATTTTACATGTAAAGACCATGTTGCCTAATTTTTGTACTTCATTTCTTTACAATATACACATGAGCATTTGTCCAAGTCTTGTTCCATTAACCAATTAATTTGAAATGAGGACTACAGCTACAACAAGCCAAACATACTTTCTTAAAAATTCACTTTGTCTTTAATTCTTATGGGACAAACATGACACAAATCATTAATTAGTGTGTGTATATATATATATATATATACATATATATATGAAAATTTTCAAAAGCGAACTCTTAAAAAGCGAACTAAAGACGAACCGTTGTCTTTGGTGTATATGGCGACGATTCGACCCGTCGCCAAAGATTACATGGCTACGGCGACGGGTCGAATCGCCGCCATAGACACCAAAGACGACGGTTCGTCTTTGGTTCGCTTGTTAAGGTTTGCTTTAGAAAGCTTCCATATATATATATATATATATATATATATATATATATATATTATATATAAGGTTATATGTATATACACAGTTGTGTAGTACACAGTCGTCTATAACGACGGTTTTTTGGAGTTATAGCGACGGTTCAACCGTAGCCATAAAGCAAAATAGCTATAGCGACGGTCATAGACGACTGTGTACTACACAGACTATCCAACATTGTTTGTTATATGTATCCAAATCATACCCAAAACACTTTATTAACAAATTTTTTCAGTACCAAAAATAACTATATATATTTTTTTTAGTTGTTTTGAAAAAAAAAGTGCAAAAACAAAAATTGGGTCCGGATTTTGATCATATATATATATATATATATAACAAACACATACACATACGTTTATATGATACGATATATAATTATATAATATTAGTTGGATCATAATAAATAACTATTAATATAAATATCTAAAGAAAACAACTCACTGCTATGAAACTTGGTGATTGAATCCGAATTATCCATGTTTCACGAATTATAAAATATTATAAAATTTACTAAACTTATATTGCAGTTATACATAGTCAGCAGCTAAGCTTATAATTTTAGCAAGATCTAAATGATGGTCACGTGAGTTTCATACAAAAGAAGTAGTTTAATTTTAAAAGAATCATCAATTTTTACGTTAGCAACTTAAAAGATGAAAACCCAGAATTCATGTATACATATACCATGCATGAAATAGGCTAATCATATATATAGTATTATCAATTAAATATATAATTTTACAATGATTTCTATCTTCACCAATAGTTTTAATAATATCAGGCAGGGACTTACATGCATGGAAAAAAGAATCCAATTCCTCCTTCCTCCTTGGTCTATCTTTCGAAGAATTAATTTTTCTTCAAGAGTTGCATTGTTGACATACTGTTCTGATAGCACCCCAGAATTGAAAATAGATATAGATGTAGATACAGATAGGAAGATGAAAGAGAACTTCTGATACAAATAGAGTGAGGAAGAGAAAGATGAAAGGTTTATGATTAATTAATATGAATCTCTCTCTCTTCTATCTACAGTTGCCGAAATGATGGAATGGAGTACTTTTATTCTTTTCTTTCTTTATCTTTTTCTTTCTTTATCATTTTCTTTCTAGCCTTTCCATCTTCTTTTATCTCTTCCGCATGCTCTCCTTTCATCCTCTCTCTCCTTGTCTCTGATTACTCTCTCTCTCTTTCCTTTTATCTTTCCTCATTACTGATTAATTATTAACCCACATAATTTGACATAATTATTATAAAGTCCAATTTAAAAAATAATTATTGCGAGTATTACATTATGTCTAAATCGAGGTACAATGCAGAGATAAAAGTGTCTTCTTTTATTAATCTACTAGTATATAAACCGAGAAAATAAATTATACAAGGCTAACATATAAAATTAATGTTTTATACTATTCAATTACCACATGTTATGTAGGTAAATTTAGGGAAGAAAGGTAAGAAATTTAAATGTAGTGGCAACAAATTATGCAAATGCACAATAAATATTGTGGACTATATTTTTATTTTCAAGTTTATAATCCAAATCTTGTGGATTATATTCTTATTTACAACAATAACAATTTTGGCTTTTACTAAAAATAAATTATACAATTATTATCAATCATGATAAAACTGTTTAATTATTTAATTATACAAGATTTGAAATTCATGATTTTATCCTAATTAAGTTACCTGTAGACACCCGATTTTTGCATTTCCTATACTAACCCTGACAGGAGGGCAAAATCGTCAATTGACCCGGCACACGAGAATAAAGGGTGGACATAAAGACGAACCCTCAAAACCACCACGACGGGATGATATTGAAGCCGACACGACAACAAGCGAATGTTCGAGATGTCAGTTACTGATCCTCATACTGTGCTTGCCCGGGTGACGTGGCAACGTTTTTCCCGACGGGGTTTCGGGACTGCCGAGCGCAAACCCGTCAGCGGGAACCAACGGTACGACACGAAAATCGAGACGAGGCACGGAAAACGAGAAAATCAGCACAGTTAGCCGCAGATCAATTCGCGGCCAAGGACGGAACTCGAGGCAGCACGGGACTCGAAGCGCACGGGACTCGAGCGCGGCTGGGGGGAGAACCAAGGGCCAGCCGCAGATATATCTGCGGCCAGCCGCAGATAGATCTGCGGCTGCCCTTGGCAGTGCTTTATTAGGCCAGTTCGCATACAGGAAGAAAAAAAAGAGAGGAGAAGGATTCAGCAGAAAAGGAGCTCGGGGAGAGGAAGAAAAAGAGAGAGAAAGCAGCAAAATTAAGAGAGAAAAGAGTGAGAAGTAGTGAGAGATTGTACCTATTTTGTGAGATTGTATTCCATAAATTTCTACTCTACTCAATACACAAATTCATACATATTGTGGGGATCATTTGCAAGGTGATAAATCTTTTGTTTTAGCATTTTGTTATACCATTTTGGCCAAGCTTTTGGGTCATCCAAATTACCTTAAATGTAGTTTTTGTTCTTACATATTATTGTGAAGCCATGGATTAGGGACTATTAGTGAGGGTCTCATCGGAATGAAAATTCCCCCTAATAGCCCGATGATATCCGTTTGGTGAAAATCTTAGCTAATTATGGTATGGTTATCATTCATAGTGTATTTCGATCGTCATTGTAAGATATCCTAGAGCGTTAGGCATCCCGTTGTTGTTTATTTTCGTTATATCCATTTGGTGGTTGTGCAATAAGTTCGGATGTGAGCCTAGGAATGCGACCCCGTGGTCCAAATCCGAGGATGGACATTTTTTGAATGTATGTAATCGGGTGGATGTATATCGTTATTGTAAATATGTAATCGTCGGGCCTTAAAACGACGCCAAGGCGATAATCGTGTTTAAGGCCCCGAAATAGTGAAACTTGTGATTGTGGGCGTTTGGGGTTATTTTGATGGCTTACATGCCCATGAATAGCCCCGACGCGTGTTTATGCTTGATTGGATTTTGTGACATGAAAAAATGATTTCAAAGATTAAACGATGAAGGTTTTTTCTTAAAATCAAGCAAATTAGGAGGTTAGCATCACGTAGCTAAAAATTTGGAGGTGTTAATGAATGTCGATTTCTATTAAACGAGAAGGCTAAAGAAAGTTGTTTTCAAATGTCACAAAAAATGGTTTTATAAAAATAAAAACAACGTTTTATTAAATCTTGGTGCGTAGGGTGAAAGATATCCTAGAAGTTGCCCATCATTTTATGGAAAGCAATGTATAGATTTCGAATTCCTATTTTTACGAAGGTTTAAAACTTTTGTTTTGCCAAAAACGACGCTTAATGAAAAATCTCATAGTTTTTGCTAATTAAAATTCAATCCTTTTTCTCATAAAAGCTTTCTCGTTTAAACCGATGGACGTTCTAAGACATGCTCAAATTAGAACACAATTTTCCCTAATAATCCAAATGATTCTTTTATGCAAGCTCACCACAACATTTACATAGGCACACACACACACGCACACACACATTTCATGAATTAAAGGATAGGAAAGCATCCAGATTGCGGTAACCGTGCTTCACGGAAGTCGAGGGGTGCCTAACACCTTCCCCTCACTTAAGCAAGCCCCCGAACTCTATGAATCTCGATTCGCAGACCAATTAATTCGGAGTCACATATGAGCCAGCGATTTATAAAAAGAAAAACTCGGATGAGTTGGTACATCCATTTCAAATATACCAATTGGCGACTCTGGTTAAATTGGCTCATCATAAAAACAATCTTTAAAAACCCCGTCGACATTAATGCCGACCTTTTTCCAAAAAATCATCTAATAAAAAGGCTAAAATAGGAAAAGGGTAATAATCACCGCGTTAAGCGATTCCTCCCGGCGTCGACAGCTGGCGACTCTGCTGGGGAGATTAGAGGGCTTAAGCCGCGTTTCAAATCTTGATGCTATCCTATCCTCTAAAAATTTATAAATGTGTATGTGCGATATTTTGACTTGTTTTACTTATTGCTGTGTGAATGTGTGCTTTTTTCCAATGAACGATTGATTGAATGAATGGAATTGCTTTACTTTAAAGTAATCATTTGCATACGGTGAGGACGATGAATGTGAATGTATGTTGAGAGTGTACCTCCTCCTGAGGCGAACCTGTCGGTTGCTTATTACTGGACTCGAAGGGGCTGCTCCCCGGAGATGGCTCAGGAAACGCACCACCCAAATCCGCTCCAATCGAAAGGATTCAGACGAGTAGATTGCGAAGATTTGGGGACCTTCATGCCGAAAAGCCCGCGAGAGTAACCCTAGGGTAGGTCAGCCTCGGATAAACCTAACGACAGGGAAGCTTCTTCATGCCCTTTTATCATTCAGTCGAATAAATAAATGTCATGTAAAGGCATACAACTGTCATATCGACATCATCGTAATAAATATGTCGTGTATCATGGGATTACATCACCTGCACGTATAAAGAGAGTACTGACATGGTTTTGCAGGAGGGCAATCCATACCACGTACCAAGGTTTTCTAAAACTTCTGAATAATATCCTGTCATCAAACACTGACCTTGTTTTGCAGGATAAGATTAGAGAACCGGAAAAAAAAAAAAAAAAAAAAGAAATGAATAAAAATCAGGCATCAGTGTTGACATGCATCTGCCAACTTGTAACTGGCACAGTACTAAAGTACGGCCCTTGTTTGTTTTGTGAGATTGCCCCTAGGACCCAACTGAGAGGCCGTAAAGTTCATACTCCACCCATCCAAATGGCAGAAGCCGATAGCCCTGAAACTACAGTTCTGCCACTCCAACAATACCGGAGTCCGGAAAAATGCGAGGGATGCATCCTAAGACTGAGATTAGCCCTGGGAATTGCGGTACAGACTTGTCCGGCCTATGAGGATCATATCGGAGAGATCTCCCATAGTGACGCCCCTCATAAATGGGCTTGATATCAAAACATTAAAGAGTTCCTTCGAGACGGCTCCTTTCCCGAAAATGCAGATCTGACCAAGAAAGGAGAATACAAAGATTGGGCAGTGAAATTCTCCCTAAGCGGAGACGATTTGCACAAGTGGGACCTAGCTACGGGACTGCTGAGATATCTGGAAGCTGAAGAAGCCCACAGATTAATGAACGAAGTACATGGCGATGTGTGCGGAGACCATATGAGCAGAACGTTTTTGGCAAAGAAAATCATGTGAACAGGTCACTATTGGCTAACCATGAAAACTGACTGCGATACTCATATCAAGAAATGCCATCAATGCCAGATCCATGCCAATACGATCCATGCACCTCCTAATGAGCTCCATTGTTTGACCTCACCGTGGCCAGTTGGACCATGCAGCAGGTGATATCCAGGAAGGGGGTAAATCCAGGAGGATGGCAGTGAATCCCAGCCAGTAGAAGATCAATGGGTTTTAAAATTCTGAGTTTTATTTCAAATCCCTGCACGCTCATGTCATTTTGTCATGTTATCCAAAAGAAGATCATGTGCTGAAATGTTTTATATATATGACAAGCATTTTTGTTTTATGTCAGGTACCCCAATTTGAGGAATTCTAGCCTGACGAGCGATAGGCCAAATTTGAAGGAGGATCACGATTTTGGTAAAGAGCTAGATTTCGATCTGATGGGGATTGAGCAGGACGAGACAGATGTCGACAATACGCCTGACGAAATCAAAGGCTGGGTCGAAGATAAACCCAAACCCGACTTAGACCAAACCATCGCCATCAAACATCAGAACCCCTGACGATCACAAAGAACCCGGAGTAGGGGCAAATTCAACCCAAAAAAAAAAAAAAAAAAAAAAAAAAAAATCAATCAAAAATCCCCCAAACCTTTCAACAAGTCAAGGGACCGGATCTTTTGTCAGCCCAGCGAGATACCGAGGCAACCAGTACGAGGGAGATCACAAGAAGAGCAACTTAACACTGGGGCATTTGTCAACTACCCAGGAAATGATGACGTGCAAATTGGCACCCATGCAACAATCCCATCAACATGTATCATCATCATCAAATGCTAACTCATGTCAATTCAATATTCAACGGTACGATCATCTGGCATTTGTCAAGCATAGTTTTCCCGGGATACGATGATCCGCGTGAAAGGGGGATTTTATTTGGCTTGATAGGAATCGGATTAATTCTGACAAGCAACCGTGGAGCACGATCGTGAGTAGGATTAGATGAAGAAGGCTATTCAACCTTTTGATCGGGTATAAAGCCTTAATTCAAAGCAACGTTTGCGACAGAATCGACCTCATGTGACAGCCTTCACTTTGCATTTGCACAAACTTTCAGTTGTGGGGTATAAAACTATGGCGACGTTGATGGCAATTAACACGTAATCAGACAGTCAATAATTATCAATATCAAGAAGTCAGGCGATAAATGATTATCAAGCTAATGTCTCGAATCGTGGCCTGGGTTATTCGAGTAATTAAGCCCGAGGGGTGTCTCTACACCTGGTGCCCTAAAGCCATCTGGTTTGGGAGTCGCTGCCCAACACTCGTTACATGGGTAACTCAGAGCCTAAGAAAATGAGCATTACAGTAGAGGAGGCTCGAGCAGATTCGAATCGTGGCATGGGCTACTCGAGTAATTAAGCCTAAGGGGTGTCTCTACATCTGGTGCCCTAAAAGCCGTCTGGTTTGGGAGTCACCGGCCTAACACTCGCTACATGAGTAACTCAAGCCTAAGAAAACGAATCTTGCGCAAGGTCAAACAAAGAATGAGTGGGGCAGACCACCAGCTTGTCTCGAACCGTGGCCTTTGTTACTCGAGTAAATAAACCCGAAGGGATGTCTGTACACCTAATGCCCCAAAACCGTCTGGTTCGGGAGTCATTGGTCCAAAACTCGTTAAATGGGTAACTTTGAATAGCCTAAGAAAACGAGACAAGTGACATGGGCTAATAAAGAGAAAAGATAATATGAAAAAAAAAGCTGTCGGCCTTAAACAAAATGTCATGAAAGAGAAACCCCTACTGAATGCTGCATTGCACAGTGCATTTGTCATATGACGTCAATCCTGCTGAGGACGTTGTCGAGAATGGAGATAGAGTGCTTTTTACGAGGGAAGGTAGTTCTTTTGAATTCAACCTTACTCACGTACAGTGACCATGAATGCTTGAAGGTGTTCTTACGATTTCATAACTCGTCAAATAGAAAATCATCAACTCACGAGGGATCAAAAAAAAAAAAATATATATATATACATTCACGGTTCACAACTTGCTAGATTGTGCGATCAATAGATATTCAATTTCATGTGCTTTAACTGCATTTTTGTCGAGATTATAATATCTTTGTGTTGAGCTAGCACTAACGGCCCGAGCTTTCAAGTTTTGGCATTTGTTAGTCATCTGATATACAGGATCTTGCAGAGCTGTGGATAACTCAGCACAGTCAACATCGCGAGTTTTCGATAGAAATTCTTGGCAGCGATACGCGCCAAGGCAGGACAGTTAAGAATCATGAAATGGAAGGAAGCCGAGGCTGTACAGAACTTCTCGTCATTGGGCCTCTCCCCAATCCTGACTATCACTGCCCCGACATCCAAATGATCCCCGTGCATGAGCATATACGAGGATGATATAATGCGGGACAACAGCATATCGGCCATCAGAAATGATCAAAAGGCCAAGGAGCCCAACATACCTGTCGATCATCACAGAGAGCGAAACAGACTGCCTCAAATGAAGACGACCAAGAACAGGCAGAGTACAAAACCGATGTTGAAGTCTAGAAGCTACACTTCACGAAGAGGCGTGATCCAATCAAATGTTGGCAAGCAACGACGACAGTGGAATTGTATCATTGACTGAACAGGGGTCATTTCTATTTAAACATATGTTGTGCACATGCATCTGTCCATAATATATCTGTCAGATCATACATAACATCTTTTCCATACATGCAGGTACGATCAAAATGAAAATCTTCGGGAAAGTACAAGCGTGTCGCCTTCAACCTCACAAATGATCAGAGTGATGGCTTTTGCGGCATTATACGTGGACGATGTTGGTGGGAGATCCAGGACATGAAGCCGATCACACATCCCATCCAAAAAAAAAAAGAAAAAAAGAAAAAAGACAAAAAACAACAAACCCTGGGAAGGGCTGAGATCCATGCGAACCACAACAAGATGGTGAGCACCCCTGGAAAGGGCTGATATCCACAAAAGAAAAAAAGACAAAAAACAACAAACCCTGGGAAGGGCTGAGATCCAAGCAAACCGCGACAGAGTGGTTGAGCAAAACCTGGGAAGGCATCCAAGCAAAACCGCGACAGAGTGGTGAGCAAACCCTGGGAAGGGCTGAGATCCACGCGAACCACAACAAGATGGTGAGCAACCCTGGGAAGGGCTGATATCCACAAAAAGAAAAAAGACAAAAAACAACAAACCCTGGGAAGGGCTGAGATCCAAGCAAACCGCGACAGAGTGGTGAGCAAACCTGGGAAGGCATCCAAGCAAACCGCGACAGAGTGGTGAGCAAACCCTGGGAAGGGCTGAGATCCACGCGAACCACAACAAGATGGTGAGCAACCCTGGGAAGGGCTGATATCCACAAAAAGAAAAAAGACAAAAAACAACAAACCCTGGGAAGGGCTGAGATCCAAGCAAACCGCGACAGAGTGGTGAGCAAACCTGGGAAGGCATCCAAGCAAACCGCGACAGAGTGGTGAGCAAACCCTGGGAAGGGCTGAGATCCACGCGAACCACAACAAGATGGTGAGCAACCCTGGGAAGGGCTGATATCCACAAAAGAAAAAAAAGACAAAAAACAACAAACCCTGGGAAGGGCTGAGATCCAAGCAAACCGCGACAGAGTGGTGAGCAAACCTGGGAAGGCATCCAAGCAAACCGCGACAGAGTGGTGAGCAAACCCTGGGAAGGGCTGAGATCCACGCGAACCACAACAAGATGGTGAGCACCCCTGGGAAGGGCTGATATCCAAAAAAAGAAAAAAGACAAAAGACAAAAAACAACAAACCCTGGGAAGGGCTGAGATCCAAGCAAACCGCGACAGAGTGGTGAGCAAACCCTGGGAAGGGCTGAGATCCACGCGAACCACAACAAGATGGTGAGCAACCCTGGGAAGGGCTGGTATCCACAAAAAGAAAAAGAAAAAAGACAAAAAACAACAAACCCTGGGAAGGGCTGAGATCCAAGCAAACCGCGACAGAGTGGTGAGCAAACCTGGGAAGGCATCCAAGCAAACCGCGACAGAGTGGTGAGCAAACCCTGGGAAGGGCTGATATCCACAAAAAGAAAAAAGACAAAAAACAACAAACCCTGGGAAGGGCTGAGATCCAAGCAAACCGCGACAGAGTGGTGAGCAAACCTGGGAAGGCATCCAAGCAAACCGCGACAGAGTGGTAAGCAAACCCTGGGAAGGGCTGAGATCCACGCGAACCACAACAAGATGGTGAGCAACCCTGGGAAGGGCTGATATCCACAAAAAGAAAAAAGACAAAAAAACAACAAACCCTGGGAAGGGCTGAGATCCAAGAAAACCGCGACAGAGTGGTGAGCAAACCTGGGAAGGCATCCAACCAAAACAAAAACCCTGGGAAGGGTTGAGATCCAAACTAACACCCTGGGAAGGGCTAAGATCCAAACAACTAACACCCTGGGAAGGGCTGATATCCAAACACTAACATCCTGGGAAGGGCTGAGATCCAGACAATCAACCGGCGACGATACCCGGTGATTATAGGATGGGCGACTGGATACGAAATCCAACGCGGACAAGACGATGGCGTGAGGCATTGACACCCTTACGAATGTTTTGCATGCTTTGCCCCTTGTGTTGCATCATGAATTATATGTGTTGCATCACGTATGTATTGTCATTCTTGTGCATTGTCATTCATGCATCAAGTGTCTATTCTTTATCCTGTTCATTCCATTTATCATTTCATAAACATGATAAAGAGGGGCAGCTGTAGACACCCGATTTTTGCATTTCCTATACTAACCCTGACAGGAGGGCAAAATCGTCAATTGACCCGGCACACGAGAATAAAGGGTGGACATAAAGACGAACCCTCAAAACCACCACGACGGGATGATATTGAAGCCGACACGACAACAAGCGAATGTCGAGAGTCAGTTACTGATCACTGTGCTTGCCCGGGTGACGTGGCACGTTTCCCGACGGGTTCCGGACTGCCGAGCGCAAACCCGTCAGCGGGAACCAACGGTACGACACGAAAATCGAGACGAGGCACGAAAAACGAGAAAATCAGCACAGTTAGCCGCAGATCAATTCGCGGCCAAGGACGGAACTCAAGGCAGCACGGGACTCGAAGCGCACGGGACTCGAGCACGGCTGGGGGGAGAACCAAGGGCCAGCCGCAGATAGATCTGCGGCTGCCCTTGGCAGTGCTTTATTAGGCCAGTTCGCATACAGGAAGAAAAAAAAGAGAGGAGAAGGATTCAGCAGAAAAGGAGCTCGGGGAGAGGAAGAAAAAGAAAGAGAAAGCAGCAAAATTAAGAGAGAAAAGAGTGAGAAGTAGTGAGAGATTGTACCTATTTTGTGAGATTGTATTCCATAAATTTCTACTCTACTCAATACACAAATTCATACATATTGTGGGGATCATTTGCAAGGTGATAAATCTTTTGTTTTAGCATTTTGTTATACCATTTTGGCCAAGCTTTTGGGTCATCCAAATTACCTTAAATGTAGTTTTTGTTCTTACATATTATTGTGAAGCCATGGATTAGGGACTATTAGTGAGGGTCTCATCGGAATGAAATTCCCCCTAATAGCCCGATGATATCCGTTTGGTGAAAATCTTAGCTATTATGGTATGGTATCATTCATAGTGTATTTCGATCGTCATTGTAAGATATCCTAGAGCGTTAGGCATCCCGTTGTTGTTTATTTTCGTTATATCCATTTGGTGGTTGTGCAATAAGTTCGGATGTGAGCCTAGGAATGCGACCCCGTGGTCCAAATCCGATGATGGACATTTTTGAATGTATGTAATCGGGTGGATGTATCCGTTATTGTAAATATGTAATCGTCGGGCCTTAAAACGACGCCAAGGCGATAATCGTGTTTAAGGCCCCGAAATAGTGAAACTTGTGATTGTGGGCGTTTGGGGTTATTTTGATGGCTTACATGCCCATGAATAGCCCCGACGCGTGTTTATGCTTGATTGGATTTTATGACACGAAAAATGATTTCAAAGATTAAACGATGAAGGTTTTTTTCTTAAAATCAAGCAAGCTAGGAGGTTAGCATCACGTAGCTAAAAATTTGGAGGTGTTAATGAATGTCGATTTCTATTAAACGAGAGGGCTAAAGAAAGTCGTTTTCAAATGTCACAAAAAATGGTTTTATAAAAATAAAACAACGTTTTATTAAATCTTGGTGCGTAGGGTGAAAGATATCCTAGAAGTTGCCCATCATTTTATGAAAGCAATGTATAGATTTCGATTCCTATTTTTACGAAGGTTTAAAACTTTTGTTTTGCCAAAACGACGCTTAATGAAAATCTCATAGTTTTTGCTAATTAAAATCAATCCTTTTCTCATAAAAGCTTTCTCGTTTAAACCGATGGACGTTCTAAGACATGCTCAAATTAGAACACAATTTTCCCTAATAATCCAAATGATTCTTTTATGCAAGCTCACCACAACATTTACATAGGCACACACACACACACGCACACACACATTTCATGAATTAAAGGATAGGAAAGCATCCAGATTGCGGTAACCGTGCTTCACGGAAGTCGAGGGGTGCCTAACACCTTCCCCTCACTTAAGCAAGCCCCCGAACTCTATGAATCTCGATTCGCAGACCAATTAATTCGGAGTCACATATGAGCCAGCGATTTATAAAAAGAAAAACTCGGATGAGTTGGTACATCCATTTCAAATATACCAATTGGCGACTCTGGTTAAATTGGCTCATCATAAAAACAATCTTTAAAAACCCCGTCGACATTAATGCCGACCTTTTTCCAAAAAATCATCTAATAAAAAGGCTAAAATCGGAAAAGGGTAATAATCACCGCGTTAAGCGATTCCTCCCGGCGTCGACATTACCCACATGACATATTGCTATTAATTAGTTAACACAAAATACTAATTTTGTGGACCATCCTTATATATCTTCTCTTCATAAAACTATTTACTAATTTTGTGGACCATCCTTATATATCTTCTCTTCAAAAAACGATTTACTCATCAATGCACATTTATAGTCTTTAGTTTCATGGATTGTGATTTTTTTCCCCATGAATTTGATGAGCGGCTGTCATTGAATTAGATTAAAAAGTTAATGGCGGAAAAAAGTAAATAATCAAACGTTGAAAATGTTATTTGAGACTTTCATTTTACGAACAGAGATGGTTAAGACTGCTACGTTTAGAATATCTTTGATTGTTTGATAAATTTGGAATAATTGATATTTTTTCGGACTCTGTTTAAATGATGGAAAAAGAAAGGAAAAGGAATAAGTAAGGAAAGTGTAGGTTCAACCAATAACTATTTTTCAGCAAAAAAAAAAATCCCTCAAATCTCAACCTACATATTTATAGCATCATAAGAAAGTTTACACCTATTTTCTTACTAATTATAATGTTAACCAAACACTTGTAAAAAAGTAATTTTGTAAGATCCCAATTTTTATGAAATAAAATTTTAATTTAATTTATGATTATTATTTTAAAATTGTAAAATATTAAATTAATAAACGATCAAATAAACAATTAAATGGAAGTGAGTAAATAAAAGAGTAAGAAATAATTTATTTTTTTTAGGTTAGCAGCCCACATGGGCGGCTGATTGCTTGAATTAAGAGAGGAGAGAGAGTCTGATGAAGTGGGGGAGGAAGAAAGAAAAATGAGTATTTATCCAATAATAAAATTAGAGTTAGTTAGCGTGAGTTTGGGATAAAAGTCTTTATCCAATAATAAAATTAGAGTTTTACTATATACTGTGACAAATATGTGTCCAATTATAATTGAAAATATATCAATACATACATGAGATTTGATAAAATTATAAAAAAATCCAACTTATTATATATCTCTTTAAAAAAATTACCATTAATATTTATCCACATAACTAACCATGAACGAGTATTTACAATATCTACCATTTTCTATGAAATTATAAATTGGTACATATTCTAAAACCATGATTTTCTTTCCACATATGTTCTATTAATGAATTATAGAGGGAAAGCAAGCAATTAATGTTCTTGTCTATGTTTTAGTAGAGAAATATGAATATTTACAATTTTCCAAGGGTCCCTCTTCATTGTGTTTTGTAAAAAAAATAATATATGTTACAAATTTGTGTTATTTTTTTTGTTACTGATAATTAACTTGAATGAATATTAACCATAACTTTTTTGAAATATATATTATGAGGGATTATCCTAAATTTCTATCTAATTTTATATATCGATATATTTCACGATTATAATACGGTTCAAAAATTTTGCATAACATAATTTTTTAAAATAGATCCAACTTCTCTAGAATTTAATTAAGAAAATTATAAATTTGGAATTCTCTAAACCTGATGCTTATATTTTAGATCAATAGATAACAAATAGCACACAATATCAAATTAACTTAATTCCTTAGTTTGCCCTCTTAATCGCCTTAATTCCCTTTTAGTACGACAAAAAAAAAAATCATTGGTCAATAAAAACGAATGAGCATAAGAAGGTGCTCGAGATTATTTTTATATAATAAGTTTCATTGAGGGCTTGCGGGAGATTTTTTTGACGATTATGATTTATTATTGAACTTTTATTACTATAAAGTACATCATAGACATCATTAAAGTATAAAAATTAATATATTCAAATATTTTTGCATGTTCTTTATATTCGTATCGATATATTTTTTAAAATAATCCCTAAAAATTGTCGGTTAACCATATTATGAATACAAATTTTGATACCCTCTATGCATATATACAAACAAATATTTTTTTTTTGATATGACACTAAAATGTTACAATATCATATGATATATTTTATTACAATACGATACGTATATTACGAAATAATATAATACACGGTACTTTTTAAAGTTAATAAACTTTAAAACGTTTTTACGTAAATCCATGCACGATAGTAAAAGTAAAAATTTTAAGCGTTTCAACATCTCAAATAAAGAGATTTTTTAGTGCTAACATGTTCGACTTCGCTTAACGAGCCCTTAAATTTTTTTAGAATTTCATATCTTTTTCTATAGAATGTCACTTTTCGTTTTCAAACATATGCATATTTTTAAATGCTAATGATAATTATGTGAACAAAAGTAATTAAAGTATTAAAAATTAAAATATATTTATATATTGAATGAAAGAGAATAAGTTGGAGATATTAATTTAATAAGATTATATTAGAATTTTTTAAAAAATTTAATTTATATGTTATTTAAAAAGTGAGCGTTTAATGCGGAGGAAGAGAATATAATTTTTCTTTTCCTTTCAAAATACGAACATTTCCTTAACACGCTTCAACAATCATTTTAGTATTTCACTCGACTTAAAGTAAAATAAAGTAGATAGACCACTAACCTAAAGATTCAATTAAATATTATTCCAGACTTTTAAATTTGTTGTTCCATTAACCCGTTAATATCATAACTTGAAGAAAAAACAAAGAGGGAACGCCTTGATGAATAGTCAATAGTGTGTGAAATCCACTTCCTTAATTACAACTGGCTGTCTACTTTTCTGAAATTAAATCATAAAGAGAAAGTAAAAGGTAGCTGAATTAACAGGAAACGGTTGAATTTATAAAAAGTAATATTAACAATTTTAAATTAAGCGCTAGCTAGCTTCTATTTAGTGTTAATTAGTTGTTATATTACATATTTATGATAAATGTAAATAGTATACCACCGAAGTGCCCCAACACACAATTCTTTTGTCCCATCTCTATATATGTATTCTTTAGATGGATAGTATATTTAGTAATTAATTATATTATAAAGTATGGTTCGTTATATTTAATATTACATTCTTTTAGATTTAATTGAGATAAAAAATTTAAAACTGTTAATATTATTTTTTTTGGATCCGACATATCTGGAGTTTCAAGAAAAATCTAAATTTTAGAGTTCCCTAAATGTCAAGCATCCAAATAAAATCAATGGTTAAGCTCCGGTAGAGTTTCTAGGGTAATTCAAAATTTGGAGTTCCTCAAATCTAGACCATCCCTTTTAAATTAAGGGTCAAAATATTACGATGTCATTTTTAATTAAATCTAATAATCACAATATATCGAACTTATCTGCTAACTCATACATTCTATTCACATCCCTATTTTTAACCATTGATGGTATATGAATAGTTAATAAAAATTGAATGCCAATATGTTAACCATTGATGTTATATGAATAGTTAAGATTTAGGAAATTCTAAAATTTAGATTATCCTAAAAACTCAAGATGAATCGAATCCGAATCAATTATTCTCAGTCATATATTATTGATCAAAGACCCTACGTACCAAGCATGAGTTATTCCCAGTCAAATATTATTGATCAAATATTTTAAAATTGTTAATATTACTTTTTCTAAATTCGACTATTCCCAATCAATTAAATATTAAAGATTAAACTAACATCTTAAATATGAATTTTAAATTAAAATTTATTATATGACTAAGTATTAAATAACTCTTATAAAAAATAAAATTATTATAGAGAAAAATAAGTTAATATTAAAGTTTGTAGGATCATAAATAGAGTTTTAATTCTAATTAAATTAATCCTAAAATTATATAAGAGCATAATAAGTATTTTATTTCTACTTAAATTCTAGACTCATACCAAAGACAAGACTAAAAAAACTAAGATTTGACTTATTATTTATTTATATAGATATAGATAGTACTCAGAAAATGGAAAAAATGAAGATTCAATTAACCAAAACTTAAAATAAAATAGAATAGGTAGACCACTAACCAAAAGATTCAATTAAATATTATACCACTGTGTTAGAATTTAAGAACAAATAATTATATGAAAAACAGAAAATAAGAACCCGCGATATATTCGAACGAATAATTATATGAAAAACAGAAAAGTAAGAACACGCGATATATCCAAGTTTATTAATTTGGCTAATCTTATTTTTCTGATGTATTCGTTAGATGCTGTACACACTTTACAATGATCTACATATTAAATAATGTTTTAAAATAGCTAAAAAATCCTAACTGCTATAATATGAAGTCAAACTTACGAGGCCCAATATATTAATAAAATTCAAAATTAAATTACTAATAAATCTCTAAATTCAATTACATTTTGCGCTTGACTATTCTGTCGTAATAACCCGCGACCATACGAGCTAATCCAAACATCTTTAAATGCGTTGTTCGTGGACCATTATCCCATTAACACGTTAAAGTTTTGTTAATGATCACAACTTGAAGAAAAAGCAAAGATGGAACGCCTTGAATAGTCTACTTTTGTGAATTAATAATAATGAATTAGGGTTGAACACTGGCGCCGTAAATAAATAAAGAGAAAGTAAAAGGTCGCTAGCTCATGCATGGGGTACGTAGGGCCTTTCATGAATAATACTCCATTGACTGTGAATAGCCAAATTTAGAAAAAGTAATATTAACTGTTTTAAAAATTATATCTCAATTAAGTCTCAAAAAATATAATATTAAATATAACGAATAATAATTTATTTTTTAATTTATAAATATTTTTTGAAAAATAATAATTTCTTATTTCTCAAAAAATAACTTATAAGTCATTTCAAAATAAATAAGTTTGACCAAATATACAATCTCTTTTTTTCTTCTTTTAGTAATCTTTACAGTTTATTTTAACTTATAAATCATTTTAACTAAGTATCTTCACGACTTTTTTTTTAATTTAATTTCTGATTTATAAGTCAAAATAATGTCAAATACTTTTATTTATAAATTACAATTTAAAATAACTTATAAATCATCTTGAATTATAACTTATAAATTATTCTAAAATAAGTCAAGAACAGGCCCTAAGTCACGCTTAGGCTTCTTATAAATTACTTGTAGTGGAGCGACCTGATGTAGTGGACTAATGTTAGCCCCTTAGTGGGTTGACACAAACTTGGCGTGCGGGATGGCCAGATAGCATGCCAAATTGATGGCCTTGACACTCAGTCAAAATGGGGCAAGGCAGAGTTAGACTCGGTTTGTGCAGCAGGTAGGCGCAACTAGGCGCATTGTGCGGCAGTTAGGCGCAACATGCGGCAGCTGGGCGCGGCGTGCAGCAAAATTGGGGCGCTGGCCAAAACTAGTAGTTCTAGTGGAGCTACGTTATGACTCCTCAAGCAACCTGGATGTCCAGTCCTGACACTTTGGAAATTTTCATAAGTGCTATTATAGGGGAGGGGTGGTCCGTGAAGTCCACCCAGGCCATGGGCAGGCTGCCATGGGCGGAGCGTGCGGGGCATTGGGGCATTGTTGGGCTCCCCTAACAACAATGCTAACAACGAATAGGTGGCTTTGGATCGAATCAAAGACCCTTCATGAACTGGGCATGATTGGGCAAGAACGCTGCTGAGCGTGGCACGTTCATGTGGGCTGCACCTTGGGCAAGTGCATGGCCCTAGCTGGATATTTGTGTGGGCTAAGATGGATTCGGTATTGTGAAACATGTTGGGCAACTCGTGGGCTGAAGCATCAAACATTGTGGGCTAACATTGCGGGTTAACATTGTGGGCTGACTGGAGTGGCTGACTGGAGCAGACCCAATTGGCGAGCAGTTGAAGGGCGGTTACTGGCAGCCAACCTCCACGCACATGACTGGCATGCTTGAAATTCGAATTGCTGAACATGGTGTGACACATCTGCTAGTGGGCAGTTGCTGGGCGTGCACATCTGCTGGTGGGCAGTTAGTGGGCGGTTTACACATTTGAAATGCTGGTTTCCTATTGGCTGAATATCCTAGCAGTTGGGGTTGTCAACTGCAACCTAGATTTGTAATGTATATTTATATGCATGTAATGGGACTTGTTAGGCAGAGATCACTGATCAAGTGTGAGTCTGCAAGCCCTAGTCAGATTGTAATCCTTGTATTGAGAGAAGCAATAAAAGGTTGGGACCTTGTCCTGTAAATTGTGTTGGCTTGTGCGTGTGGCTTGTCTTTAGACTATACTAAACATACTGTGTGGGTGTGTGTGAAACTTGTGTGTGTGATCCTTGCTGACTGGTTGGGCGAACCAGTGCATCACAGCTAGAACATTTGACGCGAAAAATTAAGCCTCAATTGTAGACCCTGTGACAATTGGTATCAGAGCCTCGTTAGAGAACGATGGCGAACAACACAAATCGGATCAACGATTTGCATGAGAGATTGCAGTCGCTAGAAGCTTTTGTGGGTATGCGGTTGGTTGGTGAAGAGGATTCGTTGGCAGACCAACTTAAAGCATCAACTGCTCTGTTGGAGAATCTTCGTACTGAAGTTGCAGATCATGTTCTTGCAATCAATAAAAATATTGACGAGGTGGCTGTGGATCTGTTAACTACAACAAATCAGACCCTCGAAATTACTAAGCGATTTGAGAAAGTGGCAGAAGACGTGGCGTTGGTGCGTCGTGTTGTTGCTGCAGGGCCAACAAGTCGTGATGTTGGACCCTCGAAGGTAAGAGTTCCTGAACCAAAAGCGTTTGGTGGCAGTAGGAATGCCAAGGAACTAGAAAACTTCTTATGGGACATGGAACAATATTTTGTGGCTGCTCATATCATAGACAGTGAGAAAGTCACCATAACAAGCATGTATTTGACAGAAGATGCTAAACTTTGGTGGCGAACTCGGACTGAAGATGACGTGAGTGCGGGCAGGCCCAAGATTGAGACATGGGAAGTTCTTAAGAAAGAATTGAAGGATCAGTTCTTACCTCTCAATACTTCATGGCTGGCGAGAGATAGCTTGAAGCATTTGAAACAGACCGGATCTGTTCGAGAGTATGTGAAGGAATTTATTTCTTTGATGTTGGACATCAAGAACATGTCTGAAGAAGACAAATTGTTTAATTTCATGTCGGGTATGCAACAGTGGGCACAGACTGAGTTGCGTAGACAAGGTGTCAAAGACCTGCCTACTGCAATTGCAGCGGCTGACAGTTTGGTTGATTATAAATATTCTGGTTCCAATGCTGCTGATGGGAAAAAGAAGCAGAATGGAAAGAATGCCAAGGGTGGTCCTAAAGATGGTAAGAAGGACAAGAAATCTAAGAAATGTGGTGACAAGCAGTCGAAGCCTAAAGGAGATGGACAGTCCAAGGATAAAAGCAAAGGTTGTTTCCTTTGTGGAGGTCCTCATCGAATGAAGGAGTGCCCCAAGCGTGAGAAGGTCAATGCCCTGGTTGCTAATGACTCGAATGATGAAGGAACTTCTGACAGTCCTAGAATGAATCCCCTGCAACTATTGGGCGTTTTGCAGACCCAAAAGGCAAAGACCCCCACTCCGCGTGGACTGATGTATGTGATAGTGACAGTCAATGGTAGAGAAGTGCTAGCAATGGTAGATACTGGCGCTACCAACAACTTTGTTGCAGAGAGGGTGGTGGACGACCTGAAGTTGAAATTGCAACAGAATGCAAGCAAAATCAAGGCTGTGAATTCAGAGGCCCAACCTATTCGTGGCACGGCGGTGGCAGATTTGAAGGTTGGTCCGTGGGAAGGCAAGTGCAGCTTGATGGTCGTCCCTTTGGATGACTTTGATCTCATCCTAGGGATTGATTTTCTGACAACGGCGAAGTGCATAGCGATGCCTCATCTGGGTGGTCTGATGATTACTGATGAGAGAACGCCGGGTTTTGTGAAAGCTATTTACCTAAATGAGGAGAAGAAGGAAGGCAAACAGAAAGTTGGCCTATTGTCTGCAGTACAGTTGGAGTCTGGACTCAAAAGGGGCGAAGAGACCTACTTGTGTGCTATGATTGAGATCAAGCCAGGTGTAGTCCAAGAGGTGCCAGACGTTGTGGGAAAAGTGTTGGAGGAATTTAGTGATGTGATGCCCCCCAGAACTTCCTAAGACCCTTCCTCCTAGACGTGCGGTTGATCATAAGATTGAACTGGAGCCGGGTGCACGACCCCCTGCTCAAGCCCCTTATAGGATGGCGCCTTCGGAACTGGCAGAGTTGCGGAAACAGTTGGGTGAGTTACTGGACTCGGGTTTTCTACGACCCTCAAAGGCTCCATACGGTGCTCCTGTGCTGTTTCAGAGGAAACATGATGGCTCGATGAGAATGTGTGTGGATTACAAGGCTCTGAATAAGGTTACTGTGAAGAACAAGTATCCTATTCCCAATGTGGCTGACCTGTTTGATCGATTATCACGAGCCAAATATTTTACAAAGCTGGACTTGAGGGCAGGCTACTGGCAAGTGAGAATTGCTGAGGGTGATGAAGCTAAAACAACCTGTGTAACAAGGTACGGTTCATATGAATTCCTTGTCATGCCGTTTGGCTTAACAAATGCCCCTGCTACTTTTTGCAATCTTATGAGCGATGTATTTTATGAGTATCTAGATAGATTTGTGGTGGTTTATTTAGATGACATTGTGGTATATAGCGAGTCTTTGGATGGACACCTTAAGCACCTTAGATTGGTATTTCAGAAATTGAGAGAATATCAATTGTATGTGAAAAAGGAAAAGTGTGAGTTTTGTAGAGCAGAAGTGATGTTCCTTGGACATTGGGTCAGCCAGGGGAAAGTTCGCATGGACGAGAGAAAGGTCCAAGCCATTGTGGAATGGACTGCTCCTACAAAAGTTGCTGAGTTAAGATCGTTTCTGGGGTTGGCAAACTATTACAGGAAGTTTATCAAGGGGTATTCAAAGATGGTAGCTCCCTTGACTGACTTGCTGAAGAAGGATACAAAGTGGGACTGGACAACAGGATGTCACGATGCATTCAAAAAATTGAAGGAAGCTGTGTCATCCGAACCAGTGTTGAAGTTGCCTGACTTTGAAAGTCCTTTTGAAGTGTTCACTGATGCGTCGGACAAGGCTATTGGCGGGGTGTTAGTGCAGAACAATCACCCAGTTGCCTATGAAAGTCGGAAATTGAAGGATGCTGAACAACGGTATAGTACTCATGAAAAAGAGATGACTGTTGTGGTACACTGTTTGGAAACATGGAAGCATTACTTGCTGGGTACAAAGTTCGTGGTGGTGACTGACAATGTAGCCAACACCTACTTCAAAACTCAGAAAAAGCTGACTCCCAAGCAAGCTCGTTGGCAGGAATTTCTTGCAGAGTTTGACTTTGTATGGATGCATCAACTAGGGAAGCAGAATTCAGTCGTTGATGCATTGAGCAGGAAAGTGGTTCAGGAGTTTGTAAGTGCTCTTACAGTGGTGGAGACTGAATTCCTGGACAAAATCAGAGACCAATCTCAGAATGATGCTGTGTACCAGAAGCTTCGTACGCAAGTGCAGAAAGGCTTGGTTCGGAGGTACTGGATTGAAGATGAATTGCTGTATGCAAAGGGCAGTAGGCTATATGTTCCTTGCGGAGGGGGACTAAGGAGACAGATCATGTAGGAGACGCATGACACAAAATGGGCTGGTCACCAAGGCATAGAGAGAATGCTGGCGTTGCTGTCTCGATCGTACTACTGACCTAAGATGGAAAACGACGTGGAGGCGTACGCGAAGTCTTGTTTAGTATGTCAAGTGGACAAACTGGAGAAGAAAAGTGAAGCAGGCTTGTTGCAGCCTCTTCCCATTCCTGATAGACCATGGCAATCAGTATCAATGGACTTTATATCTGGGTTGCCGAAAGTGGAAGGAATGAGATCAATTTTCGTGGTGGTTGATCGATTTTCCAAGTATGCGGTGTTTATCCAAGCACCACATGCTTGTACAACAGATGTTGCTGCTAACTTATTCTTCAAAAATGTAGTGAAGTATTTTGGGTTGCCAGAAGATATTATTAGTGATCGTGATACGCGGTTTACAGGCAGATTCTGGACAGTGCTGTTTGGCTTGGTTGGTTCTGAATTAAAGTTCAGTACGGCAAATCATCCGCAAACAGACGGTCAGACCGAAAGAATGAATCAGCTGTTGGAAGAGTATCTTCGACACTATGTGACAGCAAGTCAGAAAAACTGGTTGGAGTTATTGGAGCCAGTTCAGTTCTGTTATAACTTGCATCAATCTTCTGCAACTGGGATGAGTCCATTTGAGCTGAGTATGGGGTTTCAGCCAAGGACTCCAAATGATGTGGCAGTGCAGCGTACGGGAGGCAATTGTCCTGCTGCCTATCGGTTTACAAGAGCTAGAACAGAGATGCTTGAGGCAGCAAAGGATAGCTTGAGCAAGGCAGTAAGACGAATGAAAAAGTATGCGGATGCACACAGGAGGCCGCTCGAATTCAAAGTGGGAGATATGGTGTTACTGAAGTTGACACCTCAAATATGGAAGAAGATCAGTAGTAAGGCAGTGCATAGGGGGTTGATCCCAAAGTATGACGGCCCTTTCGAAGTGCTGAAAAAGGTTGGGGCTATGGCTTACAGACTGAAGCTTCCAAACAGGTTAAAAGTTCATCCAACTTTCCATGTTAGCTACTTGAAGCCATTCCAACAGGAACTGCTTGATGCTGGGAGGAAACAGGCCAAGAGGGCTCCACCAGTAATCAGAAAGCAATTTGAGAAGGATGTCGAGAAGATTTTGGCTCATAGGACAGCTGGTCAAATTAAGAAAAATCGAAGGATAGACTATTTGGTTCATTGGAAAGGTGAGAATGAAGTGGATGCTAGTTGGGAAAGAGATGTAACATTGTGGCAGTTTGAAAAACAGATTGCAGAGTATTGGGAACACCCTCCGACGAGGACGTCGGACTCTTCTGGTGGGGGTGGTTTGTTAGCCCCTTAGTGGGTTGACACAGACTTGGCGTGCGTGATGGCCAGACAGCATGCCAAGTTGATGGCCTTGACACTCAGTCAAATGGGGCAAGGCAGAGTTAGACTCGGTTTGTGCAGCAGCTAGGCGCAGCTAGGCGCATTGTGCAGCAGTTAGGCGCAGCAGGCGGCAGCTGGGCGCGGCGTGCAGCAAAATTGGGGCGCTGGCCAAAACTAGTAGTTCTAGTGGAGCTACGTTATGACTCCTCAAGCAACCTTGATGTCCAGTCCTGACACTTTGGAAATTTTCATAAGTGCTACTATAGGGGAGGGGTGGTCCGTGAAGTCCACCCAGGCCATGGGCAGGCTGCCATGGGCGGAGCGTGCGGGGCATTGGGGCATTGTTGGGCTCCCCTAACAACAATGCTAACAACGGATAGGTGGCTTTGGATCGAATCAAAGACCCTTCATGAGCTGGGCATGATTGGGCAAGAACGCTGCTGAGCGTGGCACGTTCATGTGGGCTGCACCTTGGGCAAGTGCATGGCCCTAGCTGGATATTCGTGTGGGCTAGATTGGATTCGGTATTGTGAAACATGTTGGGCAACTCGTGGGCTAAAGCATCTGACATGGTGGGCTAACATTGCGGGTTGACATTGTGGGCTGACTGGAGTGGCTGACTAGAGCAGACCCAATTGATGAGCAGTTGAAGGGCGGTTACTGGCAGCCAACCTCCAGGCACATGATTGGCATGCTTGGAATTCGAATTGCTGAACATGGTGTGACACATCTGCTAGTGGACAGTTGCTGGGCGTGCACATCTGCTGGTGGGCAGTTAGTGGGCGGTTACACATTTGAAATGTTGGTTTCCTATTGGCTGAATATCCTAGCAGTTGGGGTTGTCAAATGCAGCCTAGATTTGTAATGTATATTTATATGCATGTAATGGGACTTGTTAGGCAGAGATCACTGATCAAGTGTGAGTCTGCAAGCCCTAGTCAGATTGTAATCCTTGTATTGAGAGAAGCAATAAAAGGTTGAGACCTTGTCCTGTAAATTGTGTTGGCTTGTGCGTGTGGCTTGTCTTTAGACTGTACTAAACATACTATGTGGGTGTGTGTGAAACTTGTGTGTGTGATCCTTGCTGACTGGTTGGGCGAACCAGTGCATCACAGCTAGAACATTTGACGCGAAAAATTAAGCCTCAATTGTAGACCCTGTGACAATATATCATGAAAACAGGATGTGTTACTATAGCTACTCTCCCCTGCCACAAAAAGAATTTTACTTGCAAAAATTATAATATTAAGTATATATTTTTATTTCATATATATCCATAAAAAATAATAAATTATTAGTTGAGTAGTGTGTAATAAAATTATGATAATAAATTTGAGACCGGTACTATATTTTATATTCCTATCAATAAAAAAAAGACTCATTTAAGTATTCTACAAAAGAAATTGACAATTAAAACTTCCTCTTTATTAAATTTGGTTCATTCATTGAATATGAAAAAGTAGTGGCATCAATATATAATAAACTAAGAAACTATCTACTCCTCAATTAAATTAGATTAATTTAGTTGGTCGAGTTAACTTAAATGAGTTAATTTATACTAAGTTAATAAATTAATATTTATTGAGCTTGTATTAATTAATTATTCATTGAATTTTTATTTTTTATTCTATTCATTTTCTCCCACTACCATATTAATTATTTCTCTTCCTTTTTCATTTCTTATTAGGTAACAAAACCCAAAATTAATTCTAACAACTTTATTAATATGTAACTTCACAACTTTAATAGTTAAATTGAATTAAAAAAAGATTTAATTATTCACGTTTCTAAATTCATGTAAGTGCATATTTTTTTATACTACTTATATATATTCACTACAAAAAATAAATATAATTAATATTACTTATCAACATACACACACAAACATGTTATATATATATATATAATGGATAAAAGATATAAGTATTCCTTCACTTTCTTAGTTCCTTTCTTTTCGTAAGACTAATTTGTGACGCCCCCAAATTTTGGGGTCCAAACAACCACCCGAAACTTGGGTCGCCAAAAACAACACTACAAACAAACACTTATTTTTCTTTTTACAACTATTATTACAACAATAATATTCACGTTCAAAACCAATAATATTCTACAAAAAAAGTACAATCAATAATTGTTTTAGAAATTAAAACTTTTGGAAAAAGTTCAAGGAAACCTTCATACATGAGAGATTTTACTTCTAAGTTATAATAAATACCATAGGCCTTGAGAATCAGTCTTGGTTAACCCAACAGACCCCAAAGGAATACGAGAAGATTTATGTCCTCCTCATTCCAATGACATGTATTTTCTTGCCATATAATTATCTCCATTGAATCAAACGTATGATTATATTCTAAGATTATAAAGGTAGTGCTCATAGATATAGTCAGCAAGTGGATGTGCACAATCATATCTCATGCCAAACAAATTTTGTATGAGGTTGAACATCTTGTATGATAGCAGCAACATACGCTTTAAGTTCTCAGTACAATTATTGCAAAGTTATTTAGATAACTTGATGAGGACAACCGTTAACTCGAACCACTATACTTACTAATTAACTTGGACCATCACATCATTCTGTTGTTTTCCCCTGCTAGACCCAACTATATTTTTATTATTACTTAAAAGGAATTGTGAAACAAAAGGGCAAGCTCAACTAGCCAGTGGCGGAACCAGGACAAAATTTGAGGGGGGTCAAAATTTGAGGGCGGTTAAACTCACTTTGATTCACCCAATCCACTTGGGTCATATCCTAATACATGTATAAATGTTTCTTAGCTCACCGCATTAGCTATTTAAGAGTTTTTAGCAAAATCTTCCCATTCAAGCTTTTATCAAACAACTTGTCTACAATGTAAAAATTTCCAGATTTTACAGAAGTTTAGACATGGTCTAGCCCAGATTTCTTCATAGAAATCCTTCCTTATACTTTCGTATAGTACATATTCTCATTACTCAACCAATTTCACAACTAAATCACATAAATATATACCAATTTTACATATGAATTTACCCAATTTATAAAAATATAGCAAAAGTAGATGGATTACCTTTTGATTATCTTCAACTTCAGTTTGCTTGGCGAATTCCAGCAGGAATTTAGGAGGATTTTTGGTGATTATAGTTTGTGAGTGGGAAGGCTTAGAATGGAATTTGTTTGGAATGAAATGGAGCTGATAATGGGCAGAGCAGGGCCACTCCACCAGAACCCGAAACTCCAATTCCCACTGGCTGCTCAACTAGGCCAGGGCCAGTGCTGGGGGCAGGCGGCAGCAGCATGCTTCATCCTAGGGGGGTCATATGCCCCCCCTCGACCCCCCTGGTTCCGCCACTGCAACTAGCCCAGTAAAAAGTATCATGCATAACTAAGATAATGAAGAATAAATATCTTAGCCTTCAATAGAGATAACTCAGAGATCCAAGGATAATGTAAGTTTCTAATGATAACTGCAACGAAACAAGCAATTCATTAGAAGAGTCAAGTAGACCATAATATCTACTATCTTCTCCAACTTAAAAGTCCATAATCAATATTGTATCCCTATAATACCAATCAACAATTCATGTTCATAATTATGTAAATCAATAGTTCTTGGTCATAATCATGTAAATCAACAGTTCCTGGTTATAATCATACAAATTCATCATTTCCACAAAGGCTAAAGAGAATTGCCACCACATGTCCTTGTCATAAAGGCCTACGACACCCAACAATCATACTGTTTATGCACTACGGGCCAAAAATAGTAAATTGTAACACCAAGGGTCATGGTCATACTAATCAACAGTTCATCTTTGCACCCCTAGCCGAAAGAACTCAACAATCATACTGTTGATGCACTACGGGCCAAAAACAATAGATTGTAACATTAATGGTCATGATTATACCGATCAACAATTTATCTTTGTACCCATAGTCGAAAAGAACTCAACAATCATATTGTTTATACACTACGGGCCAAAAATAATAAATTGTAATACCAATGATCATGATCATATCAATCAACAGTTCATCTTTGTACCCTAATCGAAGAGAACTCAACAGTTATATTGTTTATGGTCTTCGCCGTTATGACGACTTAGACATTGTACTGTGTTCGCGACTGTGACTTCAATGGAGGGTTGATTTATGTTTTCGCCGCGGGTAAAATTGGAAGGTTATTGAAAAATGTGGAGATAGGGGTACCTTTGTCTTTTAGAATTACTGTACTGGCAACCAATCGACACGTCTTTTTGTAATCTGCAATATGTGCAGGGTAGATAGAGAGAGAGAGAGTTCGTGTGCGGAATTATTTTTCTCTTTTGTCCTTTACTTCATCTTTTGTGTACTTTTTATATTTTCTAAATTTTGCTGGATGTTTGTGATTAAACATGAAATATTGAAATTTGGACTCTTTAATTATTTTTTACAAAATTATTTGTAAAAAATAAAAAATAAGGTACATCTAATCATATGTATAATCCAAGATTGAAAATGAAATTGAGGAATTTAATAATAAATAATTTTTCTACGTTAAGTGTTATTGTAAAATGTAATATCATTATCATTATCTATGTATAATTAATTTTTTAAATGAAGAATTAATACATGATACTAATGTATGGAATGAGAATGAATTTGAACAAAAATACTAAACTGAATATAATATGAAATGAGACAAGAAATTAATAAGGATATATTCAATTGCTAGTATGTATTACATTTATAATGATAACGTTTAGTGTGTTTAGAAATTTAAATTATTACATCAATTTTAATATAATGTACTTAAATTTCAAATATTACTTTATAATTATAAGTTGCATTGAAATAAATTATTTATAAGTGAATAAAATAAAATTATCAAGCTCGTTTGGTAATTAGTACCAAACAGTTCATAAAAAGTCCAAATTGCGATTAATTTACGTTCAATTATAATTACAAAAATTATTAATAAATGAGATTGGTATAAATTATAAAAAATATTCACTTATTATATATTTTTTAAAAAAAATTATCACTAATACTTATGAATGTAATTAATAATCAAAAAAATAAAACTAAACATCAACGGTATATATTATTTTCGGTCCATAAAAAAACAAACAAGCACTAATCTACATGTTAGAGAAAGTACGGTCAAGTGTAGTAATCATAAACATATTTTATCTACTTATCCACCGTTGGATGTCGTTCGATCTGTTCACAAAGTAGACATATCGGACGGCTGATTGTAAACGAGATGAGTCCACGGAGAGATTGAATCTGAAAGGGAAAGGGGGAAAGAATCATCGAATTATTGTCGCTAATGGGCTGGGCAGGTCAGTATAGTGGGGCTAGTGGACCCAGTTAAATGTGGGCCATTGGCATGAAAATTGCAGAAGATGTGTCTGGGTTGGCAGGATCAAGTTCAAATGGATTTTAGTAGTTTCAACAAACAACTGTTTTTCTTCTACAACTTTTTCTTTCTTTGGGTTTCTTCTCAGGTCTTTTTCTTTCTGGGTCGTTTTTTTAAGTATTTTCTTACTTTCTTTTTTTTAAGGCTGTCTTTAAGGACTTTCAACTTAAAGAGGAAGGAGTTAATAATCCAAGAAAAAAAAATTAAAGAAATGTAATTTTGTAAAATATCGTACATAATTTTGTTATGAAAAAAAATATTTAATAATAATGTCGTGTTGAAAGTGATAAATAAAAAATAATGACAAATTAAGAATCTGACGTCACTTTATAATCTTAAATTAAAAATACATTTCTAATTTTATAATGGATTAAAAAAATGTAAAATATAATCTTGTAAGGGAGGGAGTGTTGTATATACTCTATTATTACATAGATGACATTCATGTACTAATTAGTTGGATATTTTAAACATATAAAATTAAAAATTTACTTGTAGAAGCACACTTCAATGTAGTAGACTTTTTTTTCCCCAACAAATTATACTATTAAAATTCAATTCTAAGGTGTCGAAAGTGAACTTGAAAAAGCTTTCACGTAGCATCTAACAAAATAAAAGACTAGCTTAATAAAATTAAATATAACCATGCTGATGGGATATTCCTCAATTTACTCTTAATTTTGATGATAATAAAAAGGCTTTTTAATATTAATTTATTTTAAATAAATATATATTTTAAAATGATTTTTTACTTATTAATATTAGCTCTCAAATTAACTTTGACAATCTAATATCAAATGTTAAGAAAGCTGAAATCATAAATAAACATTTCCTAACCCAAAGAAAAATGGTTTTGACTTGAAAAACAAATTTTAATATCTATAAATATTATACAAATATTTATTCGATCCAAAATAAAACTTGATTTTTATTTAAGCCCAAAAATTGCTTGGACCGAACTTAAATCGTGTTTGCTTCTACAAAGAAATAAAAAGTGACCCAGCCACTTTATCCTATTCTAGCGGGACCCGACTTGAGATTACGAAATTAACAAGCTTTTTGACCCATTTGACTCTAATACCCGGTAGCATAAAATGTGGGTCAATTTTTTTCTAAACTCCCCCATCTTATTTCTGTAAATACCAAACAAGTTTTCTCTTGCAAACTAACCAAGTCAAAACCGAACTTTTTTGCCTACAAGTTGCTTGCTCTCAAGTTCAATACTCATTTAAATTTGATTTATTTGATATACTTTGCTAAACATTGATGCAAATATATAAGTATATCATACGTTTTAGTATTGATACTTTTTGAATGTTGAGATCGATAGATCTTAAAAAAGAATACTCAAAGAATATATATACGCACTCCATTGAATTATTATCTACAAAGAATATATATATATATATATATATATATATATATATATATATATATATATATATATATAGCCAGGATCAGGTCCGGACTCCCGGACCTAATCAAAATACGGACCTTAAATTTTTTTTTTTTGCACTTTTTTTTCAAAACAACTAAAAAAAATATATAGGTATTTTTGGTATTGAAAAAAATTGTTAAGACACTGTTTTGGGTATGATTTGGATACATATAACAAAAAGTGTTGTACCGACTGTATAACACTGTTTGTTATATGTATCCAAATCATACCCAAAATATTGTATTAACAAATTTTTTCAGTACCAAAAATAACTATACATTTTTTATTAGTTATTTTAAAAAAAAAGTGCAAAAAAAAAATAAAAATTTGGGGTCCGGATTTTATCAGGTCCGGGACCGAACCTGATCCGGCCCCTCTCTCTCTCTCTATATATATATATATATATATATATATGCGCTCTCCATCAACTTTTGTCTAAATCACTCATTCTTGATAGCTATATAATACTTTAATTTAAATTCAAGTTTGAGCATTAGAATTTAATATTCTATTTGACTTGAATGTCACTTAAAACGTATATACTATTTATATATATCCTTTTTCTTTTCTTCTCTTTTCTTTTTCTTTTTTTTTTCTAGTTTAAAGAAAATTTAATATTTTTATCTTTGGCAGAAATAAATCCAAAGACCTCATGCACCCAAGACTTATGAATAATTCTTTTACCAAGATGCTATTTATATATATCTTGTTAAGTATAAGGTGCTGATAATTAAAGATTAATTTCTCTTCCAACCTTCCTTAATTAATTAAAGATACCCGGACAAGAAATATATATATATATTGAGAAAGTATGTGTGTATATATATATAGGATGGATCTAAAACATACCTCTTAAATAACATATCTTTATTAAAACTACGTCGTTTTGATGATTTTTTAAAAAATAAGTGGACATTTTTGTAAATAAAAGGAAAATAAATGGGATCACTCTCTTTTAATATTAACTTGTTTTTTAAAATAATCTCCAAATAAAGGTATGCTATTTAAAAGAAGTATGTTTTAGATTCATTCTCTCTCTATATATACTGTCTCTCTATATATATATATATATATATATATTGAGTATATTTAGAAAAGAAAAATCAAAATATTTACTCAACTAGATTTAATAGAAGCACTAAAACTTTTCCAAGCACCAAAACTTTTCTAGTTTTTATCAAATATACACTACACTTAATTAGCTGCATTTAAATTTCACGTATATTGAACATATTAGTATAAATCATATTATACTTGAAATTGCATATATTACAAGTTCGAAAGCATAAACCGTCATAATTAATCAGGTACTTGTAATATTTATAGTGAATTCTTGATTTGTTATAAATAACTTATATCTGTGAATCAAGAGAAACTATGTTATTAAATTAATTATATTTACTTATTTCAGAAGCATATTTTCAAAGCAAACCAATCTTATTATAAGGAATTAGTGAATTAGTTTATTTTTAGAATTCGTGAGAAAAACGGTGACTCTGAACCAAGACTAATTAAAGTTTTAGGAGATCAGTTTGAAGTTAATTAATTCTCTAATATATCTGTAAGGGTAGGAAAGATTTTAAATTTCAAGATCAGATATACAAATAGAACAAAACTCATTGAGTGCAGGTACAACTTATTTTGAGAAAGAAGCGGGAAATTGTTGCATGAGATAAATAGTTGTAATTAATTTCCTTAAAGTTTACTTGTAAAAACTTTTGTAAAGATTTTTCCACCTAAGTGAATGAGAGTTTTATCATAGTAATATGATTCCAAGCATTAGACAAGTGCTTGAGACTGGACATAACAGTATAATAGATATATATTGTGTACAAGCTAAATCATCTGTGTTCTGTGTGATTACATAACTCATTTATTTTGTGATAATTTGTTAAATAAGTTAATTAAAAATTACAAAAAGGCCAATTTTTTTTTAAAAAATAATAATTTATTCAACCCTCCTTCTAGATTATATATATCATATCACATGAGACAAAGAATCTTATGCACATGTTAAATTTCTTTGTACATTAATATTAATTCCCTAAAATATATTCCATATTGTAAGACCCTAAATTTTAATAAAGAAATTTTAATTTTTTATAATTATTATTTTAAACAGTAATGTGTTAAATTGATAAAATGATAAAATTAAGAGTAATATGTGCAAATTATAAAATTATAAAGTATATTGTTGAATATTCGTTCTGTCGAAGAATATTCTTTCTGTCAGAGAATATTTCTTCTGTCGGGAAATATTCGGTAAAGTACAACGGTGTCGAAACAACCAATCATTGGTGATCCCCACAATGGCTATTCTGCTTTAGAAAAACTCCAAGAAAATTAATTTTCTATACTCTGCTTTACTTCACCCTTAAATCTAGGAATTAATATCCAAGAAAGTCACTTTTTTATACTCTGATTTAGGAAAACTCCCCGAAACACATCAAATCAAGATATTTGGGTAGATTAGTATGAGAAAAATAGAAAAAATACTTTCATGCTGAGAGTTTAATTTCAGATTTAACATCTATCCAATTTTTGTAATGGAATGACTTAATTTGAAAATATTAATTAACTTAATGGTGTAATTTGAAAAATTAAAAGTTTTAGTGGTGTATTAAGTAAAACGTGTTAACTACAGTGAAAAAATGTTTAGTTTGCCTAAAATGTATTATAGTCAAGCTTGGTTATACAAATGTGTCCAATTATAAAGTACTTTAGAGGCATTTACCATTAAAAAAAACAAAGTACATTCCCTAACCACGCAGAATAGCACGGGATTTATAACTTCATATTTGTAGTGTTATGAGATTCAGCTATGACCTTATTTATATGTTTTGGATTTATTACATTTGTATAAATTTGAGTTTGAATATAAATTCTTTTTACCGATCTAAGAAAAGAATATACAGTTTAATTTAAAGAAAAATGTTAAAAATGTCGTTTTTAAAATGTATTATAGTCAAGCTTGGTTATCAAAATGTGTCCAATTATAAAAATTTAAAAACTATTAATAATTATAAATTAAAAAAAATTGTCCTACAAGTCCATTATGACACTACAAACATCAACTTGTTAAATAGCAAAAGAATCAGGCAAATTGATTTTTACCTAACATAAAATTAAATATATTTTGATCATTTTTGGAAGATCTCTGTTTTTTTTAAGAAGTTAGAAACACCAAGATCTTGTGAGTCATTAATTTGCTAATTATGGCATTTACCATTAAAAAAATAAAGTACATTCCCTGACCACGCAGAATAACACGAGCTTTGTAATTTAAACTTTTGAATTTTGGGGTATTAATTAAGGGTCCTTCTAATGTGTGCCCTAAGGGCACACACTATACACATAATTCGAGAGAATATTCACTTGATTACTATGCATATTCCTTTGATTTCTGCGTTTACACACAGATCAAAAGAATATGTACAGAAATCAAGAGAATATTCTCTCGATTCCTGTGTATAGTGTGTGCCCTTAGGGCACACATTAAGAAAATCCATTAATTAATATGGCTGCTTCTTATAAACCTGAAAACTATATATTAAATAATAGGAGTAGTTTGCAACATAATGCCAATTATTTTCACTAAAAGAGTTTCTCACTCCAGATCACGATGAAATAAAATGAAAATGAACATAAAACAATCTCAATGTAACAATTTATTAAGAAACAAATATTCAACCTGCAACGTGTGGTAAACGACCAAGAAGTCCTTTGATTTATCCCCTCTACGGACGAAGTCAGAATTTGATTTTGAGGGGCCACAAATGTCAAGCCCAAGCGAAGGTCAATCCAGACTAAACCATTCTATGTTTTACTTGGTCACAACAAGCCAGCCTGTCCGGCCTTGGCCGTTAATCAGGCCAAGCATTGACTTTTAAATTGCTAAGTCAGACCAGTCCAAACTTGACACTAAAAAATGCAGTCTGTTAAGGCCTACAAGATAGGCCCTATACAAGCCTAAACCTCGGACTTCAATGATGTTAATCTTACTCTCCTCTATTTATAAAACAAAAGTAGAAGAAGAGAAAAACAATAGACAATGTGGGACTCTAAATCAATGATGTATTTGAACAAAAGGCCTCTCATTCTTATAATTTGTTGTTAAACATATATTTTTGATGAGTTAATCAATCTCCCTTTCTTATTTAACTAAGAGTAAGCTTCTTTACAGAAATGAGGAGTAACATAGAACAAACAAAGGGTAAAAGCAGCAGAGCACTATAGAACAAACAAATAACTCATACTTGACTTCACTATTTATATTTTATTTTATATCTTCAATTCCATTAGTTCTTAGAGATTCACAACGAAAAGAATTATGGAAGCCTGGGAACATTCTTAACCTGGGATATACTTTCAAATCTTGCTTATGATCCTTACTATATCAGTAATACTTTGCAAACAAACAAAACAAAATATAAAGAATAACAATGATCCAGATTTGGTATATGAAAACTGTTTGAACAGAAAATTAAGGAAGTTGTTTTATTTTTCTATTATGTTTTTCTTTTCTCCTTTCCATCTGAGATTTATGACCAGAACGAGACCTTGCAAAGCTTAAAACTGCAGTAACTCAAGTCCTTGATGTAGTCATAATTCATGATTCGAGAAGCCTTTCATTTCTTCACATAAAATGTTATTTCTAATAAATCATGTGATATGGCTCTTGGATAATGTACCATGGCAAAAATATAGCAGAAGAAAAGAATGTCATCATTGCATTATACAAATGAAGCTAAAATTATCTTTCAGAATGAATTTGATAATCCATATTACCCAAAAAACATTCATTAAGGTTCCAACATTGTTCAAAAAAATGTGTTGCTTCCCTCTTTTCAGTTTTGAATGTAAGCCACAGTTAGATAAAAAGAATAGTTGGTCGTAGGACTCTAAGTCCCACATTGTTTAGAAGAGAGAAGTCTTAAGGAAATTTTCTTTATAAAATGGACTCTAAATCCCACATTGTTTAGAGGAGAGAAATATTAAGGAAGCTTTCCTTATAAAAGGCAACTAATAAGTCAACAAAAGAAAGGAGTAACCAATTAAAGGAGTAACCAAGTCCACACATAGCTTCGTCCCCCTAGTTGATTTGAAGCGCAAATGAAAGCAAGCAAGCTCCTGCATGTGTGCAATTCAATAACTTGAACATTATTATTATAAACGAGGAACTCAAACATAACGCATAAAGTTTCAATCTTAGGGCATAACATTAAAGGAAGAGAAGGAAAATAAAATATCCTTTTCAGATATAGCGCATAAAGTTTCAATCTTAGTGCACCTTCCTTTTCTTCATCCTATTTTTTTTTTTGAACTATTCCTTTTTATCTTCTGAAATAGCTACTAATAAAACCCACAGAGGATAAGAAATAAATAAATAAAATCTTAATTAATTTTCTATTGAAAATCATATTAACAATTAATAAGTTTGTGTCCAGTTGATTTACAAAATTTCATTAATTAGTGTTGAAGAGTGACCATATATACCTTAAATTGGTTTATGGCAATTAATAAGCTTTTGCTTCCTCTGCATTTTCCTTTCCTGCAAAGAATGAATTACATTATATATATATATATATATATATATATATATATATATATATATATATATATATACACGTGTATGTGTATGTGTATGTGTATGTATATGAAGAGAGAGAATTAATTAAATTAAAGACACCTACCTTCCTTTTCCTTAAACTGGTTTTGCAGAATCATATTCAAGCCCCAGTCCATCATCATCCCTTGCTCTTCCTTAAACTGGTTTTGCAGAATCATATTCAAGTCCCAGTCCATCATCATCCCTTGCTCCGGGCCAACCCGTTTACCATCATCCAGTTCGATTTCCTTCAAATTTGGCGTGCTAAGAATACCGGAAGAAAATGTCTTCATATTGGGACATCGCTTTACAATTACATAAACCAACCGCGGAAATTCGAAATGAATGCTCCTTATAAGGGAAAAAGCTTTGAGGTTGTGGTTATTATACAGACATAGTTTTTTGAGGCTTCTGAACACCATCTTATCCTGCTGTTGTTGCACTACTCTCATCTCTGATTCTAATTCTCCGTTTTCTTCGCTTTCAACAATTTCCTCCAATGCATCGCAAAATCCGACTGCAAGTACTTCCAGGTTATCAAGAGTTGAAACAACAGAAGGCTTTAAGACCGTTTTCAAAATTGGGCAGGATCCAATTACCAAAATTCTCAGGTTATGCAGTGCAACAGACCACCCAAAATTACATATTATTCCTTTTAAGGATTTCAATCCCCAAAGCATAAGATGATTAAGGTTGGAGAATATTAGCAGCGGATCACGTTGCTTCCTTTCCCACTCAGAGTTATCAATTAAGTAGGCAAAGTCGTCACAATCACGAACTTCTATTCGTTTAAGCTGGAAAGAAGTCGTCTCACCATCATCAAAAGGAAGGAGGCTAGGAAAAATGTCTTTCAACCCCTTGCACCCACCCATACTCAATGCATTAATTGTTTCAACGTGGACAGGTAAAAAAATTTCATTAGGTTCTTGAAAGTCTGTGATGGAAATGGTTAGAACTTTTAGACATGGCATGCATTTTAAGCAAGATATGAACTCTGGTGAGATCTTGGTACGAAATAAGTATAACTCTTCCAACTTTGAAAAAGAAGATGATGATATTTCAAAACTGGGCAAGTCTAGGGTTGACCTATTCTCGTCTGGCAAAGTAACACGGCAACCAGTAATATCCAAGAACCTGAGCTCAGTCAATTGACTTACCCCTTTGAACTCCTGATCAAGGAAAATGCAATCCTTTAAGCTCAGAACTTCAAGAGTCTTTATCTCTCCAAGAAAGGAAGTGTCAAAAAATTGATTCCCATCTAGAATTAATGTCGTAAGGCATTTCAGGTCACACACTTGTAGTACGGAGAGGTGAAATTCTTGTTGACAACGACGTCCTAGAAGTATATGGAATTCGTCTGTGGGGTCCTTCATATCTAAAACTCTAAGGGCTTCCATTCCTTTAAATAACTGAGTTGCATGAAGATTTCTTCCAATTGGATTCCCTTGCAAAAGCATAATCTGGAGATTTGTGCATTCAAAAACAGGATGAGGTCCTTCAATCCCTGTCATCATTAGTGACGCACCTGTGTAATTATTTACTTGTAATTCCATATTTGGCCAATTCCTCAATGGAACACCAGCTCTCACAAGATACTTACCAGATCCAATTGATAGTGCGACATCTCGTACAACATCATGCATTTTGGTGCACCCTTCCTCGCGACTTGCTAATAGCAGTGAAACTTCTTGAAGGTATTTGATCCTTGACTTTGTTAACCTTCTTGCTTCTTGTACTGTAGAAATATTTCCGAAAATTCTCAACCCAAAACCATATAGTATCAAATCATCAATGGGAATGTCAAAATCCTCAGGAAACAAAGAACAAAGCAAGAACAAGTGTTTGGCGTCCTCTTGCTTTAATTTATCATAACTCAGCTTAAGACAATTTACCACATAATCATCGACGCCAGGGATGTTCGTGAATGCCGACCTTTTAAGCTCTTGAGCTGCCATTTCCCATTCATCGAGGTCTTTGCCACTCAGTGCACATGCGACTATAACAAGTGCTAGGGGCAAGCCTCCGCATTCTTTGATTATCTCATCTGCAATTTTATTCAATTTGGGATCAATAACATCAGGAGCATACTTCTTAAACAAATTTCTGGATTCTTTGTCAGACAAACAATTAAGAGGAACCATTTTCAGTTTCCACCATTGACTGCCCAGTTTCCTCCATACATTTTCATCCCGCGTTGTAATTATAACTTTGCAACCCGTGTGGTGATCACCAAATGGAATGCCCACAGCTTCAAAATCAAGTCTATCCCAAACGTCGTCCAAGATAATGAGGATCTTTTTCACAGCCATAAGTGCATCAAATAATCGTCTTGCTCTTCCTTGCTCACTTCTCAGCTCGTTCAATTTCACACCTAACATTTCTGCCAATTGATCTTGGATATTTTTCAAATCGACGTTTTGAGATATTGCAACCATCACAGTTTTATCAAAAAGCATCTCTTTCGTAACATTCTTCTGAACTTCCTTAACCAAAGTTGTTTTCCCCACACCCCCCATTCCATGTATCCCAATGAAATTGATGTTCTCATTCTTCAGGGATTCCATAACCTCGGACATGACATCTTCCATAGTCTTACATATCATAGCGTTGCTGGAGCTCATTAATAATTGTTCTGATGGAGGTGCTGGGATGCATATGATCTTGAATTCACCATCTTCCTTCTGCAACTTTATCACCTTCATTGTTTTTTGCTTAGCTTCTTTTCCTAGACGATAACGCGTGATCAAATCCGGGAACCACCCTCTAAAACACTTCTTCCCCGCCTTTTCTTCGTCTTCTATAAACTTCGAAGCCTCTTTCACAACCCCATCAACTTTTTCTACCCAACTTTGGACCTCAGCTCCAATGTTTTCTCCATTCATTGCCCTATCCTCAATATATTTCATCCGATCACCTTTCTTGGTTACTAAGCTTTCAAGTTGCCTTTTGAGATCCTCAATGTATGAGTTGTAATAAATGAAATAACCAAATTGACGTCCAGTTGGCTCCACCGTGGCCTCTCCAATCTTCGCAGCGCAAGAAATCAAAATTTCCATAGTCTTCTTTTCTAAAATAATTTAAATCAGCTGTAAAGAAAAAATAATAACAAGGAGAAGAAACTAATTGCAAGCAGTACAATACATAACAAGAATGAATGTTTGGTGCAAGTGAAAATTTATCCCGTATCATATATCTATCAGTTTTATTAGATGATAGGTTATTTCTATTGAATATATATATATATATATATATATATAGTGCAATTAACTTGTAATGAATGTAACATTTTTGGAATTATATCAATGAACTAATAGAATTCGAAGGCCAGTCAATCGAAAGCAGAAGCATAATTAAATTCGAGGTAAAACGACAAAGATGCACATACTAGATGTACAAATGAACTGTGAATTTCTTAAACTCCATATTGATATTCAGATTGATTTAGATTTTGTAAATTTCAAGGTAAAACGTCCCAATAAATTTAAAAATTTACAATATAATTTTGTAGAACCAAAAAAAAAATAGTCAGTTTCAACTGTAAGGTGTATTAAATAGCAATAAAGTTGGGGGTCAAAAATTATAATGTATTAAAAAACAAAAAATCTAGGGGAGTCGGCAAAAAAAAAATCAAGGATTTTTCCGCAGGAACAACTGATCTTTTCTATACCAATTGTATAAAAATTAAGTTGCATTAACAGTTTTCCCCCCTTTTCTTTTGGGTAGCTTTATTTTTCGCTTTAATTTCTGTAAGTAAAAGAAGCATTCAATTTCAAGCCTATTGAAATTGTTTTTCCTCTTGTGATATTGAGATATATATTTACTAGTATTTTTAGATATATATATATATATATATATATATATATTTATTTTGGGTCTTACGCCGTGGCACCCGGTGGCCACGGACACTATTCCAACAACCAAGCTATCATCCGTTGATTAAATGAATTAATGGCTGAGATCAAAAAAAAAAAAAAAAGGTCAGCCGCTACAACATGTAGCGGCACTGTCAAACTACTAAAAAGCCCCCAGGTTTCTAATATAATAATATATTAACATCATATCATATATATATAATAATAATATTTATTCTTCCTTGCCGGTAGCGGCTGGAGTCTTCTTTTTGTTTTGCCAACTTTTGTCCCACTTTGTTGTCCCACTCACATCTTGGTACATTTTTTTGTTTCCAACACAAGTGAACTAATATTAATATAAAAATAAATATTAATATTGTTAATTATTAATATTAATATAAAAATCACATTATTAATATTGTTAATTATTAATATTAATATAAAAATCATTTTTAAAAATCGTATGTTAATAATAATAATAATAATATTATTATTATTATTATTATTATTAACATACGATTAGACTCACAAAATGAAGTAGATAAGAGTAAATACTTTTCAAAAAATTCAACTTAAGGTTCAAAGTATGAGAGAGGGAGGGAGAGAGGAGAATCTGGGAGGTGGTGGCGGGCGGCGGAAGGGAGGCAGAGGAAGCTGGCTGGTGGAAGTGATGGTGGTGGGCAGCTGCAAGATAGGGTTTGGGTTTGGATGGTTTGATGAGTTGGGTCTGAACTTTAAAGGAGGAGATGGATTTATTGATTGTTTAAAAATGGTTTTAATAAATTATTTTAGCTATTAACTGTTTTGCCCTATGAATTTGCTAAATATTTATATATTTTTCCACATAAACACCTAATTGCCATGTGTAAGTCCCACATTTTAATTTCTTACTTGACATGTTCATGTTCATGTTCAATTGAATTAGGACGGTAATATATGCACACTTTAGATTACTAGTTGCACCACTTAATATAAGTAAGTGATTAATTTATCCTTACTAAATGATACATCAATTCGCTTATTTATCATATTCTAATTTTGCCTTTTATCCTATTACACATAATAACCGCAAAACAAAAAATAATTTGAACAAGTATAACCATTATGTAAAATAATTAAACATTACATAATATTTACCAAATGATAAAGACAAACTTAACTTCATAATTATTTTCCTATAAAATATAAAATGTTCATGCCTTCAAAAGAAAATAGACAACAAAAAAAAAGTTATTCTATAGTAATACTAAAATAAACTCATTATTTGATAACTAATAACTAAATAATTGACCTGATCAATGAGTGTGGATGAATAATAATTTACTTAGTATTATTATCCAAAAATTGGAAGATTTTTTTGTGTGGCTAATTTTCTTTTAAGATATTAACATTTTATATTTTCGAAGGAGACGTACAATATCAGGTTAAGTTTGTCAACTCTTTTTATAAGAATTATGTAGCGTTTAACCATGCAATTAAATAATGGTTATACGTACTTGTTTAAATTGTTTTTTATTTTATGGCAAAAATAAAAGATGATAAATAACTAAATTGTGATCACATTTATTAGCTAGGGACAAATTAGTGACTTATTTATAATTAGGTGTGCAACTAGTAATTTAGCGTGTGCATATATCACCACCCTTGAATTAAAATAAAAAAATGTTAAAAATTCTATACATTGATTGTATAAATTGAAAAGACATTCTTGAAAAATAAAAAATAAAGAATTTAGGATAAAAATCTATAATTAAGTCTTTATCCAATAATAAAATTAGAGTTTTGCTATATATTACGACAAAGTGTGAGTTTAGGATAATAATTTATATACTTTAATCTTTGTCCAATAATAAAATTAGAGTCTTACTATATATTACGACATGTGTCCAATTATAATTGAAAACATATCAATACATACATGAGATTTGATAAAATTATTATACAGTACCTCTTTAAAAAAAATTACCATTAATATTTATCCACATAACTAACAATTAAAAAATATTTGCAATATCTACCATTTTCTATGAAATTATAAATTGGTACATATTCTAAAACCATGATTTTCTTTCCACATATGTTCTTGTCTATGTTTTAGTAGTGAAATATGAATATTTACAATTTTCCAATGGGGGTCGTCATTGTGTTAATTGTCTATTACATTTTGTTTTGTAAAAAAAAAAATATATATATATATATATATATGTTACAAATTTATGTGTTAATTTTTTTGTTACTGATAATTAACCTGAATGAATATTAACAGTAACTTTTTTGAAATATATATTATGAGGGACTACCCTAAATTTCTATCCAATTTTATATGTCAATATATTTTACAATTATAATTCGGTTCAAAAGTTTTGCATAACATATATTTTTTAAATAGATCCAACTCCTCTAGAGTTTTAAGAAGATTATAAATTTGGAATTTTCTAAACCTCACGCTTATATTAATTTTAGATCAATAGATAACAAATAGCACACAATATCAAATTAACTTAATTCCTTAGTTTGCCCTCTTCATCGCTTTAATTCCCTTTTTAGTACGTTGATATAATACATTTGTATACCTGAAACATCTATGTTTTTATATATAATACCAAGATTTATCTCGCAAAACAACAGCGGTTCACCTATATTATGATCATATTATGGTCTTTATCCGAATGTACGCATCAACTTAATTAGTAGCTAATACATGCAAATCAATACCATTTATGTACCAATATTGTTTATCAAAAACTAATAAACAAGTAGATAAGAATTATAAAAATTAGATGGAAACATGCATGTTGCATGAATGAATAATTAGATATTGATGCACTACGGGCCAACGATATTCAATGGTAACACCAATATCATGATCATGCTAATTAACAATTCATCTTTGTCACAAAAGCTAAAGAAAATTTTCACCACATGTCTTTGTCACAAAGGCTAAAGAGGACTTTCAACAATCATATTATCTTTAATCAATACCTTTTATTCATCAATTATTTACACATTTTTAATCTTTCAACAATTATTCACATTTATTATTATAAACTCACGATACTGTCAATTGATATAATTATATCATATCAAATAATCTGAGTTATTGTGTCAATTATTGATTTAATAATATGAAATACTGTGCGGTTGCTACTTTAACAATTATTGAGTCAATAATATGAAATACTATGCAGTTGTTACTCTAGAATACCGTATGTTACTGTTCTCTTTATTAATTTAACACCTTACTATTTAGAATGAAAATTATAAGAAAATTAAACCGAGTTATAAAACTCGTTTTTCACAATTTTACTTTAACAAAATATTGTTTTTGTTTTTATCATAACTCATTCATTATTTATTCATTTTTATTCATTCTTGAGTCAAATTAAAGCTTATACAGTCTACTTTAACCTCATCTAAGCTATGACTTCAGCCCTTTCTCCGATCGGAATAGAATTTCACTTTTTCAAACAAGGCAAATTGTTATAAATATCTGGCTAGCTTTACTAAATCATTCATAAAATAGAATATGTAATGAATTTTAACTACTTTTTTTTTCTACATCTTCATAACTTTCATATCTACAACTTTGATTTTAATACCATTTTCAAATTCCACACACGATTTTATATAAATTTTACAAAAATAGAAACATAATCTACCAATTTTTTTTTCTACGATTCAACTTTACCCTGTCTTGCTAGAAACATCATAACAATTAATCTACTTGGTAGAATTTAATAAAGTGAATGGGGTTGTTTAGATAACTTCCAGAGCTATTTTTGGACATAAAGATCACATCTTAACTCCTTATATAACTTAAGATATAGATTTTACAAAAAAACAGATTAAAAACTGCTCTCACAGAATTTTGGCAACTTGACCCAAACTGCTTCAAACATGGATTTTGGACACTCTACAAGGTATTTTTGAGTGATTCTTATCTCTGAGTTTAGGTTACTTCAAGAGTTTTCTTTTGATATAAAACTCATCTCCTAACTCATTATACACAAAGAGTTATGAATTTTATAAAAACAGGTTACATTTCCTCAATTTCTGCGTTTTTTTAATTATAATTTTCAAAGCGTTGAAACTGTAGGGTTTTGGACACATAAACGCAGCGGAATTTAAAAAATTTTAAAACAATTTTCCGAAACCCTAAAACAGGATCCATGCGAAAAAAAATTAATTCAGAGGTTTAGATTTGCTTTACCGATTATCCTAGCTTGAATGCAACGATGAAATTCTGGAACGGCTTCGAATCTCCAATGCAATCCAACGGAACTGCGTCTCTACGGTATCCACACGAACGTCCCACAAATCGTCACACGATCTGCAGCAAAAAGAACTCCGGTACTAGCCGCCAAGATCTGGATTTTCTCAAGTGTTGCTCTCAACTCTCTTTTCTAAAACGGCTAGGGTTTTTTTTTTTTTTGATTTCACGTAAACAAGACTGCTGATATATCTGATATATATAGAGTCCAAAAAATAATTAATCAAAACCCTAATCTTATTAGAAAAGTAAAATCCAAATTTATATATATTATATTTTAATTAAGTCTTACTTAATTAATATACATATATATACAAATTATCTTGTTAATTTAAATACTATCAATCATATTGATATATTTAAATCCTTACAATTTAAATTAATTCTCTTTTAATTACGTTCTAAGTGTGTGACCCTATAGGTTATTATTATATTGACAATAATTTTAAAATCATATTATAAAATTATAAACAGTGAGTGACATCTAGTAATGCATCACTGCTACCCAAATAATAATAAGAGCGATGATTCGATGCAACCTTTTCGTGACCAATGTTTCAATGTAATTTAATCCTTTTAACCTTGACATCCTAGATTAAACTCGAGCCATGGAATGTGTCATACTCTTCATAATTTAATCTGAGTTTTCTTGATCAATGAGTAGACTATATGAAACAAATCACTATTTGAGCATGGCCATGCATTTCATAGTCCTACTCAATCAAGGGGCCTATGGATATCACCCCTAATATATAGGAGGGTTAAATTCCATCTAGATCACTCATATTCCTCACACGATTCATGATGTACCCAATAATCACCTTTATTGTTCACCCTATTAAAGGTGACCTTTGATGATATCAAAGTACATAAATTCTCGTATAGTAATATAGTGATTTCAGGTCGGAGGACCATTACATCATTGTCACTATGAGAATTGCTTATGACACTTTGCATAATGCTCCATGTAGAATTCTCATGATGGGTCTGTCCAGTACATTGTTCTCTAACATGTATCTATGCATTGACTTAATATCTCATATATTAATGACCAATGAGATTTGGCCATCAATCAATCCACATACTAGTCTCAATATATCATTGTTGTCCCATTCTCAATGATACTCGACTAGGGACATTTAAGAGTAATGATACTTATTGTAATTATATAATCTCATGTTCAAGTCACATACTTGAAGCTATATAATTTGTATCATTATTCTAAGGACTTTTATTATGTTAACATTTATATAACACAGTAAATGAAACCATAATAAAATAATTCATTTATTCAATTAAATATCAAGAGAAGTGTTAAGCAATTACATTAAATAATTGGCCTCTAGGGCATAAACTCTAACAGAAACTTCAAAAATTCATAATAATTAAACCGTTTATCCAAAAATTACGAATTTTATATCCATTTCACACGAAATTTAATTTCTACAACTTTCTAATACAAAGTTTCCTCAAATTTTGTCTCTAACATATAGAAATGGGCTTACTAGAAAAATTCACCGGAAAACATTTTCCCGTCATCTTTTTCGTCGGACTGCCCATTTTTCGGCGACTTTTCTAACGAGTTTTCTTGGATTTTCTTGCCTAGATCTATTCAACTATATCTCAGGAGTCTAACCATGGTTTTAGTTTTGAAAACAACTCACAAATCGCCGTTAAACAAAAAAATTTCGACGGTATTCCGACGAAACTTTATTTCTTTTGTTTAATTCTTTAAATCAACCCAATAAGCATAAACATAACATCTTTACATAAATCCATGAAATTTAACATCTATATAAGAAAATCAAAAATTTAATTAAGTTTTAGGAATTAGTATTACCTTCCTAATTTTCTTCTTCTTCTTCTTCTCTCCTTTCTCTCGGAACTTCTTACGGAAGGAAGTGTGAAATGGGTGGGAGTGGAGAAGAAAGACTTCTGATTTCTTATCTTCTTCTCCTTTTCATTTTTCCCTTTCTTTTTCTTTTTCTTCCTTTTCTTATTTTCCTCCTTGGTCCCACTTTGTTCCCTCATTTGTCCCCCCCATCCCCTCCCCTCCCCTCCCTCCCTCCCTCCCTCCCTCTCTTATTATCACCCATCTGCAGCCCACATGGGCTATTATTCTCCTAAAAATTTATTTCCCCTACGCTTATACTCATATAGTTGTTCAACCTAATCTAAAAGAGAAAATAGTAAAATATTATTATTCTGATTTCTCATACATATCAATTATTAAATAATTTTTTTCTTTAGTATTCAAAATTCTGTTTTGTTCAACTTAATTTAGTGGGGTAAAATAATAAAAAATTATTATTTAGATGTTTCATACATATTAATTATCAAATAATTTTTTTCATTATATATTTGTTCAACATAATTCAAAGGGGTAAAATGATAAAAATATTATTATTCTGATTTCTCATACATATCAATTATCAAACAACTCTTTTTATTTAGCATTAAAAATTTTGTTTTATTCAGCTCATTCAAATTGCTTAAACATTCAAAATTATTTTACCTAATTGTATGAAAAAGGCCTGAGAACAATAAATTTGTGATATCTGTGAAGAATGGGGAGTATATTGAGAATATAGTGGACAAATCCACGTGGAATGTCATGATTTATGGGATGTGACGGTGGCCACTTTCGGAAAACAACTTACAGTTTCTTCTTTCTTAATTTCTTATCTATCCTATAACAATGTTTTCTTATATAATAATATTAGTGGTAGACAACTTATATAATTTTGACGTACTACAGTATTATCGTTTCTTGATAAAATTTGAAATTATAAACCATAAAGTACTTGACTGACTTAAAAATATATAAGAGTATACATATATATATATATATATATATATATATATATATATATATATATATATATACAGTGAGGATCAGGTCCGGACTCCCGGACCTGACCAAAATCCGGACCCGGAATTTTTTATTTTTATTTTTTTGCAAAACGATTGTATAACACTGTTTGTTATATGTATCCAAATCAAACCCAAAACACTGTTTTAATAATTTTTTTCAATACCAAAAATCATTATATATTTTTTATTAACTGTTTTGAAAAAAAAAAAAAAAAAAAAAAATTCGGGTCCGGATTTTATCAAGTCCGGGAGTCCGGACCTGATCTTAACCCTATATATATAGTTCCGATCCTCGTTAATAGTAGTTAGTAGTTACAAATAGATACATTGTTTATGTCCATTTGTGTTTGATTTTATAACTTTTGAGTTATGAGTATAATTTAATATCTTTTTTTTATATAAATTTAGTATTTATTTGAATTTTTTAAAGTAAACATTGTACAAATAAGTTTAGTTTTTTAGATAAATTGATTAATTTTACATATTTACTAAATATTATATATAATATATAATAATAATTTATATATTTAATTATTTATTATTTATTACGTATTAATGACATCATTGAGTCAATAATGATTCGACCACTGATTGAACCAGCAATTCATCCATCCGATACTTTTTTCAATTCTGTATTAGTTCGATCCGAAAACCTTGCCCATGATCCAACCCCAAATGTTTTTGTTTATTAAAGGAGATAATAAACGGATAAGCTGTGTGTTGTAGCCTTGTAGGTCAATAGACGGAAGAGGCATACCGCTTGTGATTCTCATCATCCACGTCAAAAGAAAGGAACAGATAAATTCATCCCTTTTTTGTTATTTCCGCTCATATGACCCATATATTAATTATGATGAGTAACTTAACAACCATACAAAATTCGTTTTCTAAAATTGCCCTCGCATAATATTTTTATGTTTGTGTTTTTTGCCCTCACCTAACATTTCGATGTTTGAGTCTATGGTGTACAAAATACTCCCTCCCCTGTTTTGCTCGACTCAGATATACTCCCTCCCTGTTTTGCTAGATCAATACTCCCTTCTTATTTTGTTGAGATGAATACTCCCCCTTTTCCTGAATTTTTTGTCTCTTTATCTCTCTCTTTTTCCAAACATAGTTTAATATGCCTTTGTATTGTAACAGATCTAAGTTTTTCGTTGGATGATCATGATTTGAGAATCAACTCTTTTCTCTTTTTTATAAATTATAAGATCAATATTGATTTTTTAAAAATTAATTTCAAACTCAAAATTGATATAAATTGATTTAGTTTATGTCTGAACCGAGGTACAATGCAGAGATAAAAGTTGGTCTTCTTTTATTAATCTACTAGTATATAAATTGAGAAAATAAATTATACAAGGCTAACATATAAAATTAATGTTTTATTCCATTCAATTGTGACATGTTATGTAGGTTAATTTAGGGGAGAAAGGTAAGAAATTTAAATGTAGTAGCGACAAATTATGCAAACGTGTAATAAATATTGTGGACTATATTCTTATTCTCAAGTTTATAATCCAAATCTTGTGGATTATATACTTATTTCCAGCAATAACAATTTTGGCTTTTGCTAAAAATAAATTATGCAATTATTATTGATCATAGTAAAACTGTTTAATTATTTAATTATACAAGATTTGAAATTCATGATTTTATCCTAATTAAATCCAAATCTTGTGGATTATATTCTTATTTCCAGCAATAACTGGCTTTCGCTAAAAATAAATTGTGCAATTATTATTGATCATGGTAAAACTGTTTAATTATTTAATTATACAAGATTTAAAATTCATGATTTTATCCTAATTAAGTTACCTACGTGACATATTGCTATTAATTAGTTAACATAAAACACTAATTTTGTGGGCCATCTTTATATAACTTCTCTTCATAAAACTATTTACTCATCAATGCACATTTATAGTCTTTAGTTTCTCAATGGATTGTGATTTTTGTCCCCATGAATTTGATGAGTGGTTGTCATTGAATTAGATTAAAAAGTTAATGGCCAAAAAAAGTAAATAATCAAACGTCCAAAGTGTTATTTGAGACTTTCATTTTAGGGTACTAATCCGTAGCAACCGGTTGTTACGGTTACTATTTCAGCAACCATGATCTAGACCATTAATCAAGAAATTGGACGGCCTCAATAAAAAAAATTTCAACCCTCCCGCTACGGGCTGTAGCGGTAGTGATAATGACCTTTTTGACCCTGCGTCATAAAAGCCTCCTTGCCGCCACACCCTCTTGTGGCAAGGCCAAGTCAGACAACATGATGATGTGACAGCACCTGCATGATGTGATGTGTCCTTGTATGATATTTAGTTATAAATTATTTTTTAAAAAAAACTCTAAATTTAATATTTGAGGAAGTATTTGTGGTTCAAAAATTAATCGGCCCAAATTATTTATTAACACGCTGCAGAAGAACTCTTTACTTTACTCAATAATCATCTTGTAGTTATCCCCTCAACTTAATTAGCTATCATTCAACTTGTACAGCGACCGTGTCTTAGTACATTACATGAATAATCATAATAATTTCAAGGGTTATTATTATAATAATAATTATAATAAATATAATAATAATAATAATAATAATAGTAATAGTAATAGTAATAGTAATAGTAATAGTAATAATAATAATAATAAAATCAATTGTTTGTAAGTAAAAGTATTGTACATTAATAATAATAATAATAATTTCACGAGTTATTATTATTATAATAATTATAATAAATATAATAATAATAGTAATAAGAATAATAATCATCATAATAATAATGGTAATTATTATTATGATTATTATTACTATTATTATTATGATTATTATATTTATTATAATTATTATAATAATAATAACCCTTGAAATTATTATGATTATTCATGCAAGGTACTAAGCTACAAGCTATAAGCTACAGTAATAGGCGTACTGCCGCTACTAGCTGTTACGGCAGGAGTGGGCTTTAGTCAAATGATAAAGAATAAGTCTAGGGGGACATGAAAAAAGGGACCCAAAAATTGGACATTTCCAATTTCCTTTGTTTTTTTGGGGTTGAGTCCAAATATATTTATACTATAGATTTTTAAAAAAAATTAGAAAAAAAAACATAAAAAATTAGGTGTAATTTGAATATATATAAAAAAATTAGTTGTATGGGCCAATACAACCAATTTTTTGATATATATATCCAAATTACACCTAATTTTTTATGTTTTTTTTCTATTTTTTTTAAATCTATAGTATAAATATATTTGGACTCAACCCAAAAAAAAAATACAAAGGAAATTGGAAATGTCCAATCCAATTTTCGGTCCCTTTTTTCCTGTCTGCGTAGGAAGGCTCAATGATAAAGCTTTGGTCCAATTCAAAAACAGATGGGCAAAGAGGTAATTTAAGCTGCTAGTAGGAAAGTTTATGTCGCTACAACGTGTGGCGGTAGGGTGTTAATTTCCTTTTAATCCATGTCGTTCTTATATTTGATTAATAGTATGGATCTTGGTTGCTCAAATTGTACCTCTAGCAACCGTTTGCCATGTATTGTTACCCTTCATTTTATGAACAGAGATTGTTAAGACTGCTACGTTAAGAATATCTTTGATTGCTTGATAAATTTGGAATAATTGATATTCTTTCATACTCTGATTGAATGATGGAAAAAGAAAGGAAAAGGAATGATAAGTAAGGAAAGTGGAGGTTCAACCAATAACTATTTTTCAGCAAAAAAAAAATTAAAATTCCTTCAAATCTCATCCTACATATTTAACAGGATCTAGTGTCATAAGAAAGTTTACACCTATTTTTTACAAATTATAATGTCAGACAAACACTTGTAAGAAATTAATTTTTTATATATTTTTTTCTTTTCCTATATTTTATTTTTTCTTAAAATCATTTTCTTATTCAAGATTCTCGACTTTCAAACAAAGTCTCATTGTCTGACAAGTCATTAGTGTCACCGGCATGTTTAGTCTATCATATTTCTTAATTTTTCTTTTTTTTTTCTATAACGATCCATTTTGATGAGTACAATATAATCTCATAATCAAATACACAATCATTATTACAATATTAATAATCAAGCATGCCTCCCATAAAGGTGGAAACACAATTCACATCATTTCTCATCCCTCCAAATCCTCCCACTTTTGGGGGAAAGTTTTGAGCCAAAAAGAAATCAACTTTACCTTCAAATCACTTTCATTCATCCGTAAAAAACTCACAAACATGAGATTTGGAGGGATTGTAATTATTTTCCCTTCCCTTCCCAAAAAAAAACTTACAAACACAATATAAATGAATCGAGTCGAGGTGAGTATTTTGTTGCTCTGAATTTATTATAAAATTTATCGAGTATGAAATAAGATTTAATTGAGGCTCATTTAACTACCGAGTACCACGATCTCGAATCGAGTTCGAGTAGTTTGAACTTTTCGAACGAATATGATCCGAGTATCAATAGAAAATTACAATTTGAGAAGATTCGAATAATTTATCGAACTTTAAAATTTGCTCATATTTGACTCATTTATATTTCGAGTCAAACTCGAATTGAACTTTGCCATTATCTCTCTCTCTCTATACATATATATATTTAGTGTATTTTTCAAAAGATATTTGGGAGATGCCGAGGAGAGAGAGAAAGAAAAGGGCAGATGTATATATACACACATTTAGAGAGAGAGAGATGCAGAGAGAGAAAAATGAGGTAGTTGGTTTAAGTTGACCAGCCTAACCCTCCGACCGTTAGCTGCCACAACCAACACGTATAATGATGCATGTGCAGCGGTGGATCCAGTCCTTAGTTCATGGGGTCAATTTCTTTAAAAAAATCTACAAAGAAATAAATATAATAAAATAAAAACAAAAATGATGTGAATGATTTGACAAATAATTGTGGGAGCTATCATATAAAACAGACGTCGTTTTATGTAATTGAATACACTTCTTCTCATGTTATATGTACAGAATGATGTTTTATAATTTTTCAAAGCATTGTAATTATAAGAGACGCCTCATGCAATAACGTGAGGTGTCCTTTACCTCTTGTGCCCTCTAAAATAAATTATAAAACTAAATAATATTGCTAAAATATTATTTATAATAACATTTTTTGAGATTTCATTGCTTGAAACTGTTACAATGATAGCCTCAATTCAATAGTTGCAAAAATATTATGTTCAATATAAGCTACTAAACAATATAAAAGAGTGGAGTGTTGGTGTTAGTAAAAATTTGAGACATTTTAGAGGTGCACAAATGGCTTGCGGCCTGGTCTTGGTTCGGCCTAGGCCTGACCTAGTAAAAGCTCGGCCTGGTCAAAGCCTGGCCTGGAAGGCTTGAAAAGGCTGACATTTAATGATAAAAATTTGGCCTGACCTGACCTGACCAAAAGCCCGCCTGGACCGGCCTATGGCCTGAGTCCTGCCTGATCCGGTGCAACATGCCCGACCTGATCAGCATGTAAATTGGAAAAAAAAGTTTACTCTGCCCAAGCCTAATGAACACGATTTTAAAAAAAGTGGAGGCCACATTTAATATAAATAAATTAGTTATTATATACATCATACATGTCTGAGTGGTTTAAAAAAAAAAGTAAAGGATGACTCATGTCACATTTAATATAAATAAATTAGTTATTCTATACATTTTTGAGTGATTGATTAAACATTTGAATTTTAAGCTCAGTAGCTCACTGCCCAAGGCCCCCAACTCCCAAGTTTGTCACAGGCAAGTCCAAATTCTAACGAGGTATACAAACCCAAGTCTAATCTGTATTCCTTTCTCTCTCCTCATACACACCTGACACCCATTAGCCCATTATCAAACTATCATTTTATCACCATGGGTCCATCTTCCATGGCTTCCTCTTCCTTTCTCTCTCATCAAAAACTTTGAAAAATCATCCATCTCTCTTTTTGGGTTTGGATTCAATAAAAAAGGAACCAATTCCTATTATTATCATCATCCTTGTGTCGTGGAGAGAGTTTCAGAATTTGAATTTGACCCAAATAAGTCTTGTGAAGCCCTGCGAAAGTTAGTGTTGAAGCCCTACGAAAATTAATTTTAACCCAATTTATTATGTTGCTTAATTATGTTGAGAAATATGTAAATTTACACATGTAATTAGTGTTGATTATGAATTTGTTTTGAAATATATGTTGTTTGATTTTTTTTTAAAATGGTATTGGGTTGGACTGAACCGGGCTGGGCCTGGCCTGGTCTGGTCCGCAGACCTCAACAGATCGTCTCTTCCACCGCCAAGTCTGGCCTGGCCTAGCCTGCAGGCCTAAAGTCAAAGGCCTGGCCTGGTCAACGACCAAAGCCTGGCAGGCCCAGGCCGGACAAGGCCAGGCCGGCCTGTTGTGCACCCCTAAGACATTTAATAGTCTTTTATTCTAATTTTTTTATTTTCACTAAACACTTTATAAAATTTAAAAGAAATAAAAAACTGACTCTTGAAAATTCAGTGGGGTCAATTGACCCCTCTATCCCAATGCTAGATCCTCCCATGCTCTAAACCAAGACTAAACTTTTAGAGAGATCAACTTGGAGTTAATTCTCTAGTATATTTGTGAGGTTAGGAAAGATTTTAAGTTTCAAGATCAGATATACAAATATGACAAAATTCAGTGAGTGCATGTACAACTTATTTTGTGAAAGAAGCGGAGAATTGTTGTCCGAGATAAATAGTTGTAATTGATTTTCTTAAAGTTTACTTGTAAAAACTTTTGTAAAGATTTTTTCACCTAACTGAAGGAGAGTTTTATCATAATAATAGGATCTCAAGCATTAGACAAGTGCTTAGGATTGGACATAACAGTATAATAGGCGTATACTATGAATCAACTAAATCATTTGTGTTCTGTGTGATTATATAACTCATTTATTTTGTGATAATTTGTTAAACAAGTTAAAAATTACAAAAAGGCCAAAAAATTTAAAAAGGGAAATAATTTATTCAACCTTTTTTCTAGATTATTTATACCTTATCACATGCGACAAAAAATCTTATAGTGACAAAGAACCTTATGCATATGTTAAATTTCTTTGTGACAATATTAATTCCTTAAAATATATTCCGTACTCAATAGAAAATAGAAAGATTCCATTTCAAGTTTTTTAAAAATCTTAAAAATAAAAATTGACACCCCTAAATTTGTGTCTTAAGGTTTTCAATCTAATTTAAGTCTTTTTGTTGTATTGTACATGAATTTAATATTTTAAACCCTACTACATGCATGATAGCTTAGAATATGGAGTAATTAATAGTGAAGGTATTTTGGTCCAATAATTATTCTCACAATTGAGTTTCAGTTGATGAGGATTCAAATAAAATCCTCCTGTATGCCTCCCTTGACTCCCATATATATTGATAGAGAGAGGAGGTATACTGAGGATTATGTAAAAGAGTTTATTTTAAAAGCATAAAGTTGAATTGTTCTTTTTTGGAAGACTCGCTTGCATAATGAAGGGTCTTGATTGTGTTGATTATACTTGGAATCGACTTTTTTTGGCAAAATTTTTTTGTTTGTATGCACTTATAGACTTATAGTAGAATAATCGTTTACCTATGAAAAGAGATACTCCTACCCCCAAATAGAGAAATGTAAAAGCCTTTTTAAATTTAACAAATTTATTTTAAGTCTTGTTATGTATTATGAAAAATTTGTATTAAATTATAATTGTGAAACATATCATTATACGAGATTAGATATAATTATAAGAGAGTCACACTTATAATACATATCTCCAAAAAGGCTATCATTAATATTTATCTACGTAACTTGTCAATTAAAAAATCGACGTAAACAATTAAACATTCGCAATATATATCATTTTTTATTTTTTTTTTCAAGTTGAAAATAAAAAATTTGCAGTGTGGTCCATAAAGGTTAATTATCTCAATCAAAGATAAGCAATGTGAGGTCCAATAAATTTATTAAAAAATAATAATTTAGAAACATTACAGGCTTTCTATACAATTCAAGCGAAATTAAGAAACATTACAGGCCTCATTACACTTATAATTCTTTGTATATTTTAAAAAAAAGTTAAAATCTTAACTATGACATTTATTTTTGGATGTTCTGAAATTGAAAATGTGGAGTAATATATATATATATATATATATATATACACACACACACACACATTTTTATCTAGTACAGTCTCATTTACAACAATAATTCTAGCAATTTATCATTCAAATGATATATATGACTGGGTTTAGACAAACAAAGAAAATAAAATAAAGAGGTGTGCGTAGGCTTAAATAAAAATCGATCAGATGATCCAAGAAATGGTAATACATGCTTGAGAAACACGTAATTCATACTTGGTCTAAACTTTAAATAATTGAAGAGCCGTGTGGAAAAGTATGTGACAATGACTTTCTGATGACGAGACATCTTTGATCTTTTTGCAACAAATAACAAGTCCTTGACCATGTGGTTCATAACTTCATTAAATTATATATATATATATATATATATATATATATATATATATTTATAAAAGATTTTAGCAGCAGCCTTTTATGTCACTAGTTATACAAACACAAGAAAGAGTCCAAAATCAATCAGCTATATATCTTTGATGTTTCTAGGAAATGAAATGTGAGATGTTTGGTCATCAAGGATGTTTGACTTTTGGGCTTTGATATAGTCATATATAGTGCTAAAACATCAAGATGCATGCTTATTGATTAGGTGGTGTGCCTTGATATGTAGCCTATATATGGGTTGGGGAATTAACACGAGCAAAGACAAGTAGTACTATTATTACTATCACATAAATCTTGATCATACTTCTTCATGGCTTTGTTTTCTACTTTCCTTGGTTGCTTTTCAGATACTACGCGAGTTGCTGCCCAAGGAGATGATCATATTGTTACAGCTACCAGTACCACAAGAAGAAGCTCCAAACTGAAACCATCACATGATATTGATGAAGCCAAGTCAAAGATTAACAAATCCAGAACTGCCCCAATTCCAGTTTCTTACTTCCCTATTGGATCCAGATTTTCTCAGTTATGAGAAAAAAAAAGCCTCTTAATTTGCTCCAGTCACTTTAAGGGTTACAAATTACTTGTACTTGTAAATTATTACGCGGTTCTCTGTTTCAATATATTATAAACTATTTTAACTATTTTAAGTCAATTTCGATATCCTGACTGTTATTTTGTTCATTGGATCAGCAGAGGTTTATTGTTATTCACGTGTTTTTGTTAGCGTTTGTAAGATTAGCTCATTCCGAACAGAGGTTTTGTATGTTGGAGTTTCATTCGAATTTTTTATGTGGTGTAATTTTAATTGATTGTTACACATTTTCTGTGTGGAGATTTTTTTCGGAATATTAACATAATGTTTTTCAACAATAAATTTTAATGACTAAATTTTATTACCAGAAAAGATTACAACTAATTGTGTCCTCTGCAAAACGAATTTTTACTTGAGTCCAACATAGGTGTCAATTCTAATTTGAAATAAGTTATGATTTTTCACCCAAAAAATCATATGCATGTTTGTGTACGCAAACCTAGTCTAATTAGGTTTCGCCTCGCCTCGTAAGTGGTAATCTATTGACAAAACAAAAAAAAATACTCCCTCCGTCCCAAATTAATTGCTCAATTTTGACTTTTTAAAATCAAATTGACCATTTTTAAAACTAATCTTTTTACTATTTTTGCTAAAATATAGGTGAAGAAATTATAACCAAAAGAAAGTATATACAATTTATTACTAACTCCAATTTTTATAATTTTATAAATATATTTATATATGTTTAATTATTAATTCTAAAAATAGTCAATTTGACTTTAAATAGTTAAAATTGAGCAATTAATTTGGGACGGAGTGATACTATTGTTTACACTATTTTTTTAAGGAATTAGTATATATTTTTACAAGTGAAAATATTCTTTCCACACGGAGGAAGAAAAGCTTTTGGGGATTGTCATTTTTACTTGTAAGGCGTCAAAGTACCCTTATAAATTGGTAAAATAAAAATCAAACTGTAATGGTATTTTGTAGAGAAAAGGACATTTGGGCTTGTTTGAACATTGAGCTGAATATAATTGTTCCGGTTAAATTCAAGGGTTAATTACATATATTAATACATTTTTGAAAATAATTATAAAAATCATACATCCATAAAATAATTATAAAAGTATTACTCCCTCCGTCCCAAATTAATTGCTCAATTTTGACATTTTAAAGTCAAATTGACCATTTTTAAAACTAATCTTTTTACTATTTTTGTTACAATATAGGTGAAGAGATTATAACCAAAAGAAAATATATACAATTTATTACTAATCTCAATTTTTATAATTTTAGAAATATATTTATATATGCTTAATTATTAATTTTAAAAATAGTCAATTTGACTTAAAAAGGACAAAATTGAGCAATTAATTTGAGACAGAGGGAGTACATTTTTTCATTTTTACTTACAAAAGTATTCTCTCTCCTCTCTCCTTTCATTTTTTTTTCACCCATACTCTCTGCTGTATGAAATCTAAAATTGTTCGAGGAAGAGGAGGAGAGAGGTCATATAAAAGAAAAAATATACTGGAAACTAGAGATAAGCCTTGCAATTTGACTTACATTTGAAACTTTGACAGACGTGCGTACATTTCGTGGTGCAGGTTCTCCTATGTCTCTGGTTCCTTTGAGTTCCAAGTTGCGCGCAGCAGTGAATGATCGAGGAGGAATCTCAGGAGGAGGACCGAATATGTCGTGTCCGCTAAGTTCCTTGCATTTAGTTTGCTTCCAGTAATCTCCTTTAACTTATGCCCTGAGCAAGGCTTCCTGCAAATAGCAAATTCAAACAGTTACAGTGAACATCAATAAAAAGAGAGAGAGAGAGAATCCCAAAAAACAAAAAGCCAAAAGAAAAAAAGGTTGCATGCCAATATATAGTGATAATTTTAATTGAGGGTCACGGTTATTAAAAATTACAGCATAAAGAATAAAATGGGTCAGAGTCTAGTTTTAAGCATTATTACAAATTAATACAAGGCAAATTGAATCAGTTTCAGTAAGCACCAGTAACCTCTGTATTACTGTTTGATTACCTTTGTATTAAAGTTTGATTACCTTTATATTAAGGGTTGGTTACCTTTGTATTAAGGTTTGGTTACTTGTGTATAAATATTGGTTACCTTGGTATTAAAATTTGGTTACCTTTGTATTAAAAGTTGGTTACCTTTGTATTAAAGGTTGGTTACCTTTGTTTTAAGGTTGGATACCTTTTATATTAAGTTTTGGTTACCATTGTATTAAGGGTTGGTTACCTTTTGTATTAAAAGTTTGTTACCTCTGTATTACTATTTGATTACCTTTGTATTAAGGTTTGGTTACCTTTATATTAAGGGTTGGTTACCTTTGTATTAAGGTTTTGTTAGTACTTTTGTATAAAGGTTGGTTACATTGGTATTAAGATTTGGTTACCTTTGTATTAAAGGTTGGATACCTTTGTTTTAAGGTTGGATACCTTTTGTATTAAGGTTTGGTTACCTTTGTATTAAGGGTTGGTTTACCTCTGTATTAAGGTTTGGTTACTTTTGTATTAAAAGTTGGTTACCTATGTATTAAGGTTGGTTACCTTTGTATTAAAGGTTGGTTACCCTCCTCCTCCTCAACTCATTTTACATCACGACGACACAGCCGCCGCCGTCCACCATGAAAATTTTCTCAAGTACTAACTAATACATGCCTTAATAATTATGAAGATGCATCTTCATAATTTGAAGATGCATCTTCATAATCTGCATAATTGTTATTAAATTTTCTCAAGTACTAACTAATATATGCCTTAATTCGTTAAAAAATGAAAATTTTATATAATTAGTTTTTTCTTTTATCTTGTAAATATAAGTAGGTAGCTTAGTTTGTGAACCTCGAATTTTAGCCTAGCATTTTCAATCCTTAATTGTTGTTCCTCAGTTGCTATAGCGGCGTCCTTGGTGGAGGTAGAGACACCACAATTGGGACAGGCGGCCTTTTTAATGATATCCCTCAAGGCCTTATTTTCGTCGCGGAGCTTATCCATTTCTGTTTTCAACAATGAATTTTCATGGCGCTCCTGAATAGCCTGCGACAATTGAAATTCATCATCATCACTTTCTTAATTTCTATTCATCCACCAAACATTTAACAGAGCATAGATCAAGAACAACAAAAAGAGGAGAGAGAAAATAGTTCTAACAGTGTACAAACTTGAAGAAGAAGAAGAGTTTTGAATTTTCAATCCTTAGGTGAAGAACAAATGGTAGCCAGTCATTATCATAAAGTTAATGTGTTGTGTTATTTTTGTAATTATTTTGTGGATGTTTTATTTTTGTAAATACTTTAGAATTGTTGTATATTAGTGTTAAGGACCCTAAATTCAATATACCTACATGGCTATATCACGTGTTTATAGCCCATATAAGATCAGCCCAAATTCATATTAATCGAATCCCATTTTAGCTTTCCAAAATCATAAAGTCCCCAATTTCCACTCCTAATCACGGGATTAGGGGAGAGCAAAAAAACGATTTCGCAACCAAAGAAATCACATCAATCGTTCCGATAGCATATTTTGATTTTTTCAGTAAGAACCGCACCCCTTACGGTTGCAGTTGCGGTTTTGGTATATAATCTGCACCCCTTAAAGAACCGCAAACGTTTAGAATCCTAATTCTTTAATATTTCTCATGTTTTTGTGTATGTTTTAGAATTGTTAAGTTTTATTCAAGTATATTTGTAAATTTAATTTTGAAATATATAATTTTGCATAGTTTAAGATTTTAAGTTTGAAACAATGGTTGTATTGTAGTAATGTACGCATCTTTCAATTTGAGGAATTAGAAGTTATGAGTTAATTTGTGATTGGTTTTCAAGAATTTAACTTCTTGTAGTTGGATATTATTTGTAGTAGCTAGGGATGAAGCAAGAAGTTTTTTCTAGGGGAGTCGAAACATAATACTATAAAGTCATGAATAATTTAATGAGGTCTGGGGCATCGTCTTTGGTCCAAAATTTGTAAAAAAATTTATACTTATTGGTTAAAGTAAGATTATTTTTTTGTATGTTGTACATATACACCCTTTATGTAGGACGTACACAAAGTAGAGTGAATAGAAGTCACAAAATTTGATACTCAATAATGTTAACTAAAAAAGAGGAGTGATAAATTTATGAATTTACTATATTTTAAATTAACTTGAATCAATAAAAATTATTCTTATATTTGGAATAGAAGTGCATTTTTATAATTTTTGGAAAAAGTATCCGTGTGTATTCTATTTTTTCTATAAATCTTGGGAGTCTAAAGTAAAAATATCAAAATTTTATAGACTTAAAAAAAAGAAAATCAAAATCTCAGGGTAGCCCAGGCCCCCTCAGGCCCTATACTCCCTTTATCCCTAGTAGTAACATACTAGCAATGTTTGAGAGTTATTTGAAATTTGAAAAGTATAATATGTTTATTATTATTTTTAAAATTAATTTTTGAGTCGAAACTGCACCATTTGGAGCCGCACCGCACCAATCTTAGCAGTTTCATGTTGCGGTTTCTTATTTAAACAACTGCATCAAAGCAATTTCATGTGTAATTTTTGTTCAGAACTACATCAAACCATACAATGCGCACCCCTACACTAGACTCTCGCGAATTATGCTAGGATGATGTTAGGGACTGTTTACACTATTTTCTTAGGGAATTTTTATATAATTTCACAAGTAAAAATAAATTTTCACAAATGAGAAGTAGCTTCTGAAATTAGTATTTTTATTTGTAAAAATATTTAGTGGCGTCAAAGTGCCCTTATAAATTAGTAAAATAAAATTCAAATTATACTCTTATTTCGTAGAGAAAAGTAGGGCTGTAAACAGACACATTCGAATCCGAATACAATGATATCCATATCCGTATTTAGAAAAAAAATATTGTATCCATATTTATATCCGATATTCGACGAATTTTTTAAGGTACCATTTGAATTCGAATATTATTCGTTTCTGAATAATTATCTAAATTCATTAGCATAATTAATTAAAATTAATAAATAAATAATTAAAAAAATTACTATTATGATATTAATAGAACCTAACACAATCATCAACCATATGATTAAATTATAAAATTCATAAGAGAAAAAATTAATCATTCTATTTAATAAATATCTTTATGGAAGATATTAAAAAATATTATAATTTTATAATAAGACCCGTTCTTTACTCAGGATTATGACATCACATATCTGATTTGATAATATGTTGGCAGACAAATGTTAAACGGATACGAATATGCATGTATCCGTATTCGTATCCGTTTATTTACAAATATCTCTAATTGAATACAAATAATATCCGTTTAAGTCGAATACGAATAATATCCACTTTAAACGAATACGAATACGAACGAATATCCTATTTTTCGATTACCATTTTCAGCTGACATTTGGGCTTGTTTGATCATTGAGCTGAATATAATTGCACGGGTTAAATTCAATATACTCATATCACATATTTATAGCCCATATAAGATCAGCCCAAACTCACATTAGCTTAATCCCATTTTAGCAGTTCAAAATCATACAAAGTGCCCAATTTCCACTCCCTAGTCACTGGACACTAGCGAATTATGTTTGGACAATGTTAGGGACTATTCGATAAACTTGAATGAAAAGTTATTAATGTATAAGAAAATTTGAATGAGTTGAATAGACTAGAAGCTCTGACTAAGGAATAAAATAATGTGTTCGATAATTATCTGTCTAAAATATCTGAGTATATGTATTTTTTCTATTTTAACCTTCTGGACTATTATGAACAAATTTATTTTGTAATTATAAATAAATAATGTTATTTAAGAAGAATTAAATATAAACTTTTGAACAATCTTTGATTGAGTAAACTATTAGTAATATAATTTTAGAAATAAAACACTAAAAATATAAATAACATTAAATCAGTCCATAAAATCAAAACAAAATACTACAATAACATTAATTAAATTGGTTATTGACCAATTTGTTAAAGAAAAATAATTTGTATATAACAAAATTTATTCACAATAGTAAAACAAGATGAAAATTGAATGTAATTTTTAATTGTCAATGAAAGTATGCAAGCAAAAAAATCATTCAACACTTTTTTTACCCATTCAGCCACGATTTTTTGGAAGAATCGTTTAAACATATTTAGACGCATTCAGAGTTTAAAAATTATAAAACAAACAGTCTGAATGACTTATTCGATCAGATCTTGGCTCATTCAGGTCCATTCAGAAAGTCTCAATTTTTTGTCTCCAAATTATGTGTAATTATTGCAATCAATTCATATCTTGTGACGAGCTTGTTTTAGTCTGTTCAATAATTTGAGACGCATTTAACACCAAAGTTTAAGATACAAACATTAACCATCATATTTCACTCCCAAAAACACAAGAAGCAAATCGAAATGAAGCGATGAAGGAGGCTGACCAAAAAACAAGACTGAACATAATTATTCTTGGTCTCCTAATTCCCAATTAGAACATAATTTTCTAACTTAACAGTTAACACTCCCTTCTCCAAAATATAATATCAATAGAAACTTTTTAAGGTTCTCGATTTCTATAAAAAAACGGGAGGTGAGGGCCAATCTAATTTTAAGATAGCATTATATTAATTTGAGATATTTTTAAATTTAAATTAAATTTAAATTTAAATTTATTAATTAAATTTAATAAAATTATGAGTATTTTAAGCTATTTAAAAGGTACAACTGTTTAATTTTACTCTCCAGTAGTTTTAGTCTCTAACATCAAGCATGGCGACATCTTGGTCATGTTAAAATTTGAGCTAGGCCATGGTGCGCATTAAAGTGTGTTATTGCTACTTACCAACAATATATTAATAATATATATATATATAGTTTTATTAGTATTAAAAGAAAATTTGCATGATCTTTTTTCTTGACATTAATTAACCTCTTTCTTTTTTGCCAAGTGAACAAACAAACATCTTTTTGTAACATCATGCTCATTATCAAGTATTTAACCTAAATGCTACTAAATCTTGTCATAATCAAACATGTACATAGTTTATACGGGTGAAAAACAAGGGATGGTCTTGCTAGGATATGATTTTACTAAACTGGGCTTAATAAACAGAGCCCAAATGTTCTATGTTAATATGACTTAAATAAAAGTTCAAAGAAACTCTGCCTCAAGCAAAATCCAATTGATCCACAATGTGGTCAACACTAATTCTCTCTTCATACATACAAGCTTAATAGCCCGTGTAAAGCATGAGTAAGGTTAAAAATGATTTATCAGGTAAATTTTATATATAATATTTTTGAACGACATTTTCTTTAGGAAATTGATATTTCTACACAAGCAAACATGATAGTTCCACAAGGTTTCTCTCGAATAATAGATGGGTCCCACAATCATGTGAGAGTGACCTTGTAGAAATATTAAATTTTACTTGTGAAAATATCATCTTGAGTCAACTCAGCAGTCCAAATTTGGTGACTTAATAGTTCAAAAGTTTTTTTTTCTTCATTTTTTTTATCGTTACTCAATTCTTAGTGACAATGTGAAAAAACATAACTTTTGAACTTTTAAGTTGACTTTTGGGAATATCAAAATTTATGATTAAGAAGACATGAAAATCACAAAAAATAAAAAAATAAAAAGAAACTTTTGAGTCACCAGTCACCAAAGTTGAATTACTGAGTTGACTCGGGACCAATCAAAATGATTCCGTACTTACCTTATTATATATTGGTATAAATCGGTATAAATATGAGATGATACACAAAGATAAATACAAGGTCTCTTTAGATTAATAAACCATCATACATAGTTGAATGCCTTAGAAAAATATTATATATTGATTATCATATTGGAGGGATTTACCAACGGCTTGGACGGTCGAGTCACAATGTGTTTCTAGGTGTAGGTCATAATACTTCTTGACAAAAAAATACGACATCAACAAACCTCCACTTATAAATCTCACTATCACGTTCTCAAATATTTTTACGTGCATCTCTCAAAAAAAAAAAAAAATCTTAAGTCGCCATTTTGAAAAATATTATATATTGATTATCATATTGAAGGGATTAACCAACGGCTTGGACCGTCGAGTCACGATGTATTTCTAGGTGTAGGTCATCAAGTCCAGTAATACTTCTGGAACAAAAACACGACATCAACAAACCTCCATTTTGGTTGATAAGTCATATATGTGAGTGTGACTTTTAGCGGAAGATATCCCACCAACTTCTCTTAGGTATGGTTTGGTTCGCAAATAAAAATATGGTATGATGAAATAAGTCTCATAATAATGTGATAGTTAATTCACCCCTTTTGTATATATTTTATATTTCTATATTGTAATACAGAATGAGAGGCTTTTTAGTTCAAATGTATTTTTGTTTCAAAGTCCTACAAGAAACTTAAGTTTAACAATAAGCTATAAGAATAAGAGGCCTTTTGGCTATAAGAATGAGAGACCTTTTAGTTCAAATGTATTTTTGTTTCAAAGTTTCACAAAAAACTTAAGTTTAATAATAAGCTATATGAATGAGAGGCTTTTTGGCTATAAGAATGAGAGGACATCATCTAATATACATCTATTGTCTTAACTTGGTTTTATAAGTAGAAGAGAGTTCAAGATTAATCTAACCAATGTGGGACTTAGAGACAACCAAATCTTCACTCGATATTCCTTTTATAAAAAAAAATTTCTTTAACTTTTATCATCTAACCAATGTGGGACTTAAAACAATAACAAAAATATTTTACACATGTATTTCTTGGTTCAAATGTCCCACATCGACACTACAAGAAACATAAGTTTAACAATAAGCTATAAGAATGAGAGACCTTTTGGTTCAAATGTATTTTTGTTTCAAAATCCCACATCATCTAATATACATCTCTTATTTTACCTTTATTTTATAAGTAGAAGAGAGTTCAAGATTAATTTTTGTAAGTATATTGGCCTGGGTCTAGCCTTTGTTGGGCTCGGTCCGAAGGCTTTAACAAGCCACATTATTGTATCAAGTCTGACCTACCAATTGAATTGAATGATTAAAAAAAGGCCTCAATTAGGCCTCCAAAAAGTATGGACCGGCCCTGGTAATACTAATATCTTACATTCTAAATAATATAATGTAATAAGTTATTGTATATCAAAGCTATTACATAATTAAGTTGACGTTACAATACGAATGGAATATTTGGAAGTTGAGATTCAATGACAAAGGAATCTAGCTACTTGAAAGAAAGTACATACACACGGTCATTAACTGGTTAGCTAACTTCATCAGTGGCGGAACCAGAACCTTTTATAAGGGGGGGCAAAATAATCAGTAAAAAAAAATTATTTATTGACGTTTGAATTGCTTCTTTCGGTTGTACGACTGAGAGAAGGCAATTGTATCCTGCGAGTCTGTATAATTTGAAAACGCCTCGAAATTTGTTCGTTTTCAATTGTTGAAAAAATATCCTTCTCAATATAAACTACAAGACCGTAAATTTCATCCATAATCTAAAATAAATAAAAACAACAATTGCTAATCAATAATTTCATCAATTTAAACATTTCATCATATTTCATCATTCACCAGACACCAATTCAATTATTCAAACATTTCATCATATTTTCATCAACTAACCAAATTCAATAATTTCAATTATTTTACAAACAATATATCATAAATATACCATAATTTCATAAATTGATAAATATACAATATTAATTCAAATATTCAATGAAAATAAGTAAATAACACATAAATACATAATCTCTAATTTATGGCATAACAAACTCTAAATCACTAATTTAATGACAAAATTAAGCACAAAATTCCTTATTTGTAGCCACACGTAGAGATTAACTCATTAACATATATGAAAAAGAAATACAGAAGGGCCCAGGACGGACTAACCTCAACGGCTCAACCTGGAGACTGGAGAGAGAAAGGGAGAAGCAATTAAATTGATGAATGATATCAGCCTAGCAGGTCAGTGGAAGTATGGTCTCTGGAAGGGATTAAGGGAATTAGCCAATTAGGGAAAGGATAGCAGTTAACATATAAGCCTATAGGCTATAGCAATTAGCAGGTCGGCGGCCGCGAAAAGAAAAATAAGAAGAAGAGGGCTGCTTTGCTGTTTAAGAAAAAAAAGGGTTTTTTTTTTTTTTTTTAAACTTACTAAATGAAACGACGTCGTTTCATTTAGTAAGTTTAAAAAAAAACCTAACTCTTCACCGTCACTGTTGGCTCATTGTTAATCTTTTGCAGAAGGCGGCAGGTCGCCGACGGTCAGCAGGGGCAAGGCAGTATCAGAAGGCAAATCTGCAGAGTAGGAGTCGCCGGAATACCATCTACCAGGGGCATATGCCCCCCCTCGCCCCCCCTAGTTCCGCCTCTGAACTTCATCATCTTTCTCTTTTCATTTTTTGTTTTTTATCCAACGATCATATATATGATTTAGGGACAAATTTGTAAATAATGTATCAGTTTAAAATATATAATTTTTTTTAATTCTTTTAAAAAAATGTTTTTTATTCAAAATTTATACTCACTTGACGCATTTTTAGGGGATTTCTTTCACACGCGCGCGCGCGCGCGCACACACACACACACACACACATATATATATATATATATATGATGTAAATATAATTAAAAGTTTAATTACTCTCTCTGCCCTCAAAAGATGAGTAAAATACAACTTGCACACATATTAAGAAAAATAAAAGTAGAGAAAAACGTTGAAAAAAAAGGTTTTAAATTTATCCTTAGTGGTTCCACAAGATTATATAAATGGATGAATACTTTTATTTTTTTATACTAATAGACCCTACTAAATAACTAAGTTACCATTCACTTTATGTAATTTATCGCATTCTTTTAAGGACAAAAATATTTGTACATTTAGTTATCTTTTTGGAGACAAAGGGATCAGAGTATATTACATCTTAAAAATCGTGCCAAAATACTTTGAAAAGGATGAATATCTAATCGCGACATAAGTTATATGGAACAAATGAAGAAAGAAAGTGCTGATAATTCGAAGTATTCCATGTATTTTATGTGGGTTATATTTTCTCAATGTTATATATACTATATATTTCTTCCACTATAAAATATTAGATCAAAATTATCTTTTTGAATTTAATTCATAATAATTATAATTTTAAAATTGATGTGAATTTATTTACTTTTTTGAATTTAGAAAATACTTTATACTTAACTTAAAAAGTTAAATTTGATCTTAGAATTAAATAATGTCTAATTATGGAGTAACATTTTGGTACAGTGATATTTTTTTTCTTCCCACTACTAGAAAATTGGCCTATACCGACGAGGTATAGCGACGGTCGGGACGGAACCGTCGCTATAGGGTTCTATAGGTATAGCGACGGTCGTCGACCATCGCTATAGACCATTTTTCTAGTAGTGTCCTTTGACTTCTTCATGCACATTACTTAACATTCAATTCTCCTGGCAGCTTTGGTGATCCAATCGAATTCAAAATAAATGTCCGATAGCAAACCGATCGGTTAATTTAATAAGAAATGAGAGTTAACACGCGATTTCATTGGTACCATCCAACCGAATCCAATTCAATTGTTTACTTAATTTAGTGAGTGAATTTTCAAGTTCAACCAATCCATTTTCAAAATCTCAAGTATAAGAATTTTGAGAAAGTCTTTCTTATTATAAGATCGTGATTGGATACGCATATGTTTGGTAAAGAGAATAATCTTCTTCTTTGAGTTTGAGAATAATCAAAAATAAAAGTGTTCAATTAGAATATGAAAACGTGACTAAAATGGTCATAGTTACTCTTCGAGACTGAGTGGAAAAGGGGATACTTAACATTCAATTCTCCTGGCAGTTTTGGCACTTATTTTTGTCGTGAGTCAACTCGGCCCTTACTTAACATTCAATTGTCTGGGTTTTAGACTGTTGGGTTGCTTACCATTCTTTACGTCTCTTCTGTTTGTTATGTTTTGAGGAAGGAGGCGAAATTAATGGAGTTTTTATGAGAAGTGAAATGTAGAGAGAGAGAGATTAATTGAAGGGGTTTAATGGAAAGGATTTGGTTCTCCTTCTCAAGGCTACTTCTTTTCTGCATATTTTGTTGGGGGTTGTAATATGGGCAATGAGAAATGGGTGATGACTTTTCAACTACTATCTCAAAATATAACATCATCATTATTCATTTTTAAAAGTCAACTTAATATATTTTTAAACTTAAAATTAAGAAGATTTAGTAAAAACTATGAAACATTAAATCTGAATGAACTGAATAGAATAAAAGTTCTGAATACGGAATAAAATGATGTGTTTGGTAATTGTTTATCTAAACATCTAAATAAATATATGTTTTTAATTCAATCTGAGTTGTTATGAACAAATTTATTGTGTAATTATAAATAAACAATATTATCTAAGAAAAATTAAATATAAACTTTGAACAATCTTTGATATAGTATACTATAAGTAATATAATTTTAGGAATAAAATACTAAAAATATTAATAACATTCTATCAGTCCATAAAAATCAAAACAAAGATTACAACAACATTCATTAAATTGGTTAACAAAATAATTTGTACATAACAAATTTTGTTTACAATAGTAAAACAAGATAGATATTGAATGCAATTTTTAATTGTCAATGAGGGTATGTAAGTAAAAATATCATGCAACACTACTTCTTACTGATTTAACCACAATTTTTTTGAAAAATTGTTTAGACACATTCAAAATTTAAAATTTGTAAAACAAACGGCCTGAATGACTTATTCGGTCAGATTTAGACTTATTTAAAAGTAAACAAACACCCTTTATAATTACTAATAGTTTTTAGACAATTTATAATATTCATCATTGTGTTGATTATAATTAAAAAAAATTATATTAATTTTGAGTTTAAAAATATCTCAAATTAACTTCAAAAAATTAATAATGCTCTTTATTTTAGTACGGAAGGAGTATTAAATTGCACTCGGAGTCCTCATGTACATCAAAATATTGCCTTCGTCTATATATTTTGTTGTCTTATGCTCATTCTGTGGGTGATGTGTCTTGTAGTTGTTTCTAATAAAAACATAATTGTCATTGTGATTCTGTGTTTGAGGTTGGTAGGAATAATTTGATATTTTAATTTTTACTTCAATATACTACTAGACCATTTACAATATTTGAATTATGTGAATTTGTATGAGTTTTCACTTTCCATTTAATGCCACGTGCTCACAAGGAAGAGAATAAAAACTAAACAGAGAGTTTATATGAGAAGAGTTTTGTTATATATTGCGATAAATTTATATCGAATTATAATTGCGAAATTTATCAATATATGAGCAGGGACGAAACCAGGATTTGATCTTAGGGGGGGCCAATTTTTTTATCAAGTCATAAATAATTTGGCGGGGGTTCGGGGGCAGCGCCCCCGAGCCAATTTTTTTTTAATACTTTTGTACTTTCGGGTCACACACATACATATATATATATATAATATTATAGGGAGATATACATATATTGAGAGGATATGAGTCATATGTGGTTAAAATTTAACTGACAAAATTATAAATTTTCAATTTGACCCCGTATAATAGAAAATTTATAAAATTTTAGTGAAGTCAATTTATATATAATACTTAAAGATCTATAATCTATTTATAAGTGTATGAATTTGGCTAGTTAAGATCAGAGTGAGACCGATGTGTAAACTTATATCTTGTTACAAAGAATGTGTTGTGATCGTTAGTTTGGTAGTAAAGAAATCATTTTCCTCTGAAGCATTGCATTTTCCTTGAGGGGGGCCAAAAATAATTTTTTTGAAACTTTGGGATGGAACTTACAAAATTTTCAAACCTTGGGGGGGCCGTGGCCCCTCCAGTCCTATTGTAGTTTCGTCCCTGTATATGAGATTGGTAGGAATTATAGGAGAGTCTCACTTATTACACATCTCTCTAAAAAGGTTACCATTAATACTTATTCACATAACTGACAATTAAAAAATCAACGTAAACATTCACAATATATATCATTTTTCATATGAGAATTATCTTAATATGTGGTACATTTAGTTATGTTGTAAATAAATCTTTTTAGTGCTTCTCGACTCCTTTATATTTTAATATTTTTCCTGATTCATAAAATCAGTCTCATTTATAAAATTTGTAAACTTTAGTGTGTGTGTGTATATATATATATCTTCTTCCATGTTCATTTTTAAATATAATCAGCATTTAATTTAATGTGAATGAAATTGTGTTTGTTAAACTTTATGATATTATGTCATTTCTTATTATCATCAACAAAAAGAGGAATATTTTTGTGAAATAAATTATGATCAAGTAATTTTATCTTTTAATTTTATTCACTTAGAGAATTAAATTTTTGATCTTTTTTAGATGATTAAGCCGCATACAAAACAAAATAACTTTAAATACATCATGTTACTTAGCATTAAATTTATCAAGGTAGTACTATTTAGAAAAGCCAAAACAATAAAAAGAAAAAAGAAAAATGATCTACTTAGTTATTTAAAATTTGCTATGTCAAATAAGCATTGTACCACAAAAGTAGCTACGTTCTCTAAAACAATTTTCCCAACAACCCGTGCAAAATAGCGTAAAGTATGGTGCGATTCGAAGTTTAAATCGCACATAAAATTACTTGGGTGCGTTAATACCAAATTAATTAGGGAAGCAACTATAGGAATTGCAAACAAGGAAATTACCAAAGAAATTAGTAATTATGAAGCCATGTCAGATGAGAAAGACTGAGAACAGAACCTAGTGGATGTCGTTGAAAATTATGACATTGCAACTCAAAAGGAGAATACACAAATAGCAAAATTTTTACGCGGACATGATAATTAGACATGAGTTCTTTATAATTTTATTTATTTGAATTTTGACTCTCCATTATAAAAAATGGGGGGTCAAAATACAAATAAGTAAAATTATAAAGAGTTCATGTTCAATTATCATGTCCGCATAAAAGAGTTTCACAGATAGATGATGAGTTGGAGTGATGTAGTCAAGCCAATTCTGGATGAGTTCAGTGATGTATTTTCAGAGGAACTGCCTGAAGGATTACCCCCAATGCGGGATATACAACATCAGATTGATCTGGAACCCGAGGCATCCTTACCCAATCGCCCAGTATCGGATTTTGACGTTTTCGGAGCCTAATTTCATTGGAAATGGGTCAACGATCAAAAGTCACCAACTTCGCTCGTGAGCTGCAGGGGTTTTGGGCCAAATTCCATCGTTTAGGCCTTCAAAATTGTATTTTATTGTTTTCGGGTTATTTTTGTAACTTTCTTTATTAGTTTTCCTTTTCCGTTTGGGATTCCACTATTAGGGTTTTGCTATTTAAGTGTTTGTTATGATGGGATTGAGCAGTTTTTGATGAATAATAAGATTTCTTCTATTTACCAAAATTCTCTAAATTAGAATTTTATTGCCTCTTTTCTGGAATTCGTAGAATCAACAGGTTGTAGAAGGTTATCGTTGACAATCGTGCGCGATTCAACAATTGATAACGATTTTCGTTACTTCCGCTACGTCATGGAGGATCTAAAGGCATTAGATGGGTTTAGAAAGTCAAGGAGGAGTTCAAAGAAACCAAGTTGGATGAAAGATTATGACGGTTAGAAAAGGCAAACATGGCAAGAAAAGATTGTAGTTTGGTAATTGGAATATATTTCTACTATCTAAAGTTATTACTAAAATAAGGATGATTCCCACGTGTAGGGCATAAATATATTTCATAGAATACTATGTTTAATTCTTAGTTTATATGCTGTAGAATGGTAACAGTATGAGTATTGCTTGAATATTAAAATTTCTCTATCTTTTCATCCTTATTCCTTCTGGAGTTTTGGCTGAGACTAGAATATCAACCGCATGCGGTTTGACAATTCAAAAATAGCGTATGATATCGCTTGTGATTAATACGGTGTGATTTTAAAATTTACGGTGCAGTTTCATTTGGTTCGTTTTCGATTCCAAAACTAATTGTCATAATCAACAATAATATTCAATACATCAAATTTATTTTTATGTAGAAAAAATCGTACATGACATCAACATAATAACATCAAACAACAAGTTTTAGGTTTGAAATCTATTACTCATGAATGTTTCAACATTGCTAAAACCATTGCACTTCAATTAAAAATATTTCTAGCAAAAAATAAGAGTTTAAAAGAGCATAACAAACTTAAAATTGTCTAATATATTTTTAAGAATTAGGATTCCTCGACAAACTCAAATCTCCATGAAAGCATCCTAATAATAAACCAACAAGAGAAAACAGTCTTCTTCTCTAATATTTGGTGTGTATGTGTATATATATACATACATACATACATATTAATGACCTATATAACTTTAAAAAATTAATAATATATAAGAGCGGTGCAGTGCGGTTTAAACAGTGCGGGAACCTCCTAAAATCACACTCAAACCGCATATGCGATTTTCTAGCCATTCTAATGCTGCCAGTCGGAACCATTGGTGCGACTCAATCATAGTGGTTTGGTCGATTTTTGTGCGGTTTCGAGGCCGATTTTGATTCCTTACTCGACCGTAGTACGAAACACAGGTTTCCAGATAGTATTTTTAAGTTATGCTTTTAATTAGCTTACATGTAATATTCTTTGTAGACACCTAAAATTTTCACATCTTTTCTCTAACAATGGCAGGAGGGTAATAGCGTCATTCTATTTCAAGGCAAAGATGTCAAAGTAAAGAATACAAGGTTCAAAATGATTATTTGGAGTCCGCACAATGACCTCTAGGAGGCAAGCTACAGAAAAGGAGATGAACGACTAGTCTGCGTTTATAGGATGGTTTTTCCCTTTTTTCTCCATCTTTTCGAATTTGAAATTAATTGATAGACTCCACGGCACGCTTGCGTGAGGTGGTTGTCGCCCGGATCGTTTCTAACAAGTTGATAGGATGGATAGCTTGCAACACCTTAACCCCTCGCCTATATGTAGACGGTAATCTTGGTACAATTGCTTGCAAATGAAGTTTTGCGTAGGATGGACACCAACGACACCTCGACCCCTCGCTTATGTTGAAGCGGTAATCTTGGTACAATCGACGATTGATGCGGTAGAAGACGCCACACACAACTATGATTGGTTGTATGATAAGTCGAATATGAATCTCAAAGAAAACTAAGGAATACTTAGGAATTCTCAAGAACCACAAGAAAAGAACAATCTCACAATAATGATGATAATCTGAATATTAATGAATCATTTCAAGTTTACAATAACACCTATTTTTACTAGTTTTAGAAACAAACTAGAAGCTTCTAGAAGCACACACTCTTTGAAATACAAGCACACAAATTTGGAAAAGTAGCAATCATAACACATGTAATTGAACCTAAATACTGATATCATGTTTTGGGTGAAAGAAGGTTCGAAAATCAAGAAAGTCAAGAAATGACAAATTGCATCCAGGAGGTTCTCGCCGGGGCGAGAAAATTGTATTGAAAATTCTCGTCGGGGCGAGAGTTTTGTAGTGTAAAAACCTCGTCGGGGCGAGCCTCTCGCCGGGGCGAGAAAATTGGCCTGTGAAAGCTCGCCGGGGCGAGCTAGCCTGCTTCATGCAAACGGTTTTCTTTCATCGTTTTGATCGCTACATCCATTCGTAACATATTTACAGGTTTCATACGCTTGGACTCCACCTCCATAACTTCTATATTTGATCCAACCTCGTTCCATAGTTCATGTATCATCCCGTTAAGTCCGTCTTTGAAGGTTTTAGCTCGAGCTTTAGTAATGGGTCCAAGTGGCAATTGCAATGGGTCTTCTCAGGTTGTGTCACGGGTTTCTGGATCATGGATGTCCTCATCATACCTCTCCTCTTGAAAAGGATTTGTCCTCAAATCTTCACCTACATCAAACGGGCTTAGATCAGAAACATTGAAAGTTGCACTAACAGTATACTCACCGGGTAAATCCAATTTGTAAGCATTGTTGTTAATGCGTTCAAGCACTTGAAATGGTCCATCTCCTCTCGGGAGTAGTTTCGAACGTCTTTGCGCAGGAAATCTTTCCTTACGCAAGTGAAGCCATACCCAATCCCCGGGTTCGAAGATTACTTGACGCCGACCTTTGTTGGCTTGTCGAGCATATTGATCCGTCTTCTTCTCAATGTTAAGCCTTGTCTTCTCATGTATCTACTTAACAAAATCAGCTTTGTTTTTGCCATCCATGTTAGTATACTCAGAAATAGGTAAAGGTGCTAAATCCAATGGTGTTAAAGGATTAAAACCATACACAATTTCAAAAGGTGAGGATTTAGTAGCCGAGTGAACATACCTATTATAAGCAAACTCAACATGAGGTAAACATTCTTCCCAAAGCTTAATATTCTTATTAATGATAGCCCTCAATAATGCAGATAGAGTCCTATTTACTACTTCCGTTTGACCGTCAGTTTGTGGATGACAAGTAGTAGAAAACAACAGTTTAGTTCCTAGTTTACCCCACAAAGTTTTCCAAAAGTAGCTCAAGAACTTAGCATCTCTATCCGAAACAATTGTTCGGGGCATGCCATGCAGACGCACAATATCTCTAAAGAATAAATCAGCAATATGGGATGCATCATCAGTTTTATGACATGGAATGAAATGTGCCATTTTTGAAAATCTATCTACGACCACAAATATAGAATCATGACCGTACTTAGATCTAGGTAAACCCAATACAAAATTCATAGACAAATCAATCCAAGGTTCACTCGAAATTGGCAATGGTGTGTATAACCCATGGGGTTGAACACGAGATTTAGCTTGACGACAGGTAATGCACCTATCACAAATTCGTTCCACATCTCGTTTCATATGGGGCCAATAGAAATGTTCTTTTAATACAGATAAGGTCTTATCAACACCAAAATGTCCCATTAAACCTCCTCCATGTGATTCACGAACCAATAGTTCACGTAAAGAACTTGCAGGTATACACAATCGATTCTCACGAAACAAGAACCCATCCATCTTGAAGTACTTACCTACAACATTCTTTTCACAAATTTTAAACTCTTCACAGAAATCATGGTCATTAATATACAATTCTTTGATTTGTTCAAAACCAAGTAATTTTGTGTCGAGAGTATTTAACAGCACATACCTTCTTGAGAGAGCGTCGGCAACGACATTCTCCTTACCTTGCTTATACCGAATAACATACGGGAATGTTTCGATGAACTCCATCCATCGTGCATGTCTCTTGTTCAACTTGTGTTGACCTTTCAAATATTTCAATGATTCATGATCCGTGTGAATCACAAATTCCTTAGGCCACAGGTAATGTTGTCAAGTCTCCAAAGATCGAACTAAGGCATATAACTCCTTGTCATAGGTAGGATAGTTCAAAGTTGCTCCACTCAATTTTTCACTGAAATATGCAACGGGTTTTCCTTCTTGCATCAACACAGCTCCAATGCCTAAACCTGAAGCATCACATTCAATTTCAAAGGTTTTAGTGAAATTTGGCAATACAAGTAAAGGAGCGTTAGTTAATTTTTCTTTAATCAATTTAAACGCTTTTTCCTGTGCATCACCCCACTTGAATCCTACACTCTTTTTGATTACTTCGGTGAGTGGTGCTGTGACTTCGCTGAAATTCTTTACAAACCGTCTATAGAAACTCGCGAGCCCATGAAAACTACGAACTTGACTGACATTCGTAGGAGTTGGCCACTCTCGGATTGCTCGTATCTTCTCATCGTCAACCTGTACTCCCTGTGCACTGACAACAAAGCCAAGAAACACAACTCGATCCGTACAAAATGTGCATTTGTCCATATTAGCATACAATTTTTCTTTTCGAAGCACATCTAGGACAGATTTTATATGCAATGCATGCTCAACTAAATCCTTGCTGTAGATCAAAATATCATCAAAGTAGACAACTACAAATTTCCCAATGAAGGGACGCAAAACATGGTTCATTAATCTCATGAACGTGCTAGGAGCATTAGTTAACCCAAAAGGTAAAACTAACCACTCATATAACCCATATTTTGTCTTAAAAGCAGTTTTCCATTCATCCCCTTCATGCATTCTAATCTGATGATAGCCACTTTTTAAGTCAATTTTAGAAAACACACAAGATCCATGCAATTCATCCAACATGTCATCTAACCTAGGAATAGGATGCTGATATTTTACCGTGATGTTATTTACCGCTCGACAATCAATGCACATACGCCACTTCCCATCTTTCTTAGGTACTAGAATAACAGGAACCGCGCAGGGACTCATGCTTTCCCTCACAAAACCTTTGTCCATTAGCTCGTCAACTTGCCTTTGCAATTCCTTTGTTTCCTCGGGATTGCTTCGGTATGCCGGGCGATTTGGAATGGTCGCGCCTGGGACAAAGTCAATTTGATGCTCAATTCCCCGAATTGGTGGTAATCCTTGTGGAAGTTCCTCGGGAAATACATCCTGATAATCCTGTAAAAGAGTAGAAACAACACTAGGCAAAGAAGGATTATTAGCGTTAGTATTTAAAAGTGCCTCCTTATACCGAAGTATAATCATTGGCTTTTTTGAATCCAAAGCTCGCCTTACATCACTCTTTTTTGCAAAAATGTTTGTTTTTCTCTCTTCTTTCTTTTTTCTCTCTCTTTTGTTTTCTTTTCATGATCTCTCTGTAAGTGTATTTGATCCTCATGCACTTGTTTTGGTGACATAGGACACAAGGTAACTTTTCTTTGATTGTGAACAAAAGAGTACTCATTAGTAAAACCATCGTGTTTTACTCGCCGATCGAACTGCCAAGGTCTCCCAAGTAGTAAATGACCTGCCTGCATAGGAACTACATCACAAAGGATCTCATCAACATACTTTCCAATTATAAACGGCACTGATACTTGCTTGGTAACTTTAATGTCGCCGCTGACATTGAGCCACTACAATCGGTATGGGTGAGGATGTTTGGATGTTGTAAGTCCCAATTTCTCCACCATGGTGATGCTTGCCACATTTGTACAGCTCCCACCATCAATTACAACACAACAGATCTTACCATTTACCATGCACCGAGTATGAAATAGATTCTCTCTTTTCTCGCTGCTTTCTTCTTTTACCTGTGTACTAAGCATTCTCCGTGTAACCAATACTTCGCCATGCATAGCAACCTCTCTATCTTCCTCTAATGGTGGCATAGAGTCATTGTCACTATCTTCTTCCTCGGTCTCCAAATCCCCATTATCAAGCAATAACATAGTTCTTTGATTTGGGCATTGATTTGCAATATGTCCCCTTCCTTGACATTTAAAGCATACAATATCTCGATTACGGCTAGTAGAAGGTGTATTAGTTTTACCTTGCACTACTTGGGTAGCCGCTCCTTGCTTGATTTCTGGCTTTGGTTTGAAAACAGTTGGCTTTTCCTCACGCTTCACATTATTGGTTTTCCATGATGAACCTGTGGTAGGATTTGTTCGTTGGCCACCTCTCCTCTTAAGTTGCTTCTCTATTTTGATAGCCATGTGCACCATGTCTTCCAATACCACATAATGTTGACGTTCCACCAAATCTGCAATATCCCAATTTAAACCTGCTGAAAATCGGGCCATGGTTGCCTCATTATCCTCATTGATGTCAGCTCTAGACATTAGCATCTCCATCTCCTTGAAGTAGTCCTCCACACTCTTGCTTCCCTGTCTCAAATTTTGTAAGTTTCGAAACAGATCTCGATAATAGTGGCTTGGGACAAACCTCTTTTTCATTACAGCTTTCATTTCTGCCCAAGTCTCGATTGGACGTTCTCTGCACCTCCTTCGGCTGATCATCAATTGATCCCACCAAGTAACTGCATAGTCTGAAAATTCGGTAGCTGCAATTCTAACTTTCTTGAGATCCGAGTAGTTGTGACAGTCAAAGATCCACTCCATTTTCCTCTCCCATTCTAAATATGCCTCGGGATCACTTCTGCCTTGGAATGTGGGAATTTTCATTTTGATGCTATCAAGATTGTTGTCCTCTCGATTTCGGCCGCCTCTATCCTTTGCAAAATGTCTCCTAGGGATAAAGTCAGTTTCTCGATCCTCTTCCTCACTAAACCTTTCATCATAGTAATTTGTCTCCTCTAGCCTTGCTTCCTTTTGTTGGGTCTTTCCTTTTGGGCGCCCACCCGGAGGGATTTGAGTTCGTTCCCCTCGAGTGTCACTCAATTGATCGATGCGATCATGTACTTGCTCCATAGCCATCCCCAATTGTCTAGAAAATTCTTTCATCATAGCCTCCATCATGAGTTTTGGGTCAAAATTCGATGTAGAAGGTTCATTTTCAATTGTCTTATCCCTTGTGTTAGACATAATTCCTGCAAAATAAAGATTAGTAGAAAACAAGTTCCTCACCACTCCCTTACGTGTTTCACTCAAACAATATATCACACAAATAGGAAACGCTCGTGTATCACACAATTAGGCTTTTACCCTCAATCAAACTTACTATAAAGATTAGTAGAAAACAAGTTCCTCACCACTCCCTTACGTGTTTCACTCAAACAATATATCACACAAATAGGAAACGCTCGTGTATCACACAATTAGGCTTTTACCCTCAATCAAACTTACTACTCTTGCCTTTTTCCGCTCGTAGTTCTCTCTAATAGGTTCTTTTTGAATTCTCACAAATATTACCTCAATTCTCTAATTACAATTCAATGATAACTTATCAAGAACACAATATAGAAAGTGCGACTCTCCACAAGACTTCCAATCGTCAAATATGATTCTTGCAAATGAAAATCTCAATGGTAACAATTCACAATACAAATTTTCTGCTATATATATTTTTATGCAGTTTTTTTTTTTGACTATAATTCAACAACAAAGGTAAAGATAAGTAACTTGATAGGAAACTTAGCTTTGATACCAAATGATAGACTCCACGGCACGCTTGCGTGAGGTGGTTGTCGCCCGGATCGTTTCTAACAAGTTGATAGGATGGATAGCTTGCAACACCTTAACCCCTCGCCTATATGTAGACGGTAATCTTGGTACAATTGCTTGCAAATGAAGTTTTGCGTAGGATGGACACCAACGACACCTCGACCCCTCGCTTATGTTGAAGCGGTAATCTTGGTACAATCGACGATTGATGCGGTAGAAGACGCCACACACAACTATGATTGGTTGTATGATAAGTCGAATATGAATCTCAAAGAAAACTAAGGAATACTTAGGAATTCTCAAGAACTACAAGAAAAGAACAATCTCACAATAATGATGATAATCTGAATATTAATGAATCATTTCAAGTTTACAATAACACCTATTTATACTAGTTTTAGAAACAAACTAGAAGCTTCTAGAAGCACACACTCTTTGAAATACAAGCACACAAATTTGGAAATGTAGCAATCATAACACATGTAATTGAACCTAAATACTGATATCATGTTTTGGGTGAAAGAAGGTTCGAAAATCAAGAAAGTCAAGAAATGACAAATTGCATCCAGGAGGTTCTCGCCGGGGCGAGAAAATTGTATTGAAAATTCTCGCCGGGGCGAGAGTTTTGTAGTGTAAAAACCTCGTCGGGGCGAGCCTCTCGCCGGGGCGAGAAAATTGGCCTGTGAAAGCTCGCCGGGGCGAGCTAGCCTACTTCATGCAAACGGTTTTCTTTCATCGTTTTGATCGCTACGTCCATTCGTAACATGTTTACAGGTTTCATACGCTTGGACTCCACCTCCATAACTTCTATATTTGATCCAACCTCGTTCCATAGTTCATGTATCATCCCGTTAAGTCCGTCTTTGAAGGTTTTAGCTCGAGCTCTAGTAATGGGTCCAAGTGGCAATTGCAATGGGTCTTCTCGGGTTGTGTCACGGGTTTCTGGATCATGGATGTCCTCATCATTAATCAAACTTGATGCCATTGTGTAGCTCTTAAAAAGAGCTTTTGGAATTAGTATGACACGTTTTCTAACTCTTCCATGTTTGAATGTTATGATCGTTTCAGTGCACAACACGAAAAATCAACTACGCGACACGAAAAACGAAAACAGGTGGGCCACGCCGTAGGACTATCGCAGGTGGACCTGCGATTGCTGTAGGTAGACCTGCGGCAGGCTTAGGGTGCCTATATAAGACTAAGTTGGCTCATTTTTTAGAAAAAGAAAACATTTTAAAGAGAGAAAATGTATTATCTAGGGAGAGAAATAGAGAGAGTAAGAGAGAAACCTCTCTAAATCCAATCTAGATCTAGTTTTTCTCATCAAATCTCCCACCAATCTATAGACAAGTCATCCATACAAGGCTTAAGGAAGAAGAAACTCGTACTCCCAATGTCCATTTCTCATCTTTATACTAGATTTAGCTTATTTTGTTAATTATTGTGGTTGAGTTTTGTTTGTTTATGATTGTTTCTTCATTTAAGGCTCTCATAGCATCCTAGATCATATCTAGAGGTGTTTGGATCCTATTTTAAGTCATAGGTAGTTAGAGAGGATTTCTCACTATAGAAATTCCTCCTAACCAACTTTTAAAGTCATTTTAAAGGTGATTTGATATAGATCTAGCTCATTTTTGTCGATTGGTGTGCTTGAGTTTTGTTTGTTTATGATTATTTCTTCATTTGAGGCTCTCCTAGCATCCTAAATCATATCTAGAAGTGTTTGAATCTTATTTTTCGGTTTATGGATGGTTAGAGAAGATTTCTCATGAATGGAATCTCCTCCTAATTAATTGAGGATATCCTTTTAGTAATTTATCGATTTTGACTTTAATTTAACTCCTTTTACAAATTATTTTTGCTTGGTAGTTATTTTCTATTGATTTCTAGGTCACCTAAATATCCTAGATTAATATCTAGTGGTGAGGGGGATCCTACCTTTTGGCCAACGAGAAATTCTTATGAATATAATCTCCTTATAGCCAATCTAGGATATATTTCCGATTAGATCTCGATGTATTGTGTTCTAAATTTATGGAATCTTAGATTTATGAGTTTCATTCCACAACTAGATCATCCTTTAGGAAGTAGATCGAAAGGAAGGTATTCGCCTAGGAAGGCAATTTGACATTCTCGTTGATGGGCTCTTTTACCTCTAACTAGAAATATCGTAAGAGAAGGAAGAACTAAGGCATTGGAATCCCCTAGTTCAAAGCTTGATGGCAGTTTCTCTTTCTAAACCAACTCCCGCTCCAGTTCGCCCTGCTTCTACTTATGGGCTAAGGAAATCAGTTAATAAAAGAATAGAAAAAGCTTTTATTGTGTCACTTAAGTTATATAGGAATTCCTCGGATATGGATAGTTCCAATAAGATTTCACTCTTGAACAAAAATCTATTTTTTTGATTTATTTCATCTATTCTGAAAGAAGGTAGAGGATAATCTCCCAACTTCAAGCCATGAAGCATTTTAGATTATAAGTCCCTTTAATAAATCTCGTCGATATGTAATATATCCTTGCAATTTTGATATTAGTTGGTTATATAATTCGATTCATATGATATAGTTAACGATATAATTATGATGCGTTGATTTGTTGTGTGATCTATGAATGTAGAGTTTACGGAAGTACTTTCCTAAACTCTAAACTCCGTTTATATATCTCGTCGATGCGTTGTTGGATATGATTACGAATCATGTGAGCCTATGAGTGAATTCAAGACCCTTAAACATCGTGTTTAACGAGAATTAAAAGATATTCCCACGATGGACATTGTTAACTGTTGTAATTTTGCGATTAAATGATTGTAAATGTAATTCGGGCTTTAAAACGATATCGAGTGTTTCCATCCCACGGAAATTAGATTTAAGGCCTCTTGATAGTGGACTTAGTTATTTTGAGGTGCTTGGAGTTATTTAGATGACTTACATGCCCACCGGTAACTCCAACCCTATTGTCGGTGCTTGATTTTATCTTTCGACATACGAAAACGATTTTCGAACGAAATTGCAAAGATCTTTTAAAATTAAATCAAACTAGGTTATTAGATTAATTCTAGGCTAAAATTGAAAGTAATAGAGGGCATCGATTCCTATTTGACGAAGAGTTTGTAAAACAATATTTTCCCTAAAACGACACCTTAAAATTCTTGTCAAGCGAAATTAAGACGAAACTTTTCATTCGAATCAAATCCTTCGAGCATAGGTTCAAAGAGGCTCAAAAGTTGCTTTCAAGATAATACACTTACCTAAAACTTTGATGACCTTAGGAAACGACCCCTAGGTTATTTACATTTCACGACTCGATTCTAGAAGATGATACCTTAGATTCCACGACTTGACCTTAGGAGATGACCCATATGTTATTTATATTTTCACGACTTGATTTTAGGAGACGACACCCTAGATTCCACAACTTGACCTTAGAAGATGACACCCTAAATTTCAACTTCAAATTACAAAATCGAATTAACTCTAGGAGACGATACTCTAGTTTTCCCTAAATGACACAATTCATATAAACGCAGAACTCAAACAGACAATTCACGTTTCTCAAGACAATATATTTAATCTTTTAAGAAAAATATTAGGAAAGCGGTAATCGTGTTTCACGAAAGTCAGGAGGGTGCCTAACACCTCCCCCTTGCTTAAGCAAGCCTCCGAACTCTATGAATTTCGATTGCGAATCAATTTTACAATCACATAATGGATCACCTCGATGATCAAAATCTAAAAATCCAAATGAGTTGGCACATCCATTTAAATTTTTACCAACTGTCGATTCTGTCTAATTAACCCCCATTAAAATCAAACTTTCAAACTCCATCGACACTTATGTCGATTTTTCCAAAATCATCCTTAAAATCCACGATCTGTAATAAAAAGCCATAAAAGAAAATTTCCGGCATCGACATTCTTAATTTACAGTTAAACTATGTATAATTAAAAATGTATAATACCTTTTTGACATGATAAAAATGCATTTTAATAAGAAAAAAAATAGAATTAGACCAGTTGATAATGAAAACTGTTATCTTATATTAAATAATTATGTTTTATTTTTATTTTGTTAAACTATCATAACAATATCTTTAATAATTTAATTTGTTTGTATGAATTTAATCTTATAGAAGTTGCAATATATAGGGGGTGGATTATTATTGATAGCAAACACCTCAATTATTATCTTAATTGCCTTGATTTATTTATCTAATATATAAGTAGATGATTACACATTTTATTATTTTTCAGTATTTTTAATTGCTTTCATTCAACATTTTTTCTTGTTTGTAAACTAGAAACATGTATATAGTTCATATAAGTCACAAATATATCTCGGATTTTGGAAAGAACAAAATACAATTTTATTAAAAACTTATTTAAAATATCAGTAGAGTCCTACATTGATAAAATATCTTTTCATTATGACATATTTTGTATTAAAGATATATTTCATTTATAATATTTCACTTGCTTAGATATCTATTATGAGATATATTTAGAATTAAACATAATATATGTTTCTAATTAAAAATATTTTTTTCAATTATCTCTTCTCTATTCCAAAGTTTATTAGATATCTATAAATTATAACATATTTTTTTTTGGAATATAAAATTAGGAGTTACTATTTTCCCAAGAAAAATATGATATTTTCACAATGTCTCACTCACATAAAGGTAGAACTCACTCACTATTCATGTGAGAAAAATCTTTCGAAAATATTAATTTTTTCTGTGAAAATATTAATTCCCTATAAAATATTTTTAGTTATAATTTTGAGCATATATCACTAATTTTAATTAATTAAACAAATTGTGAAATAAATCAAACTCAAATAATAACCGAACTAAATATCTAAAAAATTGGGCATAGCCTCGTTCATGCCGGTATTAATTAGTAGCTAGCTACGGTTTAAAAATTGACTACCTTGTCAACAATGTTTTAACATGATTGAGACTGAGAGCCTATTGAATTTCAAATTCATTTTTTGTTACCTGATTTTCACTTTAGCCTTCTTATTTTTTTTTTTTTGTAAGGATTATAATATCGAAATTATATTCTCATATATTATAATTTTAAGACTATTGATCCTAGAATTAAATAATCATAATCACTTGTTAGTTTTTTATAAGATTGTTCATGAGATAACTTAAAATAATCTCATGTTATATTTGTTTTATTCAGAATTATTTAAAGGATTGGATAAAACTTACTGTTTGGACTATTAGAGCCTTGCCATTAGTAACAAAGATATCATATTTTATGATATATCGATCACTTTAAACAAAGTTAAATGTTAATTTTATCTAAAAAATTTAATCCCAAATGGCAGAGATTATAATACTTAGTTGGACATAGGATTAAATAGTCTCCCCTTTTAAGTTACTTTATTATCCCGAGACTAATAGTCTCAAGTTTATTTTTAAAAACAAACAAGAGACTTATGATTAATAGTCAAATCCAAGTGTTATCCTTACAAACAAACATGACCTTAGAGAATTACTATTTTCACAATTTTTTTTTATATTTTCATAATGTTTTACTCACATAAAGATGAGATTCACTTACTATTCATGTGAGGAGAATGTTATAAAAATATCAATTTCTCTCGTAAAAATAGCAATTTTCTTCCCTTGTCGTCAAATAGACACGTACAATCAAACAAGAAACATGACGAGCATAAAATTGAAAACATTTACTACACCTATATCATTTGTGTCTATTCACTTTATGCCAAGTTGTCATATGTTTTTCACCTCACAAAATGCAGATTTGCATCATCTTTACTAATTTTTTTACCTATTTTTTTTCAAAGATATTCATTTTTACAATGGAAAAAATTAGATTTAATGAAAAAATATATACGTCTTTAATTGTATTGTTAGTATGCTTGCTTAAAAATGTTATGTTTATCACAAAATATGTATTGCATAAAATGTGTTTATGAGTTTTTTGTTTAGCAGAGAAGGGAAAGGATCTCTTTCCATCCTTTTTCTTTCCCAAAAATAAAACTTACAAACAAGGGTTAATGTAAAAAAAAAGTTGTTAATATTGTTAGAATAAATACATATTTAATGACACTTTTAAAATTATTCTAACGACAGGTAATACTTTCTTGACAAAAACAGTCCAAATACGGACTGAAAATCTTATTCGCTAAAAAAAGCATCACTATTTACAAATGGAAGAACAAAATAATAAATATCCTCTAGTCAATAAGTAGGAAAAGAAAGCGAGTTTAATTGGGCTAAACTTGTTAATTCATGAGTCACAAAATTTCCACTACAATAAATAAAACTATAAGAAATTAACTTAAAACTACTAACGAGCTGAAGACAATCCCCATACATCAGTGCTTGAGAGTTGTTTAGAGAATGAGAAGAAAGATGATTAGTAATTGTTTGATTATCACTTTCAACAATTAGCCTCAAGAAACCAACATTTTTAGCAAACTGTAACCTCTTCCTTTTCGTCACAACTAAAATTTCGGCACATTCCACCGCATAACCATCTATATCAACATCCACACTTACACCCAAAACTTTTCCGTTGAAATCCCGTATAACAAAATCAAAACCAATCAACTCATTACCTTTAACACTAACATCACAATTTAATTTAAAAACTGACCTCGGAGGTTTTTTCTATTTAGAGAGATCTGGCGAATAATCATGAATACCAAAATTATGAATTAAAGAACGAGCCTCCTTAAAATCATGAAAAAATCTTAACGAATGTACCACAACATCAGTAGGAGAGAAAGCTTTTTTTCCATGGACCATATCATTTTTCTGGCTCCAAATACTCCATGCAATCATTCCCACCAAACTTAATTGATCTAAATCCAAACATTTGGCCAGCGCCTCAATTCAATCCAGGAATAGTCAAACATAGTCAGTTTCAACTGTAAGGTGTATTAAATAACAAAAAAAAAAAATCGCTTTAATTTCTGTAACTAAAAGAAGCATTCAATTTCAAGCCTATTGAAATTGTTTTTCCACTTGTGACATGGAGATATATATTTACTAGTATATATATAATATTTCTACTGTGAATATATCAAGGCCACCAAACTTTTTATCATCATGAAATATACTTCTAGTTTTGGTATTCTAATTAAGGTCAAGTCAACAGCTAAATTTACTACATGATGTATTTTATTTGTGCATAAACTATGAATGAACGTAAAACTTAATTTTCTTTATAAACAAAAGATGTTTTATATGAGATCTAAATATAAATTTCTATTCTGAACTTTTAAAGTTTTTTAACTTTAGCTATTTTTATTTTTAAAATCAAAGAATGAAAATTTTAGTGTTTTTCACTTTAGTTCGATCATAGATGTCACGTCAGAAATTAATGATATGACATGTGCACATACCAATTAATTAAGTGTTTATGTAATACCCATGTTCCACATCGAGACATATGAGAAAAATTTGTCTGTATATAAGGAATTAAGATACTAACAATAATACATTCAATTGCGGAATAGGAGGGCAAAAAGAAAGAAAAATGTATTTGTTTTTTTTTCTGTTTGGATGTATTGAGGAATAGGAGGGCAAAAAGAAAGAAAAATGTTAATTGCCCTGTCCCCATAATTTGAGCCCTGTTTATATCAATTCTCTATCTATACCTTATATCAATTATAATGAGTTAACTCGGGTGAAAATGAGTTAATTGGAACTATCAGTATTACATTTAATACTGTAATTAATAATTGCAATTAATTGTAATTATTTTCTTTTTGAGTTATGAAAGAAGAATATGGAAAGTTTCTTCTTGAAATACTAAAAATTATATGTTAATTCAAATTATCTTCAGCATTATATATATATTATGTCAATGAAAATAATAAATATATGTCAATAAGGAATTATCAAATATTTGGGAAAAAATAATATAAACTAATCCGTTACTCGCACAGGATATCAAACTAGTGTGTTAAAAGACAGATTTTGCAATTATTTAAAATTATTTTATTTAGTCAAAAGGGTATTAACGTATTACATGCGTATTAAAATTAAAAGAAAACTCCAAACAAAAAATATCAAATAAAGGTACAAAATGAGGAATTAAAGGAGCCAAAAATTCCACCAAATTGGTAGTAAAAAGTTTTTTTTTAAAAAAAGATGAATAAACAAATCCACCAAATTGGTAGTTCCGAATAGACTCACAAAATGAAGTCGATAAGAGTAAATACTTTTCAAAAAATTCAACTTAAGGTTCAAAGTATGAGAGAGAGAGGGAGAGAGGAGAATCTGGGAGGTGGTGCTGGTGGTGGGCGGCGGAATGGAGGCAGAGGAAGCTGGCTGGTGGAAGAGATGGTGGTGGGCAGCTGCAAGATAGGGTTTGGGTTTGGAGGGTTTGATGAGTTGGGTGAACTTTGGAGGAGGAGATGGATTTATTGATCGTAAAAAAATGGTTTTAATAAATTATTTTAGCTATTTACTGTTTTGCCCTATGAATTTGCTAAACATTTATATATTTTTCCACATAAACACCTAATTACCATGTGTAAGTCCCACATTTCTGACATGACATGTTCATGTTCAATTGAATTAGGACGGTGATATATGCAAACTTTAGGTTACTAGTTACACAACTTAATATAAGTAAGTGACTAATTTATTCTTATTAAATGAGACCTCAATTCATTTATTTATTATATTCTTTATCCTATTACACATAATAATAAAAAAATAAAAAATAATTTGAACAAGTATAACCATTATGTAAAATAATTAAACATTACATAATATCAAGATAATTAAACTTTTAGTACCTGTACTAGGGTCCGACTTACAAGTTGGTACCCAAACTGGAAAAACTTACAAACTGGTGCATGTACTAGAAAAAACTTATAATCCGTTAAAATTTAGGGTTCCGTTTAATTATTAGGATTCCTAACTTATAAGTTGGTACCCAAACTGAAAAAAAGTTACAATATAGTGTTTGTACTCGTAAAAACTTACAATCCGTTAAATTTTAGGGCTCCGTTTAATTATTAGGATTCCATATTTGCTAGTTTCTTTTGATTTGCTCATAAATGTGTGTTTTAGTGTTTGTTGCAATTATTTTCCGTTTAATTATTAGGATTCCATTCGGTTTGTGTTTTAGTGTTTGTTTATTTATAGTATTATATGCACATGCATGTGCAATATTTCTTTAATTCAAGCAAATTTTTACTTTTGCCTAAAATGAGAAAATTCTTCACAAAAAAATAAATAAAGTAAGATACCATGAGTTAGATAGATATATATGATGCTATTGAAAACTTTCAAAAAATAGTTTATATACATTCTTCCATCATATATATTTAATATTAGCTAAAAAATAGTATGAATAATTTTAAGAATAGTTTTTTAAGAATAATTTTAATTAAAATATTTTTATAATATGAAATTTTTTAAGAATAATTTTAATTTTTAAATATATATTTAATATTAGCTAAAAAATTAGTAGTGGTGGTAAAAAAATGATAAAAATAAATTCAAAATATCATGTCACTTTATAGTCCTATAATAAAAATGTATTAATTACAATTATAAAACCAATTGAAAATAAAAATAAATATCAACCACCAGTTTGAGTACCAACTTGTAAGTCGAGTTATAGTATAGGTACCAAAAGTTTAATCACGTAGATTTTGTTAGTCAATCAGACTTTTCCGTCGTGTTTGTTAGTCAAATTTAACGATTTAACATAAATATTCAAGTACGAGCACCAGTTTGTAAGTTTTTTCTAGTACAAGCACCAGTTTATAAGTTTTTTCAGTTTAGGTACCAACTTGTAAGTCGGGTCCCAGTACAGGTACTAAAAGTTTAATTATCCCACATAATATCTATCAAATGATAAAGACAAACTTAACTTCATAATTGTTTTCCTATAAAATATAAAATGTTCATGTTTTTAAATGAAAATAGACAAAAAAGGTTATTCAATAATAATACTAAAATAAACTCATTATTTTATAACTAATAACTAAAAATTGAACTGCTGAATGAGTGTGGATGAATAATAATTTACTTAGTATTGGTATCCAAAAATTGGATGATTTTTTTGTGGCTAATTTTTTTTTAAGACATTAACATTTTATATTTTCGAAGGAGACAATATGAGGTTAAATTTGTCTTTTTTTTATAAGAGTTATGTAGCGTTTAACCATACATTTAAATAATGGTTGTACTTGTTTAAATTGTTTTTCGTTTTATGGCAAAAATAAAAGATGATAAATAACTAAATTGTGATCTCATTTATTAGCTAGGGACAAATTAGAGACTTATTTATAATTAGGTGTGCAACTAGTAATTCAGAGTGTGCATATATCACCACCCTTGAATTAAAATGAAAAAAAGTTAAAAATTCTATACATTGATTGTATAAATTGAAAAGACATTCTTGAAATAGAAAAAAAAATAAAGAATTTAGGATAATAATCTATAATTAAGTCTTCATCCAATAATAAAATTAGAGTTTTGCTATATATTGCGACAACATATGAGTTTAGGATAATAATTTGTACTTAAGTCTTTGTCCAATAATAAAATTAGAGTCTTACTATATATTGTGACAAATTTGTGTCCAATTATAATTGAAAACATATCAATGCATACATGAGATTTGATAAAATTATAAGAAAGCCCAACTTATTATACATCTCTTTAAAAATATTACCATTAATATTTATCCACATAACTAACAATCAAAAAGTATTTACAATATCTACCATTTTCTATCACTACCAAAAATCAAGGCATTTGAGACGGAAAAATCCATCTCAAATATAGCAGAATCCGTCTCAAAATTGATTTTGAGACGGATTTTGCTCGTCTCAAAATCTGTGTCAGTAGGTCGCGTCGCTAATTCTATCTGTCTCAAAAAAAAATAGATACGGAAACTGTCCGTTACAAATGGTGCAATTTAAGAAAAATTCCTTTTGCTTTCAATGCTAGATTCAATAACCGAATGGACTTTTATTTCTTGAGTTTTCTATTTGCTGATGTGTTGCACAAGTTATATTAATTAAATGCAATTTAAGTCATGTTTCTGCTAATTTTTATCATTGTGTATTTAGGAGTCATGATTGGTCAGATTTGTTGAAGTTATCTATGTTATGTGCTGTCAGGGAAAATGAGCAAGTATCTAAGTATGGTGACACCAAAACAGCTCGTGGCATAATGTTGCTAGAGCTTAAGAAACTAATTTAAGCAAATCCTCTTTTTCGTGAGAAGCTTGTTGTAGACACCCAAATTTTGCACTTCGTATACTAACCTTGACAGGAGGGCCAATTTCGTCAAATGGACCGGCCTGCGGGAGCAAATGACAGGAAAAGTATAGACGCTCGACGCCCCCATGACAATGTGCAACCGAAAACCCGGCGTCGACACTTGTTTTTCCTACCCTAAAGTCGTCAAGATCGCGGACTCTAATTAACCAAAGGTATAATTGTTGTTTATTAGAGGAATATGCAAGATCTAGGTATTTCAAAGTATCACTCTACAAGTAAGTTGTACTCTGCTCCTTATTATATTGTGAAGGAATTTAATACCATGTACGCTAGCATAAGTTTACATATTCGAGAACCAAAAATACCTCTTGAAGCGTATTAAATCTTTGGTGCGGAAAATCTCGAACAAATCCACGAACCACTCCACGAGTCAATCTACGAACCAGCGGCGTCTCCGAATTACAATCCTTGTGGGATGAAAACGAAGCTCAATTTCATGATCCGTTCAACAAGATTTACCAAATATTGGGAGCTCAATATTTTTGCAGTGTGCTTATTATTGCTTCATGCAATATTCTCTCTCTTCTTGTTCTTAGCAATCTGATCAATCATCTCCTATTTCTTCTTCCGTGTATTTCTCTTACTTTTCTCCAATGATCAGGCAAATCATTTATTAAGCAAAGAGAGAGCATGTAGACTCACGGGTGAACAATAGGAAAATACATTAATCAAAGAGAAAGAGGAGACAAGCTTTAAACATGTTTGTCATAACATCAAGGAGACCCCATGGGTGTCATTCACCAAAATAATGGTGTTGACCACTACCATTATCTAACATCTCTCACTCACCCATGGCGGGGACGATGTAATCCTCATATCTGCAAAAATATAGCTCAAACAAAAAATCGTAAATCTTCAGTTGTCGAACCGTGCGACCGCTGAGTTCACCTGCAATGCGGGAGCTCTATATCAAACCCGTTAAGGCCAACATAGAGACATCTACCCTTTTAAAGAAAACAGTGTGGGAGCTCTTATGCCAAACTCAATTAGTTCACGCAGATGCTACAACCCAGAAACTCAGAGTACTCCAGACACATTTGATTTTCACAAGGTTAAGCATCTCTAATCCCTCATAGAGCCATACTTAACCACCTTTGGGCCCATGTCCATTTCGTATCTCACTTATTACTATATCGCTATCAAAGCGCCATAGTTGTCGACAATAAGTGCAGAACGAGGTGAAATCAAATTGTCTTCCCTTTGCCCTAATACTACTCAGATATGAATCAACTGCTTTCCCAGAATCGGTCCTTATTGTCTCATCAATCCTGACCGTAGGAATCGAAACCAAAGTAGCAACATCAATCCATATCTTTGTAGTATAGTCAAAGATCACAAAGAGCACTAGATGTAGGACTAACAATCCTGTCCTACTGGACTCACATGGTGAGAAAACAGGGATTCATTCTCTCACCTACATTGCTTGATCGCTTAGCTCATGTAACCCTCTCACAACATACTATTCTATAGCCTTGTTGTGCGGACCTTAGTCTAGTCACTCCCAGAGTGGCTAACCCGAACATTTCAAATTGCTCGCTTATCAAAGCACCACATTTGAAATTTCGTGTCCGGTTATCATGTTACGGCAGACAATCTCATCTACATGAGCATATGTCTTCTAGTCATGCCGTACGGATCTTAGTTCAGTCGCTCCACAAGCGCCTAACTCGAAATTCCAAATTGCTCGCTTTCCCAAGCGCCAACTCTGAACTTCGCATCCGGCTATCAGTACAGGTTTATATAGATGGTGGGACATCTTATATTTGGTTAACTAAATTAACCTCATCTTGACACATGCCAAGGCGACATTATGTTCATATTGCTCGCTACTAAGCGCCAATTGATTGCTTATCCAAAGCAACAATAGCTCGCTACTCAAAGCGCCAATAAAATGAACTGTCTCAACCTTGCTCGCTCTTCAAAGCGCCAAGGGTGATTTCTCATGTGAGTGAGCCAATCAACCTGTTGACATATATTTAGTGTGTGCATATCCAATATGCATAATAACTGTGTGAACTAATAATATTTATCATGTGCGCTATCACAATCATAAGTGGGAACAAATGAATCTAGCATATATGATAAATGTCTCAAAATAATAGTGAATATCTCAAATACAAGCCATACAATGAGTGATATACCAGTAACAAAGAAAGTACATCAAACCCTACGAAGGCCTAACGAACTAACATGCCTACAAAAGGCATCTTTCGGAATAGGTTTCGTCAAGGGATCCGCTACCATAAGGTCAGTGGGCATGTACTTTAATATCACCTCATTATTTGCTATATTCTCTCTAATAAAGTTCATCCTCAAGTCAATGTGCTTCGTTCTACCGTGATACTTAGGGTCCTTAGTGTAATCTAGGGCCGCTGTGCTATCACAGAAAATAGTAACGTGGTCCGAAGCATTAGGGATGACTCCAAGATCCTCGAAGAATCTCCTCAGCCACATAGCTTCCTGAACAGCTGACGTACATGCTACAAACTCTGACTCCATTGTCGAAAGAGCAACGCAAGTCTGTTTCTTGCTACACCAAGTGATGGCGCCACCATGTAGCAAGAATGCATATCCTGAGGTCGACTTGCGTATTCCCTGATTACTTCCCTAACTGGCATCGGAGTAACCAATAAATCGCAGGTCCGGTCCTCTATAGCATAACATGTAGTCCAAAGTACCCTTCAAATATCGCAAGATTCTTTTGATTGCCTTCCAATGAGTAATTTCAGGGTTTGACTGATAACGACCGAGATAACCAACCGTATATGTTATATCAGGCCGAGTACACACAACTGCATACATTAGCTTTCCTATAGCATTGGCATACGGGTAATGGGACATCTTCTTAATTTCTTCGGGAGAAGTAGGGCATTGTTCGGGTCCAATGGCGTCGCTTTTAGCGATAGGAGTGTCTATGAGTTTGCAGTTGCTCATCTGGAATTGCTCCAGAACCTTCTTAAGGTAAGTCTCTTGAGACAAACCAAGAAGCTTTCTTGAGCGATCTCTATAGATCTTAACTCCAAGAACATAAGCTGCTTCTCCCATGTCCTTCATTTCGAAATTAGAGGACAGCCACCCTTTGGTAGCGACAATTATCTCCTTATCGTTCCCAACTAGTAGAATGTCATCGACATACATCGATAGGATAAGGAATTTATCTTTGGACCGTTTGATATACACACAATGGTCTTCCTCGATCATCGTAAACCCATCATTAATGACGGCTCGATGGAATCTCAGATACCATTATCTGGAAGCCTGTTTCAAATCATAGATAGAACGTTTGAGCTTGCAAACTTTGCGCTCTTGTCCTTCCACAATGAAACCCTCTGGTTGATCCATGTATATTTCCTCAGCTAAATCTCCATTGAGAAAAGCTGTCTTCACGTCCATTTGATACAACTCTAAATCCAAATGCGCGACAATTACTAAAATAAGGCGAATTGAAGCAAACCTTACAACTGGTGAGAAGGTTTCCTCATAATCAATTCCCTCTTGTTGGGTGTAGCCCTTGGCTACAAGACGAGCTTTGTACCTTTCAATGGAACCATCCGCCTTGCGTTTGACTTTAAGAACCCATTTATTCCCAATAGCCTTTCGCCCTATGGAAGGTCAACCAAATCCCAGACTTGATTAGTCCTCATGGACTCCATTTCATCTTCCATTGCAATCATCCATTTATCGCTGACAACAGATGATAGAGCATCTCGATAAGATTGAGGTTCCTCCTCTTCCCGTGTATCAGCCACAAAAGCATTCCCCTCAATCTCAAAGAGACGACGTGGAATGTTACCTCTTTGACTTCTACGTATTTGAGGAACAAGAGACTCCTCATTCGATGGAAAAGAACTACTCGAAGGTATGTCACTCCCACTATCTACAGGAGCCTGAGGAATATCCTCTTCGGTCTCTACTGTACGATTTGGGGTGCCTAAATCTTCCTCCATCTCATAAAGGTTCATCTCCTTGCTCACATCACCTCTGTTAGGAAAATCCTTCTCAAGGAAATCCGTATCTCGTGACTCTATCTCGGATATAGTCCTATCAAGCTGCTCTCCAACAAACACATAGCCTTTGGAGTGTTCAGAATATCTCACAAAGATACACTTCTTACCCCTCGGGCCCAACTTCCCATGTTGATGAGAAGTGTTGTGTACAAAAGCTACTGATTCCCATGGACACATATGGCCAAATTCAGGCTTTCTGCCGGTCCACATTTCATATGGGGTGGACTGTACTGATTTTGAAGGCACACGATTAAGTATATACGTCGCAGTCAACAATGCATCACCCCAATAAGAGATAGGCAAATTTGCTTGCGCCATCACAGGTCTAACCATGTCTAATAATGTCCGGTGCCTCCTCTCCGCCACACTATTTTGTTGCGGAGTTCTAGGGATTGTCAGTTACCTGATTATCTCTCTTTCTTCACATAGTGCTTTAAACTGATCGGATAGATACTCGCGGCCTCGGTTAGTTCTTAGTGCCTTAACATTTTTATCTAACTGTTTCTCAACCTCAATCAAATAACGTCTAAAGCATTCTAATGCCTCAGACTTATGAGAGATCAAGAAAGTGTACCCGGAGCGCGTATAGTCATCTATCATTGTGAGAAAGTAGGAACGTCCATGCCTTTCTTTCACATTCATAGGGCCACAGATGTCTGAATGAATGAGTTGCAAAGGTGTTTCTGCCCTAGTAGCTTTACCAAATGGTTTTCTAGTTGATTTACCTGCTAAACAATGTTCACATGTGGGTAGATTGACCTTAGCGAGTGGGCCTAAAATACCTGCTCGAGCTAACCTAGTCATTCTATCCTGTCCAATATGGCCTAATCTAGCATGCCATTGAATCGAACTATCATGATCATTTTCAACAAGCAATGAATAAGAATCATCACTATTAATACTAGAATCAATAGTATTTAAAACAATAAAACCATTTGATACAAAACCATATCCAACAATATTCGTCCCAAATGAAATTATTACAGAATTATTCTCAAACATAACAGAATATCCCAAACGTAGTACTGATAATACAGAAAATAAATTCTGTCGGACATCCGACGCATAAAGTACATCACATAGGGTCAATGCTGAGTATCCTCGCATTTCCAGTTTATAAATGCCAGTGCCTAGCACGTCCACACTGGTATCGTTCCCCATGTATACTTTTCTGCCAGCCGGAATGCGGCGATATTCCACAAATCCACTTCGATCTCTAGCTATGTGGTCCGTTGGTCCGGAGTCTACAATCCACATATGGAGAGAATGAGCAACAAAAACAGTACTTGATACTAAGCACATAGATAGATTAGGACTAGGAATTACCTTCTTCGGCTCAGTGCATTCACGAGCGAAGTGTCCCGCCTTACCACAGTTGTAGCATGCCATCTTGGCCTTGTCCTTCTTACCAGAACCTCATTTGCCTCTTTTCCGTTTGTTGACACCTCCACTCGCAGCCCCTTTAGGCGCAGTGGGATTAACAGATTTCTTCTTACCTTTCTTGGGTTTGGGCCTCCAATGAGGGTTTGATTCAGCTACATATGCCTTGGAGTTTTTGACAATTTCAAGGCGCTCAACCTCAAGTTCCAGGTGACAACGAATATCATCAAAATTCTTGATATTCTCATTATGGGTCATATTCACCCGCATATATTCCCAATTATCGGGAAGTGAGCGAACCACTGCAGAAATCTGTTGCTCGTCTGACAATTGAGTCCCACCGGTTTTTAATTCCCGGATCATATTGGCCATAATTCGAAGGTGTTGTTTCATAGTGTTATTATCACGTTTTTTTGTAACCATCGAATCTAATGGCTAATTCCCTCAACCTTGTCAACGAGGTGCCACCAAATTTATCTTTGAGAACTTCCCACATCTCGTGTGCAGTAGAGTACTGTTCATACTCAAACAGAAAGTTATTGTTCATGCAGCTCAACAACGTTATGCGAGCAATACGATCCTTTTTGTGCCAACTTTCGAAGGCTGCAACCTTGATTGGATCATTTGCATTGTCACCCTCTGGTTTTACCATTTTGGACAGCAGGGTTTCTTCAACCTCTTGCTCCTCCAAAACCATTCTGACTTTCCTGTGCCACACGTCGTAGTTATCTCCGTCTAATTTGTTTCCCTGATTAAGATCTGCGATAATATGTTTTGAAGCCATTTCTGTTGAACTAAAAAATATGAGAATTAATAAGAGATATTTATTGTTCACCACAGTATATTATAAACATCTTTGCTGCATGATCTAAATTAACATAAAAATAATGTGACATAAATATAGAAGGGAGACTTCGCCAGGCTTTGGAATCACAATCCACAGGAATGCCCAATTATTTAAATTTAATTTTTCAGCGCATTAGACGTGTAATTTAGAGAATAATTTAATTAAATTACTACCATCTAAATTACTCCTACTAGGAACAAGTGTACATGTGTATATATAGCAAGACAATTTAATTTCATGTGCCAACAATTAATATTTCAAAAAATATTAACAAAAGAATCAAATTATAGGCAATATTACTCAATTAATATACCAAGTATGTTATAAACACAAGAGAAAACTTCCAAAAAAATTTTAACAGTATATTATCACAATAAAACATTACTGTAATTTTTCTGGAATTTTCTGATAATTATGCAAATTATTACAATTAATAAACCATAGCATAATACAATTGGAAATTAACAAAAACATCCAATTATAATAATATTCCAAAACTTTTAATGGAAATATTAATAATAACTCAAAAATAAATTTCTGTAATTTTTCCAGAATTTTCTGATAATTAAAACTATTTAATAATGAATTTTCATTAATAAAACAATTAAATAAATCATTTTCTGGAATAAAAAACAAAATTAAAACAATTTCCGGTTTCGGGTTGGACACGCGGGTCGGCGGCCGGGTATGGATTCGGTCTCGGATCGGGTGGGTCAGGCAGCAGGCTGATCCGCGCGGGCGCGTGAGGCCCACGCGCCAAGTTGAAGCAGCAGGCCGCGCCATGCGCGCACGTGGCCCATGGCGGCGTTCTGGCGCGCGTGGGGCTCACGCGCCGCCCTCCCGGCATCCTTTCGCGACGCGGTTTTTTCTGTTGTGCTCGATTTGATGTGCTGAGTCTATTGGTATGCTCAAACAATATTTTGTGAGCTTCCATATAGCGCGTGTGATGAACGTGAATCTCACTGAGAGTGGGATTCCACTTCATCTTCAACCTCCAGCCATCCATTAATTACAGAAATGCCATTTTACGATCCAAACTTTGAAAAATCATATCTCTTTCAATATTTATCCGTTTAATGCGTATAATATGTCGTTGGAAAGCTTACAACACGTACTACGCATACATATTAACAAAAATATAAACGAACAAATATACATAAAGTTATGGCTACTCAAAGTGTTCGGTTTAATAATGTTTTCAAGCTTTTTAAACATTCATCAATGGAGTTTTATGTAAACTACATACATGGCATACATGTGATCGAAATACGCATGTTCTGATACCAATGAAGGAATTTAATACCATGTACGCTAGCATAAGTTTACATATTCGAGAACCAAAAATACCTCTTGAAGCGTATTAAATCTTTGGTGCGGAAAATCTCGAACAAATCCACGAACCACTCCACGAGTCAATCCACGAACCAGCGGCGTCTCCGAATTACAATCCTTGTGGGATGAAAACGAAGCTCAATTTCACGATCCGTTCAACAAGATTTACCAAATATTGGGAGCTCAATATTTTTGCAGTGTGCTTATTATTGCTTCATGCAATATTCTCTCTCTTCTTGTTCTTAGCAATCTGATCAATCATCTCCTATTTCTTCTTCCGTGTATTTCTCTTACTTTTCTCCGATGATCAGGCAAATCATTTATTAAGCAAAGAGAGAGCATGTAGACTCACGGGTGAACAATAGGAAAATACATTAATCAAAGAGAAAGAGGAGACACGCTTTAAACATGTTTGTCATAACATCAAGGAGACCCCATGGGTGTCATTCACCAAAATAATGGTGTTGACCACTACCATTATCTAACATATTGCTTTTATGCTCTTTCTTTATCTTATTGTTTCTCTTGCTGAAAATTATGATTCAAGTTTGCTTTTCCTGAAACAACTAACAATATCCACTAATTGTAGAAGAACTGTTTGTATCATTTTCTAATTTTGTTCGAAAGACTAATTGCATTATTTTCATAAGCAATGAATGGATATTTTTTTTGATATATATATATATATATATATATATATATATATATATATATATATATATATGTCGCACTATTTTCCACCTGCATTACTATAGTTGTTGAAAGTCTCATTTTAAATCCACATGTGCTTAGTAATTCTTGACAAGAGAAGTATTTCTAGACATATTAAAGATATTATTTTCCCAACATCGCATTGCAAATTAAGCCACCTTGCTACGAAGATACGGAATCGAAGTGCAATACTCTGCTTTTCAGCTCTCTGGAGAGGCATTTACCTCCGATCATGTTAAACTACCAAAGTTCAGTACATACGGGATATTCTGCTTCGATATTTATCGAAAGCAAATACATTCGAGTGAGTACATATACTGAAAATATTTTTTCCTTTCTGTTAGTGATCGTAGTTAGGGATGGGATGTTTGTAGTTTGCATACCGGAAAAGCTAAGGTAAGTGAACACAAAAACTATAATTACAATTTTAATTGAGACTTTATGTCAACTATAGGGTTGGGGTTGGCATGCAGAGAAATTAAATAAGTAAATGTGTTGGGCAAGCTGAGTGTTGGGTTCGGGATGACCGACCCGGATGGTAGTCCCGACCCGGTATGAAGGATCCGAACTCGTTTGGGGATTTTAGTTGGGATAAAGTGATCCAGTTAAGGAAATTACTTTCTAACTGGGTTGACTTATATATTGACTGGAGCATTTATTATGATTTGGTTGATGGAGACATATGCTTTATTCTGTCAAGTGGGACCAGGCGTGATGATGGCATAAGGAGGTATATATACAAGGTTTTCCTCTCGAATTCAAGGGTAATGCAAAACTAAACACTAAATTGCAAACCTCCATTGTTATCAAAACCTTGATACAGCCTGTACTAATTCTCACGCCTGAGCTATCCCCCGGTGGCAAAACCACCCGGAACTCTGAGTGTGGTATCGTTATTGTGCAGGATTAGCGCATTTTTAGTGACTGAAGTGTGCAGACGAATCTTGGCGTTAACATTGGCGCTAGAAGGAGGGCCTTTAGTGTTAGTTCACAGTCACTATTAAAGCTAGGGAACAAATATGGTGAATACAGCCCATATCGGAGGGGAAGGATCAGCTGATTCCCATACACCAACTCGTAGGTCGGTCCTTGACCGACTCAGGTCGTCGGCTAGGGAAAGGTTGGGGCCAAGGGGTCGGGCTAGGGTGCCCTTGCAAGTCCAATCTGCCCCGGTTCGTCGTCGTCTGTTTCACGCGAACCAGCAGACGCCAGAACCTTCGGCTCATATGACTGCCAACCCAGCTCGAACCCTTGTTCATTCAGGCAGTAATGCCGATCATGGAGATAAACGGCAATGGATACTGACCCAACGAAGGGCAAAGGATCAGGAAGTAATGGAGGCCTTACGCCAACAGCAGCGAGAAATAGCTGAGCATTTGGCCAGGCTGGAAGGACAGGAGGAGGTTTCATCAAGCCGACCCCCTGGCCGGCGGAACACTGACAGGAACCAGTCCAGGACTAATCGTTCGGATGGTTCCGAACCAGTTCGGAGCAGGCGCCAGAGCCGCTCTCCAGTTCGGAGCAGGCGACAGAGCCGCTCCCCAGTTCGGAGCAGGCGCCAGAGTCGCTCCCCAGTTCGGAGCAGGCGACAGAGCCGCTGCCCAGTCCGTAGCTGGCATCAAAGCCCTTCGCGCCTGAGGAGCCGGCATGAGAGCCGCTCCCCTGATCGCAGCAGGCCCAGGAGCCGCACTCCGGATCGGAACAGGCGGATAAGCCGTTCTCGACACGGTAATATTGATGAAGGAAGGGGATCCGGTGCGTGTGGCAGGCCTCGGTCGCCACCCCGAAGAAGCGAAACCGATCCCGTTGTTATACGATTGGCTGAGTTAGAAGAAAAACTAGCCGCGGTGGTTCAGGCCAGGGAGTTGCCGAACGTAACAAATTCACCTTTCACTAGGGAGATCGAGCAGGTCAAAGCAGACAAGACCAAGAAAATGCCTCCCCTAGACTCTTATGATGGTACTGGCGATCCCTATGATCACACTCACGGTTATAACCAGGTGATGAATTATTATGATCATCCGGATGCTGCCAAGTGTCACATGTTCGTCACTACTCTGAAGCTTGCAGCACGGGAATGGATGGCATCCCTCCCCCCGAACTCTATTGGGTCGTGGCAAGACCTAAGTGATAAGTTTCATGCGCGATTTGAGAGCAATAAGAAGAGAGGAAAGCTAACCACTGCTCTGACTCAAGTAAAGCAGAGATCGGGTGAAAGCTTGGGTGAGTATGTGAAGAGATTCCGCGATATGGCTGGTACCGTGACTAGTTTGAATGTGCAGCAAGCAGTCGGGTTCTTCACGACTGGTCTGGATGCCACGAAGTCGAAAGACTTGTGGAAAGATCTCATTCTTAATCCACCAACGGATTTAGCTGAAACCTATGGTCGAGCTGAAGGACTTATCACCATAGAAGAAGCCTACAAAAGCTTGAATCCTCAAGCCCGGAATGAGGATAATTCAAAACCGAAAGATAGGAATTACACTCCTCGGCCCGGCGGCCAACAGAAAGGCAGCTTCTATGGTGGATCCGGGTCGGGAAATGGCCAGGGAGGGGTTAATTCAGGAGGTGGCAGACCGCCTTTCCCGAAGAAGAATGTGAATAAAGTATATACCCCTCTCACTAGAGATCGGGCAAGGATTCTTGAAGAGATTAGGAATCAAACCCTCATTTGAATCTTGTCCGACCGCAACCCGATCCCACCGGGGCAACCCCAACCGGTATTGTGAATATCATCAGACTTCGGGTCATGATACCGAGGATTGCTATAAACCTAAAGGATCTGATTGAAAAGAAAATCCAAAATGGTGAGCTGGTGCAGTATGTGGTGGGACGGCAGGATTCCACTTCGGAGGGCCGAAGAGGGTCAAACCGAGAAAGACGTCTCGAGGCCCCACCCCCACCGAACCCTCCAAGAAATTGTGTTGATGTCATCACTGGAGGGTCGTTCGGGAAGAAAGTTGGGAAAAAGAGAAGGGGCCTGATGGATGCCGTATTGTCAGTTTCGGAACGGCCTCCGGTTAGAGATCGCCCATTTCCCAATACGGTGATATCATTTACCGAGGAAGATTACCCCTCGGAACCAATTGATCCCCATGAAGGGGCTCTAGCCATCACAGCCCAGGTCGGGTCAATGGATATGAAACGAATAATGATCGATAATGGATCTTCGGTCGACATATTGTTTACTCATGCTTACAATAGGTTAGACCTGGGGGGAGTGAAGATGGAAGTGGGTCAGGAATCTCCGCTGTATGGCTTCAGCAACGATCCTGTTCGTGTGGCCGGAACCGTGGAGTTACCGGTTATCTTTGGCACGGCACCGAGGCAGGTAGAAGTCATAGTTAGATTCTTTGTGGTCCAGATAGATTCGGCCTACAATGCCATTTTGGGTAGACCCACTTTGGCAGCCCTTCAGGCGGTTACCTCAATAGGTCACTTCAAGATTAAGTTTTCGACCTCAGAGGGGGTCGGAGAGGTAAAGGGTGATCTGGACATGGCACGCAGATGTTATCGGAATTCACTGATATCCTCGGCGGTTGGGATCAGCAAGCAGAAACAAACAATGGCTATAGAGGTGGAGCCATTCACTGAAGGAAATTCCGAACCATTAGCGTTGCCCGCCGAAGAGACAGAAGAAGTAGAATTGATTGTTGGAAAGAGTGATAAGCTGATCAAGATAGGTTCGGGGCTGGTGGAGCCATTTCGGACTAATCTAATCGAGCTGCTTCGGGTATATGCGGACATTTTTGCATGGGAGCCTTCTGACATGCCCGGAGTCGATAGGTCGGTGGCAGTTCATAAACTGTGTATTGACCCTTCTAAGAAACCTATCCGTCAGAAAAGAAGGATCTTCGCCCTTGATAGGCAAAAGATCATTGACGATGAGATTGCCAAGTTGCTAAAGGCGGATTTCATTTATGAAATTGATTATCCGGAGTGGTTAGCAAACGTGGTGCTGGTGCGGAAGCAGAATGGCAAATGGAGAGTCTGCATAGATTACACTGATCTGAATAAGGCGTGTCCGAAGGATTTTTACCCTCTTCCGCACATCGACCAACTGATTGATGCAACTTCAGGGTTCGACATGCTCAGCTTCATGGACGCCTTCTCTGGATATCACCAGATCTCCATGGACAAGAAAGACATGCCGAAGACGGCGTTCATTACGCACCGAGCAATATATGCTTACAAGAAAATGACGTTCGGATTGCTTAATGCGGGAGCTACATATCAGAGAATGATGAACTATGTGTTCGCCAAGTTATTAGGTCGAAGCATGGAGGTATATGTTGATGACATGATTGTCAAAAGCATGGGAGTTCGGAACCACCTGGATGACTTGGAAAGCTGCTTTGAGACAGTTAGAAAGTACAAGCTTCGGCTTGAACCCGACTAAGTGTACCTTTGGCCTTGGTTCGGGGTAAATTTCTGGTTGGGTATTTGCTCAGCAAGAGGGGAATCGAAAGCTAACCCGGAAAAGATTTAAAGCCATTTTAGACATGAAGTCTCCCCAATCTTTTAAGGACGTTCAGCGGTTTGACCGGTTAGAATTGCTGCGCTTCGGAGATTCATGTCGAAATCGGCGGAGCGGTGTTTACCCTTCTTTAACACTTTGAAAGGACCAAAGAATGAAAAAACCTTCCAGTGGACTTCAGAGTGTGAAGATGCGTTCCAAGGAATAAAAAGGTATCTCTCCTCAGCTCCGCTTTTGGTAAAACCTCTTCCTTCGGAACCCTTGTACCTATATCTGGCGGCGAGCTCATTGGCAGTAGGAGCTGTATTAGTTCGGGAAGTAGGGGGCAGGCAATGCCCCGTCTACTACGCCAGCCATGTACTTCGGGATACCGAAACCAGATACCCCAACTTGGAAAAATTTGCTTATGCGCTCGTGATAGCTAGTAGGAAGCTGAGGCACTATTTCCAAGGAAGATTGATGGTAGTGTATACTGATCAACCTTTGAAGAAAGTCATGAACAAGCCCGATTTGTCGGGACGCCTCTCTGCTTGGGCAATGGAGTTGACTCAGTTCATCATAGAATACCATCCTCGAACCGCCATTAAAGGTCAGGCATTGGCCGACTTCATTGTGGAATGCTCGTTTACCGAACCCGATGCAGACTGTAATACACCAATTGTGAGTTCGGTAACGGCCGTTCAGACAGATCGTACATCGTGGACATTGTATGTGGATGGCTCTTCGACTTCGGATGTCAGTGGAGCAGGGGTCATCTTGATTAGCCCGGAGGGATTTAAGGTCCAACAGGCTATTCGCTTTGAATTTAAGGCGACCAATAATGAGGCAGAGTATGAAGCCATTTTGGCCGGATTGCGGTTGGCAAGAAGTTTGGAAGTAAAGCACTTAATCATCTTCAGTGATTCCCAGTTAGTGGTTAAGCAGATATTGGGAGAGTACGAAGCCCGAGGGGATAGGATGACGAAGTACTTGGCCGCAGTTAAAGACCGACTGCATTATTTTGAGTCGTATAGTGTACAAGGAGTTGGTCGGGAAAATAACACCATAGTCGATTCCTTGGCAAAATTGGCAACAACAGAAACTACTTCTTTTAGTGGGTCGGTGTACCTGGAGATTCTGGGCGACTCAAGTATTCAGAGGTCAGAAGTATTCCCAATAGAAAGGATGAACTGTTGGCTCACGCCATATATTTCCTATCTGGCGGATGGCGTCCTCCCTTCGGATCGGTTAGAAGCCAAGAAAGTTAAACATCGAAGTTCGTTCTTCATCTTAATCGATGGAGACTTGTACCGAAGGGGGTTTTCTTCACCGTTGCAGAAGTGTTTGACCCCTTCCGAAGCGGATTACGCACTTCGGGAAGTCCATGAGGGTATATGTGGAGACCATATGGGCGCTAAGGCATTAGCATACAAGATCCTGAGGCAGGGTTATTATTGGCCGACCATCTTCCAAGAATCTAAAGAATATGTTAAGAGGTGTCCTAAGTGCCAGCTGAATGGAACGATCCCTCACCAACCCCCCGAAAAGTTGTATTCAGTCTTATCACCTATTCCGTTTGCTGTGTGGGGGATTGATATTCTGGGACCATTACCAAAGGCCAAGGGGCAGGTTAGTTTTGTCATTGTGGCAATCGACTATATGACGAAATGGGTAGAAGCCAAACCTCTCAAAGCGATTACAGAGCAGGAATGTCTTAAATTTCTCAAGGAATTTGTTGTATATCGCTTCGGTATTCCAATGGTGATGGTGTCGGATAATGGGAGGCAGTTTGTAGGTGCAAAGTTCGAAGAATTTCTCACAGATCTGGGAATTCAGCACAGGAAGACTTCGGTGGCCCATCCCCAGTCAAACGGCCAGGTAGAAGTCACCAATAGAACTCTTCTCAATGGAATTAAAAGGAGGTTGGATGAAGCCAAAGGAAGATGGCCCGAAGAGTTGCTTAGTGTGTTATGGGCATATCGGACAACAACCCGAACAACGACGGGGGATTCGCCTTTCCGTCTCGCCTACGGGACCGATGCCCTTGTACCTGTTGAGATCGGATCCCCATCTCTTCGGGTCAGTCAATTTAAGGAGTTGTATAATGACGAAGGTCTTCGCCTCAACCTGGATTTGTTAGATAAGGTTAGAGAGTCAGCTTTGATAAAGTTGGCGGCTTATCAGAGGAGGACTGCCAAGCACTACAACAAAGGGGTGAGAATAAGAAGGTTTGAAGTTGGTGATCTGGTGCTTCGAGAGGCTGCAGCATCAACTCCTCAAAATTCAGGCAAGCTTATGCCAAACTGGGAGGGACCATATGAAGTTATTGAAGTACCCAAGCCAGGAACTTACCGGCTTCGGAATATGGATGGTTCGGATATTAAGAATACATGGCATGCTGGGAGACTTAGGAGATATTATCAGTGAGTCATATTCATTTCTTTTTACCGATTATGTAAATTATGTCTATTGAAGTGAAATGATATCGGATTGCATAGATGAAAGATGTTTAAATAATTTCATTAATGTTCATTGGCGTTACAAGTTGTGCCATTTACATTTGAAAAAGAAAAAGCAAGTAAAATAGAAAATAATCCTATTGGGCCGAAGGAGACAGTTCTTTGGGTTCTTCTTCATCATCCGAAGAGTCAAGGATAGAGGTATCCAACCCCGCAGCCGTCATCTTCTCCTTGATCTTCTCTTTGTGGCCTTGATACCCTTCGGAGAACTGCATGATGACTTTATCGGCCAGTTCAGGAGATGCCTTATACTCCTCTATTATTTGAAGCTTGGCTTCTTCGGTCAAGGGAGGCCCCTGGTTCTTTAGTTCGGCGTGCTCTTCTTCCATTGCATTAAGGGTGCGAATCAGGTCGGTCATTTTGGAGTGTGTCTGCTCCATTTGTTCTTCGAGGGCCGTAATAGCCTCCTTCTGGTCGGCGTCGTTTTCTTTCAGCAAGACTCGCTCTTCCATGAGTCGGTCGATCTGTTTCTCATGCTCCGCAATCTCCGCCTGAAGGATCTCGACCCGATTCCGAAGTTGATAACTCTCCCGACTGGCTTCGGTGAGTTCGTCCTTGGTGCCAGCGTGAAGTTCCCTTTCCTTCTCTAGCTCAGACTTCAGAGTCTGAACATTATCCTTTAGGGCTTCGTTCGCTGCCTCGATTTCCCTGTTCCTTTCTGTTAATTTAAGTAGGGATGGGAGAGATCGGGCGAACACGGCGCTGGACTGTAAAGAATGTGTGTTAGTTGGGTGGATCAAGTAGCAAAATAATTGTCTATAACAATGACGAAAGCAGAATTACCTGGAATTGAAGTCTGATGAAATCTTCAAGGAATTGGTCTAGGCTATGATTTCTGAATCGCTCGTTATCGGCTGGCATAATGAAGCGTTCAAGAAGATCATAGGGAAAGGGGTCAGAGCGGTTTTGGGGCCAAAGGGTTCGGGGTTTGGATTGGTTGCTGGAAGAAGGAGCCGAAGTCCGGGGATAAGGTAAACTGACTCCACCTGGATGGATTTTGGTCTGATGCGTGGGTACGGTTGGAGGTGTTGAACTGGTCGAAGGCTCTTTACGAGGTCTCTTTGCCAAAGGCTCCAGTACTTCGTCCTCAGTCTCTTCCTCGTCGATAATTCCCAGCGTAATGGGGTCGGGAATCACCACGGGAGTCTTCAATGGCTTCGGCGGCGCTTTCTTCTTGAGTTGTTTTTTCTTCATCAAGGCCATCTTTTCCGACCTGCTCATCTCCAAAGTGTTCTTCTTGAGGACTTGAGCCATTGGGATGGTTGTGATCGGGCGGGCGGCTATTGGCACTTGATTTAATGACTCTTCATCTAGAGTCTCTTCGGGATCGGCAGGAATTGGTTCAGTAAGTCAGGGTATGGTTCGGCCGACTTCAGTTGGGGCGGTTGGCTTGATGAGAGTCACTGAAATGTAAAGATTGTTAAGCGTCAGATCTAGTTAAAAGAAATTATTCGCAGGGAAGATAAGAATTGAGGTTTGGATTTGGTTCTTACATCCATGGTCGTACAACCAGGTATGATTGCCGAGGAGCTCGAAGTCCCACTCCTCGTCGGGCATCCTGTTGATGAATTGTTTGAACTCATCCATGCGATCGGCTGGAAACGCCTCGACATTATTAGTGTTTTTGGTGAAGCCGATCCAATCCGATATCAAGCTGGTATCGAGCCCCTTGATGTAGAACCACTGGGAATGCCATCCTTTATTGCTGGTCGGGGTCTTCATAAAAGATCGTTTCTGAGCCCCTTTGACAGGCAGCTTGCTGATCTGCCGAAACCCTGACTCGCGAGATCGGATCACGGTGAACAGGGCGAAGAAAAAATCCAGGGTCGGCTCGACCTGGCAATCATGGCAGAAGGCGATGAAGCATACCAAATGGATGAAGGAATTTGGGACTAGCTAGGCGAGCCCGACCCCGACAACGCTAAGAAATGTGAGCATGAAGGGGTTAAGGGGAAATCTGAGCCCATATTTTAGGGCTTGAACGGATACGGCGGTCCAGCCATTGGGGCGCTGGTACATCCTCTCGTTGAGGTCGGCTGTGCGTACCTGGTATGATATGGGGATCTGGTACAGCTCTCGGATGGCTGCGAGATCCTTGGTTTGGACAGAGGATCTGGTATTAATGTGGGTAAAGGACTTATCTGAAGAATATTCCTCTATCATCTTTATGTTCTGGAGTTCGGCTTCGGTTTGAGGTGAGGGAGTCGAGAAGGGATTGCTCGGGAAATCTGAGCTGGTGATGGGATCTACAGATGAGGTGCTGAGGCCCAAGGAGGTGGAGCTGGTTCCAGCGGCAGTGGTGGTGATGGTGGGGATGGCACTGGTAGTGACTGTGGTGGCTTCTGTTGTTACCGCTACGATGGGAGTTATGATTTCGTTAGTAGTAGAGGCTGAGGCGCTAGTTTTCGATGGGTTAGAAGAACTTGAGGCGTCGTTGGTTGCCATTGATGAACAGAAGAGCGAGATGCAGGGATCAATTGGTCGCAAGAAGGTGGAGGCAGCGATGGAAGTTGCAGAGAAGAAATTGGGGAATTTGAAATTTAGGGATAAAAGTGGCGGTTGATTTTGGAAGGGGTTTTGCCTTTATTGGGGACGACCCTTGAGATCCGGTCCACTTTCCCATTAACGACATTATTTCAATAAATGTGGTGGGACCGTTATTGGCACGTGGCGACTGGGAGTCTTAATGGCTGTGACGATTTAAGGCGGTTATATATTAAGGGGGCGTTTGGTTCATTAATTGGAAATCAAGATTCATTCTTTGTACTCTTTTATTATAATTCCTTTTTATAATTAAAAGAGTAGGGGGCAATGTTGGGTTCGGGATGACCGACCCGGATGGTAGTCCCGACCCGGATGGTAGTCCCGACCCGGTATGAAGGATCCGAACTCGTTTGGGGATTTTAGTTGGGATAAAGTGATCCAGTTAAGGAAATTACTTTCTAACTGGGTTGACTTATATATTGACTGGAGCATTTATTATGATTTGGTTGATGGAGACATATGCTTTATTCTGTCAAGTGGGACCAGGCGTGATGATGGCATAAGGAGGTATATATACAAGGTTTCCCTCTCGAATTCAAGGGTAATGCAAAACTAAACACTAAATTGCAAACCTCCATTGTTATCAAAACCTTGATACAGCCTGTACTAATTCTCACGCCTGAGCTATCCCCCGGTGGCAAAACCACCCGGAACTCTGAGTGTGGTATCGTTATTGTGCAGGATTAGCGCATTTTTAGTGACTGAAGTGTGCAGACGAATCTTGGCGTTAACACTGAAAAATTTAAAAGTTCGGATGTTTGGTTAACAACTCTGTTCTCTGTTTTGGCTTTCCATTTCCAGTTTTTGTTCTTTAAATTTCTCGAAATGATCACATGTTTGGATATCATTTTGGAAATATTCTTGAGGAAAAAAATTAATTGTTTTTACCGTCCATCACATAAAGATGTTTTAAGTACACTTTTAATATAATTTAAGAAAAATAAAAGTAGATGGAGAGTATAAATAAGTTCCCATTTTACCCATAATAAATCCCACGTAAGTACACTAAAGATACTTTCTTTCGCTCTCTTAAAAGTAATGGACCCTATTTAATTACTTTGGCCGGTAAAATAGACTTTATATTCCATTCTATTTAAGTATTTTTTTAGGGTAAAATAGATTTATATAACATTTTACTTTTGAATTGTATACTTTTAGACATCTTTATGGGTCAATATTTATTCTTTTGTACTTTAGTCATTTTTTGTGGGACGGAGGGTATACTTATAGTGCACACTAATATCCACTGTAGTAAGTTTTAGTATGTTTTTGGATTGTTTAGCTGCCCTACATGCTTTTACATTCTGAAAACGTCCGAAAGCATGTTTTCATAAAAGGGCAAAACATGGAAATGGTGTCCAAACAAATTCTAAAAATAAATAAATAAGAAAGTGTAAAAATTAAAAGAGTTCAAAATACAGTTCTAACAAACCTAATTCTTGTCTCCCATTTATTGTATCATTTCTTCTCTATTAATACAAAATTTTCTTTTATAAATATATATATATATATATATATATATATATATATATAATTGCTTGCTTTTCAATTCATGGTCAGCAGTTTTAGACCCGGCATCATATAGACATTCACAAGGGATGTTGTGGTAAAGATGAGATACGACTATATTGGAATATGGGATTTTCAAAAGCATAATGAGAATGGGTGTCATATGCTCACTTCATTTTTCCCTAGTTAGCAGTAACTCAAAATTAAATTACCATTATTTTTGTTTTCTACCTTATATACTGCTTCCTTCTTTTTTCAGCCTCTGCATAGGGAGCTATATGACATGCACCCTACCAACTTCTTTGTCCCTTCTTTGTTCAAGGCAATCAAAGAGAACAAGGAGGAAAGTTTTAGAAATATAATCTGTGAACCTTTTCCAGGACTCTTTTAACATTTGAAATACTGCAACCACGTTTCTGTGAAATGCTTCTTGCTGAGGTATTATCTAGCCTTTGCTCTGTCTTCTGGCCTGCTATGTCAGTTTTCCTTGTAGTTTAGCTTTTATGTTTTCTTATCACATTTTGATTGCTTAGGTAGAAAATTTTCAAAATTGGATTTGCAAGACAAAAATCAGCATCATGCGACCAAATACATTGAATAAATATGGTACTGTTCTTGATGACTTTGGCCTGGAAACAATGTTTGACAAGTTAATGGAAGACTTCATGAAGCCTCTAGCTAAAGGTTAATGTATTTCTGTTCATAAATACTATCTCCGTCTCAAATTAATTGCTTTTCTAGGACTTTTTTAAGTCAAATTGACTATTTTTAAAATTAATAATTAAGCATATATAAATATATTTCTAAAATTATAAAAATTGAAATTAGTAATAAATTGTATATACTTTCTTTTGGTTATAATATCTTCACCTATATGTTAGCAAAAATAGTAAAAAAATTAGTTTTAAAAATAGTCAATTTGACTTTAAAAAGTCCTAGAAATGCAATTAATTTGGGACGGAAGGAATATAACATTTTAGCAATACCAGAACAAATAGGCATATAAACTGGGTGACAGAGCTCAATAATGGAGCATTTGCCCTCTTAATCTTCTCTCTATTATTCTGATTTTAGTTCAATGCCGTCTTCTTTCCTGACGTTGGTGGATCAACACTCGATTCTCATCATGGTTTCGTGGTTGAATATGGAATGGATAAAGATGTTGGCCTTGGTGGGTGATCACTTCAACCTTACATTTCCCTTATTTTGTCCTTGTTTGGTGTTTAATCTACGCTTGTAAATAATTAGAACTTCACAACATTTTTCGGTGGGAGCAGAAAATAATGAAAGGAAGGCCCACAAACGGTTGATTCTTAATGGGCCGTGTCTATTCTTTTTACCTCTTGGCTCAGGTGATCGTCATTCCCTAAATTATTTGGCATACCATCAATATCCATATCTGAGATGTCTTGCTCTTGTTCTTTTAGAGAACAAATAATTTAGGGAATGACGATCACCTGAGCCAGGAGGCAAAATATGCTACATTGGCGGAAAATTGTAGCCCATTAAAGGATGTGTCACAGAAAAGGTTTGCAGAAGAAGAAATGGAGATTTTGGGTGGCATAGAGCCTGAATATTTTGAGTTATCTAGAAAACAGACCGAAGCAGATGTTAACAAGCATTACATGTCAGAAGCCCTTATTACTTCCAACCTTGGCTACAACAACTTGGGTAATGAACAAGGGGCCACAACCCTTGGTAGTCAAATCGATGCTGAGAATCGTGCTCGCCAAGATAGAATGTCAGCTGATGATATTGCAGAGGCACATGCTGAGTTAATGAAGAAGATGAATCCTGCATTACTAGAGATGTTAAAAAAGCGAGGGCAAAACAAATTAAAGAAACAAGAATGCACTACTCCAGATATAGGTATCAGTGGTTCAGTAGGTAATCTGCAGGATGAGATTACTGTTACTGCATGTTGTATTTTGTTGAATTTGTGGATTTTCATTTTGTGATATTATGAACTTATGAAGACTACTACTAGTGACTGAGACATTTATAATTCAATTACTGTTTGGTTGGCTATTCGAATATGATAAACAAACTGTTTCCTACTATTCTTTTTTCTCGTGCAGGATGTAGGGCAGTCAATTCTTGAAAGCTACTCCAGGGTGATGGAGAGCTTGGCCTTTAACATAATGGCGAGGATTGATGATGTCCTCTATGTAGATGATGCCGCCAAGAGATGTGCTGCTGCAGAATCCATGTCCTTTTTCAGGAGGGGAGGTTTGGGCGGTCTTCCAATCCAAAAGCGAATGTTACCAAGTCCATTCTCAATTCAACACACACCTTATACTTCTCCATTTGCAACTCCAACATTCTGCTCATCCCCTCCTATCATTGGTAGCCCAGGAAGAGAACCTATGCCTATACAAATGAATGGTCTCAAGGAGGGGGTGCCTAGCCATAAGTTAGAGATACCAATTCCTGCTGAATTGGAGAAGTTATGGTCGTATGCCGGGAACCTCAGTGGCAGAAAAATTTCGGGAGATGCTCCAGAGCGCGATTAATGAATTCATGGATACCAACGAAGGGAATTTTGCAGACACAGGTTAAGCCGGCTTGTGACTGGCGCTTGAAGAAATGTTAGTAGTTTAGCTCTTGTATATGTTTGTAGCAATAGGTATATCATACGTAGAAGAAGTTCTAAATAACATCTGTTCCTTAGACGAAGAGATAGGATGACTTTAATTATTACGCTAAGAGATCAGTTTCCTGATGCCTCAAAATGATTCAGTTTCTCAAGATAACCAGATTGATTATATGTTGACAATTATTATGCAGGAAAAATGATTTTGAATTAGTAACAGGTGGTTGTTGCAAAAACTCAAATGGTAAAAATACCAGGCAAATGATGAATATATGTATGTATGATGGCTTTGAATATCTATCTGCATGGGTACTGTCACTGTGGCGTCCATCTACCGGCGCATCAGTTTTATTTGTTGTACCACTCTATTTTCATCCTACATATGATGAATCATGCCTTAAAACATATTCGATTAACATTAGACGAGTGATCGACTCCTCAAAACAAACACTAAATTCTACTCTATTAAAAAAACTCTCTCTAGCAGTTATATCCCTTTATACATTTTGCTTTTGTTGTCTTTGGATAGAATAATATTTTGTCCATCTAATTCATTGCTTAGTATACAGATAGCGATATTTTTCCATGAGGTCACTCCTCGTGGCCGTGTGCAATTCTTTGAGAGCCTAAATTCCCCTTTCCATGAAAATAATATATATTGTCGCTTTATGTGTCGATTTTTTATATTTTTTTTATAATTTTATTAAATTTCGTGTATTAATAAACGTTTTAATCATAATTCAATAATTTTTTTATTAAATATATAGCATGAATAAATTTTTATGATATTTAAGATAACATATTCATTTTTATCTAAAATTTTAATTATATATTCTTCACACGTACCAAAATTAAATTATTGTCACAAAACACACAATAACAATATTTAGGTCCTCATATATTTAAGTATTTGCTCTGTAATATTATGTACACAACTGAGCAATTGAGTAATTGACTCCTCCCCTTCCGCTGTTTCCCTAGAAATAATAATGAAGAAGAAAGAGAGCAGCGGTAAGAAAGCGCCACCAGCAGCAAGAAAGGAGCAGAAGATATTCAGAGGAAACTCCCTTCAAGTCAATGAGAACGATGGTGGTGTTTCTTCAAGTCTAGTGGGTGGCATAGTCGAAAAGGGCTTTTCCCAAAACACTCCTCTTGCTCCTTCCGTTCCTCGCTCTACCATCCTTCCTTTCCCGGTCGCCCGTCACCGCTCTCACGGCCCAGTAAGCCACCACCCACCCTTCTTCCTACACTATTGCTTTACAGTTTATTTCATCCAAATTTGTCCAATCCAACAACCAAAAGAATGCGAAAACAAAAAAGAGTTTGAATTTCTTAATGTTGCATGAAGAAAGTTTATCTAGTTCCCCAAATAATGAAGTATTTAAGCTTACCCAAACTTTAGTTTTCCTTTTTACTTTCTTTGCCTTCTAAACTTTGGCAGCAATCAATGCTTTGGGACGAGTTTTTATGTTGGTTACATCATCTTACTGACCGTGTAGAGCTTTAACTTTTAGGTCTCTCCGTTCCCCAAAAAGGTCCCATTTGCAAAACAAAACCAAAAAAAAAAAGTTTCAGAAAAAGAGACCCATTCCTTTTGTTGTTGGTATTATAAAATGACACACTCAGTTTATAATCTCAATTTAGGTATCATGTCATCATTACTCAACTTAAACACTCAGATAAATTTTGGAGTAAATATTGAACACAAATATATCCTTAAAGTTTGTAAATTTTTCAAATGGTCTCTTTTGTGAAACTTTGGGGGTATGAATTTACTTCTATGTTCAATTAGTTTAAAATATGTTTTTAAATTTCTTCTTGTTTCATAAAGTGGAATAACAGTTGCTTTTGACAGCATTGGGCACCTAAAGGTAGTGATCTGAATGACATTTGTAATGATGATGAAGGTGATGAAGAAGATGGAAAGTTTATTGCGGCTTTTGCTAATCCAGTACAGCGGAAACAGAAGAAAGGTTTGGATTTTAGTAGGTGGTGAGAGCTAATTACAGATAGTCCTTCTGGACCTCCAAACAAGACAAATAGTAAGCTTCTTGCACAAAATAAAGTCAGTGAAGCTACTGGAATTCAAGAAAAGATGAATAGTCATATGGGTGTTGAGAATGCTGTTCAGCTACTGAGAAGGTCACCTAGCAATGATGCAAAAGAACAAGATGCGAATATTGAGGTTATGGATCCTGAGGTGGTAAAAGAACAAGAGCAAGACATCTCAGGTATGGATATTGATGGTATGCCAAATAATTTAGGGAATGTCGATCACCTGAGCCAAGAGGCAAAATATGCTACATTGGCGGAAAATTGTAGCCCATTAAAGGATGTGTCACAGAAAAGGTTTGCAGAAGAAGAAATGGAGATTTTGGGTGGTACAGAGCCTGGATATTTTGAGTTATCTAGAAAACAGACCGAAGCAGATGTTAACAAGCATTACATGTCAGAAGCCCTTATTACTTCCAACCTTGGCTACAACAACTTGGGTAATGAACAAGGGGCCACAATCCTTGGTAGTCAAATCGATGCTAGGAATCGTGCTCGCCTTGATAGAATGTCAGCTGATGAGATTGCAGAGGCACAGGCTGAGTTAATGAAGAAGATGAATCCTGCACTACTAGAGATGTTAAAAAAGCGAGGGCAAAACAAATTAAAGATACAAGAATGCACTACTCCAGATATAGGTACCAGTGGTTCAGTAGGTAATCTGCTGGATGAGAATTTTTTGACCGATAAATCTACACCTTCTCAGGGTGATATTTCTCACAAGGTGAAAATACTAGACTCGACGCTGACGGGGGTAGATGATAATCTTGTGCAGAAAAATAACCCTAGTAGTAATTCGTGGGAGACTTGGAGCAAACGGATTGAAGCTGTCAGGGAATTAAGGTTTTCATTGGAGGGAAATGTTATTGAAAGTGATATTGTTCTGGTACCCAAGGCGGGTAAGGCTTAGTTACTTTTATCACCATTTTTATTAAAAATAGTCAATAGTAACTTGACCATTGATACCTATATCATTTCTGGTTATTTTGTTCTTGTCAATGGTGCATTAACAGTATTTATATGTTACTAAAGTGGTTTATTACTTTATTTTTACAAAAAAACATTGGTGATCTTTCTCCTGATTTTGTTTGTGGCTTTTGATTATTGTTTCAGATTATTTAAGTGAAAAATTATTTGTTTAATATGAGGATCTCTTATTTAAGCAGGGAAATGTATACAATCATTATATTCCTGTCATTGATTCTGTGCCACTGTGTCATTCAATATTCGTCTGTCAGCAGTACAACTTTTCATTTGTCTTTTCTTAAGAACCATTTAAAACAGATCAAACTTAGTTGGTTTTGGCAGCTTATTGAGTTAATTTAGCTCTAGAGATTCTGATGGAAAGGCACATCTAATCTAGGATGTTCTCCTGGACAAGGCATGTCATAATTCTTGCTAGGGTCATTTCGATAATCCAGGTTTTACTAATTTAAAATGCAAGTTTCCCAAGTATAATAAGGGCATTTGAGACTAACTGCAGCCAGTCAGACACTTTCTCGAAGTATGGCACATGATAGAAAAGTACCCAATCCAACCCTTGATAAACAAGGCGTAACATTTTGTAATGGTCTCTTTTGTTCATGTATGGGGTTTCTCAAGCATAATGTTCCTTATGTGTGTGTACGTGTTTCGGAATTGATTATTTCTATGTCTATTGATGTAGCTAGTTGAGACCCCTTGGTACCTTGTAAGCTTGCATGCAAAATAACTCCCATTTCTTTTACTTTCTTCTCTGGTTCTACCTCAATTTATTTGAGTTTGTAGGTCAGATCTTGGGCATCTTTGAATTTTGATCACGTTCAGTTATGGTTCAGTGTTGCTGTATTTCTAAACAAGATGTTGACAATTCTTTCATGTTAAACATGTTTTAGGTAATATATCTGTGAGCAGTGGGTATAGTTCTGGAAACGTCTCTGAACGTGACTTCCTCCGCACTGAAGGCGACCCTGGTGCTGCAGGTTACACCATTAAAGAAGCACTAGCTCTTCTTAGAAGTGTGGTTAGTGGACATAGTATCTTGTTCTTTAATCAAATAATTGCAGCATTGACTATTCATGTTATGAGTTGCCTTTCATAGACTTCTTTATGGATGCAAATTTCAGGTTCCTGGGCAACGTGCCCTTGCATTGCATCTTCTTGCATCTGTGCTCGATAAGGCATCATGTTGCATCCGCCAAAATCTAGTTGGGTGCACCTTGAAATATGCTAACACCAACACTTGTACCGACTGGGAGGCTATTTGGGCTTTTATTCTAGGGCCAGAACCAGAGCTTGCTTTATCTCTCAGGTGAATCTTGAATGCTTCTGTTTCTAACCATTTTAGTTTGAAGGTTTCAAAGTAGATGGATTGGCACCTTGGTTATGCAATTGTTTACTATTCTGCACCTTGGTTATGTCTCTGTTCATATATGTTCCTTGTGCTGTGCTACTTAAAAACTATTGGTTCAAGTGTCATGCTTTAAGGTCTGTTTTCTCTGGATTTTATTTTATTTTTTGGATAAGTTTGGTCGCTGTTCTAGAGTTGAAGAAGAGAAGGAGAGAAAGGGGGAGGGGGGGGGGGTCAGTGACCTATCACGCATATACTGTGTGTATCAAAAGAATCTGAGCATGGGCTCATGTCAGATGGATTGAGTTGGATTGTAGATCTACCTACCACGGGCCAACGCTAAGATACAAATGCAATTGTTCTGCTAAATACCTAAACTCAACCTGATGAGCCACAACTTGTTTTTGTTTTCTTCTCTATTCATTGGCAGCAACAGGGAATAACTTAAAATAATAATTTAGAAAGCAAAATCATAATTGATTTCAATATTCATCAAAAGAGCCAATAGTTTTTTCTTCAGTTTCAAAAGTTAGTCGCACAACTCGGGTAGGTTTCTATTGTGTCATAAGAAAATTAAAACCTCTAGATTGATGAGCAACCTTGGTACGACATGAAGTAACGAGATATAGCTTATCGTCTTTGTGAGCAAGTTTTCCAACTGTATTAGTTGAGTGGGGTTTGCTGGTTTGATCAGCATTTGTGTCGCTTGTTTTTCTCAGAGAAGATTGGTCTGGATATTTGACGAGTATAATTTTGTGAAGATCATTGCAATCTTTAATAATAGATCACAACAATGTAATTGATGGATGTTAGGAAGTGTCAAGGTATGTATGACTTCTTCAGCCACAGCAAAATGCAAAAATAATTAGATAAATACTCATCAACTTCAAAGTTTCTTCTTTCGATAAATGAAATTTTCCAGTCATGTAAGATATATATGTTATCATCCTACTATTTCATTAGCTGTTTGTGTTTCTGGAGCTATTATGAATGACATAAACCCTCCAAGGTACATTATCATTGAGCCCATCTTAAATGATACAGACCAATGTACTTGCCAGTTGTCAAATTTCACAATTTTCAAACAGTAGCTAACTCCTCAACAGTGGGCTCAGCAATCTGTTATGTAAGAGTAAACAATTCATGAAATGTGTTATATTATTATTTAATATATAAACTACTCAAAATGTTAAACCATAAAACGGTGTTGCTTTTTAAGTTGTTAACCTTTAATTTTTTAACTTGTAGGATGTCTCTTGATGATAACCACAATTCTGTGGTGTTAGCTTGTGCCAAAGTCATTCAGTCTGTACTGAGTTGTGATATCAATGATAGTTTCTTTGATATCTCAGAGGTAAAGTAGCACTTTAGGGTTTGTTTTCTTCTTTGTTTCCATAAAGTTAACTTAACTGCATATTTCCAGAAAACAGCATCTTATCAGAAGGATGTCTATACTGCTCCTGTATTTAGAAGTAGACCGAAAATTGAAGCCGGGTTCCTTTGTGGCGGCTTTTGGAAGTACGACACTAAACCTTCTAACCTTCTTCCTTTCGATGAGGATGATATAGAGCACACTATTCAGGATGACATTGTTGTTGCAGGACAAGATTTAGCTGCAGGTTTGGTCAGAATGGGGATCATTGCAAGGATTCGCTATCTCTTGGAGGTAAGCATGACTTGGAAGGATTTGAAATATATATTTATTTATATATATATATATATAGAGAGAGAGAGAGAGAGAGAGAGAGAGAGAGAAACTGCATAACTTTCCTACCATCCATCTTAAATGATTGAAACAAATGTATTTGCCAGTTGGTCAAATTTCGAAATTTTCAAACAATCACTAATTCTTGAACTTTTCCCACTTTAGTAGTCCATGATTTGTTTTGCTTCTACGCAATCTTTTTTCTGCAAGGGGTTCACCTTCACAGCCTTATTTGTATTCATAAATAAGATTATGGTTCAGTTGCCTTGGCAGTTTTTTCTACCGGTGAAATACTAGACTTTGTTAATGGCAAGAATGAAAGTGGTGTCTTGACAAAGGTCAGATATCTAAGCAGGGAGATTTTGAATTATCCATTCATTCATTTATTTATTTAAATTTTTTGGCTGAATAATTATCCATTCAACTAAAAGTGCGTGAAATAATGAGGCAAAGTGTTACTTGATTTAATTTTTCTATCCTAAATCAAAATAGATAAAATGGGAAAATATTTGAAGAGGGGTGGGGTGGGGATGCATGATACTATCTTTGTTTTCAATTTCTTTCTGTAAATGTAGATTTGGATCAAGAAGAGTAAATGTTTCTCTGCTGCTCTGCTATCTATTAAGTGAATATGTAACTTATCATGGGAACTTTTCCTGGTGGAAATATTACTCGACTATTTCTTGATGGTAATGCTTATAGAAATAGAAAAAGATTTCATGATAGTAATATTAGTTAGGAAGATGGAATTGCTATATGCGGCTCCTGGTTCCTGGTTTGCATGTTATTTTGATCCGTTCTGTACTGTACTATTCAAGAAATGTTGCGTTTTGTTTAACATGTTGGTATTTATGATTTCAGACAGACCCTTCGACAGCTCTGGAAGAATGTTTAATTTCCATACTGATTGCAATAGCAAGACATTCCCCAGCGTGCGTGGATGCAATCATGAAATGCCAAAGACTTGTTCAGACAGTTGTCAACAGATTTACAATGAAAGACCAGATGGAAATCAACCCTACTAAGATAAAAGCTGTTACCCTTTTGAAGGTAAGCAGTTTCCTTCTTTCAAAAATGGCCACAAGCGTGTCTAGTTTCCTATTAGAGTTGTTTAGTTTAGTATTTAATACAAGTCAAAAATTTATAATTTTCTGTGTCTGTGATTTTATATTCAATAAGGTGTTGGCTCAATCCAAGAAGAAGAACTGCAGTTTATAAAGAATGGGACTTTCCAAAAGATGACATGGCATTTGTATCTGTTAGAAAGTATTAATAGAACAAAAGAGGATGAATAGCAATAAATTGCCTTAATATGTATTATAACTTCCATACTCTTTACAAAGGAGAGCATACCATTATTTATAGCATACAAGGAATTAGAATTGGAAAGCTAGACAACCAAGTGAATCAATGTGGCTGTTATGTTGCCCATACTTTCACTAACTGCAGCAGTCCACTAATTGCTGCTTCTTATGCTCCCATGTGCTGTTGATGCTCCACTAAGTACCCATGTGAGAGAAAACATGTTTTCCAACACTCCCCCTCAAGATGGAGAATGGATGTTTTTCATTCCCATCTTGGATACAAAACCCTGAAATACTGAGCTACTTAATCCTTTAGTAAGTACATCCGCAAGTTGGCCATGTGTAGGCACATAAGGGGTACAAATCAGCCCACTCTCCAATTTCTCCTTGATGAAGTGTCTGTCAATTTCGACGTGCTTCGTGCGATCATGTTGTACCGGGTTGTGAGCTATACTAATTGCAGACTTATTGTCACAATAAATTCTCATCGGTCTATCCCACTTGATTTTCAAGTCTTCTAAGATGATCTTCAACCAAAGTAGTTCACACACACCTTGAGCCATTGCTCGAAATTCTGCCTCTGCACTAGACCGTGCTACCACATGTTGTTTCTTGCTCCTCCATGTAACGAGGTTCTCGCCAAGGAATGTACAATATCCTGTTGTTGACCTCCTGTCAACTATTGACCCAGCATAATCAGCATCTGTATATGCCTCAAGCACCAAACCTCCATTTCTTTTGAACAGAACACCTTTTCCAGGCCGTGTCCCTTTGAGATATTGTAACACTCTGTGTGCTGCTTGCAGATGAACTTCCTTTGGGCTATGCATGAACTTGCTAATCACACTCACTGCGTATGTTATGTCCGGTCGTGTACGAGACAAATAGATGAGTTTTCCTACCAGGCGCTGATACATTTACTTATTTATTGCAGCGTCTTCCTCTGCCATTCCAAGTTTAAGATTTTGGTCTATTGGAGTACTCGCTGGTTTGCACGCTGTCTTGCCTGTTTCTTTAAGGAGATCCGTAACATACTTCTGTTGGGAGATAAAAATGCCCTGCCTAGAGTGAGCCACCTCGATCCCAAGAAAATATTTAAGCCTTCCTAATGCTTTGATCTCAAACTCCTTAGCCAAACACTGACTTAGAAATTGTTTCTCATTATCATCATTCCCCGTCACTATTATGTCATCAACATACACTAATAGTGTTGTGACTCCCCCTGAATGTGAGTGTTTAATGAACAACGTGTGATCCCCTTGGTTTTGTTTATATCCCATGGCAATCATAACTCTCGCAAATCTGCCAAACCATGCCTGTGGTGATTGCTTAAGTCCATACAAGGCTTTCTTCAATTTACACACAGTATGAACACCCAAGTTATTCCCATAACCCAGTGGGACTTCCATATAAATTTCTTCTTCTAGTTCTCCGTGCAAAAATGCATTCTTGACATCAAATTGCTGTAACTCCCAACTATAATTAGCTGCTAATGACGGTAGGATTCTAACAGTGTTCATCTTTGCAACCGGAGCAAAAGTCTCTAGGTAGTCAATCTCATAGGTTTGAGTATATCCCTTAGCTACCAACCTTGCATTATATCTCTCTATTGACCCATCTGCTCTATATTTCACTGTATAAATCCATTTACACCCCCCTACGGGTTTCTTTCCGACAGGCAATTTCACCAACTCTCACGTTTTATTCTTCTCCAATGCTTCCATTTCTACATTCATGGCTTGTTTCTATTTCTCATTGGTCAAAGCCTCGGATAAGGTGGTAGGGATGGTAATTGTGTTTAAGTTAACAAGGAAGGCTCTATGTGATGGTGAAAAATGTTTAAAGGAAAAAAAGTGTGCAAGAGGATATAAAGGTCGTTTTGTGCACTCTCTAGTTCCTTTCCTAATAGCAATGGGAAGATCTTGGTCATTATTATCTACATGGGATTCAATTTCAGCTTGTAATGAAGAATTAGAAATTGTTACCTCATTCTCAGGATCTGGGTTGGATTCTTGGACTTGCACTAATTCAGGGACAATTGTCTTTTTCCTCGAATACACCTTGCCTTTGTCAAATCTCACATTCTCAAGGGCAGAGTTAGGAGTGTCTGAAATTTCTATGGCAGGTTCAGACACAAGATTTGGCATGGACTCAGGTATTGACTCAGACACATGACTCGGATTACTAGAAATTGGTTTAGGAAGTGACAATAGATTGAGCAAGAAATCCCCGTCCTTATCTTCAAGTATTGAATTCTCCCCCTGAAGATAAGGTGAGGTGAAGTAAGGTGTTTGTTCATTGAAAGTAACATCCACCAAGACATAGAATTTCTTCGATGGAGGGTGATAACACTTGTACCCTTTTTGAGTTGAGGAATAACCCACAAATACACATTTTAACGCCCTTGGGTCTAGTTTCCCCCTATTTTGACTATGAATATGGACAAATGATACGCACCCAAATATCTTAGGGACAAGATTATTTGTAGTGTGTATATTTGGATAGAATGTTGAAAGTATGTCCATTGGACTCTTGAATCCCAAAACTCTGGAAGGCAAACGATTTATAAGACGAGTGGCTGTAAGAACTGCTTTCCCCCAAAAAGATTTAGGCACATTTTTTTGGAATAAGAAGGCTCGGGTCGACTGAAGGAGATGACCATTTTTTCTTTCCGCGACTCTGTTTTGTTGTGGCGTATTGACACAAGATGACTCGTGTACTATTCCTTCCTTTTGAAAATAAGGACTTAGTATTTGATTGAAATAATCCCTGGTATTATCTGACCTAAACCTTTTGATAGTGACCCCAAATTAGTTCTTGATCATGGAACAAAAATTTGGGAGAACAGTACTGACCTCATGTTTATGTTTAAGTAAGAAAAGCCAAGTGACACGAGTACAATCATCAATGAATGACACAAACCATCTTGCCCCAGAAACATTAGGAATAGTAGATGGACCCCAAATATCACTGTGAATGAGGTAAAAGGGAAGAGAGTTTCTTTTATCACTACTTGGAAAAGGTACACGTTTGTGTTTGGCAAGTTCACACACTTCACAATGAAAGTTTTCAACATCTAGACCTTGAAATAAAGACGGAAACAGAATTTTAATGACCCTAAATGACGGATGCCCAAGTCGGCGGTGGTGAAGCCAAACCTTTTCTTCATTAGATGAATGAATTTCTGGAACAAAAGAAGAAGGTAGTTTGCCCTTGGTGATATTTGACTGACTCGATGTTTCTAGGTAATAGAGACCATCCCGTTCTCTAGCATGTTCAATCATCTTCCCCGAATTCTTGTCCTGAAATACACAATAATTATGATGAAAGATCACACTACAACATAAATCTTGAGTAAGTTTTTGTATGGAGACAAGGTTTGTGGATAATCTGGGGACATGAAGAACATTTTTTAAAGTCAATGATGGACTTATTTTAACATCTCCTACACCTGCTACAGTGGTTAAAGAACCATCGGCTGTGGATATTTTCTTACTGCTTGGGCAGGGTAAGTATGTGGAAAAGACATTTGGTGAATAGGTCATATGATCAGTAGCTCCTGAATCCATGATCGAGACATTTAATCCAACAGAGGATGGAGACTTACCTGAATACGCCGATAAACAAGTACCTGAAGGTTTGTTAATTAGATATCTCACCCTCTCGACCTCTTTTTGGTTGAGACTGCTCGACTCCTTTGGTGCTGCTTCATTATGTTGTGTTGTAACTTCTGACATCTTCCTCATGTCACAAATTACTGACTATCAAGTCAAAATACTAACAGAATAAGTTTGCAAAATCACAATCTAATTGAGATGCGCAACGGAAAATGGAAATTAAAATTTTTGCAACTTATCCATGAATCACCTTATGCATAGCTATTAATTAAAGAAGAAGATGAACAAGAAATATACCTTAATAGATCCAACCTTTGAACCGCTACAAGATCTACTCCTTGTTGATTTCTTCAAGCTCCTTCTTTCTTTGTTCCTTGGATTAAACACTAGCTTCAAAGTGTATGAAGCACTCTAGAGGTGATCCACCAAGAATGATTATATGGAACAATATTTGATTTTTACAAATCTTAGATGGCTAATCCAATAAATTCTTTTATCCCTAACTCTTAAGAATAACAAGAACAATACATGAAGAACACTTTGAAAATTTGATCAACAATTTGATCTCTAATTTGGTGTTCTTGAGATGGAGGCTACTAGTTCATAACTTAGTTTTCTTAGTTAGATTAATTAGGAGAAACCCTAATTTAATTAGTATTCCACCAAGTATAATACTTACATAATATGTAAGTATCAATATTCTCCTAACCCACATGTTTTGCATTTAAGCACTTAACACATGTTTTGTAATTATTTGACCAAATTCAAATTTGCATTTAATTTAAATGATATTTACATTTCATTTAAATTAATTCTTAATCTAATTAAGAATTAAATGATAATAATAATAATAATAATAAGATTTCTCTCATTAATTTATAATTCAATATTTCTCCAAATATATCATTATAAATATTAAGCATTTCAATTTATTCAACTAATAAATTAAATACTCAATTTATTACCATTAAGCCAATTGTTTTCAATATAATATTATTCTTTTTGCGATGTGACCCTTTAGGTTCAATATTATGCCGGTCGTAGAATAAATAAATTAGAATTATTCTAATATAATTTATAATGAATTAAACTCCTTTAATTCATATATAAATAAATAATATTTATTATACATCATGAGGGACACCTTACGATAATGTATCATGACTATCCGTATAATATGAAATCAACGTTTAATCACATAGAATCTATTTAGCAGTAGTTACCGTACAATTCAATCCTTCTACCATACAATGTCCCGATTAAATATAAGACATGGATTTACTGACAAGTCTTATTTTATTTAATCATATGCATTTCGATCCAAGAATGCACAACTCCGATTAATGTAAATTAGAAACTCCTTTCTAATTTTCATTCAACCCTGGCCAGGGATTTTTGAGCTGTCATTTATCAAATCGCATAGGACATTCTCTCCCTTTATCAGAAGTGGTAGATCTTTTGTCGATCATTCACCTACCTCCGTGTATACTTTATTATACCCGTACATACCCTATGACATACCCTAAAGTATTAAGGAATATGACAAAGTATAACTTAACATACACAAGGTACTATGATGATCTCAAGTCCAAGGATCACTTGTACAGCTATCACTTAAAAACTTTTCTATTGACAGGTGAATATAACTCCATTAGGGTTCTTTAAGCGGGTCACGTTCAGTGAACTTATTCTCTAATAAGCACCTACATACTTGCTTTAGTGTCTTCACACAAATGATTATGAGATCAATCATCATCTTTTAAAGATCAAGCATAGTATGTACTAATCTATCCGGATCAGTAATCCCAATATTAGTGATAAACGATTAGGAACATTTTAGTTTTGAGCTTTCTTGAATTTAGATCTCACTAGCATGATCTCATCATGATTCTAAAAGCATTGCTCGAAAACTATGGGTTCATCACATTTATTAATTCAACCAATTAACATGGATAAAATATGCCTTTTATTTTATTATTAATATTTGAATAAGATTACAAAGTAAATGCTTATTACATCAAATATAATTGGCTTGAGGGCATATTACTTTCAATCTCCCACTTGCACTAAAGCCAATCACCTTGGTATCTAATACCCATTTTATCGAAATGGCGATTGAATTGATCTTGCGATAATGCTTTAGTAAATGGATCTGCAATGTTGTTCTGAGAGTCCACTCTTTCTAAGGTGACATCTCCCCTTTCAATAATTTCTCTAATTAAATGAAATCTCCGCAATACGTGTTTGGATCTCTGATGAGACCTGGGTTCCTTAGCCTATGCAACAGCTCCAGTGTTGTCACAATGAACCGGAACGGGTCCAGTAATGCTAGGAACTACTCAGAGTTCAGAAATGAACTTCTTCATCCAAACAGCTTCCTTTGCAGCTATATACTCTGCCTCTGTCACTGAGTCAGCAACTGTTTGCTGTTTGGAACTCTTCCAACTCACTGCTCCACCGTTCAAGGTAATACATACCCTGACATGGATTTACTGTCATCTTGGTCAGTTTGAAAACTTGAGTCTGTAAAGCTCTCTAGTTTCAAATCAGACTCACCATATACTAGAAACACATCTTTAGTTCTTCTGAAGTACTTCAAGATGTTTTTCATAGCTTTCCAATGTTCTTCTCCAGGATTAGACTGATATCTACTTGTTACACTAAGTGCATAAGCAACATCTGGTCTGGTACATATTATTCCATACATTATGGATCCTATTGCCGAAGCATAAGGTATTTGATTCATGCGTTTTCTCTCTTCAGGTGTCTTTGGGGACAATTTTTTAAAGAGATTTACTCCATGACTCATCGGTATGAGTCCTCTCTTGGAGTCTTACATGCTAAACCTCTTTAGCATCGAATCAATGTATGCACCTTGGGTCAAGCAGAGCATCCTCTTTGATCTATCTCTATAGCATCGAATATGTAGGATGCTTCTCCCAAGTCCTTCATGGAGAAGTGTTTAGATAACCAAATTTTAACTGATAATAGCATCGGTATGTCATTCCCTATAAGTAATATATCATTAACATATAATACCAGGAATGTCACAGCACTCCCACTAACTTTCTTGTACACACATGGTTCATCCTCATTTTTGATAAATCAAACTCTTTGATTGTCTCATCAAAACGGATGTTCCAACTTCGAGAAGCTTGCTTTAATCCATAAATGGATCTTTGTAACTTACATACTTGATTTGTTCCAACCTTTGAAACAAAACCCTCTGGCTGTATCATATATACATCCTCATCTAGTTTCCCATTGAGGAAGGCCGTTTTCACGTCCATTTGCCAGATTTCGTAGTCATAGTAAGCTGCAATCGTAAGAAAAATCCGGATGGACTTGAGCATGGCTACTGGTGACAAGGTTTCATCATAGTCAACTCCTTGTCTTTGTTTGAAACCTTTTGCAACCAGTCTGGCCTTATAGGTCTCCACCTTGCCATCTGCTCCAGTCTTTTTCTTAAAGACCCATTTACACCCTATAGGCACAATGCATTCAGGTGGAGTAACCAAAGTCCATACTTGGTTTTCATACATGGAGTCCATTTCGGATTTCATGGCTATTTGTCATTTCTCAGAGTGTTTACTACTCATAGCCTCATCGTATGTTACTAGATCATCATCAGTTATGATGCGTACCTCATCATCATCTTCTATGATGAGTGTATACCTTTTAGGTATTTTCGGCACTCTTCCAGATTTACGACTCGGTTGTGGTACAGAAGTTATATCTACTTGAACATGTTCATCCACTTGATCTGTAGTGATTTGTGGTTCTTGAATTTCTTTAAGATCTATTTTCCTCCCACTGGCCCCTTCAAGGATAAACTCCTTTTCCAGGAAGGTAGCGTGTTTGGCTACAAACACCTTTTGCTCGGTAGAATTATAGAAATAATATCCTAAACTTTCTTTAGGATACCCCACAAATTTGCACTTGTCAGATCTAGCCTCAAGTTTGTCGCTTTGTAACTTCTTTACATAAGCGTTACAACCCCAAATTTTAACATTCTTAAGACTGGTTTTCCTCCCTGTCCACATCTCATATGGAGTCTTGGGGACGGATTTTGATGGAATCTTGTTTAGTAGATATGCAGCCGTTTCTAGGGCATAATCCCAGAATGATATTGGAAGGTCGGTGAAACTCATCATGGACCGCACCATGTCTAACAAGGTACGATTCCTCCTTTCAGAAACACCATTTAATTGTGGTGTACCAGGAGGCGTCCATTGAGAGAGAATACCATTTTCTTTGAGATGATTAAGAAACTCATTGCTCAAGTATTCTCCTCCTCGATCTGATCGAAGAATCTTAACACTTTTGTCAGTTTGTTTCTCTACTTCACTTCTGAATTCTTGAACTTTTCAAATGATTCGGATTTGTATTTCATTAAATACACATATCCAAATCTTGAATGATCATCAGTGAATATAATGAAATACGAATACCCTCCTCTAGCATCTGTTGTCATAGGTCCACATACATCTGTGTGTACCAACTTTAACAACCCTGTAACTCTCTCTCCATGTCCACTAAATGGAGATTTAGTCATTTTACCCATGAGATATGATTCACAAGTTGGATATGATTTAAAATCGAATGGTTCTAAAAGACCATCAATATGCAACTTGTTTAATCTTGTTTCATTGATGTGACCGAGTCTACAGTGCCAAATGAAAGTATGATTTACTTCATCTCTTTTTCTTTTACAAGTTTGTTCAATTTGAAAAATATTTTCATGTAAGTCAAGTAAGTAAAGTCCATCAATTAATCTACTAGTTCCAAACAAAACATTATTATTATAAATAGAACAACCATTGTTCTTAAATATAACATCGAATCCTTCTTTGTCCAACATAGAAATAGATATAATGTTTCTAATGAGAACAGGTACATAATAACAATTTATTAAATTGCTAGACTTTCCCGTAGGCAGTGCTAAACAATAAGTCCCCACAACTAATGCAGCAACCTTTGCTCAATTTCCCACTCGTAGAGTTAATTCTCCCTTGTTTAGCCTTCTACTTCTGCTTATTCCCTGCAATGAATTGCATATGTGAGAACCACAGCCGGTATCTAATACCCAAGTAGAATTTTGACTTACAGAAATATTTATTTCAATCATGAATAAACCTGTATCCGTAGCTGAAGCTTCAACAAGCTTTTTCTGCTTTGCCTCTGCAAGGTAATCCTTGCAGTTTCTCTTCCAATGTCCAGGCTTATTGCAGTGGAAGCAAACTCGTTTGCTATCCGCATTAGTTTTATTCTTATTACCTTTATCAGTTACCTTTCCTTTTGCCTTCTTAGAATTTTTCTTCTTTGCAGAAGATCCTTTGGACAACTTCCTTTTTTTGAAAGATTCACCTATCAGTAAGACTTGGTCTTTCTTCAATGGAAAGTGACTTTCTGCAGTTTTCAACATGTTAAGCAATTCAGGCAAGCTGACATCAAGTTTGTTCATGTGAAAATTCACAACAAATTGTGAGTAGGAGTCCGGGAGTGACTGCAAGATCAAATCTTGGCTCAAATCTCCATCCATTACAAAACCCAGTTGTCCCAATTGTTCAATCAAATTGATCATTTTGAGGACATGTGCCTGTATTGTAGGGCCATCGGTATCGGAAGAGCTCCTTAGATATCTCATATCTTGCAGACCTGCTTTGTTCACCATACAACTCTTGCAGGTGAAACAATATAGCAGGTGCATCCATTTTCTCATGTTGACGTTGTAACTCGTTACTCATGGATGCGAGCATGATGCATTGAACTATCATAGCATCATCTTGCCACTTTTTAAAAGTAGCAATCTCTTTTTCAGATGCAGTATCTGCAACAGTTGCAAGAACAGGCGAATTAAGGACATAAGATAATTTTTCAGCGGTGAGAACAATTCTCAAATTTTCTATGAAGCGTAAGCCTCGCCATAGAAACCTTGCGCCTCGCTTTGAGGCGGGCCTCAAGGCGTGCGCCTCAAACGCAATTTCGAACCATGAGAATAAGCGCTAAGAAGTTAGAGGTGTGCAGTATTTTTCTCTGATACAGGTTAGGTTAGGTATATTGCTATTTGCTAGTGTGAGCTACTAAAGCCCTAAATATGTTATATGATTTAATGAGTTTGGGATATGCTGAATATTGAAATGAAACATCACATTTTGTGATGCTACTCCCTTGAACCCCACGTTCCTCACCTCCCTTTTGCCTTTTTCTGCCCCTTCTTCCCCAAGCACTAATTTCCACATGTTAGATAAAGTACGGTCAAGTGTGGTAATCATAGCATATTTTATCTACTTATCCACCGTTGGATGTCATTCAAATGGATTTTAGTAGTTTCAACAGACACCTGTTTTTATTCTACAACTTTTTCTGTCTGTGTGTTTCTTCTCAAGTCTTTTTCTTTCTGGGCCATTTTTTTAAGTATTTTCTTTTCTTATTTTCTTTTTTTTAGGCTGTCTTTAAAGACTTTCAACTTAAAGAGAAAAATAAAATAAAGAAATGTAATTTTGTAGAATATCGTACATAATTTTGTTATGAAAAGAAATATAATAGTAATAATGTCGTGTTGAAAGTGATAAATAAAAAGTAATGACAAATTAAGAATTTTATGTCACTTTATAATCCTAAATTAAAAATGTATCTCCAATTTTATACCGGATTAAAAAAAATGTAAAATCTAATATTTTAAGGGAGGGAGTGTTGTATACTCTATTATTACATAGATGACATTCATGTACTAATTAGTTGTATATTTTAAACATATAAAATTAAAATTTTACTTTTAGAAGCACACTTCAATGTAGTTAACTTTTTTTTCCAACAAATTATACTATTAAATTTCAATTCAAAGGTCGAAAGTGAACTTGAAGAAGTTTTCACATTGCATCTAACAAAGTAAAAGACTAGCTTAATAGAATTAAATATAACCATGTTGATGGGATATTCCTCAATTTACTCTTTATTTTGATGATAATAAAAAGGCTTTTTAATATTAATTTATTAAAATATATATATATATATATATTTTTAAAAATGATTTTTTACTTATTAATATTATCTCTCAAATTAACTTCGACAATCTAATATCAAATGTTAAGAAAGCTGAAATCAAAAATTAACATTTCCTAACCCAAAGAAAAATTGTTTTGACTTTAAAAACAATTTTTAATATCTATAAATATTAGGGTAAATTACATATATTAGTACATTTTTAAAAATAATTACAAAAATCATACATCCATAAAATAATTACAAAAGTATTACACTTTTTCATTTTTATTTACAAAAGTATTCTCTCTCCTCTCTCCTCTTTCCATTTCTTCTTCTTCTTCTCTTTCTATTTCTCTCTCCTCTTTCCATTTCTTCTCCTTCTTCTCCTCTCTCCACTTGCATATAAATACTTTATATCAAGTTAGAAGCTTTTTTTTAGCCGTTAAAAATGGTGGAAGCCTTCATGCTCGTTAAAAATGGCGGAAACCTTCATGCTCGTTCATGGCTACTCCATGATCGTTTTCTTCCTTCTTTTCGGACAAATGGTTAATGGGTTCGGCAAACCTTCATACCAAAGTAACCATTTGTATTAAAGGTTGGTTACTTTTGTATTAAAGGTTGGTTATCTTTGTATTAAAGGTTGGTTACCTTTGTTTTTAAGGTTGGATACCTTTTGTATTAAGTTTTGGTTATCATTGTATTAAGGGTTGGTTACCTTTTGTATTAAAAGTTGGTTATCTCTGTATTACTGTTTGATTACCTGTGTATTAAGGTTTAGTTACCTTTATATTAAGGGTTGGTTACCTTTATATTAAGGTTTGGTTACTTTTGTATTAAAGGTTGGTTACCTTTGTATTAAGGTTTGGTTACTAATATTTAATACAAAGGTAACCAAACCTTAATACTAAGGTAACCAACCCTTAATATAAAGGTAATACAGAGGTAACCAAACATTAATACAGAGGCAGAGCCGGCCCTGGGCCAGGGCCACCAGGGCGACTGCCCAGGGCCCAAAGTTGAAGGGGGCCCAAAATTTATTTTAAGCTTGTGTATATACATGTATATATGTAAACATATGTCTAGAGTTTCAGTACTTCAGCGGTAAAATAATTCCTTGCAATAGAATAGACTTCGGTTCAATTCTTGGCAGCAGCGTGTCTTTGTTTTGCTTTCTATTTTTTTCACTAACAGTCTAAAAAACTTTGTTTTGCTTTCTATTTTTTTCACTAACAGTCCAAAAAAGCCTCCAAATATCAAACTATTATATGTGCAGTCAATTATTTCAAGTGTACATGAAACTCCAACATTGCTCTACTTTATTGACATATTTTTCAATGCTTAAATTTTAAGGAAAAAGAAAAAGAAATAGCCTAATACGACAAATGACCAACGATAGGGTTAATTTCACACAATGGCCTTAAATGTGGGACAAAATTGACTACAAAGGCAACCTTACTATTTTTTTTAATCTATTTTTTTTTAAAAACACTTTTACAATTGTTGATATAAAAACACTGTTTTAATTATGTTATGAAAAAACTTTTTGTCAAACCTTTATATTAAAAAAAATGTTTCATCTCGACACGCTACGAACTCCCGTCAAATTAAAAAAAAATACAAAAGTATTAAAAAAAATGGTTCGGGGGCGCTGCCCCCAAACCCTCGCTTACTGGGCACGCTCGAAAAATTTCGCCTCGGGCCTTAAAAAACTCAGGACCGGCTCTGTATAGAGGTAACCAACTTTTAATACAAAAGGTAACCAACCCTATATACAATGGTAACCAAACTTAATACAAAAGGTATTCAACCTTAAAACAGAGATAACCATCCTTTAATATAAAGGTAACCAAACTTTAATACAAAGGTAACTAAACCTTAATACAGAGATAACCAACCTTAATACAAAGGTAAACAAAACTAGTTTCTACACTTTCAGAAATTAGATACCTCCATACTAGTGTTTAGTTACCTCCATACTAGTGTTTGGTTACAGCGGATAGGGAAAGGAATAGGACTTGTGTTTCTCAGTGGCTGGTATGGTAGCATCTGCTATCATTGAAAAGAGAAGGAGAGAAATGGTAGTCCAAGAGAACACCCGAATTAGTGCTTTGTGGTTAGTCCCTCAGTTTTTCCTCGTCGGTGCCGGGTAAGCTTTTGCTTAGAAGGCGATGGCGGAAGAGGAGGAAGAAGGCATGGAGGAAAAGGAGGATGGGATGACGTTATTTTTGTAATTATTTTGTGGATGTTTTATTTTTGTAAATATTTTTTCATTGTTGTATATTTTTGTTAAGAACCCTAAATATTATACCAATATTTATTCGATCCAAAATAAAACTTGATTTTTATTTAAGCCCAAAAATTGCTTGGACCGAACTTAAATCATGTTTGCTTCTACAAAGAAATAAAAAGTGACCCAGCCACTTTATCCTATTCTAGCGGGGCCCGACTTGAGATTATGAAATTAACAAGCTTTTTGACCCATTTGACTCTAATACCCGGTAGCATAAAATGTGGGTCAAAACATTTTCTAAACTCCCCATCTTATTTCTATAAATACCAAACAAGTTTTCTCTTGCAAACTAACCAAGTCAAAACAGAAATTTTTTGCCTACAAGTTGCTTGCGCTCAAGTTTAATACTCATTTTAATTGGTTTATTTGATATACTTTGCTAAACATTGATGCAAATATATGTCATTCATTGTAGTATTGAGATTGATATGATAGATCTTGAAAAAGAATACTCAATGTATGTGTATATATATATATATATATATATATGCTCTATCGAATTGTTATCTAGGGGTTCTATTGACTTTTGTCTAAATAACTCATTCTTGATAGCTATATAATGCTTTGATTTAAATTCATGTTTGAGCATTAGAATGTAATATTCTATTTGACTTGAATATCAAAAAAAGAATTTAAGTGTGCAAATAAAGTCGCTTAAAGTGTATATACTATTTGTATATATCTTGTTAAGTATAACGTGTTGGTGATTAAAGATTAATTTCTCTCCCAACTTTCCTTAATTAATTAAAGATATCCGGACGTGTTCTCCATTCAAAAAATATATATACCTTGTGAAAGTGTGTGTGTGTATATATATATGTGTATTGAGTCTTTTAGAAAAGAAATATCAAAAAATTTACTCAACTAGATTCAATACAAGCACAAACTTTTCCAAGCACCAAAACTTTTCAAGTTTTTATCAAATACACACTACACTTAATAAGCTGCATTTAAATTTCAAGTATATTAAACATATTAGTATAAATTATATTATACTTGCATATATTACAAGTTTGAACCATAAACTGTCATAATCAGGTACTTGTAATATTTATACTGAATTCTTGATTTGTTATAAATAGCTTATATCTATGAATCAAGAGAAACTATGTGCTTAAATTATATTTACTTATTTTAGAAACATATGCTCAAAACAAACTAATCTTATTATAAAAAATTAGTGAGTTAGTTTATTTTTTGAATCTATGAGAAAAAAAGTGACTCTAAACCAAGACTAAAGTTTTAGTGAGATCAGTTTGGCGTTAATTATCTAGTATATTTGTGAGGTTAGAAAAGATCTTAAGTTTCAAGATCAGATATATATAAATAGAACAAAACTCAGTGAGTGCAGGTACAACTTATTTTGATGAAGAACCGGGAAACTGTTATCCGAGATAAATAGTTGCAATTAATTTTTCTTAAAGTTTACTTGTAAAAAAAATTTAACCTAAGTGAAGGAGAGTTTTATCATAGTAATAGGATCCCAAGCATTAGACAAGTGCTTGGGACTTGACATAACAGTATAATAGGTGTATACTATGAACCAGCTAAATCATCTGTGTTCTGTGTGATTACATTATTCATTTAGTTTGTGATAATTTGTTAAACAAGTTAAATATTACAAAAAAGGCTAAAGAATTTAAAAAGGAAAATAATTTATTCAACTCCACTTCTAAATTATTTATACCCTATCACATGCAACAAAAAAATTTTTACGCGACAAAGAACCTCATGCACATGTTAAATTTCTTTGTGATAATATTAATTCCCTAAAATATATTCCATACGGTCAATAGAAATTAGAAAGATTCCTTTTCAAGTTTTAAAAATCTTAAAATTGAAAATTGACAGGCCCTAAATTCGTGGCTTAAGGTTTTCAATCTAATTTAAGTTTTTTTGTTGTATTGTACATGAATTTAATATTTTAAACCCTACTAAATGCATGATAGCTTAGAATATGGAGTAATTAATAGTGAAGGTATTTTGGTCCAATAATTATTTTCACAATTGAGTTTCAGTTAATGAGGATTCAAATAAAATCCTCCTATATGCCTCCCTGGACTCCCATATATTGATAGAGAGGAGGTAATTGAGGATTATGTGAAAGAGTTTATTTTTAAAGCATAAAGTTGAATTGTTCTTTTTGGAAGACTCGCTTGCATAATGAAGGGTCCTGATTGTGTTGAGTATACTTGGAATCGACTTTTTTTGGCATCAATAATTCTAGCAATTTATCATTCAAATGATATATATGACTAGGTTTAGACAAACAAAGAAAATAAAATAAAGAGGTGTGCGTAGGCTTATATAAAAATCAGATGATCCAAGAAATGGTAATACATGCTTGAGAAACACGTACTTCATACTTAGTCTAAACTCTAAATAATTGAAGAGCCGTGTGGAAAAGTATTTGACAATGACTTTCTGATGACGAGACATCTTTGATCTTTTTGGAACAATCACAAGTCCTTGACCATGTGGTTCATAAATTGTTGTCCGCGTGGTTCGTAACTTCATTAATATATATATATATATATATATATATATATATATATATATATATATATATATATAGCAGCAGCAGCCTTTTATGTCACTAGCTATACAAACGTAAGTGTCTAAAATCAACCATCTTTGATGTTTCTAGGAAATGAAATGTGAGATGCTTGGTCATCAAGGATGTTTGACTTTTGGGCTTTGATATTGTCATAGTGCATGCTTATTAATTTTATATATATATATATATATATATATATATATATATATAGCCTATAGGATGGGGAATTAACACAGAGCAAAGACAAGTTGTACTATTATTACCATGGCTTTGTTTTCTACATTCCTTGGTTGCTTTTCAGATACTACGCGAGTTGCTGCCCAAGGAGATGATCATGTTGTTGCTGCTACAAATAGCAAAAGAAGAAGCTCCAAACTGAAAGCATCACATGATATTGATGGAGCCAAGTCAAAGATTAACAAATCCAGAACTGCCCCAATTCCAGTTTCTTACTTCCCTATTGGATCCAGATTTTCTCAGTTATGAGAAAAATCTCTCTTAATTTGCTCGGGTCACTTTGAGGACTACAGATTACTCGTACTTGTAAATTACTATGCAGTTCTCTGTTTCAATATATTATAAACTATTTTGACTCTTTGAAGTCAATTTCAATATCCTGAATTCTGATACGAGGGATACTATTATTTTACTATTATTTTGTTCATTGGATCAACAAAGTTTTATTGTTATTCACGTACTTTTGTTAGCGTTTGTAAGATTAGCTCATTGCGGATCAAAGGTTTTGTATGTTGGATTTTCATTCGAATATTTTATATGGTGTAATTTTAATTGATTGTTACACATTTTCTGTGTGGAGATTTTTTTTTGAAATATTAACATAATGTTTTTCAACAATAATTTTATTGACTAAATTTTATTACCAAAAAAGATTACAACTAAATGTGTCCTCTGCAAAACGAATTTTTACGTGTGTCCGACGTAGGTGCCAATTCTAATTTGAAATAAGTTTAGATTTTTCACCCAAAAAATCATATGCATGTTTGTGTACGCAAACCTAGTCTAATTAGGTTTTGTCTGGCCTCGTAAGTGGTAATCTATTAACAAAACAAAAATATACCATTGTTTATACTCTTTTTTAGGGAATTAGTATATATTTTTACAAGTAAAAATATTCTTTTCACAAATGAGGAAGAAAAGCTTCGTTAATTATTATTTTTACTTGTAAAAATATTAATTAACGTCAAAGTGCTCTTATAAATTGGTAAAATAAAAATCAAATTGTAATCTTATTTCGTAGAGAAAAGGACATTTGGGCTTGTTTGATCATTGAGCTGAATATAATTGTTCGGGTTAACTTCAATATACCTACATGGCTATATCACGTATTTATAGCCCATATAAGATCAACCCAAATTCATATTAATCGCCCATATAAGATCAGCCCAAATTCATATTAATCGAATCCCATTTTAGCTGTTCAAAATCATATAAAGTCCCCAATTTCCACTCTTAATCACTGGATTAGGGGAGAGCAAAAAAAATGATTCCGCAACCAAAGAAATCACATCAATGGCCGATAGCATATTGTGATTTTTTTTAATAAGAACCACTATAACATCTAAGTCCCACATCGAAAGATATGTGAAAAATTTATCTGTATATAAGGAATTAAGTTACTAACAATATTATCTGCAGTCATAACCTTTGGGCGAGTTTGTGGTGGGCTAAGATGACCCATGAAGATACTATTGTGTCAGTGGTTTAAGACTTTGTTTGGATTCGATTCGATTCAGATTTGGGATTTGATCCAAGATTTGTTCTAGCCGACTCTCGAAAGCTCGGGTCGGGTCGTCCGATCGAGTTACCTTCAGTCATAACTTTTGAGTGAGTCTGTGATGGGTTAAGATGATCCAAGAAGATACTATTGTGCTAGTGGTTTAAGATCTTGTTTGGATGAATTTGATTCGATTCGGACTTGGGATTTGATCCAAGATTTGTTTCGAACTTAGGATTTGACTCTGGTTGTTTCAACCGCACCCTTACGGTTGCAATTGGGGTTTTGGTATAGAATTTGTACCCTTTAAAGAACCGCACACGTTTAGAATTCTAATTCTTTAATATTTCTCATATTTTTTGTGTATGTTTTAGAGTTTTTAAGTTTTATTTAAGTATGATTGTAAATTTAATTTTAAAATATGTAATTTTGTATGGTTTAAGACTTTAAGTTTGAAACAATAGTTGTATTGACTTTTGTCTAAATAACTCATTTTTGATAGCTATATAATGCTTTGATTTAAATTCAAGATTGAGCATTAGAATGTAATATTCTATTTGACTTGAATATCAAAGAAAGAATTTAAGTGTGTAAATAAAGCCACTTAAGGCGTATATACTATTTATATATATCTTGTTAAGTATAATTAAGGTGCTGGTGATTAAAGATTAATTTCACTTCCAACCTTTTTTAATTAATTAAAATATTCAGATGTGTTCTCCATCCAAGAAATATATACCTTGAGAAAATGTGTATATATATATATATATATATATATATATATATATATATATTGAGTATTTTTAGAAAAGAAATATGAAAAGATTTACTCAACTAGATTCAGTAGAAGCACTAAAACTTTTCCAAACACTTTTCAAGTTTTTATCAAATACACACTACACTTAATTAGCCGCATTGAAATTTCAAGTATATTGAACATATTAGTACAAATCATATTATAGTTGAAATTGCATATATTGCAAGTTTGAAGCATAAATTGTCATAATCAGGTACTTGTAATATTTATACTGAATTCTTGATTTGTTATAAAGCATATATCTGTGAATTAATCAAGAAAAACTATGTGCTTAAAAACTATTTGCTTATTTATGAAGCATATTTTAAAAGCAAACCAGTCTTATTATAAGAAATTAGTGCGTTAGTTTATTTTTAGAATCCGTGAGAAAAAGCAGGAGTGAGCAAAAATTGGTTATAACCGAAAAACCGAACCGAACCGAATTTTTTTAACTGAATTTTTTCGGTTATTCGGTTATTTTTAGAAATTCGGTTATATCCGATTTAATATACGGTTTTTGGGTTCGGGTTTGGTTTTAAAAATTTTGTTATTCGGTTAACCAAATAAGAAAAAAAATAAAATAAAAATATTTATTGATAAAATTTTGTGATTGGAAACTCTTGTATTGGAAATTTGAAATGACTTTTCTTTGTTGGAGAAATATAGACCTTAATTTCGGTTATTATCCGAATAACAGAATAGTAAATTTGGTTATTCGGTAATTCGGTTATTTGTTAATTCGGATAGCAAAATAAATTCGGTTCGGTATTCGGTTATAACCGAATAAGCTATTCGATTCGGTTATATCCGAATGCACAGTCCTAAGAAAAAGTGTCTCTGAACCAAGACTAAGGTTTTAGAAAGATCAGTTTGTAGTTAATTCTCTAGTATATTTGTGAGGTTATGAAAGATCTTAAGTTTCAAGATCAGATATACAAATAGAACAAAACTCAGTGACTACAGGTACAACTTATTTTGAGGAAAAAGTAGGGAATTGTTATTCAAGATAAATAGTTATAATTAATTTTCTTAAAGTTTACTTGTAAAAAATTTTCTACCTAAGTGAAGCAGAGTTTTATCATAATAATAGAATCCTAAGCATTATACAAGTGCTTAGGACTGAACATAATAGTATAATAAGTGTATATTGTGAAGCAACTAAATCATCTGTATTTTGTGTGATTACATAACTCATTTATTTTGTGATAATTTTTTTAGCAAGTTAAAAATTAAAAAAAGGCCAAAAAATTAAAAAAGAAAATAATCTATTCAACCCCCTTATAAATTATTTATACCCTATCACATGCGACAAAAAATCTTATATGCGACAAAGAACCTTAAACATATGTTAAATTTCTTTGTGACAATATTAATTTCCTAACATATATTCCATACAGTCAATAGAAATTAGAAAGATTCCATTTCAAGTTTTTAAAATTAATTTTAAAAATCTTAAAATTGAAAATTGACCCCCTAAATTTGTGGCTTAAGGTTTTCGATCTAATTTAAGTCTTTTTGTTGTATTGTACATGAATTTAATATTTTAAACCCTACTAAATGCATGATAGCTTAGAATATGGAGTAATTAATAGTGAAGGTATTTTGGTCCAATAATTATTTTCACAATTGAGTTTCAGTTAATGAGGATTCAAATAAAATCCTCCTATATGCCTCCCTAGACTCCCATATATTGATAGAGAGGAGGTAATTGAGGATTATGTGAATGAGTTTATTTAAAAGCATAAAGTTGAATTGTTCTTTTTGGAAGACTCGCTTGCATAATGAAGGGTCTCGATTGTGTCGAGTATTCAGCAAACCTCTATATTAATACGGTTGAGATTGAAAATTTTTATTAATTTAGAGAGTTATTATTTAATTGATAAATTAATAATTTATTAATTTAAAAAGTATTTTTTTATTCGGTGAACATAAATTTAATTACATTAAAATTATTGCATTTTATTGATGTTTGTATCATACTTTTTTTGATGCAATGTATCATACTTATTAAATTAATGTAACAATAGAATTCATTGTAAGTGATATTAATTATTTTTAATAATTAAAGAATGTTCATTGTATCTACTTTTCAAATTACATTCACATTTTATTTCAAAAAAAAAATTATATTCACATTAAGTTTAATTAATTTGTATATATAAATTCATTGTACTGGAATTTAATACATTCCATGTATGATGATAAAAATAACTACTATATAAATATCAACAAAAATTCTTTAAATCATACTCAGCAATGACTTGTCATCTAAAAGGTGTCCAATAACGCGAAAAGAAGCACTCATAGCATCAACAACTCTTCACAAGTTTTTATTACAATTCGAGAATGCAACATCTGAACTTTTGGACGCAATGAAAAAAATTAAGGATGAAATTCAATTAGATTTGAATTTCAACACAAAACAAATGAGAATAGAATCATATTTTACAAGATTACCCTAGATATATTTGTACTTTAAAAGAATTATTAATTTATGATTTTGATGGGACCATATATTTATATAAGGGTCTTTTTAAAAATTATTATTTTATCAAAATTATTAATTTATCCCATTAACCTAAGTCGGAACTGAAAAAAATATTATTTTAGAGAAATTATTAATTTAACGAGTATTAATTTATAGAGGTTCTAACGTACTTGGAATCGACTTTTTTTGGCATCAATTTTTTTTTTTTGTTTTTTTTTTTTGCGCGGGCGCACTTATAGACTTAATAGTAGAATAAGCGTTTACCTATGAAAAGAGATACTCCTCTCCTCCTACCCCAAATGGAGAAATGTAAAAACTTTTTTAAATTTAACAAATTTATTTTGAGTTCAGGTATTGTGAAAATTTTGTATCAAATTATAATTGTGAAATATATTTATATATGAGATTGGATATTATTATAAGAAGGTCACACTTATTACACATATCTCCAAAAATACTATCACTAATATTTATTTACGTAACTGACAAATAAAAAGTCGATGTAAACAATTAAACATTCGCAACATATATTATTTTTCATTTTTTTTCAAGTTTGAAAATAAAAAATATGTAGTGTGGTTCATAAAGGTTAATTATCTCAATCAAAGAGAAGCAATGTGAGGTCCACTAAATTTATTATAAACGAATTTAGAAACATTACAGGCAATATAGCCGATCATATACAATTCAAAAGAAATTAAGAAACATTACAGGCCTCATTACACTTAATAATTCTTTGTATATTTTTTAAAAAAAATAAAATCCTAACTATGACATTTATTTTGGATGTTCTGAAATTGAAAATGTGGAGTGTAATATATATATATATATATATATATTACATACATTTTTATCTAGTACACAGTCTCATTTACAACAATAATTCTAGCAATTTATCATTCAAATGATATATATGACTAGGTTTAGACAAACAAAGAAAATAAAATAAAGAAGTGTGCGTAGGCTTCCTTAGTCTAACCTCTAAATAATTGAAGAGCCGTGTGGAAAAGTATTTGACAATGACTTTCTGATGACGAGACTTCTTTGATCTTTTCGGAACAATCACAAGTCCTTGACCATGTCAATGTGGTTCATAAATTGTTTTCCGCGTGGTTCATAACTTCATTAAATAATATTATATATACATATATATATATATATATATATATATATATTCGGCCGACTAATTATCTATATGTGATTATTCATATTTATTGTTTATAAAAAGAAAATTAACCATTCGCGGTAGTCCACTACGCACCTTTTCTAGCATATGTGAATTAAAAAAATTTAAATTTATGGGCTCCCATAATTCACATAAATATGATTTATATATGATTTCACTGGAAATAATTCATAATCAGACTTAACTATGAATTATTCTCCCCGACCATCCCAAAAAGTACCTATATATATATATATATATATATATATATATATATATATATATATATATATATATATAAGATTGTAGCAGCAGCCTTTTATGTCACTAGCTATACAAACATAAGAGTTCAAAATCAACCAGATATCTTTGATGTTTCTAGGAAATGAAATGTGAGATGCTTGGTCATCAACGATGTTTGACTTTTGGGTTTTGATATTGTCATAGTTCCAAAATATCAAGATGCATGCTTATTAATTATTAGGTGGTGTGCTTATATATATATATAGGCTGGGGAATTAACACGAGCAAAGACAAGTAGTACTATTATTACTATCACATAAATCTTGATCATATATATAATATATAATTCTTCTTCTTCTTCTTCTTTTTCATGGCTTTGTTTTCTATTTTCCTTGGTTGCTTTTCAGATACTACGCGAGTTGCTGCCCAGGGAGATGATCATATTGTTACTGCTAGCAATAGCACAAGAAGAAGCTCCAAACTGAAAGCATCACATGATATTGATGGAGCCAAGTCAAAGATTAACAAATCCAGAACTGCCCCAATTCCAGTTTCTTACTTCCCTATTGGATCCAGATTTTCTCAGTTATGAGAAAAATCTCTAATTTGCTCGAGTCACTTTGAGGACTACGGATTACTCGTACTTGTAAATTACTATACGCGGTTCTTTGTTTTAATATATTATAAACTATTTTGATTTTTTAAAGTCAGTTTTGATATCTTGAATTCTCATACTGAAGGGTACTATTATTTTGTTCATTGGATCAGCAAAGTTTTGTTGTTATTTACGTGTTTTTGTTAGCGTTCGTAAGATTAGCTCATTGCATAACAGAGGTTTTGTATGTTGGAGTTTCTTTTGAATTTTTTGTGGTGTAATTTTAATTGATTGTTACACATTTTATGTCGAGATTTTTTTCGGAATATTAACATAATGTTTTTCAACAATAAATTTTAATGATTAAATTTTATTGTCAAAAAAGATTACAACTAAATGTGTCCTTTGCAAAACTAAGTTTTGATTTTTCACCCAAAATATCATATGCATGTTTGTGTACGCAAACCTAGTCTAATCAGGTTTCGTTTTGTCTCGTAAGCTGTAATCTATTGACAAAACAAAAAAATACCATTGTTTACACTATTTTTTAGAAAACTGGTATATATTTTTATAAGTGAAAGGTTCTTTCCACAAATGAAGAAGAAGAGCTTTTGAAATTATTATTTTTACTTGTAAGAATATCTATCAAAATGCCCTTATAAATTGGTAAAATAAAAATCAAATTGTAATCTTATTTCGTAGAGAAAAGGACATTTGGGCTTGTTTGATCATTGAGCTGAATATAATTGTTCGGGTTAACTTCAATATACCTACATGGCTATATCATGTATTTATAGCCTACATAAGATCAGCCCAAGTTCATATTAATCGAATCCCATTTTAGCTGTTGAAAATCATATAAAGTCCCCAATTTCCACTCTTAGTCACTGAATTATGTTGGGAAAACTCCTCCAATTAGAACTATTTTTGATAAATTAAATAACAATTTATGCCAAACAATTAATGCAATTCTATCAAATAAATAACAATCGCAAAAAATAATAGTACAAAAAAATAAACTAAACGCAAGACACCAAATCTTACATGAAAAATCCTCTAAAACTAGGAGGTAAAAACTACGGGCCGGACTCTTAAAATTTCACTATAATCAACTGTGAATATAAATAGTCATTCCAAGTTTTATAATTAAAAATTAGAAATATTATGAAATTGAGAAAATACAAGAATACCTTAATTTGAGTAAAAACTCAAATTACCTCACCACCCAGAAAATTCGAATTAATTAAAGTTTCCAAGCAATTAATTACCCAGAATAAGATGATGATTCTCGCAAATAAACATTCACAAAAACTCTCAATTTTTCGCTCAATCTGCGTTATAACTCTCTGTATACGGCTGCTGTCGAAATCACCCTCACAATTGATTATGTGCTGCTTTTAATTTTTCCTGTAACAAATTTCATGTTAAAGGTTGATTATGTGCTGCTTTTAATTTTTCCTGTAACAAATTTCATTTTAAAGGTCATATATATGTGTGTGTGTGTGGTATTCTTCAAATCCAAATTAGATTCGGTAAACAAAAGAATTGATTATCCTCCATTCACGCCACACATATATAAGTCATATATATACTCACTAATTCCTACAGCAGGTTCGCTTCAAAATTGCCGAAATAACATCCCAGTCCTTTTTCATATAATATATATATATATATATATATATATATATATTCTGATTTGGTTTAGGAAGTCTCTCGATTCCAATGTTGCTTCGGAATTCAAATTCCTTTTCAATTTCGAAAAACATACATACTAAATTAAAATAATCCTAATTTAAATAGGATAATCTCATGAGTTTGGATCCTACAAACTCAACAATCTCCCCCTACAAATCCATGAGAGGGGTCGTAACTCAGTCACTTGCAGTCCATCCCGACCAACTCTTTACGAAACTCCAACTTATTGTGAGTTACAATATTTGTCAACATGTCTGAGTAGTTCTCATCGGTATAAACTTTCTTCACTTTTATCAATTCCTTTTTCATCACTTCTCGAAGCTAGTGATAACGAACATCAATGTGTTTGGTATAATTATGATACGTACGTGGCATTCTTGGTCATATAAATTGCACTTTGACTATCATAATAAACCATATACTCATCATGTGTCAAACCCAACTCTTAGAGAAACCGTTTCAACCATAACATCTTCTTGCCTGCTTCCGTAGCAGCGATGTATTCCGACTTAGTTGTAGACAAAGCAACACACTTCTACAACTTGGATTGCCATAATATAGCCCCCTGTAAAAGTAAATAAATACTCCGAAGTAGACTTCTTCTCTTCAGAACCTGTCATGTCTGCCTCTGTAAAACCCTCCAAGACTAGACTCGAACCACTAAAACTCAAACACAAACTATAAGTAGCTTTCAAGTATCTAAGAATCCACTTAACTATTTCCTAATGTTTTCTACTAGGATTTGACAAATACCTGCTCACAACGCTAACTGCATGAGTAATATCTAATTGTGTACAAATCATTGCATACATAAAACTCCGTATAGTAGAGGAGTAGGGAACTGTTGCCATATCATCTCTCCCTTCCTTAGTAGAAGGACACATGCGTTTCATTAAATTAATATGATTTGCCAGTGGTGTGCTAACTGGCTTAGCATCACCTATGTTGAACCTTGCAAGCACCCGCTTAACATACTTCTCATGTGACAACTACAACCTCTTGACTTTTCTGTCACGAACAATCTTCATGCCCAAAATCTACTTAGTCAGGCCTAAGTCCTTCATATCAAAGGACTTAAACAACTCACCTTTGAGCTTGCGAATCATGTTAGCATCTTGCCCAATTATCAACATATCATCTACATATAGCAACAAAATAACAAAGTTATCATCCGGGAACTTTTTAACATATACACAATGATCTGTAACTGTTCTACTGTAACCTTGATCCATCATGAATGAATCAAATTTCATGTACCACTGCCTTGGAGCTTATTTCAAGTCGTACAAACTTTTCTTCAACCTGCAAACCAAGTGCTCTTTCCCTTTAACTTCAAATCCTTTTATTTGCTCCATGTAGATTTATTCCTTCAAATCACCATGAATGAATGCAATTTTCACATCAAATTACTCAAGATCAAGATCCATACTAGCCACTAACCCCAACACTGCTCGAATAGAAGTTATCTTCACAACCGGAGAAAAAATCTCATCGAAGTCAATACCTTGCTTTTAAGCAAAACCCTTGACAACTAACCAAGTCTTGTATTTCACTAGTTTTTCACCATCCTTTTTCAACTTAAACACCTATTTATTCTTCAATGCTTTCATGCCCTTCGAAAGTGTAGTCAACTCATAAGTGTGATTCTTATGCAAAAAATCCATCTCATCCTGCATAGCTCTCAGCTAATTACTCTTCTCCTTATGAGTCTTAACTTCATGAAAATTCTCTGGCTCCCTCTCCTCAACAACTAAAAGATATTCAGATGAAGGATACCTGACTGATGGTAATAAGTGTATAATATTCTATGATCTTTATTCCTTTATGTTTAGTTTTATTACATGTTATATGTGTATATGAGCTTATTGAGGTGTTTATTGCTTTGAGGATAAATTGGAGCTCAAAGAAAGAAAAAGGGGTCAAAATGGGCGGTAAGGAAAAAAGAGAAAACTTACAGAAGGTTGAGAGCCACGACGCTCTAAAGTTGAGCCACAGCGCTGGAGCTTGATTTTTGGTGCTCTCATGGCAAGCCGCGGCGCTAAGGCTTGTTCCTGGCGCGTAAATTGCAGCGAAATTTCTTCAGGCTTTGTTATTCTTTGAGGAATTCTAATGCAACTGGGATTGTAATTCTTAAAGCTTTAAGACTTTGTCTTAGGATTATAAATATATGTTTTTAGTCAAGTCTTGGGGACTACTTCTTCTTGACTATAATTGTAAACCCTAGGTTTGGATGCAAGGTTGGAAGAAGCATGTCAGGCTAAGTTTTCTATTTCAGTTCTAAGGGATGTTGAACCTTCTTTACAATTAATGGTTTAATTGAGTTAGCATAATTTATTCTTTCTTATATAAGACTTATTCTTGATAATCTGTTTTAATTGTTTGAATGATATTTGTTTTGATTGATTTAATAACGCCCGGTTAAGTTAATCAAGCTATTATCATTTGCTAAATTAAGGTATAGTATTAAGCAAACGATATTGTATCTGATCATAAGTAGCAATTAGTAATACATTATTGTGGTCAAGCTTTTGAATATTGTTATGATTATCGGAAGGCAAGTTAAATAATCCCTGATTATATGATTGTTGCTTGGAATAACATAATTTCCTAATTCTTAATGTTGTTGTTATTTTAAATCTAGACTGATAGTTCTAGGTTGTATAATAGTTAGGGTCTAGTGGGGCGATTGTTACATTAGATTTAAAACCTAAGAAAATTTTTGAGTAATTAACGATTGTTGTTATCTAGGGTTATTAATTTCATTGAAGGAATGAATAATGTTATACTTAATTACCCTATTATTGTGAAAAGGTTATACTGAACTGAAGAACTGAAACTTTTAATTCAATGGTTATTCTTAATAATTTATTCTTGTTTATTTTAGTTAGTTAAATCAACATTCAAAACCCCCTACTTTTATTTATTATTAATTAGATTTTGAAAACATTAGAATAGACTAAAATAATATCACTCTTTGTAGGTTCGACTCTTGCTTGTCACTATACTGAATTTTATGTTCATAGAGTAATAGTAAGATTTTAATGTTGGAGTGTTAACGCCAGCTACCAGATAGCACACGTTCTCAAGTGGATCTTCTTAGTTGAGGTTCTTCAATATCAAGATGAGGGGGTTGCTCCCCCTACTTAACACTCTCTACATCTGACCCATCACCATCGTGCAAATCTGTACCAGTCTCATCTTTATTCTGACATCCTTCTCTAACTGTGGCATTCTGTAAAAAAGAAGGAACTCCGCTGAGGTCTGGAACTCTATTATCTCTATGTTGTGTAACATTATCAAAATCCTCATAATTCTGGTGCTCATGAAACACCACATCTCTCTTTTGAATAATTTTCTCTAAATCGGATCCTATAACCTGTACCCAAACTCTGCATCTCTATAGCCAACAAACATACATGGATTAGATTTGTCATTAAGCTTCGATCATTATTTCTTGGGGATATATGCAAAAGCTTTGCACCCAAATACCCTCAAATAAGAATAGGACGCATCCTAACCACTCCAAATCTTCTTTGGAATTTGAAATTTCAATGGTGTTGATGGAGATCTATTAATTAAGTAACAAGCAATATGAACAGCTTCACTCCAGAATGACTTAGGCAGCTTAGCCATTCTCAACAAGCATCGTACTCGCTCAATAATAGTGTGGTTCATTCTCTTAGCAACACCATTATGATGTGGGGTGCCAGGAACTGTCTGCTCATGTTGAATATTGTGTGTATCACAATATGCCGCAAACTCCTTTGATGTGTATTCCCCTCCGTTGTTATTGCGAAGGCACTTCAATAATTTTTCAGTCTCTCTTTCAACCATATCATGAAAACTCTAAAAATGCTGGAATACCTAGTCTTTTGTTTTCAACAAAACACCCACACCTTACGTGAAACATCATCAATAAAAGTAATAAAATATATATTGCCACCCAAGGACTCAACCTCAATGGGACCGCATACATTAGAATATACTCTCTCAAGTAACTTAGATTTTCTTGTAGAAAAACTACTAAAAGAAACTCTATTTTGCTTACCAAACAAATAATAGTCACAAGGGTTTAGTACAATACATTTAGCAAAAGTAATGAAGGACCTCTTTGCTAACATCTGCAACGCTTTCTCACTCATGTGCCCAAGCATTTTATGTCACAGATTCGATGAAGTTTCATCTACAATTGAATTCAACTCTCTAGAACACACATTCACATGAGTTTTGTATAACGAGCAACAAGGAGTACATCTAGCAACTACCATCGAACCTTTGGTAAGCTTCTACTTTCTACTACCGAAGTGATTCTCATAACCTTCCCTGTCCAAGTTCATACCAGAAATCAAGTTAAAGCGCAAATATGGGACATGTCTAACATCCCTCAAAGTAATAGTGTAACTTACATCTGTCTGTATGCAAACATTAGCAATTCCAACAATCTTGGATTGATCAGTGTTACCTATCCTCACAAACCTAAAGTCTCCAACTTTATACATCGTGAAGAATTCTCTCTTGGGAGTAGTATGATACGAAGCACCTGTATCAATAACCCAATCAATTTTCTGATCAACAACATATAAGCATTTTTCTTCTCCAAATGAAAGAAGCACAACATCCTCGATAATTGTAGCTGCAATATTCTTCTCCTCAACCTTCCTTTGCTTACTAGTTTTCTTCTTGTCTAACCAAATCTTGCAATTTCTTTTGAAGTGACCCTTATTACTGCAATGGTAGCACCTGTATGTAACGCCTTCTCTAGTCTTTGACTTGCTCCTATGATTTCTGGAATTTTTGCTTTTGTTGCGATTCATGTTTTCCTTGTAAGATCCCCTGAAGTTACTTCTATCCATGTTCTCTGCCACAAGTGTTTGTGTCTCAAAATTCAAAGCCTGCTCCTTTCGCCTTGTTTCCTCGTTGTGTATGTTGTCCTTGACCATCTGCATGGTGATTTTTCCTTCCGTAGCTGAATTGCTTAGTGACACAACTAAAGTTTCTCAACTGTTAGGCAACAAACTAAGAAGCAATAACGCCTGAATCTCATCCCCAAGATTCAATTTCATGGTAGACAACTGGTTTACTAAACCCTGGAATTCACTCATATGCTCAGATACATAGCTACCATCTTTGTACTTCAGATTCACGATCTTTCAAATCACAAAGGTCTTATTATGTGTATTCTTTTTTCTCGTACATGGACTCTAATGTAGTCCAACGTGTATAAGAATCCGTTTCCTGCGAAACATGGTGGAATACACTCTGATCGATCTACTGCCGGATGTCACCGATTGTCTTCCTGTTTATCTTTTTTCAATCAGTCTCAGACTTGTTTGCAGGCTTTTTCTCCTTTAAGCTCCAATAGGTTATACAAATCCTTACAGTAAAGGATGTCTTCCATTCTAGGTTTCCAGATCGAAAAATTAGATGAGGCCAATTTAATCATGGTACCACTTTGTTGTACCACCTTGCTCTTGATACCACTTTATTGGGAAAACTCCTCTAACTAGAATTGTCTTTGATAAATTAAATAACAGTCCACGTCATACAAGTAATGCAATTCGACCAAATAAATAAAAATCGCAAAAAATAATAGTGCGAAAAAATAAACCAAACGCAAGCCACCAACTTTTACGTGGAAAATCCTCTAAAACTAATAGGTAAAATTCATGGTCTGAGCTCTGAAAATTCTACTATGATCAACTATGAGTACAAATAGTCCTTCCAAGTTTTATAACTAAAAACTTGAAATATTAAGAAATTGAGAGAATACAAGAATACCTTAATTTGAGTAAAAATTCAAATTACCTCACCACTCAAAACCTCCGAATTAATTAAAATCTTTAAGCAATTAATTACCCAGAGTAAGATGATGATACCCGCGAATAAACCTTCACAAAAACTCTCAATTTTTCGTACAGTCTGCGGTATAACTCCTTGTATACTGCTGCCGAAAGCACCCTCACAATTGATTATGTGTTGCTTTTAATTTCTCCTATAGCAATTTTCACATCAAAGGTCATATATATATATGTGTGTGTGTGTGGTATTCTCCAAATCCAAATTAGATTTAGTAAACAAAAGAATTCATTATCCTCCATTCACGCCGCATATATAAGCCATATATATACTCACTAATTCCTACAACAGGTTAGCTTCGGAATTGCCGAAGTGATATCCCAATCCTTTTTCATATAATATATATATATATATATATTATCCTGATTTGGTTTAGAAAAAATATATTCCTTCCCATGTTATCCCCACACGGAAGTCTCTCAATTCCAATGTTACTTTGGAATTTCAATTCTTTTTCAATTTTGGAAAACATACATACCAAATTAAAAATACTCCTAATTTAAATAGGATAATATCATGGGTTTGGACCCCACAAACCCAACAGATTAGGGGAGAGCAAAAAAACGATTTCGAAACCAAAGAAACCACGTCAATGGTTCTGATAACATATTGTGATTTTTTTTAGTAAGAATTGCACCCCTTACGGTTGTAGTTGCGATTTTGGTATAGAATCTGCACCCCTTAAAGAATCGCACACGTTTAGAGTTCTAATTATTTAATATTTCTCATGTTTTTGTGTATGTCTTAGAGTTTTTAAGTTCTATTTAAGTATGATTGTAAATTTAATTTAAAAATATGTAATTTTGCATAGTTTAAGACTATAAATTTGAAACAATGGTTGTATTGTAGTAATGCACGCATCTTTCAATTTGAGGAATTAGAAGTTCTGAATTAATTTGTGATTGGTTTCAAGAACTTAACTTCTTGTAGTTTGGTATTATGTGTAGTAGCTAGGAATGAATATAGAAATTTTTTCTAAGGGGGCCGAGACATAATACTATAAGGTCATGAATAATTTAATGAGGTCTGGGACATCGCCTTTGGTCCAAAATTTGTAGAAATTTTTATACTTATTGATTATAGTAAGATTATTTTTTTGTATGTTATACATATACACCCTTTATACAGGGGCGGATGCAAGTTGGGGGCAGGGGGGGCACCTGACCCCACTGAAATTTCAGGGGGTCAGGGGGGCAACTTATAAAAAAAAAATTAGGGGCTTTAAATGAAATTGTTATGTTTAACTTAAAAATCTTTTACAATACTTAAAGTTAAAAGGCTAAATGGATCCAGGGACTAAGAGTCAGGACCAAATACCAATCCGGCAATCCCACCCATTATCCCAATATCCCTCTTCTCCTCCATTATCCCTCTTCTCTTGTACTCCGCTGGTAAGCTTAATCTGATAAGTGATAATCTCTTAGTACTTCATATTTTTAGGCGGTTCAACAAGATAACGACATAGCATTATAGCAACGACCAACAGTCAACAAAGCAACAACTCCAAGTATCAAGTCTCCAAATTCGCAAGAGAGGCACAACCGCACAGAGCAACTCAAGTGTGTAGGTTATTTTGATTTTAGTTTTTTAATTTCATAAATTTAATAATTGCTTTAGAAATTTTTGTAATTATTTATAGATTCTTCTTTTTTTGTACTTTTATAAAATTAGGGCTTTTTACTTTTTAAAGCAACATTGCAACAATGAAGAGAACTACATCAAATAAAAGTTCTTCAAGTATGTGTTCTAATTTATATTCTATTTTTTACTTTCTTTAAATTTCGTAATTTATTAATGTTACTTGTTACTTTTTAGTGGTTTAATTGAGATGGTTTATTGTTGGTGACTTGGTGCTAAATTGCTAATTACAGTTGACTATTGATATTGTATATTGATTTTGTCTTAATGTTGAATTAGTTTTTAAATATTTATTGATTGTCAGGCATGGACATACGTAATTGGGTTACAACAACTAAACGTACAAAATTTGAATCTATTCCTGAAAATATCCAAGTCGAAGGGAGTAGTGACGAACCTGTCATTGATGATATTCACCAAGAAACTCACCCGCAAAATGTTAACCCCCAAACTCAAGTACCAGAATCTTTTGCCCAAAATATTCCGTTTCAAACCCATACATCGGTATCTCCTTCCCTTAATATTGAGGGGGATCCTGGTAAAAGACCACCAATAAGTTCTTATCCCGCTAGTGAAAGAGAGAATTTTCGAAGAAGTTATTTACTCAAGGGCCCGACTCAACCAATACCTCACAAATTTCCCGATACACTAATTAGTGGAGTTGCTCGTAAATTCAACAAGAATTGGTACAAGAAATATCCAAGTTGGCTGGAATATAGTTTAACTGAAGATGCTTTATTTTGTTTGTGTTGTTACCTATTTAAAATTGATCATGGTAGTCAAGGTGGTGGGGATGCATTTGTTGGCGAGGGATTTAGAAATTGGAAGAAGATGGATAGATTGGAAATACATGTTGGAGATCATGGTAGTGTTCATCGTAAATGTGAACAGGCTTGTCGTGATTTAATGAATCAACCTCAACACATAGATATCAATCTTGCTAACATAACTGAGCAGCAAAGGATCGATTACCGTCTTCGATTGCTCGCATCAGTTAAATGTGTTAGGTTTCTTTTAAAAAAAGGATTGCCTTTTCGTGGTCACGATGAGTCAGAGGGTTCAAGAAAACGAGGGCTATTTATTTCTCAGCTAGAGTTTCTTTCGGAAAACAATGATGAGGTGCATAAAGTTGTCTTAAAAAATGCTCCAGAGAATCATAAATTGATTGCACCCTCAATCCAAAAAGATATTTGTAGAGCCGCTGCATTTTTGACTACACAAGCTATCATTAAAGAAATTGGGGATGGATTTTTTTCTTTGTTGGTTGATGAGGCTCGTGATACATCAATCAAAGAACAAATGGCAGTGGTTTTACGATACGTGGACAAGTATGGTTGTATCATTGAGCGATTTCTTGCCATTATTCATGTTCCTGAAACTTCTGCTTTGACACTAAAAGCTGCTATTGATCAACTTTTTTCTAAACATGGATTGAGCATGTCACGTGTGCGTGGCCAAGGTTATGATGGAGCTAGCAATATGTCAGGAAAGTTTAAAGGTCTTAAGAGTTTAATATTATTAGAAAATCCATGTGCTTTCTATATTCATTGTTTTGCACATCAACTTCAGTTGACACTTGTTGCAGTTGCTAAGAAACATAAGTCATTATGTTCTTTCTTTGATTATCTTGGATTGTTAGCAAATGTTGTTGGGGCTTCTTGCAAGAGAAAGGAAATTCTCCGATTGAAGCAATTTCAAAAAGTAGCTGAAGGAGTTGCTAGTGGCGAAATCAAGAGTGGACGAGGTTTGAATCAGGGAAACAACATTAAAGCGGCCTGGAGAAACGCGTTGGAGTTCACATTTTAAAACAATTTTGAGTGTTTATTACCTTGTTTTTCTCCAATAATGGATGTGCTCGAGTTTATAGCAGATGATGTTGAAGGGGATAAAAGTACAGAAGCTAGTACACTTTTGAAATTCATGCATGATTTTGAGTTTGTGTTCTTGGTTACACTTATTGAAAGGAGTCATGGGAATTACAAATGACTTATCACAAGCCTTACAGAGGAAAGATCAAGACATTGTAAATGCCATAACTCTAGTCAATGTAACCAAGCAACGATTACAATGCATGAGAGAAAACTGGGATGATTTGGTTAGCGGAAACTTGTGAATTTTGTGCATTGCATAGCATAGTTGTACCGAGGATGGAGGATATTTTTGTGTTTCAAGGGAGACCACGACGCAATATTGAAGAAATCACAAACCTTCATCGCTTTAGGGTTCAATTATTTTTAACTGTGATTGATAGTCAACTTGGGGAATTGAATGACCGTTTTGATAATACAAATACAGAGTTACTTTCAAGTATAGCATGTCTTGACCCACGTGACTCTTTCTCGGCATTTGACAATAAAAAATTAATTGAATTTGCAAAACTTTACCCTTCAGAATTTGATGATATGGAACTTTTGGCACTTGATGGTCAACTCCAAAATTATATTGTGGATATGAGAAACGATCCCAATTTTTTGAGCATAAAAGGAATTGGTGAATTGGCTCAAATGTTGGTTAAGAAAAGAAAGGATGATGTGTATCCCCAAGTCTATTTGTTGTTGAAGTTGGCTCTACTTTTGCCCGTTGCAACTGCAACTGTTGAAAGGACATTTTCAGCTATGAATATCGTGAAAAATGAACTCCGCAACCAAATGGGAGATGAATGGATGAATGACTGTTTAGTAACATACATAGAGCGTGATATTTTTGTAACAATTAAAAATGATGCTATCATGCAACAATTTCAAGCAATGAAACCTCGAAAAATGTTGTTGTAAATAATATTTGAGGATTATTTAGTTTTGTGATTCATTTTATTAAACTTTTATTTTTAAGGAATTTTTTTTTTAGAATTTGACCCCACTGAAGTTTCTGGCTGGATCCGCCCCTGCCTTTATATAGTACGTACACAAAATGGAGTGAAGAGAAATCAAAAACTTTGATACTCAATAATGTTAACTAAAAAAGAAGAGCGATAAATTTATGAATTTACATATTTTAAATTAACTTGAATCAATAAAAATAACTCTTATATTTGGAATAGAAATACATTTATATAATTTTTGGAAAAAGTATCCGTGTGTATTCTATTTTATTTATAAATCTTGGGGGCCTAAAGTAAAAATGTCAAAATTTTATGGACTTAAAAAAAATTCAAAATCTCAGGGTAGCCCAGGGCCCCAGGCCCCCTCGGACCCTATACTCTATCCGTCCCTAGTAGTAGCATGTTACCAATATTTGGGATTTATTTGAAATTTGAAAAGTATAATATGTTTATTATTTTTTTAATTAATTTTCGAGCCAAAACTATATCATTTGGAACCGCACTGCACCAATCTAAGCAGTTTCATGTTGCGATTTTTTATTTAAGCAACCACATCAAAGCGGTTTCTTATGCAATTTTTGTTCAGAATTGCATCAAACTGCACAATGCTCACCCCTGCACTAGACACTGGCAAATTATGCTAGGATAATGTTAGGGTTTGTTTACACTATTTTCTTAGGGAATTTGTATATATTTTCACAAGTAAAAATGAATTTCCACAAATGAGAAGTAGCTTCTGAAATTATTATTTTTATTTGTAAAAATATTTATTAGCGTCAAAGTGCCCTTATAAATTAGTAAAATAAAATTCAAATTATACTTTTATTTCGTAGAGAAAAATAGGACTATAAACGGACACATTCGAATCCGAATACAGTGATATTCGTATTTAGAAAAAAAATATTTTATCTGTACTTGTATCCGATATTCAACGGATTTCTTAATGTACCATTCGAATTCGATATTCGAAAAACTATTCGAATATTATCTGTTTCTGAATAATTATCCGAAATCATTAGCATAATTGATTAAAATTAGTAAATAAATAATTAAAAATTTATTATGATATTAATAGAACCTAACACAGTCATCAACCATATGATTAAATTATAAAATTCATAAGAGAAAAAATTAATCACTCTATTTAATAAATATCTTTATGGAAGATATTAAAAAATATTATAATTTTATAATAAAACTCGTTTTTTGCTCAGGATTATGATACCGCATATCTGATTCGATAAATATGTTGATGGACGAATGTTAAACGGATACGAATATGCATGTATCCGTATTCGTATTCATTTATTTATAAATATCTCTAATCGAATACGAATAATATCCATTTAAGTCAAATACGAATAATATTCACTTTAAACGAATACGAATACAGACAAATATTTTATTTTTTGGTTATCATTTACAGCTGACTTTTGGACTTGTTTGATCATTGAGCTGAATATAAATAATTGTACGGGTTAAATTCAATATACTCATATCACGTATTTATAGCCCATATAAGATCAGCCCAAACTCATATTAGCCGAATCCCATTTTAGCGGTTCAAAATCATATAAAGTGCCCAATTTCCGCTCCTAGTCACCGGACACTAGCGAATTATGTTAGGACAATGTTAGGGACTATTTGATAAAATTGAATGAAAAGTTATGAACGTATAAGAGAATTTGAATTAGTTGAATAGACTAAAGTTTTGAATACGAAATAAAATAATGTTTTTGATAATTATCTGTCTAAAATATCTGAATATGTGTATTTTTTTTTTCTATTTTAACCTTTTGAACTATTATGAACAAATTTATTTTGTAATTATAAATAAATAATGTTATTTAAAAAAAATTAAATATAAACTTGTAAACAATCTTTGATGAAGTAAAGTATTAGTAATATAATTTTAGGAATAAAACACTAAAAATATAAATAACATTAAATCAGTCAATAAAAAAAATAAAAGACTACAACAACATTCATTAAATTGGTTATTGACCAATTTGTTAAACAAAAATAAAAAACATTTTGTATATAACAAAATTTATTCACAATAGTAAAACAAGATGGAAATTGAATGTAATTTTTAATTGTCAATGAGAGTATGTAAGGAAAAATATCATTCAACACTTCTTTTACTCATTCAGCCACGACTTTTTAGAAGAATCGTTCAGACACATTTAGACGCATTCAGATTTTAAAAATTATAAAACAAACGGTCTGAATAACTTATTCAGTCAGATCTTGACTCATTCAGGTCCATTTAGAAAATCTCAATTTTGTCTCCAAATTATGTGTAATTATTGCAATCAATACATATCTTGTGACGGAGTTGTCATAAAATATTTTAGTCTTGTTCAATAATATTATATCATTTGAAACACATTTAACACTAAAGTTTAATATCCAAACATTACCCATCATATTTCTCTCCCAAAAACACAAGAAGCAAATCGAAATGAAGCGATGAAGGAGGCTGACCAAAAAACAAGACCGAACATTCCTTGATTCTTGGTCTCCTAATTCCCATTTAGAACATAATTTTCTAACTTAACAGTTAACACTCCCTTCTCCAAAATATAATATCAATAGAAACTTTTTAAGGTTCTCGATTACTAGAAAAAACGGGAGGTGAGGGCTAATCCAAATTTAAGCCAACATTATATTAATTTGAGATATTTTTAAATTTAAATTAAATATAAATTTACTAATCAAATTTAATAAAATTATCAGTATTTTAAGCTATTTAAAAGGTACAACTGTTTAATTTTACTCTCCAGTAGTTTTAGTCTCTAACATCAAGCATGACGACATCTTGGTCATGTTAAAATTTGAGCTAGGCCATTGTGCGCATTAAAGTGTGTTATTGCTACTTACCAACAATATACTAATATATATATATATATATATATATATATATATATATATGACTTAATGTAGGTGCACAGTTGTGCCCTATGACGACGATTTTTTGAGCTATGGCGACGGTACGGTAATACCGTCGCCATAGCCTAAAAAACCGTCGTCATAACCCTACTGTGTAGTGCACAGTTGTGCACCAACATTTTTTCTATATATAGGGCTTAATGTAGGTGCACAGCTGTGCACTACACAGTAGGGCTATGTCGACGGTTTTTTTGGGCTATGGCGACGGTACTACTGTGCACTGCGTAGTGCACAGCTGTGCACCAACATTTTTTTTCATATATATATATATATATAGTTTTATTACTATTAAAAGAAAATTTGCATGATCTTTTTTCTTGACATTAATTAACCTCTTTCTTTTTTTGCCAAGTGAACATCTTTTTTGTAACATCATGCTCATTATCAAGTATTTAACCTAAATGCTACTAAATCTTATCATAATCAAACATGTACATAGTTTATACGGGTGAAAAACAAGGGATAGTCTTGTTAGGATATGATTTTACTAAACTGGGCCTAATAAACAGAGCCCAAATGTTCTATGTTAATATGACTTAAATAAAAGTCCAAAGAAACTCTACCTCAAGCAAAATCCAATTGATCCACAATATGGTCAACACTAATTCTCTCTTCATATGTACAAACTTAATAGCCCGTGTAAAGCATGAGTAAAGTTAAAAATGATTTATCAGGTAAATTTTATATATAATATTTTTGAACGATATTTTAATTAGAAAATTGATATTTCCACAAGTAAAAATGATAATTCTACAAGGTTTCTCTCGAATAATAGAATAATAGATGGGTCCCACAATCATGTGAGAGTAACTTTATAGAAATATTAAATTTTAGTTGTAAAAATATTATCTTGAGTCAACTCAGCAGTCCAAATTTGGTGACTTAATAGTTCAAAAGTTTTTTTTTCTTCATTTTTTTTTATCTTTACTCAATTCTTAGTGACAATGTGAAAAAACATAACTTTTAAGCTTTAAGTTGACTTTTGGGAATATCAAAATTTATTATTAAGAATATATGAAAATCACAAAAAAAAAAAATTAAAAAAAAACTTTTGAGTCACCAAAGTTGAATTACTGAGTTGACTCGGGACCAACTAAAATAATTCGATATTTGCCTTATTATATATTGGTATAGATGGGTATAAATATGAGATGATATACAAAGATAAACGTAAGTTCTCTTTATATTAATAAACCATCATACATAGTTGAATGCCTTAGAAAAATATTATATATTGATTATCATATTGAAGGGATTAACCAACGGCTTGGACCGTCGAGTCACGATGTATTTCTAGGTGTAGGTCATCAAGTCCAGTAATACTTCTGGAACAAAAATACGACATCAACAAACCTCCATTTTGGTTGATAAGTCAGATATGTGAGTGTGACTTTTAGCGGAAGATATCCCACCAACTTCTCTTAGGTATGGTTTGGTTCGAAAATAAAAATATGGTATGATGAAATAAGTCTCATAATAATGTGATAGTTAAGGTACGTAGCATAATTCATCCCTTTTGTATATATTTTATATTTCTATATTGTAATACTAATATCTTACATTCTAAATAATATAATGTAATAAGTTACTCCCTCCGTTCAAATTAATTGCTCTGTTTTGACTTTTTAAAGTCAAATTGACCATTTTTAAAACTAATCTTTTTATTATTTCTGCTAAAATATAGGTGAAAAGATTATAACCAAAAAAAAGTACATACAATTTATTACTAACTCCAATTTTTATAATTTTAAAAATATATTTATATATGTTTAATTATTAATTCTAAAAATAGTCAATTTGACTTAAAAAAGTCAAAATTGAACAATTAATTTGGGGCGGAGGGAATATTGTATATCAAAGCTATTACATAATTAAGTTGACGTTACAATATGAATGGAATATTTGGAAGTTGAGATTCAATGACAAAGGAATCTAGCTACTTGAAAGAAAGTACATACACACGGTCATTAACTGGTTAGCTAACTTCATCATCTTTCTCTTTTCATTTTTGGTTTTTTATCCAACGACCATATATATGATTTAGGGACAAATTTGTAAATAATGTATCAGTTTAAAATATATAATTTTTTTATTTCTTTTAAAAAATGTTTTTTATTCAAAATTTATACTCACTTGAAGCATTTTTAGGGGATTTCTTTTTCTCTCTCTCACATACACACACACATATATATTTATGACGTAAATATATTTAAAAGTTTAATTACTCTCTCTGTCTCCAAAAGATAAGTAAAGTACAACTTGCGCACATATTAAGAAAAGTAAAAATAGAGAAAAAAAGATGAAAAAAAGTTTTAAATTTATTCTTAGTGGTTCCAGAAGATTATATTAATGGATAAATACTTTTCTTTTTTTATACTAATAGACCCTACTAAATAACTAAGTTACCATTCACTTTATGTAATTTATCTCATTTTTTTAAGGATAAAAATATTTATACATTTAGTTATTTTTTGGAGATAGAGGGATAGGAGTATATTACATCTTAAAAATCGTGCCAAAATACTTTGAAAAGGAGGAATATCTAATCGCGACATAAGAGTAATATGGAACAAATGAAGACAGAAAGTGCTGAGAATTCGAAGTATTCCATGTATTTTATGTGGGTTATATTGTCTCAATGTTATATATACTATATATTTCTTCCACTATAAAATATAAGATCAAAATTATCTTTTTGAATTCAATTCATAATAATTATAATTTTAAAATTGATGTGAATTCGTTTATTTTTTTGAATTTAAAAAATACTTTATACTTAACTTAAAAAATTAAATTTGATCTTAAAATTAAATAATGTCTAATTATGGAGTAACATTTTGTTACAGTGATATTTTTTTTTTCCTTTGACTTCTTCATGCACATTACTTAACATTCAATTCTCCTGGCAGTTTTGGTGATCCAATCGAATTCAAAATAAATATCCAACAGCAAATTGATTGGTTAATTCAATAAGAAATGGGAGTTAACACGTGATTTCATTGGTACCATCCAACCGAATCCAATTCAATTGTTTACTTAATTCAGTAAGTGAATTTTCATGTTCAATTAACCCATTTTTAAAATCTCAAGTATATAAGAATTTTGAGAAAATCATTCTTATTATAAGATCGTGATTGGATATGCATAAGTTTGATAAAGAGAATAATCTTTTAATTCTTTGAGTTTGAGAATAATCAAAAATAAAAAGCATTCAATTGAAACATAAAAACGTGACTAAATTGGTCCCAACTCTTCGGGACGGAGTGGAAAAGGGGATACTTAACATTCAATTCTCCTGGCAGTTTTGGCACTTATTTTTGTCGTGAGTCAACTCGGCCCTTATTTAACATTCAATTGTCTGGGTTTTAGACTGTTGGGTTGCTTACCATTCTTTACGTCTCTTCTGTTTGTTATGTTTTGAGGAAAGAGGCGAAATTAATGGAGTTTTTATGAGAACTGAAATGTAGAGAGAGAAAGACTAATCGAAGGGGTTTAATGGAAAGGATTTGGTTCTCCTTCTCAAGGCTACTTCTTTTCTGCATATTTTGTTGGGGGTTGTTATAAGGGCAATGGGAAATGGGTGATGACTTTTCAACTACGGCCTCCGTTTATATTTCATTTATTTTTAAAAATCAACTTAATATATTTTTAAATTTTAAATTAAGACGAGTTAATATAAACTATAAAACATTAAATCTTAATGAGCTGAATAAAGTGAAAGTTCTGAATACCGAATAAAATGATGTGTTTGATAATTGTTTATCTAAAATATTTAAATAAACATATTTTCTTAATTCAATCTGGGTTGTTATGAACAAATTTATTATGTAATTATAAATAAACAAAAAAATTAAATATAAATTTTTGAACAATCTTATGGGGTATACTATAAGTAATACTCCCTCCGTCACAGGATAAAAGTCTTTATTAATATTTTAAGTAGTCCCAAGTTAAATGTCTACTTACCTTAAATAATCTATTTTTTACAATAATTTGTCCATAATACTCTTAGTATTAATTGTCATATTTTTATTCATTATACATATTTATGGAGTATCACTAGTAATGTGCAAAAAACTATACAATTAAATGAAAATTTAAATATGGACAATTTTGTCATTTTATCCTCTTTCTTAATATGCGCAAAAAGTTAACCAAGACTTTTATCCTCAGACAGAGTGAGTATAATTTTAGGAATAAAACACTAAAAATACTAATAACATTCTATCAGTCCATAAAAATCAAAACAAAAGATTACAATAACATTCATTAAATTAGTTATTGACCAATTTGTTAAAGAAAAATATAAAAAAAAATTGTACATTACAAAATTTGTTTATAATAGTAAAAGAAAATAGATATTGAATGCAATTTTTAATTGTCAATGAGGGTATGTAAGTAAAAATATCATGCAACACTACTTCTTACTGATTCAACCACAATTTTTTTGAAGAATTGTTTAGACACATTCAAAATTTAAAATTTATAAAACAAACGGTCTGAATGTCTTATTCGGTCAGATTTAGACTAATTCAAACGTAAACAAATAACCATTTATAATTACTAATAGTTTTTAGACAATTTATAATATTCATTATTGTGTTGATTACAACTAAAAAAAATTATATTAATTTTAAATTTAAAAATATTTTAAATTAACTTCAAAAAATTAATAATGCTTTTGGTACCGACGGAGTATTAAATTGCACTCAGATTCCTCATGTGCGTCAAAATATTGGCTTCGTTTATATATTCTGTTGTCTTATGCTTATTGTGTGGGTGATGTGTCTTGTAGTTGTTTCTAATAAAAACATAATTGTTATTGTGATTCTGTGTTTGTGGTTGGTAGGAATAATTTGATATTTTAATTTTTACTTCAATATACTACTAGAGACCATTTACAATATTTGAATTATGTGAATTTGTATGAGTTTTCACTTTCCATTTAATGCCACATGCTCACAAGGAAGAGAATAAAAACTAAACAGAGAGTTTATATGAGAAGAGCTCTGCTATATATTGCGATAAATTTATATCGAATTATAATTGCGAAATTTATCAATATATGAGATTGGTAAAAATTATAGGAGAATGTCACTTATTACACATCTCTCTAAAAAGATTATCACTAATACTTACTAACACAACTGACAATTAAAAAATCAACGTAAACATTCGTAATATATATCATTTTTCATATGAGAATTATCTTAATATGTGGTACATTTAGTTATGTTGTAAATAAATCTTTTTAGTGCTTCTCGACTCCTTATTTATATTTTAATATTTTTTCTGATTCATAAAATCAGTCTCATTTATAAAATTTATAAACTTTAGTGTATGTATATATATCTTTTCTTCCATGTTCATTTTTAAATATAATCTGCATTTAATTTAATGTGAATGAAATTGTGTTTGTTTAGCTTTAGGATATTATGTCATTTTTTATTATCATCAACAAAAAGAGGAATATTTTTGTGAAATAAATTATGATCAAGTAATTTTATCTTTTAATTTTATTCACTTAGATAATTAAAATTTTGATCTTTTTCAGATGATTAAGCCGCATACAAAACAAAATAACGTTAAATACATCATGTTACTTAGCATTAAATTTATCAAGGTAGTACTATTTACAAAAGCCAAAAAAATAAAAAGAAAAAAGAAAAATGATCTACTTAGTTATTTAAAATTTGCTATGTCAAATAAGCATTGTACCACAAAAGTAGCTACGTTTTCTAAAACAATTTTCCTAACAACTCGTGCGAAATAGTGTAAAGTATGGTGCAGTTGAAAGTTTAAATCGCACATGAAATTACTTGGGTGTGATAATACCAAATTAGTTAGGGAAGCAACTATAGGAAGTGCAAACAAGGAATTTACCAAAGAAATTATCACTCCGTCCCAAATTAATTGCATTTCTAGAAGTCAAATTGACTATTTTTAAAACTAATTTTTTTACTATTTTTGCTAACATATAGGTGAAGATATTATAACCAAAAGAAAGTATATACAATTTATTACTAATTTCAATTTTTATAATTTTAGAAATATATTTATATATGCTTAATTATTAATTTTAAAAATAGTCAATTTGACTTAAAAAAATCCTAGAAAAACAATTAATTTGTGACGGAGAGAGTAGTAATTATGAAGCCATGTCAGAGGATCAAGATGAGAAAGACTAAGAGCATAACCTAGTGGATGTGGATGAAAATTATGACATGGCAACTCAAGAGGAGAATACATGGATAACAAAAAATCTAAGCAGACATGATAATTGGACATGAACTTTTTATAATTTTATTTATTTATATTTTGGTCTCTCATTATACAAAATAGGAGGTCAAAATACAAAGAGATAAAATTATAAAGATCTCATGTCCAATTATTATGTCCGGATGAACTCCACGTATAGATGATGAGTTGGAGGATCTAGAGGCATTAGATGGGCTTAGAAAGTCAAGGAGGAGTTCAAAGGAACTAGGCTGGATGAAAGATTATGAGAGAGGCTAAAAAGGCAAGAGTCCTCCTACGCGGACAGGAGTAGTGGACTGATTATTAGACCGTGGGTCCCCTTAAGCATTTAAAAAATAACAACTCCTTCTCTTCATGTGCATCTGTGTTTTAGTACGCAATATTGTGAACTTTGCCTATGATTTAATGTGCATCACGCCCGGTATGATTTTGCCTTGCCTTGCATTTGTACAATTTTTTTTCTTTTCTATTTTAACTAATTATTTACCAACTTTTAAATTATACTTAAATGACTGAATTTAATTATTGTAATTAACCTAATTAATTTTCAAAAAAGACTTAACAATGTATGAATTCGTAGGTCAAAGTATACTACTTATTGCATTCATCAAATTCTCCAAATGATATAACTTGTTGATGAAATCAAACACATCAAATAAAATTCAAATTTAAAGTTTTCAAATCAAACACAATCAAATACAGTCCAAACTTTGAGTTTTCAACCAATCTCATTGTATCAAAATGACAAACATACATGAAAATACATCAAAAACATTCAAATTCCGTCAAACTTTTACTCGTAAACTTTCTTATTTTACTGTACCTTAAATGGTTGTCCAGAATTTGTATGATTGTTAAGACTGTGACGCCCCCAAAATAGGTCCGCACAACCCATTTTGAGTCGTCAATAACATTCCACAAAATACAAATACCAATACGAATTTTCCCATTTACAACTAATAAGTGTTGTGTAAAATACGACAACACAATACAAATATATTTTAAATTCTCAATACATTTATTGACACACTAGTAATAGTGTATTGAGATACTTCTATTATCTCGGACCATCACTCCATTCCCCGGCTAGTCCCAGCTACATTTTCCTTTCTTGAGAATGGGACAAAATTGAAAAGGGTGAGCACAAATAGCCCAGTAAGAAATATCATGACTAAGATAATGAAGAATAAAATTATCTTTAGTCTTCAACAATAATAAATCAGAGATATTTTAATTGTTCAGTAACAACAACTGCAGCGGAACGAACAATCCATTAGAAGAGTCAAGTAAATTATAATATCTACCATCTTCTACAAGTTAAAAGATCACCACTAATATTATGTCCCTGTAACACCAATCAATAATTCATGTTCAACAGCCTCTCTTTGCACTACGTGCCAAAGATATTTATTTGTAACACCAATCAACAATTTCAACAGCCTCTCTTTGCACTACGTGCCAAAGATATTTATTTGTAACATCACCGGTCATGATCATGCCAAACGCCAGTTCATCTTTGCACTACGGGCCAAATAGAACTTTCACCATACTCCTTTATTTGTAACACCAAAAGTCATGATTATACCAATACACAGTTTGGTCAAAATCATGTCACGCTAGTTCATCTTTGCACTACGGGCCAAAGAGAACTATCACCACAATTTAAGTATGAGGATGAGGATGATGACAATGATACAGTGAGATTAAGGATAAGAAAAGATTTATAATTTAATCAGTATCGAACATTGACCAAATTGCCAACACGATTACCAAATTGTGGAGTCAAATTCAAGAATGATATTCAAGAAATTATTTCATGCTTCAACTATAACATATAAAACGAAATAGAAAGATTCAAGTGAAAAGATATTAGATGAAGCACAAACTATTAAGGTACTAATTTTCAGGGATTTTCACCATTTAAAAATAAGGTTTTGGAAACAAACAAAGATTTCTTATCATAAATGGAGAAATGTGAAATAAAAAGATATCCTGTAAAGAGTACAAAAGAAATGATACGTTATACGAGTATAACAGAATATATGAAACTGCAAATGAATTTTCACCCGTCATGCGATAATTCACGTAGACAGGTTATTTCCACAAAGATTAATAAGTAATGAATACAACTGGTTATTCACCAGGCATGCGTCAATCCGCACGGACAGGTTATACCCACAGATTAATAAAGAACAAATGCAAAGGGATATTCACCAGGTACGACACTCCGTACATACAGGTTATTCCCATAGAGTAATAAGGAATGAATACAGAAGGGTATTTACCAAGCATGCGTCATACCGCACGGACAGGTTATCCCCACAAATTAATACGAAAAGAATAACAACCTTTATGAGTATATAATATCAATTACGAACATGAAAGCAAATGATATTATATATGAGTATGAAATAAAAATAATATTCCCTACCTTCGTTAATAAAATACTGGATGTTGCTTTCTATGAAGTTTACTAACTTTGGATAATACTAGTATTCTCACAATTACTCAAAATAGCCTAACACACTTAGAGAACTTAAGAAATTTAGAGAGAGAGAAAGTATAAGCAATGAAGGTGTGAAAATTTCTTAAGCAAACCCTCCCTATTTATAGGAAAATCAAGGTGAGGGCATTTTGGTCTTTTTTCCACCTTTTCTTGGTTTATTACGCTTATACCCTTGGCATATTCTTTTAATATCATTCATCCATTTTTTCTTCTATATCATCCATCCATTTTTTCTCTAATCTATATCATCCATCCATTTTTTCTCTAATCTATATCATCCATCCATTTTTTCTTTAATCTATATCATCCATCCATTTTTTTCAAAAAGATTAATCCATTATCAAAAAGATAAAACCATTATAAAAAAAAATAACTCCATTATCACAATAAATCTCTTTTTCTGTATTATTGTGTTAAATGTATTAATATCACCGATAGCATATACTCGCAATACTGACAACCAGATTATTCCCAAGAAAGAGGGGGTCTTCCATAAAAATGGCGCGCAATTAAATAACCCCTTTCCTTGACAGGATTTCTAGACATTGTCAATAATGCTAAACTATCATATCAAATAATATGTGTTACAGTGTCGTGACAAATAATATAAAATATTATGCAGATACTACTGTAACAATTATTGAATCAAGATACTGTGCAATTGCTACTTTATCAATTATTGAATCAATAATTTAAAATACTGTGCAACACCGTGTGCATGTGAAATACCGCGTACTACTGTGGAATAACGCGTTTTACTGTTCTTTTTATTACCGGGTATTTCAACAGTTGCAGGTGATAATACTGTTGTTTTCAGTATCCGACAATGGGGCCCACTATCGTTGACAATATTGTCATTTCGACGCCGTCGTACGGTACCGAATATAATATTCCCCGATAGAAAGAATATTCCCCGACAAAAGGAATATTTCCCGACATACTGTTTATTAGATAATTTGCATATAACACCCTTAACTATCATTTATAACAATTAAGCACTTCACTATTTAGAAAAATAATTATAAACAAATAATAAACTTTTATTTCATAAATTCGGGGTCTTACAAAGACCATATGCACCATTCCAAAATGGGTATTGATAACCAGCCAATTGAGTAGAGAGACTTGTTGAATACACATTTCCAATTGAGAAGCCTCTAATATTACCAAAAGGGAAGCTTTCAACATTCGGTATCTACAAATGAAGTTAAATTATATCAAAATAAGACTAAAAAAATTAAACAAAACTACTTTGTACAAAAAAAAATAAACAATACATGTTTACTTAAAAGAGCACCAACTCGGAAGCCTTCAACATTACCAAGAGGAAAGCCTTCAACATTTGGTACCTAAAAATAAAGTTAAATTATATCAAAATGAGACTAAAAAAAACTAAAAAAAACTAAACGAAACTTAGTACAATAAATAAACAACACCTGTTGACCTAAAACAACAATAGGTGGCCTGCAAAGTTGATTAGCATTGAATGCAATCAAGTTGCTAGGAAAGTTGAGGTCTTGTGAAACATGAACTATGGAGTCTTGTGAACCAATATATCCAATTTGAGAAGCCTATACAAAAAAGTACCAAATGACAAAGATAATTGCATGAAGTTGTAAAAATAAAATAAAATAAAAAAATAACGACCGATCACTTTTGGGGGAGACGGTAGGAGCACCGAGCAATCCAAGCCGCTTTGCCAGTGTTCTTGAGGATCTTCTTGGTCGGCAGCAGCTTGCTAGATCTAAATAGAGAGAAAAGTTCTACCTGAGATGGAGATGGATAGAAGTAAAGAAAGTCTTCCTTAATTAAAGGGTTAGAACCCATGGTCTAATTACTATGTCTATTTTGTCGGTCCGCTTAGATTAATTCAAAAGGCAAAAATGGCAAGAAAAGATTGTAGTTTGGTAATTAGAATATATTTCTACTATCTAAAGTTATTACTAAAATAAGGATGATTGCCACGTGTAGGGCATAAATATATTTCATAGAATCCTATGTTTAATTCTTAGTTTATATGTTGTAGAATGGTAACAATATGACTATTTCTTGAATATTAAAATTTCTCTTTCTTTTCCTCCTTATTCCTTCTCGAGTTTTGGATGAGACTCGAATATCAGCCACGTGCGATTTGGCAATTTGAAACTCGCACATGATATCGCTTGTGATTAGTACGATATAATTTTAAAATTTACGGTGCAGTTTTATTTGGTTTGCTTTCGATTCTAAAACTAATTGTCATAGTCAACAATAATATTCAATAAATCAAATTTATCTTTATGTAGAAAAAACCATACATGACATCAACATAATTTTTAAGTTTAAAATCTATTACTCATGAATGTTTCAACATTGCTAAAACCATTACAATTCAATTATAAATAAGGAATTAGGATTCCTTGACAACTCAAGTCTCCATAAAAGCATCCTAATAATGAATCAACAAGAGAAAACAATCTTCTTATATAATATCTGCTATATATATGTATATATATATATATATTAATGACCTATATAACTTAAAAAAAGTAATAATATATAAGAGTGGTGCGGTGTGGTTTGAGCGGTGCCGGAACCTCCTAAAATCACACCCAAATCGCATATGCGATTTTTTAGCCATTCGAATGCCGCCAGTCGGAACCATTGGTGCGGCTCAATCATAGTAGTTTGGTCGATTTTTGTGCTGTTTCGAGGCTGATTTTGATTCCTTACTCAGTCCTAGTACGAAACAGAGGTATTCAGATAGTATTTTTAAGTTATGCTTTTAATTAGCTTACATGTAATATTCTTTGTAGACACTTAAAATTTGCACATCTTTTCTCTAACAATGGTAGGAGGGCAATAACGTCATTCTATCTCAAGGCAAAGATGTCAAAACAAAGATTACAAGGTTCAGAATGATTATTTGGAGTCCGCACAATGACCTCTAGGCGGCAAGCAGAAAAGGAGATTAACGACTAGTCAACGTTTACAAAAGGATGGTTTTGCCCCTTTTTCTCCATCTTTCTGAATTTGAAATTGATCAAACTTGATGCCACTGTGTAGCTTTCGAAAAGAGCTTTTCGGATTGTTATGACACAATTTTTAACTTTTTCTTTGTTTGAATGTTTTGGACGTTTCAGTACACAGCACGAAAATCGACTACGCGACACAAAAAACGAAACAGGTGGGCCACACCCTAGGCCTGTCGCATGCAGGTGGACCTGCAGCTGCCGTAAGTAGACCTGCGGTAGACTTAGGGTGCCTATATAAGACTACTTTGACTCATTTTTTAGAAAAAGAAAACATTTTAAATAGAAAATATGTATTATCTAAGGAGAGAAATAGAGAGAGTAAGAGAAAAACCTCTCTAAATCCAATCTAGATCTAGTTTTTCTCATCAAATCTCCCACAATCTATAGTCAAGTTATCCATACAAAGCTTAAGGAGGAAGAAACTCCTACTCCCAATGTCCATTTCTCATCTTTATACTAGATCTAGCTTATTTTGTCAATTATTATGGTTGAGCTTTGTTTGTTTATGATCGTTTCTTCTTTTAAGACTCTCCTAGCATCCTAGATCATATCTAGAAGTGTTTGGATCCTATTTTGAGTCATGGGTAGTTAGAGAGGATTTATCACTATAGAAATTCCTCATTACCAACTTTAAAGTCATTTTAAAGGTGATTCGATATAGATCTAGCTCATTTTTGTCGATTGTTGTGCTTGAGTTTTGTTTGTTTATGATTATTTCTTCATTTAAGACTTTCCTAACATCCTATATCATATTTAGAAGTGTTTGAATCCTATATTTTCGGTTTATGGATGGTTAGAGAGGATTTCTCACGGATGGAATCTCCTCCTAACTAACTAAGGATATCCTTTTAGTAATTTATCAATTTTGACTTTGATTTAATTCCTTTTACAAATTATTTTTGCTTAATAGTTATTTCTATGTCACCCAAATATCCTAGATTAATATCTAATGGTGAGGGGATCCTAACTTTTGGCCAACAAGGAATTCTTATGAATATAATCTCTTTATTGTCAATCTAGGATATATTTCCGATTAGATCTGGATGTATTGTTTTTCTAAATTTATGGAATCTTAGATTTATGAGTTTCATTCATTAGATTCTAAGTTCCTTTAATAGATCTCGTCGATATGTAATAGATCCTTGCAATTTCGATATTAGTTGGTTATATAATTCGATTCATATGATATAGTTAACGATATAATTGTGATGCGTTGATTTGTTGTGCGATCTATGAATTTAGAGTTTACGGAAGTTCTTTCCTATACTCTAAACTCCGTTTCTAGATCTCAATGTGTTGTTGGATATGATTACGAATCATGTGAACCTAGGAGCGAATTCAAGACCCTTAAACATCGTGCTTAACGAGAATTAAAAGACATTCCCATGATGGACATTTTTAACGGTTGTAATTTTGTGATTCAATGATTGTAAATGTAATTTGGGCCTTAAAACGATATCAAAGGTTTACATCCTACGGAAATTGGATTTTAGGCCTCTTGATAATGGACTTTGTTATTTTGAGGTGCTTGTTATTATTTAGATGACTTAAATGCCAACGGGTAACTCTAACCCTATTGTCGGTGCTTGATTTTATCTTTCGACATACGAAAACGATTTTCGAACGAAATTACAAAGATCTTTTAAAATTGAATCAAACTAGACTATTAGATTAATTCTAGGCTAAAATTGAAAGTAATAGAGGGCATAGATTCCTATTTGACGATGGGTTTGTAAAACAATGTTTTCTCTAAAACGACACCTTAAAATTCTTGTCAAGCGAAATTAAGACGAAACTTTTCCTTCGAATCAAATCCTTCGTGCATAGGTTAAAAAAGGCTCAAAAGTTGCTTTCAAGATAATGCACTCACTTAAAACTTTGATGACCTTAAGGAGACGACCCCTTGATTATTTATATTTCACGATTCGATTCTAGGAGCCGATACCTTAGATTCCACGACTTGACCTTAGAAGATGACACCCTAAATTTCAACCTCAAATTACAAAATCGAATTAACTCTAGGAGACGATATTCTAGTTTTTTTTCCCTAAATGACACAATTCATATAAACACGAACACACACTTCACGTTTCTCAAGGCAATATATTTAATCTTTTAAGGAAAATGTTATGAAAGCGGTAACCGTGTTTTACGGAAGTCAGGGGGTGCCTAACTCCTTCCCCTTGTTTAAGCAAGCCCCCGAATTCTATGAATTTCGGTTGCGAATCAATTTTATAGAGAGTCACATAATGGATCATCTCGATGATCAAAATCTAAAAATCCGGATGAGTTGATACATCCATTTAAATCTTTACCAATTGTCGACTCTATCTAATTGGCCCCCATTAAAATCAAACTTTTAAACCCCATTGATACTTATGTCGATTTTTTCCAAAATTATCCTTAAAATCCACAATCTGGAATAAAAAACCATAAAAGAAAATTTCCGGCGTCGACATTCTTAATTTACAGTTAAACTATGTATAATTAAAAATGTATATACCTTTTTGACATGATAAAAATGCATTTTAATAAGAAAAAAAATAGAATTAGAACAGTTGATAATGAAAACTGTTATCTTATTTTAAATAATTATGTTTTATTTTTATTTTGTTAAACTATCATAACAGTATCTTTAATAATTTAATTGGTTTGTATGAATTTAATCTTATTTAAGTTGCAATATATAGGGGGTGCTTTATTATTGATAGCAAACACCTCGATCATTCTTAATTGCCTTGATTTATTTATCTAAATATATAAGTAGATGATTACACATTTTATTATTTTTCATGATTGCTTTCATTCAACATTTTTTCTTGTCTGTAAACTAGAAACATGTATACAATTCATATAAGCCACAAATATATCTCCGATTTTGGAAAAAACAAAATATAATTTTATTAAAAACTTATTTAAAATATCAATAGAGTCCTATGTTGATAAAATATTTTTTCATTATGACATATTTTGTATTAAAGATATATTTGCATTTATAATATCTCACTTGCTTAGATATCTATTCAGAGATATATTTAGAATTAAACATAATATATGTTTCTAATTAAAAATAATTTTTTCAATTATCTCTTCTCTATTCCTAAGTTTATTAGATATCTATTAATTATAACATAAATTTTTTAAGAATATAAAATTTGGAGTTACTATTTTTACAAGAAAAATATGATATTTTCACAATGTCTCACCCACATAAAGGTAGGACTCACTCACTACTCATGTGAGAAAAATCTTACGAAAATATTAATTTTTTCTTTTATGGTTTAAAAATTGACTACCTTGTCAACAATGTTTTAACATGATTGAGATTGAGAGCCTATTGAATTTCAAATTCATTTTTTGTTACCTGATTTTCACTTTAGCCATTTTTTTACGAGTATTATAATATCGAATTATATTCTCATATATTATAATCTCAAGATTATTGATCCTAAAATTAAATAATCATAATTATTTGTTAATTTTTTATGAGATTATTCATGGGATAACTTAACATAATCTCATATTATATTTGTTTTATCCAGAATTATTTAAAGAAATGAATAAAATTTACTGTTTGGACTATTAGAGCATTGTCATTAGTAACAAAGATATCATATTCTCTTTAGTTTGAATATAAATGGATAAGATATGATATTTCGGTCACTTTAAACAAAGTTAAAAATTAATTTTATCTATAAATTTTTAGTTCCAAATGGTAGGAATTATAATACTTAGTTGAACATAGAATTAAATAATTCCCTTTTAAGTTACTTTATTATCTTAGGACTAATAGTCTCAAGTTTATTTTTAAAAACAAACAAGAAACTTAAGATTAATAGTTTAATCCAAGTGTTACCCTTGCAAACAAACATGATTTTAAAAAATTACTATTTTCACAAAAAAATTAATATTTCTACAATATCTCACTCACATAAAAATGAGACTCATTTACTATTCATACCAATTTTTTTTTATAAAAATATTAATTTTTCTTATAAAAATAACAATTCTTTCCCTTATCGTCAAATAGACACGTAAAATCAAACAAGACACGTGACATGAGCATAAAATTGAAAACATTTACTACACCTATATCATTTGTGTCTATTCACTTTATCCGAAGTTGTCATATGTTTTACACCTCACAAAATGCAGATTTGGATCATATTTATTAATTTTTTACCTAATTTTTTCAAAGATATTCATTTTTACAATGGAAAAAATTAGATTTAATGAAAAAATATATGCGTCTTTAATTTATTGTTAGTATGCTTGCTTAAAAATGATATGTTTATCACAAAATATGTGTGACGCCCCCAAAATAGGTCCACACAACCCATTTTGAGTCGCCAATAACATTCTAAAAAATACAAATACAAATTTTTCCATTTACAACTAATATTTACCGTGCAAAATACGACCACACACATACTGTGACTTTTCATACAAATATCGTACCGTATAGTACCACAGTATCCAACCCCGAATTATTACAATGCCGTAAAAGTCGGCAACACATGCTTTAAGTCTTCAGTACAATTATTATTAAACTATGTAATAACTTGATGAGGACAACCACTAACTCGGACAATCACTCCACTTCCCGGCTAGTCCCAGCTACATTTTCCTTTCCTGAGAAGAACAATGGGACAAAACTGAAACGGGTGAGCTCAAATAGCCCAGTAAGAAATATCATGACTAAGATAATGAAGAATAAAAATTATCTTTAGTCTTCAACAATAATAAATCAGAGATTTAAAGATATTATATTTGTTCAACAACAACAACTGCAGCGGAACGAACAATCCATTAGAAGAGTCAAGTAGATTATAATATCTACCATCTTCTACAAGTTAAAGGATCACCACCAATATTTTATCCTTGTAACACCAATCAACAATTCCTATTTATGAACAACCAAATCAACAATTTATTATTCAACAGCCTCTCTTTGCACTACGTGCCAAAGATATTTATTTGTAACATCACCGGTCATGATCATGCCAAAGGCCAGTTCATCTTTGTACTACGGGCCAAAGAGAACTTTCACCATACGCCTTTGCTTGTAACACCAAAAGTCATGATTATACCAATACACAGTTTGGTCAAAATCATGTCACGCCAGTTCATCTTTGCATTACAGGCCAAAGAGAACTATCACCACAATTTAAGTATAAGGATGAGGATGATGACAATGATACAGTGAGATTAAGGATAAGAAAAGATTTATAATTTAATCAGTATCGAAGATTGACCAAATTGCCAACACGATGACCAAATTGTGGAGTCAAATTCAAGAATGATATTCAAGAAATTATTTCATGCTTCAACTATAACATATAAAACGAAATAGAAAGATTCAAGTGAAAAGATATCCCGTAAAGAGTACAAAAGAAATGATACGTTATACGAGTATAACAGAACATATGAAACCGCAAATGGATTTTCACCCGTCATGCGATAATTCACGTAGACAGGTTATTTCCACAAAAGATTAATAAGTAATGAATACGACGGGTTATTCACCAGGCATGCGTCAATCCGCACGGACATGTTATACCCACAGATTAATAAGGAATGAATACAAAGGGTTATTCACCAGGTACGACACTCGTACATACAGGTTATCCCCACAGAATAATAAGGAATGAATACAAAGGGTATTCACCAGGTACGACACTCGTACATACAGGTTATCCCCACAAAATAATAAGGAATGAATACAAAGGGTATTCACCAGGTACGACACTCGTACATATAGGTTATCCCCACAGAATAACAACCTTTATGAATATAATATCACTTACGAACATGAAAGCAAATGATATTATATATGGGTATGAAAAAAATGATATTCCCTACATTCGTTAACTGGATGTTACTTTCTATGAAGTTTACTAATTTTGGACAATACTAGTATTCTCACAAATACTCACAATAGCCTAGCACACTAAGAGAACTTAAGAAATTTAGAGAGAGAGAGAGAGGAAGTATAGGCAATGAAGGTGTGAAAATTTCTTAAACAACTCTCCCTATTTATAGGAAAATCAAGGTGAGGGCATTTTGGTCTTTTCCCCAATTTTTCTTGGTTTATTACGCTTATACCCTTGGCATATTCTTTTAATATCATCCATCCATTTTTTCTTCCATTTATATCATCCATCCATTTTTTCTTCCATTTATATCATCCATCCATTTTTTCTTCCATTATCAAAAGATAATTCCATTATCAAAAAGATAAAATCATTATAAAAATAACTCCATTATCACAATAAATCCCTTTTTCTGTATTATTGTGTTAAATGTATTAATATCACAGATAGCATATACTCGCAATACTGACAACCAGATTATTCCCAGGAAAGAGGGGGCCTTCCATAAAAATGGCGCGCAATTAAATAACCCCTTTCCTTGACAGAATTTCTAGACATTGTCAATAATGCTAAAATACCCTATCAAATGATATGAGTTACAGTGTCGTGACAAATAGTAAAATATATTATGCAGATGCTATTTAACAATTATTGAATCAAGATACTGTGCAATTGCTACTTTATCAATTATTGAATCAATAATATAAAACACTGTGCAACATCGTGAGCTACTGTGGAATACCGTGTGCTACTGTGGAATAACGTGTGCTACTGTGGAATAACGCGTTTTACTGTTCTTTTTATCACTGGGTATTTCAACAGTTATCGGTTAAAGTTTTGCCGCCAATTTCTATCACTTTCTATATCCGACAATTAACCCGTTATGGGGCCCACTATCATTGACAATATTGCCATTTCGGCGCCGTCGTACGGTACCGAATATAATATACCCCGACAGAAAGAATATTTCCCGTCAAAAGGAATATTCTCCGACACACTATTTATCAGATAAATTTGCATATAACACCCTTAACTATCATTTATAACAATTAAGTACTTCACTATTTAGAAAAATAATCATAAAGAAAATAATAAATTTTTATTTCATAAATTCGGGGTCTTACAATATGTATTGCATAAAATTGCGTAGAAAATTTAATCGACAAAAATCCTCATCAAGAAAAGTGAGAAACATAGTTAACCATCATAATTATTACTTTAATTTAAAATGTGTTTATGAGTTTTTTGTTTAGTAGAGAAGGGAAAGGATCTTTCCATCCTTTTTCTTTCCCAAATAAAATATAAATCTTACAAATAAGGGTTAATGTAAAAAAAAGGTTGTTAATATTTTTAGAATAAATATATATTTAATGACACTTTTAAAATTATTCTAACGACATGTGATACTTTCTTGACAAAAATAGTCCAAATACGGACTGAAAATCTTATTCATTAAAAGCATCACTATTTACAAATGGAAGAACGGAATAATAAATATCCTCTAGCCAATAAGTAGGAAAAGAAAACGAGTTTAATTGGGCTAAACTTACTAATTCATGGGCCACAAACTTTTCACTACAATAAATAAAATTATAAGAAATTAACTCAAAACTACTAACGAGTTGAAGACAATCCCTATACATGAATATTTACGAGTTATTTAGAGAATGAGAAGAAAGATGATTAATAACCGTTTTGATTATCACTTTCAACAATTAATCTCAAAAAATCAACATTTTAAACAAACTATAACTCATTCGTCACGTTTAAAATTTTGACACATTTCATCTCATAACCACCTATATCAACATCTATACCCCGACCCAAAACTTCCCCGTTGAAATCCCATATAACAAAGTCAAATCAATCAACCCATTACCTTTAACGCTAGCATCACAATTTAATTTAAAAACTGACCTTGGAAGTTTTTTCTATTTAGAGAGATCTGACGCATCATCATGAATACCAAAATTATGAATTGACGAACATCAGTCGATATCATTTTTTTCCATGGACCACAACATCAGTCGGAGAGAAAGCTTCTTTTTTTTTTCCATGGACCAAGTCATTTTTCTGGCTCCAAATACTCCATGCAGTCATTCCCACCAAACTTAATTGATCTAAATCCAAATATTTGGCCAGCGCGTCAGTTCAATCCAGGAATGTACCATTATCCACCCTCATCGCATCTCAATCCCAAGGGGCTAACAAACCAAATCGCTGCATATAGCGCAATTGATAAAATATCTAAATAATACTATAAAGTGCATTTATTATTTATTAAAAAAATATGACTACTGATATTATAAATACAAAAATAATATTGTAAGAATAATAAGTCTCGTTTAATATCTTATATATTAAAGTACACCAATACAAATATAAAAAGTTTATAAATATAGTAATATTGTGTTACTATACGTAACAATATTATTTTTATTCGGACTGTATTAACAATAAAAAAATATAACAAATTTTTAATTATTTTTCATTTAATATGTCCAATTATACTAGTAGAGACACACATACATGTACGTGTACGTATCTAAAGAGCGACACGGACAGAAGAATTCAATCTGGTCATCTGTCCCCGCCGTCTCTGTCCCTCATTGCCAAGTCTTCTCTTCCATTTATCTCTCTCTAAACCTCTCTTTCCCTCCTTTGGTATAAACGTGTCTCCAACATTCTGCTCACCTACCTCCATTTTTCTCTCTTGGAATTTAACACCATATTCAAATCTCTCTCATTGAACAATGTGCCAATTGGGTTCTCCAAAATTCTCCAGAAAATCATAAAAGGTTCTGATTCTGTCATGACTCTGGGTTTATATGACTCTTTACATTTGGAAAGTGTTGGGTATTGGTGTAAAACATGTCTTTAAAATCTGTACCAATCTGGGTTTGTACCATTCACTCCCATTCTCAATTGGGTATTTCAGATTTGGTTCATAAACGATCTGGGTTTCCTTTGAATTTGAGGGTTGATTTTGGTAGACACAGAAAAAGGGAGTGTTTTGCTTTGTTGGCTCAAAGGAAAAACAGACCAGTTGAAGATGAGAAGCCTGTGTTGGGTTCTTCTGCTGGAATTGATCAGACCCAGATCACTGAATCAATTGGGTTTCACAAAGATTTAAACTCTCTTCCAAGTGAGTTAACTCCGTACAGTTCTTGAAAGTTTATAATTGCAATTGCTTTTCTATTTTATTATGGACTTATGACTAGGAAATGCTTGCTGCAATTTGGGGCCTCATAAAAGAAATATTTTTAATTGCAGAGCTGGTAGATTTAGCCTAATCAAAGTACCAAGTATATGAGCTTGATAATGCCTTTTGCTATTTGGAGCATTATAAAAGTTGCTATTTTTAATTGCCCAAATCATTGTCAGGCAATTGGAAACATAAAGATTGAATTTGCATACTATATTTAGAAGGACTGAAGATCAATTAAGAGCACATTTTCATTTGGGTTGTGTTATGGTCGTGAGTAGAGTATTAGAGCAGGTTAATTAGTGCTTTTTCGGTGCCATTTAGTACTCCAGTAATGGTGTTTATGATCCGGTGATAATCATGAACACGTTTTTTAAGATTCTAGTTTTTGGGAAAAAAGGTAGAGCTTGTCTGTTTTTACAAAACTTAAAAGGATGATGCCTTTTACTGGTTTGGAATCCAACAATTTTGAGGCAGTAATCAATTTATATTCCTATATGCAATAATGAAGGACAATTGGGAAGTTAGTGGTTCTGAAATGTAGGATGTGGAATGCTTGTCATACAATTTAACTAATTTGAGATGGCGCCGAAAGTTTAAATCATGGTTGACAAGCATTAGTTGTATGCTGTGATGGTGTGTTTTTCCAAATGTTCCATTCCTATTATAATAAATATAAAACATGATGATAATATGACTTTGTCTTTGTTCATGTACAACTTAGTGACTTTGGAACATCATAAATTACAGGGCCTTTATCTGCAACTGATCTTTCTTATTCTCCTAATGAGGGTTTGAAGGTGCGGGTCGCATATCAGGTAATAGACTATCTTCTCCTAATTATTGTCAGCTTTACTGTTATTCTTATGTTAGTTTTTTGTTTAGTGCAGGGGGTTCCAGGTGCATATAGTGAAGCTGCTGCACTTAAAGCATATCCAAAGTGTGAGACTGTCCCATGCGACCAGTTTGAAGCTGCATTCAAGGTCCATATTTTTATACACAACCACTGAAATGTCTTGTATAAATATACATGTTATGACCATCTTCTAAGTTATGAGTTTATTTTGCAGGCAGTTGAGCTGTGGTTGGTGGAGAAAGCAGTACTCCCCATTGAGAATTCTGTGGGCGGAAGCATCCATCGTAATTATGACTTACTCCTTCGTCATAGGCTGCACATTGTAGGGGAAGTGCAATTGGTTGTTAACCACTGTCTTTTAGGTTTGCCTGGGATCAGGAAGGAGGAGCTAAAACGTGTTTTAAGCCACCCTCAGGTTGAGCTATCGTTTTTTGTATATATGAAGATTTCTTGTTAGTGAAGAGAATAACTAGTAATTTCCCATTTAAGTTATTCTTTGTGAAAAGGCATGACAAAATGTTTAGTTAAATGCTTTAAATGTGTAGCTTTAAATGCATGTCCATCACCGAGTCGATTTTTTTTTACATGTCATTGAAAAAGAGTTGTCGTTAACTACTATTGATCGCATAACGGCTATAACGGATCATATCAGCTCTTGGCATAATGAAATCCTATTTGGGTTCAACATATTTATTTGCTCATTTATTTCGTGGTTTAGCAATGTTTCTTGGGATGTGTTTTCTTGGAGTCAAGGGCCTCTAGGCTGTGTTCCTGTTTGTAGGGTTCACTGAGCTATTTTATGTGCTTTTTGTATGTACTGGGATGGCATCACCTCCTGATGCCTTTTTAATTTTTATACAGGATTACTTATTGAAAATATGTAAATGTTGGAAAAGTAAGTAACTAGATGCTGTATCAATGTTTTAAGGAATCACTTTGACTACTTGACATTTGTATATCTGGAATAAAAGATGTGTAATTGAGTTTCATATGCTATGGCCCTTATCTTTTCTTATTTTAAAATTCTATTCCTCTGCTTTGCTGATTTTCATGAAATTGAAAAAAAATAATATTTAAACCTCTCTTTCAGGCGCTTGATCAATGTGAGATGACATTAAACAAGTTGGGTGTTGTCAGAGTCAATGCTGATGATACTGCCGGTGCTGCTCAGGTACTTATGAAAGTCCTCATTTCCTGGTTTATTTTTTGTAAATAGTATTTAACTTTGGGACAGATTGTAGCCTCTGATGGCATAAGAGATACTGGAGCAGTTGCAAGTTCTCGAGCTGCAGAAATCTATGGGCTTGATATTCTAGCAGAAAGAATCCAGGTATCATTATGTCTATCCTCATAACATAGATCTATAAGGGTTCCGGTCCATGCCAATGTAGGCTTCTTGGTGAAATATGGCTGTTTAATAGTAACAATATATATCACACATGCACTGTTAGGCCAAGGTTAAAAAAGGGAAGTTGTTAGAATAATAAGCTTCTAGAACAGGCGCTAAGAAGTTAGAGGTGTGCAGTGTTTTTATCTGATACAGGTTAGATATATTGCCATTTGCTAATGTGAGCTACTAAGGCCCTAAATACGCTATGATTTAATGAGTTTGGGATATGCTGAATATTGAAATGAAACATAGAGCTCACATTTTGTGATGCTACTCCCTTGAACCCCTTCCTCACCTCCCTTTTTCCTTTTTCTGCCCCTTCTTCCCCAAGTTCTGTAAACTGAAATCTCTTTCTTTCCAAATTTATCTATCAATTCAGTTAGGATCTCTCAAGGTCCTAACACAAACACAGAGTAACACTCCATTCTTATGCAATAGCTATCCTGCTTGAGATTCTGTTTTGTTTGTTTTTGAGATAATATATGTCACGTTTTCACTATGGTTGGGTTGCCTCATGCCTGTAAAGTGTTCTCATTGACTATGATGTAATTTCTTTTAAGAGTCTTATGTTGAGTGCAATATTTAGTTCAAACTTACTAACCATAGATTTCTGAATCTGCCTCGTCTGACTACTATATCTGGATTTGACAGCTCGTCAATTCAGAGTGTCCAAGACTAGTTCATAAATGAAGTTTCTTTCAACATATTTGTTCTTGAAAACATGGGCAGATCCACCTAAAGGGCAGAGGGGGCAATTGACCCCACTGAATTTTCAGGGGGGTCAATTTGTCCTCCTTCCCCCCCTCCTATATAAAGTGTTTACCTAAAAAATTAATGAATGTCTCAAATTTGTACCCACTCTGCTCTTTCTTTTTCGGTCATCTAACCGCAACGTTAACCCATCAAAGAAAAATTCTTCAAAGCATATTGTAATTTTTCTTTTTTATAATTTCACAAATTTAGTAATTGTTTGTGAATTTTTGCAATTGTTTAAAATGAGGCTATCATGATATTTTTGCAACAACGTCGACCCATCAAAAAATAAAATAAAAAATTCAAAGATGAATGGATGAATGATTGTTTAGTAACTTACATTATTGAACATGATATTTTTGTAGCTACTGAAAATGAGGCTATCATCCAACAATTTCTAGTTATGGAGTCTCGAAAAATGTTATTGTAAACAATATATGAGCATTATTTAATTTTGTGATTTATTGTATTATATTTTTATTTTTTAGAGAATTTTTCTTCAAATTTGACCCCACTGAACCAAGGGGCTGGATCTGCCCCTGCTTGAAAATAAAGGTTAAAAATCACTTTCTACTAGTATTATTTCAATTCTTATATTCTTTCTTTGTTTCCTTTGTGCCTTTCAAAACAAAATAAGTAAACTGACTTTGGAACTTGCAATCCTTCATATATAGAGATTTCAAGAAACTGTCAGATTTCTGTCCTTTCTGAAAAGGTGGCTTTCTTTAGCCAGGTGTTAAGATTGAAAGATCTGAACTAAAGCTTTGTTTTATTTCTTTCCTTTTATTCTTTTCTTTCCATGGGCCCTTGGTTGGTGGTGTTGAATACCCTTCATCTGGTACAAAAACTACAGTAAAAGTGGTACCTTTTTTTTTCTCGGACAAAGGGAGTAGTACTTGCAAAAGATATTTAGAGGAAAATGAAAATTTGAATTGCACCTTATGAAAGACTCTTGATTTGAGGGGGCTACCCAAACTAAAAATATAATTAAGGAGTACAATGATGTGGGTTGGTGTTGAATTGGAGTTTGCTATAATAAATGCTTATGTAGAACAGTTTGTCCTGTAATTTGGAACCACTCAGCCTATAAGTTCTGTTTGTAAATCTTCTCATTTGTATGTATGCTTGTGTGTGTGTGTGTGTAATTTGGAACCATTCAACCTATAAGTTCTGTTTGTAAATCTTCTGTCAAGACAAGTGGCATAGCAGTAAATAAAATTGCTCGGATTCTATAAAAGATTTCAAGTTTAGTCATAGTTATCAAATCGTGAATTGGATCGTATATTGAAGACCCCCGTATCGTGTTTCATGTATCGTATCGTGATACGATATGGAAACGAAATGAAAAATGTGATAATATATATTTAAACATATAAAACACACAATTTATTGGACAATCAAGCTTATTAGCTTGACTATATATAAAAATACTCAAGTAAATATTATTATAGACTTAAAATAAATTTTAAAGTTAGATAGTAGCCAAAATACTCTAAATTGATTTATTAGATATTATTTTAGTAATCTTTATAGAGTAACAAGAGAAAACGAAAATTCAGATTCACCTTTATCTATAAAACAAAAGAGAATAATTCAAATTAACAAGTGGAGATTTATGTATCTGCTTACAACATTCTGATGAAGATATAAATCTCTAAAAAGTAATTAAAGGCTAATCAAGCGATATAGAATATGTTTATACTAAAAAACCTCTTCATTTGAAATGGTTGAAGGCTTAAAAGTTTTGCTTTTACTCTTTTGGTTCTATATAAAAACTTTTTCAAGTCGGTTGCTAACTATAAAAAGTATCGTGTATTGTATCGTTTCATAAGAATCGTATCGAATCGTAGGATACGGTCTCATTTTCGATTCACCCTGCGATACGTATCAAATTGTCTACGTATTTTGTATCGTACGATACGTATCGCGTATCGTAAGATTCTGACAACTATGAGTTTAGTGATATGGTCAAAGACATAGCTGAAATTAATGCTACTAATAGTTTATCATAAGATTTTGACAACTATGAGTTTAGTAATATGGTCAAAGACATAGCTGAAATTAATGTTACTAATAGCTTGAAGGGTAATTTAGGAAAGATTTAGTTATTAGTTTCTAGAATCAAGGCAACACATGCCATGTAAGTCAGTTAGGGGTACTTGAGTCTTTTTCTTTCTTTTATGTTCTCTATATATGCTGAGCTAGTGTAATATTGTAATCGTGCTCTTTGGTATGAAATGAATTGAGAGAACTCATTTGAGTCTCCTTTATCTTCTTCCCCAAGTTCTTCTATTTTCTCAGCCCCCATTCTTGCTTTTCTTAGTCCCATACTCTAATCTATCTCTCTTCTCAGTCCCCATTCTCTAGTTATGGTTTGATAACTGAGTTGAGCTTCCATGGAGGCTTGACATCTTCTCATTTTTATGTATGCTTGTGTGTTTTTGTGTGTGTGTATTTGTGTTTTATATGTTACTGCTGTAAAGAGAACAAATAGACTGATATCCCACCTGGTAAAGCTTGTGTTACTCATATTGTATCTGAAAGGTCAATTATTTATAACTGTTTTATTAGGTTTTATATGCTTGTCATTTCGATTCAATATGACTAGTTATTGATTTGGATCCATTGTACAATGCAATTGCCAGGATGACTCCGATAATATTACTCGTTTTCTGATACTCGCTAGGGAACCTATAATCCCAGGAATTGATAGGCCCCATAAGGTAGACATCTTCATATTCTTTTTAGTTTGGTTAACTCTATTCAAGCAGGTTAAACAATATATGTATTTATTTTCTTTCAAGACGAGCATAGTCTTCACTCTTGAGGAAGGCCCTGGGATACTATTCAAAGCCTTGGCAGTATTTTCTTTGAGAGGCATTAATTTATCAAAGGTAACTTGAATTAAATTCCTTATACTTTGTTTCTGTAGAAATGACCTAGACAATTGTCTTCTATTTCAAATTCATACTAGATTGAGAGTCGACCTCAGAGAAAGCGGCCACTACGGGTTGTTGATGACAATAACAATGGGAGTGCCAAGTGAGTGTTCTTCTTCTCTTAGAATAGGATTTTAAAGGTGGAAAGACATTGGTTTCAAGAAATATGTATGTATATATGTGTACGTACACATACACATTACACACCCATATGCTCCTTCCTTCCGACTTTACAAGACAAACTTTTGGGTGCTTCTCGACATGAATTTTTAGATGTCAATCTATTTGTATGTCTTATTTTATATTTTATACAGAGAGAATTTATAAATGTGTTCAACGCATCTATAGTGCCTAGAAACACGTAAAAAAATATACCTTGTAATTTGGGATGGAGGTAGTATTATATATATATGTGTGTGTGTGTGTGTGTGTTTGTATACTGCTGTAAGAATAGTAGATGGGGTGCGATTGTCTGATAGATATTTTATTACGTACTATTAACGATATGATAAGACCCTGAAGAAGTCGAGAAGAAAATAATTAGCTACCAAAATAAAGAAGGAAATTTAGATTGCACATTATTGAGAGCATATATTTATTCATGCATCTCATTTGCTAGGAATAAACCTAGGGCAAATCTGTTACTTTGTTATTAGGAGAGTATATTTTGTTATATGACCTCACATTGTCCAATGTCCATGCACGTGGTTGTTAGAGAGAGGATAAGATAAGAGCAAGTTACTGGCTCACTCGAGCATAGCTATCTATTAGTAAATATTGGGAGAAGCATGTATTTCATTTCAAGTTTGATTTTATATATATGTGTGTATATATATATATATATATAGGGAAATGATCCACAGAATACGTTAGCTACGGGCACTGTTTCAGCTAACTGTGATCCAGCCGTCCAAAATAAGATCGCAGGGTGGTGGGAGGGCACGACCGCTACTCGCACTAGCGGCCAGATATTAATTAAATCAATTTTTATGCTGGTCGCTAGAGGGAGTAGCGGCCAGTCAAAATCCAGTCAAAACGGTGCCGTTTTGACTGGCCGCTACTCCCTCTAGCGGCCAGCATAAAAATTGATTTAAGCGTGAGGGTATTATGGGGATTTAGCCTGGCCGCTACTCCCTCTAGCGGCCAGGCAATTAGATCTAAAAATAAGGATTTGGTGCAGATCGAAAGAAAAGGGTTTGCTGCTGCAGAAAGAGGAAGAAAGATTGACTGGCCGCTACTTTTTGTCAACCGACTCAATTTCAAGTATAAATCAAAGCAAGTATTGTTTGAACTTAATTTTTTTGCAAATTTCTTCTGTAATTCATTGTATATGAAAGCATGGTCTTATTTCTGTGTGAATTTTGGTATTGTTGTACGAATGTATACAAATTAGGTGGAATGATTATATATTTATTGGGTATTATATATGTTGAAAATGCTTGGTATTATGGTTTTATTATTCTATGTATACAAATTAGGTGTATAAATTGGGTGATTACTATGTATATTTTTGGGTATTATGTATGTTGGTATTATTGTTTTATTGTTCTATGTATACAAATTAGGTGTATAAATTAGGTGATTAGTATGTGTATTTTTTGGTATTATGTATGTATAAATTGGGTTAACTATTTTATTGTTGTTGGTATTTTTTTGAATTTTTTTTAATTTAGTCAGAAAATAATAGTTGATTTAATTTTTTTATGTTGTTGGTATTATTATTGGCCATGCATATATTTAGACATTGAATAATAGTTTTATTTTTGTTGTTTATATTGTAAGGTAAATATGGACAATTGGCTGCCTGGACCCATTGATCGTAGTGTCCTTTATGATCAAGAAAATCATGTTTCAGAGGATGTATGGAATGGGATTGAAAGGGGTACACTGATGTCGACCCAAACGACTTCAACAATATATGATAAATGGGAACTGACCAGCTTACAAAAAAAACTGTTAAAGGGATGGGATTTTGGGGGGTTTAGTTATCCAGCAGTAGTAACGAGAACGGATGCCAGTCTTGTATCTGCCCTAATTGAGAGATGGCGGCCGGAGACAAATACGTTTCATATGAAATGTGGTGAAACAACAATAACATTGGAGGATGTGCACTTTATTTTTCGCATGCCGGTATTGGGTAAGCCTTTAACTTGTCCGTCATTTGATGCCCCATTAAGTTATTTTAGGTAAATTTTTGGGGATCAGTGGGTTTCAGAATGGGACAATGTCAAAAAAAGACGTGGTATTTCCCTAGTATGGTTGCATACGAATTTCTCTAAGCTCCCAGACAATGCTGATAGGATTGTGGTTGGTATATATACAAAGGCATACGTCCTTTGGCTATGCGGGGCGGTTTTATTTCCCACAAGGTCAAAGAACACTGTACACCCTAGATATATGTATTTTATTGTTGAGTCAACTGAGATTGCCACATATGCATGGGGTGCCGCCTGTTTGGCATATTTATATCGGGGTCTGCACACAGCAACTAGGAAAGGGAGTAATTATGTCAATGGTTGTGTCACTTTATTACAAATTTGGGCACATGAGCGTTTTTTGGTTGGAAGGCCTAACCCTAGGCCAAATTCTGTGACTTGGTTCCCTAGAGCAACTGCATGGGCATACTCCGCTAAACATCAATATGGTGATAGGCGGGATGATCCCCATCACCATCTATCTTTCTATCGGGGCGAATTTGATAGGCAGCCCAAGTGGGAGGTAGTATGGCGGCCATACAAGCAATGGGATGATGATTGGAGGTTCTATAACTATGAGGCTAGAATGGCAGGATCCGCTCGGGTCCCATTGATTCATTTTGATATTATCGAGTATCAAATGCCTGACCGGAAAATGAGACAATATGGGTATATACAAGGAATTCCGTCCCCGGCTGAGAGGCATGATGCTTTGAGACAGGCCATGAGACAGTCATTTGAGCCAGTGGATTATAGAGAAATGAGTAAGGAGTACATTGAGCAGTGGGAGCTATATATGGTAGCATTCGAGGGACAAGTCCAGCAGGTTGCAAACACTATCCCCATGGATACGTACTTCAAGTGGTACAACAAAATTACCCGACGATACATGCACCGCCCTCGACGCGAAGGAGATCCCAACACTACCTACGAGCCTCGCTCTGTATATAATCAACATCGTATGGTTAGCATGGTAAGGAAGATAATATATTGTTTTTTAATTTGATATAATATATTGTATTCTTTGATAACTATCCCCATGTGGGTCGTCCGTGTCTTCTTATTTTCGCCCTTTTTTTTTCCACAGATTTGAGGGCGCAAAATCTCTCTTGAACAAAATATTCAAGTTGAAGCAAGACTTTCCTCCCGAATACAATCACATGAAAGAGGGATGGGATCAACTATATGAGTTGTATGATGCGGATGTCAGGGGTGGGGGGAGGAATATATGGGGGCTGAGGATTCAGAGATTCCAACATCTTCGGCTGCCCTCGACGCGTACATCCTTAGCACCCAGGCTACTACTGATATGTCCCAGCTTACTCAGCTTACTTACGAGGGTGCATCTGCATTTATTGGGGATGATGTTGCACTAGAAGAATATGGACCTAAAGGGTCTATAACAAAAAGACTCCGTGGGCACAAGATTGGAATTATCAACGAGAACTTCTTCAACTCAACTCCGGCGAATCCAACATTATTTCTCATTGAGCACCCCCAGCAATGGTACACGTTGGGTCACGAAGAGATGAATTCTTTGCGACCCGGAATTTGGCTATACGAGACAGTGATGGATGCGTATATGTGTCTTTTGCGGGATCGGGAAGACAAATATCAGCACGAGGGGATAAAGAGATGGGCCAAATTTGGCTTCATGCCCTCCTACTTCATGCATTTGGGGAAAGGTGCCTTGTCTACTGGGGACCTAATTCGTGGAGATAGTTTCTGTCAGTCATATGTTACGCCTCAAGCGGGACCCCCATTGCATGAGTGCGACTTTATCTTCATGCCTATATGTGTCCCTGCAAACAGTCATTTCATACTGTTAACCTTTGTGGTTTCTGCATGGAATGTTTCTATTCTCGACCCGCTATATAACGACACACCCTACATAAAGCTCACTGAAATGTACAAAGATTATGTCGATGTCGCGGTACGTCACAAATTTAAATTTTTACAATCGTTTAGTTTCCCCGCTATATATGTACATTTTCATGACGTTGTTGTTATTATAGGTACAATTGATACCGTTGATATTGCGAATGGGTAACCCGTTCGGTGATTGGCCACGTACACCCCCAAAGGTCCAGAGTTCAAAGAGTCGACCCATACAGGATAATCATTACGATTGCAGCATCTTTGTTTGCAAGTATGTCGACTACCTCGTGCGGGGCAATATAGACCTGAGCAATGAAAAATGGTCAGCGGATGATGTATCGGTCTTTAGGTATAGAATAGCTTATGAATTGTTCAAATGTAAAGCTAGAAATATACCAACGGGGGGAGTAATGTAGTGTGTCGATTTGACTTTTGAACATGTACTCTAATTAATTTGCACCATGAATGTTACGTGTTGGATTATATGGATTTTTATTTTCGGTTTATGCTAATTTAATTTAATTTAATAACGAATAAATGCATGGAAAAAGCTAATTTGTGTTTGTTGGTTAATTTGGTATTGTAAATGTTTGCTTCATTTTATTGTGTACTGTTGGTATTGAAAAGGGAATTAGACATTCTGTATATTGGCGGATGTTTGTTGGTTTTTCCAATGAGTGCTGACTTTGAACAAAATCAAGGGATGCGGTACAATCATCTGATGAGTGATTTTCAAGAGTTAGCTAGTAAAGCTGCTTGCTCAGTTCAAGGTTATAAGGCAATACTAAAGCAAAATGCTCGAGGAAAAGCCCTAGTTGATCAATTTAACCCGGATGAGAATATTACCGACATACTAGACGATAAGAATGATCGCGTGGACGAATGTGCAGCTCGGGAAATGGGATTGGAGGATGATGATGCGGATGATGAGGTTCAAGAGGAAGAACAAGAGTATTTGCCACCAATTGCTTCTCAAACAAAGAATCGAAAAAAACAATCCAGATTAAAAAGTGTCCTTGAAAAAGTATTGGGTAGTAAGCCGCACCGAAAATGTGCCATATGTGGATTCGAAACTAACCATGACAAACGCAATCATTATAGAGTGTTAGGGCTTCCTGAACCTAAAGATAATTAATGTATGTGTTTATTTAGAATGTCTATGGAGATGTAATGTAAGTAAACTTTAAAATGTTTGTATTTTACTACTGATTAAGAGATTTTTCATGTTCCCTATTATTATGTTATACCAATGTACCATGCTAAAGGGGGTTGATTAGTCGGTTGAAATTGAGTCGGTAGAAACAAAGGTAGCAGCCAACCCTAATTGCCTGGCCGCTAGAGGGAGTAGCGGCCAGTCAAAACGGCACCGTTTTGACTGGCCGCTACTCCTCTAGCGGCCAGGCTAAATCCCCATAATACCCTCGCGCTTAAATCAATTTTTATGTTGGCCGCTAGAGGGAGTAGCGGCCAGTCAAATCGGTGCCGTTTTGACTGGCCGCTACTCCCTCTAGCGGCCAGTATACAGGAGCTTTCACCAGCGGCCAGGCCAGTATACAGAATGTCTAATTCCCTGTTCAATACCAACAGTACACAATAAAATGAAGCAAACATTTACAATACCAAATTAACCAACAAACACAAATTAGCTTTTTCCATACATTTATTCGTTATTAAATTAAATTAAATTAGCATAAATCGAAAATAAAAATCCATATAATCCAACACGTAACATTCATGGTGCAAATTAATTAGAGTACATGTTCAAAAGTCAAATCGACACACTACATTACTCCCCCCGCTGGTATATTTCTAGTTTTACATTTGAACAATTCATAAGCTATTTTATACCTAAAGACCGATACATCATCCGCTGACCATTTTTCATTGCTCAGGTCTATATTGCCCCGCACGAGGTAGTCGACATACTTGCAAACAAAGATGCCGCAATCGTAATGATTATCCTGTATGGGTCGACTCTTTGAACTCTGGACCTTTGCGGGTGTACGTGGCCAATCACCGAACGGGTTACCCATTCGCAATATCAACGGTATCAATTGTACCTATAATAACAACAACGTCATGAAAATGTACATATATAGCGGGGAAACTAAACGATTGTAAAAATTTAAATTTGTGACGTACCGCGACATCGACATAGTCTTTGTACATTTCAGTGATCTTTATGTAGGGTGTGTCGTTATATAGCGGGTCGAGAATAGAAACCTTCCATGCAGAAACCACAAAGGTTAACAGTATGAAATGACTGTTTGCAGGGACACATATAGGCATGAAGATAAAGTCGCACTCATGCAATGGGGGTCCCGCTTGAGGCGTAACATATGACTGACAGAAACTATCTCCACGAATTAGGTCCCCAGTAGACAAGGCACCTTTCCCCAAATGCATGAAGTAGGAGGGCATGAAGCCAAATTTGGCCCATCTCTTTATCCCCTCGCGCTGATATTTGTCTTCCCGATCCCGCAAAAGACACATATACGCATCCATCACTGTCTCGTATAGCCAAATTCCGGGTCGCAAAGAATTCATCTCTTCGTGACCCAACGTGTACCATTGCTGGGGGTGCTCAATGAGAAATAATGTTGGATTCGCCGGAGTTGAGTTGAAGAAGTTCTCGTTGATAATTCCAATCTTGTGCCCACGGAGTCTTTTTGTTATAGACCCTTTAGGTCCATATTCTTCTAGTGCAACATCATCCCCAATAAATGCAGATGCACCCTCGTAAGTAAGCTGAGTAAGCTGGGACATATCAGTAGTAGCCTGGGTGCTAGGGATGTACGCGTCGAGTGCAGCCGAAGATGTTGGAATCTCTGAATCCTCAGCCCCCATATATTCCTCCCCCCACCCCTGACATCCGCATCATACAACTCATATAGTTGATCCCATCCCTCTTTCATGTGATTGTATTCGGGAGGAAAGTCTTGCTTCAACTTGAATATTTTGTTCAAGAGAGATTTTGCGCCCTCAATCTGTGGAAAAAAAAGGGCGAAAATAAGAAGACACGGACGACCACATGGGGATAGTATCAAAGAATACAATATATTATATCAAATTAAAAAACAATATATTATCTTCCTTACCATGCTAACCATACGATGCTGATTATATACAGAGCGAGGCTCGTAGGTAGTGTTGGGATCTCCTTCGCGTCGAGGGCGGTGCAGGTATCGTCGGGTAATTTTGTTGTACCACTTGAAGTACGTATCCATGGGGATAGTGTTTGCAACCTGCTGGACTTGTCCCTCGAATGCTACCATATATAGCTCCCACTGCTCAATGTACTCCTTCCTCATTTCTCTATAATCCATTGGCTCAAATGACTGTCCCATGGCCTGTCTCAAAGCATCATGCCTCTCAGCCGGGGACGAAATTCCTTGTATATACCCATATTGTTTCATTATCCGGTCAGACATTTGATACTCGATAATATCAAAATGAATCAATGTGACCCGAAAGGATCCTGCCATTCTAGCTTCATAGTTATAGAACCTCCAATCATCATCCCATTGCTTGTATGGCCGCCATACTACCTCCCACTTGGGCTGCCTATCAAATTCGCCCCGATAGAAAGATAGATGGTGATGGGGATCATCCCGCCTATCACCATATTGATGTTTAGCGGAGTATGCCCATGTAGTTGCTCTAGGGAACCAAGTCACAGAATTTGGCCTAGGGTTAGGCCTTCCAACCAAAAAAGGCTCATGTGTCCAAATTTGTAATAAAGTGACACAACCATTGACATAATTACTCCCTTTCCTAGTAGCTGTGTACAGACCCCGATATAAATATGCCAAATAGGCGGCACCCCATGCATATGTGGCAATCTCAGTTGACTCAATAATAAAATACATATATCTAGGGTGTACAGTGTTTTTTGACCTTGTGGGAAATAAAACTGCCCCGCATAGCCAAATGACGTATGCCTTTGTATATATACCAACCACAATCCTATCAGCATTGTCTGGGAGCTTAGAGAAATTCGTATGCAACCATACTAGGAAAATACCACGTCTTTTTTTGACATTGTCCCATTCTGAAACCCACTGATCCCCAAAGATTTGCCTAAAATAACTTAATGGGGCATCAAATGACGGACAAGTTAAAGGATTACCCAATACCGGCATGCGAAAAATAAAGTGCACATCCTCCAATATTATTGTTGTTTCACCACATTTCATATGAAACGTATCCGACCGCCATCTCTCAATTAGGGCAGATACAAGACTGACATCCGTTCTCGTTACTACTGCCGGATAACTAAACCCCCCAAAACCCCATCCCTTTAACAGTTTTTTTTGTAAGCTGGTCAGTTCCCATTTATCATATATTGTTGAAGTCGTTTGGGTCGACATCAGTGTACCCCTTTCAATCCCATTCCATACATCCTCTGAAACATGATTTTCTTGATCATAAAGGACACTACGATCAATGGGTCCAGGCAGCCAATTGTCCATATTTACCTTACAATATAAACAACAAAAATAAAACTATTATTCAATGTCTAAATATATGCATGGCCAATAATAATACCAACAACATAAAAAAATTCTATCAACTATTATTTTCTGACTAAATTAAAAAAATTTCAAAAAAACACCAACAACAATAAAATAGTTAACCCAATTTATACATAAATAATACCAAAAAATATACATACTAATCACCTAATTTGTATACATAGAACAATAAAACAATATTACCAACATACATAATACCCAAAAATATACATAGTAATCACCCAATTTATACACCTAATTTGTATACATAGAATAATAAAACCGTAATACCAAGCATTTTCAACATATATAATACCCAATAAATATACAATCATTCCACCTAATTTGTATACATTCGTACAACAATACCAAAATTCACACAGAAATAGGACCATACTTTCGTATACAATGAATTACAGAAGAAATTTGCAAAAAAAATTAAATTCAAACAATACTTACTTTGATTTATATTTGAAATTGAGTCGGTTGACAAAAAGTAGCGGCCAATCAATCTTTCTTCCTCTTTCTGCAGCACCAAACCCTTTTCTTTCGATCTGCAGCAAACCCTTATTTTTAGATCTAATTGCCTGGTCGCTAGAGGGAGTAGCGGTCAGGCTAAATCCCCATAATACCCTCGCGCTTAATCAATTAATTGCCTGGCCGCTAGAGGGAGTAGTGGCCAGTCAAAACGACACCGTTTTGACTGGCCGCTACTCCCTCTAGCGGCCAGGCTAAATCCCCATAATACCCTCGCGCTTAAATCAATTTTTATGCTGGCCGCTAGAGGGAGTAGCGGCCAGTCAAAATGGTGCCGTTTTGACTGGCCGCTACTCCCTCTAGCGGTCAGCATAAAAATTGATTTAATTAATATCTGGCCGCTAGTGCGAGTAGCGGCCGTGCTCTCCCACCCTGCGATCTAATTTTGGACGGCTGAATCACAGTTAGCTGAAACAGTGCCCGTAGCTCACGTATTTTGTGGATCATTCCCCATATATATATATATATGTATGAATTACTGAAATTGAGAGAAATTTTCTGTCCCTATCTCTAGACGATTCTTCCCTATTTCTACCCTTTTTCTGCCTTTTCTTCCTTCACCAAACTCTAATCTATTTCTGAAATCTAACCCAAATTCCAATCATTGTTGAATCCTTGATCATAGCATCACTTTTGTATAAATTTCTACTGTTTGATCTATTAGCTTTCTATATTTAGATTGTAAGTTGTAATTTAGTTTGGGCTAGAATTCTAGGTTCAAGGATGGGCATGCTGCTGCCAATTTTGCTCTCGCATTTGCAATTTATCTGTCAATCTCCCCCCCCCCCCCAATTAAAGGATGTATGGTTATAACTCCAATTTGGAAAAGAATGATATTATTTGTTCAGCTTTCTACCTCTTTCCCTCAATTAGCAATAAATTGAGAATTATGAAAATCATTCTTTTATATATTAAAATGAAAACAACTCTCCCAGTTAGAAATACGTTTTGAGATTGGTTGAATTGACTGAATTCTGGTGGCAGGTATTTTGACTACCTCTTTTACATTGACTTTGAAGCTTCTATGGCAGAGCCTCGTGCCCAATATGCTCTGGGACATCTACAGGTTGGTCCTTTTGATTTGTGACATGAAAAGATCAGAACCTTTTGTTGACATTTTGTTGTCTGTATATGAAATTCCTTATCTAAGAGTCTGATTAGATTATTCCTAGTTTTCAGCGAACAGGCGGCTAATTTATTGATGTCATATTTTCACATTTGCTGGTCTCATTTTGCATACAACTATAACACGTTCCATCATTTATCATTCTTTTTTTGTTCTTATCAAGTTTTTTTCGAACTATAAGTTGTTTGACAGTTTGTTAAATTTTCTTGCTTGTCCTACTCCTGCCTTTTATGTCTTTGTAATTAAGCATGTTTTGTCTGCAGATTTGTATGTGTAGAACTGTGACAATAGTTAAGAAGCGAACTTTTAAAATTGCTAAAACAAACTGCAGATTTTTATTTTCTTTTCCATTTGGAATTGTGTAGTTGCAAAAATGCTCTGTTCATTTTTTGATGATCTGTTACACCATAGCTTTGTCTAAAAGTAACTTATAATTTTATTTCAAACTGAACCCCCTCATGCAAAATTACTCACAAGACACAGTTGTGTTTTGCCCATCCATGTTGGCAAAATTACCAGAAGTTCTTTGTTTAAATGGAAGTGCCTCTCCGTGATTGTTTACTCTGGAAAGAATTGTGTAGGCATTGATGTTTAACAAAGGCCCATAACTTGTGCATGTATCTAAGTTTTAAGTATTTGTTGCTTGTTCTTGCAGGAATTTGCAGGATTTATCCGGGTCCTTGGTTGCTATCCTATGGATATAGTTTTATAGACAAATTATGCTCCCTCAAGTTAGTGACCCTCAACTGAAAATTTGATTAGCTAGCCTGCGCGAGAAAGTTGTATGTTGTACATACATCTCTGATCCTGTTAAACCATTTTCGGAAATAATTTCCCCAAGAAATGGTGGGAGCTTAGCGACTTAGATACATAATCGGGCCTGATTCTTTGATTTTGTTCTTTATTCTTTTCACCTTCACTTTGATGGAGGCGTCTCTGCATGTAACGCTCTACTGCTACAATGAATAAAACCTGCAAATCTGAGGATCATTACATGGATTTGGTTCTACATACAAGTTGTAACTGATGTATGCAACCTCGTGATCAATTTTTGTGAATATAGAGCCCCAAAGCGCTGGGAGAATTCCTTATTAATCGTGTAAAGTAGTTGACTACATGTTTGATATATGTTGTTTGAGTTGCTGTTATTCAAGTGGATTATGATCTCCTCCATTGCACTTATTCTCTAATTTTTTCCAATATACATTTAACGACACAAATATTACATTTAGTGACATTTTTAGCTTCACAATTGTTTGCGACGAATTTTGTTTTGTTGTGTCGCTGAATGTGTATTGGGGCAGATCGGAGAATAGGTGTAAAGAGTTGAAACTAGTTGACATGCTTGACAAATGAATTCTTCATTGTCACATTGCTTTGGATTTAGTCAGTTCAGTTGTAAAAGGTGAATTGTAGCTTTGTTGATGGTTGTGCTGATTTTTAATTTAGATTTTATGTTGTTTTGCATCTTTGACAATGAAAACAAGGTAGAACTTGCTAAATTATCTCATGTCTTGCTTGTAAACTACAAATAATTATCATATTCATCCTATAATTTCGCACCGCTAATAATATGAAAGCAATAATTGTTGTTAAAAAATTGTTGTTAAAAGTTAAAAATGTTGTTAAAAATAAGTGTAAAAGTGCTGCTAATGAATTTTTATAAATATTACAATGAAATTATCAACAACTTAGTTTTTTAGGTGATAATCTCAAATTTTAATACGCTTCTTTTGTTTTTCAGAATATAAAATGTCATTTAGAAATTTATAAATTAAAATTTGATATAATTTTTTAAAATTCAAAAAATAATAAATTTTATAATTAATAATAGTACATTTTAATGACATGGATATTGTCAAAATAAAAATAAAAGAATAAATGTTGATTAAAGTATTATCAGTACCAAGTTAGTATGAGTGTCAATTGGGTCGGTCAAGTTTAAAATCCGATCGTTTAGCTTATTAAAAGTTCACTAGAATTTTAATTTGGAAGTGAACCGAGTTGAGATTGGACAAAAATTCAAGTCTAAAATGATACTTGGGTCGAGGTTGGTCAATAAGTCGTTTGACCCATTATAGGTCTGATCGAAATATAGTGTTAAATATATAGATTATTTATATTAATTGTTATATGTTTACACCCTCAATTTATTATATATATATATATATATATATAAAGTCATTAACTAAAATTTAAGTACCATGTTTTTTTTAAAGTTATTTATTTTTTAAATGTTTTGTCATTTTAACTAATCTAAATAATATGGAGATATATTATTACCATGATTAGTTGTATATTTGAAGTTCAAATTATTTATTTTTTGACGATATTTGATCTATGAATTGAATTGCAAAAATTTTAATATTTTTATCAAAAAAGTTGTCAAAATAAGTAATGTGATTTGAATAATGAGTTACATTATTTATTTGTAGTTTATTAATTTTGACTTTTTATTTGAGTTTGCTTGAAAATAAGCCTGAAATTATTGATCTTATACGGACTGAGCTTAAAAGAGCCTTTATACGCCGACCGGGACCTAGCGTTCGGTCCAAATTTTTTTTTTTTGTGGCATGACTCCAAAATAATTTGTATGATTTATTAGAACAAAAATTTTTACAAAAGCACTTTTTTTTGTAAAAATTTTTGCTCTAATAAATCATACAAATTATTTTGGAGTCAGACCAAAAAAAAAAAAATTTGGACCGGTTGGCGTAGAATTATTAAACTTAAAAACATATTATAAGTAGAATGAACTAAACCCGAACCCGAACTCGTCAATATTTTGGACAGCTTAAGCCCGGCTCAAGCTTGCAATACCGGAAGTTAGAGCCTGTTCGGGAACTACTTATAAGTTGGGTTGACCAACTTATAAGTAGTTTAGGCAAAAAAAGTGTTTGGGAATAACTTTTTTTTTTTACTTATAAGTTGAAAAAAAAGTCAAAAAAAATAAGTAACCTTTAGTTGCTTAAAAAAATGACTTATAAGTCATATTTTTAAGTTGGTCAATGACTATGAAATGACAAAAATACCCTCTTTTATTTTTAATATTCTTCTTATTGAAGGACATTTTAGTAATCTTCTTATTTTATTTTAACTTATAAGTCATTATTAGCCGAACACATCCACAATTATTACTTATAATTCTTAACTTATAAATAAAAATAATACCAAACACTATTACTTATAAATCTACTAAAATTTTAACTTATAAATCTACTAAAATTTTAACTTTAACTCAAAAAAAAAAAAAAAAAAAAAGTCATTCCACAAGGCCTTAGTGACCAAGCATTTATTACTTAGAAGTTAGAAAGTTCCGATCCAAAAGTTCCAATTCTTTTCCACAATTCGAATTAAACATTTGGACTTTACTGGAAATCCCCACGAAATTGCAAAATTGGAAACTCAAATCACCTCTGCAATTAACCACCAATCTGCCCTCTTCTGGTAAATGGCCATGGCCATGGCTGCTGCTGCTAAAACCCCACAACAATGGAGTCACGATGTTTTCTTGAGCTTCAGAGGTGAAGATACCCGCAAAAACTTTACCAATCACCTCTACACCGCCTTGTTCGAGGCCGAAATTCTCACCTTCATGGATGATGAAAAATTACCTAGAGGAAAAGAAATTTCACTGGAATTGCTTAAAGCCATCGAAGAATCAAGGATTTCCATTGTTGTTCTCTCGCAAAATTATGGAGATTCCAGATGGTGCCTTAATGAGCTCGTGAAGATCATTGAATGCAAAAAAACAAAAGGGCAATTGGTTCTTCCGGTGTTTTACGATGTTGATCCGGCCGCAGTTTGCAGACAAACGGGGAGTTTTGCAGATGCTTTTGCAGTTCATGAAAAACGTTATGCGGCTGAAATGGTGAAGAGGTGGCGGGTTGCCCTAAATGAAGCTGCAAATTTGGCCGGATGGCGTTTTCTGAAGGAATCAAATGGGTAAATTCTTGCTCACCTTTAATACAGTTTTAATTTATTTTATACTTACAAAGTTAGAGATATATTTTAATTTTTCTGTTTAGTACATTCCAAAATTAGATATAGATTTTTACTTTTAGACTGACATGAAGTTTCTATCACGCCATTACAGTTGTTTGAGTACCATCCTACCACCACCGCTAATACATTCTAACGTTAGGGATAAGTTTGGAAAAATAATTTTTTTCTAAAAAGTGAAACGTTAGTTTTACAAATGTATCTCTAATAATTTTGAAATGGAGAAATTATTCAGTAGATGAATAATTTTCTCATACTTCGAGTAAACTGAACTATTATTTGAACTTGGTTATCAAAACGACGGAGCTTAATAAACTATATTGAAACTGTATATGAGATGTATTTCTTTATGTTTCCAGGAAAATTAGAAAGATGCTTACTTGATAAATTAATACTTGTTACAGATACATGAAGTAGTTTATTACAAGCTTGGTGGAACTGAATTATCAATTTTGTATTGTTTTTTTGGTTCCATTGATTTGATGTTGGCTTGCCATTTTCTGTTTTCAGTATTCATCTGCTCTGCATTTGAATAGATTTTCCACTGTTTGCTTGGGTTTGGGATTCCTGTCCTGCCCTCTCTTGTTAGTTGCAACAATTTTTAGTTTGACCAATGATCATTTGATATTTTTCTGTGTTTTTCAATTTTTTGTTCTGTTCTCCTATTGATCAGTGGTGTTGTTCTCTTTTGCCCCTTTGTGATCAATGAAATGCTAATCCTTTTTTGGGAGCGCACAAATGAAAGTAGAAAATGAGATCTTATCAGGTATTCAGAATGTTCATGGTGTTGTGTTGTCACATCTTTTCATTTTATCTCACAATCAGATATTTGATTGCCTTTTGGCTTTTGGCTCTCTGGCTCTTTGAGGTTTCCTTTGATATAGTCCTTTCTCATGTTTAGATCAACGACCATACCAATTGTGATCAATGAGCAAACCAATACATTTGGTTTTAGTAATTAGTAATGTGCATCCTTAAACTTATTATGCTTCCTAGTAATAAATCTAATTGTACATGCTAAATGATATCAGTTTACTTTTTCTCTGAATAAAATTTCCAGGCATGAGTTGAAGTTCATCAAGAAAATTGTAGAAAGGGTACAATGTGAAGTAAAGCATACATACTTGAATGTAGCCAAGTACCCAGTTGGAATAGATTCGCGGGTTTGTGGCATAAACAAATTACTAAGCTTGGGATCAGAAGATGTCCGCATAATTGGGATCTATGGAGTGGGTGGTATAGGAAAAACAACCATTGCCAAAGCTGTTTACACTAAAATGTGTCAACAATTCGAATTCAGTTGCTTTCTTGAAAATGTTAAAGTTATTTCACATAAAGCCAATGGTTTACTTCATTTACAAGAACTACTTTTCTCTAAACTTTTGAAGAAAGAGGATCTCAAGGTTGGGAAATTCTATAGAGGAGGACTTAGTTTGGTGGAAAGAAGTTTTCGTTCTAGAAGGGTTCTCATTGTTCTTGATGATGTAGACAAGTTAATTCAAGTGAATTCATTAGTGGGGCAACACAATTGGTTTGGTTCTGGAAGTAGAATCATCATAACGACAAGAGATGAGCATTTGCTTAAACAAGTTAATGCACATGAGATATACAATGCCCAGGAATTGAACTACAATGAGTCCTTGGAGCTCTTCAGTTGGCATGCCTTCAAAACCAGCATACCATTGCAAGAGTATGTCAAGCTTTCACACAATCTAGTGACTTTTGTTGGAGGGAATCCATTAGTTCTTGAGGTATTAGGCTCTTCTTTGTTTGGAAGAAGCTTAATTAAATGGAAAAGAGCCCGTGAGAAATTACGACAAATCTCCAATGGTTAGATTAATGTAAAACTTAGACTAAGCTTTGATGCACTAGATGATGATAAACTAAAGGATATTTTCCTTGATGTCGCATGCTTTTTCATAGGAATGGACAAAGACAGTGCTATCAGTATTTTGAATGGTTGTGATTGCTTTGCAGAAATTGGAATTAGTGACTTGACAAATAGATGTTTACTAACAGTGAATTGTAAAAATGAACTCGAGATGCATGATTTGATTCGGAATATGGGAAAGGAGATTATTTGCGAAAAATCCCCTGATGAGCTTGGAAATCGCAGCCGACTATGGCTCCTTGAAGATATACAGGATGTGCTAAAAAATCACAAGGTGAGTCAAATGTTAATAATTTTAATAAATTAAAGACATTATTTCCACTTTCATTTACCTTATATAGTATGCTCCTCTCTGGCTTCACATTTTTATTTTCACAAGTAATTGTTGTTTTTCTCTTGTTTATTCTTAGGGAACAGATGTCATTGAAGGTATCACGCTAGACCTACCCATATCAAAGGAAATAAATTTTGAAACAAAACTATTTGAAAGGATGCAGAAACTGAGATTACTTCGAATTAACAATGTGCATCTGGATGGAAGTTTTGAGCATGTATTTGAAGAGTTAAGGTGGTTTTGCTGGCATTACTGCCCCTTGAAGAATTTGCCATCCAATTTTCATCCAGAAAAACTAGTTGCCCTTGACATGCAAAATTGCAAAATCAATACTTTATGGCACGGTATCAAGGTTAGATATTAGTTTCAACTTTGTTCTTTTCCTTGGATTTGAGCCGTATGCATTGTAAATATCTTTCTTGATTTGGTTATTCCTAGGAATACGTATAGCGAAAATCTGATGTTTTTCTTGTTTACAGTTCCTTCCCAACTTGAAGGTCCTAAATCTTTGTTACTCAGAGTCTCTGACTAAAACCCCAAACTTCATTGGAGTGCCAAGCCTTGAGAAATTACTGCTTGAAGGATGTACAAGTTTATATGATGTTCACTCATCGATTGGGCATTTAGGTAGGCTAATTCACTTGAATTTGAACGATTGTAAGAGCCTCAGAAAACTTCCAAGCAGCATTTGCAATCTGAAATCGCTTGAAAAACTATTTCTTGATGGCTGCTCAAATCTAGAACTATTTCCTCAACAATTGGGCAATATGAAATGCTTGATGGAGCTTCATGCAAGTCAAACTGCAATTAAGCTGCTATCCCATTCCATTGGACTTCTGAAGAACCTTACATATTTATGGATTAGTAATGAAAACTTACCAGCAAGTTCTTGGATTTCACTCTTCTTATCAGCGATATTATGGAGAAGTGCTAATACCGAAGGATTTTTGTCACCTTCAATTTCTGGTTTGTTTTCCTTACAATGGTTAGATCTCAGCTACTGCAATCTGTCCGACGAAGATATTCCACCTGAGCTCGGGTGTTTTTCCTTACTGGAAAATTTGGATTTAGCTGGAAACAGATTTAGTAGCTTACCCTCCACCCTCTGTCACCTATCTAATCTAGAATACCTTCGGATGAATAACTGTACAAGCCTTCAGTCAATCCCGGAACTTCCTCCTAATCTAGTAACACTTGATGCAAGTGATTGTACATCATTAGATAAACTACCAAATCTCTCAAACTTGCAACACTTGCAAGAGTTGGATCTTAGCAATTGCAGCAGATTGACCGAGGTTCAAGGCTTGATAAACCTCAATTTTTTACAAACAATACGCATGGAAGGCTGCAGTAATTTGACAAGCACTTTCGTTTATAGTTTGTTCGAGGTTGGTCTCTCTCTCTCTCTCTCTCTCTCACACACACACACACACAGGGGCGGATCTAGAAAAGAAACCCAGCAGGGGCGGATTTTGGTGATTTGGCGGGGGTTCGGGGGCTGCGCCCCCGAGCCATTTTTTTTAGATAATTTTGTGTTTTTCGGCCAGTTATATACGTAAAACATGTATTTGGTTACAATATTGTTAATATAACAAGTAATAACATTACATATATATAACAAGTCAACAACCCTTTGAGACCAATTATTTTATGCAACGAATATATAATTCTATAATATACAATAAATAAATATTCATAAATCATTACTTAAAATAAAAAGAAATTTCAAAATAAATAAACATTTAGATAGAATTTAAAAACTTGCTTCGATTACTTTCATAGTTCAACTTGAATGATTTTCCAAACACTTACAATTTCAATTGTATGTGTAAAACCTCAAACAAAATTTGCTTTCTATATTCAAATAAAATCAAGTAACAACACATAAGAAACCCGAAAGCATACATCCAATTATCCAAATTAACCATAAATTGTTTCATTCTCATTTCACTATATGTAAAAAACAATCATTCTGCCACCCAAAAAATATACAAAAAGAGATAAAAGATATTAAGATTGATTAAACTAATTTTTACTGAAAACATAATCAACGCATGGACTTATTTTCTTTTAATAAATCGAGTTTAACTTTTAATACATCAGTTACTCCCTCTGTTCCTAAAAGATTGTCGTTTAAGGTTAATTCACGTAGATTAAGGAATGCAACTACTCCTTATGAAAAATACTATATTACCCTTGTTTTAATTATCTCAACTAATTATTAACTTTGTAGATTCCAAAAAGGAGTATACTACCAACCATGAGATTATGAAGAAGAAGTATTGGGAAGGGAAGGGATTTGTAAAGACATTTCAACAACCAAGAAGGGTTTTGTATTTTTTTGAGAAAAATCATTAAGTAGGAAAACTTTAAATAAGGGTAAAGTTGGAAAAAATTACTCCATCTGCATTGATAAACTCAAAACGTCAATCTTTTTGGAACAAAAATTACTTCCTAAAACGACAATCTTTTAGGAACAGAGGGAGTACTAATTTACTTTGTACTTTGTAGAATTAGATTAGCATGGACTTGCTTCCTTTTAATACATCGAGTTTAACTTTTTTATTAATCTGCCCCCTTGAGTTTATTAATTTATAAATTCTGCCCTACTCCTATACCTATAAAAAAAACAAAAAAAAAAAACTCAAGCATGGGGAAAAAAATCCAGCATAGGCAGCTGCCTATGCTACCCTCCAAATAGATCCGCCCCTGCACACACATTCTCTATCACTCTCTGACTCTTGTTTTTAGTTCTTTGGAACAGGGATATTCTGAACGGGCGATCAACTGTGACATTTTCCTTGCGAGGAGGGAAATTCCATATTGGTTCAATCACCAACAAATGGGGTCTTCAATATCTTTTGACATGCCTTTAGATGTAGAAAATGGATTGGTAGGGGTAACTCTTTGGGTTGTTTATGCTAGCAAAGACTGGAATCATAAATCTCTTTCTGCTCGTGCCTACATCAGTGATAGAAGAAATGCTGTTGAATGGACACATTCTGCTGCACACAAAGGTACGATAGCCTTTGAGGAAATCTTGTGGGTGAGCCATCTAGCACTACGTTATTTCGGACACCCAATAAAAGGAGGAGAAAGATTTGAGGTTTCCATTGCAGAAGACCAATCTGTCAAGGTGCAGGAGTGCGGTATTCATCTGGTTTATAAACGAGAATGTTAATATGCTCCTGAAGAGACTGCATGATGTCGATTTATGGGAAAGCAGCGTGCTGTCCAACACACACTGTAAGCGTTTATGTCCTACAGAACGCAAAACTTTGAGCCACTTGACTAGTTAAGATTCTACAATGCAGACAAGATCAGAGACCTTTCTTTCTAGACAATGCAATGGCCGGCCAGAGTCTGATATAACAGAGAAACAATGAGCTAGGTAAGTGCATTTGTTGTTCACATACCTATAATGTACCAATTTCACTAGCCTCAATTTAATACATGTTTTGATATCAGCTTCTTAGATCAATCATGTGTATGATGAATTTATACGCGGTTACTAAGTCGGCACATTATATATTTCGGAGTCTATTGGTGCTCTCTCAACTTTTAGCACCTGCTCTTAGACATTTTTATTTTTCTGCAGCCACCATTTCAGGATTGCCATTTCGATAGATTACTAGATTGAGTTTGGGGTGGAGTAGGATTTTTTTCAAGGAGTATAGAGGCTAAAAATAGATGGGAAAACTCAGAACGTGTATTGCAGCAAAATATATTTAGAGGCTTACTATGGATGGATTTCAAATAACATGATAATGGAGTTTTGAAATTTATACTAATTGACACAGAGAAGAGCAATAAAGAAAGTACAACAACGTATAAAATATCAATATTGGATGAACGTTAAAGAGAGAATAAAGGCGAAAATACCCAATTTTTTCGTTGTTTACTTATAATTGTATAAATATCAATATTCTAACTTAGTATTGAATGTTCAAACATCATATTTATATTAAATTATTTATAAAACAATTAATTTGTTGATTTTAATTAAAAATCTTTTATAAAGCATAGTTTTATTGCATTTATATCATAAGAAATTTCCTAAAATTAAACATTCATATAAAGCTCTACCCTAGCATACTAACATGTTGAGACCCCTAATTACGAAATAATAGCAAACTTGCCAAATTTCAAACAAGTCCATAATGTAGTAAAAACTTTATAAAAATCAAAGTTATCGTGAGTTTCTCATGTGTTATTGGGCTTAAAATTGCATGCATCATGGCCGCATATCCTTACCTCTGTTTTCATTTGCGACAGATAATTGGTGGTGTGTAATTGTATCTTAATATATTTTAACAGTTCATCTCTTAATATTTGAAATTGGAATAAAAAAAATTCTTTTGAATATCTTTAAATTATTAATATACAAAATTAAATTTAAACTATTCAGAATATCACATTAAAATGTATTAAAAGATACTCTTAAGATGCAATCAAATATCACCAATGAATTTATTTGCAACAGAAAGTTACAACATAATTCAACGTCCCATTATGTCATCCTTAATTCAGCAGCGACAATAATCTCCATGATGGACATCTTGGGACGAAGTTGCCTATTTCACATAAAAAAAAAATGTTTCTCACTAGTACCAAGTCCATCACATTACAAATTCAATTACAAAATGTCTAGATTTTATATTTTTTTTTTAAAATTTTCCAAGAACGCCTACACATTATTTCTAAACAAGACAAAAAATTACAACATTAAAAAGTCTAATACTCCCTCCGTTCCACAATTAAAAAACATTCATAAAACGGCGAATTTTAACGAAAACTTTAATTCTTAAAATTGATCCTAACATTTGTTAGAAATGTAGTAGTGATTATATAGTAGTACTCAATCTACCTAGACTATAAGTAATGATACGTTAAGAAATTCATGTCACTTTATATTTAAAAATATAAATGTATCTCTAATTTTAGAACGGACAGAAAAGAAAAATGTATCTCTTATTTCGGAACGAAGGGAGTATATTCAATTACATAAAGCAAAGAATGTGCGTAATCAATACCATACAAAGTTTCCATTGCAATATAAAACTAAAACCAAATATGTAAATAAAGCTACAATAAAAATGAGCCTCAAAGGGGAGGGAAGGGGGGGGGGGGGAGAGGTATCATGAATCCTGAAGATAGTAGTCTCCCAGAGTTACATGCACTTCACCACCTTCACACATCACTTTTGCACTTTTGAACTAAGCCTCCAGCAACTCGTTGTGTATCCTGCAATACACATGTATTGGCAACAAATCAATAAAACCCCATAATAAGCCTTCATAAAAGAAGAACCAATGAAAAATAAAAATTACAGCACAAAAGTTTAAACAACATTCAAGCCGCAGCAGGCAGCAGGCAGCAGCTAGAAGCCATATAGCAATCTGCTGCTGTAAATTGGGTCTACATGCTAAGTTATATAACACATTATTGATCATCTTGAAGTCATTATATTGGCTTCAGTTCATCAAGTTGTATATGCATATGCTAGAACTAGAAGAAACTCTACATGGAGTCTAGCAATCCCCTTGAGATGAGCAACATCAACAAAGTGGCCAACAATTTTGAAATAAAGAAAATACTAAAACTTAACCATCTGGTTAAGAACGAAGATTACCTATGGAAATTTAAATTCATCCGTTCCAATTTCTGAGATGACAACGCTTGAAGATGATTTTACTTTTTCAATGTCTGGTTTGTATACGAGATGAATCCCACATTTGTCCACCCTTAGACCTCGTTCTCTGATGGAAACCTCAATTCTATCTCCGCCTTTAACTGGATATCGTATTGGTAAATGACTCACCCATGATTCTACTCCACCTTTGTCTGGCCAGAAATCTAGGTTGGTCCATTTGGTACCATTTGTTTTGTTATTGATATCAATGACATCTAAGTTATCAAAGTCACCAAAATCAACCTTTTGATAAACAATCCAAAGAATCATCCCCAAGAATTTATCTTCCTCGACATCTAATGGCATATCAAAAGAGATTGAAGACCCAATGCTTTGATGACTAAACCAAACTGGGATTTCCGTCGTCGATAAGTACATTTTAGACTGCCAACCAAGTTTAATGAATCCCTGTTACATGGAAATCATAATATCAGAGAAAAAATGAAAAGGAAAGAAATAGAGAGAAAAGGAGAGAAAGAGAGAGATCAACCTGAAAGAAACTTTCATTGAATGTAGTAGCTAAGTTTCTGCAGCCTTCCATACGAATCACACTAACAGAATCAAGATTTTCCATACCATGAATCTCAGATAAATTGTTGCAATCCCTAAGATGCAATTCTTTCATTTCTTTTAAGTTTGATAGATTTGGGAGTTTTTTCAATGATGTACATTCAACTGCATGTAGCCTCCGAATATTAGGAGAAAGTTCTGGGATCGATACAAGGCTGCTGCAGTTATTCACAGAAAGAACTTCAAGATTGGATAGGTAACCGAGGCTCGATGGTAGGCTACGAAAATTATTTTTAGCTAAAAACAATACTTGCAGTGAGGATAAACACCCTACAGCATCTGGAATGTCTCCATCAGACAGATTGCAATGCGCGAGGTCCAATTCTCTCAAGGAACACAAACCAGAAATAGAATGTGGCAAAAACTTTATGGTACTGGGAATTTGTTGTACTTTCCAAATTGGGAAGAATGGTAACCACCATTTAGTTGCTAAGTTTCCATGACTTCCACTAAGAGACAAGTCTGTGAGGTTCCTCAAAAGTCCAATCGAATTTGGTAATTGTTTGATCCCAGTTTGCTCTGCATTGAGCTTCCTTAAGCGTTCCATATTACCCAATTGCTCTGGCAATAGTTCCAGATTTGAGCAGTAACTGAGATATAGGAATTCAAGTGATCTCAGATTGCAAATGCTACCAGGAAGATATCTGAGGTTCTTGCAATATCTCAAGTCCAAGACGATTAGCCTGCTTAAAAGTCCAATTGATGGGTGAATCACATATAAATTTGTACAATGAGGAAGCAATAATTTCTCAAGATTTGGAACTCCGGTGAAATCTGTAGTAGTAGTCAAGAATCTAGAGTAACTGAGATTGAGGATCTTTAAGTTTGGTAGCATCTGTTTAAACCGAAAGCATTATAAAACTAAGTTAGGAATTACAAGGGAACAACCGCGTATGTATAGTTACAAAATTGTACCAAAAAGGCCATACCTTGATACCTTGCCACAGTCTATTAATGTTGCTGTACTGCATGTCAATGGCAGCAAGATTTTGTGGAGAAAAATTGGCTGGTAAAGATTTCAAAGGACAATAATGCCAACCAAGCCACCTTAACCCTTCAAATACATGTTCAAAGCTTCCGCTAAGATGTACATTATTTATTTGAAGCAATCTTAGTTTGCGCATCCTTACAAATGTTGTGGCATTGAAATGTATCTCGTTTGACATGGGAAGGACTAGCATGATCCCTTCAATTGCTTCTATTCCCTGAGTTTATGACAAAATACGAAAATGTATGGGAACTTAAACTATTTGAGGTCCAAAAAATGAAACATTAAGCTACACTAATAGAAAATCTCTTTTGATATTGCAGAGTAGTTTTCATACCTTGTGATATTTTAGCACATCACACACTTCTTCACAAGACCACAATCTGCTGCGTTTTTCAGGCTCCTTAGGACATTCTTCACGAACAATATTCCTTCCCATATCGCGAAGTAGATCATGCATCCATAGCGCGTTTTTCTCGTTAATAGTTAGTAGACATCTATTAGTCAAAACCCTTATTCCAATTTCTGAGAAAAATCCACAAACATTCAACATGCTTATTGTATCGTCTTTGTTTTCCCCAATGAAAAAGCAAGCAATATCAAGAAAGATACTCTTAGTATTATCATCACCTAGTGCATCAAAGCTTATTCTGAGTATTTCATCGATTTCATTGTTGGGAATTTGCTGCAATTTTTCCAAGGCACTTTTCCATTCTATTATGGTTCTTCCACTCAAGTAAGAACCTAACACCTTAAGAGCTAATGGAAGTCCCCCAGCATGAGCTAATATTTTACCCGAAAGCTCCTCATGATCTTTCGAAGGTGTGGTTTCTCCAAAGGCATGCCATCGAAATAATTCCAAAGACTCGTCATAGTCTAATTCCTTAGCCTTGTATATCTCATCTACTTGTTTCAACAGAAGCACATCTCTTGTTGTTATGATGATTCTACTTCCCGAACCAAAACAGTGGTGCTCCCCTGCTAAGAAGTTTAGCTGGTCTAATTGATCCAAATCGTCAAGAACGATTAGAACCCTTTTAGAACTAAGTTTTTCCCTCATTAAATTGATTCCTTTATGAACATTGCCAATCTTATAATTCTTTTGGTTCAAAATTTCGGAAAAGAGTTGTTCTTGTAAATGAACCAAACCATTAGGCTGTTCTGAAACTCCTCTGACATTTTCAAGAAAAAAGCTACCTTCAAATAGGTAAAAAATGCTATTGTAAACAGCTTTTGCAATGGTTGTTTTTCCGATCCCGCCCATCCCATAGATCCCAATTTTGCGCACATCTTCTGATCCAATGCTTAACAAAGAAATTACATCTTCAACACGAGAATCTATGCCCACGGGATGCACGGCAACATTCATGCATGTGTGATTTACTTCACGTAGAACGGTCTTGATAATCTTTTGGATGAATTTTGATTCATGCCTGCAATGATTACCCAAATAGAAACTAACTTGATACACCAATAATAAAATAAATGCAAACAAAATATCGAAAAATGTAAGATTTCTATTTTAGTTTCTTTTGAAGCAACCTAATAAAGGACTCAAGATTTTGAGTCTTTGAAGCAACCTAATAAAGGACTCAAGATTTTGAAGTTCAAGTTTGGTCACGTCTTTGCGAAAGAAAACTGATATTTTCATGTAGAAAAATGATAGTTCCACATTAGATGCGAGATGTGAGAGAGATCACGTGAAAATATCATTTTTCCTTATGGGAATATCAGTTCTCTTTTGTCAAAGCTTTGAGAAAAATATTGCATCTGTGTGGCATTGAAATTGCATACTATAGTCTTTGTTATTCACTATGTCACACTGTGTTACACGGACACGGATGCAATATTAATCTATAGTCATAAACAAACAAAGCTTGATCAATTTTGAAATTCATGGAAACCAAATCCCAAAATTGGATACATACATTTGTTTCAATATAGTGATCAATGAATAGAAAACATGAATTCTAGTGTATTTATCATAGTTAATATTCATGAATATGAACATAGAGAGTATTTTACCTCCCATGGGGAACATTTCGCAAATCCCATCCGGATAAATTTGCAGCTTCAGTTAACGCAGCTCGCCACCTCTTTAACTTTCTTCCCATATCGGTTATAATAAATAGTTGTTCTTGTTCATGTCTGCCTAGAGCTTCTCCCAAACTCCCAGTTTGTCTGCGTACATGAGATGGATCAACATCGTAAAAAACAGGAAGAACCAACTTATTTCCTCCTGTTCTTCTCCTGCAGTCCATGATCTTGTCTAGCTCATCAAGGCACCTTGTGCAGTCTGCATAGAATTTCGAAAAAACAACTATCGAAACACTTGATTCTTGGATTGCTTTGAGGCATGGAATTGGGTTTTCTTTAGGAAGTTCGTCGTCATTGTCATCATCATCCCTTATAAAGGTATGAATTCCAGCTTGACGCAGAGCTTTGTAGAGACGATGAGCAAAGTTTTTGGCAGCATCTTCTTCATGTCTAAAGCTCAAGAAGACATCTCGAGTCGAAGATGAAGAAGTAAAACAAGAAGATGGGTAGTGATACTGAGTGGTTTTAGAATTAGCCATGGGCAGAGTACAGCAGATAGATGAGAGGAAATGTTAGCAGATCTGTGGTTGATCGGTAGGAGACTAAGGTGGTGTTCCAAAAAACTGAGCAATTAAGATGATAGTTCTAACAAATTAGATCTTGAAATAGTATCTGAATTTAAAAAATTATTTGATAACTAAAAAAAATATAAAATATGTGAATAATTTTTAAATTTAAAAATATTTTAAATTGACTTTTTTAAAAATTAATAATGATCTTAAAATTTAAAATGGAGGAAATATAATATTTATAGTGGTTTCATAAGTTTAAATTTTTTATTAAGAGACGATTTTTAATGATTTAGATTTATATCCCCCTCTTACCGATTAAGAGACGATAAGAGGCAAATAAAATTTTACCAAATAATTTTACCCTTTTATCGAATTATCAGATATGAAACTATTAAAGTAAGTTTAAGGTGAGGTGAGTCCTCGTAACATGCTGACTTTTGTACCGAGCAGAGAAAATGGTAAGTGTATATCAATAAAGACAACGACACCAAAAATGACAGGGATGTAATTTTTTTCTATACAATCGTAGAAGGAAATATTGCATTTGTTGTGTTGTTTCAACATATACAATATTTTTTTATACGATTGTATAATATAAAGTTACATTCGTGCTATTTTAGTCTATTTTTTAAAATTTGCATCCGTATTATTGTACCGATAATTTATTGATGTGTCTATTAGCAATTTGTCTATTCTTGGCATGTTTTTCTTGAAAGATAATCATTTTCTGTTTTCACACTTTCTCGAACAAGAGAAGCTGGAAATTACCTTAAAATTAGAAGGAAAATTTGGGACTTTTTTTGGAAAAAGTTTCTCACGCCTCACTTATTGAGCAAGGGTTGGCCTGAGCCTGACAAATGAAAAGCAAGGATTCCCCCTCCCAAGTCCTAGCTAGGCCAACTATGTCCGCCATGATATAGATGTTTCAATCATGAAGTTTTGCCTTTTTTAATACTTCCTCGGTCTCATAATATATGACGTTTTAGAGTTATATATAAAAATTAAAAAAATAATTATATAATATTAAATATAGTATTAATTGTCTATAATACCCTTTATTATATATTTATCTCACTCTCTCTCATATATATTCACTCCATTCCAAATTAATTGCTCAGTTTTGACTTTTTAAAGTCAAATTGATCATTTTAAAGACTAATCTTTTTACTATTTTTGCTAAAATATAGGTAAAGAGATTATAACCAAAAGAAAGTATATACAATTTATTATTAACCCCAATTTTTATAATTTTAGAAATATATTTATATATGCTTAATTATTAATTCTAAAAATCGTCAATTTGACTTAAAAAAGTCAAAACTGAGCAATTAATTTGAGATGGAGGGAGTAATATTTTTCAATAAGGGATAATTTTGAAAAGATTATAGTTAACTCTCTCAGATTATATAAAACGTCAAATAATTTTAAAAAAAAATAAAATTATCTAAAACATTATATATTATGAGACGGATGGATTACGTTTCTTCACGAATGATTCAACCACTACAAATATCAGCAAGGAATTCTGAAATATAATATCTATTTTCAATTTTTGCAAGAGAAATGAAAGGTACAAGTTACTTCAAATTTAAAAAATAATAATTTCCTAAAATGTATACCTTTTTGTGTCGGTTTCACATTTTTTCACTAAAAGTTAGTCATGTGTTTCTCACATGCTATATTTAAAGAAGTAAAGAACATTAGGTTAATTATCTCTTACCCTACCCCCTACGAAGTTTATCCCTAATTACCCTTTGAACCGTATGAAACTTTCTCTAACCATTTTAACTTTAATACTGTATTTATAAGCTTTTTTATTTTTTTTTAGGGAAAGAGAAGAGAAGGCAAAATAATTAAAATCTCTCCAAATTTTTTAAGGAGTAAGAGAAGGAATTTGAAGGTAAAATTAATTTTATTTTTGGCTCAAAATTTCCCCCCCAAAAGTGGGAGAATTTGAAAGAATGAGAAAGGAAGAAAAAGTTAAATATTTTATATTACCTAAAATAACCTTTCAAAATAAATCATGTCATTTATTACATTAATATGTAAGGGTAATATAGTAATAATGTAGTTTAAAATATTTTATATTTTTCTTTCCCTTCTCTCCTTCTAAACTCACAAACAAGAGAAAACATAATTAAAATCTCATCCCTTCTCTTCTTTTTTAAAACTCACAAACATGACAAAAAAAAATTATAATTCATCTTCACCCCTTCTCATCTTATATTTTCCCTTCCAATCTCATCCATTCAAACTCACAAACGCACTATAAAAATTGTTCTCATATACCATCTTCATGACACCATTTCTAGAATTCTAGGTGATTAGAGAAAGGTTGCACATTTCATTGTTAGGCTCAATTGCACGGTATAAACCTTCGAGGTGTTTTGGTTATTTTGCTCCTAAAAGGGCAGCGACTATTTAAACCTAGGAGGGCATTTCATTCATTTCATAACATGATTTATGGCTTATTCACTGCATTTAGGAGCATTGAGTTTGGAACTTATAACTTGTGTTTGAGTTAAATAAGTTACAATTGGAATGAACTATTTTTTAACGAAAAAGATGGTGCATTTGAACTCTAAACGGCTAAACGCCCCAAAAGCTACAAAAGCCTCAAACCAAACATAAGACAGACAGAGTGTCCCAAGAAGGTACTTAAACATAGCTGGTGTCACATAGCTAAATCATCCATAAAAGTGGGGTTATGATATGTTAATATCAAGCACACACCAATTTATTCATAGTACGGGCATAAGTAGGAAACATAAGCTCATCTCACTACACAAGTTTTTCACATTATTACTCTTTCTTCTGCAGTTCCTTCAGAAAATCTTCATTGTCAACCAGAACCTACATATAATAAGTAGAAAAAGAATCACAACATGAGCTTGAAACAAATGAAAGGTAGTTCGTATTTATACTTCATGCACAAGTGAAAACAAAACAAGCACAACTTTTGAATAATGCTCTCCATGCATGTATGTCAGTTAATGAGCCTATTATCTTCTATTTTTCTGCCTCTTTCTTGTTTATGGAGTAGGCGAAATCTACGTTGGAGAGATTAGGTGCTTTTAAACCTCAACATGCATTGGTTGTATTAAATATTCGACTATTTTATAGTGAGAGAGATTGAAATGGAAAAAAAATGGAAAATGAAAAATGAAGAGAAAAAAAACCGAGAGATTCAAATGGTTGGAGATTACTTTTTGAGTGAACTAGTACAGAATTTAGTAATGGTATGATAGGCCATGTATGTGTTCATTTTAGGAAACGAAAGCAGTGTTGAACATTAGGTTTATGAATCAGAATGAAAAACTGTGTCTCGGATCTCATTTTTGCTTCACATTTGCTATCAATCTCCTTAAAATATTTAACATGAGTTCACATGCTGATTGTCAAGCAGTCACTAATCAACTTTTACTCCAGTAACTAAGAATCATAATATACAGATCATTTTGTTTTAGAAAACTTACTGTTTTCCAACCATCTGGATCTAGGAAAGATGTAATCTTGGTGTTGAGTCCAGGAATTGGTCCTGGTTGCCGAGTTATTTTCCCTCCAAGTTCTTGGATAACGAGGTTCACAACCTCACCACTTTTATATACATCATCAGTACTGATTGCAATCTAGAAACAAGTATAACATCCATCATAACTTGTAAATACAAACCAAAAGAAGAGGAAGGACAATACGCATTCAAAGTGGACAAATCTACTTGCGGTTTCACAACACGAGTATTGAACTGACCTGTGCATATGCATTTCCTTTGGTATATTCAGTCACACCATAGTTATAAGTCAACTCCAGAACAATTGTCTCGTATTCATCAGCGTAACCCATCATGGCTAAGGTGTACTGTAAAAGTACAGAAATATATCTCAGGGATCATTAATTTGTCACCTGTACTCTAATAGAAAACTACCAAGAAATTGTGTGTCACCTTCCGTTCTGGTCTATCGATCTTCCTCAACAATTTCATTCCCAATGCCTGCGTAAATTGGAAACCAAGAATTAAATATACATACATGCAAATTGAACTGACCTGTGCATGTATTTTTTCAAAGTCCCACTAGTTATGTAAACTTATTTGTTTGATGTTTTGATGCATTAGAAAATAGAAACTACCCAGCAAATTGGGTCACTTCCTCTACATGCATCTTTAGTGACAGAGGCAGGAATTTTGTCAATGGTGGGTAATATCTTTAATAATTAAAAAAATATCAACAAAAATATTAAAAAACCAACTATAGTATAAAAAAGACAATATATGTATTTATATAATAAATATAAGACAAATGAATATAATGAAACTACACGAAGTCACTATAAAAATATTATTTAAGATTTCATTTTGAGAGCGTAATTTTATTTTATTTTTACACTTAATTGATTCAGTGTTTAACTTAGTAGTAATAGTATTATAATAAAATTGTGGTAGTAAACTTTTGAACACTGTCTCATTTTCACTATCATAAAAAATAAGACTTATTAAAAAAGTAAATATTTAGTAAACATAACTATCTTTGTGGGACGGATGGAGAGATGTGAAGAGTTGTCAAAATTCTTTTCAAATTAATATCTCTATATATAAGTAATGTTTGCAAAAATCTATGAGTGGTCAATTGACCACCCTTGACCATATGTAGCTCTGTCAGTGTGCATCTTGATGACCTGCAATGGGTAGCATATAAATCCTGAACTAGATGTGAAGCATCCTAGACCAAACTACACGCCCCACAGTGCGTCCCAACAAAAAGTAAGAATATAATAAAGAGCAAAACCTGACCCCTAAAATTCACCGCCAAAAAGTGGGTGTAAATAAAATAAGTGTGCAAGACCAGGGGCGGAGCCACACTTGGGCTAGTGTGGCCTCCAGCCCCCACTGAATTTTTTAATTTTTTCTTTTTAGGTATATGGGTAATATATGCATTTTGGGGGTTAATAACTAAAACTTTTCAAGTAATGTACTCCTACTTGGGATAATTGATTTTTTGGTCACTGTATTAGGGTCCGATTTTCATTGTGGTTACCGAAACTTTTTTTGTGACAATCGCATAACTATATTCTAACATAATTACCAAATGGTCACTACTTACGATTTCCGTCCAAAAAACGGACGGAAATGCTGACTGTGCATATGCCGTTTGTTTTTTGCTGACGTGTATTACTTATTGTCTGCCGAAAATGCGAAAATGTAAGAGCAAAGAGAGAGAAATCATAAGTAAATAATAATAATAATAATTTCAAAATAATAATAATAATAAAAACAATAATAGTTATTTTTAAATAATAAAAATAATTTTAAATAATAATAATAATTATTATTATAAAATAATAAGCATAATAATAATTACAAAATAATAATAATAATAATAATAATAATAAATTTTAAATAATAATAATCATATTTGTTAAATAATAATAATAATAAAACCAATAATATAAAATAATTTTTAAATAATAATAATAATTTCCAAATAATAATAATAATTTCAAAATAATAATAATAATAATTTTTACAAATGTATTTATATAAAATTAATGAATTTATATTATTGTTTTTAATTTTTAAATATTTTAAGTTCACTTTAAAAATATACAATTGTCTGATATTTTGAAATCATTATTATTATTATTATTTAAAAATTATTATTATTATTTAAAAATTATTATTATTGTTTTTTTTATTATTATTTTGAAATTATTATTATTTATTATTATTATTTTGAAATTATTATTATTATTTAAAATTTATTATTATTATTATTTTGTAATTATTATTATTATGATTATTATTTTATAATAATAAAATATTGTTTTGAAATTATTTTATATTATTGTTTTTATTATTATTATTATTATTATTATTTAAAATTTATTATTATTATTATTATTTTGTAATTATTATTATTATGATTATGATTATTATTTTATAAAATAATAATAAAATATTATTTTGAAATTATTTTATATTATTGGTTTTATTATTATTATTTTGAAATTATTATTATTATTTAAACAAATATGATTATTATTATTTAAAATTTATTATTATTATTATTATTATTATTTTGTAATTATTATTATGATTATTATTTTATAATAATAATTATTATTAATATTTAAAATTATTTTTATTATTTAAAAATTACTATTATTGTTTTTATTATTATTATTATTTTGAAATTATTATTATTTTGAAATTATTATTATTATTATTTTGAAATTATTATTATTATTATTTTGAAATTATTATTATTATTATTTACTTGTGATTTCTCTCTCTTTGCTCTTACATTTTCGGCAGACAATAAGTAAATGCTTGTACACGTCAGCAAAAAACAAACGGCATATGCACAGTCAGCATTTCCGTCCGTTTTTTGGACGAAAATCGTAAGTAGTGACCATTTGGTAATTATTTTAGAGTATAGTTATGCAATTGTCACAAAAAAAGTTTCGGTAACCACAATGAAAATCGGGCCCTAATACAGTGACCAAAAAGTCAATTATTCCACTGCTACTTCAATACAATACACACTCTTGAGTTTATGTTCATATTCAATTTCTAGAGGAAAAAAACTCATTTTCACTATATATATTGTCCATTTCACTCCCTGGACATTAGAAAATACAAACACAAAACAAATTCTCCACCATTCCATCATATTCAATTCAAATTTCATAATCAGAACTTAGAATACCCAATATGCTACATGACAAATTAGAAGGTAAGATACTCTACATTCTTATACCTTAAATTTCAAATAACATGATAATGGAGTTATTTGAAATTTATACTAATTGACACAGAGAAGAGCGATAAAGAAAGTAGAATAACATATAAAATATTGGATGAATAATTACAATGTATTCAAACTTGCCGAATTTCTTTGTTGTTTACCTATAATTGTACAAATATCAATATTCTAACTTAATTAATATTGAATGCTCAAGTATCATATTTATACTAAATTATTTATAAAACAATCAACTTAACATTTTATTGCATCTATATCATAAGAAATTTCCTAAATTGAACATACATTTTAACATTTTAACATTTGTTAAAATTGATCCTAACATTTTAACATTTGTTATAAATGTAGTAGTGATTATATAGTAGTACTCAATCTACCTAGACTATAAGTAATGACACATTAAGAAATTCATGTTACTTTATATCTAAAAATATAAATATACCTCTAATTTTGGAACCGACAAAAAAAAAAAATGTACCTCTTATTCTGGAACGGAAGAAATATATTCAATTACGTAAAGCAAAGGATGTACATAATCAATACTATACAAAGTTTCCATTGCAATATAAAACTAAAACCAAATACAAAACAACATTCAAGCCGTAGTGTTACCGATTTAAAGTCTCGAATAGACTTTGATAGAAATTATAGGGAGAAAGAGAGGGAAAGATAGATCGGAGATGAAATTTTTAATTCATTTCATACTCATATCAGTACAAATCTCGGCCTTATATAGGCCTTACTAATACATGGACTATTACACCTCCAAATGAAATCATAGTCGTAGATTAAGACTATATAAGAGGATTAATCTTAACTTTCCATTAACCCTATACCATTCTAATAAAATAATTCGTAACAATACTCCGTCCTTCAAAGACCACCTTGTCCTCAAGGTGACGCTACATCTCGAGTACAAGACCGAAAACATCATCCATAATATTAAATAAAACAATTCGCTCCATGACAAACTCTTGTGAATTGCAGATGATCCACACTTGCGCTCTGGTTGGATAATTCCTTAGACAACTCAATCTCCATATAACTCAAACTTGTATCACTTCATATAATGATTTGAAGCAGACCTCCCACATGTTAGTAGGTTCAAGGGAAGCTTTCTTCCAAAAGCCGTGGATCCTATTCTGAATCTCATGAGTAACTCTATCCTCAAATGATTCATTTTTACACAAATCCAATATTACTCTCCTCTCTCCAAAACCACTTTATCCTCAAGGTAACACTGAAAGTTGTCTACGTTAACATTTGCTTCTATGCAATGCAGGGGTTTTGTCTCCAAGATTGGTTAGCAACATTCCCCCTGGATCAAAACTAAATCCTGGAATTGTACACATTGGTGTCTCACCACTGCTAGCTTCACTATACTCTCCTTGCAGTTCTTCAACATGTACACTGAATAGTCGAATGAATGTACACTGAATAGTCGAATAAATGGCCTAATTCCGATACGAACAACCACCCTGTCGATTACTAGAACACTGCCATCCCAACAATATACTCCCTTGACCTCTCAATTAGCACCACTGGATACTCCAACAGCTATTGTTCCTTTATTGATTTGAATCTCCTTGTTTATATAATCTCTGTTATAGAATGAAATGATGTCAACAGCAAAAAGACAAAGCATGCACTATGGATCCAGGTAAAACTTTGTTACCTCTAAATTGTCGATCTCTGTCACTGCACCAACTTTGTGACCGGTGCATCCTTCCCCAACGTAGCAGGCAGCAGCTAGAAGCCATATAGCAATCTGCTGCTGTAAATTGGCTCTTCATGCTAAGTTTATATAACACATTATTGCTCATCATGAAGTCATTATATTGGCTTCTGTTCATCAAGTTGTATACGCATACTAGAAGTAGAAGAAACTCTACATGGAGTCTAACAATCCCCTTGAGATGAGCAAAATCAACAAAGTGGCCAACAATTTTGAAATAAAGAAAATACTAAAACTTAACCATCTGGTTAAGAACGAAGATTACCAATGGAAATTAAAATTCAGCCGTTCCAATTTCTGTGATGACGACGCTTGAAGATGATTTTACTTTTTCAATGTCTGATTTGTATACGAGATGAATCCCACATTTGTCCACCCTTAGACCTCGTTCTCTAATGGAAACCTCAATTCTATCTCCGCCTTTAACTGGATATCGTATTGGTAAATGACTCACCCATGATTCTACTCCACCTTTGTCTGGATCGAAATCTAGGTAGCTCCATTTGGTACCATTTGTTTTGTTATTGATATCAATGACAACTAAGTCATTATCAAGGTCACCAAAATCAACCTTTTGATAAACAATCCAAAGAATCATCCCCAAGAATTTTTCTTGCTCGACATCTAATGGCATATCAAAAGAGATCGAAGACCCAATGCTTTGATGACTAAACCAAACTGGGATTTCCCTCGTCGATAAGTACGTTTTAGACTGCCAAGCAAGTTTATTGAATCCCTGTTACATGGAAATCATAATATCAGAGAAAAAATGAAAAGGAAAGAAATAGAGAGAAAAGGAGAGAAAGAGAGAGATCAACCTGAAAGAAACTTTCATTGAATGTAGTAGCTAAGTTTCTGCAGCCTTCCATACGAATCACACTAACAGAATCGAGATTTTCCATACCATGAATCTCAGACAAATTGTTGCAATCCCTAAGATGCAATTCTTTCATTTCTTTTAAGTTTGATAGATTTGGGAGTTTTTTCAATGATGTACATTCGACTGCATGTAGCCTCCGTATATTAGGAGAAAGTTCTGGGATCGATACAAGGCTGCTGCAGTTATTCACAGAAAGAACTTCAAGATTGGATAGGTGACCGAGGCTGGATGGTAGGCTACGAAAATTATTTTTACCTATAAACAATACTCGCAGTGAGGATAAACACCCTACAGTATCTGGAATATCTCCATCAGACAGATTGCAATGCTCGAGGTCTAATTCTCTCAAGGAACACAAACCAGAAATAGAATGTGGCAAAAACTTTATGGTACTGGGAATTTGTTGTACTTTCCAAATTGGGAAGAATGGTAACCACCATTTAGTTGGTAAGTTTCCATGACTTCCACTAAGAGACAAGTCTGTGAGGTTCCTCAAAAGTCCAATCGAATTAGGTAATTGTTTGATCCCAGTTTGCTCTGCATTGAGCTTCCTTAAGCGTTCCATATTACCCAATTGCTCTGGCAATAGTTCCAGCTTTGAGCAGTAACTGAGATATAGGAATTCAAGTGATCTCAGATTGCAAATGCTACTAGGAAGATATCTGAGGTTCTTGCAATATCTCAAGTCCAAGACGATTAGCCTGCTTAAAAGTCCAATTGATGGGTGAATCACATATAAATTTGTACAATGAGGAAGCAATAATTTCTCAAGATTTGGAACTCCGGTGAAATCTGGAGTAGTAGTCAAGAATCTAGAGTAACTGAGATTGAGGATCTTTAAGTTTGGTAGCATCTTTTTAAACCGAAAGAATTATAAAACTAAGTTAGGAATTACAAGGGAACAACCGCGTATGTATAGTTACAAAATTGTACCAAAGAGGCCATACCTTGATACCTTGCCACAGTCTATTAATGTTGCTATACTGCATGTCAATGGCAGCAAGATTTTGTGGAGAAAAATTGGCTGGTAAAGATTTCAAAGGACAATAATGCCAACCAAGCCACCTTAACCCTTCAAATACATGTTCAAAGCTTCCGCTAAGATGTACATTATTTATTTGAAGCAATCTTAGTTTGCGCATCCTTACAAATGTTGCGGCATTGAAATGTATCTCCTTTGACATGGGAAGGACTAGCATGATCCCTTCAATTGCTTCTGTTCCCTGAGTTTATGACAAAATATGAAAATGTATGGGAACTTAAACTATTTGAGGTCCAAAAAATGAAACATTAAGCTACACTAATAGAAAATCTCTTTTGATATTGCAGAGTAGTTTTCATACCTTGTGATATTTTAGCACATCACACACTTCTTCACAAGACCACAATCTGCTGCGTTTTCCAGGCTCCTTGGGACATTCTTCACGAATAATATTCCTTCCCATATCGCGAAGTAGATCATGCATCCCTAGCGCGTTTTTCTCATTAATAGTTAGTAGACATCTATTAGTCAAAACCCTTATTCCAATTTCTGAGAAAAATCCACAAACATTCAATATGCTTATTGTATCGTCTTTGTTTTCCCCGATGAAAAAGCAAGCAATATCAAGAAAGATACTCTTAGTATTATCATCACCTAGTGCATCAAAGCTTATTCTGAGTATTTCATCGATTTCATTGTTGGGAATTTGCTGCAATTTTTCCAAGGCACTTTTCCATTCTATTATGGTTCTTCCACTCAAGTAAGAACCTAACACCTTAAGAGCTAATGGAAGTCCCCCAGCATGAGCTAATATTTTACCCGAAAGCTCCTCATGATCTTTCGAAGGTGTGGTTTCTCCAAAGGCATGCCATCGAAATAATTCCAAAGACTCGTCATAGTCTAATTCCTTAGCCTTGTATATCTCATCTACTTGTTTCAACAGAAGCGCATCTCTTGTTGTTATGATGATTCTACTTCCCGAACCAAAACAGTGGTGCTCCCCTGCTAAGAAGTTTAGCTGGTCTAATTGATCCAAATCGTCAAGAACGATTAGAACCATTTTAGAACTAAGTTTTTCCCTCATTAAATTTATTCCTTTATGAACATTGCCAATCTTATAATTCTTTTGGTTCAAAATTTCGGAAAAGAGTTGTTCTTGTAAATGAACCAAACCATTAGGCTGTTCTGAAACTCCTCTGACATTTTCAAGAAAAAAGCTACCTTCAAATAGGTAAAAAATGCTATTGTAAACAGCTTTTGCAATGGTTGTTTTACCAATCCCACCCATCCCATAGATCCCAATTTTGCGCACATCTTCTGATCCAATGCTTAATAAAGAAATTACATCTTCAACACGAGAATCTATGCCCACGGGATGCACGGAAACATTCATGCATGTGTGATTTACTTCACGTAGAACGGTCTTGATAATCTTTTGGATGAATTTTGATTCATGCCTGCAATGATTACCCAAATAGAAACTAACTTGATACACCAATAATAAAATAAATGCAAACAAAATATCGAAAAATGTAAGATTTCTATTGAAGCAACCAAATAAAGGACTCAAGATTTTGTGTCTTTTAAGTAAACAAATATCAAAATTCTGAATTTCAATTTTATGAAGTTCAACTTTGGTCACGTCTTTGTCAAAGGAAACTGACATTTTCATGTGAAAAAGTGATTGTTCCACATTAGATGCGAGATGTGAGAGAGATCACGTGAAAATATCATTTTTCCATATGGAAATATCAGTTCTCTTTTGTCAAAGCTTTGAGAAAAATATTGCATCTGTGTGGCATTGAAATTGCATACTATAGTCTTTGTTATTCACTATGTCACACTGTGTTACACGGACACGGATGCAATATTAATCTATAGTCATAAACAAACAAAGCTTGATCAATTTTGAAATTCATGGAAACCAAATCCCAAAATTGGATACATACAATTGTTTCAATATAGTGATCAAAGAATAGAAAACATGAATTCTAGTGTATTTATCATTGTTAATATTCATGAATATGAACATAGAGAGTATTTTACCTCCCATGGGAAACATTTCGCAAATCCCATCCGGATAAATTTGCAGCTTCAGTTAACGCAGCTCGCCACCTCTTTAACTTTCTTCCCATATCGGTCATAAATAGTTGTTCTTGTTCATGTCTGCCTAGAGCTTCTCCGAAACTCCCAGTTTGTCTGCGTACATGAGATGGATCAACATCGTAAAAAACAGGAAGAACCAACTTATTTCCTCCTGTTCTTCTCCTGCAGTCCATGATCTTGTCTAGCTCATCAAGGCACCTTGTTCAATCTGCATAGAATTTCGAAAAAACAACTATCGAAACACTTGATTCTTGGATTGCTTTGAGGCATGGAATTGGGTTTTCTTTAGGAAGTTCGTCGTCATTGTCAGCATCATCCCTTATAAAGGTATGAATTCCAGCTTGACGCAAAGCTTTGTAGAGACGATGAGCAAAGTTTTTGGCAGCATCTTCTTCATGTCTAAAGCTCAAGAAGACATCTCGAGTCGAAGATGAAGAAGTAAAACAAGAAGATGGGTAGTGATACTGAGTGGTTTTAGAATTAGCCATGGGCAGAGTACAGCAGATAGATGAGAGGAAATGTTAGCAGATCTGTGGTTGATCGGTAGGAGACTAAGGTGGTGTTCCAAAAAACTGAGCAATTAAGATGATAGTTCAAACAAATTAGATCTTGAAATAGTATCTGAATTTAAAAAATTATTTGATAATTAAAAAAAATATAAAATATGTGAATAATTTTTAAATTTAAAAATATTTCAAATTAACTTTTTTAAAAATCAATAATGATCTTAAAATTTAAAATAGAGGAAATATAATATTTATAGTGGTTTCATAAGTTTAAATTTTTCATTAAGAGACGATTTTTAATGATTTAGATTTATATCTCCCTTTTACCGATTAAGAGACATAAGAGACAAATAAAATTTTACCAAATAATTTTACCCTCTTATCGAATTATCAGATATAAAACTGTTAAGAAATATTAAGAGATAAATAAACATTACTTAACAGAGTCAAGTTTAAGGTGAGTCCTCATAACATGATGACTTTTGTACTGAGTAGAGAAAATGGTACAAGTGTATATCAATAAAGACAACGACATGATGTAATTTTTTTCTATAAAATCGTAGAAGGAAATATTTTATTTGTTGCACTTGTTGTGTTGTTTCAACATATACAATATTTTTTTATACGATTGTATAATATAAAATTACATTCGTGCTATTTTAGTCTATTTTTTTTAAATTTGCATCCGTATTATTGTACCGATAATTTATTGATGTGTCTATTAGCAATTTGTCTATTCTTGGCATGTTTTTCTTGAAAGATAATCATTTTCTGTTTTCACACTTTCTCGAACAAGAGAAGCTGGAAATTACCTTAAAATTAGAAGGAAAATTTGGGACTTTTTTTGAAAAAAGTTTCTCACGCCTCACTTATTGAGCAAGGGTTGGCCTGACCCTGACAAATGAAAAGCAAGGATTCCCCCTCCCAAGTCCTAGCTAGGCCAACTATGTCCGCCATGATATAGATGTTTCAATCATAAAGTTTTGCCTTTTTTAATACTTACGACGTTTTAGAGTTGTGCGTAAAAATTAAAGGAATGATTATATATTAAATATAATATCAATTGTCTATAATATCATTTATCATATATTTATCTCATACTCTCTCTCATATGTAATATTTTTCAATAAGGAATAATTTTGAAAAGATTATGATTAATTCTCTCATATTATATAAAACGTTAAATAATTTTAAAAAAATAAAATCATCTAAAAAGTTATATATTAGGAGACGGATGGATTACATTTCTTCACGAATGATTCAACCACTACAAATATCAGCAAGGAATTCTGAAATATGTACCTATATAATACTATCTATTTTCAATTTTTGCAAGAGAAATGAAAGGTACAAGTTACTTCAAATTTAAAAAATAATAATTTCCTAAAATGTACACCTTTTTGTGTCGATTTCACTTTCCGTGAAACCTACTAAGATTTTTTCAGTAAAAGTTAGTCATGTGTTTCTCACATGCTATATTTAAAGAAGTAAAGAACATTAGGTTAATTATCTCTTACCCTACCCCCTACGAAGTTTATTCCTAGTTACCCTTTGAACCGTATGAAACTTTCTCTAACCATTGAACTTTAATACTGTGTTCATAAGTTTTTTTGTTTTTTTATTTTTTTATTTTTTTTTAGGGAGAGGGGAGAGAAGGCAAAATAATTAAATTCTCTCCAAATCTTTTAAGGAGTAAGAGAAAGGATTTGAAGGTAAAATTAATTTTATTTTTTGCTCAAAATTTTCTCCTCAAAAGTGAGAGAATTTGGAGGGATGAGAAAGGAAGGAAAAGTTAAATATTTTATATTACCTAAAGTAACCTTTTAAAATAAATCAAATCATGTCATTTATTACATTAATATGTAAACGTAATATAGTAATAATGTAGTTTAAAAATAAAAATATTTTTCCTTCCCTTCTCTCTTTTTAAACTCATAAAAAAAAGAAAATATAATTAAAATCTCATCCCTTCTTTTCCTTCCTAAAACTCACAAACATGACAAGAAAAAATTATAATTCATCTTCATTCCTTCAAATCCTATAATTTCCCTTCTTATCTCATCCATTCAAACTCACAAACGCACTATAAAAAAATTTCTCATATACTATCTTCGTGACACCATTTCCAGAATTCTAGGTGACTAGAAAGGTTGCCCATTTCATTGTTAGGCTCAATTGCACGGTATAAACCTTCGAGGTGTTTTGGTTATTTTGCTCCTAAAAGGGCAGCGACTATTTAAACCTAGGAGGACATTTCATTCATTTCATAACATAATTTATGGCTTATTCACTGCATTTAGGAGCATTGAGTTTGGAACTTATAAGTTGTGTTTGAGTTAAATAAGTTACAATTGGAATGAACCATTTTTTAACGAAAAAGATGGTGCATTTGAACTCTAAACGGCTAAACGCCCCAAAAGCTACAAAAGCCTCGAACCAAACATAAGACAGACACAGTGTCCCAAGAAGGTACTTAAACATAGCTGGTGTTACATAGCTAAATCATCCATAAAAGTGGGGTTATGATATGTTAATATCAAGCACACACCAATTTATTCATAGTACGGGCATAAGTAGGAAACATAAGCTAATCTCACTACACAAGTTTTTCACATTATTACTCTTTCTTCTGCAGTTCCTTCAGAAAATCTTCATTGTCAACCAGAACCTGCATATAATAAGTAGAAAAAGAATCACAACATGAGCTTGAAACAAATGAAAGGTGGTGCATATTTAGACTTCATGCACAAGTGAAAATAAAACAAGCACAACTTTTGAATAATGCTCTCCATGCATGTATGTCAGTTAATGAGCTATTATCTTCTATTTTTCTGCTCTTTCTTGTTTATGGAGTAGGCGAAATGTACGTTGGAGAGATTAGGTGCTTTTAAAGCTCAACATGCATTGGTTTATTAAATATTCGACTATTTTAGAGCGAGAGAGATTGAAATGGAAAAAAAATGGAAAACGAAAAATGAAGAGAAAAAAAACCGAGAGATTCAAATGGTTGGAGATTACTTTTTGAGTGAACTAGTACAGAATTTAGTAATGGTATGATAGGCCATGTATGTGTTCATTTTAGGAAACGAAAGCAGTGTTGAACATTAGGTTTATGAATCAAAATGAAAAACTGTGTCTCGGATCTCATTTTTGCTTCACATTTGCTATCAATCTCCTTAAAATATTTAACATGAGTTCACATGCTGATTGTCAAGCAGTCACTAATCAACTTTTACTCCAGTAACTAAGAATCATAATATACAGATCATTTTGTTTTAGAAAACTTACTGTTTTCCAACCATCTGGATCTAGGAAAGATGTAATCTTGGTGTTGAGTCTGGGAATTGGTCCTGGTTGCCGAGTTATTTTCCCTCCAAGTTCTTGGATAACGAGGTTCACAACCTCACCACTTTTATATACATCATCAGTACTGATTGCAATCTAGAAACAAGTATAACATCCATCATAACTTGTAACTACAAACCAAAAGAAGAGGAAGGACAATACGCATTCAAAGTGGACAAATCTACTTGCGGTTTCACAACACAAGAGTATTGAACTGACCTGTGCATATGCATTTCCTTTGGTATATTCAGTCACACCATAGTTATAAGTCAACTCCAGAACAATTGTCTCGTATTCATCAGCGTAACCCATCATGGCTAAGGTGTACTGTAAAAGTACAGAAATATATCTCAGGGATCATTAATTTGTCACCTGTACTCTAATAGAAAACTACCAAGAAATTGTGTGTCACCTTCCGTTCTGGTCTATCGATCTTCCTCAACAATTTCATTCCCAATGCCTGCGTAAATTGGAAACCAAGAATTAAATATACATACATGCAAATTGAACTGACCTGTGCATGTAGTTTTTCGAAGTCCCACTAGCTATGTAAACTTATTTGTTTGATGTTTTGATGCATTAGAAAATAGAAACTACCCAGCAAATTGGGTCACTTCCTCTACATGCATCTTTAGTGACAGAGGCAAGAATTTTGTCAATGGTGGGTAATATCTTTAATAATTAAAAAAATATCAACAAAAATATTAAAAAACCAACTATAGTATAAAAAAGACAATATATGTATTTATATAATAAATATAAGACAAATGAATATAATGAAACTACACGAAGTCACTATAAAAATATTATTTAAGATTTCATTTTGAGAGCGTAATTTTATTTTATTTTTACACTTAATTGATTCAGTGTTTAACTTAGTAGTAATAGTATTATAATAAAATTGTGGTAGTAAACTTTTGAACACTGTCTCATTTTCACTATCATAAAAAATAAGACTTATTAAAAAAGTAAATATTTAGTAAACATAACTATCTTTGTGGGACGGATGGAGATGTGAAGAGTTGTCAAAATTCTTTTCAAATTAATATCTCTATATATAAGTAATGTTTGCAAAAATCTATGGGTGGTCAATTGACCACCCTTGACCATATGTAGCTCTGTCAGTGTGCATCTTGATGACCTGCAATGGGTAGCATATAAATCCTGAACTAGATGTGAAGCATCCTAGACCAAACTACACGCCCCACAGTGCGTCCCAACAAAAAGTAAGAAAATAATAAAGAGCAAAACCTGACCCCTAAAATTCACCGCCAAAAAGTGGGTGTAAATAAAATAAGTGTGCAAGAGTCCAGGGGCGGAGCCACACTTGGGCTAGTGTGGCCTCCAGCCCCCACTGAATTTTTTAATTTTTTTTTTGGTATATGGGTAATATATGCATTTTGGGGGTTAATAACTAAAACTTTTCAAGTAATGTACTCCTACTTGGGATAATTGATTTTTTGGTCACTGTATTAGGGTCCGATTTTCATTGTAGTTACCGAAACTTTTTTTGTGATAATCGCATAACTATATTCTAAAATAATTACCAAATGGTCACTACTTACGATTTCCGTCCAAAAAACGGACGGAAATGCTGACTGTGCATATGCCGTTTGTTTTTTGCTGACATGTATTACTTATTGTCTGCCGAAAATGCGAAAATGTAAGAGCAAAGAGAGAGAAATCATAAGTAAATAATAATAATAATAATTTCAAAATAATAATAATAATAAAAACAATAATAGTTATTTTTAAATAATAAAAATAATTTTAAATAATAATAATAATTATTATTATAAAATAATAAGCATAATAATAATTACAAAATAATAATAATAATAATAATAATAATAATAAATTTTAAATAATAATAATCATATTTGTTAAATAATAATAATAATAAAACCAATAATATAAAATAATTTTTAAATAATAATAATAATTTCCAAATAATAATAATAATTTCAAAATAATAATAATAATAATTTTTACAAATGTATTTATATAAAATTAATGAATTTATATTATTGTTTTTAATTTTTAAATATTTTAAGTTCACTTTAAAAATATACAATTGTCTGATATTTTGAAATAATTATTATTATTATTATTTAAAAATTATTATTATTATTTAAAAATTAATATTATTGTTTTTTTTTTATTATTTATTATTATTATTTTGAAATTATTATTATTTATTATTATTATTTTGAAATTATTATTATTATTTAAAATTTATTATTATTATTATTTTGTAATTATTATTATTATGATTATGATTATTATTTTATAATAATAAAATATTGTTTTGAAATTGTTTTATATTATTGTTTTTATTATTATTATTATTATTATTATTATTTAAAATTTATTATTATTATTATTATTTTGTAATTATTATTATTATGATTATGATTATTATTTTATAAAATAATAATAAAATATTATTTTGAAATTATTTTATATTATTGGTTTTATTATTATTATTTTGAAATTATTATTATTATTTAACAAATATGATTATTATTATTTAAAATTTATTATTATTATTATTATTATTTTGTAATTATTATTATGATTATTATTTTATAATAATAATTATTATTAATATTTAAAATTATTTTTATTATTTAAAAATTACTATTATTGTTTTTATTATTATTATTATTTTGAAATTATTATTATTTGAAATTATTATTATTATTATTTTGAAATTATTATTATTATTATTTTGAAATTATTATTATTATTATTTTGAAATTATTATTATTTATTATTATTATTTTGAAATTATTATTATTATTTACTTGTGATTTCTCTCTCTTTGCTCTTACATTTTCGCATTTTCGGCAGACAATAAGTAAATGCTTGTACACGTCAGCAAAAAACAAACGGCATATGCACAGTCAGCATGTAATGTCCAGAAATTTTTAAAACATGGTATCAAATTATTTTGATATATGAAATTCATTTTATATAATTTTTCGAATTTAATTGGATCCATGTGGGTACTATTATTTAATTATACCTAAAATAGGGTCTAATAAATTTTCTTTACTTTAAAGGGACTCACTAATAGGTTGAATAAATTAATGAGTTAACCCTAACAATTGATTGACAAGAAATTGGGAAAATTAATAAATAATTTTACATTATCAGATTTAATAAATTCGAATGAATAATTATGGTGAAAATAAATATTTTAAAATAATTAATTTATTGGATTAGCTACTAAATGTAAATATTAGAAATACAATACAGTTATATTAATTTAGCCCACTTTTCTTATTAAGATTGGCCATTACTTTTAATTATTTCTGGAATGGGACCCAAAATTTAGCTAAGCCCCATTTCCTTTTTGGTTCATATTGGGCCGTCTCCGTTAAACCTGTCTGACCCAAACCCCTATGGGTCAAGCCCAACCTCACGCTGGGTTAAACCAGCTACAATCGGTGGGGAGGGGGAGCAATCCATAAACCGTGAACCAGATTTTTGGTGCAGAGCTAGATGGAGATATAACCTAACCTACCTAAGCCCTCACATCAGATCAAAAAAAATTGAGAAGAAGAGAGCCGAACCTAGGTTCCTAGGGCCGTCAATCAAACGGAGTAAGTGAAGGACAAAGCAGGGGTCACACCGGCAGGAGGCAACCGTCGGCGTGGGCTAGAACCTAAACAACGACCAGTGGACAAACGGGCGGAGGCGTCGACAACCAAGCACCGTCGTTCGGACCAAAGGTTCGAAACAGTGGGCGATTGGACCGGTGAGGGTTCGACACTCGAGGATTTGCCGGCGAAGTTCAGGCGACGTGATGGGAACGATCGAACGTCTACTCTCTCCCTACCGCTGGTCATAGACTCGGTCAAGCAGGTTATTACCCAACAAAGGGGTAAAACTTCTTCTATAAATTGAGCCCCAAACTCTAAGCCCAAGGTTGCCGATTTTCGTTTATTTTGTAACTTCAGATTAGAAAATATATATATATATATATATATATAAGGTCGTAGCAAGGAAAGGGAACCAGGGGAATTGGTCGGTGAATGTCTAGCTGGGTTCGGTACTGTGGAAGAAGAAGAAGAACGGCGGCTCGGTCGGACCCAAGGTATACCAGTGAACCAACTGTGATAGTTCTTTTCTTTAGGGATTGGATAATCTTTCTGAACTTGGAAATTTGGGGGTTGCCGACTGTGTTAACATTGGTTATAATATACATTGTTTCGGTTGTATTATGTTGTTCTTGTTTAGGTTTACAAGTCTGGATTGTGTTAAGTTCTCTGAGTTTAATTTGAGAAATCTGGAATCAGTTCGTGTGAATTTTTGGTTGGTTTTATTTTTGGGAAATTTGTATTGTGGTAGTTCCTATTTAGTTTTGTACGAATTTTTTTCATACTTGAATTGGTATTGTCAACTATGTGTATGGTATCAAATTGAGAACTTTCTTTGTATTGGGTTAATTACTCTCTGTATTGGGGTACTTCATTTCTCTGCATTAGATTAAAATAGTTCGTTGGGTTGCTATTGTTGGGTTGTACTGAGTTATTTAACTTCCCTTCTGTGTTGGTGGTGTTATACCCTTTATTAGGTTTGTATTGCCTTGAATTGAAACTCGAGCGTTGTATTATCTTGATTTGGGTTGAAAATCTGTTAAGGTACTGTGTGATACCTTGTTGAAAATTTGGATTGTGTTGCTCGACTGTATTAAGTTGTGCAGTTTCACTGATGGAACTCTGTTTTACTAAAAGACCCTAAGAGGCTCAGGCTGCGTTAATTAGTACTGTAAATAAGCTAAGGTCGAATTTAGATGCCCAACATGTGTTTGCTGTATTGCCAACGAAAAGAGACTATTTCATTTTGGTATTAAATGTCTGTCAACAATGTGGTTCATATATAAATTAACCTTTGGCTGTTCATAGAAACTGGTAACAATAATAAAATAATTTTTATTATGTATTAATAAATAATAAATAAAGATAATAAATATTTAATTATTATTTAATAATAATAATAATTAAATATGAATAAAGTTAATAAAATAATTATTTTATTTATAAATAATAAATAAAGGTACTAAGTATTTAATTATTATTTAATAATAATAATAATTAAGTATGAAGGAAGTTATTAAATAATAAGGATGATAGTTACTTAATCATTAATGAAATAATGATTAAGTATAAGGGAAATTATTGAGTTAATTATTTATTCTTGGTCCTTAATAAATAATAATAAACACTTAAGGATTTCTTAATAATAATTGAGTGTGTGTAGAATTTGTACATTGAGTATCTAATTAAAGTTGAATAAGGATATCAGTGTAATAATTACTCAATTACCATTAAGGTAAATAGTAACTAAGTAAATAAAAGATTTAGTAAGAGATCAACTACTATTTGGTTATTAGCAAATCATGTTAAATTCATTAATTATCTTGTAACTGATAGATAAGGGATTTAACCCACATTTAGAAGGGTACTCATATGATAGGTAACCATGACTAACTATTGTTTATCTTAAATAATAGCTAAAGGTCATTATTAAATTCCGTTTAACTAATGTTAAATGGTAATGAATTATTTAATTGCTAAGTAAATGGTATAGTTTAGCGTGCCAAGATACAATCATGTTATAATAATTGATAAGCCGACTTTATCCGATGATAGGTTATCCAAGATCAATTAAGTAAAGCTAGAAATTATCTGTAGCTGAGCAAACAGGCAAGTTCCTAACCCTAAACTTCTTACATTATTGCAAGTCCTTCCTTACTCAACTTTTACATTGAGAAAATTTCTAAACCTTATGCACAATTTTAATTCGTGCAAAAAGGTATACATATATTGTTGCAAATTATTCATTAAGCTTGAATCTTATCTCCAAGCATGCTTTGAGTGGTCTAATTACTTTTAAAAACTATTCCACATCTGTATATTTATTGACATTCGCACTCGCGCATTTGATTTCATATAATTATTTAAATTCAGAAATTTTGAACTACTCATGGTTAAGTCTGAACCCTTGTTCGGTCAGGCAAGTATGAATTTATAAAAGCTATCCGAACCAATCAATGGTAAGGATTCTTAGACTGTATGAACACCCCTTTATTTATAGGGGAGTACCCCACGTACCGTATATAAGGTACAAACAGCAGAATTAAATGTTATGCATATACATAGGGTACGCGAGGCTGATCCCCTCAAGTACGTTATTCTGTAGCCAGTAACCAGAGGGTCAACCAGCTATTGACTCCTTTGGAAGTTATCGTTCAAAATCTATTTGCCTATCAATTGTTCTAAAAGCGATTGTTGTTCTTTGCTTCTGATTTTTCTAATGTTGAAATTCCTTTAATATCCCTTCATCATGATATATCTTTATTGTTGTACTTCAAACTTGCTGAGCAAACTCGTTGCTCATTCTTGCTATATCATGACTTTACTGCAGCTAAACCCGAGACGTCAGGGAAGAACAAAGGGAAGGAAAAGATGAAGTGATAGACTTCTTGTAGCAGTCTTTAGATTCCTGCGTAGTTAATTACTGTTAATGTAATTTAAACCCTAATGGCTATTTAGGGTATGAATCTGTGTAAATGTTTAAGGTTATTTGTATTCTGGGACTAGTAACACCTTGTAATGAACAACATATGTTTATTATATTCCGCACTATTAGATATCATATGTTGTAGAGGTGAATGTTTGTATTGGATCGTGATGACCAGATCCGGGTATTTGGAGACCCGAATTTGGGGGCGTCACACAGCATTTCCGTCCGTTTTTTGGACGAAAATCGTAAGTAGTGACCATTTGGTAATTATTTTAGAGTATAGTTATGCGATTGTCACAAAAAAAGTTTCGGTAACCACAATGAAAATCGGGCCCTAATACAGTGACCAAAAAGTCAATTATTCCACTGCTACTTCAATACAATACACACTCTTGAGTTTATGTTCATATTCAATTTCTAGAGGAAAAAACTCATTTTCACTATATACTGTCCATTTCACTCCCTGGACATTAGAAAATACAAACACAAAACAAATTATCCACCATTCCATCATATTCAATTCAAATTTTATAATCAGAACTTAGAATACCCAATATGCTACATGACAAAATAGAAGGTAAGATACTCTACATTCTTATACCTTAAATTTCAAATAACATGATAATGGAGTTATTTGAAATTTATACTAATTGACACAGAGAAGAGCGATAAAGAAAGTAGAATAACATATAAAATATTGGATGAATAATTACAATGTATTAAAACTTGCCGAATTTCTTTGTTGTTTACCTATAATTGTACAAATATCAATATTCTAACTTAATTAATATTGAATGCTCAAGTATCATACTTATACTAAATTATTTATAAAACAATCAACTTATTGATTCAATTAAAAAATTTCTATAAAGCATAGTTTTATTGCATCTATATCATAAGAAATTTCCTAAATTGAACATACATTTTAACATTTTAACATTTGTTAAAATTGATCCTAACATTTTAACATTTGTTATAAATGTAGTAGTGATTATATAGTAGTACTCAATCTACCTAGACTATAAGTAATGACACATTAAGAAATTCATGTTACTTTATATCTAAAAATATAAATATACCTCTAATTTTGGAACCGACAAAAAAGAAAAATGTACCTCTTATTCTGGAACGGAAGAAATATATTCAATTACATAAAGCAAAGGATGTACATAATCAATACTATACAAAATTTCCATTGCAATATAAAACTAAAACCAAATACAAAACAACATTCAAGTCGTAGTGTTACCGATTTAAAGTCTCGAATAGACTTTGATAGAAATTATAGGGAGAAAGAGAGGGAAAGATAGATCGGAGATGAAATTTTTAATTCATTTCATACTCATATCAGTACAAATCTCGGCCTTATATAGGCCTTACTAATACATGGACTATTACACCTCCAAATGAAATCATAGTCGTAGATTAAGACTATATAAGAGGATTAATCTTAACTTTCCATTAACCCTATACCATTCTAATAAAATAATTCGTAACAATACTCCGCCCTTCAAAGACCACCTTGTCCTCAAGGTGACGCTACATCTCGAGTACAAGACCGAAAACATCATCCATAATATTAAATAAAACAATTCGCTCCATGACAAACTCTTGTGAATTGCAGATGATCCACACTTGCGCTCTGGTTGGATAATTCCTTAGACAACTCAATCTCCGTATAACTCAAACTTGTATCACTTCATATAATGATTTGAAGCAGACCTCCCACATGTTAGTAGGTTCAAGGGAAGCTTTCTTCCAAAAGCCGTGGATCCTATTCTGAATCTCATGAGTAACTCTATCCTCAAATGATTCATTTTTACACAAATCCAATATTACTCTGCCCTCTTCAAAAACCACTTTGTCCTCAAGGTAACACTGAAAGTTGTCTACGTTAACCCATTTGCTTCTATGCAATGCAGGGGTTTTGTCTCCAAGATTGGTTAGCAACATTCCCCCCGGATCAAAACTAAATCCTGGAATTGTACACATTGGTGTCTCACCACTGCTAGCTTCACTATACTCTCCTTGCAGTTCTTCAACATGTACACTGAATAGTCGAATAAATGGCCTAATTCCGATACGAACAACCACCAATGACAACTAAGTCATTATCAAGGTCACCAAAATCAACCTTTTGATAAACAATCCAAAGAATCATCCCCAAGAATTTTTCTTGCTCGACATCTAATGGCATATCAAAAGAGATCGAAGACCCAATGCTTTGATGACTAAACCAAATCGGGATTTCCCTCGTCGATAAGTACGTTTTAGACTGCCAAGCAAGTTTATTGAATCCCTGTTACATGGAAATCATAATATCAGAGAAAAAAAAAAGAAATGGAGAGAAAAGGGGAGAAAGAGAGAGATCAACCTGAAAGAACTTTTCATTTAATGTAGTAGCTAAGTTTCTGCAGCCTTCCACACGAATCTCACTAATAGAATCGAGATTTTCCATACCATGAATCTCAGACAAATTGTTGCAATCCCTAAGATGCAATTCTTTCATTTCTTTTAAGTTTGATAGATTTGGGAGTTTTTTCAATGATGTACATTCGACTGCATGTAGCCTCCGTATATTAGGAGAAAGTTCTGGGATCGATACAAGGCTGCTGCAGTTATTCACAGAAAGAACTTCAAGATTGGATAGGTGACCGAGGCTGGATGGTAGGCTACGAAAATTATTTTTACCGATAAACAATACTCGCAGTGAGGATAAACACCCTACAGTATCTGGAATATCTCCATCAGACAGATTGCAATGCGCGAGGTCCAATTCTCTCAAGGAACACAAACCAGAAATAGAATGTGGCAAAAACTTTATGGTACTGGGAATTTTTTGTACTTTCCAAATTGGGAAGAATGGTAAGCACCATTTAGTTGGTAAGTTTCCATGACTTCCACTAAGAGACAAGTCTGTGAGGTTCCTCAAAAGTCCAATCGAATTAGGTAATTGTTTGATCCCAGTTTGCTCTGCATTGAGCTTCCTTAAGCGTTCCATATTACCCAATTGCTCTGGCAATAGTTCCAGCTTTGAGCAGTAACTGAGATATAGGAATTCAAGTGATCTCAGATTGCAAATGCTACTAGAAAGATATCTGAGGTTCTTGCAATATCTCAAGTCCAAGACGATTAGCCTTCTTAAAAGTCCAATTGATGGGTGAATCACATATAAATTTGTACAATGAGGAAGCAATAATTTCTCAAGATTTGGAACTCCGGTGAAATCTGGAGTAGTAGTCAAGAATCTAGAGTAACTGAGATTGAGGATCTTTAAGTTTGGTAGCATCTGTTTAAACCGAAAGAATTATAAAACTAAGTTAGGAATTACAAGGGAACAACCGCGTATGTATAGTTACAAAATTGTACCGAAAAGGCCATACCTTGATACCTTGCCACAGTCTATTAATGTTGCTGTACTGCATGTCAATGGCAGCAAGCTTTTGTGGAGAAAAATTGGCTGGTAAAGATTTCAAAGGACAATAATGCCAACCAAGCCACCTTAACCCTTCAAATACATGTTCAAAGCTTCCGCTAAGATGTACATTATTTATTTGAAGCAATCTTAGTTTGCGCATCCTTACAAATGTTGTGGCGTTGAAATGTATCTCCTTTGACATGGGAAGGACTAGCATGATCCCTTCAATTGCTTCTGTTCCCTGAGTTTATGACAAAATACGAAAATGTATGGGAACTTAAACTATTTGAGGTCCAAAAAATGAAACATTAAGCTACACTAATAGAAAATCTCTTTTGATATTGCAGAGTAGTTTTCATACCTTGTGATATTTTAGCACATCACACACTTCTTCACAAGACCACAATCTGCTGCGTTTTCCAGGCTCTTTGGAACATTCTTCACGAATAATATTCCTTCCCATATCGCGAAGTAGATCATGCATCCCTAGCACGTTTTTCTCATTAATAGTTAGTAGACATCTATTAGTCAAAACACTTATTCCAATTTCTGAGAAAAATCCACAAACATTCAATATGCTTATTGTATCGTCTTTGTTTTCCCCGATGAAAAAGCAAGCAATATCAAGAAAGATACTCTTAGTATTATCATCACCTAGTGCATCAAAGCTTATTCTGAGTATTTCATCGATTTCATTGTTGGGAATTTGCTGCAATTTTTCCAAGGCACTTTTCCATTCTATTATGGTTCTTCCACTCAAGTAAGAACCTAACACCTTAAGAGCTAATGGAAGTCCCCCAGCATGAGCTAATATTTTACCCGAAAGCTCCTCATGATCTTTCGAAGGTATGGTTTCTCCAAAGGCATGCCATCGAAATAATTCCAAAGACTCGTCATAGTCTAATTCCTTAGCCTTGTATATCTCATCTACTTGTTTCAACAGAAGCGCATCTCTTGTTGTTATGATGATTCTACTTCCCGAACCAAAACAGTGGTGCTCCCCTGCTAAGAAGTTTAGCTGATCTAATTGATCCAAATCATCAAGAACGATTAGAACCCTTTTAGAACTAAGTTTTTCCCTCATTAAATTGATTCCTCTATGAACATTGCCAACCTTATAATTCTTTTGGTTCAAAATTTCGGAAAAGAGTTGTTCTTGTAAATGAACCAAACCATTAGGCTGTTCTGAAACTTCTCTGACATTTTCAAGAAAATAGCTACCTTCAAATAGGTAAAAAATGCTATTGAAAACAGCTTTTGCAATGGTTGTTTTTCCGATCCCGCCCATCCCATAGATCCCAATTTTGCGCACATCTTCTGATCCAATGCTTAATAAAGAAATTACATCTTCAACACGAGAATCTATGCCCACGGGATGCACGGCAACATTCATGCATGTGTGATTTACTTCACGTAGAACGGTCTTGATAATCTTTTGGATGAATTTTGATTCATGCCTGCAATGATTACCCAAATAGAAACTAACTTGATACACCAATAATAAAATAAATGCAAACAAAATATCGAAAAATGTAAGATTTCTATTTTAGTTTCTTTTGAAGCAACCTAATAAAGGACTCAAGATTTTGAGTCTTTGAAGCAACCTAATAAAGGACTCAAGATTTTGAAGTTCAAGTTTGGTCACGTCTTTGTGAAAGGAAACTGATATTTTCATGTAGAAAAATGATAGTTCCACATTAGATGCGAGATGTGAGAGAGATCATGTGAAAATATCATTTTTTCGTATGGGAATATCGGTTCTCTTTTGTCAAAGCTTTGAGAAAAATATTGCATCTGTGTAGCATTGAAATTGCATACTATAGTCTTTGTTATTCACTATGTCACACTGTGTTACACGGACACAGATGCAATATTAATCTATAGTCATAAACAAACAAAGCTTGATCAATTTTGAAATTCATGGAAACCAAATCCCAAAATTGGATACATACATTTGTTTCAATATAGTGATCAAAGAATAGAAAACATGAATTCTAGTGTATTTATCATAGTTAATATTCATGTATATGAACATAGAGAGTATTTTACCTCCCATGGGGAACATTTCGCAAATCCCATCCGGATAAATTTGCAGCTTCAGTTAACGCAGCTCGCCACCTCTTTAACTTTCTTCCCATATCGGTTATAATAAATAGTTGTTCTTGTTCATGTCTGCCTAGAGCTTCTCCGAAACTCCCAGTTTGTCTGCGTACATGAGATGGATCAACGTCGTAAAAAACAGGAAGAACCAACTTATTTCCTCCTGTTCTTCTCCTGCAGTCCATGATCTTGTCTAGCTCATCAAGGCACCTTGTGCAATCTGCATAGAATTTCGAAAAAACAACTATCGAAACACTTGATTCTTGGATTGCTTTGAGGCATGGAATTGGGTTTTCTTTAGGAAGTTCGTCGTCATTGTCATCATCATCCCTTATAAAGGTATGAATTCCAGCTTGACGCAGAGCTTTGTAGAGACGATGAGCAAAGTTTTTGGCAGCATCTTCTTCATGTCTAAAGCTCAAGAAGACATCTCGAGTCGAAGATGAAGAAGTAAAACAAGAAGATGGGTAGTGATACTGAGTGGTTTTAGAATTAGTCATGGGCAGAGTACAGCAGATAGATGAGAGGAAATGGAAGCAGATCTGTGGTTGATTGGTTAGAGACTAAACTGAGCAATTAAAATGGATAATATATGTTGAAAATTGATATTTCCGCGTCATTTTTTAACATTTACACGTATAGAGCTCACATATTAGCTGACGTGTTGAATTTTTATCGGTTAATATGTGAGCCATATATGTAGAAATATCAAAAAATGATATGGAAATATCATTTTCCTATATCTTAATTATTGGAGTGAAATAATATCTGAATTTAAAAAGTTGTATAACTAAAAATTATAAAATATGTGAATAACTTTTAAATTTAAAAATATCTTAAATTGACTTTTTAAAAATCAATAATGATCTTAAAATTTAGAATAGAGAGAGTATAATATTTATAGAGGCTTCATAAATTTAAATTTTTCATTAAGAGACGGCTCATAATGATTTAGATTAATATATTTCTCTTACCGATTAAGAGACGATGAGGGACAAATAAAATTTTACCAAATAATTTTACTTCTCTTATCGAATCAGATGTGAAGTTGTTAAAGAGGTATGAAAAAGTAAACAAACATCAAGAGAGTCCGGTTTAAGATGAGTCCTTGTAACATTCTGACTTTTGTATACCGAGCAGAGAAAATGATATAAGTGTATATCAATAAAGACAAGGACACCAAAAATGACAGGGATGTAATTTTTTTTCTATGCAGTCGTAGAAAGAAATATTGCACTTATTGTGTTGTTTCAACATATACAATATTTTTTCAATACGATAGTATAATATAAAGTTGCATTCGTATTATTTTAATTTATTTTTTTGAATTTATATCCGTGTTATTGTGGGACAAGGATTCTCTCCATTTCAATTCTCTCCATTTTCATTCATTTTCTCATATTTTTTATCATAATAATTTTATTAGTAATGAACAAAATATGGTAAAAATTTCAACGGTAAATTTTTTTTTAAACTTTTAAAGGTAAAAAAAGTGTCGAATGGTGAATTTTTTTTTTTAGGATTGTTCTTAATATCATTAACTATCTATTAACATATTTTAATTATTATTAATAAAATTATTATAAACAAAAATATGAGAAAATGGATGGAAATTGAGAGAATTGAAATGGAGGGTATTCATTTCCGCTATTGTACCGGTAATTTATGGATTTGTCTATTCTTGGCATGTTTTTTCTTGAAAGATGCATCATTTTCTGTTTTCACACTTTCTCGAACAAGAGAACCTGGAAATTACCTTAAAATTAGAAGGAAAATTTGGGACTTTTTTTGAAAAAGGTTTGTCACACCTCGCTTATTGAGCAAGGGTTGGCCTGAGCCTGACAAAGGAAAAAGCAAGGATTTCCCCTCCTAAGGCCAACTATGTCTGCCATGATATAGATGTTTCAATCATTAAGTTTTGCCTTTTTTTGAATACATTTCTTCACCAATGATTCAACCACTGCAAATATCAGCAAGGAATTCTGAAATATAATATCTATTTTCAATTTTCACTAAAAGTTAGTCATGTGTTTCTCACATGCTATATTTAAAGAAGTAAAGAACATTAGGTTAATTATCTCTTACCCTACCCCCTACGAAGTTTATCCCTAATTACCCTTTGAAAGGTATGAAACTTTCTCTAACCATTTTAACTTTAATACTGTGTTTGTAAGTTTTTTTTTTTTTTTTTTTTATTTTTTTTTAGAGAAAGGGAAGAGAAGGCAAAATAATTAAAATCTCTCCAAATCTTTTAAGGAGAAAGAGGAGGAATTTGAAGGTAAAATTGATTTTATTTTTGGCTCAAAATTCCTCCCCCCCCCCCCCTCCCCCAAAAGTGGGAGAATTTGGAGGAATGAGAAAGGAAGAGAAAGTTAAATATTTTATATTACCTAAAGTAATCTTTCAAAATAAATCATGTCATTTATTACATTAATATGTAAAGATAATATAGTAATAGTGTAGTTTAAAAATAAAAATATTTTTCCTTCCATTCTCTCTTTCTAAAATCACAAACAAGAGAAAATATAATTAAAATTTCATCTACTCTCTTCCTTTCTAAAACTCACAAACATGATAAGAAAAAATTATAATTCTCTTCATCCCTTCCCATCTTATGCTTTCTCTTCCCACCTGAGCCACCTCATCCATTCAAACTCACAGCCGCACTATAAAAAATTATCATATACTCCCTCCATCCCATTAATTGCTCAATTTTGACTATTTTAAGTTAAATTGACTATTTTTAGAATTAATAATTAAGCATATATAAATATATTTCTAAAATTATAAAAATTGGAGTTAGTAATAAATTGTATATATTTTCTTTTGGTTATAATCTCTTCACCTATATTTTAACAAAAATAATAAAAAAAATTAGTTTTAAAAATAGTCAATTTGACTTAAAATGGTCAACATTTAGCAATTAATTTGGGACGGAGGGAATACTATCTTCATGACACCAATTGCACGGTATAAACCTTCCAGGTGTTTTGGTTATTTTGCTCCTAAAAGGGCAGAGCGTCTGCATTTCAACCTATGAGGGCATTTCATTCATTTCATAACATAATTTATGGCTTATTCACTGCATTTAGGAGCATTGAGTTTGGAACTTATAAGTTGTGGTCGAGTTAAATAAGTTACATTTGGAATAAACTATTTTTTAACGAAAAAGATGGTGCATTTGAACTCTAAACGGCCAAACGCCCCAAAAGCTACAAAAGCCTCGAACCAAACATTAGACAGACAGAGTGTCCCAAGAAGTACTTAAACATAGCTCGTGTTACATAGCTAAATCATCCATAAAAGTGGGGTTATGATATGTTAATATCAAGCACACACCAATTTATTCATAGTACGGGCATAAGTAGGAAACATAAGCTCATCTCACTACACAAGTTTTTCACATTATTACTCTTTCTTCTGCAGTTCCTTCAGAAAATCTTCATTGTCAACCAGAACCTGCATATAATAAGTAGAAAAAGAATCACAACATGAGCTTGAAACAAATGAAAGGTGGTGCATATTTATACTTCATGCACAAGTGAAAAAAAAACAAGCACAGAACTTTTGACTAATGCTCTCCATGCATGTATGTCAGTTAATGAGCTATTATCTTCTATTTTTCTGCCTCTTTCTTGTTTATGGAGTAGGCAAAATCTACGTTGCAGAGATTAGGTGCTTTTAAACCTCAACATGCATTGGTTGTATTAAATATTCGACTATTTTAGAGCGAGAGAGATTGAAATGGAAAAAAATTGGAAAAAGAAAAATGAAGCGAAAAAAACCGAGAGATTCAAATGGTTGGAGATTACTTTTTGAGTGTAGAATTTAGTAATGGTATGATAGGCCATGTATGTGTTCATTTTAGGAAACGAAAGCAGTGTTGAACATTAGGTTTATGAATCAAAATGAAAAACTGTGTCTCGGATCTCATTTTTGCTTCACATTTGCTATCAATCTCCTTAAAATATTTAACATGAGTTCACATGCTGATTGTCAAGCAGTCACTAATCAACTTTTACTCCAGTAACTAAGAATCATAATATACAGATCATTTTGTTTTAGAAAACTTACTGTTTTCCAACCATCTGGATCTAGGAAAGATGTAATCTTGGTGTTGAGTCCAGGAATTGGTCCTGGTTGCCGAGTTATTTTCCCTCCAAGTTCTTGGATAACGAGGTTCACAACCTCACCACTTTTATATACATCATCAGTACTGATTGCAATCTAGAAACAAGTATAACATCCATCATAACTTGTAACTACAAACCAAAAGAAGAGGAAGGACAATACGCATTCAAAGTGGACAAATCTACTTGCGGTTTCACAACACGAGTATTGAACTGACCTGTGCATATGCATTTCCTTTGGTATATTCAGTCACACCATAGTTATAAGTCAACTCCAGAACAATTGTCTCATATTCATCAGCATAACCCATCATGGCTAAGGTGTACTGTAAATATATCTCAGGGATCATTAATTTGTCACCTGTACTCTAATAGAAAACTACCAAGAAATTGTGTGTCACCTTCTGTTCTGGTCTATCAATCTTCCTCAACAATTTCATTCCCAATGCCTGCGTAAATTGGAAACCAAGAATTAAATATACATACATGCAAATTGAACTGACCTGTGCATGTATTTTTTCAAAGTCCCACTAGCTATGTAAACTTATTTGTTGGATGTTTTGATGCATTAGAAAATAGAAACTACCCAGCAAATTGGGTCACTTCCTCTACATGCATCTTTAGTGACAGACGCAGGAATTTTGTCAATGGTGGGCAATATCTTTAATAATTAAAAAAATATCAACAAAAATATTAAAAAATCAACTATAGTATAAAAAAGACAATATATGTATTTATATAATAAATATAAGAAAAATGAATATAATGAAACTACACGAAGTCACTATAAAAATATTATTTAAGATTTCATTTTGAGACGTCATTGCCTAATAGGATGGGAGATGGGAAGTAAAAAGAGATCTTTGATACTATTGACAATGAGTTGCTTTTGAAACGGTTTTAGTATATGAGACAATGAAGATGATTATTGTAAATCACTTATTTGAAACGCTTTTGTGCAAAAATAATGATTGATATTAACATATTTAATGTTTTTAAATTTTATTATTTTTCTTATAATTTTTTTGTATTAAGCCCCCACTGAGTAAAAGTCCTGTGTCCGCCATTGTGCAAGACAACCTCAATTTTCCCAATCATCACATGCTGAATATCTTTCAAAAATATGTAAATTCATCAATGCATTCCCAATGCTCATGTAAAAGGTATATTCAATTAAAAATTATAATTTATCTTTTGGAATTACCTGATTGCTACTATAAAAAAGGTAAATCATTTCTACAATTACTCTATCAAATTTCATACTTATTTCTACAAGTAACTATCAAATTTCAGAAGTATGGTATCCCTGCTGCTTTTTGGCTCCGAATGGCTTCTAGACATACAACTTACCGAAACAAAGTACTCCATGGAAATTTCGGCAATAATATCATCTCTAGGAAATTTATCCTAATCCTTAAAAAGAATAGGTCAATTTAAGAACGCAAACTCAACTAGAGAAAATTTACCTTTTCGTAAAACTTGATAGAGCGCTCGAGATCACCCACACGAAGCATTACTTGACAGAGTGGTTCAGGAGTAGAAGCTCTTTGGATGATTTCAAAAGCATAGCCATCAGGATCTTTGACAAAAGCAATGATACTTGATCCACCTTTAACAGGACCAGGCTCCCTCGAGACATTTCCACCCTTGGCCCTTGCATTTTCAACAAATTTGTACACCTGCAAGTACATACGAATGAGGAAATGTTCTAAAAAATATGTGCACAAAATATGTAGCAAATAAATACACATACATCAGGGGTTGCAATAGCAAAATGTCCAAAGCCAGTTCCAATGTCATATTTATCCACTCCATAGTCTGCGAATTAATCAAGTTAGTTTAATCAGTGGATAAAGGGAATTGGGCAATAGTTAAAAAAATATATATGTCCATGACTTTGCAGCTAATAATACACAAAAAGTCTATTACATCTTCAGAATCACCAAACTCCACATCACAAGGAATAGGAAATATGAAAGAATAAGAAAAAATTTAGATCTTTCAGAAGCACATAAGATTTGTTTGCTGAAAAAATTATATAGTGAACTACTCTAAGTAACAGACTTACATGTAACTTTAGTTAAAAAAAACAATTACATAAGTGATATTAAAGGATAAAGGTCAGGGTTTAAACATACTGTATGTCAACTCCACCACAAACTGAGATTCTTCAGGGCCAAACCCAAGAAAGGCATTGGAGTATTTTTCCTCTGGAATATCTCTCTTTCTCAACAGCTTCATCCCCAAACCTTCTGTGTAAAACCTGAAAATACCAAGAATTCAATTATGAATCCTACAATAAGATCATGTCCTGTATATTTTATTTGACTATTTGAGCAAGTAGCATACTTGATGGTGCGATCAAGGTCACCAACACGATACACAGCGTGCAAGAACCGACGCTTATCTTTCTTTGGCCATTCCAACAACACATCACTTGGGACAACAACAGGTGTAGCAGCCTCAGACTCGGCCATTTCAAACTGCTTTTACCAACAACTTGATTTCAGTAAGAAGGTAAAATTGCTAACAGGCATAACTTTATTCACATGCCAATTTTAATTATTCTGTTGTGCCCACACTACTGTAAGGCATGAAATAAATTTAAAATTGAAAAAAAAAAGTCTTTTATCCAGGGAAAAAAAAAATTCTAAAAAGCATCTAAGTTAGTAAATCAGCCATCTCAAAGACTCAAACTCTATTTGAAGACATATATAAACAGTAATTTAGAATCACTCTCCACACAAACCTTCAATTAAATTTAATAAAATGCTAGATTATGCATCTCATGGCAGAAGTTAGCAGCTATGTGTAACATACATAACCATAAATTTAAACCCAGATTTGAGAACAAACTGCCAAAACCAGAGTCCAAGATTGATGAAATTCACAACTAAGTATATACTTCCCCAAACAATTAAACAAACTAAGCACTTAAAATAAGCATAATTTCGTGATTAAAATATATATATATGTACATATACAGAGATAAAAAGAGAGAGCGTACCAGAGAGAGTGATCACTGATAAGTGAAGACCGGAAGAAAGACCTAGAAATGATAATGATCTCGGCCACTTCATTACATACATATTTGTGACATACAAAAAGTTGCCGGTAGAGGGGAAAGCTAAAGAGACTCAGTATATTTAGTTTTATTTGTGACAGACAAATCATATTAATATTATAGAATTGTTATTACTTATTAGCTGTTAGGAGAAGATTGGAGAAATTATCGTATCTCATAAGAGTGCTACGATGTCAATCATGTGTATTAGTGCGGCATGTTTTAATTTTATAAAATTTAGAGGAATAAATAAAAAATATATAAAATTATCATTAAAAATAATAAAATAATAATATATTTAAAGTTATAATGGCAAAAGAGTAAAAACAATGACTCAATTGCACTAAACTTGTGGAGGAAACTTCCACAAAAACTTTATAATATAGATAGGTTTATTTTGAATGGTATAAAAGTTAAAATTTGATATATTGATGCTATATATGTAAACGGTATTAAAATCATAACACATTATTAAAATAAGAATAATGATATCCAATATAAATATTTCATTAATGACGTATTATAATCGATTTTGTATACACTAAAACTTTAATTTATAATATAAATATATTATTTATGTATCTTGTCTTTATTCATGTATATGTGTTATTATATACAGTTATAATAAAAGTTGTAATATTTTATAGCAATATATAATATAGCTCATATCAAGAATATATATTTGTCTCATACTTATCATTAAAATAATAAAAGGCTTATGTAAGACCCCCAAATTTATGAAATAAAAATTTATTATTTTCTTTATGATTATTTTTCTAAATAGTGAAGTGCTTAATTGTTATAAATGATAGTTAAGGGTGTTATATGCAAATTATCTGATAAAAAGTTTGTCGGGGAATATTCTTTCTGTCGGGGAATATTATATTCGGTACCGTACGACGGCGCCGAAATGGCAATATTGTCAATGATAGTGGGCCCCACAACGGGTTAACTGTCGGATATAGAAAGTGATAGAAATTGACGGCAAAACTTTAATCGATAACTGTTAAAATACCCGGTGATAAAAAAAACAGTAAGACGCGTTATTTCACAGTAGTACACGGTATTCCACAGTAGCTCACGATGTTGCACAGTGTTTTATATTATTGATTCAATAATTGATAAAGTAGCAATTGCATAGTATCTTGATTCAATAATTGTTAATTAGCATCTGCATAATATATTTTACTATTTGTCACGACACTGTAACTTATATCATTTGATAGGATATGTTAGCATTATCGACAATGTCTAGAAATTCTGTCAAGGAAATGGGTTATTTAATTGCGCGCCATTTTTATGGAAGGCCCCCTCTTTCTTGGGAATAATCTGGTTGTCAGTATTGCGAGTATATGCTATCTGTGATATTAATGCATTTAACACAATAATACAGAAAAAGGGATTTATTTTGATAATGGAGTTATTTTTATAATGGTTTTATCTTTTTGATAATGGAATTATCTTTTGATAATGGAAGAAAAAATGGATGGATGATATTAAAAAAATATGGTAAGGGTATAAGAGTAATAAATCAAGAAAATTTAGGAAAAAGACTAAAATGCCCTCACCTTGATTTTCCTATAAATAGGGAGGGTTTGCTTAAGAAATTTTCACACCTTCATTGCCTATACTTCCTCTCTCTCTAAATTTCTTAAGTTATCTTAGTGTGCTAGGCTATTGTGAGTATTTGTGAGAGTACTAGTATTATCCGAAGTTAGTAAACTTCATAGAAAGTAACATCCAGTTAACGAAGGTAGGGAATATCATTTCTTTCATACTCATATATAATATCATTTGCTTTCATGTTCGTAAGTGATATTATACTCATAAAGGTTGTTATTCATTCTGTATTAATTTGTGGGGATAACATGTCCGTGCGGTATGACGCATGCTTGGTGAATATCCTTTTGTATTCATTTCTTATTATTCTGTGGGAATAACCTGTATGTACGAGTGTCGTACCTGGTGAATACCCTTCTGTATTCATTCCTTATTACTCTGTGGGAATAACCTGTATGTACGAGTGTCGTACCTGGTGAATACCCTTCTGTATTCATTCCTTATTACTCTGTGGGAATAACCTGTATGTACGAGTGTCGTACCTGGTGAATAACCCTTTGTATTCATTACTTATTAATCTGTTGTGGAAATAATCTATCTACGCGAATTATCGCATGACAAGTGAAAATCCATTTGCAGTTTCATATATTCTGTTATACTCGTATAACGTATCATTTCTTTTGTACTATTTAAGGGATATCTTTTTCTTTCACATTTCTCCATTTATGATAAGAAATCTTTGTTTGTTTTCAAAACCTTATTTTTAAATGGAGAAAATCCCTGAAAATTAGTAGAATATCCTTAATAGTTTGTGTTTCATCTAATATCTTTTCACTTGAATCTTTCTATTTCATTTTATACGTTATAGTTGAAGCATGAAATAATTTCTTGAATATCATTCTTGAATTTGACTCCACAATTTGGTCATCGTGTTGGCAATTTGGTCAATCTTCAATACTGATTAAATTATAAATCTTTTCTTATCCTTAATCTCATTGTATCATTGTCATCATCCTCATCCTCATACTTAAATTGTGGTGATAGTTCTCTTTGGCCCGTAGTGCAAAGATGAACTGGCGTGACATGATTTTGACCTAACTGTGTATTGGTATAATCATGACTTTTGGTGTTACAAACAAAGGCGTATGGTGAAAGTTCTCTTTGGCCGTAGTGTAAAGATGAACTGGCGTTTGGCATGATCATGACCGGTGCTGTTACAAATAAATATCTTTGGCACGTAGTGCAAAGAGAGGCTGTTGAATAATAAATTGTTGATTTGGATGTTTATAAACATGAATTGTTGATTGGTGTTACAGGGGTAAAATATTGATGGTGATCCTTTAACTTATAGAAGATGGTAGATATTGTAATCTACTTGACTCTTTTAATGGATTGTTCGTTCCGCTGCAGTTGTTGTTGTTGAACAAATATAATATCTTTAAATCTCTGATTTATTATTGTTAAAGACTAAAGATAATTTTTATTCTTCATTATCTTAGTCATGATATTTCTTACTGGGCTATTTGAGCTCACCCTTTTCAGTTTTGTCCCATTATTCTTCTCAGGAAAGGAAAATGTAGCTGGGACTAGCCGGGGAGTGGAGTGATGGTCCGAGTTAGTGGTTGTCCTTATCAAGTTATGGCATAGCTTAATAATGATTGTATTGGAGACTTAAAACATGTGTTGCCGTCTTTTTACGGCATTGTAATAATTTGAGTTTGGATACTGTGGTACCATATGGTACGATATTTGTATGGAAAGTCACAGTATGTGTGTGGTCGTATTTTGCACGACAAATATTAGTTGTAAATGGGAAAATTCGTATTTGTATTTGTATTTTGTAGAATGTTATTGGCGACTCAGAATGGGTTGTTTGAACCTATTTTGGGGGCGTCATAGCTTAGTTCAGTAATAACGGCATCATAATATATTTATAGTAATAAATTTAAAAATATTTATTATTTTATATTATTATTAATAAAAAGAGAATTTCGTTTTATGGAACAAGAAATAACAAATAAAACTCTTTTTTATAGAATAAGAGAATAATAATACTGTTACAAACCGACTCCTAAAAAAACATGAGACATTGCTTTTTTAACTTGTTAAATTAGGTTAGACCCACAAAATGAGGTCTTAGTCAGATAATTAAGATTGATAAACTTTTTAAGTTCAGTGGATTCTATATTCAAATTTTCACCAACTGTACGTATATATCTCGTGACTTTATGTTTTTTACCGTAAAAATTTATTTCCTCCTTATTATTAATTTGTTTGTACCGATATCCCTCCAAAAGATTAGGTTTAGTTTTAACTTTCTTTCATCTTTGTTATTTATTACTCCCTCCGTCCCAAATTAATTGCTCAGTTTTGACTTTTTTAAGTCAAATTGACTATTTTTAGAATTAATAATTAAGCATATATAAATATATTTCTAAAATTATAAAAATTGGGGTTAGTAATAAATTGTATATACTTTCTTTTGGTTATAATCTCTTCACCTATATTTTAGCAAAAATAGTAAAAAGATTAGTTTTAAAAATGGTTAATTTGACTTTAAAAAGTCAAAACTGAGCAATTAATTTGGGATGTAGAGAGTATTTATTATAACCTACTCTCTTCCCTCCCCGAAAGAATAATTAAAGATATAAAAAAAATTCTTAAAAAATAAAATAAAATACATAAATTAAAGGTGAATATGTTATTTAGTGGAATCTATTAGTATAAAAAAAATTAGAAATACTTATAATTTTATATAATCTTTTGGGACCATTAAGGATAAATTTGAAATTTTTTACTCTCTTTTCTCAACTTTTACTTTTCTTAATATGTGTGTAAATTATACTGTGTTCATCTTTTTGAGGACGGAAGGAGTATTTTTGTAGAATAATTTTTTTTATTGTAACTAAAATGAAAGAAAATAGAAAGGAAAAAAACGTGTGGACTAATGGATTTGGAAGAGGGATTTTTTTTTTAACAGCTTGGTGAAAGATGTGGCTAACAAGGTGGCTACTTTTCGTAAAGGCCTATTGGTGATTCCTTCCTCAGCTTTTTTTTTTATGTACTTATGGAAAAGGTCCTCAACGACTCTCTCTCTCTCTTTGAAAATAAAATTTCAAATTTAGCTACAACCTCCCCTTGCCATTGAAATAGAACTGTGAATCTTAAACTTTTGATAAAAATATTTCAGTAAAAAAGTTAAAAATCATATTCGATTATATAAATATAAAAGTGTTTTTAATTATTTTTTTCCAGTTTGAAAACAACTTTATACATTTTGTTTCGGCCAAAAGTATTTCTCCCAAATTAGCATAAATTTCTGTTTTTTATAAAAGTACTTTTAGTCAAAATCTATAATCACCAAAAATATTTTTGAAATATAATTGATATACCGGAGTAAAATTGATGCTTACAGAGTAAATATACATTTAATGATAATTTTATAATTATTGTAGTATTAATATTTAACATTTTAAGTGACATTTATTACTCTGATAATGTATATCATTTTTACTCAACAATATTAATTAGAGTAATTAATTTTTGAAAGGTCACAAAACATTAAAATGGTTACAAATTTAATTTAAATTACTCCATCGTACCGGACAGACTACCTTGCTAAAAGGACTCTTAATCTTATTTAATGTTTCCTCAACCCCAGTGGTACACGTGTTGGGTGTATAATTACTGTAATAACATATAATATAAATTTTATCAAATTTCAAAGATAAACCATAAAATTAAAACAAAATAAGAAAGACAAAATTATATAAGGGCAAATTAAGAAGAAGATTTGTTACACAACTTCAAGAAATGATTATTTTTCTCCCTTTCTCTTAATAAAATAGATAATAGAATATATCATACGGTTAGATCACTTGCTCATACATTAAAAAAATAATAATATTCCCTCCGTCACAAATTAATTGCATTTCTATGACTTTTTAAAGTCAAATTGACTATTTTTAAAACTAATCTTTTTACTATTTTTGCTAACATATAGGTGAAGATATTATAACCAAAAGAAAATATATACAATTTATTACTAATTTCAATTTTTATAATTTTAAAAATATATTTATATATGCTTAATTATTAATTTTAAAAATAGTCAATTTGACTTTAAAAAGTCCTAGAAAAGCAATTAATTTGGTACGGAGGGAGTAATAAAAATCACCTGCTCATCAACTAATAACTGAATTTTATGTCTACCAAAATGCGCTTTAGTAGTTAAGTTTTTAAATAACATCCATTCTCATCTCATTCAATAACTTATGAAGTATAAAATTAGTATCACTTTTGAGTAAATCATGTGAATATATAAAATTTTGGGTTGATATTTAAGTTTTCAGTTTAAATCAATTAAACTATTGCTATAATTTTTGGGTATATTTTGTAATTTTCATATGTAAATTTATCTTGAGTCTGTGCAACATTTGTGGTGTTTATGATTTTAACTATATTTTGTTGGTATATGCATGTTTTTGTTAATTTTATGACAATATTAAGTGGAAGTAAACATACTTTTTGCGCTTTAGTAGTTATGTTTGTAAGAATTAATCAGTAATAATTAATTTTATCCGTAGACATAGATAGAAGAAGAACACCTAAAATATATAGAAAATAATAGCGTCGCGTGTACCTTATTTGTAGTCCATAACGAACGTAACGGAATTAATTTTTGGATGAACAAGATACCACTCCCTTGATGCCCTAAATGGTGGCTTTATGAGAAACCCTCAATAACCTTATTAATATTATAAAATCCATAAACATGTAGAATTAAGAGAAATGACCTAGTTCCTTATTTATAATAATCCTGATTAGTAACCCTAGTGAGCCTACTCATCACAAGCCCGAGAGGGTACTTAAATAATCCACACTAGTCGGCCCATATTAGACTTAATTAGAATCCATATGTTACCCTTGATTAGACTAATCAATTAGTCTGGTTTAATATATACAATTAATATTATCCCATAAAATAATATTACATTCTCCCACTTGGGATATTGATTAATTGTAACAGAATTTTATACAGTAAAATAAATCACAAGTTGTGACGCCCCCAAAATAGGTCCATACAACTAATTTTGAGTCGCCAATAACATTCCACAAAATACAAATACAAATACGAATTTTTCCATTTACAACTAATAAGTGTTGTGCAAAATACGACAACACAATACAAATGTATCTTAAATTCTCAATACACTTATTGTCACACTAATAGTAAGGTATTGAGACAATTCTATTATCTCGGACCATCACTCCATTCCCCGGCTAGTCCCTGCTACACTCTCTTTTCCTGAGGAGAACAATGGAACAAAAAGGAAAAGGGTGAGCACAAATAGTCCGGTAAAAAATATCATGACTAGGATAATGAAGAAAAAAATTAGCTTTAGTCTTCAACAGAATTAAATCAAAGATTTAAAGATATTATAATTGTTCAACAACAACAACTGCAACGGAACGAACAATCCATTAGAAGAGTCAAGTAGATTACAATATCTACCATCTTCTATAAGTTAAAGGATCACCACCAATATTTTACCCCTGTAACACCAATCAACAATTCCTGTTTATAAACATCCAAACCAACAATTTATTATTCAACAACCTCTCTTTGCACTACGTGTCAAAGATATTTATTTGTAACAGCACCGGTCATGATCATGCCAAACGCCAGTTCATCTTTACACTACGGCCAAAGAGAACTTTCACCATACGTCTTTGTTTGTAACACCAAAAGTCATGATTATACCAATACACAGTTAGGTCAAAATCATGTCACGCCAGTTCATCTTTGCACTACGGGCCAAAGAGAACTATCACCACAATTTAAATATGAGGATGAGGATGATGACAATGATACAATGAGATTAAGGATAAGAAAAGATTTATAATTTAATCAGTATTGAAGATTGACCAAATTGCCAACACGATGACCAAATTATGGAGTCAAATTCAAGAATGATATTCAAGAAACTATTTCATGCTTCAACTATAACGTATAAAATGAAATAGAAAGATTCAAGTGAAAAGATATTAGATGAAGCACAAACTATTAAGGATATTCTACTAATTTTCAGGGATTTTCACCATTTAAAAATAAGGCTTTGGAAACAAACAAAGATTTCTTATCATAAATGGAGAAATATGAAAGAAAAAGATATCCTTTAAAGAGTACAAAAGAAATGATACGTTATACGAGTATAACAGAATATATGAAACTGCAAATGGATTTTCACCCGCCATGCGATAATCCGGGTAGATAGATTATTTCCACAAAAGATTAATAGGTAATGAATACAAAGGGTTATTCACCAGGTACGGCACTCCGTACATACAGGTTATTCCCACAGAATAATAAGAAATGAATACAAAAGGATATTCACCAGGCATGCATCATACCACACGGACAAGTTATCCCCACAAATTAATACAGAATGAATAACAACCTTTATAAGTATAATATCACTTACGAACATGAAGCAAATGATACTATATAAGAGTGTGAAAGAAATGATATTTCCTACCTTAGTTAACAAATGACTGGATGTTACTTTCTATGAAGTTTACTAACTTCGGATAATACTAGTATTCTCACAAATACTCACAATAGCACACTAAGAAAACTTAAGAAATTTAGAGAGAGAGGAAGTATAGGCAATGAAGGTGTGAAAAATTCTGAAGCAAACCCTCCCTATTTATAGGAAAATCAAGGTGAGGGCATTTTAGTCTTTTTCCTAAATTTTCTTGGTTTATTACTCTTATACCTTTGGCATATTCTTTTAATATACTTTATGTCATAGTATATTCTTAGAATATGCTTTCACTTAGGTTTTTAACTCTAAGGTAAAATAAAAACTGAATTAACTATTTACTGACGGTAATTACTATTGAATGACATGTGGGTCCCACGAAAAAAATAAAATCTGAAGACATTATTCTATGAAAATAATTTGTGGGTCCCACCGATCAAATAGTATGGGTCCCACGGAATAAAGTGTGGATCCCACAGAAATATAAGTTAACTTACAACAAACGCTTCACGTATTTTTAATCAACACTATTTCAGACTTTCAACAATTATTCACCGTTAATATTATAGACTTATAATATTGACAACCAGATCATTTCCAGGAAAAAGGGGGCATTCCGTATAAACGGCGCGCAATTAAATAACCTTTTTCCTTGACAGAATTTCTAGACATTGTCAATAATGCTAAATATCATATCAAATAATATGAGTTGCAGTGTCATGAAAAATAATAAAAAGTATTATGCAGATGCTACTGTAACAATTATTGAATCAGAATACTGTGCAATAGCTACTTTATCAATTATTGAATCAATAATATAAAATACTGTGCAACACCGTGTGCTTGTGAAATACCGCGTACTACTGTGGAAGGACGCGTTTTACTGTTCTTTTTATTACCGGGTATTTCAACAGTTGCAGGTGATAATACTGTTGACAAATACTATCGTTTTTATTATCCGACAATGGGCCCCACTATCGTTGACAATATTGTCATTTCGGCGCCGTCGTACGATACCGAATATAATATTCTTCGACAAAAAGAATATTCCCTGACAAAAGGAATATTCCCCGACATACACTATTTATCAGATAATTTGCATATAACACCCTTAACTATCATTTATAACAATTAAGCATTTTACTATTTAGAAAAATAATCATAAAAAAAATAATAAACTTTTATTTCATAAAGTCAGGATCTTACACAAGCTGATAAAAAAATTTAAAATTTTATGCGCGCTTTTGATAAAACTATTGGTCTAGTAATTATTTTGAAAGTCAATCCAGTCCCATAGAGCCTTAAATCCTGAATCATGAAGGTAACCACATCTTTTAATTGACACTGAGCCAACCATGGTCACAAAGGTCCTTAATTATACTAACATGGTTTAATAGGTAGTGTGGCGACATGATAACATCCGAATTGAATCCTTCTTGCTTATCATGTCATCAGTCATCAGTTTATGGTTCTAATGAACCTCGTATATCTTAACTTTATTATCACAAAATATATTTATGTGTCACAAGACATACTGAAAGGCTAAACTGAATGCTTAAACTTTATTCAAGGTTGACACATACCTTGATCCTTTGTATAATGACGTGTCTACATATATAACACCTACGTGTTAAATACAACATTTAACAAAAATTGTAATTTATTTTCTTTAATTGCATGTAAAAGATAGTTATTATAATATCGTATATTACCGAAAGTAATCATTAAAGATAAAAAACTTTATAAGAGCAAACTGTATAATTCTCATTGAACAAACACATCCCATGATGCATTTACGCCTATGCTAGCAACATAGCTACTTAAAGATATAAGGCGAAAAACTTTAGTTTATGAGTTAGCAACTATATCATTTGTACAAATATGCTCTATTGTAAAATCACCTGTGCTGACCTTCTTCTTGATGGTCAAATTATTTATCTTTACGTGTTTGGCTTCTATGATACTTTAAAACTATTAATAAAACCTACAACAAAACAATTTTAACAGTATAACTGGATGAGTTTAAACACAAAATCATCAAACAACATAATCTTTTGTGAGGTTCCTAAGTCAAATAACTTTAGTAGTTTTGCTTCATAGCATACTATAAAATTTATTTATGACTTTTCAAATAAATTGCTCCAATTGCACCAAAAAAATATAAAACTCGATGTGGACTTTAAGTTCATTTGAATTGCTAGTAAAGTAAAAACTATACTAGTTGCAAGTACTCAACTTGCATGTATATTAACATGTAATCTTTTGTTATACTTTAGTACCTTAAAACCTTCTTGTCAATACCTTTTGATCGTTCGTAGAGTTCAACTAAACTTGCCAAGAAGACTCAATGCAAAGTAATGTATGTCTTAATACACAGTTGAGCATACTAGATGCTCCCACTGAACTAACATATAGTACTTTCTTTATGACTTTCCCTTGATATTGTTTTAAGACAATCATTTACATTCAGTTATCACCTGGAGAATCAAGATATTCTCTGGTTTGCAATCTAACATACTGAATTTTACAAAATACGATCAATAAGTGTCTTATAGAGTTATAGGAAGAATCCAACAACCAATGTAAATGAACTATATCGATGCCAATGACAAAAGAAAAATATATCACTCCAAGTCCTTTATGTCAAATATATTTGCTCCCACTGAACTTGTGGGTTAAATATTCTCCCACTCACCTTGTGATATATACACTGATCTACTAAATTTCATTTAAAATCAAATAAAGTTACTATCGTATGAATTCTAAAGGACCATTACTTGAAAACTTATTTTAGACTATATAGAACCTTTGTGTCTATATACCACATGATCATTACAATCAACTGCTAAAATCTTAAGTATCTCAAAAAATTTAATCACTGTAATATCTCATTAATTGAACCTTATCTCTTATTGTATATTACTTCAAATCTCAATAAGTACTAGAAACAACATCTGAATAATTTATTGTAGCTAGCACATAACCAATATTATAATTGTTCTCTCCTAGATAGGTCTTATAGTCTTCAATTATGACTGATTTTCTTTTTATGTTAAATCCATTTGTATAGGAAAAGAAAAAATTAAAAAAAATATCACAGTCACCCTAGACTTATTATTATCTCAAATGATATGAGAACAATTAGCCTTTATGGTTACACTAAGTTTCAATAACTTTGGCTGCCTGTAATTTCACAATTCTAGTACATCCTTTAATTACGTGCGATCCTTCAAATGATTTTAGTAAGCAACAAGGTAAATCTATAATTTATCTAGTAAAATTAGATTACACAACTTTACATTTATAGGACAACTCAAAACTCTAATTGGTAAAGACTATGTTTTCTTTTGGTCTTAACTTAAAAGAGGGACAACTTGATTAGGAACTTTGTTTAGAATGTCATAAATTATTTTCGAGGTTTCACTTTTAATAAAAATAATAAATGTCTTACTCATCATACTCCTTAGTATCTTTATAAGAGTGATTTTACGCCTTTCGACAACTTAATTTGCTTAAGACAATCAACTTTAACAAATTATCATATATTCTCAAATTTTTTAAGTATTTAACAAACTAGCCCTTAAGCTATCCAACATTGCACTTTTCGCCTTAATACTTACCACCCTTGTAATTTTAATACTGTAATAACTTACCTCACTTGTTCTTAAACTTTTTTCGTAAATAAGAACAAGTATCCATAGTGAAATAATAGTCAGTAAAAGTTGAAAATAATAATTTTCTCATAGGGTGGCTAAACATGAATTATTAGTGTCCTTGAGGATCTAATCCAGTGCACCAATCCAATGGACTGTTAATTTTGTCCTTATCTTGGTTATTTCAAATACCTTATAACAGCCTACATATATCTCTAGATTACCGAAATCAAGAGTGAGCAAAAAATGTCAAACTTTATCAGGATTTTCACTCTTTCTCTAGAAACATGACAAAACCTTTATGTCAAAATATGTAGGGATGTTCCTTAGATAAAATTCTTTAAAATACAATACAACAAGTATAAATATATGTGGGAGTTAAAGAACACTATGCACAAATCACATGACGAAGTGCAACTGCATATCACATTTGAATCAAAAGAAAGAAATATTATCCTTAGAATCTTCTATTTTCAAATGTAAAAATAAACTTTGTCTGAAATGTAAACTGAATTTAAATTTCGTCTAAAAGACGACACTTAAAGTATTTTTTTTCTCTTAATATTAATTCAAAACCAGGATCTTAAATTAAACAGAAATCTCTCACAAATTTTATCGTTGCATCTTTATTACTTCCAATTATGAGCATTTGATTATTTCCTTATTTGGTTTTTACTAGTTTATGAATCTTTGTATGGTGAAAGCAACATGACATGTCGCACCACTATCTAAACATAAGAAACTAGATTATGCTTTTGATAGATTAGATTCATGAACAAGAACCAAAGAATCTATACTTAATGATACACGTTTGTTTAACCAAGTTTTATACTTTAGACAGTCCTTTCTTGTTATCCTCCTTGTAAAAGAAATAAAAAAAACAACTAAATATAAGATTGGTTAAACCTTTTATTAGTTCCTTCAACAACTTGATTAGTATAATTTTTACACATATTATTTCTTTTGTGACTTTAGTGTTCAATATTGATAGAACATAACTTTAAATATTGACAATAATTTATCATCCTTATTTCACCCGTTACGACGGGCAGAGAATGTGATTGCATTCCCACATCGACATCTTTATTTGAAAGGTACCGCAGATGGAGGATTTGTTTTCTCCAATTTACCATTGTCATTTTCTTTTTCTATATAACTCTCTCTTGATTGCAAACTAAAACCCCCAAATTCATCTCATTATGCTTTTTAGTCAGATTTGTTAGTGGGGATGATTTTGATGGGTTTTATTAAGAGTTGTAAGAAACTGTATGAACCCTAATTTATGAATGAATATGTAATCGCGATAAATAATAGTTAGAGAAAATAGATGAGAGAAAAAAGAGAGAGAAAATAAATAACAAATATGAAATAAATATTTTTGAAAAATTGAACAAAAAGTAAAAAAGAAAATATAACTGATCCTTAGTAAAGTGAAATATCAGGAAAATATAATTATAAATTATTTATTTTACAACTCGCCTGCCAAGTCGGACGCCACCTCATCATTGGTTAATCATTGATTGGATTCAACATTATTTTTTGTCCCATTATTAGAGTTCAAAGGTTTTTGTGAAAAAGAAGAGCGCGATGGTTAAACTGAAAAAATAGTGAAGTTTAAGGGTTTTTTTGGTCATTAAGTCTCTATTATTATGCTCTTCCTATTTTTTCAAAATACTAATTAAATTAGTCAATAAGTTGTCATCTTTCAAGTTTCAACAATTTATGATTATCAACTATTATTTTTTGACGAACTAAGTTTATTTTAACTTTAAATATATTTTAATTGTTACCCGCCTAACCTAATCCGAACCCATAAACTTTATTACGGGTTGGTACTTGGACAAAGAAATATAGGTCCGACCTCTAGGCCCGCCCAACTCATATCCAACAAATTTTATGTGGATTGAAATTGGGATTACCCCTAAAGCCACCCAAGTTGCACTCCTATAACAAGTTCATCAATTTTGTGCAAAGTACGGATTGAACGTATAAAAATTTATTCAGTCAAATATAAAAATACTTAATTTAATTAATGTGGGGCTAAATATGTAATCAAGACTCTAATAAGATAATCATTAAATTAAATTATTATTAAGATAAGGCTTAAATATAAATTACTACCTTAAACTATAAACTATAGGCCATATTCCACTTCGGTGATCCACTTTTAAAGTTTTTCAATTAGATGATCGAATTATTAATTTTTTCCACTTCCATTCAATTGGGTCTGCCACATCAGAAATTGCTGACCTGGCCCCGCTGACTAGGCTAATCAATGCCTACGTGTAATTAACAATTATTATTTCAAATGAATTTTTACTTTTATTAAATGTCTAAGGGTAAAAAGGTCAAATCTCATTTTTCATCAAAGCAAAAAACAATCAAATGCAAATCTATATCCAAACCAATGATCAAATGTTAACCCCAGATCCAAAAGAACAATCAGTTTGTTAAATTCAAAAACCCAAAACTCAGAGGAACAACAAATGGTTAGACAAAACCAAATTTGCGCCCACCATGACTGGAGTATGACAGTATTATGAAGAAAGAACACCACAACAGCCAAAAACAAATTAAATAAGCAACAAGCACCGAATCAAGCTGAAATAGAACCACCAAACAACACAACTTGATTTATGGGCAAGATGAACAATATGCACACATAAAACCAGAAACTCCGGCGAAATAGAACACCCCCAAAAATCAGATTACAACAATATAATAATAAACAACAAAGAAAGGGGAGGAACACCAAATCAGTCGAAATTGGAAAAAATCCCCAAATCAAACTAATATGGAAACGTCAGATCCAATTCCATCCTAAATCGAGCGGAAAAGAATCTACGAAAAACCAGTACAACCCCAAACTGATTCCATTAAAAGAATAAAGCAACAAAAAGCATACAAGTGAACAGAATCAATATCCTATTTCTTCATGGCTTCCCTCAGCTCTGGTACTCATGCGCGTCACCATACGCTTTCTCTCTCTTCCCTCGACTACCGTGCCATCACCCCGACCTCCGAGGCTACGGTGACACCGACGCGCCGCCTTCCCCCACTAACTACTCAGTCATCCACATCAACGACGACTTGGTCGCTCTGCCGCCTGAAGCAAACCCCTCCTCTCCGCCTGCCCAAAATAAGTCTATCGGGGTACCGTGCGACGAGGCCGACAGCTTCTTCCCCGATTAACCGATTGCCGGACTGAAAAGCAACAAGAGCCGCGGATTTTCGCTTCGACATCTCGTTAATGGCGATGGAGATTGGGATTTGGCCAGGTTTTATATTTACTACGTCGACTTTTACCCATTCTAAACCTAGATCTATGCTTGATACAACTGATTGGGTCGGAAGGGGATGAAAACAGAGGTTTGAATTTATCTGATGGTTTGTTGTTTTTGTTTAGTATTAATGTTTAATGTTTAATATAAGTGGTTTGACGATTTTGCCCTTTAATATATAATAAATGTTTAATCAAAAATTAAAATATTCTTTTTTTGTTACACATCAGTTCAACTACGGCCTACCCAAGACAGTCACGTCAGCAATTTCTGACGTGGCAGACCCAATTGAATGGAAGTGAAAAAAATTAATAGTTCGATCATCTAATTGAAAACTTTAAAGATGGATCACCGAAGTGGAATATGCCTATAGTTTAGGGTAGTAAATTATATTTAAGCCTTAAGATAATTAATTGTTAAATATATGTTGTAGGTTATTTTAATCAATTATTAGAGTACATAATTGAATGTTGTCTATATTTATTTAGTTGCAATATTTTTACATTTGTTTTATTAATATTTAATAATTTAAGTGTTATTTATTATTCTGACAATATCATTTTTACTTTAACAATATCAGTTATTGTTTTATAACAAAATAATTTATAAATGAGACTTTTTCTTTAGAACAAATGATATTTGATGCTTATGAATTGCTTTCTTCGTTTCTAAAAATATAAGTAAAGTATAATTTGTACGCATATTACAAAAATAAAAATAGAGGAAAAAAGTAAAAAGTTTGAACTTTATTTTTAATGACCCTATAAAATTATAGAAATAATAAATACTTTTACTTTTTATTTTAATAAATCTCACTAAATAATTTAATTATTTTTCACTTTATGTATTTTATTTTATTATTTTAAAATTAAAAAAATTAATAACTTTAGTCATTGTTAAAATTAATTTAAATTTTAAAAACGAAAGGAGTAATTGATTTAAATTTTGATTGATTATCATTGTACATCAGGGGTAGGAATTCATGGAACTCTGGGTCCTTCTATTGAACTTTTGTCAGTTTGCGTATGAAAATGAACCCGTGTTTCAGACTCAATTACGCTTCTTAGCCACATGCATGAATATGATACACCAGTACACCACGTACGCGTATAAATTATGTGGAATAAAATAAAAATTTTATAAATTATTTTTTTCGTTTCAAATTAATTGTATTTTTAAGATTTTTTAAAATCAAATTGACTATTTTTAAAACTAATTTTTTTACTATTTTTGCTAACATATATGTGAAGATATTATAACTAAAAGAAAGTATATACAATGTATTACTAATTTTAATTTTTATAATTTTAGAAATATATTTATATATGCTTAATTATTAATTTTAAAAATAGTCAATTTGACTTTAAAAAGTTCTAGAAAAGCAATTAATTTGGGACGGAGGAGTATAAAAAAATAAATAAAAATTATAAAAATTAATATTAAAAAATTAAATAAAAAGATTCATTAATTTTTTTATATATTTTTTTTATTATTCAACACATGAATTAATATTATTTGCGCATAATTATTTACGTACCATTTGTGCACATAAAACTATTGAAACACCCCCTCCAAAGCATATTGATATTGATATTATTTTGGTTGACAAATTAATTGTAAATATTTTAAATGGATAAAAAGTAGGAAAGGACAAGAAAAGAAAATTACAATAATATGGAATACAACGTTTTTGACCGATGATGAAGCAATTTCCTTTTCCGTCCACGTCTCCTTTCTTCATTACGAAAGCGATGATGAGAATCGGGGTCCAGCCACTCAAATCTTCCCACGTCAGCAACCTTTAGAGATTCAAAAACCCGTCCAGGTTCAATGAACCTAAAAGGCCGCCCTCTCTTAGGCCATTATCATCTTCTCCTCCGTGCTTTTCTCTTTCCTATATATTTCTCTCTGTAAATTTCATCACTCAAATCAAACCCAAAAACCCAGATTAATCAACCTCAAATCGTTTAGAATTTTGAGGAGAGAGGAAAAAAAAAAGCTTCAGATTAAATTAATCTCTGCAACAATGGCGTTTGCTGCTCTTACTTCTTCTACTGCAATTTCTACTTCTATTTCTTCTCGTTCAAATCCCTCGTTTGAGCCAGCCAAAGGTGATTATTATTGTTTGATCTTATGATCGAAATTTCTTTTGGGTGTTTGTGATTTTCATTGTTTTTTGATGATTTTGTTTGTGAAATATGCAGTTCCTCAGCTGGGTTCGTTTCAGCCGTTGGATCGGTCTCATGTTGCATCACCAGCGGCTTTGAATCTTTCTATGAGACGCTGTGCTGTGAAGCCACTAAATGCTGAGCCAAAACGGAATGATTTGATTGTTCCTTCAGCAGCAACCATGGTTGCTCCTGGTATGTTTTTTATTTCTCTCCACATAATTATATTAATATACATATATACAGAAATATTTATATGGAAATTAATAGCTTCAAGTCTTTAACCATATAAGCTACCTGGTGGGTAATTTAGAAGGATTTGTAATGACGGTTTTGCCCTTTATTGGTTTGCGAATTTGCAGAAGTAGTTGAGAAAGTGGAGGTGGAGGACTATGAGAAACTGGCTAGGGAGCTTGAAAATGCTTCCCCTCTTGAGATTATAGATAAAGCCCTTGAGAAATTTGGGAATGATATTGCCATTGCTTTCAGGTATTAATTCGTTTCTATTGAGCCATGGTGATTAATGAGAATGTTTGTGCCAAAGATTGTAAATTTATTAGCTAGATGAGATTGTTTACACTAATTGAGTTGAAATAATTCACAGCAAGTTGGGATCTTTCAAAAATTATTGGTGTAGGAGAATTGCATAGAACTGAATTGTTTGATCTATCAACTTCAATATTTTCTTTACAAAAGTTTGCTGGGTATTGATTAATAACTTAGTAACTTACAATTACAGCTCGTTTAGAAGACACATAAGTTCTGAGCAAAATTAGCAAACTGAAACAAAATTATTGAAACACAGCAGAGAATAAGTTGATGAAAATGGTAACATATATCTGATGTTTAGATTTGATATGTCAGTTAAGCATTTTAAGTTTTTTCTCTTTGCTATATTTCAGTTATTTATTATCTAGTGAAATTTCGTAGCTCCATTAGTTTACATCACTTTAGTTAAAATTCTTGCTAATGTCATCTGGAAGCTCTTTGTTGTAGTAATTGATTGGGCTTCAAAATACTTCCTCCTGCCTGATTGAACTTCTTTATAGTGATTTTCACATTATCTGAACAGTATCTGAGTGGGTTTTTCCAGGAGATTTTATAGATGGTCACCTAAGAAATAAGGCCTTTGTGTTATTGAATTATCTGTTCATCTATATATGTTAGACGATAATTGCTTTCAAAGTCACTTATTTCGCTACTTAGATTTATAATGGCATAATGTAGCAACCTTTTTTTAGGGAAACAAAAGGGATATCCTCCCTAAATAGTTTCAGAAATGTTGATACATTGTCTACTTATCTTGCAGTGGTGCTGAAGATGTTGCTTTAATTGAGTATGCTCATTTAACTGGCCGACCATTCAGAGTTTTCAGCCTGGACACCGGAAGACTGAATCCAGAAACATATAAATTTTTTGACACAGTTGAGAAGCACTATGGCATTCACATAGAATACATGTTCCCAGATGCTGTTGAGGTTCAGGCCTTGGTAAGGACCAAAGGTTTGTTCTCTTTCTATGAAGATGGCCACCAGGAGTGCTGCCGTGTGAGGAAGGTGAGACCTTTGAGGAGGGCTCTGAAGGGCTTGCGTGCATGGATAACTGGGCAAAGAAAAGATCAATCCCCAGGAACTCGATCTGAAATCCCAGTTGTCCAAGTTGATCCGTCTTTTGAGGGGCTTGATGGCGGAGCTGGAAGCTTGGTGAAGTGGAACCCAGTGGCGAATGTCGAGGGTTCGGACATTTGGAATTTCCTCCGTACCATGAATGTTCCTGTGAACTCATTGCATGCACAAGGGTACATCTCAATTGGGTGCGAGCCATGCACAAGGCCAGTTCTACCGGGGCAGCATGAAAGAGAAGGAAGGTGGTGGTGGGAGGATGCCACTGCCAAGGAATGTGGATTACATAAAGGAAATATCAAGGAGGAAAATGTAAATGGCAGTGGAAATGGCGCTGTCCATGCTAATGGGACATCCACTGTTGCTGATATTTTTAACAGCCAGAGTGTGGTGAACTTGGGCAGGCCTGGGATAGAAAACCTGGTCAAAATGGAGGATCGCAAAGAAGCTTGGCTCGTTGTGTTGTACGCTCCTTGGTGCCGCTTTTGCCAGGTAATAATTGATCATCCAAAATATTGTCAATTATATAGTAGTACTCTGTATTGGCATTAGTTTTGGATCTCACTAACAAAATTTACTGTTAATTTTCGACAGGCAATGGAAGGATCATATGTTGAATTGGCTGAGAAGTTGGCAGGAACTGGTGTGAAGGTGGGAAAATTCAGGGCAGATGGGGATCAAAAAGCATTTGCACAAAAAGAATTGCAACTGGGGACTTTCCCTACAATTCTTTTCTTCCCTAAACACTCTCCAAGGCCCGTGAAGTATCCATCTGAAAAGAGGGATGTCGATTCCCTGATGGCATTTGTGAATGCTCTCAGATAATAGAAATCAAATTTTGCTTCATGCATTCATTGTTCGTTCTATATAATCAGTCGAAATATCTGTTTTTGATGTGGCTCGGATTTGTCTGACAACACTACAAGTTTATTGCCTCTTCCAGTTGTAGCAACCAGCGGCCAAGTAGTCTGTACAACACATTGCGTCTTCTATATGTCTGCGCTTAGTGAATTTTTTTCCTTTTCAGGTTTTTTTTGGCTAGTTATGAGGGGTCCTTTTGGACTCGGTTTTTGCATTGTAGTTCTCTTATAGAGTAGAGATTCTGGGGGATGGATAATCTCATTTGTTGAAAATGTTTACTACATGATTCAGTGGATTTCTTATTTCTGTCTGAATTATATCCATCTTCCTTCTATTAAGAGCCTTGATTACCCTGATTATAAATTTCTACTCGGGGCTTTTACGTTTACGAGTTGAGTTTTGTGAGATAATGTGAGAAGAAATGTTTGTGAATTATTCCATTAGAATTTTTGGGTCTAAATCTGCGTCAGTTTATGTTTCATAGAGCCAGAATCCCAAACATAGTTTGATATGATTCTGCACAAGTGCAGGTCAAACTATTTTGTTCATTTTACCCCTTTACATTTAGTTATATTATTATTTTATCCTCTTTAATTTGATTATTTTTGTATCTTCCTGTTTTATCATCAAATTTGATGAAATTTATTATATATATCCTAACGCAAGGGTATGTCCTAGAGGGACTACTGAGAAAGAAAAGATCACGACTACTTGAATATCTTGAAATTTTGTACCTTACTCTTAGAAATGTAGAAATGGTTCCTAAGGATGTTCTAAAAAGAAAAGCTATTACTTTTAATCTGGTATGAAATTGTATGTTTATAAGCCAAATAATTAATATCCTCTAAAAATCTACTCAATCTACATGTATGGTGCTGATCATCATTCAAAGAAGAGGAAAAAAGAAAAAGGAATAAAGGAAGGGAAATGATATATATGTAAAATTTATGCTATAAGATAAAATACATTAAGATGAGTCTAATTCTTAATTTTTATTTATCTCATATATGTGTAAGAATTAATTCATAATAATTAATTTTTATTTAAGGAGTTTTACTTTCACATACCATTTCAAGTTTTGTGGAAATTTGATTACTTGGGTAGTGTTTTAATTCCGTAAACGAGGCAATGCTATAACCCAAGAGACGAGCTATTTGGTGAGGGTAACATGTACAAACAGCCTGGTGAAAAATATTTAGGTCGGTAGGTATTATTGTCAACTAATCATGTTAGGTGTTGTTACATTAGTTTTTGTTTTTTTACTTGCTATTAAAAACCAATTTAAACTTGCAGTTCTCCTGATGAATTTCTTTTGAATGGTAGTTCATCTTTTTTACATCTTTATTCTAAGAAGAATCATACTAAGGTTAAACCATATTACATAGAGGTGTGTAAAAATGTACGAATGATGTGTCTATATTTGCAAGTTCAGGATGATGCTATATTTATTTGTGTTGATTTATTCTCTTTGTTTAATACGTTTTAGAAACAAGCAAGGAGCTTGCTAGCTGCAAATGCAGGCATAAGGATGACAATTTGCTCCGTCTCCACGGTGATCCCTACGCCCCCACCCCAAATGGAGATGGTGATTTTGACTGGAAATGAGGTCGGAGATGGAGAATCACCGAATATTATTTATGGGGATGGGAAGGAGATAGTATTTACTTTCCTCGCCCCATACCACCCCTGAATAGTTATATATTAATTAAAGTATTATTTACACTATTATATATTACATAATTAAAATATATGTCCAGTATATATATTATTATTATTTGATTTTTTTTAACTTTATCATGTATGTGCTAAAATATGATAAATTTTATGTACTATTGTAAATATAATTAACATTGAAATTTTTATTTAAAAAAATCACAAAATATTAATCTCATGGTGATATAAATTCCTCATAGGGATTTAAATTTCCCATGGGAGTTTAAATTTCTCGTGAGAATGGGAATGGTTATTAAAATTTAATTCCCGTGAAAATTGGAATATGAGAAATTTTTATAACGCCAAAAATAGAAGTGGGATGTGTAATCCCGCATCCGCCCCAGCCCCATTGCCATCCCTAACTGCAGCAATTACAACTCATACATCGGAGTGTATAAAAATTAAATTTGTGATGAACGTATGAAACTTCCTCAAGCATTACATTGAGAGATATCTCCATATCTCCAAGTAGCCAATAGGGTGCACCTTCTCAAATTGTCAACCAATCATCAAAGATAAAGCAAATAGAACATTATTTTGATCTTTATGAAATTTTTTTTGTAATAATCTTGTAATTATATATTTTGTCATTTGACTTGAGATTTGTTAAACTTATTTCATTTTCTATTAACCTTTTTCATTGTTATTTATGTAACATAAAATTGATATTTGAACAAGTTTACGTGTGAAGAAACTTATGTCGACTTTCAAATGCGGGATATAAAAGTTGTACCTATAATAAAGATTGATAATCATTTTTTCTCTCCCTCCCTCTGTTAGCATCCACGCGTACGTCCATCTGCAACATCATTATTGATTAAAAAGTTAAATAAATTACATCATCATTATTGATTAAAAAGTTCAATAAAGTAGAAACTAGATATATAGTGTTTCGCACGAGTTAGAGCAAATCCAATGCAAATGGTAAAATGGCTATAGCTATTGCTATATTTTAGCACCAAAAAGTGTTTTTTTGTGTTAAAATAGAACTCAGTCTCCAGTGGTTGGTTCTATTTTAGAACCAAATCGTTTCAAATTTAACTAACTTTTCCTCCACATCACATGAAATTAATTTTTCAACACCCACATTCAACGAATTCCTCGCCCGTAACAGGAAGATGCGATCTACTGAGACATATTACGCACTTCGCAATGATCTTATTGAACACCTCTGGGCCCGTAGAGGAGAGGAAGCATGAGCATTTCAGTTAAACTTTTAATATAGTAATACGTTTCCCGTGTTGTGGAAATTAGTTTAAGTAATTTTAGTTCCAATGTTGTAATACGTGAGAGGATACTTTTTAAATAAAAAATATTACATAATAAATACTACATTTTAACAAAAATACAATGATCAATATTCGGGTAGATTAATCATCTTGACTCAAAGTTAATAATTAATTAATAGATTAATCCAACAATGTGTAATTATTGGAAATGAGGAACTAATGCTTTGAGAAGTAGCAGTAACTATAGAATGAACATGTAATATTTAAATTTTTTTTTTATTTTTTTTTATTTAATTTTTTTTTTGTTGCTAATTATGTAATATTTAATTTGATATTTGATAACTAATTAATATAGTTATAATAATACTACTAATTTAAGTTGGGGTTTGAGATGTCAAAGGATGACTATAGTCATCCTTGGTTCTATATTTAGAACCAAGTATAACATTTTGCCATTTTGGAACTAAATATAGCACCCCATTGGATTTGAGTTTTTGCCAATTGTTGCTATAATTTGACTATAGAACCAAGTTTGACATCCCCATTGGATTTGCTCTTAGAATAGTAGTTTATAATAATTATGATTAATAACTCTAGTGGACCTACTCATCACAAACTCAAGAAGTTACTTCAATAATTTACACTAATCAGTTCATATTAGACTTAATTAGAGTTTATATGTTACACTTATAGTTAGACCAATTGATTAACTTAGTCGTAAACTTTATTATTAAATTAATACCCTAACTAATTTAATTTATTAAAAATTGAAATTTTATTAAATCACATGATTAATTGTATTAATAATATATGTGAATTTAAAACATAATAATTATAACATTAGTTAAAAAATTATAGTGAATTCATTCGTAACTAATTGTCATAATTAAATTCAAATTTATTAAAACTTGAGTTGCATAATTCTATTTGGAGTAGAATTTCAAGCAAATTTTGTTAATATAAATGCTAATATAGAATTCCATTACAAACTTAAATAAAATTAAAATAATTATTTTTTTCATAATCATAACTAAATATATCTACAATAATTCATTCAAATATTTAGCTTAATAATTAATTGAAAGAACCTGCAAAATATATATATAGAGAGAGAAGCTTTCTCCGACGGACTGGTCCGTTAACGGACTGGCTATGGCGACGGTTTTTTAGGCTATGGCGACGGTTCATACCGTCGCCATAGCACTGCATAGGCTATGATGACGGTTCATACCGTCGCTATAGCCAAAAAATCCGTCGCCATAGCCGGTCCGTTAACAGACCGATCCGCTGGAGAAATTTTGCATATATATATATATATATATATATATATATATAGAGAGAGAGAGAGAGAGAGAGAGTGTTTAGATCTTAAACATACTTTCTTAAATGACATACCAAGCATACCCTTTTTAGCGACGGACCGGACGACGATTTGGTCTGTCGCCATAGGTTTGGTCCGTGTGTATATATATATATATATATATCATTAGTTATTTGAATAAAAATTTAACTATTTAATATCTACAATTATGTTCTCAAAGTCACAATTAATTTATTTTTTAATTATTAATATAATAAATTATTATTTATATCATTCGTGCTCCCCACGGGGTTGGTGAACTTGTTGATTGAATGTCTCATAATTGTTAATTACTAGGTCTGTATTCTTTTCTTTTTATTTTTTTATTTTTTTATTATACTTTGTTATTTCAGTTATGTTAATATAAATCATCGCTTTACGTCTTTGACAATTTTGTAGTCAAAATCGAAGCATGATTAACGCTGGCTTGATGATTAATTAACACAAAAGACTGTTCAATCTTAACATGTATGGCAATGGATTTCTCTAATTTCACACAAGACTCATGATTTGACAACTTGATTAGCCAAAAAGGCAGTGAAAAGTTGGAAAGTACTTTCACAGGAGATTAAAAAAAAAAGTGCTTTCTTTAGCAAGTATAAAAATGAACCAAAATTTTCATAATGCTAGTCAATCTCATAATTGGGGAAATGAGCCTTCTCTATTACTAATACACAGTAGTACATGTTAATGGCATGGTTTGTGGTGATAAAGAAGAAACCTCCTCTCCTGTCATAGGATTCTGATTCTCAGTTGCTATGGAATGGTATTTGGTACAAAGTGGCTTCCATTTTCTTTATTTGTTTAAACAGCATGTGCAATGAAAAAGGAATCATATACTTTTAACCTTAACTAGTAGTAATGGTTAGTTTTTCCTCACTTTTATTATAGCATTGCTGACATTGCTCAGCTGGCCACTGTCTCCCTCTTCAGTTCACCCATTTCAGATTTTCAACCTAATACTCACCCGGTTAAAAAGGGGTTAAATGAATACTCGAATCGACTTATTTAAATTAATTCGAGCTTGACTCGACTTGTTATTAAGTTAAAATATTTTATACACTAAATTTTTAAGTTTATTTAAAGTGCAACTGAATTTATTTGTTTAACTTTTAAACAAATTCAAGTTGTCAAATCAAAAACACTGAGCTCCACTCATTTATTTACCGTATGTATATTAGGGTCATGTTTGTTTGAAAAAATTATAATTTCGGGATTATAATTCATGAGATTATAATTTTAAGACTATTAATCTTAGGATTAAATTGTTCTAATTACATATTTATTTTTTATGAGATTATTCATGGGATAACTTAAAATAATCTCCTATTATGTTTATATTTTTCAGGATTAATTAAAGGATTGAATAAAAAAATATTATTTGGACTATTATACCCTTACCAATAATAACATATTTAATTGAATAAAAAATCGTCGCTATAGTCGATTCGTTTTTAATTCGCTCCCAACGGTTCGTTAAAGAGCCGAATATATATATATATACATACATGGGTACTCATCCGTGGCAACCGGTTGCCACGGACACTATTCCAGCAACCATAATCTACACCGTTGATCTCGACATTGGATGGGTAGGATTGAAATGAATTTTTTCCTGCCGCTACAGGCTGTAGCGGCAGTAACAAACTTTGTAGCGGCACGAGAAATTACTCATTTGCCCCTCATTTGTCCATGTGCTGCACCGCCTGCCGCTACAAGTTCTAGCGGCAGTGAAAAAAATCAATAAATTAGAATGGCGCAATGGTAGTGCGGTTGCCTAATGACCCATAGGTCTTGAGATCAAATCCTTGCCTTGACATAAAAGTTTTGAAACAGGTGCTATATTTTTTGTGTATTAGATAAATCCTAATAAATATAAATATATAAATATTTATATATATTCATATAAAGTAACTATTTATATAAATATTTTTATATATAAATTTTTATAAATATAAACATATTTATATATGTAAATATTTGTTTATATGAATATTTATATTTATAAATATTCATATAAATATATAAATATTTATATATTTTATATTTATATTTATTAGAATTTATCTAATACACAAAAAATATAACACATATATGTTTCAAAAATCTTATGTCAAGGCAAGGATTTGATCTCGGGACCTATGGGTCATTGGGCAACCACACTACCGCTACGCCATTCTAATTTATTGATTTCCTTCACTGCCGCTAGAGCTTGTAGCGGTAGGCAGTGCAGCACATGAGCAAATGAGGGGTAAATGAGTAATTTCTCGTGCCACTACAAAGTTAGTTATTGCCGCTACAACCTGTAGCGGCAGGGAAAAAATGCATTTCAATCCTACCCATCCAATGTCGAGATCAACGGTGTAGATTATGGTTGCTGAAATAGTATCCGTGGCAACCGGTTGTCACGGATGAGTACCCATACATATATATATATATATATAAAATAGCTTCGTGCTTTAATATGAGCAATAAGAACTTGAATTAGTTGTTTCCAGCCATAGCCATCAGTGACAAAATAGCGTAAGAAAAAGACTAAGCGTAGGATGTGTGCATATTAACATCCATTTGATCAGGTTGATGCAGATACTATACTTAACTTTTAGAAAAAAGTTAAGGTTAATTTTGTTTAAAAAATTTTAGTTTTAAATAATAAGGATTATAATATTTGGTTACATATGATATTAAATAATCTTTCATATTAAATTATTTTATAACCTTTGAACTAATAATCTCATATCTAAATTTTTAAAAAAATAAAACACTTGTATCTTAAAATGTAACCCTTGCAAATAGAAGAATTCTTAATACACCGAAAAAATGGACACTCAAACGTCTATTCCGGTGATAATAGTACCATAGGGGTAGCTAGGCAAATCTATACCGACTTTCCTGATGTCACCTTCAACTTCAAGTCAACATTTGGGTGATGAGTGTGCAATTTTCTTGAATTATTAAAGGGTAATTCTGTAATTTCAAGTAACTCAACATTTTAAGACGCAGAAACCTGAAAACCAGCCTGGAAATCAAGAACCATCTCAATCTCAAGTATCCAAAATAAGAAGACTGAGCATTCTGCTCACCACAAACTACTACTTCATAGTTCCTACCAACAATTAAACTACCAAAAAAGTCCCTATTATTTTAACCATTTTATTCAAACTTTTTGTACCAAACCATGATGGTAAAGAAGAAAGTGCTATGGTACTTCCATTAAATTCAATGTAGGTCCATAAGGCCTTTATAGTAATTTCACACAAAATCAAAATCCTAATTCCTTCAACGGTTGTCCTTTTAGCTCAGAACCCATTCCAAATTTCCAACCCATAAAAAACAGACAAATGTATTTTGTCTCCAAGAAAATTCAAATTGATAGCAGAACCAGAAGATGAAACAAGTAGAGCTCAGTTTTCATTTTAATGGCAGATTCTAAACACACCCTTTTCTCTCTCCTTCTCATTCTCCTCATCTCCGCAGCAAATTCCTCTTTCATACCAGGTAAGAAATTCACAACCAAAAACCCACTTCAAGAACTCGATTAAATTTACATACATCTGTATATCTATCTAAAAGATTGCATTTTTGCAGATATTAAGGAACAACAAGATCAAGATGTGCCTTACGTTGGAGTAAACATAGGAACTGATGTATCAAACTTTGTTTCACCGGCAGAATTGGTTTCATTTCTCCAGCTACAGAAAATCACACGCATTCGACTATACGATGCCAACACAGAAATCCTTAAAGCTCTTGCAAAAACCAAGATTCGGGTTATTATTAGCGTACCCAACAACCAGCTCCTCGGAATTGGGTCCTCCAACGCCACCGCCGCCACCTGGATCGGCCGGAATGTCGCCGCTTACTACCCAGAAACGGCCATAACCGCCATTGCAGTTGGTGATGAGGTTTTTACCACTATACCCTCTTCAGCTCCCCTCTTGATTCCAGCAATTGAATCGCTTTATAATGCTTTAGTGGCCTCAAATTTGCATACCCAGATCAAAATTTCAACTCCTCATTCTGCTTCAATCATTCTTGATCCATTTCCACCTTCTCAGGCCTATTTTAATCAAACCCTAACCCCAGTTATTTCTCAGTTGCTTCAATTTTTGTCAAGAACAAAATCACCCCTTATGATGAATTTGTACCCTTATTATGTTTTTATGCAAAACAAAGGTGTGGTTCCTCTTGAAAATTCTTTGTTCAAGCCTTTAACACCTTCTAAAGAAATGGTTGATCCTAATACATTGCTTCATTACACAAATGTTCTTGATGCCATGATTGATTCAGTGTATATTTCTATGAAGAATTTGAATGTTACGGATGTTGTAGTACTTGTTTCTGAAACTGGGTGGCCTTCAAGGGGTGATTCTAAAGAGCCATATGCTACAATTGACAATGCAGACACGTATAATTCGAACTTGATTAAGCATGTTTTTGATAGAAGTGGAACCCCATTTCATCCGGAAATCACTTCAAGTATGTATGTGTATGAATTGTTCAATGAGGACTTAAGGTCACCCCCAGTGTCCGAGGCGAATTGGGGGCTTTTTTATGGGAATTCGACGCCTGTTTACTTGCTTCATGTGTCTGGAAGTGGTACATTTTTGGCTAATGATACGACGAATCAGACGTATTGTGTTGCCATGGATATGGTTGATACAAAGACATTGCAGACTGCCTTAGATTGGGCATGTGGACCGGGGAGGGCAAATTGTTCTGAAATTCAACCTGGGGAGAATTGTTATCAGCCTAATAATGTAAAGAACCATGCTTCTTATGCATTTGATAGTTATTATCAGAAAGAAGGGAGGAATGCAGGGTCTTGTGACTTCAAGGGTGTGGCCATGATTACCACCACTGACCCAAGTAAGTGCTTCGCGAAACACTACATATTAGTCCTAATTATATTGATTACTACCTTGAATTTTGAGAACAAGGATTTTAAACAAATATATATATATATATATACACACACACACACACACTCACTCACTACATTGTTGTTATAATGATTATACTTGTATTAATTATATGAATTTGTAATTTGGGGGATCAAATTAGAGATTCATTCAAGTTTTCGGAAGGTATAAGTGCAACACTTCCATTTAGTCTTTCTGCTTTTACACAATTTTGTACTACTAATATGTTTTATGTGTCTCGATTAGTTAGTGAGCATCCCACTATAGTGAAAAAGTACATTACTACATGAGATGATGTTTCCAGATTTTAGACAGAGAATAACATGTGGAGCGCAATTTAACATAACTACAAAAGCGTACTGGCTTTATATTTGAGTGGGGGTGGTTGGTGCCTTTAGGGGCTTATGCTGTTTGTTCTGTGGCAATAGGATTTTCCCATGGCTTAGAAATTGTGATAGTGTTAGTGCATTAAGTGATGCTATTGACTCTCTCAACGGTTAAATATATCAAACAAAAGGTTTTGAGATCTTCATGATTGGTAATTGAGTACCTATAGCAGCTTTTGGAGTGCTAGTACCATAACACTATTACATAACTTTTGCAAATACAAATTTGACTCTCTTTTTTTTGTGACCCCGAAAAATCAATCATTTGTTTGTGTTAAGTATTTGGTATAGAGCCCATGAAAATGACATAATTTCTTTTTCATGCTAGATATATGTTGACAACTTTGGGGCTCCACTTGTTTTGTGCACCTTGTGAAATTCAGGCTAACTTATAATCTGAATTTGTTTTTTTCCTTTTGTGGGAGCATTTGCAGGTCACGGGAGTTGCACATTTCCAGGAAGGTAAGCAAACTTTCTGGACTTTGCTAGTACTCTCATTTGTCCTATATTTATCATTTCCAAAAATAATTGGACTTGACAACTTTACAACTTCCTTGTAACTTAAAAGTCATTTCAGCCAAAGACCTTCACAGCTTGTAACTCAATTTCATAATTTCATTTTAAATTCTAACTTATAAGTTGTTTTACAATAAGTCATTCCCGAACAGAAAACATAGTACTTATAAAAATACTTGTGTAATTGTGGTTGCAGTAAGAAGATAAACAATAAAACAAGCACAGTTGTGAATACAACGCAAGCGAGCGGCGCAGACAGAATAGGATTCATCAGCCTCCATGGCAGCAGAATTAGTGCAATGGACGAGTGTATACACATTCTCTTTGTTGTCACTTTTTCTCTCTTATACTATTCATTTTTTTCATGACCCAAAGTTGAGGTAAAGAAATGAATAATCATTAATCATTAGTTTGTTCAAAAAAATGTGTTTGATTTCTTAAACAGTAAACATATGATTGTTCTATTTTGCAGAAGGAACCCCATTATTAGATGCTTATTCTATTGGAGGACATAGTTATCTTTTTGGTGACCCATTTGTAAAATACTAATTATAAGTAGATTCTATAAAGGATTGGTACCAGATTATGCCATGGTACAGCACAGAAGGCACCAACATAGTGAAGAAAAAAGGGGATCTTGAGCCTTAATAATGGGAGAGATGAGCAAAGTGGTAGTATTAAAAAAAGTTGGCTTTTTAATTATTCATTTGCCAAAATATATGAAAATTCAAGAATGAGCAATATTCTTTTTACTGTTTTAAAATTTATGTGCTTTCCTTTTGTTATGCGTTTAATGCGTGACGATTACGATTACAATGTGTAACCGTAATCAAACCATATAGTGCGTTAATATTATAGAAGTAATTTTAATCGCGGTTAATCAAACCGTTCGGTTATTAATGATTTCAGTTAATATTTTGCGGTTATGATTCTTTTTTTTTTGTTTTGTTAATATGCTATTCAAAAAATGAAAGAAGTAAATAAGCAATTTAATAATAAAATGAGTTTAAAAGCTCAAAACACAACTATTACCCTCTATTAATATTAATATTGTCACTAATGCATCTATGAAATTATTAGAACATAGAAGCAACATTATGCTATAAAAAAAATCTATGAATACTTCTCACAAATTTGTTATACATGTATGATGTGAACAAGTAGAAGAAAAATCATATAAACAAATAAAAAGCTAGCAACGATTAGGTAATTAGTTCATTAATAGATGCGCTTTCTATTATTAAGTTAGTAATCATATACTACAATTTTATCATATATGCGTATGCGTGTGTGTGTGTTTATGTATGTGTGTATATAATGGTGTGGTTTTTCGTTAGTAATCGTTATTGTAATCAAATGTGCGCCGTTTTTTGCTAGTAACCATTGTTGTAACCAAACAGTAAGCAAAAAAATATCTTTCCAAATGCTGGGATAAGCTCCAGTAGGGGAACCACCTTGAGAGCCACAAAAGCCACTGCTGCTATAGACATTGTGAAATTATTCTCCAAAAAGAAGAGTTATTGAGGTACATGTTCAAATTTTATCAGACTCAAGGATACAGTTTTTATAGTGTCAGATATTTGGTTTTATATCCCTCACCCACCTTAATAAAAAAAAAATTCCAAAATAAAATTGCGGTTAATCTCCAAGTTCTAACACTTGCATAGAGAAAACAAGTACTAACATAGTTAAATTGACTTGGTGAATAGTAATTTTTATTTTTTTACCTACTAATTGAATATACTATGAATTGTTATTTTATGAAAATAATAGAACTTTTAAGAGTAATGCTAGAGACACAAACTATTTTATAAATATTTTACAAACTGGTTGATGTGGCACTATTGTATTAGTGATAGTTAAAAAAAAACACCCCCCACTACAACACTATCACCAATACAACAGTGCCACATCAGCAAGTTTGTAAAATGTTTGTAAAATAATTTGTGTCTCTAACATTATTCAACTTTTAATATGTTTTATTCAAAAGTTGGGGAGTATTTTGGGTGTTAAGTTACATTTGACAAACTCTTAGGGATTGTTTGACGTAAGTTAGTATATAGACATTTTAGTAGTTGATGAATAAACAAAAATGTATTTGATAATTTTGAATTCATACAGAACTCTTACAACAATAATTACCGATAATTACATAATTTTTACTCCCTCCGTCCTAAATTAATTGCTTAGTTTGGACTTTTTAAAGTCAAATTGACCATTTTTAAAACTAATCTTTTTACTATTTTTGCTAAAATATAGGTGAAGAGATTATAACCAACAGAAAGTATATACAAATTATTACTAACCTCAATTTTTATAATTTTAGAAATATATTTATATATGCTTAATTATTAATTCTAAAAATAGTCAATTTGACTTAAAAAAGTCAAAACTGAACAATTAATTTGGGACGAAGAGAGTATTAAATAAAAATGACAAAATATGACTAAGTTTTATTACCATTAATTACCAGAACTTTTAAGTTTTAATTATTTCCTTTTCCAACAATTGGTGAAAAATTGAGAGGCTCCTCCTACTTTATTTTGCTAAATTAAAGCGTACTTTCTTTTTAGTTGATGTTTTACGAGAAAATATAAATATTAAAAAATATAATTAATATTTTATTTGATCGATTAAAATGAGTATATAATTTCAATATTATCCTTTAAAATTTATTTTAAAAAATAAAATATTTACTCCCTCCGTCCTAAATTAATTGCTCAATTTTGACCTAAAAAAGTCAAATTGACTATTTTTAAAACTAATCTTTTTACTATTTTTGCTAACATATAAGTGAAGATATTATAACCAAAAGAAAGTATATACAATTTATTACTAATTTCAATTTTTATAATTTTAGAAATATATTTATATATGTTTAATTATTAATTTTAAAAATAGTCAATTTGACTTAAAAAAGTCCTAAAAAAGCAATTAATTTGGGACGGAGGGAGTAATATTTAATATACGAATAATATAATAAATTAAATTATTAATATTTTTTTAAAATTTATAAATGATAAGTAAAAAAAAACAAATTAAAAAGGGATGGAGGGAATATTTATTTTTTTGATGGAAAAGAGAAAGCAAGACTGACCCAAACGCGGCAAAGCTAAAGGGATTCAAAATGGCACCTTTCCCCATCCACAAAATAATACGCCCAAGTTCCATCATAATCACCCACCCTTCAATTTCTCCTCCAGACGGAAAAAACCCTAGAAAATTTAAAATTCTCTAACTTTTCGACTCAAATCAATGGCTTCCTGGACTTGCTCAAAATGCACATTCATGAACTCCCCATCACAAAAATCAACCTGCCAGATTTGCTTAACACCACAAACACAAACTCAATTTCCCTCATCATCTTCTTCAGTATCATCTCCATCGAAACCCAAATGGTCCTGCAAGTCCTGCACTTTTCTCAATTCGTATAGCAACAACAACTGCGAAATCTGTGGAACCAGAGCCTCGGCCTCTTTATTGTCGACCTTAGAGAATGATGACGAGGAGTTGGATTCTACAGTGGGTGATGTTTTCTTGCCCTTACGACCTTGTAAGAGGAAAAATAGAGAGAACCCGGTTGAGATTCTTGATGATGTTGATGTTGGTTCTGGTGGGTTTCGTGGCGTTAAATCGGCCAATAAGGCAGTCGCTATTTTGGGTAAATTTGGATTCGTCATTTTAATTTGCAAAAAAGAGTATTACTGATTATCCACTTTTAAGCATTAGACCACTGAACTTTAAAAATATGCAATTGGCAAACTGAACTTGCATGAATTAGACTAATCTGTCAAATTTGTTGGACAGCGTCAAATTTGTGCTTATATTTTCATACGTTGATTTAAAAAAGAAAAGAAAAAGAAAGACACGTAAACTTGGCTTATCATGGCTCCTACATAGATTGACCGAACTAGGATTTCAGAATCTTACAAAAATTGGCATCGATTATCGAAAAATTAGGGCTTTTTCTGGGTCCTCTCTAGGTTAGTGCAAACCAGTCATGGATCTTATATGGCTGTATCACAATCTAGATCGCTGTCAACCACTGCTGCCGATATGTAAGTCTGGGTTCTTCACGTGGGTTTCTTCTTATCTTGAGTTTCTTTTCTTTCCTCTTAATTGGGTCTTATTCTTCTCATCTGGCTTCAAAATAGCTTTATCAATTTCGTTTTCCTTTCCTTCCCTTCTCTTTCCATTATATATGTAAAAGTTTATTCCATTATATATGTGAAAATGTGAATGTTAATGGGTGTTCAACTATAAGATCAATACTTGGGAAATCCCTAATTTGGCCTGAGATGCAATGGTGTATCAGACTACTTGTCTTCTTGTAGTTGGATCTCCCAATTTTTGGAATGCTCCAAATTCTACTTGAGCATCCAAATCTGGATCAATACCAGCAAAAACATCTCTAAACAAGGTTCTAGCACCATGCCAAATATGTTCAAAAAAGAAGAGCAAAGCAAAAGAAGCATGTCCAAAAGTAGACCAACCCCTCGGACTGCTACGAAAAACACCATCGGAGGAGCAAGACGATGGTCAGGAACAACGGTTTACAGCAATTTTATGAGGTTAATTGGCCGTGGTGATGGAATGAGTTTGATAACTAGCGGCGAATCTTGGCACTTCTTTTCCTCTTTTTTTTTTTCCCGGTTCTGGCTAAAGAAGATGATGACACAGGTCTTGAGTATTGTCCGGCGACAATAGTGGATTTCGAGGTTTCTTTAGCAGATCTGGGTTCATAACGGGTGGACTAGTATGATGAATATAGCTGCTTTTAGGATATTTTATTTTTAGGAATTAATATCCAATTGTGATCCACGTGGATTGGGCACTCCATTTTGTTTTGTTTTAAACTTTTATTTTGCTGCCAAGTATGAATAATAAGCACTGATTTGACAACCGTTCAATTTTTCTAACAGAATGGTCTAATTATAAAATTTTAATTAGTTCAGTTTGCCAATTGCATATTTTTAAAGTTTAGTGGTGTAATACTTAAAAGTGAACAATTACAATGGGGTAATACCCCTTTTTGCCGGTATTGTTAAGTGGTTTTTAAAATAAAAAAAATTAAATTGATTGGCAAAAATTGTGCAGTAAGGAAATTCTTTATAACGGTAGTGAATAATTTTGTGATGGCCAGTTTATAGCGTTAGACTCTTGAATGTGCAGTTTGAGTTTGTGAATTTTGAATGATTTTACCTTTTTTTTTGTTATATGGTTTACTGTATTATTTTGCAGTATTCTAAAAGGCCCTGCCTAGGCCCGCCTAGGCGCTAGGCCCCCCTGACGCCGCGCTTGGGCAAAAAAAATCCCCTAGGTCGCCTAGGTGGCGCCTAGGCGAGACAAGGCGGACAAAAAAATTTTTTTGTTTGATAATGACACGGAGAAAGAGGGAGATGAGGAGTGCGAGTCCGATGGGGACACTATCTTGGAAGGATATGGAAAAGAAGAGTCAGAGATATAGAGGAATACAAAGATGAGGACTATTAGTTTGTATTTTTTATTATTTGTTTGTGTTTGAACTTTGAACAATTGCATGTTTGTGTTTGAATTTTAACATCGACAATATGGATATGTGTTTGAACTTTAAGAAAATGCCTTTATTATCTTTATTATAGATTGTTTTGCTTTATATTATTGTTTTGTTTAGATAAATGTAAGATAAAATATTAAAATTGGCTTAAAATAAAAAACCCGCCTAGGCCCCCTAGGCGCTAGGCCCTCCCGGCCGCCCGCCTCCCGCCTAGCGCCTTTTAGAACCTTGTTATTTTGGTTGCAACTTTACTTTTTCGTTCCAAATAATTGTTTTTGTGTTAATGGGTGTGGTGTGTCTATATTGTTAGGAGGTGCTAAATTACTGCCGTTGTGCTCTTTGATGTTTATTTAGAAACTTGATCTAAGTTTACATTATGATCTTTGTTGTAAGGAAAGGTTTATGGTGATATGAAACTCTATGCTTAATTTGTATAATGAATGGCCTAAATATTTTGTGAGTTCTTCTCCCTGTTGCTTTGGTTACAAGGGGAAGTCCTATAAGGGACATTCTATTAGGCTATAGCTGTTTATAGTACTGAGATGGTTTGATTGATGCCGGAAAACTACGATTTTGATAGAGTATTTTGAGAGAGTAAGCATTGCAGAATCGCAGGTTTCATAGTGTTTCTGGAAGTTTATTTTGTGGGAACTTATATAACTTCATCCATGCATGGAAGGAAGAAATCCTCCTGAACAAGCTAAATTTTTTCCCTCCTCTTTATGATTTTTTATGATGGTCAATTGAAGGACGAGACTAGGGTCTCCAACTACACAAATATTTGTTATTTTTGAGTCTTTGACACTTTCTTAATAATCTTCATTCTTTTTACTTTCTAGTGTATGTGTTTATTGTGTTAGGAATTCATGTGACATTAACAAAAGCATGTTAGTAAGTACCAAGTAGTATTAGTTACTTTATTAAAAACTTTGCCATGACCCTTAAGATTCGACGTCACTAGATCATAATGATGAAAATGAAAGATTACAATAATTGAAGTTAATTATTATTTTTGAATCATTTGAGCAACCTTTCGTTTCTTATTCCAAATGGCTCAAGGTGTGTGCATTATATTTTAGTTATTTTTTGATGTGTATCTGTTGATCCAAAACTTTTACATATTTGACTCAAAGTTGAGAACTTTTATGGCAATCACTTTAGACAAATTGATTGTGTTTCAGATGAAACTCACTCGAGCAAAGATTTGAAAACATTGAAGATTTTGAGTTATAATGTTTGGTTCAGAGAGGATTTGGAGATGCATAAGAGAATGAAAGCCCTAGGTGACCTTATCCGACAGCACTCCCCAGATCTGATATGTTTTCAGGTTACTTGCTTTTTTGTTATCTGTTCCACATAATATTGACTTTATCCTCTTTGTGAGTGTACCTTTTATTTATGTCCGCTTCATTGTGCAGGAAGTCACTCCCAATATCTATGATATTTTTCAGCAATCCAGCTGGTGGAAGCTATATAAATGCTCAGTTTCTAATGAAATGGCGTTCACAAGACCATACTTCTGCATGCAGGTGAGATTTTTATATCAACTTCCACTTATTGGTTCTTTTATATGTTGTTCATTTTTAACTGGTGGGGCTTTTAAGTCATTTGTGTCGATGCCAGCATGTCTGTGTCTATAACGTTCATATATTGTAAGGTCTAGAGGAAGATTAGGATTGCCAGCTTGATGTGTAGCACCTGGGGTTAATGTCTCATTAGACACTCTAGCATGTTGGGCTTTTCATTAGATACTAATTGTTTCTTGGTAAAATTTAAACAACCTCCTTATGGTGTGCATTTAGTGCCTTTTCTTTTAGTAAGTTATATGCTTCTAATTAATTAACGTAACGGGAAAGTGGGGAAATGTTTTATTTGTTGGAACTTTGAAAATGTGCTTTATCAGATGATTGTAGTCACTAGTCATGAGTTCTCAAACTTATCAATTATCATACCGGTCATACAAATTTACTAAGTTAACGACACTGTTAATTACTTAATTTGCAATATTCTTGGCGACTTTATTTGTCAATAGCTATATTCTTTGTAACCAATTTATCAAAAAAATTCAGCTAAGCAAACTGCCAGTAAAATCGTTTAGCTGCAAACCCTTCCGTAATTCAATAATGGGAAGGGAGCTCTGTGTTGCTGAAGTTGCATTTGAGGCGGACACACCATTGGTTATTGCCACCAGCCACCTTGAGAGTCCCTGTCCAGGCCCTCCTAAATGGGATCAGATGTATAGCAAAGAACGGGTAGATCAGGCAAAGGAGGCTCTTAACTTTCTTAAAACTAAGACAAATGTGATATTTTGTGGTGACATGAACTGGGATGACAAGTTGGATGGTCAAGTTCCTCTACCCGACGGGTGGATTGATGCTTGGACAAAGCTAAAACCTGGAGAGGTTGGATGGACCTACGATACCAAGTCCAACGTGATGTTATCTGGTAATCGGACACTGCAAAAGCGACTGGATCGGTTTTTATGTCATTTGCGTGATTTTAAGATAGACGGAATTGAAATGATTGGGATGGAAGCGATACCAGGCTTATCATATTGCAAAGAGAAGAAAGTGAAAAAAGAGGTGAAGAATTTGGTGCTCCCTGTTTTGCCTAGTGATCATTATGGCTTGCTTTTAACAATTTGTTCCCAGCAGCCTTGATAAGGTATATAAACTACATTATCTGAGCTCAATGAATTTTTCAGTCCTTTTTGGCTCAGAAATACTATCATATGCACTTCGTGTTTTTGTATAGATCATAGATGTAACTGATGTGAAGTGCCTACAACTATTGCGATAATATTGCGCGTCACAATTTTGTATGAATCCTTTTCTGTGGAAATGATATAGTTGCGTGCAAGTGTTCCCATATTTTGCCTATTTATCTTTAGCATCAAATCTTGTAGGTTGTCTGAGATTATTTTCATCGGTAACTTGCTTGCTTCAGCACGTCTTAATTTGTCATTTGATACTGATTATGCACTTCTATACTTCTGGTATTTTGCATGCACTTTTATGCCTTATGGTAAAGGGTAATGTTAGGGGTTTCAAATTTTTTATGTCAAGTATATTTCAATTGACGTGACATTGAATAAGACAAAAGATACTTTATGATATAACCAATCACAAGAGAGTTACTCAATCAATGTAATGATGACACATCATTTGAGATACGGTTTGAGACAAAAAAAAATTGAAATCTCTAGCATTACCCGTAAAGTAAAAGCTTGAGATACTGATGTGAATTAGAGGAGCTGATACATAGTTAAGTGGAGTAGTTTTTTGCATGTATGGAAGGAGGCTTTCTTATATACAGGTTTATATAGAGTTGCTTACTTTCATAGCTGTTTAGAAATAACTTGTTGACATGCATTGGATTCAAATCTGGAACATAATACTAAATTGACATGCATTGCAAATGGTAAAGTTGTGTTACAATTTTTTTTACTTCCAATTTATCTTGCAAGTTTAGTTATATTACTATTTTGTCCTTTTTTATTTAATTTATGTGATCCTAGCCGAAAGTTCTTTTGGGTTCTTTATATACAACAAATTAATAGCAAGCCCAATTGAACTTGTGGGCCACCTTTCTCCTAAGCAAGGTACTGTTGTTTATAAAAGCAATAGTGTCCATAATCCCCTATTGGCAAGGCATGAGGGAAAAAAAACTCTATTGATATTTGTTAGTACAACCTCTGTTCCTAAATCAGAGATGTGTTTTGCTTATAAAAAGTGATGCATTTATATTTTAATATATGTCATTATTTTATACCAATCTTTCTAATATCATACTACCCCTATTAATTTGTTAGATCATTTAAAGGGGTATGTTTTGACAATTGTATCTTTAATTTTGAAATGAAAGAAATATTAAAGTTTTACAAAACATAAAAGTCCAAAAGTAATATATTGCTTCTTCCGTTTAGCTTTATTTGTCCTAACTCTTAATTGATTTTTTATGATCAAAGTGATCATATTTAGAATCAAAATCTATTCTTAAGTTTATTATATATATGTACAAAATTATTATCATAAGAAAGTATATCAAATATACTATCAAAGTCAATTGATTTGATTTCAAATTTTTTAATACATTTGTTTAATTATTAATTTTAAAATCAATTATTTTAACCATAAAAAATCAATTAACACATACAAAGCCGGACGGAAGAAGTATATGTGTATCCATACCAAACCATAACAACTCTTAGAGTTACAAAACAATTCTAGTTACAACGAGAGATTATGATATTTCAAACATTTACCCCTCAAATATGCCAATTACGTCATACATAATTTTATTTTTTTTTACTTCCTATTAGTTGGTCTCCTAGTGTTTTCAAGTCTATAGTCGATCTAAAAGGCAAGCCATTTAGTTTTACAATTTTATTTTATTATCTTCATCTTTGGCCTAAATGATTAGTTGACAAAGTAGACATCAATAGAAACAAAGTTCTTATCTCTCATCTTATATTCCCTACGTTCAACTTTATTTGTTTTAATTAACTTTTTATAGTCAAATTAATCATATTAAAAATTAAAAAATTTCTAAAGTTTATTAGATACAGGTATAAAATCATTATCATAAGAAAGTATATCGAATATACTATCAAAATCAACTTATTTAATTTTAAATTTTTTAATATATTTGTTTAATTATTAATTTTAAAATTAATTAATTTAATTATAAAAAATCAATTACGAAAAATAAAGTTGGACGGAGGAGTACATAATTTTTTTTTTTAAAAGACTCTTAGTCATTAATAATAGTAGTTTCATATGATTTTAATGCCCCTTGTTGTATGTGGGGAGCATTGATACCAAGATTGTACTAATTATTATTCTCCATGTATTTTAATTTATTTCTTAGTAATACTCGAATGAATAAATAAATAATTCCTCTCATAAAGTATTAAATTTATCTGATTTTAAAATAATTTTCAAATGAAAAACTGAGCATAAACTCAGCTAGGAAATAGGAAATAGGAAATAGGAAAAAAGAGGGTCTTGATCTTGATGACCTGACCCCTCCCTCCTATGTGCCAGTGAGAACTTAGTTGGCCCAGGAAAATTGTAGCACTAAACGACACTGTTATTTTGTCGGTGATTTATTGTCCACTCCGCTTCGCATTACTACCAAGTACACCCTCTTTTTCTTTCGATATAAATCCTAACATAGAAATATTTTTGTCTTTTAATGTATAATATTTAAGAATTTTAAGTAAAAATTAATTATTTAATTTTAAATATTATTTCAAGTATTAAATATAATTTTGGTTCTCTCACTATTTTTTTATCCAATAAATAACACTATATTTTTTTAATATAAAGACAATATGAACAGTTGATATTATATTTAATGCTATATAATCATTTCTTTAATACTTGTGCACAAATTTAAAACGACTTATATTAAGAGAGTGAGAGAATATTATTTTGTATACTAGCACCAGTACCGGGACTTGCCAAGTTGCCAAACCAAGGCATCTCTCTTTCACATATTTTTTCATTTCCATTTTATTTAAGAAAAATGAAAATGAGAAACTATTTCCTTAAATTTCTCTTTTCTTCTCTCACTAGAAAGTACAAAAAGAATATCAATGAATTGGCTGTTTATTTATTTATTATTTCTAATTTTAATTTTCCTAGAGAATTAAAAATAGGAGTTTTATTTATCTTCATTATACAATAGGAGTTTTTTTTTATCTCTGTGGATTCAATTCGTAAAATTCTAAACTTTAAATTAATTTAATTTACTAAAACAATAAATTCTATAATTCATAGTACTTACTAAATAAGTATTCATAATTGTATTAAATATAATATTAGAATAAATTCATATTAGATTTGAACTAAAAATTGTCAGAAATTAACCTGACAAAGTCAAAATTAAACTTTTTTTTTTCTTTTTTGTTTTGTTTTATGGAAAAGAAGTATTATTATTATTATTTTTTATTTATAAATCTTTTATTTAATTAAAAAGTGTCCTCTCAACATGTGCCCTAAGGGCACATGTTAAGCACACAATTCAAAAGTATATTCCCTTGAACTTGATGCAAATGCAGAAATCAAGAGAATATGCACACAGTTCAAGAAAATATACTCTTGAACTACGTGCTTAAAATGTGCCCTAAGGACACATGCTAAGAAATTTCAATTAAAAATACGGAATTTGTGGTTTGACTTCTGAAATTGAAGGGCTTCCATTCCATTATATAAACAGCTGTGAATCGGGAAATTTAAAGCACATTAACTTCCTGCGTTTCTTCTTACAAAATAAAGAAAGTAAATAAAAATAAAAATAAAAAAACTAAATTGGGTTCTCTTTTTTCTATTTGGTAATTGAGTTGACCATACAAAAGGTTGGCATAATTCTCCGCAGATTCCTCCACACAATAAGTCAGTGGAATTGAATTATAGCACTGGAATTGCTCTCATATTTTAACAGCATGGCATTAGTCCCCATGCTAATGATTAATAAGGTTAGACTAAAATAATTTGGAGCAATTAAAAGCTCTAGGTTATGGCACTGGCCTATGTGCATTAGTCCCCATGCTAATGATCCAACGTGCATCACGGCTTGATTGTGATGATGGTATATTAAGTCAAATGCGAGTTTATTTGATTATTAAACTAATTCAAATTCGAAACTTGAAAGTAAACGCGGATCCATTCGTTTCGATCTACTGATATATTTATATCGTAAAGTGTTATTATATATGACGATAAATTTATGTCAATATTACGTTTTTGGAATATACAAAATAGAAGAGTGTAAGAATCAATATGATATTGTTTTATTTTATCGCTTAGATAAAGTATGGTTCGTCGAATAAAAATTTAATGTAATGTAATAGTCTATGTAATACAATAGAGTTAAATGTAATGATAATAAATTAGTGTGACATATTTATTTTATTTATACTTAGTATTTGTGTGATAATTATAAGAAATCTAATATACATTGTGAAAAATTTCAGTTAAATTATAATTGCGACGTATGTACATACATAAGATATGTAGGAATTAAGAATGATCTCACTTTAATTTATTTTATCTTATCGCATATACTTACATGTTGATCGCAATCAATCATCGTCAAATATTTGTCGACATGTATATCATTTTCTTAATTATAATAGTATTACGTTACGTTCAAATTTGTAGTTGGTTCACTAAATACATGATTCTTGTAATGAACAACGAAAATTCTAAGTTAAAATATTAAATCAGTTATACTTTTTATGAATTATTACATCACAGACGTAATGATCAAATACACTCTTTAGTAGACGTTATGTCTGCAATCGTAATACATATAATTACTGAACCAAATAAAAAATATATCACATTAAGATAATAGTTTATTACATGAAAGAATTATTATGTTGATTTGACGTAAATTAACTCTTTTCTTAAAATTTTTTATTAGTAATAATTTATGTTCCTCATAAGAATCCGATAAATTGATCAATTGATCAATACAAAATTAACACGCAAATAAAAAATATTCTTCATAAAGATCCGATTACCATGAAGTTAACTTCATGCTAATCAGTTCCCATAAAATTACATATAAAATCATTTTGCTGTCGAAATGAATGTATAGGATGATAGGAATATTATTATAGGCATTTGAGCTAGTAGCCTACTAAATGCTGCTTGTGGCTGCACGTGATAGCGGCACCTATATAATTTCATCTTAACTTAAAAAGAATATATTGCGACTTAATTTTACGCGGTGTGGCTCACCATATCTTCAATTTTCATCATATAAAAACTCTGCCCAATTGACACAAAACTCACAAGCCATATACATTAGTCTCTGCTCACTGCTCTACTCTCTTCTCGACAAACAACTCTGCTCTGTCTATATATTCGGGGGAGAGAAAGTAGAGAGAATATTTTCAAAAAAAATATTTCTAGAGAGAGAAATTGGAAGAAGAGAATGAGAGCTCAGAGAAGTCTAGCTTCTTCTCTTTTCACTTTCTTTGTACTATTTTTTCTTCATTTTGTTAATGGTGAAGACCCTTACAGATTCTACTCATGGAAAATCCATTATGGTTTTGTTTACCCACTGGGTGTTAGGCAACAGGTTTGTTTTTCTTTCATTTCTCTTTCTACATTATACACTCACATATATAATTCTGGTTCTTGAAGTTATTGAACTTCTTTTTTTTTTTGGGTTCTTGGATTTTCTTGAATATATTGAGCAATATGACTGAAAGAGAGAAACTTTGGGGATTGCAGGTAATAATGATAAATGGGCAGTTTCCAGGGCCACAGATCAACTGTGTTACCAATGATAATTTGATTATTAGTGTTTACAATGCCTTAAATGAGCCATTCCTTCTTTCTTGGTAAGCTTCAATAACCCCTCTGATTTCTTTGCCGTCTGTTCTTCATTGATTTCATATCTTTACTGATTTCTGTTTACTGTATCTTTTTATTTATTGCGGGCATTTGTTAGTTTTGTACTCCTGTAATGAGTGCGCCAGATCTAAATTGCATTCTTTATGTTTTTTCATAATGACGATTTTGTCCCTGTACACTTGGTCTTTTGAGTTAGTGTAATAAGAATGATAATTAAAATACAGGATAAAAAGGGTTCTTTTTCCCTTTACTATTATTATATTCTTTGTGGGGTGTGCTTAAAAGGGTTGTAACTTTTGCCTTTTTGACCATTTTGTTAAGGGATCTTAGTTCTTAACAGGAATATTATATTGCTAATAGAGCATACTTCTTGCACAATTAATGACGGTTTAATTAGCTGCTATAACAAGTGTTTTTTGAATGTTTTTGTTCATTTTATATTTATTCTCTCATTTTTTTGTAACGCAGTGGTTAAAAATTCCTCTAGAGCTACCACATTATGTTGCTAATCATGGATCAAAATTCAAAATCAGTTCTTTGGCTAGAATTTGATTAAAAAGTGGTGCACTATATGCTTAGTCCTTGACTGTCGTATTGATTAGTATCTTAACTGGTGGCTGCATATTTATTAAACACGGTATATACTACTGGCCCAGAACATTAGTGATCGATGTCTTCTTGCACTTCAATGTTAATTTTGTACGTGTAGTACATCCGAGACAATAATTCAGAATTTGGTATGGCATGGGTTATATCAGGGACCTTAACTTTATTATTTTAGTACTTTTCATTTACTTAGCTGCCCTATGCTTTCATAAATCTTGCTTCTTTCTAAAATAGTTATTTATTATTAGTATTACTTGTTTGTTTTGTCGGTGAATTTGTTCAAAATCACCCTAGTCCCATCAAGGGCATAACTTTCACGCCGATACTACATGATTTTACCATCCTTAGTGAAAACTAGTACTTGCATAAAATCCGCAAAAGTTACTTTCATAATCGAATGTCTTTTTTACTTCACAAGGCTTAATCACAGAGATTATAATTTGCTTGCCTATTACTTAAATATTATTAGTTACTAGTGAAATGATTAGTTTTTCATCAAGGTTAGACATGTTCAACTCAGCTAATTATCTCACAACTACTATTTTAAATTCATGAAGCTGTGTTTGTACAAACCAACTGCATCTATATACTTTTACTAAGATGTTATATCACCAAGTGGACTGATGAAGATATTACACATAAAAACCAATGTTTTCGTTCTAGTTTTTTAACCCTCCTCTATGTCTACAAATTGTCATTTCAAGAGCTACTATTAGGCTTTAAACATAAGCTAAAGAAACTAATCTTTACAAGTCTTATTATTCCTCTGTAGGAATGGCTTGCAGCATAGAAGAAACTCATGGCAGGATGGTGTTTACGGAACCAACTGCCCCATCCCACCGCGACATAACTTCACTTATATGCTCCAAGCTAAAGATCAGATAGGTAGTTTTTTCTACTTCCCATCACTTGGTATGCATAAGGCTTCTGGAGGCTTTGGTGGCATCAAAATCTACAGCAGAAACCGAATCCCCGTACCTTTTCCTCAACCTGCTGGTGACCACACAGTACTTGCTGGAGATTGGTTCAAGCGAAGCCACAGGGTATGCGAACCAAATATAGTTCTTTTTGCCGTGTTTATTAGTATAAGAGATTTTTGCCTGAACACCTGAACAAGTGTATGACTAAAATTCTTTTTGGCCTTTATAGCAATTGAAATTAGTCTTGGATAGCGGTCACGCCCTTCCTTCCCCTGACGGTCTTCTCATTAATGGTCAAGGGTGGAATGGATACACATTTGCAGTAAATCAAGGTGCTAATGAACAAAATTTGCCCTTTTAAAGTGCAATTATTGATTGTGCATTATGAGTATTTCTGTGTTCTGATCTCGTTTGTCATAAATATGTTTTCAGGCAAGACATATAGGTTCAGGATATCGAATGTTGGACTCACAACATCCATCAACTTTAGAATCCAGGGACATACAATGAAACTAGTAGAAGTAGAAGGATCACATACACTCCAGAACACCTATTCTTCCCTAGATGTTCATTTGGGACAGTCCTATTCTGTCTTGGTTACTGCTAATCAGGCTCCAAAGGATTATTACATTGTTGTTTCTTCGCGCCTCGCCTCCCCAGTACTCACCACTACTGCCATTCTCCACTATAGTAACTCGTTTACCAAAGTTTCTGGTCCTCCTCCCGGTGGACCAACCATTCAGATTGATTCATCCCTCGCCCAGGCCAGATCATTACGGTAAATATTTAGTTCTAGTTTGTAATTTATGCTGCATCGTCTCTAAAGTTGAGAACAGTGTCAAATTTCATTCAAGTATTTGTTAATTTTTTGATGTTCAAATCCAGTTGGAACTTAACTGCAAGTGGACCAAGGCCAAATCCCCAAGGTTCATACCACTATGGAATGATCAAGGTTGCGCGAACAATTGTGCTTGCTAACTCAGCCCCATGGATTAATGGCAAGCAAAGATATGCCATCAACAGTGTCTCATTTGTACCTGGAGACACTCCATTAAAACTTGCTGACTACTTCAATATTGGGGGAGTCTTCAATCTTGGTAGCATGCCTGACAAACCCAGCTATGGAAATGGTTATCTTGCGACTTCTGTCATGGCAGCTGACTTCCGATCTTTTGTTGAGATTGTGTTCCAAAACTGGGAGGACAGCGTTCAGTCATACCACATTGATGGCCATGCTTTCTTTGTTGTTGGGTAAGTCTAGTTTTAGTAATTTCTTCTATTTTAGTACCAAGTTAATCGCGTTTCCTTAAACTTTTCATCATGTTCCCAATTATTGGGATTAACAGGATGGATGGTGGGCAGTGGACACCAGCTAGTAGATCGCAATACAACTTGAGAGACACGGTTGCTCGCAGCACTACTCAGGTTTGTAATAATAAACTTTGTCAAATTTTATGAGTTTTAAGAAAGATTAGTGGTTGGTCCGAAAAAAAAAAGTTGCTTTACTTTCTTAATCTAAAAGTGATTTTCATAAAACATCCTAATCAAGAACCAAGAAAATGGGATTTTTAATTTTTTAATTTTTTTTTTTAATTTTTTCCTGATGGTATTTGGTTGGGTGCAGGTGTACCCCAAGTCATGGACAGCAATATACATGGCTTTGGACAATGTGGGAATGTGGAACATAAGGTCGGAAAACTGGGCAAGGCAGTACTTAGGCCAACAGTTTTACCTACGGGTATACTCCCCTGCACATTCATGGAGAGATGAGTATCCAATCCCAAAGAATGCTCTTCTTTGTGGTCGAGCAACAGGTCGCCACACTCGGGCTCTTTGAGTTACCATGACCACCATAACATGGTCTGTCACGAGAGGGTGACAAGAACTGCTTATGCAGATTGAAAGAGTGATTTATCCGGCGAAGATAGTTGTGAGATTTCAACTGAGCAATGAGCAATGTATGTTAATTTCCACTTGTTAATTTCGTTGTTATTCTTAATTCAGTGTTTCGGTATATTGTTTAAGCTATGATTTTTTCGTTAGATAGAACAATTTGTATTATGGTCACAAATTCAATGTTCGGAACTACTTGTTCCTATTTACTAGCACAAAGAAAAAATATCCCATTTTCCGCAAGCTATGGCTCTTTTTTTCCCCTTCTTTTTTCCCTTTCTGTTGAGGTTTATATTTTTAAGAATCAGAGCCTAATGAGTAATGGTATAGATCAGATTTACATGCATTTCACTGCACTTAAATCTTACTGTCAAAGGTATTAGTGATTGTTTGGTTCGAGGACACTTGGTGCATTTCATGTGTTTGGTGTGTTTAGAAACTCAAATGCACTTTAAAATCTTGATTGTCTATAAGCAATTTATTCCGAACACTGCTTATTTAACTACAAACGCAACTTCACATTGGTGCGTTTAAAAGTTCAAATACACTCAACACTACCATGGTAAGTAATGAAAGAAAGCCGGTGTCAGCAAGGTTATTAGACTCGGATCGGACCGCTGGTCAGACCGGTAAAAACCGAAATTGGTCCACACCTTGACCCGGTTTAGACCAATTAAGCCGTTTAGACCAAAATCGCTTAGACCGATCCGACGGTTCAACCTAACAATGTTGATTTTGAGATGCTTCACGATGAAGTTCAACTAGAAAATATCAATTACTCAGTCGGTTTCATCAGATCTCTCTCCAATTTCACCACCATTTAGCAGTAATTGTCATTTCCCCCAATCTCTCTTATATATATATATATACACACGTATATATGTTATATCTGATTGGGAAATTTGTTAATTTTGAAGGGTTTAGATAGATTATGGCTAGTAAAAAAGGGTTATCAGGTACGGGCGTCCATAGGAACAGAGGCGGTGGATCTCAATTCCCAATTGCCATTCTTATCTTCTTCTCACTACGCGCGCCATTGGTTTTCTTCTCACTACCACAACTTCAATCGGTCAGTATGAAAAATTATTAATCTGGATACATTGTGGTTTCATTTGACGTTTTTGTGATTAACACTTGAGTTCAATTGGTTTAGGTTGATCAGTTGAACTTAAGAGTATTTTTGTGGATTCTAAGTTATTTATATAAGACTATAAGAGTACACACACACATATATATATATATATACACACACAGTGAGGATCAGGTCCGGACTCCCGGACCTGACCAAAATCCGGACCCGGAAATTTTTTTTTTTTTTTTTTTTTTTGCAAAACAGTTAATAAAAAATATATAATGATTTTTGGTATTGAAAAAAATTATTAAAACAGTGTTTTGGGTTTGATTTGGATACATATAACAAATAGTGTTATACCGACTGTATAACACTGTTTGTTATATGTATCCAAATCAAACACAAAACACTGTTTTAATAATTTTTTTCAATACCAAAAATCAATATATATTTTTTATTAACTGTTTTGCAAAAAAAAAAAAAAAAAAAAAAAAAAAAAAAAAATTCCGGGTCCGGATTTTATCAGGTCCGGAGGACCTGATCTTAACCCTATATATATATATATATATATATATATAGTTCCAATCCTTGTTAATATTAGTTACAAATAGATAGATTGTTCATGTTCAGTTATGAACATGGTTTAATATCTTTTTTTTTTTTCGTATTAATTTAGTATTTATTTAAATTTTATAAAGTAAATATTGTACACATAGGTTTATTTATTTATTTATTTTTTAGATAAATTGATTAATTTTACATATTTATTAAATATTATATATAATATATAATAATTAATACATTTAATTATTAATTATTTATTACATATTAATGACGTCATTTGGTCAATAATAGTTTGATGTTAAATCAATGATTTATTTATCCGATATTTTTTTGATTGGATGACCGGTCCGAATTTGAAAATCGTAGTGTCCAGACTCTGCAATTTCTTTTGGCTGTTAGAATTCTGAAACGGCAGTATGGTAATTTGGGTATTTCATGTCCATGAGTTGTCTTTGTACGTCATGGGCATGCACCGCAGAACTAGCAAACGAGTGGCCAGCCAGCCAGCAAGCCAGCCAACCAGCCTCACTGATTGATTTCACGCAGGTCTAACCCCAATGATTTAGCATGTGCCTGCCTTAATTTAATTGGCACAACTAAATCACATATCTAACATTTTGAAACGGACGGATTATTAATTTTTAACTAGAATTGAGAATTATTCTGACTGATAAATGAATCGAATTACAAAAACACTAAAGTTGAAGTGATATTTATTTTAATTTTAAATTAAAATTCGAAACTCGAGTTGAAACTTGAGAGAATATAATTTTTTTAAAAAGTATATAAAAATAAATCAATTTGAACAGTTTTTTAACACTAGTAACAAAAAAGAAAGTCGTCGTCGTTGTGATAACTCTATACACAAATTTTAATAGTTTGTTTTCACCCATTAACGCAAACCAAATATTCTGCATGAAAAGATCATAAAACTGGGAAAAAGGTTCCGTAAAATGAAAAATCCCAAACTAAGAGAAGAAGGCTGATTGAAAAAGAGGGAGTGTTAAAATTTGAAAACTAATATTTATTGTAAGACAAAAATTACTATCAGAATTTTGTTTAAAACTGTTAGTTGTTTTGGGACTAATTTTTTTTTTGTTTTGTTTTGGTTAGGTAAAGTCTTTCTTCAGACTGATTTGCTTACCTTCAAATGGGCTCCCAAGAGACCTTACATAGTTAAGGTAGAATATTGCCACAACTATATGGGCTGCTCTAAGCCCTTATTATGAGGGCCTTGAATTTCTCGTTTTCCAGTTTTTGTTTCCTAAAGATTCTGAAAACAATTAGTATTTGTTTGTTAACCTTTCAAAAAAAAAAATTTGCTCGAAAAACCTTTTTATAATTGTATATTAAGAACTTAGAAAACTTGAGAGAAACGAAAGGAGAAGGAAATAAAATCTAAAATTTATTAGAGCTTTTTTAACCATTAGTACACTGTATTTAACATTGTTCTTGAGATACATGGTCTTACGATTTTGCAGAGACCTGTATTTTAGATAAACAGTAATCCAGGCCTGGTCACTACGATCTTTTTTATTTTTTTATTTTTTTATACTTATTTTTATTTTCTCCCTCTGCATTTACAGTCTTAATGAAAAACTATGAACAACTAATATCTATTGTGCTAATAATTCTCATGATAACAAATTTTAATACATTTCATGAACAGTTTAGGCCTACCATTTCATATTATGGCATTAGAATAAATAAAATAACATTACAAAATCCCTAACTCTGCTGTTTTATGAATTGTGTCCGTTTTAAGGAAGACAAAAGCTTTGTCCAAACGTATTATATAGATTTAAAAAGAAAAGAAAAGATAGATAAGTGATTTTGTATTTTGAAACCAATAAGAAGCAAAATACATAGGCTTTTTGAAAGCGCGGGGATTGAAACTAGCACCAATTTGAAATTAGGAAAATAATTTACCATAAAAGGCCGACTTTTGTTTTCGATAGATACATCAAGCAATTATTCATATATTTTTATTAATTTATAGATTACGTCATTAATATGTTAGAAACAACAATCGATATACTTTTATTACAATATATAGGACTTTGAAATTAACCACTTCATATATTTCAAATTATAAAATTATTATTGACTTCTGAGAATCAATTTGAGACATTTTCAAACCTAAAATTGAGATCATTCATTAAAAAATATAAAAAAATAAATCTTACAATGAATAATATTTTTTAAATAGTTGATAATATTTATCATTGTATTGATTAAAAATTACAGTAATTCATGTCAATTTTGAGTTTAAAAATATTTTAAGTTAATTTTAAAAAAGTCAATAATAATATTATATTTTGAATTACAGAGAGTATTTCTCAAGATTTTAGATTCCAAGTCAACAAAAATAAAATAAAATTTGGGGATGTTTCCTAGTGCTGGTTCTTTTGCTATTTTTGGTTACAAAATAAGAATTTCATTCAACAAGTGATGGATTACAATATCACACCATGCATGTACGTACAGCCCACACATATATTAGCTATGTATATGCCACATTCAACACTGCCACCCTGCCTATCATAAACAAGTCATCAGGAACAAGACTTTGTCAAGTTTGTACAACAAAAGGGTCTCATCTTGTTTTACTTCTGGACTTTCTAGTCATAAATTTTTTTTGACCTTTTTTTTACCCATAATAATATATATTTATTGAGGACACACTAGTACTATTAAATATTATAAAAAAATTTGATATTTTTTAATATTAAAATTTATTATTTGAAAACAATGACATGAGTAAGAACAAGTTAAAAATCAAATAGGATTCTTATTTTTGGATACAAAAAGTAATCAGCTCCATATAATGTCTCATTTTCTAATATTGTTGGATGATTTTTCTCTCATTTTCTTTTTTTTTATTAGAGACTGTCTTTTCTAAATATATTTAACCAAAGTAACTGGAAAAAAACGGTTTTAATTGAGTTCGAAAATTTTAAGTTTTTTTTAGACATGGGAACCCATTTATCAGCATAACTTAAAATTTATCAGCATAAATTAGTCAAAAATAGATAAGTTGGAGCTCGAATCGAGCTTTAAAAGTAGCCAAACTTCTTGATTAAATGTTTAATTTAATAGTATAATAACATGATAGTAAAATTATGATGATAAATTTGAATCTTGCTAATTATTTTTTTCTTTTTTACTCTACCATTTTGTACCAATTTAAATGGAAGAGAATTATTTATAAATTTTCCCTCACATTTGCTTTTCAATTTTTTTGTTTGTTATAGGATCATGTGACCCTAGTCCCTAATGACACCTTGCAGATGTGAAATGCCCATGCTTAGATGTGGTAATATATTTTTCAAAGGGAATTGATATTTTTGATATAAAAATTTAATATTTCTTCCCATGAATAGTAAATAAGTCCGATATTTATGTAAGAGAGAATCATGTAAAAATATTATTTTTTTATGTGAAAATATCGGTTTCCTATTTTATATTATCGAATAATTGGGTTCGGATCACAATTTATATTATCAAAACAAAAGTTGAGAAATTAAACTCTAACTCGAACATTTCACCTCATGTAGTAATTTAATTAACTATTATTATTATTATTATTATTAAAACGAAAGAGGTTGGTTACTCCATAAGAATTAAATAGAATAGGTAATACTCATTACTAATCTATTTCTTTTTCTTGTTTTTATTATTCATTTTTATTAATTCCCATTTCATAAAAATGGTGCTTCTTCATGTTTTAAATTATTTTTTTAAAAATTCTAAGTTTCAAGTTTCTTCTTGTTTTAGACCTTAGCTAGCTAATTTAATATCAAGTGAATTAATTGGATATATTGACGGGCAACCGGAGGCCGAAAAAAGTTGAGAAATTTAGACCTCGTCAAGAACCTTGAAAAGTTCTTCATTCCTTATAATCTCATCACATATGCAGCTGGTTAATTCTTGGATATTGGAAACATAGCCCACTCATTTTGAATCTGAATACTTGTATCAATTAGAATTTGTCCATTTTGATGAGTTAAAAATTGTGCATTTAGACGGCTTTCAAATCACAAATTCACCGTACTAAAGATGTAGCGATGACGTTATGACTTAAAAGTCGCGTCTATGAGTTTAAAAAGTTACAATTAAAATAAGCTAATTTAAACAAACAAGATATTTGGACTCGAAGCGCCAAAAGCTCTAAAAATTCCAAACCAACAAACATGCAATTAATTCCAGATATGTGATTTTATTAGGCAATTTACACCCACAATCTAACTAACCTATTTACACCCATAAAGTAAAGAAATTTATACCTCGTCAAGAACATAGAAAGGTTCTTCATTCCTAATGATCTCTTCACATATGCAGCTGGTTAATTTCTGGATATTGGAAACAAAGCTCACTCATTTTGAATATGAGTACTTGTAGTAAATAGGGCTTATTCGTTTTGATGCGTTAGAAAAATACGTTTAGACAATATTTAAGTCCTAAAGTCACTATATTAAAAATATAACTATGGGTTTATGGCTTAAAAGTTGCGTTTGTAAGTTAGAAAGACTTGCACTTGAAATAAGCTGATTTAGACGAACAAAATATTTAGAATCGAAATCCCAAAAACTCTAAAAACTCTAAACCAAATATACACTGTGTTTTTATTCGGCAATTTACACCCACAATCTGAACTATTTACCTTGACTTTTTTCACTAAATTTCTTCCCATCTTCAAATAAATATTAAAGTGAATGTGGACAATTCTCTTAGCTCATCCCTTCTCCCCAAATACTCTTGTAGATAACAATTGAGAGCAGCAAATTTGTCTTCAATTCACCTAAAATTTGTCCTCTACATCTAAAATCTCATCTCTAACAAGGTATAATCTGTTCTCATTCCACCAAACTTCCTTTAATATTTTCCACTTTTGTGATGTCACACCTCACAACACTTGTCCATCCGTTCATGCATCCCTTGAGGAAGAATATCCCCCATTTCGAAACTGCTTCCTCCAAACAATTTCATTAAAGAGTGCCCATATCTGCAAAGTAGCAATTTTTGTCCTTAAATAAGAATAGCTTCTATGGACATGTCACATGAAATTAGGCTACTTAGAGCGGATCGGTCTCGCTGACCTTTCTTAGGCTCGTTTGAGTTCGACTCGTAAAGAATTGAGTTAACAAACTCGATCACATTTTTGAGCACGTCATCATAACTGGCTCAGATATTTTAATCAATTAAATTTAAATTAGTAGAAGATGTCAAATTGTTCAAGCTCAACTATGGAACTTTTTTAAATTTTAAGTTAATTAAATCGACTCATTAATCAACTATATAATTAAAAGTACAAATTTGGTTTCACAAAGTTTTAGTTCAACTTTTTTTTTTCTGTACAAATTAGTATAAGTACTATCCAAAATTGCAACAATTAAATAGTACTATCTAAATTTGTAAAATATTCAAAAGAAACCCCTACTTGTTAGGAAAAAGGAAGATAATTTTTATTTTTATATTTCTAATAGAAAAATTAACTTCTAAAAGAATTTTTATTTTTGTTCTACCAATTTTATTACAAGATTTATTATTGTAAATTTATGTAAGATAATATATCTTAACAAATTTTATGCAGGATGGTGCTATTATTACAATTTTATTAAGATACCTAAAAGAATCTCTTAACATATCACGCGATTTATTTTACTAATATCAGTCGTGAATTTTATTATAAAATTAATGTCCTAACTATATTACATTCATTAAACTTGGAAATTCTACCAATCACACAATTATTGTATTAATAATATATGTGAATTTTTTAAAACATAATAATTGTAAAATTACTTTAAAAATTATACTGAATTTATTACTAAGTGATTGTCATAATTAAACTAAAACTTATTATACCTTGAGTTTTATACTTCTATTCGGATAGAGTTTTAAGCAAATTTTGTCAGTATAAGTACTAATATAGAATTTCATTACAAACTTAAATACAATTTAAATAATTATTTTCTCATAATCATAACTAAATAAATATGCACTCCATCCAAATATTTAACTTAATAATTGATCGGATGAACCTATAATATATAATTTAATAACTTATTATTTAAATAAATATTTAATAATTTAATAACTATAATTTTCTTCTTAAAATCTTAATTAAATATTTATCTATTTAATAATATAATAAATCATTATCCATGCTCGTGTCGCATAGAGTCGGTGAGCTTGTATAATAAAACAGATCAAACTTAAAATTTAATTTAAATAGGTTTCTTTGTACAGAGTTGAGTTTGTGCAATCATAAGCTCGGCTCGATCAACTCATATACACGTGTAAACTCAACTTCATATTTACAAAGAAAAATCTCTAAATTCTAGTCGTTAGAGTGACTATAAGTGTCTTATTGATAGGTCTGGCAAGATACAGTTATGAGTTGGTTTTGGTTTACAAAATTTGATTATAGTTCCATTTAAGAACTAAAACCACATTATCTATTTTTAATATGAGTTGTGTGAGTTGGAATCATATAGTTATGGGACAAATATAGGTCAACTCATATTTTAAATTTCAAGCTTACCATTATTATGGTCCAATTAAATAAATTATTTATGATATTTAATTTCTATATTCTTTCACCTTCTATCTCTAATGCTTTATATGTTCTTCCTCCCTCTAAAATTTTTAGATGTTCTCTCTCTAAAATTTTTGTACACTTACTTTATCTAAAAATTCTTCTACGCTCAATTTTTTTTATATACTTTTTTTCCCTCTCTCTCTCTCTAAAAATTTTATACTATCTTTCTCAAATTTTGTACTATCTCTCAATATATTTCTTGAATGCGAAAACACGGAAAAAAACAGCGAATTAAATGCGCACCAGTGTTAAAAACACATCCACAAAATACCCTTATGTAACTATAACTCGATTAATTTAGGGGTATATATGAACAAAAAATATATTCTTAAAATTTAAAAATTTTATAAGTAAAACTCCTTTTATAAATTGGAACTTGGAAAAACATAAGAGGATAATTTTGAAAAAAATACGAGGATAAAATAATCAGGATCACTTTAAGGAAGAGGAGAAAAAAACTGGACGAAAAAAAAGAAGAAGAAAACAAAGAAGGGAAATAAAAAGCAGTCGAAAGCTACTGAAATTGGGAAGCAGGAGTACAACGCTTATTCAGCGAAAGTTGCTGGACAGCAGGCAAGTGGGCACTTTTAGTACAACAAGTAATAATCTGGGTTGAAATATGGTTAATCAGTTTGGGATTATATTTTTTCTTAAGATATGAGATCGAATAAAATTTGACCTAAATAATAAAAAATAGTTAATCAACCCAAACAGTTCTAATTAATTTGAGTTGATCCAACCGATTATAACTTATATTGTCAGGTCTACTTATTGAAGCCAAGCCGGACCATCGTGATGCCTATATAATTGGAAAACATGTCACGATCTTGGTTGGGAGCACTAAAATCATTTACACCTCTAGTTAGAAAGTTGTAATGCCTTATGAGAAGTGTAATGATTTTTGCATATGAACTTATTTATTCCTCTGAATTCAAACCCCTATTAATTTACAAAAGGTGAACCCTAAAATACAACCGCTATACTACCAATTTGTTTCTAAATAAAGTCAGACCATCCTGATGCGAATTAAAAAAAAAACATGTCAAGATTTTGAATCGATCAATTATAAATTTAAACTCGAATCCATATTTTAAAAAGTAAACACTAAATTCCAACAGGTACACCACCAATGACTATGAGCGTCTTGCTAGAGTCAAACAATTGTACAATTTATTGGGAAACATGTTGCAATTTCTACTAGACTTAATATCATTTACACGTATAAACTCAAATCAATATTTATAACGACAAATACTAAATCCAAATGGTTTAACCGCCAATGAGAATCTTATATTAAATTGTATTATCGTGATCTTTATTGGCAAACATGTGTTGATTTCACATCTAAACTCATCCATATGCAAAGGTAAACCTTAAATCCATCACAAAAGGGAAACAACCAATAGGGTCTTTTCATAGCCAGACCTTCTTGATGCCTGTTAGGGAATGTGTCGTGATTTCGACATATGGGTTTACTCATTTACACATCTAAAATATATTTGCCAAATATATCTTACATCCATATTGTTACTAAGTTTGAAAAACCTCTTGTGACCCTTCTTTTTGATTATAAACAATGGAATTGTCCATTATGATACATAAAAAAATAATAGATTTGAAAGGACTGCATAGCATCTGAGGTTGCATTAATCGAGGATACACGACAGAAAGAATTGTTCTATTTCTAAACTTTACCTTCAACAAGCGTAGATTTATTTCAAAAAATTCCTTCTATCCCGATCTTATTAAATGGATACTGAAAAACATGTCACGTTTTCCCTTGAGTAAACTCATTTATACCTCTAAAATAAAATTCATGTTTCCAAAGATAAAACTTAAATCGCAATGAGCATCTTGCTAAGTCTAATTGTCATAATGTTTTTTGAGAAACATGTTGCAATTTTGACTAAAATCAAATAATTTAAATCTCTAAAATCAACTCTATATTTGTAAAGCTAAATTCTAAATCTCAAAGTATACTACCAATGAGTGTCTTTCATGAATTGAACCCAAACGTGTCACAGTTTCAGATTGATCCGCTCATTTACACCTCTAACTGTCATCCATATTAGCAAAAGAATGTCAACCATTATACCACCATTTGCATATTTAGACTCAAGTCGATATTTGGAAAAAGTAAATCCGGAAGACCAATGATTACAACCTCAATAAAGGTTCACTAGAGTCGAATAATCTAAATGGCCATAGGGAAATATGTCACAATTTCAGATATGCTACTTCAACTCATTTATATATACCCATAAACCTAAATCTATATTTGGAAAGGTGAACCTTCAATCCCAACAGTTACACCACCGGTGAGAGTCTTTCTAAATTAGGTTGACCCATCATGGCACCTATTGGGAAACGTGTCACAATTTTGGAGAATCGCGACAATATCATTTTGACGTTGTAACGTGTCAAGACTCGTCATGCCATAATTGATCGCGTCAAGGTGATTAATTTGAACAATGGTATGTTAAAAAGTCTTCTAGTGTGTTGAATAACGTATGTCCGTATTACCGGCAGCTACGGTTTCCATGAAAGGATGAGTAATTTTAGGGTTTATGGTATGTTTCCTCCTTACGAGCATTATGTCATCTATAGTTTTATAATACCGACTTTCTACATCATGCTTTTTGTTTGATATACATGAGTGAAATTATTTCTAAGAAAATTATGTATATTATGAATATTTATGTTGATTATTTGATCGTCAGTTACGTAAACAAGTATTAGTGATAATTTTGTTGGAGAGATGTGTAATAAGTGAGACGCTCCTATAATTTTTACCATTTCATGTATTAATAAGTTTCGCAATTGTAATTCAGCATAAATTTATCGCAATACATAACATAACTATTATATATATATATTATAATAAATAATGATTATTTAAAATTTAGTTTCTAGTAATTCTAAAGTTGGTTCTTCTGTCTTATAGCATATTTGATTTCATATGTTTGTAAGTTAACTTAATCTAGAGGTCTTTTCCAAATAGATTCATTAATCTAGACTTAAATTATATAACTATATATTAACATATATATGTATATATATAGATAGATAAAAACTTATACCTAAAGTATATATTTACAAATAATTTTTATTAATATATTAGGAAATGTAAAGTTGTGCTGATAGCCTATGGTAAAAGCATTCACTTGCTTGATCATTTGTTTAGGGGTTTGAATCTCAACCTCATATCCCCGTACTTAGAAAATGAAAATACATACACACACATATAAGAAAAAACAAGTAAAAATATGTTTTTTTTAAAGTTCTTAAATATGTAGAAATTAGAAGATAATATTACCAATCTTCTATTATTTTTCGAGTGCCCCTTTGTAACAATTACAGTGCCCTCGATCATGTTTTATAGTCCTTCCGTTGCCTTTTACTTGTCTTTTTAGTGTGAAATTTATTTTTTTAATTTATCGTTTGTGAATTTTAAAAATAATTAATATCTTAGTTTATTATATTATCCTTACATTAAATATTAAATTGTTTATTTTTCATCATTTTCAATGAATTTTGAAGAGCAATATTGAGATTGTATACTAATTTTAATCAATCAAACAAAACAATAATTGTATTTCTTAATTTTTGTGTTTTCTCCTACAACTTCAAGTAGAAAGGAACAGAGGGAATATGTTCTTTTGTCTATAAAATCGGAGACTGTTTTGATATCACACCATGGGAAAGTAAATTCATTAATTCTTATGAACGCCAAAATCTGTCCGCTCGCCGAATCACCAAACAACGAAGTTAAACCCGCACAGTAAACAAACAATCATACCAAAAAGCTTGACGGTCGGGGCCGCTGATGGATAGTTCCAATGTGATAATAAGTATAGGCCAGAAAACATCAACAATGGAGGTTCGTAATTACTTTAGTGCATAAAAGTAGATAAAGTGTATGTGTACCTGGAACCTGAATTATGGATGTGTATTTATAACTTGACCACCCCTCCCCAATTAGACTAGGAGTCCTATGTAAAGATAACTGCAAATCCCCTGACTGAATAGAATTTAACTTCTTCAGAAATAGAAAGTCAAATAAAACAAAAAAGCCAAAGTCACCTGGGACTGTAATCCCTCTTGAACGTCAAATCCCCATTAGGATATTTCGCCACATGGCATGGGTCCTACCGAATCTCCCAAACCCATTAAACCACACCCCAATATTGTTCCCCACTCTCTTATTATAATAAACTTAAAATAAGAGAATACAAAAAAACTGATCAACAATTAATACATTTCTGTTACTGAAACCAAACCATAACCCCCGTATGCCACATGCTTGACCGGGACCCACCACTGCCATCATTACATCATAAATAAGGAAACGTGTTCAGCCGGTCTGTCACCTCATAAGTCTTCTCCCCCAAGAATACAAACCGCCACTTCTCACCCATACATTCAAAATTTTCTTGGAGAGCTCAAGTGTTACTGCCCTCTTCCCACTGTACGACAATCTTCTCCGGCTACATTACATCAAACCATAGTACCATCGCTCAACCATGTCTGGCAATCATTCTGCCCAACCCATCTCCTCCCTTAACCAAGCCCTCACTGCAACCACCTCCACCATTCAAACCCCAGTGGCAATATCAGCCACTAACACCATTCCATGAGAACAACCCAACCAACCCATCACCGCCGCCACCATTGCCTCCTCACTTCCAGCCACCCCTTCCCCTTCAAACGAAGGCACTCCATCTCCCGTGTTAGGCAAAGCTTAAATTATAGAGATGAGGATTCGGGAACAGTACCAATCGAAAAAAGCCTACTCTCATATCAACACTCATTCATCTACAATAAATCGCGTGCTACCCCACCTCTGACGCCAGTACCAAATACCAGATGAGTACGAAGTCCACGCACCAAACCTCTCAGAAAGGATGTACTGGCGCTCAAGGGGTGAATACGTCACCGTCCTCATATACGCGTTGAAGTATGGGGTACGATTCCCACTCCATGAGTTCATTTCATCCTTCTTATGCTTTGTGGAGATCAGGTTTGCACAACTGGTGTCGAACTCGTACATTCATCTTATTCGCTTCATCGCCTTCTGCCACGAGTGTGGAGTCGAACCATCTCTTGACTTCTTCTTCACTATGTTTACCCTAGGTCAGTCAAAGGAACAAGGTTACCGCCAACTAAACAAACAACCGGGCCAACGCGTGTGGAGGAAGACCCCATCCAGCAAGAAAAGGTGGCATGCTTACTGGGTCTTCATCAAAGGCCCCAACACCCACTTGCTCCTGAACTGGGGCGAACCCTCAAAGACCACCTTTGGGTTCGACACCACTCCCCAGGATTGGGCTGAAGAGTTCAAAGCTTTCTACTCTAATATGTCGAAGGTAGACTAATCTTTAAACCTATTGACTGACCAATCTTGGCTCTTCGACCACAAACGTAAGTCCTAGACTCCATATGGTATAGTATATACAAAAAATATTTGATTTTGATTCTTATTAATCTTCATATGTCTTGTAGTAACAATCTTCAAACCGCAGCCGATCGCCCAGATCGGATCCCAGCCGCCCCTCGAAGCCACACAAACCGAAAATATCCCCAAACCAACCACCGAAACAGCCCTCGATCACAACTAACCAATAGAGGAGCCGATTGCGGTAGAACCCATTTACCGTCATTCTAGTGCCGAAGTCTGCACCGGCACCGAAAAGCGTATTGGAGCTGAGTGCTGACGAAAAAAGAGCGCTGTTGAAAAAGAAAAAACGAAGACTGGTGAAAGCAGCGACAAAAACCTCTTCTACAGCATCAACCCTTTCCACCGAACCTCCCCAAAACATCACTCCCGAACCCAACCAACTAACAACTAAAACTGAACCCTGACAACCGACACCAAACGAACCCACACTCAACAAAAGAATAAGGCCCGAAGAGCCAACACCGAACCCCCTCCCAAAAGAATATATATAGAAATAAGTCCAACATACGTTGAACCTTCCCAAAAAACACCATATTCCCAATAGCCTCCGAACCACAACAGAGAACCCCTCCTTCGACCACTGTCTGGCCCAAAAACATGCGGCGACTTTCCCTACGAGCTCTTTGATGCCTTCGTCCTTCCAAGGGACAAGGAGAGATTTAAAAAACTCACCCCCGAGGAACTCGTCATCACCAGTGTTATCCATGAGGGTCATGTAAGTATAACACACACCACTTCTTCTTATATTTTCATCATCTAGACAAACTAATTATAACGTTTATTCTTTTAGGCTCTAGTTACCTTCGGTCGGTTGTTAAACAACCTCACTGCAATATCCGCCAAGGAAAAGAAGTTGGAAGTTGATGTCGAACGCCTCCTAGATGAAGTTCAAGCCCTAAAGTCCGATTTGAAGAAAGAGCAGGGTCAACACGTTGATACCCTGTTCAAATCTCAAAAGCTGATACGCCAGCTGAATATATTAAAATGGCAATTTTTTGAACTGACCGAAGAAAGGAAGAGGTTCTTGGAAGATCGGGTCGGACTGAAGGATGAGAATGAGGAATTGAGGAAGTTCGTGACGGTCCTCAAGGGGTAGCTTCGAAATATGCACATCTGAATAAAGAATCTAGTCAAGGGCGCTTCAGAATTAGAGAAAGAATTGAAAGAACTTCGAGACCAAGGCCCACCGATCTCCGAAGCTAGCAAACAGAAAATCATTGATGAACTAACATGCAAATGCGAAAATAAAGGTCACCGACTTCGACCCCCTACTTTTTGGCTTCTTTGACGATGAGGGTGAAGGATCCGAGTGCGAAGAAGACCCCCCATCTGCCCTATAACTATATATACTTTACTTTTCCCCTTTCTTCTTTTTATTTTTGTTATTTGAAAGTGTATGACATCCGATGTACAAAGAATTAATATAATAAATTTTTTTGTAAGTATGAGTCATCTAACAAAAAATTGACTTCATTAATAATGTGATAAGTCTACAAATCCACCGAAATTACATAACTATAAAATTTAAATTATATATCGCATTGGTAATATTTCTGAAGTCTTCTAGCATGCCAAGTATTCTTAACATTCACCCCATCCATAGTCCAAAGTTGATAGGTCCCAAGTTTTGGCACACTGATGACTTTATATGACCCCTCCCAGCTGTAGGCATAAGTTTTTTCGTATTCTGAGGAGTAGAGGCCTCAACTTCTCGAAGTACCAAATCGTCGACCTCGAACCTTCTTTACTTAACACTTTGATTGTAATGGCGAACAGTCCCCCGCTGATTGATAGTCAACCTTATCATTGCCGGATCCCGAACCTCATCTAACAAATCCAAGTTCAGCTGAAGACCCTCATCATTGTATAACTCCTTATATTGGTTAACTCGAAGAGTAGGAGATCCGATCTCTACTGGTATAAGGGCATCGATACCATATGCCAACCGAAAAGGGGAATCTCCCACAGTGGTCCAAGAAGTGGTTCGATAAGACCACAAAACACTAAGCAGCTCATTCGGGCATCTACCCTTGGCCTCATCTAACCTTCTCTTGGTGCCACTAAATAAATTTTGGTTTGTTACTTCTACTTGACCGTTTGATTGAGGGTGGGCTACCGACACTGTACAATGTTGGATATTCAAATCTTTTAGGAACTCCTCAAACTTAGCTCCCACGAACTGACGCCCGTTGTCAGATACCATAGCTACTGGAATCCCAAATTGAAACACCACCTACTCCTTAAAAAATAGCAAGCAATCTTGCTCAGTAATCATCCGACGAGGTTTAGCCTCCACCCACTTAGTCCTATAGTCAATAGCAACAACCATGAATGCTAGCTAACCTTCGCCTTCGGTAACGAACCAAGGATGTCAATCCCTCATACTATAAATAGTATCGGGGACAAAACTGATGACAACTCCTCCGGAGGCTGATGCAAAATGGAACTATTGAGCTGGCACTTGACGCACTTCCTCGCATAGTTTTTTGCCTCCTGAAACATGGTTGACCAATAATAACCTTGCCTGATTAATTTTTATGCCAATACCTTAGCCCCCATATGATCCCCACGTATGACTTTATATACCTCTCGAAGGATGTAAGCCACTTCAGATGGCATCAAACACTTCAATAATGGGGAAGAATAAGCACGTCGGTAAAGATCCCCGTCGATCAGGCAAAGTAAGAACTCATGTGCTTTATCTTCTTTGCCAACACTCGGTCTGAAGGTAATTTTCCTTCATTGAGATAATTGAGGTAAGGGGTAAGCCAACAATCCGACCTCTCAATTATCAGGACCTCTGACTTCTAGATGCTTGGGGCATTAAGAACCTCCAAGTACACCGATCCACTGAACGAACTCGCATCTGTCGTGGCCAACTTTGACAAGGCATCAACCATAGTGTTATTCGACCAATCCATACCTTGAAAGGAGTAAGAGTTAAAATAATGGAGTCGACCTTTAACTTCAGTCAAGTACCTAGTTATCCTTGCCCCCTGTGCCTCGCACTCCCCAACAATCTGCTTAACAACTAACAGTGAGTCACTGAACACAATGAGGTACCGAACCTCCAAACTCCTCGCCAACCGCAAGCCAACCAAGATTGTCTCATATTCTGCTTTGTTGTTGGTGACTTTAAACCGAAAACGGATAGTCTGTTGTACTTTAAGCCCTTCGGGGCTAGTCAATATAACTCCAGCTCCACTAATATTCAAAGTCGACCATCCATCTACATAAAGAGTCTACGAGGATTGTGTTGGCTGGACACCGGTAAGCAGACATACCTCATCATCCGACTAAACCTGCAGATCCAGTTCAATAAATGAATATTCCATAAAATCAGCTAGGGCTTGACCCTTTATTGCCATCTGTGGGTGATACTTTAAGGCGAACTGACTCAACTCCATTGCCCATGCAATAAGTTGACCCGAGACATATGGCTCTTGTAATACCCTTTTAAGGGGCTGATCCTTATACGCCACCACTACCCGACCCTGAAAATAATGCTGAAGCTTTCGACTAGCTATAATCAAGGTGTAGGCGAACTTCTCCAGGTTCAAATATTAAGTCTCAGCATCCCGATGAGCATGACAGACGTAATAAACGGGATATTATTTCTCGCCTGACTCCTTTACTATAACAACATTGGCTGCCAATGAACTCACCACCAGATATAAATACAATGGTTCAAAAGGAACCGACTTCATCAACAACGGGGCTGAAGACATATACTTCTTAATCCCTTGAAGCGCATAGTCGCATTCTGAAGTCCATTCAAAAGTTTTCTCGTTCTTCGGCCCTTTCAAAGTATTGAAAAAGGGGAGACACTCCGCCGATTGGGGCATAAACCTCTTGAGTGCCGCGATCTGTCCCGTCAACCATTGAACATCCTTGCAAGTCTGCGGGGACTTCATATCCATTATGACCTTTATCTTCTTCGGGTTGGCCTCGATCCCCGAATCGAGACCAAACGTGCACTTGGTCGGGTTCAACCGTATATTGTGGTCTCGAATAGTCTAAAAACATTCCTCCAAATCTGCCAAGTGATCTTGAACTGTCGCATTCTTGAGAATCATGTCGTCAACATACACTTCCATGTTACGCTCGATCTGTCTTCGGAACACCTTGTTTATCATGCGGTGATAAGTTGCACATGTATTGATCAGCTCGGACAACATCTTCTTGTAGGCATAGATATCATGGTGCGTGATGAAATCCGTCTTCGGGATATACTCCTTGAATATCAAACTCTGATTATATCCCGAGAAGGCATCCAAAAAAACTCAATAAAATGTGTCCATAGGTGGCATTGATGAGCTGATCGATGTGTGGAAATGGATAAAAGTCATTCGGGCATGCCTTATTCAAATCTGTGTAGTTGATGCACACCCTCCATTTCCCATTTTACTTTCGGGCCAACACCATGTTGGCCAACCACTCTGGGTAGTCAATCTCGAAAATAAAATCGGTCGTTAATAGCTTGGTCACTTCATCATCAATGATTTTTTGTCGCTTTGGAGTAAAGATTCTCCTCTTCTGTAGGACAGACTTTTGGGCAGGATTCACGTTAAGACGATGTACAGCTACTGACTCATGGATGTCCAGTATGTCATTGGGTACCCAAGCAAAGATATCCGTATACACCCGAAGGAGATCCACCAAACCCATCCGACAGGGGTTTCTCTAACTCTGACCCGATGTTGACTGTGTTCGTCAAATTCTCCAAAATTAACTCCACATCTTCTGTTTCTTTGGTGGGAAGAACAAGGGGTTCGGTAGCACCTTCGGTAAATGGCTCAACCTTGATCTTCATTGTCTGCCGCTGCTTACTGACCCCGGCTCCCGATGATATTAATGTATTGCGATAACATCGCCAGGCGATATGCAGATCTCCTTTGACTTTACCTGTGACACCCTCAAATCTGGGTACTTCGTTTCCTCAGGATTTGGTGTTCACTATTCAAAAACATTGCATCACATCTAACTACCCATTCAAATACGAATGAAAACTCTTAAATAAAATAGAAATCTCCCATTAAAGTGTTACAACATCTTTAATAAATAAATCACAGGTCATCTAACCTTAATAAAACATCAAATGCGAAAACATAATCAAGTCTAAAACTTCAATCGGTACACGCAAGAAATAGGCCAATTCGACAGCTTTTTGTTCAATTTCCCATGGAGTAACATTCTCATCAGTACGAGTCAAGGGAATGGCCCCCTGACCTCTGATGTCCATATAAAGGACACGACGAGCATAAATACCCTCTTTAACAACCAAAAAACACATTTTGAAATTGATTCGGAACATAAAAAATGAATAGATGAGACGAAAATATAAGAAATTCTCCGATAAAATAAAAAGATAAATAAATGTAAAAATTTATAAACCATCTCTTATGTTATCGACTTTTCAATCAAAAAACCTTCGTTTTCTTAATTGAAGAAATAATTAGAAAATAAAACAGCAAATACAAAAATGAGTAATAACCCCCAGTAGAGGCTGGTACGATTCAATTCAACATTTTGTTCGTTCGGGTTTGATTGTGTCATAGCTCTATAATTCGGATTAGGTTTATTGTTGGATAAACTGCATTGCTGATATTGACCCCAAAAAAGAAACGGTAGGTACAACTAGGCCGTGAACAGCCAATCATCGCACTGTAAAAATTGGATAGGTACAATATCATTAAAGCAAATACAATAAGTCTTCATCACTTGTTTGCCTTTCCTTTTCCCTTACTAGTGGACGGCTCGTCAACTCTTTCAACTTTAGCTGCAATGTTATTATGCAAGAGTAAACAATGATTGCCCAGCAAGTACAACAACAACGATAATAATAACATGCGAAATAATAGACGGATATTGAATAATGGAAGATACAACTTTTAAGTCAAGAATATAAGACAAGATTCAAAAGAACATCTGAGGGTTTTAAGACCACGAACTATGTCCCATGTTATCAAGTATTTCTACTTTAAACTTTTAACAGTCGTAAGACTATAGGACCTTACTTCTCGTACTTAGGGGGATCAGCCCTTTGTACCATGTATGTGCACAATATCTTAACGCTAACGCGTAAATAAAATCCCCTGTATAAGAGTTGTTCATCTCAGTTTGACATCGGAGTCGGCACTAAAGGAAGTTTGGTTTGGATTTATTTCAATAACGTTTCTAGAATTTAGAACGTTCATCAACTATAGACTAGTTGAATCAATAAGGGTTCGCTAGTCAATCAAGGTTCAATAAAAATGTAATTGATATTCGAGAATCAAGGACTGAATCTCACAAAAGATACAATTGAATGAACTAGAATTAAGAACTTGCTCAAGTAAGTAATAACATTATAAAGCTTGCATGATAAAAGAATGAAGTTCAGGAACTTGTGTAGAAATAATTAATTAAGGATAAGATACTTGCTTTCAACGAAATAAAAAGATTAGGAGTAGTAAACTTGCTTTCGATGAAATAAAAGATTAAGGGTAGAAAACTTGTCTTGTGCGTAGATTACAAATTAAAAATTCACGTTATTTAATCAACCTATACATTCTGTTTATAAAACAGTAACAATAATTAGTTACAGTATTATAAATACTTCAGGACTTATCCTCATCCAATATTCATTTTAATATCTCAATTGTCACTGGATAATCAATGGGTATATACTTACCACCCATTACAGTATTTTAGTATTCATTTTATACATTAGTCTAAGCTTTAGGTATGTCTATGATTTCATACCATGATCACAAAGAAAGAATAAAATTTTTACTCTCTTTTTTTAACTCTTTTTTTTGGTTCCACCGCCAGGGCGGTGGGTTTCTTTACAAAATCCTCGCTGGGGCGAGCTTACTGTCGGGGCAGGAAATATAATACATTTCTACCGATAGGGCGAGCCTACCGCCGGGTGGGAACTGTAGTTCATTTCTACCGCCGAGGCGGTTGACCTGGAACTCAATTCTTGCAGTTCGCGAAGAACACAGAAAAATGTCAAATTTGGCCAAAGTTTTCACAATTAACCGATTAAATTACTACCCATTCATCATATATGTTATGAAATCAAAACCCAATACATACACAGTGATTTTGACATCACAGACAATCTAAACAACCAATTAAAGGCTAAAAATTTAACTGTTCATACTTTATTATCAAGTTTTGAAACAGTTAACAAAATCCATCACTGTAAATTTGTTTGTTCACCAAATCTAACCGTTTAATCATTGTTTTCTTCGTTTTTACATGCATAAACACAATTAGTCATCAATTTAACCGATTAACTTGCAACACAGACATCAATTTCATACATACAGTTCATATTCATATGTAACTACTCTGTAACTTTTAGAACTTCCAATTAAAGGCGTAATCCCATAAATTAATCCAATTAAACAATTTAAAAACATCATACAATAAATTATACATGCATTTAAATAATTTTAAACAATTTACAATAAATTACACATGAAATTCTATTATCAGAAAACTTACAGAATACTATAATGGAAGAATTTAAAACGTAAATTAAACTTAATTAGAAGAATTACCTTAATTAGATGCTTTAAATAATGCAAGCAGATGAATGATTTCTTCAATTCTCCAAATTTCTCTCTTTTTCTCTTTGATTAATCTCTAAGTTGGTTTAAGCACAATGAGTGAGAGAAAAAGAAACAAACTGATAATAATACTGGCGTACATAGTTGTCAGTTAACCCCATAATGGTTAACTGACTTCAACCCCCACTTAAGTTCTGTTTGGTTGTCCTTATAAGCTTCCCTTTGGTTTATTTTAATAAATTACTTATTATATAGTTCATGTCACACTTTTAATCAACTAAATAATCTTACTAAAATCAATTAAATAAAATAGAATAATTCTACATTAAATCACATGAATAAAATTCTCATTTATTAAATATGATAAATTATTAAATCTCTAATTAATATTAAATTAATTAAAAATAACATTATACTTATTTAAATAATGCATTTAAACTAAATTCAATTAAACACATACTTTAAATATAAAAATAAAATTCTTCACATCAATTTTACTAATGTAACACATATAATTAAATTAATCTACCACAAATTCATCAATTAATCAATTAATTGAACAATCAAATCATCGAAAAATATTTATTTAATTCAATAAATATTTAAATTAGATTACAAAATTCTCGTTCTTCACATCACCGACCCCGTTTGGTGTAGGGAACTTGATTTTAAAATGGGTTACAAATGTCACCGCATGCAATGCTGCCAATGTAGTTCGACCCAGTATAACATTGTCGACAGAATCGACTTGAACCACAAAGAATTTCACATTCACCTGGACTTGTTGGGGAGTTGTGCCAAAGGTGACCAACAACTCGATAGTTCTAACCACATTGACTAGATCATTGTTGAACCCGTATAAGGGAGCCTCATGTTCAAACTCTATCTTGCATCCCTCCAGATCTATCCTTTGGTAGGCATGACTATAAAGAATATCCATTGATGATTCGTTGTCGATCATTATTCTTCGCATGTCCACTAGGCCGACCTGTGCCGAAATGACCAACGATTTTTCATGTGATTCCACCGTCTCAAGTGGATAATCTTCGTCAAAGAAAGATATCACGGTGTTAGGTTAAGGTTGATCCCTCATTAGCGGCTATTCGAACACAATCAGAATGAAGTCTAATGAGCCTCAGCGCTTTCTTCCCGTTACACGCCCCACCGATCCTTCTGTTATGACATCAACCACTTGGCGGACGAGTAAATCTTGATCGGGTTATCGATCCCTAGGACTTTCCTGATTACCATCCTCGTGTCTCCTTTCTGACCCCTCCCAACCAGCAACATAATGGACCAGTTCACCATTCTGGACGATTATTTCAATTATATCCTTCAGTTTCCAGCACGCCTTAATTGAATGCCTTGTGTTTTGGTGGTACTAGCTGAACTGACTCTAATCCTCTTGGTGCATGGTTGCTGACTAGGCATGGTACGAAAAATGGTTTATCCTTTATCTCTTCGAAGATCTTGGTTCGATCAATGTTGAGCGGAGTATAGACCCTATTGACACTTTAATTTTAGAACGAAGGTCGGCCATTTCCCGCAAGCCCGCTGCAGGCATCCTTTTTCGGTTGTTCTTCCAGCCTGGGATCACAACTCCTATCTTGATCTTGATCCTGAGGCCTATCCGTTCTGCGTAACTGCAGGTTAAGGCTTCCAATGGCGTCTTCAATAGCAATGACGCCTTCAATAGCAATGAAATTTTTCGCTCTATCATACGCTTCGGATAGGTCATTTAGAGGATTGAACATGATATCTTTCAACAGCTTTCGCGACTTCCCTGTATCCAATCTAGTGGTAAAGAATCGGGTTCCTGAGGTACGTTAAGGTTCGTTACTACATCGACCGCCTCCCTAAACCTTTTCACGTACTGGCTCAGACTCCCATTCGGTTGTTGTTTTATTTGCATGAGGGAAGCTGTCAACTTTCCCCTTCTCTTGTTACTCCCCAACCGGTCATGGAACTTGTCGCAAAGCTCCTACCAGGACCCGATAGAATTGGGTGACAACGGGCCCCCTTTTTTAAGGCGGTGATGAACATCTGACAACGAGCAGCATCAGAATGCTCATAGTAGCACATGAGATGATCATATGTGTGTGTATGATCGTAGGGGTCACCAGTGTCGTCATATGTCTCCTGGGGTGACATCTTCTTAGTCAGATCGGCCCGAACCTGATCGATTTCTAGTGTGAATGGCGACTTCAGATTAATCAGCAACTCGTTTACCAAGGTTGTTGCTGATATCTTCTTCTCCAACTTTGTCAATTTTTGTATGATGGGATAGGATATCTCCCTCGGAGAGGATCCTCTATGCCGATCTCTCATATACTCTGGTGAGGCGACCCGCTATCGCCTATCAGACAGCATCTGTCCCTCGTCAGGGTCCTAGCAATGTGGCATGCGCTTGTTCCTTCCTTCTGGAGAAATTCCTGATTTATATGACCGGGATCGGCTCTGTGGTGTAAACTCCCGACACCCGCACCGATCTGGAGAAACTTCTTCTTCTCCTTCTAATTCGGCCAGGTATGCATCACACTCTTCTTGTTGGAGGCGTAGCGTCTCCAAGGCCTCCTTCGCCTGTTGGATCTTTCGCATCTGTATCAGCTCCCGTCTATCTTGTCCCTCTTGTTCCTGATCTCGTTCTTAGTGAGTGTGTGTTCGGAACTGGTTGTCCGCCCCACGACTGTAGGGATCGAGAGTCTTCTAGCTTGTAGAGAATAGTTGTCGTCGAACCGGAGCCGACTGAGCCTTTGAAGGGATCACATCAGGGTTGTTGGGCCTGAGCCTATCCTTAATAAACTTACGAACTTGTATTGTCGGATTGACCGAAGACCTTTCCTGGTCAAAAATGGCCTTCTTTTTACCCGCGATCTGTTCAACTTAAAGTAGGTTAGTGATTGTGAAAAGCAACACTAAAACATGCCCTCCTTCTAGCGCTAATTTTGACGCCAAAATCTGTCTGCTCGCCGAATCACCAAACAACGAACTTAAACCTATACAGTAAACAAACAATCACACCAAAAAACTTGACGGTCAGGACAGTCGGGGAATAGCTCCAGTGCGAGAATAAGTATAGGCTAGAAAATGTCAACAATGGAGGTTCGTAATTACTTTAATGCGTAAAAGTAGATAAGGTGTATATGTACCTAGAACTTGAATTATGGCTTAGCTTGACCACCCCTCCCTTAATTAGACTAGGAATCCTATATAAGGATAACTGCAAATCTTGTAAGGATAACTACAAATCTCCTTAATCGACTTCCAGATCATAATTGTTCTAGTGAATAACTAAAGAAAATAGATAGATGGGAGATAGAAAAATAGAAGAGAAACAAACTCATTATATAAATATCTCTTAAAGATTCACTAATTATTTGACTGTTGGCGGGTCTCTTTGTATGTGTTGTCCGGAAAGAGGAGGACTCAATGATTATTCGTTCGCCGGAACCAGAAGTAAAAATTTTGGTAGATAGGGATCACATAAAAACTTCTATTTAACTTCCTCAGAAATAGGAAGTTAAATAGAACAAATAAGCCATAAGTCAACTAGGAGTATAGACCCTCTAAAACGTCAAATCCCTTACTGTGATATTTCGCCACATAATATGAGTCCACCAAATCTCCCGGATCTATTAAATCATACACCAACAATTCTTAATGAGAATATATATTTATATTTGTTATCATGAAAATCTTTTATAACTTAATTAATCTAAGACTAAAAAAACTTTTATGATATGAGAGCATCCTAGAAGTTCACACTAGCAGATGTAGGTCTTAGGTAAGCCATTAATTGAATTCTTCAATTGGGTTTTGGCATCATATCCTATTAATGACTAAAGTAACGTTTTCAGAAGTACGAAAGAAAAAGAAGGTGAAAATATAAAGATAAAGAAAACAGAAAATTAAGGTGTGAACACAACCTATTAATTTGTCTTTTATTCTTTATTTGTTGTCTCGACCTATGGAATAAATGCATTGTACGTGGTTGTTTCATTTTTTTTAACTAGCATTTTGAATGAAAAATTGAGTGAGAGCAATAAGGATGAAACTGTAATTATAAAGGAACTTTCTTTCTACCCTAAATTTTAATATTGTCACAGTTGGATACAAGGACGAAGTTAGAATTTTTTTAAGAGGGGCCGAAACATAATAATATAAGATTATAAATAATTTATTGAGATTTAAGAGTATCGTCCCTAGTTCAAATTTTGTAAATATTTTTATATTTATTGGTTGAAATAATTTTTTTTTTTTGATTGTACATATGCACCATTTGTAGTATACAAAGTAGAGTGAAGAGAAATGGTAAAATTTGATATTCATATAATGATAACTAAAAAATGAGGAGCAATAAATTTATGAATTTGCCTATATTAAAAATTAACTTACATCAATAAAAATGACTCTTATATTTGGAATAGAAGTACATTCTTATAATTTTTGAAAAAAGTGTCAATATATATTCTATTTATTTATAAATTTGGGAGGCCTAAACTAAAAATGTCAAAATTTCATAGGCTTAAAAAACCCCGAAATCTCAGGGTAGCCTGAGTCCTCCCGGATCTTATGCTCCCTTCTTTCCTAGTTGTATACTCTGGTACTTTCAGAATTTTCATTTTAACCCCCTTGTGAATTTTGTTCTGGAAACCTCAAAAATAGCAGACGCATCTCACTTGACCTTATGTGGGTCCACCTGTTGAAAAAGTTGTAAAAATTGACAGAATACTCTCTAGTATTTATTCCCTCCTCATAATGACATAGAAGACCACAAGACCGAGTCTCTCTTGCTCTTAATCTTGCTCACGCTCTCACTCTTATTTTCTCGCTTAAAAATAAAGAGGTTAGACAGTGAAGGCTCTCTTATGGGATTTTAATCCTCTTCCATTGGTAACCTAAAAAATTCTACTAAATTATCTTATAAGGTTTCATTGCAGTTAATGGAAGATAAGTTGTCAGAGAAGATCAACTCAAGGCCTGTGTCCGGCGTCAGACCTTACGTCCGATCAAAAATGCCTCGACTTAAGTGGACTCGTGATCTTCACCAATCCTTTGTACATGCAATCGAGTACCTTGGTGGAGAAGAGAGTATGTTTTTTTTATTTTAAATTTCTCTCCATATATTCTCGACAAGTCCATAAATCATAAGAATATATATTTAACAAGATTTCATTTTCTTGATTAATTTTCTTTATAGGGGCGACCCCAAAAATGATTTTACAAATAATGAATGTGAAGGGACTAACTATATCTCACGTAAAGAGTCATCTTCAGGTCCTTTTTAATCTTTTCCCTTATATATGTTGTTAAAGATCTCATGGATCAAAACTTGTAAGTTTTTAAGATTTCCAAAGTTTTTCTTAAAATAATCATATGATATATATATATATATATATATAAATATATATATATTCATTTATTTATTTGAGTACAGATGTATCGTAGCATGAAGCAGGAGGAGATGATTCACGGTACGCATATACATCCATAACTTAACATATGACCTCATTATCCAAAATTCCTCATATTCTCTTTTTGTACGGGCATATATATATATATATATATATATATAATTTTCTTATCTAGCTATTATTCCCCAACAATACACACACACACACACACTCATTTAACGATTTAATTTATATTATTTGTTACGAAGTGCTCATTCGAATTGTTAAATGTTTTTAGCTTCTCGAAAATGTGCTTTAATTGAGAATTTTTCTAAATAAAAATAATTTCACCATGTTATAAAAATAATAAAAAAGCGAGAAATTTGCCATTAAAATTTAATTTTTGCAATGAAGTAGTAACTTTTTTTTGGAAAAAATAATTACATTTTGCATTTGAGGAGTGAAAAAAATTATTATTCAATAAATTGTAGTGAAAAAGTTTTTGTTATTGAAACTTCAATTCTATGTGCTAAGAAAAGGTAATAGATTTTTTATTTTTTATTTAAAAAAAAAATTGATGTCAGGTATCTAAAAACAATATATACGTGTCCTCTTATGATTCTGAATGCATCACACGTGTCGTAATTTGTTTTGCATGCGCTAATTGTAACCGAAATCTGACTCTTTTTTTATGTCCAACTCACCGAATAAATTAATGATAATATTGTTACAAGTATTTATGAATATCTTTCTAAATCCGATTTTAATTATTATCTATAGTTTAGGCATTTAGCCACCTGATTGTAGATTTAGTGGACCCACTTATTGATAATATAGAAAAATTACAAGGCATTAATTTGGATTTAGTCTGGAACCTGGATTTAGATTAATTTCAGGCGGTTTGTTTTGGACAGTCTATTTAAATACTCCTAATTAAATTGATATAACTTTAGAGAATTGAATTTTTGTGACATTTATTATATAAGTGTTATATATTTACAACTTTTTAATTATATAAATATAATTCATTCCTATAAAATTATCAAAAACAAAGTCATTCCTAGTAATAAATCAAGAAGGAAAACAAATATGCTATATTAATTCTAGATAGCAAAAAGGACAAAAAAGGATTTAAAAAAAAAGCAATCTCTTAATTGAAAATCACAAAAAATCTTGCTTTTATTATCTTTAATATTATTGAACTAATTAGTAACAACTCCCTCTCTCTATAAGTTGAAGTTTGACTTTTAAAAAATTAATATGAGATATTTTTATTTTTAAAATCAATGTGATTTATTTATGCATTAATTAGTGATATGTTAAAAAATATTTATGGCTAGATCAAATTTTAATTCAATTTCAATATAAGCATTTATTTTTGTAATAGCTGCTGAATTAGAAGCCAGGGAGAAGCAGATGATGAAAGGCATTCCAAGACAAAACTATTTCCTGCGCTCCGACTCCACATATCATCACCCCATGAGTGTTTTTACACCACCAGCAACTAATTGGTTAGTAAATTTTCCTTGTTTACCAACCTGTAACAAACTTACCAACCTTCGAGACACGTGCTGGTTTTTAAAATAGTTTTAAAAAAAACTTCGGTTTATATATATTAATTGCAGGAAAGCAATGCATGAGAGCAAGAGTGGGAGTGAGTCATTATCCTACCAGGAGTTCTTATTCAAGGACTTTCTCAATGGCGGCACTGCTCAAGTACTCTTCAGTCTTCACCCCCCCCCCCCCCAAAAAAAAAAAAATTAAATTACCTTTGAAATCAATAATCTTATAATTAATATTCTATTAGTTAGAAATAAATGCATAGTTTTTTTAAACGATAAATGACATGAAATTCCTAGACCTACCATCACTGTTATTTTTAATTGAATGATTAGTACCATATCACTACTATATTTTTAATTAATGTTGGGAATAATTTTAAAAAAATATTTTTTTTTTAAAAAAATCATCATTTTGCAAAAGGTATTAATCATATACTATTTTTAGAACGGATAGAGTAAATATTAATCGCATTATACTAATTTTTTATTTTTCTTTTAGGATATCAATGGGAAAGAGAAAATGATACCTGCAAATGCTGCTGCTCAAGCTTTCTTTACAAAGCCTGCTAGTACTAGTGGTGGAGAATATGGCGGCGGGATTTCGTCGTCAAATTCATCATCAAGAGCTTCGGAGCCATCTGCAAACACCGCCGATGTGAATAACAACATCTCTCTTGAGCTCACTCTTGGTTTTAATTAAAACTTTATAAGTTTGCATAAAATGATATATATATAGAGAGAGAGAGAGAGCTAGCTAGATGGATAAAAAAGTACTTAATCTGAACTTAATTAATTGCAACAACTTAATTTCTCAATATGGCTTGCTTTGTCATATTGAATGGTAGTAGTACTTGCTAGATCAATTAGAATATATATATATATATTTGGGACAGTGGGCGTTTAGTATTTGACTTGTAATGTATTGTACTAAGGTGGGGTTTGAATATGCTACAAGTAACCTGAAGACTATATATATGTATGGTTTAACTTAATAAAACTGACCGCCTGGCATCCTCAAAGAGCATGCATGGTTTTGTTAATCTTTCATGTTAATTTTCTCGTTTGCATGGCAATGGATAGATAGATCATAGATGTACTATAAATAAAAATAGGGAATTGTTATACGGGAGCTAATCCATAGTAAATAATGACTATAGATCAGTTTATGGTCACCACGAATAAACTCTCTATTTTGAGATCAAATGCCCACGATTTAAAAAAAATTACACCTACCGCAACAGTGTTACGGTAAGGGAGTAGTGAAGGAAAAATTGCGAAGGAACTAATTCCTTCGCATGAAGAACTTTCTAGTGAGGGAATAGTAAAGGAAAAAAATCAATGACAATATATATATATATATATATATATATATAATTATTAGTAAAGAAACATTGTTGACAAATTTTTATTTTTTGGCAAAATTGAGGAGGTAGAAGAGTAGTTGGTGCCAATTTTAGAGTGAAAATTTGTGAAGAAATAATATTTTTGATGAAAGAATTAGTACTCACCATATGAGATTTCTTACAAGGGATAATTTTGTCACTGTTTTGCTAGATGTAATTTTTTTAGGATTAATTGTGCAGAATATTTCCTTTAAAAAATTAATGTTAGTTAATTTTTTTAAATAACAATTTTATTCTTAAAAAAAATTTAGAATTTCACAAATTTGAAAACTATGAAAAAAAAATCAAAGAAGTTTTTTTTTAACAACTCACAAATGCAAAAATATTACTCCTCCATCATACAAAAAGAGTTTATTTATTTATGGCATTCTAAAATTTAAGTTATAATTAAATTTATTTAATTTTTTGGAGTAATAATTTTTTTCTTAGTAATACATTTACATGGTTTTACACTATTAACTATTGCATTAGTTAAAGTAATAAATTTACGATAATTTGGTATTTAGAATTTCATAAATTAATTATGAATAAATCTAAAAGTCTAAGTACTCTTTTTGTAGAACAGATTATAATGCTAAATATTTATCCTCTAATAAACAAAAGAGTTACAATTAAATTTGTTCTTAGTTAAACTATATCACCTTTAAATTTAAATTGTAATTTAAATTTATATATAGCATCTACATCCCATGAAATTTTAGAATTTCACAAATTTGAAAACTATAAAAACAAATCAAAGAAGTTTTTTTTTAACAACTCACAAATGCAAAAATATTACTCCTCCATCATACAAAAAGAGTTTATTTATTTATGACATTCTAAAATTTAAGTTATAATTAAATTTATTTAATTTTTTGGAGTAATAATTTTTTCTTAGTAATAATTTTACATGGTTTTACACTATTAACTATTGCATTAGTTAAAGTAATAAATTTACGATAATTTGGTATTTAGAATTTCATAAATTAATTATGAATAAATCTAAAAGTATAACTCTTTTTGTGGAACAGATTATAATGCTAAATATTTCTCCTCTAATAAACAAAAGAGTTACAATTAAATTTGTTCTTAGTTAAACTATATCACCTTTAAATTTAAATTGTAATTTAAATTTATATATACTAGCATCTACATCCCGTGCAAAGCCTGAGTCTTATTATAAAGTTATGATATTATACAAATTTTATTAATTTTTATTCTAAATATATTATTGAATTAATTAGGTAAAATAGTTCTAATAAGAAAATATTTTCCTTTAAAAATTATATTATTTAAATCATAATAATATTTTACTTATAGTACTTGAATATGTTATTCCCAAAGGCACAAAGAGCTATAGAAGAGAGTGGGCCAAATAGATTCTTTAAATTTTCTTTTTAAAGAGTTATTACCAAATTAGTTAAGCAAGTTAATCTGATAAAATAAGCACAACGAAATTATATTTTGAAAGCCCCTTCAAAGATTATATGAAAACACATAACTCTAAATTTAGTTAACAATTGCATAAATAAGTCACAATAGTAGTTCGTAGAGTAACAGAATGTAAAAGTGTAGAAAGTAACTAACACAAGTAATTTTAAGAGATTCGGAGCACAAAAGTCTCATAGTCTTCTCATAGTCTTCGCTTCTACTCTGCAAATAGGGATAAGGAGAGTAATCATAGAGATTACAGTTCAGAACTATTACACAATTGATTCACAAAGAATCATTCAAGTCACACAAACTTGGATTACAAATGATCACTGAAATCTTATCAATCACTAAGAATAAATGTTTGTTGTGAGATGTTGCTAAGTTGTTTTAAGTTCCTTTTCAAATGACTTAGCAGCAGATGTTGTATGTTATATTGTAGAGTGGAGTTTTTATGAACTCAGAGCTTCAACACTTGGACTTGATCGATTCGTTCTCTTCTTTACTACTTGAAATTATTTTCCTTATATAGAGTTCTTTGGGGATCTTCCCATTGAAAAGTTACCTTTGCTTAATTCTGACTTGAACATTTGTCATTCTTTAATTGTTTGACTTTGAATTGTTGTCTAATTGGACCATTTCAGGTCGCTTTCTTCAGTACTGTGAACATTGCAGTTTCAACCACGTGTTCTTTGACCCTGTTAATATAGCTGTTAGATAGAACCTTTGTCGATTTATCCCTATCGCAAACACATCTGAGGATAACCTCGGAGGGTCGAATGTTTAAGGTTTATGACCCTTATCATAACCTGCCACTGACTTGTCAGAAGTCTACACTCTACAATTTTGGCTATCATAGGGTGAATTCGTAGAATAACTTCTATGATAGTAGAGTGACTTACTCTGCTAGATGTGCTTTACGAATTAGCTTATACTCTACGATCTCTAACTGTTTTCAGTTCACTTTGCGATTTTAGAGTAACTTTGTCTTTAGCTCTACAAACATCTTCTGAGCAGGGATAACTTAACTAATACAAGGTCTTAACTTTATGATTTGGATCAACCTAACAAGTTTGATCCCTAAACTAAGGGGTTTTTTGTTTAGGACTGAATACATCTGAATCGTCCGAATGACTGAATTGATCAGATGATTGAGCTGAATGGCTAAGTCAGATTTTTTTGGTTGAATGTGCATTTGAATGAAGTAAAAAATAATTTAAAAAATTAGAAAATTTAAAAAAATATTAACTATTATATTAAGTAATATTAAATAAATTTACAACAACTTTGAATTTTTTAGAGGGGTAAAATTATAAAATTATGTCATTCAGATGTTTCAGACATGTCAATTATCAAACAGCTTTTTTCATTCAGTATTCAGAATTCTATTCCATTCAACTCATTCAAATTGCTTAGTCATTCAAAACTTTTCATTCAGTTTTTATCAAACACCCCCTAAGTCCTTTTACATAAGTACCTATTCATAATAACTTTATAAAAGTTACTTGTTTATGATAAACACATAATTCATACATTTTATTATCCCTAATTTTATCCTTTTAATTATATTAGTTTATTTAATTAATATATTTTATTTTATTTTGTAGGATTTAATATTTTGTTGCAATAAACTCAAAATTTTGCTGATCAAACAATATTTAATGCTCCTATTTATGAAGGGAAAGAAACAAGAAGAATCCTGCAAGGAGAAGGAAAGAGGTGAAACAATATTGGTGTGTAAGTCAAATCCAATAAAGAAAAACAAACTATCTAAAAGATCTCTCTGAAGGAAGTTGATTGTCACTAGGAAGTTAATTCCTAGAAGGATTAATTGAGCCTTGATGACTATAAATAGAGGATTAACAAGAGAGATTTAGAGGATTAGATATTAAGTATTTTTTATGTATTAGTTTAGGTTAGGAGTAGGAGTAAAATAAATTATTTATTCATTGTACGCTCGTTGGATGATCGTTAATAAAATGGAGTTTTCTTATTTTATTTTTAATCTTCTACTTCTTCTTTATCTTAGTTACTTTATATATTTTCATGTCTAGCTAACTTCTTTAACCTAGGATGATGATGAAACTGAGTATTTCATAATAATATTTTCTTTCTGTTCTGATATTAATGCCTAATTGTTTTCACCTTCATTTTTGCCTTCGCAAAAATTGCATATAATTCTTATATTGATTGCTAGATTTTGATAAGTTATAGTTAATCTATGAATTTTTCATAACTTATGCTTGCCTATATTAATTATATGAATCGTTATTTTTAAAGGGAAGGGAAAATAATTTGGGAATTAATTTGAAAAATAAGAAATTGTTTATTATGTTAATATTTAGTGAATTCGAATTCCTAGGTAGTTTTTCCCATTACTAGTTTTCATTATTAATTTTTAGTTTGCATAATTTAGTTTTTAATCATCTCCACTATATTTATTTTTAATTTGCCTAAAATATTAATTCAGGATATATTAAAATTTTGATCTAGTCTTTGCGGTTCAACCTGTATTTGTCAAGTCTATAATAGACGTTGTGCACTTGCAGTTACTACTTTTTATCACATCAAATTTTTGGCGTCGTTGTCGGGGACTAGATTTAATTTTTTTTATTCCTTCGAATTAGTATTTTTTTTTTAGCTCTAATATATATATATATATATAATTTTTTATTTTGCAGGATTATCAAAGCGAATCAAAGGTGCGAAAAGACAAGATTATTGTTGCGTTTTTCTTGGTATTTTGTATTTTAACTCAAAAAAAAAGTAGTAGCTTATTTTTATGTTTTTTTAGTTCTTATTGCTAATTGGAAACTAATTGTCGCATTCATGCATCACTCACATAGAGCACATCTTGTTTAGGATTTTTATTTTACGTTATTTATTTTTCGTCAAATATAAACTTTGGTGATTGCCGGAGGAAAGAAGTACGTACAATTTATCATTCTTTCATAATTAACATAGTTTTAAGACCTTTATTTGTTTATAGTTTTTATTTTATTTGTACATTTCTATCTTTAATCTACCATTAAGGGCAAAAACCTGTAACAAGATAAGGTGAGAATTTCATCACCCTTCCTTGGCCCACAAATAACCACCCATTCATTTTGCATAATATTGCCTTAATAAAATTAAATAGATGTTGGCCCCTAGGAATTTCGATCTCAATTAGGACAAGGGACTCCAAAAGGAGGGTAAATTTTAAATTAATCAAACTACTGGTGTCTAGGCAAGTGGTTCAAAAGGCAAACGTCTCAAGAACATGTGGTTATTCAATTAGTCACCGTATCCACAGAGAGAAGCCTGTCGTTCTTACACTTACCTAGATAGTGGTGTGATTAATTTCGAATTTGGTAGACCTTAATGTGTAACTTGGAACAATTAGGAGTTGTTAAGATTTTATTTAGGTTAACCATAGAATTAAGATTTTATTTTCTTTACTTTATTTTATTTTTGTGTGACTTTTATGGTTAGTTGTTTATTTGTTTTGTGATTTATGGAAAGATGGACTCCTATTATAGTTGGAATAATAATTTTGTTTGGAATCAAGAATCCTATGAAAATTTTAATGTACACCAAGTAAATCAATTTTTTGTAACTTATGAAAATCCTTATCTAAGTTCATCTTCATATCCATATAAGGATCCAGAACCTCAATATTCACAAGAATTTTCAAATAAAGAGAAAATATTCAACATCTTAGAGAAAACTATGGAGACTTTAATGGAAACTCAATTTAATTTCATACAAAACACAAATAAAGTTATATCTCGTTTAGAAATTCAAATGAGTTAGTTAGTTACCATAGTAAATGAACAAGAGGTGGGTGAATTTTTTAGTGACACTGAGGTTAATTTTGAAATCACGATAACTGCGAAAATGATGAAGAAAATAAAAATCTTGTGTTCAATTATTCACATTTTGAGTCAAGCAAATTTGAGTAGTCTAAAAATTATGAGTCTGTGCCTAAAATTGATTGTGTCACATTTGATGAGTCTGTTGAAAAAGTCTATAAGCCTAAAATTTCATGTCTTGAAAGATTTATTCCTAGAAAACCACATAGTGATTTTTTAGATCAACCCATTGAATTAAACATGAACCAAGAGTTGTCCATGACCTAAAAATAATTGAAAATAGACTCTTGATTGAAGATGATCCAATTGATTTTTTCTTAAATCACCTTGAACAAAATTGGGATGAATATGAATATTTAGATAAGGTTAATGAGTGGTTGAGATCCACTACACATAAGTCGCCTAAATTGGAATATATATTTGAACCAATTCATCCATACTTTGAGCATATTAGTGGATGTTTTCTTGAGGTAGACTTTAAGCATAACTGTGATGAAAATTCTGATTATTTTCAATTTCCTAGACCTCCTGAAAATCATGAAAAGTTCACGTTCACTTGCATTTTTGCATCACTTGTTTATTTTGTATGTATTTTAGGATATATGAAATTAGTATGTATGTTCATTTGTTTGCTTTTTCACCGTATTTTTCTGCAATACAACGCCCCCACATATAAGGCACAATTCTTTTATTTCTTTGTTCTCTTTTTTTATTTGTATACATTGAAAACAATACATGATTTAGGTATGGGGGAGTTTGTTTATATTATTGTATTAGTTTTTATTTTATTTTTTATTTTTTTTTAGGAAACTCAAAGTAAATAAAACACAAAAAGATTTTTAAAAAATTTGAAATTTTTTGTTTGACTTGTTAGAAGTTGGATTAAAACTAATAAGTGTCTGTGGAGTAAAAACTAAGTAAGATTGAAAGATTTAGAACTCTTGAACCTTTAATAAGATACAAAATCTTAGTTTGAAACACTATCTTGAGTAAAAATAAAATTCATATGCATTTTTGCACTTTACATTCGCACTAATTCTTAGTTATGGGGTATAAGCTATGAGTCAAATAATTTCAAAGAAGAAGAAGAAAAAAATTAAAAAAATAAATAAATAACTACTTCAATGTCCATTGAACAAATAATTGGATATCCAAGCCTCAGGAAGTATCGATATTCACGCTGAAAAGTGTGATGGATATAAGCAGCTTGACTAATCTAATTTTATGGCCTTTGTTACTCGAGTTAGTAAGCCCTTAGGGGTGTCTCTACACCTAGTGCCCTAAAACTAACTGGTTTGAGAGTCATTGGTCCAACGTTAATTTTCTACATAGGTAACTCTGAAAAGCCTAAGAAAATGAGACATTGCACAAGTCAAAAAAAATTTAAAAAATGAAAAAAAACAATTAAGTTTGTTTTATTTTCATGGTCAAAATCCCTACTAAGAGTTACATCACCTACACAATTCATGCATCATATGAAATTAATTTTGTGAAGGATAGTGTCTAGAATGAGGATAAAGTATTTTTGATAAGGTGAAAGTGTAATTTTGAATTTAATCTTGCTTATGTATAATCCTTGTGACACTTCTAAATCCGGATTACCTTATCCACGAATTCAGTGTGTCACTGTACAACTCATACGTCATACTATCAACAAGTCATTACGGAATAATAAAATATTTACATTGATATAATATAAATATTGTTGTCCCAAATCTTGAAACCAAAACTAAAACATAACATAACTAATACACAACAACCAATACATGATGTTTGTGACGCTCCTGAAATCCGGGTCTTGCCTTTCAGTCGGGTTCGGTGTGTCACGGTACTATCCCTATAACGATATCTTACTACGTGAATGTAATTACAATATTATTATAACATGTTCTCATCGAATCTCAGGTACGAAGACCTTTACTAATACATGATTTAATAATCATTACAAATATAATTCTATTCATGTTGTACATAACAGTACTTTATAACAATAAGCATTAAAACTCACCATTACACTCTTTATTACAATTCTGAATTTCCTAACCTTTATAATCTACAATTATGATCAAGGTTGAATAAATACCATGATCCCTTTTTCAAAATTTTATAAGCAAACATAAGATTGACTGTAGTCATTTTTTGAATATTCGTAGAGTTATTTGATAACCATACATTCGTTGTAAATGTCCTTTATACATCATCGTCATCCTTCTAGTTTACTACAACGAGTAATTAACATAATCACATCATGACTACTGTAATGGATAACCTCCATTTATAACACAAGGTTTACATACTCTAGTTCACATGCATCGTATACTGTCATCACGGCTAAACAAATACAATGATGAAATAATACAATTTTTCTTTTTACCTTCTCCTCTAATCCTTATCAATGTGATATCAAGAGAGTTCGTGGCATCTAGAATATGCAAAAGTTTTAATTTTGCAATTATGAGCACGACGGCTCAGCAAGAAATAACAGTTTTCACATTTCATGCTTCACGTAACATATAAGTTTGCATTTTATTAATGCATCATGATTCTCATACTATGCATCTTACTCATGCATTATAAATCTTATGTAATGCATCTATATATATATGTGTCATACATCTCTTAGCATACCTCATGCATCTCATATTGTATATTTACAATAATTCAAGTTCCACATAAAACAATATAGTCACATAGTTGCACATCATGCACACTTTAATCATGCTCGCATATAATTCACATAACAGTGAAAGATTTAGTAATCAAGACATGTACATCAATACATTTAAACAAGTCAACAAGTTACTGAAAGAACTTGCCTTAAGTATTCCTTGCCAATTTATGATGGCTCGTTCTTCAAATATGGTTCACATTATAATAATTCTTATCTTATATTGTTCGTGTATTATAAATTAATAAATGCAATAAACTCAAAAACATCTCTCGGTGTCGCGTCGTTCGAAAACGTTACGACCCTCATCATCATCCATCCTTATTGGTTTATAAAAACTCCACTCTATATCTTATAATGTTCGTTTCATTAGAATCGAAACACCATTTAAGTGCATTAACACTTTACGCGGCGTTTCGACGTTTATACGTCACACGCCAACTTCGTCTCCTTCACACATGCTTAGCATGTTCATACACTTATTTAATTCATCATTGATTAATGCTACTCATCATTATAATACATAATATTCATGTTTTAAAACTTAGAACATCATCTTACATTGTCGGGAGTATTACATGTGCTTACGCGCATGCCCGACACCCTCCGATTGCCTCCAATTACACATCAGTCCTACAAATAGTCAATTTGGAAATTGATCCTGACCTCAAATGTTAAAACTTATTAAATGAAAGTTGTAGGTCTACTCTTTCTTTTTCCGAATCATCTTGAATCACCTCAATCTGAGTTGGTATGAGCAAGTTATGCCCATTTTACTAAAGGACGCCAAAGCAGTCCATGTTTAGTATTATTCCGGCGCGCCCCGCGCCCAAATAGACCTACTCTGGGCGTACCCCGCACCCATATGCAGGAGCCCAGCTGCCCATTTAGTTCAGCTTCATGATTTTGACCTCCCTTCACTCCAATCTTCATATCTTTTAATCTAGACGTCCAAATGAGTCTATTTCGGACTCTATGGACTCCTAATTCATGGGGCTACAACATATCAAAAATTCAAAGCTACCCATTAATATTAGCATGGCCAAATCTTAGGCCAAAATATCAAGTCGCACTCTATTTTTTGTGTTCTTGGTGTTCTTCACTAAAATCATCATCAAATCTTTGTTTTTACACCTTTTTAATCTATTCCAACTAGGTTAACTTCGTAATCCATGGAACTACAGTATCATTACATCAAACATATTACACCAACACGGAATCTAAGTTTCAAATTCTCTAAAATTCGTCTGAATGTCCTTTTTGTCCAAAATGTCTATTGTTCATCCTCCTTAAGCATAGGTACGGATTTTTTTCGTTTTTGTTCCACTTTGACCTTATTAATGACTTACAAAATCTCTTGACAACATTATTAAGCAACCACAAACAACAACCAAAAATTTCCAGAAAATCAAAACCCATCACAAAAGCTTGAAAAGCTTGAAAAACTCAAAAATGGAGGAAATATGGTGGAATAGGGGATTACCTTTTGTTTATGGCTTCTTAGAGGCTACTGAACTTCAACAAGAGCTAGAAGCTATTCCTCCTATTCCCTCTTGGCCTCCCGAGCTCCTTCTTCTTCTCTTTGTTTCACCTGAACCCTCTCTTCTCTTCCTCTCTCTAGCTTCTCTCTCTCCTCTCTCTCTTTTCTTCTTCTTTTTCTTCGGTAGTTTACTCTCTTCTTTCTCTCTACCTCTGCAAATCCCTCCTCTCACTCTTCTTCTCTCTTACAATCAGCTGAAAATTTGGAAATGGAACAAGGAATGGAAGAGGTCGGATGAATGAAAAATGGGGAGGAGACAAATGAATGTCTCAATGCTTATAGTGTTTGGCACAAGGCCATAATGCCGACCACTCTCTCCTTTCTAAATTCTCATTGGCTTAAAATGTTCCCCCTCCATTTCTATTGGCTAAAAAATGTTTCCATGTCTCCTCCTTTCTCTACATATCCAAATTGGTAATACTTCTACCCATCAATAAAATGGGTCATACCTTATGGTCCTGGGTTGGGTAAAAGTAATAAATCTTGAGTTAGACCATTTATTCAAGTCACCCATAATAAACATATCGGATACAAAATAAATCTCGTTTGGGCTCAAATAAAATTTCTGACATTTGAAAAAATTATTTCTGCGCGTACACGTCTTAAAAAAATTAATAAAAATCGAAAAAGACGTAAAAATATTTGGCATGAATAGTATTTTGGGAAACGTGCCCCGTGAATAGTGATTCTACGATTTTTTGAAAAATCAATTATTCACTCCTTCGGTTCAATAACGCATAAAAATTCATACATTCACATTATCCAGGTTATAAAATAACCTTAAAGCACATCACATAAAAATAATATTTTAATATATTTCATAATATCGATAAACCCAAATTACAAGGGTATTCACGATTCGCGATCGCTACTCTTCCCGATTAACTCTCCACAATCATATACATCGACATATATATATCCCACCCATATTTGGGTTAACGCCTTTACACTAAATAACTCGTTCAATAATAATATCCTTCAACTATTTATTTAATCTAATAAATAGTACTCTAGCGATATTTCTCGAAACCACCATATTAGCTTATACGAAAACTTTCATACTTACTAATCCTCGCCTACACATAATCTAGGTTATAATATAATCTTTAAACGCTTAACACATAATATTATTAATAAAAGTCTATTTTATTCAATAATATTCATAAGCTCGGATTATAAGGATTCCGTCCTCGGAATCACCGAAACATCCTTACTCGGTCAGCGTAAATCTTCTTCCGAAATTTTATAGTTAAATCATTTCAACGTATTACTATAACATAAGTTTTGTATTACCTATTTCATTCACTTCCTTAACAAATTATTGTAGATTTTATTCTATAACCTTTATCAAACTCAATTATATACTGAGTATTATCCTTTCTTTAACCCATAAATTCCTTTTTCTAAGGTCATTGTATGCCACAATCATCATAATAATTTAATATCATGATTTACTAACTCATAAAAATTCGGGATATTACAATGCCTATGTATATTTAAAGGTTTTCTTTCAATTTCATAATTTGTTGAACCCAAAAATATTTTATTTTTAATTTTGAATTTTGTGGGTATATTTACTACAAACCCTCATGAGACACAACTCGTCCACTTAGAAAAACTTTGGGGTTGAAAGGCTTGTTACACATGCTAAGTGCAATTGTGTTTCCTACGAAAATGGAGTAGTTTTGGTTTTTATTTTTTATTTTATTTTTTTTATTTTACTCGAGGACGAACAAAAGCTAGATATGGGGGTATTTGATAGACACATAATGCATACATTTTATTATCTTTAATTTTGTCCTTTTAATTATATTAGTTTATTTAATTAATATGTTTTATTTTATTTTGTAGAATTTAATATTTTATTACAATAAAGTCAAAATCTTGGTGATCAAACAATATTTAATGCTCTTATTCATGGAAGGAAAGAACAAGAAGAATCCTATCAGGAGAAGGAAGGAGGTGAAACAATCTTGGTGTGTAAGTCAAATCCAATGAAGGAAAGGAAAGTCTATCTAGAAGATCTTTTTGAAGGAAGTTGATTGTCACTAGGAAGTTAATTCCTAGAAGGAATTAATTGAGCCTTGATGCCTATAAATAGAGAATTACCAAGAGAGATTTAGATGATTAGATATTAAGTATTTTTTATGTATTAGTTTAGGTTAGGAGTAGGAGTAAGAGTAGAATATTCTTTACTGTACGCTCGTTGGATGATCGTTATAGAAGGGAGTTTTCTTAATTTATTTTTAATCTTCCACTTCTTCTTCTTTATCTTAGTTAGTTTATTTATTTTTATGTCTAGCTAATTTCTTTAACCTAGGATGATGATGAAACTGAGTATTTCATAATAATATTTTCTTTTTGTTCCGATATTAATGCTTAAATGTTTTCACATTTATTTTTACCTTTGCACAAATTGCATATGATTTTTATATTGATTACGAGATTTTGATAAGTTGTAGCTAATCTATGAATTTTTCATAACTTATACTTGCTCATATTAATTATATATGAATCGTTAATTTTAAAGGGAAGGAAAAATAATTTGGGAATTAATTTAAAAAATAAGAAATTGTTTATTATGTTAATATTTAGTGAATTCGAATTCCTAGGTAGTTTTTCCCATTACTAGTTTTCATTATTAATTTTTAGTTTGCATAATTTGGTTGTTAATCATCTCCACTATATTTATTTTTAATTTTCCTGAAATATTAATTAATGATATATTAAAGAATTGATCTAGTCTTTGTGGTTCAACCTGTATTTTTGAAGTATACAATAGACGTTGTGTACTTGGTGTTACTAATTTTTATCACAACAGTTTACAAATATACATTAGAATTGAATCATCATCAAATCAAATAGGTTCAACATAAATACAAGTACTAATAGAATATGATTACTTATACTTATTCAAGAGTAACAAATTCAAATTAGGTAAGATATTATGTGTGAAAATTATTTTCTTCTCAAATTTGTTATCTAAGTTCTAATAAAATTTTACTTAATAATCGTAACAAATTAATATTAAGTAAGATGATCTAATGATTGTTTCATCGTAAATTATATTACTAATTTTTATTTTTGATTCAGTTGAACTAAACGAAGGGTCTTATTGTAGAATTATAATATTATTGATGCTTTGAATTTTATTTTTACAAATTCTTATTAGATAGAGTAATTAATTTTTATTTTTATTTTAATAAGTGAATCATGGTCGATTAGCATATTATATTTTTATTTAATAATAATAACAATTATATTATCTAAATAATGATTAAATCTTACTTATACTCGAAACTATAATTATAAACTTATATTTTACTAATAGTAAAAAATTTAAGTTTGGTAGATAATTTTTATGATAATTTCTTTTTCTTCTCAAACTATATTATTAATTTCCTTATAAAACTACGATAGTAATTTTAAATTTTGACTAAAAGTAACAAATTTATATTAGGTAAGATGATCTTATTTTGATTATTTTCTTATAAATTATATTACTAATTCTTGTTTCATTATAAAACTATGATATTAATTTCAATTTCTGATTTGAATTGATAAATAATAAAAGTTGACTTATTGTAGGGAACATCAAAGGTCGAACAAAAAAAGGAGGACGGACCAAATTGTTTATTTAATTATAATATAGACTAGCAGTATACCTCAAGTAAAGCACGAGGTCTTATTCTTGATTCTTAAATTTTATATTCTTTTTATTAATATTTTCTCTTTATAATATTTTGAATAGAATAAATAATATTACTTTTAAGTTAATAGGCTCTTTTGTTTTTTACATGTTACTAATTTGGAAATTTTCAAATTTTATTTATTGGAGATTTATTTTTAATGATAATTTTTTTTAAACTTTTATACTTTAAGTTAATTATTTGTGCATATTTTTTTATGATTTAGATTTTCAATGTTTTTGAGCGCTATCTATGTTCAGATTCCTTATTTTAAATAGAGAAAAATTTTACTAATAACTATGCATTAAACATGAAATTTTTTACTTTCAATTCAAAATATTTTGAGATCCCTTTCGTTCGAGTAGCTTGCAGGCAATGCAATATAGTATAATAAAATATTTAATTTATCAATATAACTCAATTATATACTATCTAAATACCATATTTGGCTTTTAATAATAAATTGAGTAACGGTAGCGATGAACTCATTGGATGCTATAACATACCAAGTTATTGTAAGGGTGGTCCAATAACATTACGGTTATTTCAAAAAAAAAATTACTAGCATTTTGAATGAAAAATTGAGCGAAAGCAACAAGGATGAAAATGTAATTGTAAAGAAACTTTCTTTTAACCCTAAACTTTAGAATTTTCATTTTAACCCCATTTTGAATTTTGTTTTGGAAACCTCGAAGGTAGCGGCCACCTCAAACTTGACCTTATGTGGGTCCACCTGTTGAAAAAGCCGTAAAAATTGACAGAATACTCAATATTATTTATTCTCTTCCTGTAGTGACATAGAAGACCACAAAACCGAGTCTCTCTTGCTCTTGATCTTGCTCACGCTCTCACTTTTATTTTTTCGATTAAAAATGAAGAGGTTAGACAGTGAAGGCTCTTTTAGGGGATCTTCATCCTCTTCCATTCATAACCTAGAAAATTCTACTGAATTATTTTCTAGGGTTCCGTTGCAGATGGAAGATAAGTTGTCGGAGAAGATCAACTCAAGGCTTGTGCCCGGTGTCAGACCTTACGTCCGATCAAAAATGCCTCGAGTTAAGTGGACTCGTGATCTTCACCAATCCTTCGTGCATGCAATCGAGTACTTTGGTGGAGAAGAGAGTAAGTTCTTTTCTTTTAAATTTATCTCCATATATTTTTGACAAGTCCATAAATCATAACGATATGTATTTAACAAGATTTCGTTTTCTTGATTAATTTTCTTTATAGGGGCGACCCCAAAGATGATTTTACAAATAATGAATGTGGAGGAACTAACCATATCTCACGTAAAGAGTCATCTTGAGGTTCTTTTTAATCTTTTCCTTTATATATGTTGTTAAAGATCTAATGTTTCAAATTTTGTAAGTTTTTAAGATTTCCAGAGTTTTTCTTTAAAACTATATTCTCTTTTTGTACGGACAGATTTCCAGATGTATCGTAGCATGAAGCGGGAGGAGATGATTCACGGTACGCATATACATCCATAACTTATAGATGACCTCATTATCCAAAATTCCTCATATTCTCTTTTTGTACGGGCATATATATATATATATATATATATATATATATATATATATATATATATATATATATATAATTTTCTTTTATCTAGTCATTATTCTATCATACTTTAAAATTTTAATTTATATTATTTGTTACGAAGTGCTCATTCGAATTGTTAAGTGGTTTTAACTTCTCGGAAATGTGCTTTAATTAAGAATCTTTTCAAATAAAAGTAATTTCACCATGTTATAAAAATAATAAAAGAGCGAAAAATACGCTTCTAAAATTTGATTTTTGCAATGAAATAGCAACTTTTCTTTTGAAAAAATAATTATATTTCCCATTTGAGGAGTGGAAAAAATTATTATGCAATAAATTGTAGTGTAAAAGTCTTTGTTCTTGAAACTTCAATTTTATGTGCTAAAAAATGTAATAGATTTTTATTTTTCATTTTTTTTTTTCAAAATTTGATGTCAGGTATCTAAAAAATTTATACGTGTCTTCTTGTGATTCTGAATGCATCACACGTGTCTTAATTTGTTTTGCATGCGCTAATTGTAGCCGAAATCTGACTCTCTCTTTTTCCAACTCAATCAAATAAATGATATTGTTACAAGTATTTATGAATATCTTTCTAAATCCGATTTTAATTATTATCTACAGCTTTAGTCGTTTAGCCATCTGACGGTAGATTTAGTGGACCCACTTTTGATAATATAGAAAAATTACAAGGCATTAATTTGGATTTTACGCCGTTTGTTTTTGACAGTCCATTTAAACACTCCTAATTAAATTAATATAACTATAAAGAATTGAATTTTTGGGGTATTTATTATATAAGTATTATATATTTACAACTTTATAATTATATATAAATGTAATTCATCCCTATAAAATTATCAAAAACGAAGTCATGCCTATTAATATGTGAGGCACAATTGTCAATTCATTATTAGGATAATTAAAATTATCAATATTAATACTACAATTAATGAGAGTAACCAACTTTTTGCATGCGTAATATTTATCAATATTACAATTAATGAGAGTTAATTTAGTATAAGATCCGAATTTTAAATTAAATTGTTTCATATTTGAATAATGCCATATTTTTGTATACGAATTTAAAATTAATCTCTCTTTCAGACTACATATGATCGATCTTTTACATTTTTGTCAACTTTTTAAGCCTATACATTAATGATATGTGTTTGTTGTAAATATAAATAAATAAATAAATAAATAAAATAAAATAAGAACAAAAAAATATTGAATAAATAATAAATAAATCTAACAAGATATATATCTTAGATGTTACTAGCTCATCCTTTGAATCAGCAGTAGTTACGCTACCACATTGTAAGGGTAATGTCTTTCCTTTTTCTTTTTATATTTAATAACTACTCCCTCTCTCTATAAGTTGAAGTTTGACTTTTCAAAAAATAATATGAGATATTTTTATTTTTAAAATTAATGTGATTTATTTATGCATTAATTGGTGATATGTTAAAAACTATTTATGGCTAGATCAAATTTTAAATATTCAATTTCAATATAAGCATTTATTTTTGTAATAGCTGCTGAATTAGAAGCCAGGGAGAAGCAGATGATGAAAGGCATTCCAAGACAAAACTATTTCCTGCGCTCTGACTCCACATATCATCACCCTATGAGTGTTTTTACACCACCAGCAACTAATTGGTTAGTAAATTTTCCTTGTTTAATTATATGTAACAAACTTACCAACCTTCGAGACACTGCTAGTTTTTAAAATAGTTTTAAAAAAAACTTTGGTTTATATATATTAATTGCAGGAAAGCAATGCATGAGAGCAAGAGTGGGAGTGAGTCATTATCCTACCCAGAGTTCTTATTCAAGGACTTTCTCAATGGCTGCACTGCTCAAGTACTCTTCACCCCCCACCCCCCAAAAAAAATTTTTTAATTAAATTACCTTTGAAATCAATAATCTTATAATTAATATTCTATTAGTTAGAAATAAATGCATAGTTTTTTTAAACGATAAATGACATGAAATTCCTAGACCTACCATCACTGTTATTTTTAATTGAATGATTAGTACCATATCACTACTATATTTTTAATTAATGTTGGGAATAACTTTAAAAAAATATTTTTTTAAAAAAAATCATCATTTTGCAAAAGGTATTAATCATATACTATTTTTAGAACGGATAGAGTAAATATTAATCGCATTATACTAATTTTTTATTTTTCTTTTAGGATATCAATGGGAAAGAGAAAATGATACCTGCAAATGCTGCTGCTCAAGCTTTCTTTACAAAGCCTGCTAGTACTAGTGGTGGAGAATATGGCGGCGGGATTTCGTCGTCAAATTCATCATCAAGAGCTTCAGAGCCATCTGCAAACACCGCCGATGTGAATAACAACATCTCTCTTGAGCTCACTCTTGGTTTTAATTAAAACTTTATAAGTTTGCATAAAATGATATAGAGAGAGAGAGAGAGAGCTAGCTAGATGGATAAAAAAGTACTTAATCTGAACTTAATTAATTGCAACAACTTAATTTCTCAATATGAATGGTAGTAGTACTAGCTAGATCAATAAGAATATATATATTTGGGACAGTGGGCGTTTAGTATTTGACTTGTAATGTATTGTACTAAGGTGGGGTTTGAATATGCTACAAGTAACCTGAAGACTATATATATGTATGGTTTAACTTAATAAAACTGACCGCCTGGCATCCTCAAAGAGCATGCATGGTTTTGTTAATCTTTCATGTTAATTTTCTCGTTTGCATGCCAATGGATAGATAGATCATAGATGTACTATAAATAAAAATAGGGAATTGTTATATGGGAGCTAATCCATAGTAAATAATGACTATAGATCAGTTTATGGTCACCACGAATAAACTCTCTATTTTGAGATCAAATGCCCACAATTTCACTACAAGAAAATGGGGATGTAGTGAAGGAAAAATTGTGAAGGAACTAATTCATTCGCATGAAGAACTTTCTAGTGAGGGAATAGTAAAGGAAAAAAATCAATGACAATATATATATATATATATATATATAGTTATAGTTATTAGTGAAAGAAATATTGTTGACAAATTTTTATTTTTTGGCAAAATTGAAGAGGTAGAAGGGTAGTTGGTGCCAATTTTAGAGTGAAAATTTGTGAAGAAATAATATTTTTGATGAAAGAATTAGTACTCACCATATGAGATTTCTTACAAGGGATAATTTTGTCACTGTTTTGCTAGATGTAATTTTGTTAGGATTAATTGTACAGAATATTTCCTTTAAAAAATTAATGTTAGTTAATTTTTTTTTAAAATTAATGTTAGTTAATTTTTTTAAATAACAATTTTATTCTTAACCAAAATTTTAAAATTTCACAAATTTAAAAACTATGCAAAAAAAATCAAAGAAGTTTTTTTTTTTTTTTGAACAACTCACAAATGCAAAAATATTACTCCTCCATCATACAAAAAGAGTTTATTTATTTATGACATTCTAAAATTTAAGTTATAATTAAATTTATTTAATTTTTTGGAGTAATAATTTTTTTCTTAGTAATACTTTTACATGCTTTTACACTATTAACTATTGCATTAGTTAAAGTAATAAATTTACGATAATTTGGTATTTAGAATTTCATAAATTAATTATGAATAAATCTAAAAGTATAACTCTTTTTGTGGAACAGATTATAATGCTAAATATTTCTCCTCTAATAAACAAAAGAGTTACAATTAAATTTGTTCTTAGTTAAACTATACCGTCTTTAAATTTAAATTGTAATCTAAATTTATATATACTAGCATCTACATCCCGTGCAAAGCCTAGGTCTTATTATAAAGTTATGATATTGTAAACAATTTATTAATTTTTATTCTAAATATATTATTGAATTAATTAGGTAAAATAGTTCTAATAAGAAAGTATTTTCCTTTAAAAATTATATTATTTAAATCATAATAATATTTTACTTATAGTACTTGACTATGTTATTCCCAAAGGCACAAAGAGCTATAGAAGAGAGTGGGCCAAATAGATTCTTTAAATTTTCTTTTTAAAGAGTTATTACCAAACTAGTTAAGCAAGTTAATCTGATAAGATAAGAACAACAAAATTATATTTTGAAAGCCCCTTCAAAGATTATATGAAAACACACAACTCTAAATTTAGTTAACAATTGCATAAATAAGTCACAATAGCAGTTCGTAGAGTGACTAAAGTAGAAAGTAACTAACACAAGTAATTTTAAGAGATTCGGAGCACAAAAGTCTCATAGTCTTCGCTTCTACTCTGCGAGTAGAGATATTTCACTAAGGAGGGTAATCATAGATATTACAGTTCAAAACTATTACACAATTGATTCACAAAGAATCATTCAAGTCATACAAACTTAGATTACAAATGATCACTGAAATCTTATCAATCACTAAAAATAGATGTTTGTTGTGAGATGTTGCTAAGTTGCTTTAAGTTCCTTTTCAAATAACTTAGCAGCAGATGTTGTATGTTATAATTATAGAGTGGAGTTTTTATGAACTCAGAGTTTCAGCACTTGGACTTGATCGATTTGTTCTCTTCTTCACTACTTGAAATTATTTTCCTTATATAGAGTTCTTTGGGGATCTTCCCGTTGGAAAGTTACCGTTGCTTCATTCTGACTGAACACTCTTCATTCTTCAATTGTTTGACTTTGAATTATTGTCTGCTTGGACCATTTCAGGTCGCTTTCTTCAGTACTATGAACATTGCAGTTTCAACCACGTGTCCTTTGACCCTGTTAATATAGTTGTTAGATAGAACCTTTGTCGATTTATCCCTATCGCAAACACATCTGAGGATAACCTCGGAGGGTCGAGTGTTTAAGGTTTATGACCCTTATCATAACCTGCCACTGACTTGGCAGAAGTCTACACTCTACAATTTTGGCTATCGTAAGGTGAATTCGTAGAATAACTTCTATGATAGTAGAGTGACTTACTCTGCTAGATGTGTTTTACGAATTGGCTTATACTCTACGATCTCTAATTGTTTTCAGTTTACTCTGTGATCTTAGAGTAACTTTGTCTTTAGCTCTACAAACGTCTTTTGACCAGGGATAACTTAACTAATACATGGTCTTAACTTTACGATTTGGATCAACCTAGCTAACAAGTTTGATCCCTAAACTAAGGGGTTATTTGTTTAGGACTGAATACATCTGAATAGTTGAATGACTGAATCGATCAGCCGTTAAGTTCGTTTGTTTTGGATAAAAATCGTCTGAATGGCTGAATCGGTCAGATGATTGAGCTGAATGGCTAAGTCGAATTTTTTTGGCTGAATGGCTGAATGAGCAGCTGAATGAAGTAAAAAATAATTAAAAAATTAAAAAAAATATTAACTATTATATTAAGTAATATTAAATAAATTTACAACAACTTTGAATTTTTTCAGAGGGGCTAAAATAATAAAATTTTGTCATTCAGATGTTTCACATGTCAATTGTCAAACAACTTTTTTCATTCAGTATTCTGAATTCTATTTCATTCAGCTCATTCAGATTGCTTAGCCATTCAGAATTTTTCATTCAGTTTTTATCAAACACCCCCTAAGTCCTTTTACATAAGTACTTATTCATAATGACTTTACAAAAGTTACTTGTTTATGATAAACACATAATTCATATATTTTATTATCCCTAATTTTATCCTTTTAATTATATTGGTTTATTTAATTAATATATTTTATTTTATTTTGTAGGATTTAATATTTTGTTGCAATAAACTCAAAATCTTGCTGATCAAATAATATTTAATACTCTATTTATGAAGGGGTTAAATGCTTTTTTGGTCACTGTACTTTAGGTCAACTTACAAATGAATAACTGAACTTTTTTTTCTTACAGTCAACTCACTGTACTCTATTTTTCTTACAAACCGTTAAAAAAATATCTAGATCGTTAATAGACTAACAGAGTAATGATCTGGCAATGGTGACATGATGCTCATTTCTGATGTGGCCATTCTTAAATGAAAATGAAGGAAATCAAGGAGTTGGTAGTATAAAAATTAAAATAATTCATGAACTTTAGGAAAAGAAGAAAATTAAAATAAATCATGAAATCTAGGAGTTGGCCATTATTATTATTATTATTATTATTATTATTATTATTATTATTATTATGATTATGATTATTTTTATTCTTATTATCGTTATTATTATTATTATCGTTATTATTATTATTATTATTCTCATCAATATTATTATTATCATTATTATTATTATTATTATTATTATTATTATTATTATTATTATCGTTATTATCATTATTATTATCGTAATTATTATTATTATTATCATTATTATTATTTTTATCGTTATTATTATAATAATTATGATTATTATTATCTCGTTATTATTATGATTATTATTATTATTATTATTATTATCGTTATTATTATTATTATTATTATCTCATTATTATCATCATTATTATTATTATTATCGTTATTATTATTATTATTATCATTATTATTATCATTATTATCTCATTATTATTATCATTATTATCATTATTATTATTATTATTATTATTATTATGATTATTATTATTATCGTTATTATTATTATTATTATTATTATTATTATTATTATCGTTATTATTATTATTATTATCGTTGTTATTATTATGATGATTATTATTATTATTCCACGTTGGATCATTATTGCCACATTAGCTTTTTTTTACAACTTAGCGTCATATGTGTCAAATTCCGTTTAAAGTCAAACTAACGGTTTTTGTAACGGTTTGTAAGAAAAATAGAGTACAGTGAGTTGACTATAAGAAAAAAAGTTTAGTTATCTATTTGTAAGTTGACCTAAAGTACAATGACTAAAAAATCATTTAACCCACTTATGAAGGGAAAGAAACAAGGAGAAGGAAAGAGGTGGAACAATCTTAGTGTGTAAGTCAAATCCAATAAAAGAAAGAAAAAAAGTCTATCTAAAAGATCTCTTTGAAGGAAGTTGATTGTCTCTAAGAAGTTAATTCCTAGAAGGAATTAATTGAGTCTTGATGCCTATAAATAGAGGACTAACAAGAGAGATTTAGAGGATTAGATATTAAGTATTTTTTATGTATTAGTTTATGTTAGGAGTAGGAGTAGAATAAATTATTTCTTCATTGTACGCTCGTTGGATGATCGTTAATAAAATGAAATTTTCTTATTTTATTTTTAATCTTCTACTTCTTCTTCTTTATCTTAGTTACTTTATTTATTTTCATGTCTAGCTAACTTCTTTAACCTAGGATGATGATGAAACTAAGCATTTCATAATAATATTTTCTTTCTGTTTTGATATTAATGCCTAATTGTTTTCACCTTCATTTTTACCTTCGCACAAATTTCATTGATTCTTATATTGATTGCGAGGTTTGATAATTTATAGTTAATCTGTGAATTTTTCATAACTTATGCTTATCTATATTAATTATATGAATCGTTATTTTTAAAGGGAAGGGAAAATAATTTGGGAATTAATTTAAAAAATAAGAAATTGTTTATTATGTTAATATTTAGTGAATTTGAATTCCTAGGTAGTTTTTCCCATTACTAGTTTTCATTATTAATTTTTAGTTTGCATAATTTGGTTTTTAATCATCTCCACTATATTTATTTTTAATTTGCCTAAAATATTAATTCAGGATATATTACAAAATTGATCTAGTATCTGTGGTTCAACCTATATTTGTCAAGTCTACAATAGACGTTGTGCACTTGCAGTTACTAATTTTTATCACATCAAATTTCTGGAGTCGTTGTCGGGGGCTAGATTTAATTTTTTTATTCCTTCGAATTAGTATTTTTTTTTTTACTCTAATATATATATATATATATAATTTTTTATTTTGCAGGATTATCAAAGTGGATCAAAGGTGCGGAAAGACAAGATTATTGCTGCGTTTTTCTTAGTATTTTGTATCTTAACTCAAAAAAAAATAATAGCTTATTTTTATGTTTTTTCAGTTCTTATTGCTAGTTGGAAACTAATTGTCGCATTCATGCATCACTTGCATAGAGCACATCCTGTTTAGGTTTTTTATTTTACTTTATTTATTTTTCGTCAAATATAAACTTTGGTGATTGCTGGAGTAAAGAGGTACGTACAATTTCTCATTCTTTCATAATTAACATAGTTTTAAGACCTTTATTTGTTTATAGTTTTTATTTTATTTGTACATTTTCATCTTTAATCTAACATTAAGGGCAAAAAACTGTAACAAGATAAGGTGAAAATTTTATCACCCTTCTTTGGCCCACAAATAACCACCCATTCATTTTGCATAACATTGCCTTAATAAAATTAAGTAGACGTTGGCCCCTAGAAATTTCGATCTCAATTAGGACAAGGGACTCCAAAAGGATGGTAAATTAATCAAACTACTGGTGTCTAGGCAAGTGGTTCAAAAGGCAAACGCCTCAAGAACATGTGGTTATTCAATTACTCACCGTATCCACAAAGAGAGTCCTGCCGTTCTTACACTTACCTAGTTAGTGGTGTGATTAATTTCGAATTTGGTAGATCTTATGGTGTAACTTGGAACAATTAGGAGCTGTTAAGATTTTATTTAGGTTAACCATAGAATTAGGATTTTATTTTCTTTACTTTATTTTATTTTATTATTGTGTGACTTTCGTAGTTATTTGTTTATTTGTTTTGTGATTTGTGGAAAGATGGACTCTTATTATAGTTGGAATAATAATTTTGTTTGGAATCAAGAATCCTATGAAAATTTTAATGCACACCAAGTAAATCAATTTTTTCAACTTATGAAAATCCTTATCTAAGTTCATCTTCATATCCATATAAGGATCCAGAATCTCAATATTCACAAGAATTTTCAAATGAAGAAGAGAAAATATTCAACATCTTAGAGAAAATTATAGAGGCTTTAATGGAAACTCAATTTAATTTCATACAAAACACAAATCAAGCTATATCTTGTTTAGAAATTCAAATGAGTTAGTTAGTTACCATAGTAAATGAACAAGAGGTGGGTGAATTTTTTAGTGACACTGAGGTTAATTTTGAATATCACGATGACTGTGAAAATGATGAAGAAAATAAAAATCTTGTGTTCAATTATTCACACTTTGAGTCAAGCAAATTTGAGTAGTCTAAAAATTATGAGTCTATGCCTAAAATTGATTATGTCAATTTGATGAGTCTGTTGAAAAAGTCTATAAGCCTAAAATTTCATATCTTGAAAGATTTACTCCTAGAAAACCACATAGTGATTTTTTAGATCAACCCATTGAATTAAACATGAACCAAGAGTTGTCTATGACCTAAGAAATAATTAAATAGACTCTTGATTGAAGATGATCCAATTGATTTTTTCTTAAATCACCTTGAACAAAATTGGGATGAATATTTAGATAAGGTCAATCAGTTGTTGAGATCCACTACACATAAGTCGCCTAAATTGGAACATATATTTGAACTAATTCATCCATACTTTGAGTATATTAGTGGATGTTTTCTTGATGTAGACTTTAAGCATAACTGTGATGAAAATTCTGATTATTTTTAATTTCCTAGACCTCCAGAAAATCATGAAAAGCTCACATTCACTTGCATTTTTGCATCACTTGTTTATTATTGTATGCTTTTTAGGATATATGAAATTAGTATGTATGTTCATTTTGTTTGCTTTTTTACCGTATTTTTCTGCAATACAACGCCCCCACATACAAGGTACAATTCTTTCATTTCTTTATTCTCTTTCTTTATTTGTATACATTGAAAATAATACATGATTTAGGTATAGGGGAGTTTGTTTGTATTATTGTATTAGTTTTTATTTTATTTTTTTTATTATTTTTAGGAAACTCAAAGTAAAAAAAACACAAAAAAAATTAAAAATATTTAAAAAATTTAATCTTGCTCGCATATAATTCACATAACAGTGAAAGATTTAGTAATCAAGTCATGTACATCAATACATTTAAACAAGTCAACAAGTTATTGAAATAACGTGCCTTAAGCGTTCCTTATCAAATTATGATGGTTCGTCCTTCAAAAATCCTACACAATTTATTTAACAATAAAATACCAATTAGCCACTAAAACGGATTCATATATGGTTCACATTATAATAATTCTTATCTTATATTGTTCGCGCATTATAAATTAATAAACGCGATTAATTCAAAAACATATCTCGGTGTCGCGTCGCTCGAAAACGTTACGACCCTCATTATCATCCATCCTTATTGGTTTATAAAAACCCCACTCTATATCTTATAATGTTCGTTTCATTAGAATTGAAACACCATTTAAGTGCATTAACATTTTACGCGGCGTTTCGATGTTTATACGTCACACGCCTAATTTGTCTCCTTCGCACATGCTTAACATGTTCATACACTTATTTAATTCATCATTGATTAATGTTAATCATCATTATAATACATAATATTCATGTTTTAAAATTTAAAACATCCTCTTACATTGTCGGGAGCATTACACGTGCTTACGCACATACCTGACACCCTCCGATTGCCTCTAATTACACATCAGTCCTACAAATAGTCAATTTGGAAATTTATCCTGACCTCTAATTACACATCAGTCTTACAAATAGACATACTATGGGCGCGCCCCACGCCCACATGCAGGAGCCCAACTGCCCATTTGGTTCAGCTTCGCGATTTTGACCTCCCTTCACTCCAATCTTCATATCTTCTAATCTAAACGTCCAAATGAGTCCATTTTGAACTTTATGGACTCCTAATTAATGGGGCTACAACATATCAAAAATTTAAAGCTACCCACTAACAATAAAATGGCCAAATCTTAGGCCAAAATATCAAGTCGCACTCTGTTTTTTGTGTTCTTGGTGTTGTTCATTAAAATCATCATCAAATCTTCGTTTTTACACCTTTTTAATCCATTCCAACTGGGTTAACTTCGTAATCGATGGAACTACAATATCATTACATCAAACATATTACACCAACACAGAATCTAAGTTCCAAATCCTCTAAAATTCGTCTGAATGTCCTTTTTGTCCAAAATATCCATTGTTCATCCTCCTTAAGCATATGTACGGGTTTTCTTCGTTTTTGTTCCACTTTGACGTTATTAATGGCTTACAAAGTCTCTTGAAAACATTATTAAGCAACCACAATCAACAATAACAACCAAAAATTTTCAAAAAATCAAAACTCATCACAAAAGCTTGAAAAACTCGAAAATGGAGGAAAGATGGTGGAAGAAGGGATTACCTCTTGTTTATAGCTTCTTAGAGGCTACTGAACTTCAACAAGAGCTTGAAGCTCTTCCTCATATTCCCTCTTAGCCTCCCAAGCTCCTTCTTCTTCTCTTTGTTTCATCCGAACCCTCTCTCTAGCTTCTCTCTCTTCTCAATCTCTCTCTTCTTCTTCTTCTTCAACAGTTTACTCTCTTCTTTCTCTCTACCTCTGTAAATCCCTCATCTCACTCTTCTTCTCTCTTGCAATCAGCTGAAAATTTGGAAATAGAACAAGGAATGGAAGAGGTCGGATGAATGAAAAATGGGGAGGAGACAAATGAATGTCTCAATGCTCATAGTGTTTGGCACAAGGCCATAATGCTGACCACTCCCTCCTCTCTAAATTCTCATTGGCTTAGAATGTTCCCCCTCCATTTCTATTGGCTAGAAAATGTTTACATGTCTCCTCCTCTCTCTACATATCCGAATATTGCTCCATCAAAGTCCCAAATTGGTAATACTTCTACCCATAAATAAAATGGGTCATACCTTATGGTCTTGGGTTGGGTAAAAGTAATAAATCTTACACCATTTATTCGGGTCACCCATAGTAAATATTTTGAATACGAAATAAATCTCGTTCGGGCTCTAATAAAATTTTTGACGCTTGAAAAAATTATTTCTTCGCGTACACGTCTTAACGAAATTAATAAAAATCAAAAATACGCAAAAATATTTGGCGTGAATAGTGCCTCGAGAAACGTGCCCCGTGAATAGTGATTTTATGATTTTTCGTGAAATTAATTATTCACTCATACGGTTCAACAACACATAAAAATTCATACATTCACATCATCCAGGTTATAAAATAACCTTAAAGCACATCACATAAAAATAATATTTTAATATATATTCCATAATATCGATAAACCCAAATTACAAGGGTATTCACGATTCGCGATCGTTACTCTTCCCGATTAACTCCCCATAATCATATACATCGATGTACATATATCCCACCCATATTTGGGTTAACGCCTTTACGTCAAATAACTCGTTTAATAATAATATCCTTCAACTATTTATTTAATTTAATAAATAGTACTCTAGTGTTATTTCTCGAAACCACCATATTAGCTTATACGAAAACTTTCATACTTACTAATCATCGCCTACACATAATCTAGGTTATAATATAACCTTTAAACGCTTAACACATAATATTATTATTAATAAAAATCTATTTTATTCAATAATATTCAGAAGCTCGGATTACCAAGCTAACCACGACTCACGATCGTTACATTCTTCTTTCTTTCTTCCTCATCATCATTACAGCTCACTTCGAACTTAAATTCGAGTTTTGACTTCCTTTTATACAATTATACGCTTCGTCAGTTAGTCCATACTAATTAAATTAATTAGCTTTGACTAACTATTAGTCCACATCTCATCCTTAATCGATAATAAATATATAATACACATATATTTATTCTCTTATCACATAGAATTACATAAAATATATATTTATAGCACATATATATTTTACATTCAACCTGTTACACCTCATAGTAAGAATTTTATTAAATCCTTATTTCAATATTATTCTCGAAAAATATTGGTTGTCACATTCTCCCCTTCTTATAAGGATTCTGTCATCAGAATCACCGAAACATCCTTACTCGGTCCGCGTAAATCTTCTTCCGAAATTTTATAGTTGAATCATTTCAACGTATTACTATAACATAGGTTTTGTATTACCTATTTCATTCACTTCCTTAACAAATTACTATAGATTTTATTATATAACATTTATCAAACTCAATTATATACTGAGTATTATCCTTTCTTTAACCCATAAATTCCCTTTTCTAAGATCATTGTATGCCACAATCATCATAATAATTTAATATCATGATTTACTGACTCATAAACATTCGGGATATTACAATGCCCATGTATATTTAAAGGTTTTCTTTCAATTTCATAATTTGTTGAACCCAAAAATATTTTATTTTTAATTTTGAATTTTGTGGGTATATTCACTGCAAACCCTCATGAGACACAACTCGTCCACTTAGAAAAACTTAGGGGTTTAAAGGCTTGTTACACATGCTAAGTGCAATTGTGTTTCCTACGAAAATGAGGTAGTTTTGGCTTTTATTTTTTATTTTATTTTCTTTTTATTTTACTCGAGGACGAGCAAAAGCTAGATATGGGGGTATTTGATAGACACATAATTCATACATTTTATTATCCCTAATTTTGTCCTTTTAATAATATTAGTTTATTTAATTAATATATTTTATTTTATTTTGTAGAATTTAATATTTTATTACAATAAAGTCAAAATCTTGGTGATCAAACAATATTTAATGCTCTTATTCATGGAAGGAAAGAAACAAGAAGAATCCTATCAGCAGAATGAAGGAGGTGAAACAATCTTGGTGTGTAAGTCAAATCCAAAGAAGGAAAGGAAAGTCTATCTAGATGATCTTTTTGAAGGAAGTTGATTGTCACTAGGAAGTTAATTCCTAGAAAGAATTAATTGAGCCTTGATGCCTATAAATAGAGAATTACCAAGAGAGGTTTAGAGGATTAGATATTAGATATTTTTTATGTATTAGTTTAGGTTAAGAGTAGGAGTAGGACTAGGAGTAGAATAAATTATTTATTTACTGTACGCTCATTGGATGATCGTTATAGAAGGGAGTTTTCTTATTTTATTTTTAGTCTTCTACTTCTTCTTCTTTATCTTAGTTAGTTTATTTATTTTTATATCTAGCTAATTTCTTTAACCTAGGATGATGATGAAACTGAGTATTTCATAATAATATTTTCTTTCTGTTCCGATATTAATGCCTAAATGTTTTCACATTTATTTTTACCTTTGCACAAATTGCATATGATTCTTATATTGATTACGAGGTTTTTGACAAGTTATAGTTAATCTATGAATTTTTCATAACTTATACTTGGTCATATTAATTATATGAATCGTTATTTTTAAAGGGAAGAAAAAATAATTTGGGAATTAATTTGAAAAATAAGAAATTGTTTCTTATGTTAATATTTAGTGAATTCGAATTCCTAGGTAGTTTTTCCCATTATTAGTTTTCATTATTAATTTTTAGTTTGCATAATTTGGTTGTTAATCATCTCCACTATATTTATTTTTAATTTTCCTGAAATATTAATTAAGGATATATTAAAAAAATTGATCTAGTCTATGTGATTCAACTTGTATTTGCGAAGTCTACAATAGACGTTGTGCACTTGCAGTTATTAATTTTTATCACAACAGTTTACAAATATACATTATAATTGAATCATCATCAAATCAAATAGGTTCAACATAAATGCAAGTACTAACAGAATATGATTCCTTATATTTATTCAAGACTAACAAATTCAAATTAGGTAAGATATTTTGTGTGAAAAATTATTTTCTTCTCAAATTTGTTATCTAAGTTCTTATAAAATTTTATTTAATAATCGTAACAAATTAATATTAAGTAAGATGAACTAATGATTGTTTCCTCGTAAATTATATTACTAATTTTTATTTTTGATTTTGTTGAACTAAACGAAGGCTCTTATTGTAGAATTATAATATTATTCATGCTTTGAATTTTATTTTTACAAATTCTTATTAGATAGAGTAATTAATTTTTATTTTTATTTTAATAAGTGAATCATGGTCGATTAGCATATTATATTTTTATTTTAATAATAATAACAATTATATTATCTAAATAATGATTAAATCTTACTTATACTCGAAACTATAATTATAAAGTTATATTTTAATAATAGTAAAAAATTTAAGTTTGGTAGATAATTTTTATGATAATTTCTTTTTCTTCTCAAACTATATTATTAATTTCCTTATAAAACTACGATAGTAATTTTAAATTTTGAATAAAAGTAACAAATTTATATTAGGTAAGATGATCTTATTTTGATTATTTTCTTATAAATTATATTACTAATTCTTGTTTCATTATAAAACTATGATATTAATTTCAATTTCTGATTTAAATTGATAAATAATAAAAGTTGACTTATTGTAGGGAACATCAAAGGTCGAACAAAAAAAGGAGGACGAACCAAATTGTTTATTTAATTATAATATAGACTAGCAATATACCTCAATTAATATTTTCTCTATATAATATTTTGAATAGAATAAATAATATTACTTTTAAGTTAATAGGCTCTTTTGATTTTTACATGTTAATAATTTGGACTTTTTCAAATTTTATTTATTGGAGATTTATTTTCAATGATAGTTTTTTTAAAAATTTTATACTTTAAGTTAATTATTTGTGCATATTTTTTATGATTTAGATTTTCAATGTTTTTTGAGCGCTATCTATATTCAGATTCCTAATAAGTATGCATTAAACATGAAATTTTGTACCTTCAATTCAAAATATTTTGAGATTCCTTTCGTGCGAGTAGCTTGCACGAAATGCAATATAATATAATAAAATACTTAAGTTAACAATATAACTTAATTATATACCATCTAAATACCATATTTAGCTTTTAATAATAAATTGAGTAACGGTAGCGATGAACTCATTGGATGCTATAACATACCATGTTATTGTAAGGGTGGTCCAATAACATTACGGTTGTTTCAAAAAAAAAAAAATTACTAGCATTTCGAATGAAAAATTGAGCGAAAGCAACAAGGATGAAAATGTAATTGTAAAGAAACTTTCTTTTAACCCTAAACTTTAAGATTGTCACAGTTAGATACCCAAGTGCTTTCAGAATTTTCATTTTAACCCCCTTCTGAATTTTGTTCTGGAAACCTCGAAGGTAGCGGCCACCTCAAACTTGTCCTGATGTGGGTCCACCTGTTGAAAAAGCTGTAAAAATTGACAGAATACTCAATATTATTTATTCCCTTCCTGTAGTGACATAGAAGACCACAAGACCGAGTCTTTCTTGCTCTTGATCTTGCTCACGTTCTCACTCTTATTTTTTCGATTAAAAATGAAGAGGTTAGACAGTGAAGGCTCTCTTAGGGGATCTTCATCCTCTTCCATTCATAACCTAGAAAATTCTACTGAATTGTTTTCTAGGGTTCCGTTGCAGATGGAAGATAAGTTGTCGGAGAAGATCAACTCAAGGCTTGTGCCCGGTGTCAGACCTTACGTCCGATCAAAAATGCCTCGAGTTAAGTGGACTCGTGATCTTCACCAATCCTTCGTGCATGCAATCGAGTACCTTGGTGGAGAAGAGAGTAAGTTCTTTTCTTTTAAATTTATCTCCATATATTTTCGACAAGTCCATAAATCATAACGATATATATTTAACAAGATTTCGTTTTCTTGATTAATTTTCTTTATAGGGGCGACCCCAAAGATGATTTTACAAATAATGAATGTGGATGAACTAACCATGTCTCAAGTAAAGAGTCATCTTCAGGTTCATTTTAATCTTTTCCTTTATATATGTTGTTAAAGATCTAATGTTTCAAATTTTGTAAGTTTTTAAGATTTCCAGAGTTTTTCTTTAAAACTATATGATTTATATATATTTGTGTACAGATGTATCGTAGCACGAAGCGGGAGGAGATGATTCACGGTACATCCATAACTTATAGATGACCTCATTATCCAAAATTCCTCATGTTCTCTTTTTGTACGGGCATATATATATATATATTCATACTTTAAAGATTTAATTTATATTATTTGTTACGAAGTGCTCATTCGAATTGTTAAGTGTTTTTAGCTTCTCGGAAATGTGCTTTAATTAAGAATTTTTTCAAATAAAAATAATTTTACCATGTTATAAAAATAATAAAAGAGCGAAAAATACGCCACTAAAATTTAATTTTTGCAACGAAATAGCAACTTTTTTTTCGAAAAAATAATTACATTTCCCATTTGAGAAGTGAAAAAAATTATTATGCAATAAATTGTAGTGTAAAAGTTTTTGTTCTTGAAACTTCAATTTTATGTACTAAAAAAGGTAATAGATTTTTATTTTTCTTTTTTTTTTTCAAAATTTGATGTCAGGTATCTAAAAATATATACGTGTCTTCTTGTGATTCTGAATGCATCACACGTGTCTTAATTTGTTTTGCCTGCGCTAATTGTAACCGAAATCTGACTCTCTCTTTTTCCAACTCAATCAAATAAATGATATTGTTACAAGTATTTATGAATATCTTTCTAAATCCGATTTTAATTATTATCTACAGCTTTAGGCGTTTAGCCATCTGACGGTAGATTTAGTGGACCCACTTTTGATAATATAGAAAAATTACAAGGCATTAATTTGGATTTCACGCCGTTTGTTTTTGACAGTCAATTTAAACACTCCTAATTAAATTGATATAACTATAAAGAATTGAATTTTTGTGGTATTTATTATATAAGTATTATATATTTACAACTTTATAATTATATATAAATGTAATTCATTCCTATAAAATTATCAAAAACGAAGTCATGCCTATTAATATGTGAGGCACAATTGTCAATTCATTATTAGGATAATTAAAATTATCAATATTAATATTACAATTAATGAGAGTAACCAACTTTTTGCATGCGGAATATTTATCAATATTATAATTAATGAGAGTTAATTTAGTATAAGATCCGAATTTTAAATTAAATTGTTTCATATTTGAATAATGCCATATTTTTGTATACGAATTTAAAATTAGTCTCTCTTTCAGACTACATATGATCGATCTTTTACATTTTTGTCAACTTTTTAAGCCTATAAATTAATGATATGTGTTTGTTGTAAATATAAATAAATAAATAAGAACAAAAAAATATTGAAGAAATAATAAATAAATCTAACAAGATACTCCCTTCATCCTATAAAAAACGTCCTAATTTGACTTTAGTGGTCAAATTGACCATTTTAAATTAAATAATTAAAAATATTTATATAGAATTTTTAAATTACAAAACTTGACATTAGTAGTACATTTTTCGTAATTTATTATGATCATAATCTCTAGGCGTATATCTTGAATTTTTTAAAAAATTCATTAATTTTAAAAATGATCAATTTAACCATAAAAATCAAACTAAAATGCTTATTATGGGACGGAAGGAGTATATATATCTTAGATGTTACTGGCTCATCCTTTGAATCAGCAGTAGTTATGCTACCATGTCTTTCCTTTTTCTTTTTTTATTTAATAACTACTCCCTCTCTCTATAAGTTGAAGTTTGACTTTTTAAAAGTTAGTATGAAATATTTTTATTTTTAAAATTAATGTGATTTATTTATGCATTAATTAGTGATATGTATAAAAATATTTATGGCTAGATCAAATGTTAATTCAATTTCAATATAAGCATTTATTTTTGTAATAGTTGCTGAATTAGAAGCCAGGGAGAAGCAGATGATGAATGGCATTCCAAGACAAAACTATTTCCTGCGCTCTGACTCCACATATCATCACCCCATGAGTGTTTTTACACCACCAGCAACTAATTGGTTAGTAAATTTTCCTTGTTTAATTATATGTAACAAACTTACCACCCATGCGAGGAACGGACAAATTTTTAAAATAGTTTTAAAAAATTTATTTGTGCGAGTATCTTTTATTAAATCTCTATTAAATATTAAAATTTTAGAAATATTTTTGTTAATCTTATAAGCTATATATCAACTACATTTCTCAAAAATTGAAGAAATTAAATTCGTAAGTATTAAAAAAAATTAAATTAAAAAAAAAGTGAAAATTTTATATTGATTATTTTTGTAAAATTTCATCTTACACATTCAAAGTGACGGTGCTAAACTACATTATAATGACAAATTAGTTTTATGAAAACAAAAGAATTATATAAGGAAAGTGAAGAAATACTTATATCTTTTATCCATTATATATATATATATATATATATATATATATATAACATGTTCGTGTGAATATATTGATAAGTAATATTAATTATATGTATTTTTTTGTAATGAATAAGTATAAGTAGTATAGAGAAAAATATGCATGAATTTAAAAATGTGAATAATTAAATATATTTTTTATTCAATTTATATTATTAAAGTTGTGAGTTAAATATTAATGAAGTTGGAAGTTGTTAGAATTAATTTTGAATTTTGCTACCTAATAAGAAAGGAAAAAGGAAGAGAAATAATTAATATGGTAGTGAGAGAAAGTAAATGGAATGAAAAATAAAAGTTCAATGAACAATTTATTAATACAAATTCAATGAATAATAATTTATTAATTTAATTTGAGTTAACTTATTAACTCGATCAACCAAATTAATCTAATTCATTAAAAAGGGGATAGCTTATATACTAGTATTGATGATTGATGAGACTAGATCTCATTATTGTGTTTATTTGGTGAACGTGTGATAATTAAATCCCACTAATTAAGATAGCAAGAAACTAAATAGACCAAACCGAATTCTTATTATTTCATTATTTTTCATGTCTCTTAATTCTTAGAAATACAATATAATTAATTATTTATTGGAACAAATTAAATTGTGTTAAAACTTTGGTTTATATATATTTGCAGGAAAGCTGTGCATGAGAGCAAGAGTGGGAGTGAGTCATTATCCTACCAGGAATTCTTATTCAAGGACTTTCTCAATGGCTGCAATGCACAAGTACTCTTCAACCCCTCTTTACCAAATTAAATTGTCTTAGAAAATCAATAATTTCTTAATTAATACTCCATCAGTCCCAGAATTAAATATACATTTTGTATTTCGTCTGTTTCTATATATTATTAGACATATATTTTCATTTTTAGACTATTTTCTTTTTGCTCAGCGAAATGTAAAAATTTTATTTCTGAAAAATAAAACTAAATCCATAAGATCTGGATTCAATTTTAAATATTTACAAAATAAGCAGCTATACATCATCATCTTGTATATTGAAGAAATTTTTAACTAGCCTGCCATTACTTTTATTCTTAGTTGATTGATTAGTATCATGTCACTACTACATTTCTAGTTAATGATTTAATGTTTGGAATAACCTTGAAAAAAATAAAATTTGTTTAAAAAATCATCGTTTTATAAACATATCTATAATTTTAGAACAGATAGAGTGAATATTAATCGCATTATACTAATTTCTTATTTTTCTTTTAGGATATCAATGGGAAAGAGAAAATGATACCTGCAAATGCTGCTGCTCAACCTTTCTTTACAAAGCCTGCTAGTACTAGTGGTGGAGAATATGGCGGAGGCGGGATTTCGTCGTCAAATTCATCATCAAGAGCTTCGGAGCCATCTGCAAACACCGCCGATGTGAATAACAACATCTCTCTTGAGCTCACTCTTGGTTTTAATTAAAACTTTATAAGTTTGCATAAAAAGATATATATAGAGAGAGAGCTAGCTAGATGGATAAAAAAGTACTTAATCTGAACTTAATTAATTGCAACGACTTAATTTCTCAATATGGCTAGCTTTGTCATATTGAATGGTAGTAGTACTAGCTAGCTAGATCAATTAGAAAATATATTTGGGACATTGGGCGTTTAGTATTTGACTTGTTGTATTAATATGCTACAAGTAAGCTGAAGACTACATATCTGGTTTAACTTAATAAAACTGACCGCCTGGCATCCTGATCAGAAGAGCATGCATGGTTTTATTAATTAATATATCTCTTCATGTTATTCTCGTTTGCATGCCAATGAATAGTAGATGTACTATAAATAAATCTAGGGAATTGCTATACACGGGAAATTTGATAATTCTGTAATGCCTTATTCACACGAATATGAATCTCATTCACTTTTTTTATGAAAGGATTAGAGGCTCGTGAAATTATCAAATTGTTTTGTGAAAATATTAATTCCTTATAAATATTATGATATTTATTTCTTAAATATTAATGAGTTTTTTTTCTTTTTCTTTTATAATTGTGTTCATCTCCCACCATTTGAAAGTTGTATGCTAAGAAATCAGGGCTACTAGGGGTGGCACAAATGGCCCGTGCTTGGTGGCATCGGAGGTGGAGAGTTTGATGGTGGATTTGGTTTTGAAGGCGGGTTTAGAGCGGGCATTGGAGGTGGGGGAGGAGCTGGTGGTGGATTGCCATGAATTTACAATGTTTTTTCAATTAATTCAATCCGCATATATTATTCTTTTTCTTTATTTCGAATATTCTAACTTCAGAGAGATACGAGTACAAGTACAATAAATTACATAATTTTTGAATCTCTTATGAGTGATTATACAAACTTCACAATAAAAAAAAAATCTCACAAACATAATTAAAGGGAGAAAAATAAAATTAGTCATCGCACAACATAAATTATAATGTCTCGTTTATAACCATCAACCTAAGATATATATCATTGACCAAATATTATTCCTAAGTAGCTTGAATATATATAATCAGTACTCCAACCGTTCCAAAAATAGATACGTTTACAATAAAGAATTTTAAGAAATTTTTTTTTTTTTCAAATATATATAACATTTGTCAGAAATCTTGTAATGGTTGCTTAATAATACTCGATCTCCCTTAACTTAATTTTCTCGTTGAGGGACCAGTCTGTGGCTCCATCGGTCTCAGTGACCTTGAAATCCAACCCGGAATCTGCTAATCACCATTTAACATTTAAGTTAAAGTCTAATTACCCAAAAACACTATCTACATCCTTACTTAAAGAAATACAAATACATCAACCACTCACTTTCTATATACTCTTATCTTCAAAATATATATTTGATCTGTTTCAAAATTAAAGATATATTTTGACTCGTAAAACTTAAAATTGATATAATTTCCTTCAAATTTTGAAAACAATAAATATCATAGTTAGTGGTACTTTATGATTAGTCTACAATTGTTATATTAGTTTGTATTAAAAATAAATAATTTCATATTAATTTTGAATCTTAATATTACTTTAAAAGGCCAAACTATATTTATAATTTTAGAAGCAGTATATTCAATAATAAAATATATTACCCTCCTTTATACAACCAATTTATTCTCATTCATATTCATATGTGACATAATAGTGGAATATTGACTAATAACTAAATATGAAGATAAATTATTTTATAAATATACTTCTATATACGTGTTAAATGGTTGTGTATTGAACAAATGTGACTCAAAACTTTCAATACTTTACAGTTTCGTAATTTTAAGAATACATTTTAATTTTAATAAGAATACATTTTAATTTTAAGGGTTTAAGCGGTAGTCTGAAAAATGGATCAGCAGAGGAACTAAGGCTCCGTTTGTTTCACAAAAAACTTTTGCCGAAAAATGTTTTCTAAAAAATATTTTCTAAGGAAATTGTTTACAATGAAAATGACTTATTTTCTCTTGTTTGGCTGCTAAACGAAAATGAGACCGAAAAAATCACCATCTTCTACTTGAATTAATTAAATATTTTTTTTAGTGTACTTTGTCTCTTTTTTTAGTATACGCCGCATTATAATAAATACATAAATATTATCAAATCTATAACTTTTTTAAAGAGAAAAAAAAATTGATGAAATAGGATTGAAAGGAGAGAAATATTACTAAATTTGAGAGCTTAAAGATGAATAAGAGATATAGATATGAAAAAAGTATTTGAATTAATTGGGGAAAATGAATTAATTTGCTAAAAAGAGATGAAAAAATAAAATTAAAAAAAAAGAATAAAAAGTAAAGCTTATTGTTGGAAGGCATAGTTGGACAGATGACTTACGAATCTCAAATTCGTAAGTCATTTTTCTAAAATAAAGGAAGCGTGTTTTTTTTTTACCGGAAATTGTTTTACGGTTGATTATGTTTTTCTTAACATGCTAAACATTGAAATTTTCAAAAAATATTTTCCGAAAAATGTTTTACTTGAAACAAACGGAGCCTAAGTAGAATTTAAGAAAAGTATACCATCTTCATGTTGATTATGTTTTTGATTCTAACTTTGTTGAGGATAAGAAAAGTATACCTTTGTTGTTGCTCATTCATGTAGAATTTAAGAAAAATATACCTGCTTCTAAACACTTTGTTGTTGCTCATTTTAGAAATCATTTTGACTACACGAGACCTTTTAATACTCAAGCTCATGACAGACTCTTTTGGGACAACACTCATCATCATGTTTGTGATATGGCACAAACTCCAAGTTCCACATTTTTCATTCATGGCATAGCTGACTTTTCATAAAAATAAACTTCACACAGCAGATGCTCTAGTCAAAATTGGGATTCATGTTAATACGCAATGTGTCCTCTGTCGCCAGGAGTCTGAGTCCTTGGATCGTTTATTCTTTCAGTGCCCTTATGCCTATACAGTTCTTAATCGAATTTTTTCTTATGGTGGTTGGTTCAATCCCCCTACTCTCATGGAACTTATTTCAAAGATGATTCAAGCCCAAACTGGTATAAAGATTACAAAACTTATCACGGCAGGAAAAAAATACAAGACTTCATGACCATGTCAACATTCCTCGTGAGGTCCTTGCCAAAGAAATACTGCAGTTGGTTAAATGCAGACTTCACTTTTCTAATTTGTTCCACAGCACTCTTTTCTCTACATTTAAAAAATGTAAATGTCTTCATTATATTATAGCCTGTCCAAACTTTTTGGGGGCTTCAAGCCAAATTTTAAATTGGGGTCTTCCGTTAGAGAGAGAAAGAGAATTTAGCAGAGAGTGAAAGAGAGAGACAAAGAGAGTTTCGTAGAGAGTGAAAGAGAGAAAGAAAGAGACGTTGAGGGACCATTTTGGGCTTTTTTAATGGGCTCTAACATATATGAATTATTAAAAGGAAGAATTACATATATTAGTACATTTTTGAAAATAATTATAAAAATCATACATCCATAAAATAATTACAAAAGTATTACACTTTTACATTTTTATTTACAAAAATATTCTCTCTCCTCTCTTTTCTCTCCTCTTTCCATTTCTTCTTCTTCTCTTTCCATTTCTCTCTCCTCCCTCTCGCCGCCCTCTCCCCTCCCGCCGCCCTCCCTCTCCCCTCACGCCGCCTCCCCCTGCCTCCCTCCTTCCTCCCGCCTACCTCCCGCCTACCTCCCCCTTCCCCCTCCCTCCCGCCTGCCTCCCCCTTCCCCCTCCCTCCTTCCTCTTCCCTGCCCCTCTCCCCCACCTCCTTCCTGTTTGTCTTCTTGTATATTGTGTGTGTTTTAGTGTAGTAACTAATTTTGGTTACCTTTGTATTTAAGGTTGGTTACCTCTGTATTAAGGTTTGGTTACCTTTATATTAAAGGTTGGTTACCTCTGTTTTAAAGTTGGATACTTTTTGTATTAAGTTTTTGTTACCATTATATTTAGGGTTGGTTACCTTTTGTATTAAAAGTTGGTTACCTCTGTATTAATGTTTGGTTAACTCTGTATTAAGGTTTGGTTACCTTTATATTAAGGGTTGGTTACCTTTGTATTAAGGTTTGGTTACATTTGTATTAAAGGTTGGTTACCTCTGTATTAAAATTTGGTTATCTTTATATTAAGGGTTGGTTACCTTCGTATTAAGTTTTGGTTACCTTTGTATTTAAGGTTGGTTACCTCTGTATTAAGGGTGTTATTCCCACCTGTAACCAACCCTCCTCCCTTCCCCCGCCTCCTTCCTCCTTCCCGCCTGCCTTCCCCCACCGCCTCCCGCCTCCCTCCGCCTCCCTCCCTCTCCCCTCCCATCGCCTCCCTCCCTCCCACCCCCTCCCTCCGCCTCCCGCCTCCCTCCTCCCTCCACCTCCCTCCCCCACCTGCCTCCCCCTCTCCCTCCGTCCTCTTTCCTCTTCCTCTCGCCTGTATTTTGTGTGTAATTATTTTGTAATTTTTATAATTATTTTGTGTGTGTTTTATTTTTGTAATTATTTTTTAATTATTATATATTAATGTTAAGAACCCTTATTAAAATTTGGGGGCATTCTTAATTTTGGGGGCCTATATGGGTCGGCCCTGGCACGACCATCATTGTGGTATGCCTCCATGATATTTAAGCTATAATGCTTATGGGGGTATTGCACATGTAATTATTTTCATTCTATGCATTTAAATTTAGCAACAAAAAAAAATCGACTTAAATGAAAAAATTGGGCTTTGATTTGGGCTTCAACTTTAGCTTGGCTTGGACTTGGGGTTGCCCGATCCAATAAACAGTCTTAAATATGGCGGATGAAAGTGATAAAGTAGACGAAACTATGGGTAACAAATGTAATTAACATTTAACCAAACAAACGCACATAGACCTAAACGGCTAAAACCTAACACACTCACCCTCGCCAGCTCGCCGTTGATATCCCCTCTTCTTTCTCGCGCACACGCAGAGTTCAAACTCAACCAAAAATGGCGGACGTGGTGCAGTACAAGCTAGAACGCATGATAAACGAGCTCGACGACCTCGAGCGCCGGAACCTTTTCTCCCGCCGCGAAATCGCCGAAATCGTGAAACAGAGGCGAAAATTTGAGTACAGACTCAAGCGTCCGAGCCCGCTCAAGCAAGATTACTTGACATACATTGATTATGAGAAGCAACTGGACGCCCTTCGCCTCCTCCGACGAAAGGCCGTGTCTCGGGAGTTGAAGAAGAACGGCAACAAGAAATTGAAGAAATCAGTTTCAGATTTTGCCGGTGTTTCGAGGATTGTTGAGATTTATCGTTTGGCGACGAATAGGTTTAAGGGAGATATTCAGCTCTGGTTTCAGTATCTTGAGTTTTGTAGAGAACGAAGAAATGGACATATGAAGAAGGTATATATATACATATGGAATTATCAGATAGTAGAAATTTGAAATGTGGACTTTTTGAATTTTCTCGTTCTTTTGTCAATAAAGTTTTATTTTTGATGATTTAAGAATTTAGAATTTGATTTTCTAAGTTTTGTATTTGTTCGTACGTACGTGTAATGTGTGTGTACATCAGTTGGTAAAAAAGTTAAATCATTTTTCATTTACTATTTAAGCTTGCAATCGAATTTTGTCCTAAAATTGGCAATGAACAATGTAAACTTAAGTCCTGATAATTTTGTAAGTTTAGTATGTGTTATTTGGTTCTGTATTGTGTGAAATTGGAATATATTTTATGATATCTTATTCAAACTAATCATTTTAGCTTATCTACTTTTGTTAATTGTGCTAAGAGTATGTATATATTAGCTGTATGTCTAATTAGTAATCATGAGTGTTTCTGATGTCAAGGCTGCTTTACCCTCAATTCAGGTTTTAACTATGGTTTTCGAAATCTTAACTTTTGTTAATACTTAGGTCCTGGCCCAAGTTATCAGGTTTCATCCTAAAGTTCCAGGGGTTTGGATTTATGCAGCAGCTTGGGAGTTTGACACCAACTTAAATGTAGCAGCTGCTCGTGCTCTAATGCAAACTGGTTTAAGAGCATGCCCAACTTCAGAAGATCTATGGGTAGAGTATCTTCGTATGGAACTCACATACCTTAATAAGTTAAAAGCTCGGAAGGTTGCTCTTGGGGAAGATGAAGGAACACTAGTTCGGGAGCATAATGATCCCAAGGATAAGCAATGGCGAGATGAAAACAAAGAGTTATTTATGGCTCTTGATGAGAATAGGGAGAATGATGAGGCATCAGATGTCAAAATTGGGGTGTCAGATAAGAAATCAGATTTGTTTCGAGAGCAAGGTTTGAGTATTCTTCAAGCCGTTTACAGTGGTGCAATTGACGCTCTCCCTTCAAGTTTTAGCGTGAGAACTCGGTTTATGGAGATACTTCTAGCCACGGAGTTAGCACATTCAGAAGAAATGCAAAAGGAGATACTTGCTGACATGAAAAGAGATTTTTCAAATAATCCAGAATATTGGGACTGGCTTGCGAGAGTTGAAACTGTTGGCCTTCATAGTACACAGGAAATGAGTAAAGAAATTATGTTAGATCAGCTACAGAAAGCAATTCAGGTATGCTACCTTGCCACGTTATTATTTAATAGGTCTTACTACTATTTTCAGTATTTTGCATGTGTACTCAATTATACTTGAGAGTTTAGAGCTACTTATATTTAGCAATTTATATACATGTTACTTTACTATGTGTTGAAGATTCTATTTGTTGGATTCATTCCAGTGTAGCTGTGTAAAATGTAGTATTTTATGTATCTATGATGTACTGTAAATATATGATCAGCACGTGAAACTAATGTATTGATTAGCATGTCGTATAAAATGGAAATCCATAAGAATTGAATTCATATCCATTAAAAAGAGTGCAGAGACTCTTCATTCATAAACAACCATATCCAATAGTATTTTTGCTCTGGCAAGCAGTGTAAACTACACATTTGCTGTTGAGTGAAAAGGGCGTGAGTGAGTCTAGGCTTCGGGGGATTATAGGATTTGATGAAAACTCATCCCTTACTCACATTTTGCTGTTGCTTCGTTTGTCCATTTATCCTTCACTGGGTTAGTGGGTTTTCGCATATTTTCTGTTGCATTCCAGAAAATCATGCTTAGTTGTGTTCTTGTTGGGGTACCTATAGACATCTCTTGATCACCTTGCATTTTACATATATAGATTTATGAGGAGGCATTGAAGATTGTGCCAACAGCCATGATGTTTAACCTTTATACAAAATTTTTGGTGGATGCAACTTTTCACAAAAATGGAGAGATTCAGAATTCTGCTATTCTTGGCTCTTCAGCTGATGGTGTGGATTCTATTTCACATATATTGATGGTGTACAAAAAGGCTGAAAGAATGGGTTGCATTACTGAAGATCTTGCGTGCCAGCATGTAACATTTTTGTTGGAACTTGGGAGATTAGATGAAGCTAGGAACTTGGCAGAAAAGCTTTGCGGTGGAAAGCTTCTAGATGCAGTGCGTTTATGGGTTTTGCGGCTATCAATAGAGATCACATGTGTTAATGAGAAATCTCCTTCTCCAAGCAAAGCTGATCTGTCATTTGTCTTCGAACTCTTCAGAGGCATTCTAATGAAGGCTTCCATTTCAAAGGCTGAGAGCTTGTGGGTTATGGTATGTAAATAATACTACCTCACTTTCCTTTTGCTTTTGTGAAAGTTGAGATTGAAATGAATATTGTTTTGTTCTCGTAATGTCATGTTAAAATTTTGAGCTACTTGACTCTTCTTTTTGATTCGAGTATGACTCACTTGACTCTTCTTACTTTAAAGAATGGCTTATATAGAAGTTGTTTTAATTTGTATATCTTCATGCCAACTACAAATGCTTCTATGTATTTACCAGCTTGGCTTTAATTTTTTGATATTTATTTTTTATTTTTACTTTCTTTATTTGTGTGAAACAAGTGAAGGTTAATATGTATACTTCTTTGATCTTTTTTCTATACCGTATACTCTGAATATACATGTTCCTTAACAAGTTAGAAGATAAGGTTTCAAACACCACCCCCTCCCCCCCCCCCCACCCCAAAAAAATAAAATATAAAAAATAAAAAATCTTTTCTCCAGCAACAACTTAAGTTTGATAAGAAAATCGAGCATCCTATAATGATAATGAATCAAAGGAAGCACAATATAGGAGAGAGCAGTTTTACGTGGTGTTTTGGAATCAGTTTTTCTAATGTATTAGGATTTTTATAAACCTTCAAAGCTATTTTGCATTTCTTCTTTCTTCTGAACAACCTGATATACTCTAGGACCTCCAAGTTTGCAGAATAGTATTATATTATCTCTGACAGAATGATTCCCCGCCTTCTTTCATTTCATATTGATGTGCCAGGGCCATATTCAGACTATCTATTCGATATTTTTAACTATTATTTGTATTTTATCTAGTATGCCATACAATGTATGTGCTGTAGATGCCTATTTGTTTTCTTGATCCAAACACAAGAATGGAGTGTTTCATACTGATACACATATTCTCTCTTCCATTTTATTTTTTGAGCTGAGTCGCTTGTAGGTTCTAATGTTTATTTAGGAGGGAATCATTTTGAGTTTCATGTTATTCTTTAGCAGTAGTCGTAATTCTTTAAAATTGTTTTTCTTCTGTCTGCCTCTTCTTCTCACATTTCATTCATGAATAATTTGATGACTGAATTAATTTTGTAAAATTCATATATTTTACCTCTCTTTGTAGGCTTTCAAGTTTTTCGCAAATCAAAGACGTTATTTTGACAAGCTTGTGGAGATATCCCTTGTTTTGTTGGCTAAAGATGGCGGTAGTGATGTTGGATTTTCCCTATCTTCTGCAATAGTAAATTTTGTTCTTCAAAAGGATGGAATTCAGAGTGCAAGAGAGATGTATAAGCGGTATGTCCCTAGATCATCAGCTTTTGAACATTATTTTCGTGGATTTCATCATAGTGACCTTAACCCTTCCTTGCATTTTCAAATTATCTAAATTTCAGATATTTAGCAGCGGAATGTCTCCTCTTATAATTAACAACACTAATTGCTTCTTACTCTTCTTTTTTGTCTTTCTTCCACAATATGCAATTGTTTCTAAGAACAAACTTAAATTTAGAAGTTGACTCAATTGTACATGTAATCAGTAATGCATATCTATGTACTTGATTTTAGCATGTCGAACATGTCATTTTTTTTGTTTTCCACTTTGTCTACCCTATTTGGTTCATTTTATGAATTAATTGCTTGCAAAAAACCGTTGGCTGTTTTGCTTTTTGTGCATGTGCTTAAATTATTTAGAATCAAATTGTGTCATATGGGAACTCATACAAAACCTTCTGTCTTGTTTCAAGTGCAGATTTCTTGCTTTACCTCATCCTGGTCTCGCAATATATAGAAATTGCATTGAGCTGGAATTGAACCTTGCATCCGCAGGTGACAAACCCTGTCTTGTAAAAGTCCAGAGGTTATTTGAATCTGCACTTGCAACATATGACCAAGATGTGGGTCTGTGGCAAGATTATTATAATATGGAGTGTAAGGTAAGGCTGGCTCTTTTTATGCTTCCATTACTAATAATCACCTTAGGGTGCATGATCTTATATGGACAGATCACTCTAGAGAAGAACCACACTAGATTATGCAAGTCTTTGAAAAATTATCTTGGTTGATTGTTGCTAAACGACTCTAATTTCCTCTGTACTTTAAGCTCCCAAAATCCTTCACAGGTGGAGTTAATACCAAATCCCTTGTGACTATCAAGATTTAGGATGAGGATACCCTCCATTACACCTTCCACCCGATATTCCCCAATACACGTTTGGTAACAAAAATATTACATTTAGTGACGCAATAATATTCGTAGTAAATAATAGTTGTCGCTAAAGCTATCAGTAAAAGAAATTTTTGTGTCGCAATGTGTATTGGGAGAAATTGGGTGAAAAGTATAATGGAGGGGATCTTGGTCTCGAGATTTATGTTAGCTAGGCTCGCTGAAATCTTCTTTAGGTAGAGTTTTTGACAACCCATATTTGATTATTGCAGATGGGAACATCAGAAGCAGCTGCTGCTGTCCATTGGCGTGCAAGGAAGACACTGAAAGACAATGCGGCATTTCTGACTAGTAGAAATACGTGATGAATATTTACTACATGAGGGATCACATTCAATTTTGACTTGTTTTCCATTTCCCCCTTATAGTATTGTATTTGTAGAAGAAACAAAAATGAAATGATACGAGTTAATTTAATTTTCCGGGCAAAGATTGGCGGGATTTGATAATGCTGCCGTTGTCCGTATTTTGTCATTCCCATTAGCTGAGGCTGCACTTGTTTTTTATGTCTCACAAGTCGAGTATATATAGGCAAAAGGAAAGAGAGAAACAGCTACCTCTTTTAGTCAGATCTAACATCTCAATCATATATTTTGATTGAAAGTCCACCAAACCTGAGCTTTTTTCACCCACCCTTTCAAGAAATATTGTAATGATCTCCATAAAAGCAACTATACATATATATATATATATATATATATATGAGTAATGCTATTTTACAAACATTTTACAAACTAGCTGATGTGGCAGTGTTGTATTGGTTATTTTTATAAAAAAACACCTTCCCAGTACAACATTATTACCAATATAACATTACTACATCAGTTAGTTTGTAAAATGTTTGTAAAATAGTTTGTCTCTAGCATTATTCATATATATATATATATATATATATGTTATTTACTGATTATTTGAGAACCAATTCTAAAAGAACATTTTCTCGCAATCCTAGCTTTTATGTTACGTTTGGATTAATGGAATGGAGGACGGAATGGAATGATTTTAAGGTATTTTAAGTGTATGTTTGATTGTTGGTGGCGGTGGGTGTTGTCATATAATAATAAAATTATCGCATATATCCATTTTATTAGAATGAATTTTATTTCACATAGAATAAAGAGATGAAATGAATTTTTATTCTATTGGAATGGTTTATATTCCAAAATGATCGTCAAATACATTATTTTTATTTCATTCCTTCTTCTATTGCATTCTTTCAATCTAAACGTAACATTAAAACTACAAAAAAAATGTATAAAGGCTATTGTTTTATATCATTCAATAACATGTCTGGTAAAAGATGTATTTTAATATACAAAACCTTGACGGGATTTTTTTCATATTATTAGTATACTATATTTTTTCAAAAATCTTTTCAAGAGTTTTTCTATAATATATATATCGTCAATTTGTTTATGATTTCTACAAAATGGATAAAGTTTAAAATCTGTAATAGAAAGATTAAATAGTTTGATTGATACTCAGGCCCCTAATCTTGTGCAGTACCTATTAAATATGTGGCCACATGTAACTGTGACACAAAATCCACGACCAAGGAATAAATATTTAAATCTCACTAACTTCTCATTTATTAATATAATAAAATAAAAGGAGATTAAAGAAACACTAGTAATAAAAAGAATAAATCTACTAATAAAAATCATCAACTTATAATTTTATATTATTTTCTTCTTTTTTCCCTGTTACTACTTACTCGGACTAGGAGTATTAGTTGATAGTGAACTACACGGTTTATATTAATTATGAAATTAATTTTTTCTTATACTCGTATGTATCTTTACAAAGTGGGGTTTTAAAAAAATGTTTAATTGACTTTATGTTGGTTACACCTTATAACTCACATATCCAATAATTACTTCTGTTTTAATGTTAAAGATTTAATTTTGACTTCCAATAAATTTATAAAAATTTAAAATACATATTAATTTATTTAAGTTTTGAAAGTAGCAATAATAATTACTCTTATATTTTGTTTGTACTAAAATAAAATAAATTTCTATCGCTTTTAAATCTTAGCAATCTCTAGTTTCGGAGCGGACAGAGTATTATAACTTATAATTAAGATAAAATAGTTTGATACACTCTTCATTTTATAAAAATGAGTCATTTACTTTATTTTTTTTAAAATTAATTTAAGAAATCTTAAAATTAAAATTGATATGCATTTATTATTTTTGATTAGTGTAATATTTGATAATGTAAACTATTTAGAAAATATGACCAAGTAAAAGAGAAAGAGAAAGAGACAAAAAAAGAGAGACAGAGTTGATGGGGTTGATCCAGAATTCCAAATCCAACCACCACTCACTAACGATGGGGTTCGATTTGGCACAGAAATCCTCTTCCACCCACTACATACCACCAAACATCTCCATTTTTCTCTTTTTCTATCTCATTATTTTATTTATAGTAATAAATATAAAAAACATATTTTTTATTTGTATATACTGCCATATATATGTATACTTATAATAAACAACCCCTCTTTCCTATATATCTATAAATCAGTTGGTATGGTGCTAATTTAAGCCCTCCCATTTGCTTTCTTCAAGAAAGAGGGGAAAAACAATCCCACCTAAAAACTGAAGCTTTTTCAATAGTAAGTTCTTCTGAAATTCTCTTTTTCTATTGTTTGCAATTTATCTTTCTTAATTTTCTTATTTTGGATGTATACTTCTTTCTTGTATTACTCTGTTTAAGCGATCTTTATAGGAGGTGACTGAATATACTACTGAGATCTGTGTGACTCAATTAGATTTAAATTTACTGAAACATATTGCAATTTTAACAAAGAGAAAAATAAACCCACCATAATTTTCACATCTATATTTGATTAACAGTATCAAACTGATTTCATTTAGCTGATTATTGTTATGTAGTATTAACTGTTTATCTTAGAATGCCAACTGGTCTTTTCAAATGGTGTATGGTATCCAAAGGATGATGAAATTATGGAAGTTAGTCTATTTTGTTGTTTTTTCACATATTCAATTCACATTTTTTTGTTTCCCATATTCAAACACATTATCTCTATCAGAGAAGCAAGAATATTTGTGGGTTTGTTGCCAAAGATTGTTGAATTTATTTTTTATAATCATCATTATGATTTTCTATTTGATATTTGTTTCAATCTTTGGGAACCATTGGTGGGGATCATTCATTCCAGCCATGGGGTTCTGGTTCTCTACTTCCTCATTAGAAATCAACTTTAATATTATTGCCCTGATTCGACGAACCCAATTTTCATTCAATCAGGTGTTTGTGTAAAATAAGATGAGAGGAGCGGGTTTCTGGCAACTTGGGCAGTCAATCACCCGCCGTCTTGCTCAGGCTGATAAGAAGGCTGTGGCTCGCAGATGCTATGCCAGTGAAGCTGATCTCAAGAAGACAGTTCTATATGATTTCCATGTTGCCAATGGTGGAAAGATGGTGCCATTTGCTGGTTGGAGTATGCCAATTCAGTACAAGGACTCAATCATGGACTCTACTGTAAACTGTAGGGAGAATGGTAGCCTCTTTGATGTATCTCATATGTGTGGGCTAAGTCTCAAGGGGAAGGACAGCATTTCTTTTCTTGAAAAGCTGGTCATCGCCGATGTTGCTGGACTTGCCCCTGGGACCGGGACATTGACCGTCTTCACAAATGAGAAGGGAGGGGCGATTGATGATTCAGTGATCACCAAGGTGACAGATGATCATATATACCTGGTTGTGAATGCCGGGTGCAGAGACAAGGATCTTGCACATATTGAGGAGCATATGAATGCATTCAAAGCCAAAGGTGGGGATGTGTCTTGGCACATCCATGATGAGAGATCTCTTCTAGCCCTCCAGGTTAATATTCGAAGTCATCTTCTTTTACAACTCATTTTTAAACTTTCATATACCCTTCAAAGTTTCATATTTTTTACTAATCATGGGCCTCTAAATCAAAACATAATTCTGCCATTTGTTATTGATATCATTTCTTACTCCAAATATCATTTTTAGTTTGCATTAAAATATTTACTTTTCACTTGATAAAGTCTTTGCCATGTGGGTCAGAATATTGTATACAATTAGATGCAATATCTGCATTAGGCATAAACAGAAACAACCACCTCCGCCCATATCATGATGTATCTATCCTATAACTGATATTTATGTATAATTTTCTTCACACCTCTGGTGCAGGGTCCTTTGGCAGCTCCAGTTCTTCAGCACCTTACAAAGGAGGATTTGAGCAAGCTATACTTTGGGGAATTTCAGATATTGGATATCAATGGTGCAAAATGCTTTCTCACTAGAACAGGGTATGTTGCTATCTGGTTTCTGTCTAGAGCAATCACTAGGTTTTTGTGGTGATGCGACTGCATACTTTACTTGTATGTAAAGACTGTTTTGCATTCATCAATGTGGTGTTTGCAGAACGATGCCATTCTGTTTTTACATTTACCAAAGGTTATAGACTGAGAAAATTACAAATGTGTGCTTATCAAATGGATTCATCTTGTGCGATTAGGCACATGCCTAAAAACATTGATTAAACTTACACTTATCAGGAGTCTATTATGCGATATATATAACTTATTTATCATAGATAACTGGTCTTTCTGAAAAGGCTACAGAACTAAGTCCTTGCACATATGATAACTGGGCATGTATCTTAACTTTTTCAATCAAACCTTTGTTGTTTCTTCTCACTATATCTACTTTTTTAATCAGGTTTATGTTATTAAAGAAATTAATGCTCAAGCTCTTATGATTATTTGGAGTGACGGGTTATGATATAATGTTGATAAGTATGCTTTGATATCTATGTTGGGAATCTGGGTATTCTTTGATAACTATGTTGGGAATCTGGTCTTTGGATTTAAAATTCAATCTCGTTGATATTTCAAGTGTTTTCTTTTGTTGTTTAGACATTTCTAAGTGGGGATGGACGGGTGATGCAAGGGCATTATTCTTTTTTTGGTGTTCTTGTTGAATACTTGTAAACAATACCCTGTTTTATGTTCTCTTGGAGTGTTAATTTTGAGGTTTTCAAAGGAGACTGAACTTTGAAGTAAATGGTATCAAAGTCCTCTTCTTTTGGTGGCTTATATTATGACAGAGAGAATTGAAGAACGGACACTTTGATCACATAGGCATCATGCAGTCCTGCAAAAGGATAGTTGAAAATTTTCTCTGTTACTGTATTCATGTTGAGTTGAAACTTGAAAGTTTACCTGGCTAGGATTGCACTCTCTATGAGAAACTTGTACAATTTGATTAGGAAGGTGTATGTAAAGCAACTATAAAACATAAATGAAAATATAAATCAACTCAAGCTTAAAAGACCCTACAGGCTAGCTTAAAAATAACAGCATAACCCTTGGCTCTGAAAGAAACACATAACCAAACTAACAGCTTATTAATATCCCTAGCTCTGAAAGAAACACACATGAAAAAAACTAGTAGCATATTAATTTTTTCTTAATTTTAACTAGTTATCCAAGTACACCCATCACCCCATGGGCCTTGCCTTGGTATGAACCAATTTTCAAAATTTTCATTCTATATTTCTTTTCCTTGGTATTCTTTTTGCTTGCATTATGTTACACCTGTAAGATTAGAACCCTGTGATGATCCATGTGTTGGCTCTGTCCTTGTTAAGTTTAAGTTCTTACACGTTATTGTTATTATTATTATTATTGGAACATTGTCCATAGTATTGTTGAACAAATAGGATACTGTAGAGTCCATAGTCAGTAGTCAACTTCTCTCACTCTGGCTTTCTAAATAATCAAACACCCTTTTGCTAGGATTAGGACTCTTGGTATATATTACATCTTTCTTTCAAATTTTAGGTAGAAAAGATTCAGTTCGGGACTTTGCTCCTATGACCAGTATTGGAATCCAGGAAGCTGTTTCAGAAACAAAATTAGGACCTCTAAGTTTTACCTAATTTCTGCTTTGAGTATTTGCTGTTGAAACAATGTATCGCCGAGTGTTTCTTTGTCCTGGAAAATGTCTTGCAGCATGTATTTAGCCAAATTTGCTCGGATTATATTTAAAATTGAGAGTTTAGTGCAGGCCCACTTTGGCCGCTTGCAAAATGGTGATGGAACCATATCCAATGATTCTATTTGAATTCGCGAGGAAATTACATTGGAGTTAGTTATAATTCCTGAAGAGTTTATACTAAATCATGTAGTTGAAAGGTTAAGTTGCCTAAAACACTAATGAGAATCTTTGACACAATGTACTAGTATATAAGTAATTTAGTCTCCCACCACCATATGCTCAAACATGTATTAATTTTTTTTCCGCACCATGTACTAATACAAAAGTTGTAGGTAAAGTGATTAGCTTTGTGTTACATGAGGTTTTCAGGTATACAGGTGAAGATGGATTCGAGATCTCAGTACCTTCAGAGCATGCTGTGGACCTTGCTAAGGCAATCCTAGAAAAATCTGAAGGCAAAGTAAGGTTGACAGGGCTGGGTGCTCGAGACAGTCTTCGACTAGAAGCTGGCTTGTGCCTCTACGGCAATGACATGGAACAGCACACTACACCTGTAGAGGCAGGACTTACGTGGGCCATAGGAAAGAGAAGAAGAGCAGAAGGGGGCTTTCTTGGAGCAGAGGTGATTCTCAAACAAATTGCAGACGGCCCATCAATCAGGCGAGTTGGTTTGTTCTCCTCCGGACCCCCTGCCAGAAGTCACAGTGAGATTCAGAACGAGAAGGGAGAAAACATTGGGGAAGTCACAAGCGGAGGATTTAGTCCCTGCCTGAAGAAGAACATTGCCATGGGTTATGTAAAATCTGGATCCCACAAGGCAGGCACCAAAGTTAAGATTGTGGTTCGCGGAAAGTCATACGAGGGAGCTGTCACAAAAATGCCTTTCGTCCCCGCAAAATATTACAAGCCAACTTAAAAGTTAATTCTTCTTTGGAACTTGATACACCTTGGTTGTCCTAATTATTACCCAATTCTACATGTTTTTGAAATGGCTACAATCAATACCAATCTTCATTTTCTCTCTTAGTTTTCCAGAGTTAAAAGTAGAGCTGTGTGCATCTTGCATGAATTTATATGAATATTGACATGTCATGTACTCATGAGCACAGAACACAGCTGCATTTGCCATATGCTTGTGCAGATGTATGCAACATATGGACCAATGAATTTTAACCAAAATACCTGCGTGTTACTCATTCAATGTATTTTGTCCACCCAATGGTTCACATATGCACACCGCTACAAACTAACATATAAGAATTTTATATAATGAAGCTTATTAACATGCAAATCTAAATATACTAAAAATGTCATCATATCAAAAGTAGTTCATTATGCATGGTTCGTTTAAGTGACTCCAAGAACCAGAATTAGAGTCGGGTAAAAAGTAATATTCGAAAAACTCATTTGCAGACAAAAGCAAAATACAAGTACTTCATCATGCATGGTTCATTGAAGTGACTCCTGATGAACACAAGCCTGAACCCTGAAGTAAAATCAGGCATCACGTAAAATATTAAATAAACTCCCTCATTTGCAAACTATAAAGTTATGGCCGCAATGGAACATGTTGATGGGGTGAACAGCAGAAACCCCTGGATCCAAGTTTAAGACAAAACATTATTCTCCCTCAGCAAACCTGGGCATAACAAATATTAAGTATTCCAGCACATAACGACCATGAAGGTGCGTCTACAGTCTTTATATGTCAAGCAGCAGTCTCCTTGGGTCTTCAACAACATCTTTAATGCGCCTCAAGAAGAAGACAGCCTCTCTTCCATCGATCAGCCTATGATCATATGTTAGTGCAATGTACATCATTGGCCTCGAAACAATTTGCCCTCCGACAACCATTGGACGGTTCACAATTGAATGCATACCGAGAATTGCAGACTGCAAAAACCATGCAAAAGAATATGTAAGACTGCTTTGTTCCCACAGGAAAATGAAAACTCTCAGACAATTAACCCAGTTGGATGTGGAATGCGAAACCAAATTTTCAATTGTTACATCAGTTAAAAGTGGCAGCATCATACCTGTGGGGGATTTATGATCGGAGTACTTAGAAGACTTCCATAAACACCCCCATTAGATATTGTGAATGAACCTCCAGCCATCTCATCAATTGATATGGAGCCATCAGTTGCCTTCTTTGCTAGGGTGTTGATCTCTTTCTCTATTTCAGCGAAGTTCATTTTATCAGCATTGCGTATAACTGGAACAACAAGGCCCTTGAAGAAGAAACATGGAGGAAGAAACTTTATTTTAGATAACAGTCTAAAGTAACAATAGGAACTTGACTTCAATGATCAATAAACGCCTCTTGTTTCTTTTTGACAAGTTAACACATCACAGTATATTACATTTTCAGGAATATTTTATCTTTCGGAAAAGCAAATATGAGCAAATAAAACTTCCTTTCAAACATGAGCTATAGCCAAGTGGTCTAGTGGGAGTAGATAATGATGGCCAAAAGAATAAACTACAATTCAACAAGCAAAAATTCAAAATTGAGTTGATCACAGAAAGAAGTACACGTGGGCAAAGACGCAACAAGATTCCAAGAATCAGGATATTCATACAAAAGCTCTAAATATACCAGTTAGGGACAATGCACGCAGAGAATGTAGAAGTACTTTTGAGTAAATAGTATAGCCAGAAACTTAGAAAATCTATTACTTTTACAGAAACTGTTAATAAACAGGCATACACCCTGAGTTTCACATTAACTTGATAAGATTTTTAGTAAACGCCACAATAAACAGAACAAATATCACTGGTATGGAACTTAACCATTTTGTTTCAAATTGAACAGGATGTACCAAAACAATATATCAACTTTTAGAGCGACTTCTCTTTCTATATTTTACTGCTTCTGAGCTTGACTAAGTACATGCTATTCAATTTGTTTCGTGCTTTTAGGCCCTGATTGATTAAGGTATGTTTATTTTCTTGCAAGAGGTTGTGAAAGCGATGACAAGGAATAACATTGACATCGCTAGTTCAAGTCCTTTTGAGGCCAGGCTGCGAGCGATTCTCGTGAATCCTAGGGTACTAGCCTTTTACTGGATTGTGGTGGGTGAGGACAAGTCACATCAGAACCCACAAACAAACAAAAAAGAAAAAGAAAAGAGATTGGAAACGCAAAAGCTTCAAACAGAGTTAGGACTTGGGAGTCGGCACTTTGCGATCTCATTTGGTGAGTTGGATAAACAGAACAAAGGAAAACACTTTCGAAAGTGTCTTTTTTGGTAAATAATGTTATAGAAAGGTGAACTTTGAAACAAAAAAAAAAAAACAGACCTGTAACAAGTTTTATAAAGCAAAAACATTTGACTAACATTAATAAGTCATAAACCTCTGAAATGTGGATTAGCTCATTGCATAGACAACATCCACTGCTTTATAAATTACCCAATGCAGATGTTTTATAAATTACCCGATGCATTTTTCCAAAATGTATTGGGGCCAATAATCAAGGATTATACTATCATCTGTGATATCATGCAAATGTGGCAGCAAGAAATTTCTCTATTAATTGCACGATGCAAGGAAGAAAATAGGCATCAAAGCATGAGAAATGATTCACCTTCATATATAGTAAAACATTGATAAGAAAAGTACAAGACTGGTGTCCAATTAAGAGTCAACCAAATAACATATTATGCCTAAACTGCAAATTTAACTGGGCCTTTTCATGACTTCGCCTAGTGGTCCAATAAGTAATGACCTTCACATATAGTTAATTATTGATAAGAAAAGGATAAGATCGAACATCAATTATGAGTCAAACCAAAAAACATGCATTTCTAAACTGCAAAGTTAAATGGCTCTCCCGAAAAAGCACCAGTGCTAACAGCAAAACTGTCATCACAGTATCACACTACTAAATATGGGGATTAGGATGGTGCTTATGGTGATAAGAGTGTAGACCAACTTGCACTTTAAAGTCCATTGACAGCACATAAGATTGATGCACTAATCATGCACCACTGAAATGTTCCATTATTTAATTAAAAGACATCGGAATCATTACAACTTGTGACTGACCTTTGGTGTACCAACAGCTATACTAATATCAATATAATCTCTATAAATGATGTCATCCCCGTCAATAACAGCATTAATGATTGGCTGATTCTGGAGCCCGCTAACAGCAGCCTGAAACAAAATAAAGTGTTAAGACAGAAAGTTATAAAACGAATAGGTGCACAAAATAGTGTGAATAAACACACAAATCCAACTGTACATGCAAGGTGCTGAATACCAGGAAATGACTGTACATACTTTGACAAAACCTGACATAAGTCCTAGCTTCACTCCATGCTTCTCAAGGAAGGCATCTTTATATTCAGAACGGAGCTTCATCAAATTAGTCCTAGACATTAAGGGTCAGAATGGCCAATATGTCAGTGTCATAAGAGTGAAACAGGGGAAAGAAATGGATCCCAATCAGAAATGATCTAAGTTATAAAATTTATGAAATCATGCAATAACATCGTTATTGCATTTGTCTCGATTATACAGTTAGAGATAGGTGTAAAACCTCAAGGAACTATATGTTAGCAGAAGAACAATCAAGCATACACAATATTAATATAATTAATTACACTTACATATCAACGTCATTAAATGTGGTTAGCAATGCAAAAGTATTTTGAGAGTCTTTCAGCCGTGTTGCAACACGTTTCCTAAGCCTCGTCATTGGAACCTAAAAGAAAAATAATTTTGAATATTAAACAAACCAAGATAGATTTGTTAACCTTATGAAATAAACATATTGATAAATAATTAGAACTACAGTTGAGCATGCTTGATAAAACGAAAGGGGTATGGTTAAAGATTACAGCAAAACAGTAACATGACATAATTCAAGAAGTTACTAGAATCCTGATGCTTACTCTTCTTTCCCTTTCCTTTGGAGGAAGTTGGGGTTCAGTGGCTGAGGGTCTAGGAGGTGGCACAGAAGGTGATTTAGGCTTCTCCTTGGGTGGTGTGGTTTCTGCCTTAGGAATTTGCTTTTCCACCTTCTCCTTTTCTGCGGGAGCAGGCTCAGATGCAGCCTTGCTAGGTGCCTTCTCTGATGGAGCTACATGTGTAACACCTTCACCAGACTTTGAAATGACTGCTATCTTGGTACCTGGTTCCACAGTGTCACCTTCTTTGGCTACAAACTGAAAAAATTACATGGGCAAACATTAATTACACGGAAACATAATAGATCTTCAAACAAAAAAAAAAAGATAGAATCAAAGAGATTGTAATTAACTGATACTATGGACCCTACAAAACTTTAGTATTTTACCTCTTGGATGACACCCGTTTCGGGACTTGTAACATCAATTGTCACCTGAATGAGGTAGCTGAAACTATTTAGACCTGACAACGATACTTGCGATGGTGCAGAAATGCTAAGTTCATAATACTACCTTATCAGTTTCAACTTGGGCGATCGGCTCATCAATATTAACATGATCACCTGGTTCTGCTCCCAGTTATCATAGAATGAGTTCAAGACACACTCACAATTCACTAACTTTACAATTAGGTACATATTTTCATGAGTGCAGAATTCAGCAATATATGACAACTTACTTTTCAGAAAAGCGGCTAGAGTGCCATCAGTAATGGATTCACCCATAAAAGGGACAACAGCATCAACCAGCTCACCTTCATAACAGAAAAGGATAAAATGAGCTATGCAGATCTTAAAGTAATCACAGTGGATGTTCAAGAAGGAAGAGTCAAAAGAAAATTTGAAATATCATACCACTATCTGATGAAAATGACCTACTCCACATCAAGACAGAATTATTTGTCTGAAGAAATGATACGACATCCCTGTGCCCACAAAAATATTTTAGGAAAGAAATGATAAGGAACTATGTTCGCCTTTGTTTTGTTCCCTCTTCGTTCATCTTGTTTAGCCATTAATGATGTGCAACCAAGTAAAAACTCATAAGTGGGAAATTTCTAAAGAAGTGAAAAATCTTCATCTGGTTATTTGGTCTAAGATTAATGAGAGCTAAATAAGTAATAGCTATAAGACAAGTGAAGAGATTTGACCAACCTTACAGGCCTTGAATTAACTGGACAACCTATCCATGATTTACAAAGTTCAGCAACACAAGAAATATATATTTGTATTTACATAATTACTCTTATGCCAAAATTAGAGAACCGTTCAAATTACCTTGGTGACAAACACTGAGTACAATTTTTGATCCTCTATTAAGATGTAGCGTCTGTAGAAGTTCACATGTATCACACAAGTGTTTTTATACAGTGAATATCAAGAGAACAATAATCTTAAAGTGAACCATGGCAAGAAGTAGAGGAAAACTATAGGGTAGAGGTACAGAGAGTTCATAGTAGTTAAAAGAAAAAAATAATAATTAAGAACCCTAGTCTTTGAATGTGTAGTGCATCATTCATAAGGAGAAAGTGTCATTATAATTCCCCAAGTGTTTGCTTCTAGACTTTAGTATTAGTTAACGTTAGAAAAACTCTTGAACCTCCTCACCAATGATGGTCATGATCATCTCAGCTAAAATTTAGTATTCAGAAATGTGAAGCACTGTAATAAACAAACACTAAAAAGTGTGAACTAATCAAAATTGTCTGTAGATTCATCAGCATGGAAACAATTTCATATCTCTAAAACTAGTCATAATCTTTAATTAGTGATGCTAAGGCATCCAAAGTTGCTGTGTGCATTTAATTCTCTGACGCCAAAATTATTTTGGTACTGATCAACAACTATTTTGTACTCCTAACAGAAACTTCTCCAAAATTCCCAAATTGATCAGCATAACAAACAATTAACTATTCCACATCACCAAAACACTAAAATGGAAATTTAGACTAGCATGAGTAATACAAAACACAAGTCCAAATAAGTTAAAATTGGTACTAAATAAAAATACCTCATTCACCGTTGCATTGGTAATATAGGTTCGTGGAACTGATGCTGCCGCTGCAGGTCGAACCCGTCCCAATGACTGCCCAAAGCTCTGAAAACAAACACAGTCTAATGCTTCAAAAACAAAATATAGCTAGCATACATAAACACAAATAGATACAACTATGTCCAGAATATTAACAGAGTCCCATATAATAAAAGAGACTAACCGATGAAGAAGAGCCGCCGGAGGCGATTTTCCGCCTTATAATAGCCCACAACATACCTCTAGTCAACTACAGAGCTTCTGCCCTAACAAACACTGAAGATCAGAAAACAGGATACTAGAAAAATCGAGAAAATCACTCAAGCTCAATGAATCACAGGGGTTTTAAAAATAAACAATGGATTTGAAATCAACTGGATTCAACGTATGAGCACAATAATTCAAAAAAGGTGTAAAATTAGAAGATGATGGTCAATTCAATTGAATATAAAAGTGTGAAAAGAAGATGACCTAGATGCGCCGTTTGATTAAAATAGCTAATAAACACATCAAATGTCAAACCATAAACAGAAGCACGTGCATATAATGAGATATACATAAACATATAAACTGTAAATGATAAAGAAACTAGACCTGGTGGTAATAAAGGAAGGAGATGAAGATGCTCGAGGAGTCTGCTTTGTTACAGAAAAAAGAAGGAGAAGAAGAAGAAGCGAATCAAATGCATAATTAGCGATTTCTAGAGGACGTGGGCAGCAGCTATGGAAAGTGTACTCAGACCCGGTTTTTCGTTAAAATAAATAAATAAATAAATTTGGTAATACTGCTGTGGCTGCGGACTGCGGTGTTGACCACTGAGGAAATGAGCTGCAAGCGAGTTTTGGTAAACTCGGACACGTGTGGTAAGCTCATTCGACAAGTTCAAAGTGACTTTCTCATTTGTTTTTTGAGTCTTGCTATTACAATTGCAAAACTTATTTGATGAAATTTGCAAAAATTATAAGACAATTTCACTTATTATTACACATCTCTCTAAACTTATTAACATAACTAGTAATTAAAAAATTAATATAAATATTCATAATATACATATATATATATTATTTTTCTTGTTTTTTTAATAAAAATATGAAAATGATTATACATGGACTAATTTTAAGTCGAATGTAAATTGCGATTAACATAAAATTATAAGCGATAAAATAGAACAATAATATGTAGTTTTCTTTTTTACATACTTTTATCTCATATATCTATTCATAATTGAATTTGAGACCTAGTTTTCTTCTTTACGTGCTCTTATCTCATATATCAATATGTGTGAAAATTGAACCTGTGACCTAAAGATCACAACACCTCAATCTTAATCACTAGAGTAAAACTTTATTGACAATTTGTATTTATACATAATAACACTCAAAAAGTTATAGGATCATGTTTGATTTTTCAAAGTCAATTAGTATATTTCAAATTTCAAATTAATATGATTTATTTAACTTTTGTAAATATAAATAACAGTACTATAACAATATATTACAATTTTACAATTATATTTTATAAAGATAATTTAATTTATATTAATTTTAAATTTTAAAGGTCAAATTTAAGTATTAATTTTAAATTTGAAAAGTCAAAAATTTAATTATATATTTTTACTAGAGAAAGGAACTAGAGAGTCATTCAGCAGTATGAGTGTATGAGTGTACACTTTCAATGAATATAATGGGGCATTTGGTTAGAAGGAATGGAGTGTGGAAATGAATGGTTATTTCAACTAACAATTTTGTTTCAACGTTTGGTATGTTAAGTTTGGTTGGAATGATTATTCCGATAGAATCGCGATTCTTTACTCCTCTATTAAGGAATTGCGATTTCAATGAGAAAAGAAATGAGAAAAAAAAAATATTAAGACAAAAATGTCCTCACCCATAAAAATAGATAAATATTAACAAAATACAAAAAATTTTGAATTTCCCGCTCATCTAATAAATCATCTGAGTTATCCAAAGTTTGGCATAAATCTGACCGTTCATTATTTTCGCCTTCTTTATTTTCACTTCTTCTTCTTCTACTTTTTTCTTTTTATCCTAAAAAAATCTCGTACCGGAGGCACGGGTTACCGTTGGTATATAATATAATATTATATATATATATATTATAATAGGTATTATATTTATTTTTTATTATACTGTACATTAAATATATATTTTTAATATATTTAATATTATAAAGTATAATAATATATATGTATATATATATATAATATAATATAACATATTTAATATTATATTTTTTAATATGTATTATATTAATTTTATATTATATAATAGAATAATATATGATACATATTATACTATATATTAAATATATATTTAATATTATAATATATGATAATATAAATATTTAATATTTAATATATAAGATTGTATTTTTATATTATATTATAAGTAGATATATAAATATATAAAATATCTAAAGTAGTATATAATAGAATATGTATTAGTATATTATATATATATATATATATATATATATATATAGTATATATTATATATATATATTACTAAGTTAGTTAGGGATATTTTAATTATTAGATTCTATTTCATTTTATTTTGATATAATTTGTAGGTAAAATATTTGAGTCAAGAATTCAATTCCGATTTTATTATAATTTAATTTTAATTTTAACTACCAACCAAACAGCGGCAGGTGAAATAAACCTTTCAAAAGTGAAACAAAAAAAGTGCATATAAGATCCATGTATCATGTGTGGACCCCTTCAAATTGGGCCTCATAAATACGAGAAAGGTAGCTGGTCCATTTTGAAGGTCCAGTCCACTAAAACATTATGAATCATCATAGTCAAATTATCATAACCCATGAATTATCAGGGTTTGGTAAAAATTGACTAAGTCCTAATTACCGTCCTTCAGGCCCAGCAGGTGACATAGGGGGATACAAAAGAATATAGCATAATTATCATGAGAGGGAGGGAATTAATAATCGGTTAATCCGCCCACCAATGTTTAACACTGCTTGGAAAGTTGCGATGGCCGAATTAGTCAATGGCCCACCATTAATCTATGCAACTAACGTTTCCCATCAGTTAGATATTTTAAGCCCCAGTCAAGAATCAACAGCAGCTCTCGGACGGACTACAAGAAAGAGAGGGAGAAAACAGAGAATAATCAATCCAATTCTTCCTCTCTCTCTCTTTCAGTTTCAGTGAGATTTTAAAGAGAAAGGAAAAGGGATCATGGGGTCAGTGGCAAAGAAAGGTCTGCAACAGTACCTTTTACAGCTTCAGCAACACCCTTTGAGAACTAAGGTCTTTTAATTCTTTATCTAATTTGTAATATTTTGATTCTGATTTGATTTATTGAATTGGGTAATGTTTATTTTGTGATTTGTGAATCGTTTTTTTTTTTTAGGCTATTACGGCTGGAGTTTTGTCAGCAATTAGTGACATAGTGTCTCAGAAGCTCACTGGGATACAAAAACTTCAACTCAGACGCCTTCTTCTCAAAGTGGTATGAATAATTTTGCCTTACTGATGTATTATACATTTGTGTTATTATTTCTGAATTAATGGTTGATTTGATGCTACTTGCCAATACTAATGATCTTGGTCTGGCAATAGATTTTCTGGTACTCCTATGACTTACCAGAAGTTTGGAATTTTATTTTATTTTTTTGGGTTCAAATGGCAGTGGGTTGACTTTCTGTTTTTCTCACATTTCACACTGAATGTAAAAATGTTTTAAATATTGAATCTTATGGAAAAATTTGGAGGTCTGGGTACATCTATTAAGTACAAGTAACTCAAAATAATTTGATTATCCAGTGCATTTGAATTAACAACATTTGTGAATCTACCTAATTTTCTTCTCCAGAATTTATATTTAAACTACGAAGCCAGAATGTAAACTTTATGGCTATTTTTTAAATTCTTCAGTAATTTTTCTTTTGAAAGATGCCATTTTTCTTTAATAAAAAAATTATTCAGTTTCAAGTTGACTTTGATCTGGCTACAAATCTCAGTTTAGTTGGATAAAGTGAAAGAATTTTCTAAGTTCAACCAAGGTTGTTAATTAATATTTTTAAATAATCGAAGTTTTGCTGGGGCATTGAAGCAACTTCAGTTTCAAGTTGACTTTGATCTGGCTTCAAATCTCAGTTTAGTTGCATAAAGAGGAAGAATTTTCCAAGTACCAACCAAGATTTTTTATTCTTATTTTTAAATAATTGAAGTTTTGCTGGGGTATTGAAGCAGCTTCCAAAGTTCATGCCTTTTCTAAACTGATCTAAGGGGAACCAGATGCAAAAAGCACATGAATTGCAAATAAAAAAATTGCTACTTTGAGATCCATCAGCCATCAGCTACGTCCCCATCTAAAGATTCATTTCCAATATAAGATCGTCTTTTGAAAAGATAATGAAGGGTGTTCTACTTTCCAATTTGTCTTCAAATCATACTGCCATGTGTATTAAGTATATGTGGTGGTATAAACTACTTTAAATTATATTAGCAGAGGAAAAATGATTATTTTTTCCTCTGATGGTCGTGCTTGACACGATGGTCAAGTGCTCACTGGTCAAGTGCTCACTTGTTGAAGGCTTAGTCATGGGTTTAACTCCTGGAAACAATCTTTCTGTAAATAGAGTTAGGCTGCGGACATTTGACCCAGCCTCGTACCCTACTAGCCTTGCGCACAGTGTACACCCTTTCCTTTTAGTTTGACTTCTAAAATACTCTCCTTTTTGGTGCGTTTGTGTATGTGTTTGTAGGGTAGGGGGGGGGGGGAGAATAATATTAATAATGTTTGCTATAGTTAGTCAACTACCATCTTATTATTCTGAAATATTTATAATTACCCTTCATGTTGAAAACATCTAATGTTTATTTTATATGAACAGTCTAGAAATATGTACTTATAGTCTATGTTACTCGGACTCGGATGGAGTGTCTGGTTGGATACGGTATCCAACACGGTTACTTCTCAATTTTGCCAATTTTTTACACTAAAGTGAAGTATCTTGTCCAAGTGTCGGGTTTCGGACACGGGTATTTTAGGGCAAAATGAAGAGTCCGAGTAACACTGCTTATAGTATATTTTCCCCTACAGTGAGATCTTTTAAGGAAATATAGTAAAGATAAGGTGCTGCATTCTGTTATGCTAGTTTAACGAGATGATTTTTTTCCACCTTAAAGAGACCAATTAATTTTCTTTGTGCCGAAGCTAATATCTACTTTTTCCGAAGCCTCTCACTAATCAGTGATATTGAATATTATAAATGTTAAACTGTTAACTTTATTTACAAAATGATTTCCTGGACTTCGATCGCCTGGTGTTAGAAACTTTTTTTTTTTTTTTAACCAGGCTCTGTTTCCATTAGGTAAGAGGCATATCTCCCACAAGCATTCGGTCATATAAGCCTTCTCTAAGTGTACAACTAATTCATTGCGTATGGATAAGGTAGAGTCAGAACTCAGAAGCTTATCCCAAGTGAAAGGAGCTGACCGTCCTGGTTTGCTTCTCCTTGCGTTTGTTTGTACAGGAAGGAAAATTTAACTTGCATTAAAAAGAAGAGAAAAGAAATAAGGATGTAGTTACAAATAGGAAAGGGTGGGCAGATCTACGATCGAGTCCTTTAGTGTGACGAGTTAAAAAAGTTCTTACCACCCCCTCACTTTCCTCCCATTTTAAGGATAAAATATATTAATTGGACTAACAGAGCATCATTCTTCCCTTTTAACTATCCCATTATCTTTACTACAACTGAAGGAAATTTTATCTTTCTCCCCTTTATCTTTTTTTATTTCTTATCAAACAGACCATTTGTTATGATTCTTTCAATATAGTTGAGATGATGTGCTTTCTCTACCTTTAGTATTATCTAGAGTAATGTTTGGGAGGATTTATTTTATTGCTTATGTTGATATGAACAAATTGTCTGCAGGTTAATAATACACATTACTAACATTGTTAAATGCAGCTCTTTGGAGTTGCTTATCTCGGTCCATTTGGGCACTATTTTCATATGTTGTTGGATAAACTTTTCAAGGGGAAGAAGGATCCCGCAACAGTTGGTAAAAAGGTAATTTATGTAGCCTTATGTGCCTTTTGTTTTGTAAGAAGATGAGTGGGTATAAAATTTGATTCTCTTTTACAACTATTGTATCATCAATGTCAAGACTCGAGACTCTAATTCATTTTTGTCTCATTGGCAACTAAGCAAGTTCGGTGTGCCTCACTTCCGCTCTTTTAGTTTTCAGTGCAGTTTGGTAATTAAACAGTTAATCCAGTACTGTATGTATTTAACAACGGTTTGTCTTACACCCTAGTACTACCTTTGTTTGCAAAGTAAAATGAAAGTCAAGTGATCTTATCTTTCAAACAGAGGGAGTAGTATTCTTAGCTTGGAGAAGTATCACCCATTCATGAGTTTGTAAAGTCATATCACCAGATGGGAAGGATAAGATTTAGGAAAGGAGAAGAGAACAATATCATTATTCTGAAATGCCCAATGAAATAATTTCAGGTCTTGCTGGAACAGTTGACATCTTCCCCCTGGAACAACATGCTTTTCATGATTTACTATGGCTCGATAATTGAGGGTAAGTCTGTGGAACAATTGGTAAATATATAATCTGTTGTTGAGAAATGAGTTTCTATATCTCCTTATGTTTAATCCTAGGATGAATTGTGTCAACGGCAACTTGAAGACAAAATCTGAGAATGAAATGCAAATTTACTGGATAAAATTGGATAGATACTATGCTAGAAACTCTGACTAATTTAGATGACGTGATTGTTATTGTATCTAATTTTATAAATACCGCAGGAAGACCCTGGATCCAAGTAAAATCTAAAATCAAGAAAGAATATCCGACAGTGCAGTATGCGGCATGGACGGTATTCTGTTCTGTCATATGAGTTAGGTTATTTTCTTCTTTAGTACAAATTGAATTATAGACTAATAACGTTGCATTAAAATGCAGTTTTGGCCGGTGGTGGGGTGGATCAATCACCAGCATGTCCCACTGCAGTTTCGTGTCATTGTTCAAAGTGCTGTCGCGTGCTGCTGGTATGTTTTCCCTTAAATGTTGTTCCTGCTTATGGTTCAACTTTTTTCCCGCCCTTGGTTCTTACCTTTTTTCCCATTTTTTATTTTTTGAACAAAATTCTTGTAGGGGCATATTCTTGAGTCTGCGAGCTGCAAGGTCAGTGGCATTGAGTCCGGTTACTAAGGGTTAAGCAGGTGGTAGGAGCATGCAGTAAACTCGGTTGCAGGTGTGGAGTGAAAATCGTGTTTACTAGCATGTCTTACGTATTATGCAGATGGATGATTTGTGTTAGTTCATTATTTCTAAGAACTATTTTAGCATATATAAGTGAAATCTGGCTGCTTCTCTTTGAGCAATTGTGTAATCAGGGTTCTAAGCCGAGGTATCTGTTATCTGTGTTGGGTTATTCTGTTGAAATATTGTACTGTCATGTATTTTTCTTTTTTGTTATTTATATTGGTAGAAGGTTTACCGAGTAGTTCTAATTCTTGTCATTTACTGCATATATAGTTGATTCTTCTCGCGCATCTTGAATTGTTGAACATATGTAACATGCGAATATATCTTTTTCAAAAACTGTTTCCAAGATAATTGAAACAAAAGCCATTTTTTTTTACTTCTCTCTCTGTATATAGCTTAAGAGCTGGATACAAACTATTCAAAGTTTCAAACACCTAACAACGGCTAAACAAGGTGTACTAGTTCAGCACAGGAGTTTCAAGTACTACTTTAAAAACTAGGGTGGTGGAGACTCCTATTGCTCCTTTTGTGCGTTCTCAATAGTATCCTCTTGACTCAACTTAGTTCACCACTCTTTTATTTAAAAGATCATGACCGAAAATTATATTGTCAGTAGCTTAATTCTTTATATACAAATAAATTTTTTTCCACATGTTTTGATGTGTAACTGGGGTGTTGCATTTTGTCTGTCTAAAATTAAAAATATATTTTATTTTTAGACTATAAAGTCGCATGAAACTCGTAACATGCATGTTTGGTTACTCGGTGTTTGGTGCGTTTAGAATCCAAAAAAAAAAATTGTTTGTTTAATAATAATTTATTTTAAACGTAGTTTATTTAATTCAAAAACGTAACGTTTGTGGTTGAAATGCAATACACCAAAATTGGTACAGTTTGTTTAGAGATCTAAACGCTATCATCGTAAACGCTAAACAAACCTAATATGATATATGTCATTATTACTGCATTTCACAAATATTAAATATACATTTGAAAAGTAATTTTTCCTGTAGTTTTAAAATATACTGATCTACTAAAGTATATAAAAACGCAACAATGTTTCGTCCCTGTTGGTTTTAGACCGGGTCATACATAACTGAGTTTTGTCTCCTGTTAGTTTTAGTCCGGGTCATATAACCGGGTTTGGTACCTAATTGTATCCATATTCACTCGTCCAATAACGCATCCTTCGTCACAAACTCCTCCCATCTTCTCATGATATTTTGGAAAAAATTAAAAATAACTTGAAATAGTGAGAATCGGCATTTAGTGGTTGCATGATTTTTGTTTTTATTATTTAATTTATGATGCAGTTTACCTATTTGACATAATACCCAAATGAACCTAAAGTCTAAGGACTTAAATCAATGTACAGTTCTGATATGAACAATAGATGTGGGAATTGCAGACAGATATTGACATATATATATATATATATATATATAGAGAGAGAGAGAGAAATTTTTAGGAAATTAATAAATTCACAACATTTTTTAATATTTTCACAGCAAAAGTGTCGCTGTAGATGTATAACGACGATGAAAACCGTCGCTATAGGATCTACAACGACATTTTACTATAAAAATATCATTTTTTGCTGTGAATTTATTAATTTTTAATTTTTATTGGTATCGATTAAGGCATGAGTGACTCTTCCAAAAGTATTAACACTTCCTACCTCTTTTTTCAGATTCACAATTCCCCTTGAGCCAATGGTTCCAAATTGAACTGAAACCTTTTATTCTCTTATTTCTAATTCGAATGTCTCATTCTCTCTCAACAAAATTATATTATATAGGAGTATATTTTTGTAAGACAGATCCTAGAGACAATCAATTGTTTTGAAATACTTTTATTAAGAGTTTGTTTGTGATGATGCACGTTACATATTTGATGGAAAACTATAAAAAAGGATAAATTTATTTAATTCTTTTTACATGCAATTAATAAAGTCATACTCAAGAGCAGCACATGATCAATGATATTAAATCTAATATGATACGTGATGTAGTCCAGTACCTGTTCTTCGCACGGGTAAGAAAGCTAGTGTACTCTATTTATAACATTGAAATAAAAAACTAAATTGGAAAACCACGTGAATGTGCATTCATATTAAACACAAGGCAATGTGGTGGAGATGGTCAATGTGGTATGAATTGATTTCAATTTATTTAACTCGTTATTATTTGTGTTGAAAGTCAATATAGTAACCGTCCAAGAAGCTGGGTAATAGGTATAATAATGATATCAAATACAGGGAGAAGAAATCATCCCCCATTCAAAGTTCAAACGTTGAAAATTAGACCCCTTCAGTCTTTTCTTTTATTCCTCTGCTCAGTCCCATAACTCTTGTCTGTCTCTCCCCTATATATATACCATGTAAATCTTGAAACCCAATATCATCCAATATTCTTTCAAACTTAGCCTAAACATATTTATCAACTGAATATATTATTATTACAAGAAAACCCCAAGAACAGATAATAAAGGATCTCCCTATGGCAACCCTTCAAGCTTCAAGTTTCTTGTGTTCATCTTTTTCTTGTTCCTCAAAAAATTGCCCAAGAGGAATAAGTACTACAAGGGCTGCAATGAATATACCAAAACTAGCATTAAATTCTTTTTCTCTTCCAAACCTTAAATCTAGAGGTTTTGTGGAGGAGTCAGAGTTTGTAAAAGGTGGTTACACAAATACCCTTATTGGGGAAGACTCTCCTTTGAGTAATTCCGGTTATACTTCTAACATTTCTAATGTTTCTGATCCAATTGTTATCGCCAAGCTTTACGCGATAATGGAGGCTGTTGCAGATAGAGTGGAGATGCATAAGAATATATGCGAGCAGAGAAATAACTGGAATACTCTTCTTTTAGCATCCATAAATGCAATTACACTTGCTGCTGCAACAATTGCTGGTATTGCAGCTATAAGTGCTGTTGGTTCCCCTGTTTTGGGACTAAACCTCTGTTCTTGTTTATTGTACGTAGCAGCCACAGGGATGTTGATAATTATGAACAAAATCCAACCATCCCAATTAGCTGAAGAGCAACGAAACGCTACGAGATTGTTTAAACAGCTTCATTCTCAAATTCAAACATTGATTGCTATTGGTAATCCTATGGCTCGAGATGTAACCGAGATAATGGAGAAAGTTTTGGCTATTGACAGAGCTTTTCCACTTCCTTTGCTTGGCGCAATGCTTGAAAAATTCCCAGCTGCGGTGGAGCCTGCAGTGTGGTGGCCTAAACAAAGACGTAGACAAGTGAAAGGACGAAATGGGAATGGATGGAGTGAAAGATTGGAAGGAGAAATGAGGGAAATAGTTGGGGTTTTGGGGAAAAATGACAAGGCTGATTATTTGAGGTTGGGTAAAAAGGCCTTGAATATTAATAAAGTGTTGGCAATTTCTGGCCCTTTGCTAACAGGTCTAGGGGCTGTTGGTAGTGCTTTTGTCGGTTCACCTTCTTATGGTTCATGGGCTGCGGTGCTTGGGGTTGTTGCCGGTGGTTTGGCAAGTGTGGTGAATACAATGGAGCATGGTGGGCAAGTTGGAATGGTGGTTGAGTTGTACCGGAGCAATGCTGGTTTTTTTAGGCAAATGGAGGAGTCTATTGAATCAAATTTAGAGGAAAAAGATGTTGAGAGGAGAGAAAATGGAGAAGTGTTTGAAATGAAGGTGGCTTTGAATTTGGGAAGGAGTCTTTCAGAGCTAAGAGATCTTGCTAGTTCCTCTAGAAGAAAGGGGAAGCAAATTGAAGAGTTTGGAAGCAAATTGTTTTGATATAGTGATCTAATCTTGTGATAAATTTTGGAGTGTATGTACTCTTGTAAATGTGTAACATGAACATAATTTGTATATGAAGAGGTGTTTTGTGGTTTGTAAACTTGAGAAATGACATATAGGTAAATGGTGAGGAGCACTTGACTGAAAATAAATATATTCGAAATGATCCACAGATGTCCCCAAGGCTTGACATGTGCCGAACGTTTGAGGCTAAGAGGAGACCTCTATAAATATACAAAATCAACAATAAGAGAAAGATTATACTGAAATTTTTAGTACTTCCATTGTTGACATACTTAATTTTATACTAATATTCACGCTAGAGGTATTCACTTTACCTTCTGTATAAATAAACCAACATGGAGGGGATGATTCTCAAAATACTTTAAATATTTGGAGAACACTATGCCTTCTGTATAAACAAATGCAAAAGGATCCTCTCCATTTGGATCCCCTCCATTACCATCCATTTCACTAATTATTTGATCATAATGATTTTGTTATTAATGATCCAAATATGTTAATAGATAGTTAATGATATTAAGATCAATCCTAAAAATAAAATTTAGTAATCCGACACTTTTTCACCGTTAAATGAACATGTAGATTTTTCATCAAAATTTCAATGAATGAAAATTCTTTTAGACTTTTAACGGTGGAAGAGTGTCGGATTAGTTTAAATTTTTTTTTTAAGATTAATATCATTAACTATCTATTAACATATTTGGATCATTACTGAAAGTCCAATAATAATCTAGAAGGGGGGTTGAATAGATTATCACTGTTTAAAAAATTTATCTTAGCCTTTTTCAATTTTTAATTAATTTGTAGTGTAAGAAATTAATAATCAATACAATCACACAATGCAAAGAGATTTATCTGGTTCACAACATACAACCCGGGTATGTTGCTACGTCCAGTCTCAAGCTCCTCTACAGGACTTGAGATCCTATTACTCTCAGTAATAAAATACTCCTTCAATAGGCGGAGAAGCCTTTACAAAGTTTTAGAGATAAACTTACAACTATTCACAACTAACTCTATTGGACAGCAAACTCCCAGTTCCCTCCTCAAGCTTAGTTACACCTTTTCTTGAGTTCAGTTCTACTCTATGATCTAGTTTTGAAACGACAGCCTCTTCCTCACCTCACAAGTACACTAGAGACCCAACTCCCAGCTGACCTCTCTATGACTCTGGTCTTGGTCAAAGAATTACTCGTCTTTCTCACAGGTACATAAAATAAACTAACACTACTCCTTTTCTTTTTACAAAAGAGTTTGACTGAGATAAGCTTCTTGAATAAGCAGATATATAATGTTAATGCTTGTTTATAAAGAAATATATATTCTTTATAATAAAGAATGTGTTTCTATGGATTTAAACAGATATAACAGTTTAATCAATGCAACAAGTATTGTATAATTATGAATATAAGATCAAATACTTGTAATGACAGAAATCAAGTATAATAAATGAATTAGTTAAGCAATACTTGATATTTTATCTATGATGTGAAAATTAAATAGGATCACTTAGAACTTCAAACACCGTTCAGATAATATTCTTGTTTAAGGAATATTTCCAAATATCGGTATCTATAGTTGACCAAATTTAAAGATTCACAATTTATATTTATATAAATATTTTCGATAGATCACTTAGAACTTCAAACACCGTTCAGATAATATTCTTGTTTAAAGATTATTTCCAAATATCGGTATCTACATATGATCTATTTTTCGATATTTATATAAATAACTTATATCAATAAGGATCACTTAGAACTTCAAACACCGTTCAGATAATATTCTTGTTTAAGGAATATTCCTAAATATCGGTATCTACAGTTGATCCTTAAACTGATAAGAATAGATGAAATATAGATATAAATATAAATATGTATAACAGTTGATATTGGATATATCTATAATTTCTAACAAGTATGAAATAATGTAAATACAACAATTTGATAACTTATATCAATAATACTTGTGACCAATTTTTCTCTTCTTTAGAAAATAATATCTTTGATAGAAGAGAGACTGAAAGCTTTTTGTTGTAGAGAGAATGTAGGCAAGGAGAGTATAAGCTTTTCTATTCTTTTGGAATTGGTGAAATGGAAATGAAGAAAAGCCTTGCTATTTATAGAAAATTTTTGGGCCAATGGCAAACTAGTAATTTTCAGAAATTCATTTGAATTTAATGGCCCGGATATTCTTGAAGCAAAATGAATGACTCGGATGGAACATGAGGCACACGGATTGGCCAACATAATTTTTAGTCTGATAAGAAAAAGTTGCCCAAGTTTAAGTTTTAAAAATTTCTGCCTGCCCAAGTATTTTTTTTTTTTAAGCCACTTGTATGTCAGTACATTCGGTCAACAAAGGAATTTTAATTCCTTAATCTTTAAAGCTTTACAAGTATACTTGGTTAACGTGCCAATGTATACACAGCATACACATGCACGGTTTTTACACATATATACATGATATATATATATATATGCATTATATATACATATATACATATATATATATATATAATTTTAAAAAGGATTTTTGGAATAAAATTAATTTAAGAATAAATAGGAAATCTCCTTGCCTTAGGAAATGTTTACTATTTGAATTAATTTCTTTAACACTTGATATTAAATTATCAATGTCAAGAAAGTATATTCAATTTTTAGGATGAAAAATATTTTTTGGAATAGGATATTTTAAAACAATTATATAAAATCCTATGGAGAGGATTCTACCCATATATTTAATCCTATTTGTTATCATCAAAATAAACTAAATGATTTGGAGACCTATCAATCTCCCCCTTTTTGATGATGACAACTTAAAAATATTTTTGTATATAACTGCTCCCCCTTAGTATATGCAACTACTCCCCCTTAGTATGTGCATATAAACTTTTTGTTGAATAAATTTTAAAACATAATAATCATGGCAGCAATGTATATTATTATCACATGTATAGCAGTATATAAAATTCATTCATCACATGCAGTTTATATATATATTTCTTCTCCCCCGTTGTCATTATAAAAATGGGGAAAAGAAAGCTATTCAGAACCTGCAGAAATTGTTAGTGACAAAATATCCTGCAAGAAAGATAAAGTGTCAGAAAAGAAATGAACCTGCAGTAGTAGCGTAGTAACTAGGTTAGTATTTAAGTACAGTTATCCCAAATAGTTAGTATAAGTATAGATATATATTATGAGTACAGTCCTCCCAAATAGTTAGTTCTCGCCTAGATCAACAGGAGAGAAATGTAAGCCCAAAGTTGGAAGGATGTCATCTGGAGCTGAGCTCGTGCTGGCAGGGAACTGATACGGAGGAATTGAAACCTTCTGATGTTCCATCAAGACATATATCATATCTTTTAGATGATGTATGGACTGGTGTAAGATTTCAATTTGACTGAGCATGTTACTGTGATTTTGTAATGAAAGTTGGTGCATGCTTTGTAGAGTTTCTAGTTGTGAAAAGAGATTTAGATGAGCCTCAATGGACTCATTGTCATTAGGTTTGAAAATGATGAGTGGTTTAGGTGGGATAGTGAGATGAGAGACTATATTACTGTTTTGCACAATTTGGCCTTTTTGATCGAGAAGGTTGAACTCAAGGTATTTAAAAACAGAAGTCAGAAGAAGACCATAGCCCAAACAGTTGTTATGATAGCAAAACTCAAAGGATGTCAATAAGAAGTATGGAAGATTATAGGGCATGCATTTATTCAAAAGACATTTCATGAGTTCGAGATCAAAAGGATGGAGAAGTTTATCTTCTCGAACAGGCATAACATTTTTGACGAAACAGTTTTCCCATAAATTGACAAAGTGGTGTCAGAAATTCCAAACCAATCTTAGAAGGAAAATCAAATACTTGTGCAGGTACAAGTTGATCAGTGACAGTGGACAAGTTATGCTTGAAGGTGATGCAATTACTTGTAGTCATGCTTATGGGACATGTATATTCATTGAGTCTTGGTAAATCTAGCATACATGGTGGCAGTTTTAATGCATGTAAGAGGAGAGTAAATTCATCAATGATATACTCTTGACCTTGTATACTAGTGCAGATACCAGTTAAAAGATTATTTGAGTCTTTAAGGAAAGTCATGTGAGAGTAGAATTCTGCAACAAGTGGAGGAAAAATAATTTTCTCAGGAAAAATAACAAGACACTCCCATCCTACATGTTTAAAAATTTCAGGTACCTCAGGAAAGCTATTGAAAGAGGTTCCTATACCTGGGATGAGATTATATCTCATGTGTTTATACTTAATTTGAGCAGATTGAGTAACTAACATGGGTTTATAAGTATCAGGATGTATCTCAGAGCTTAGTGATGTTTTCTTTCGTTTAGATGAGAAAACTAGGTCCATGATAGAAGAATACAATGCAAACAAGGAAATAGACCAATGAAACTGTGAATTGTGCAAAAAAAAAAATTTAGAAGTAGGTTTAGTATGCAACTTTAGTAAGGAAACCATTAATTTATAGTGGTAGATAAATATGAATTCAATAAATGAGTAGTGTAGGCACTCATTGAGCATACAAACTAAATGAATATAGAGCAATCAGGTCATAAGTGAGACGGCAGAACATGCTAAGAGAATAAGGGATTTGTAGCCGAAATACTATCACTTCTATTAAATGCTCTTGAGAGGTCTAGTTTTAAGAAAATAAACCAGAGAGAGACAGTTTGTTAGGTAGATAGATTAAAGACTGGTTGTTATTTTATATTTTAAGTCATAGTAAAAGAATATCCAGTTTGGCATAGAAAAATCTCAGCGACCTAAGTCTTATCATATAAAGCAAATAATCTATAAATGAGGCGAGATATATCAGATAGAGCCAGATATGGTATATCAGATACTTATGACTATTGCTCAAACAGATAGCAGAAAAAGGGGCACAAGCATGGCCAATCAAGCATTTATTGTAGCACAACCATTTAGAAGACGGGTGTTTCTAAAAACAGATAGAAGTTGAGCTTGTCTAATCAGAAAATTTTGATAGCCCACAAATACTGCAAATTATAAGAAACACCTGTTTTATCAAAACCAAAAATGTGTCCAATCTTAATACATGCATAGAAGAGATGCAACAAAAATTTTATTTTATAAATTTTTTTTTTAAAAAATGGCAGTTCTAGCACATAGAAGAGAAAAACAATTAGCACAGAACTTTCTTGACCATCAGTAGTCAAACCCATCAATCACATATGTATAGAAAGGATGGGAAGTAAATTTTATCCAGTCCCATCACAGTAAACCAATATACATAAGAGAAGATGAGAGTTAATATTTCAGAGTATACCTTAGCATAGCTTTATATTTAGATTGTGGGTATAGCGTTTCAATTTCATTCTTCACTGGTCGTTCGTCAAGGAGCTTCTCGGATACTCCATAATATATTCTTTACTAACTCATGCAATAGCAAAGTCTGATGAAATATTGGGGATATATATATATATATATATATATATATTTTTAAATCTGTATGGATGAAGAAAAGCTTTTAGATCTGTAAGGTGAAAATATTTAAACAAACTGAGGTGGAGATTGTAGAGATGTAGAATCGATTAATCAATATAGGTTTTCGAAAATCAAACTAGAACGACTAATTTTTCTTGAGAAATTTCTACGGTTATCAGTTTATATTTTATTTTATTTAATTTAAAAAAAATTTTTGGGGAAATTAATCGGTGAAAGTATGAAATCGATATCATAGATTCGATTGATCGGTTTTAGATTTCGTAAAAACAGAGTGTAGAACATAGATGGGATTGAAGAAGGAGCTTAGGGTTTGAGAGAGTTTAGGGAGAGAGAGAGCAGACGCGGCCGAAGAGAGAGAAAGGGGAAAGGAAAATGAGGATTAAAGAAAAAATTTAGATATTTATATTTAGGGTTAAGCAGGTGATCCAACGGTTGCAAATTTAGCTTAAAATTAATCAACGGTTGCGATCAAACCTGAAATTTAAAACGTTTGGGCTGACCGATTGACTTTGATCCAATGGCTGGGATGAATTTGTGTTTTCTCTGTAAGATCCAACGGTCTCTATGCTCGATCCGTGTGCTTTCCTTGGATGGCTCCTGATTGGTCAGACAGAATGACGCGGATTGCTTTGCTTTTGACCGTTAGATTGGTTTTGGTTTTAACCAACAGCTCAGATTGAATCTGATAAATAATTATATATAAAAAAAACTTATATTTATATATATATAACGATATATACATATATTTATATATAGATATATATATATATATATATATATTCTTAAAAAAATAAACTATATTAAAGTAATATAATTTTTTTTTTTTTTTTTTTTTAAATGTTAATTATTTTAATAGTGATAAAAAATTGTTATAATAATTTTTTTTTTTTTAAATACATAGTTATATATTAATAACAAGATGATAAGCACTCATGTATTTTTTAAATGCATAGATAATTACGAAGAACAATCTAGCATTCCTAAATCCATACGAAGTTTACAAAATCTGTCAGCGCTTAATGGTTTGGTAAATATATCAGCAATATTTTAATTCAGTATCAATGTGCTCTAACTTAATAATTCCACTGTTTACATGATCACGTAAGAAATGATGTCTAATATCTATATGTTTTGATCTAGCATGTAAAACAGTATTTTTACTCAAATTAATAGCACTTGTGTTATCACATAGTATAGACACACAGTTAAATTTTATATTGTAGTCAATAAGAGTCTGTTTCATCCACAGTATTTGTGCACAACATCGTGCTGCAGCTATATATTCTGCTTCAGTGGTTGAAATAGATACTGAGTTTTGTTTCTTAGAAAACCAAGAAACTAGACAGCCACCGAGAAACTGACACGTGCCACTAGTGCTTTTTCGATCAACATAATGACCGGCATAGTCAGAATCTGAAAAACACACAAGATCAAATGGTTGACCTTTTGGATACCATAGACCTAAATTGGTAGTTCCCTTAAGATATCGAAAAAATCCTTTTTACCGCAATTAAATGTGATTCCTTAGGGTTTGATTGAAACCTGGCACATTTACAAACACTAAACATAATGTCAGGTCTACTGGCAGTGATATAAAGCAGACTTCCAATCATTCCTCTATACTTCTTTGTGTCAACACTCTTACCAGTTTCATCAGCAATTAATTTATCAGTGGTTGACATAGGAGTATTAAGAGGTTTCACAGACTCTAAACCAAATTTCTTAATCATTTCCTTACAATACTTGGATTGAGAGATATGAATACCTTTTTCACCTTGTTTGATCTGTAATCCTAGGAAGAAGTTTAATTCTCCCATCATGCTCATTTCAAATTCTTTACTCATACTTTCAGAAAATTCATTGCACATAACAATATCAGTAGAACCAAAAATGATATCATCAACATATATTTGAATAATAAGAATATCATCATTTTTATACTTAGTAAATAAAGTAGTATCGACAGTACCTCGTTTAAAATCATTTTCAAGTAGAAATTTACTCAGTCGTTCATACCATGCTCTCGGGGCCTGTTTTAATCCATATAAAGCTTTGTGCAATTTATAAGCATGCTCAGGATGATCAAAATCTTCAAAACCAGGAGGTTGTTTAACATAAACTTCCTCTTCAATAACACCATTTAAAAAAGCAGATTTGACATCCATTTGAAATAATTTAAAATCTTTATGGCATGCAAAGGCTAACAACATACGTATAGACTCAATTCTAGCAACAGGAGCATATGTTTCATCATAATCAATACCTTCCAGTTGATTATACCCTTGTGCAACTAGTCTGGCCTTGTTACGTATAATAGTTCCATTTTCATCTAATTTGTTACGAAAAACCCATCGATTTCCATTAATGGGAAGTTTCTTTGGGTTTTGGAACTAATTCCCAGACTTTGTTTCTAGTGAATTGTTCAAAGTTCTTCTTGCATGGCAGTTATCCAATCTTCATCTACCAAAGCATCTTTTATATTCTTAGGCTCGATTTGAGATAAGAAAGATGAGTGACTGACCATGTTGTGTGCTTGTGATCGAGTAAGAATTCCTTTTTCGAGATCACCAATTACATTATCCAAAGGATGGTTTTTAATAACAAGTGAGTCTTTAGGTAAGTCTTTTAACTGAGGGTTGGAATTTTCAAGAGGATTAACATTGACAGGTAGGGAATCATTATCTAATTTTAGTTCCTCCATATTTCTGAGAATATCTTCAATGACAACATCACTGTCAACTAACTCTTTATATTTGGGAGGAGGTTTAGATTCATCAAAGGTTACATTCATTGACTCCTCGACAACTAGACTTCTTTTGTTGAAAACCCTGTAAGCTTTACTGTTTAGTGAGTATCCCAAAAATATTCCTTCATCAGATTTTGGAACAAACTTTACGTGATGTCCTTTGGTATTTAGAATAAAACACTTACTCCCAAAAACACGAAAATAATTTATTTTTGGAGTTCTTTTGTAATACAGCTCATAGGGAGTTTTGAGCAAAATAGGTCTTAATAATACTCTGTTTAAAATGTAACAGGATGTTGCCACTGCTTCAGCCCAAAAATATTTAGGAAGACGATATTCATTTAACATGGTATTAGCCATTTCTTGTAACGTACGATTTTTCCTTTCAACTACACCATTTGACTGTGGTGTGTAAGGAGCAGAAAAATTATGACTTATACCGTGCTCATCACAGAAAATAATAAAATCAGAGTTGTCAAATTCTCTTCCGTGATCAGATCGAATATAAACAATAGAGCTTCCTTGTTGATTTTGAATTTTCTTACATAAAGCAGTGAAGGAGCTTATGGCTTCATTTTTAAATTTCAGAAAATCAACCCATGTGAATCGAGAATAATCATCAACCAAAACTAGAATATAGACAGCACCACCCATGCTATGTTTAGGAATAGGTCCTACTAGGTCCCATATGCAAGAGTTTCTAAGGGTCTAGAAGTTGACACAGTGAATTTAGGTTTATGAGATGCATGTATTTGTTTTCCTAATTCACAAGCTTCACATATATGATCTTTTAAAAACTTTATTTTTGGAAGACCGCGAACATGTTCTTTAGAAGAAATATTATTGATCAGCTTCATATTAATGTGTCCTAATCTGCGATGCCAAAGCCAGGGATCGTCATTTGCAGAAAACAAGACAAACATTGTCTAGATGAGAATATGCATCTAGATCACAACGTGTACACATTCTGATTTCTAGGACATAATATGACTAATTTACCAGTTTGATCAAATATTGAACAGTTATGAGGACTAAAAGATATTCTAAAACCACTATCACATAGTTGACTAATGGATAGAAGATTGTACCTGAGTCCTGTGACTAATTGTACATTGGAAATTGTTATGTGTTTATTCCCAACGCTTCCAATTCCAATTACTTTACCTTTGTTATTATCTCCAAAGGTTACCTCACCATAGTCTGTAGTTTGTTATGTCGATCAATTTTGATTTGTCTCCTGTCATGTTGTCTTGAACAGCCACTATCAAGGTACCACTTACTTTTACTAGATTCAGCTGCTAGACAAACCTGCAACATACATTACTTTCACGACTTGGTACCCTTTAATAAGAAGGGTCCTTTGGGTGAGTTCTCCATTTTGTATGAGGAACATTTGAGTTTTTCCTTACAAAACTGGGTACAGGATAATCATTTTTTATTAGATACATGCATTCTATGAATGACAGGTCTATAGGATGTATAATTTATTTTTCCTGAAAAACCTTGACGATAGTTTTTTTTGTAGGATCTTTCATTATAAAGCTCTTTTCTTGTATTCTTTACGACAACAGGTGCAGTGTAAGTTCCTTTTGGTACCCAAAATCATTTTTCCTTTATAGTTTCCATTTTTAGCATTGCATGTATAAATAGAATGACCATTTCTATTGCAGTAAGAACATTTAGTGAAGGGAGATATATGATCTTTTTCTGTACTTTTAACATGATAGAGCCCTTTATCTTTTGTTTTACTAGATTCTCCAATATATCCCAGTCCTTCTTTGTTAAATCCACATCTTTGTTGATTGAGCATGACATCAAGATTTTCCTTTCCTTTTGTAAATTTAAGAATTGTAGTATTTAAATCATCACGTTCTTTAGTTAGTATATTGATTTGTTCTAATAAAGAAGAATCTTCATTTTGGGTTTTTGATTTTATCTTTAGAGATGAGTTTTCGAGCATGAGATTTTTAATATCCTCAGTTAACATTTGATTTTGAATTTGAGTATCTTCATTTATTACAGTCAGTGTTGAATTCTCAACTTCAAGATTTTCAATAGAAATAATAAGTGTTGAATTTTCTATCTCAAGATCTCTGTTTATTTTTCTTAATTTTTCTAATTCTTCTTTTAGAGATAGATTTTCTGAAGAATCATTTTCTAGTTTCTCTATTTCTACTTTTAAACATTTCATAACAATAATCAAACTTGAGTTTTCTATTTCAAGATTTCTATTGGTCTTAATTAATTTTTCAAATGAAATTTTAAGTTTAATAAAATCTTCCTTAATTATTTCATTATCTTCATATAAACAATTATATGCTTCTTGTAGTTCATGATGTTCTTCATTTATATTATCTAAAGAATGTGTGACAAATGAAGTGCTAGGTAATTGATGTTCAGAATTTACCTCGGATCTTGGTGATGAGTCTTTATCTGCCATTAAACACAGGTTTGCGACTTCTTCGGTTTGTTTAGTAATTGCTTCTTCGTCGCTTAGATCCCAGCCTTCCTCAGCTACTAGCACTTTGTTGTTTGCTAGTTTTGGGCAGTCCTTTTTGGAAGTGTCCAGGCTGGTTACATTCAAAGCATGTATTCGAATTTTCATTAGCATTTCTGAAGTTGCTGTTGTTACTTGCTTTGAAATTTCCTCCTTGTGCTTTTTGGCCGAAAGACTTGTTTGCCTTTGAAGTTGTTGAAGTTGTTATTTGTTTTCAGAAAACCTTTGCCATATTGTCTGGCCTTGCTTTGGATTACTCTCCTAAGTTGTCTAGATAACAGGGCAACTTCATTAGTATCTAAACTCAAGAGTTCTTCATTTAGTTCCTCATCATCGCTTTCTTGATCTACAAGCAGAGCTTTGAAAGCAATTCCTTTCTTCTTGAGGTCTGTATCTGATCCTGCTTTTTCGACTAGTATATCAACTTCATGAGCACGAAGATTTCCAATGAGGCTGTCAAGAGAATAGATAGTTAGGTCTTGCATTTCCTTGATGGCTGTAACTTTCATTTTCCATATGGATGGAAGGGCTTTGAGAATTCTTCTGTTTTTCTCATTAGTTTGTGTAGGTTTTTCCTAGTTGATCCAGTTCATCAATGATTCTGGAAAAACGTGTTTCCATATCAATGATTTTTTCACCTTCTTCCAGCTTGAAACTTTTCATACTCTTGGATTAGAGCATCTTTTCTGGTTTTCTTTGATATGATTTGTTCCTTCATAGGTTATAATCAATTTTTCCCATATTTCTTTCGCATTCTTGCAATTGCTAACTCTTTTGTATTCTTTTTCAATGAGAGCACTGGTCAGTACTTGTTCGGCTCTGGAGGCTATATTCATAGTCTCTTCATCTTCAGTGGTAAACCTCATCGGCATCTTTTTCCACGATCTTTTCATCTTCAATTTTTGTGGGAATTTTTACTCCTCCTCGCTCTATTGCAAGCCAAACTTTGATTCCTTGTGATTTGGCATAGATTTTGAATCTATTTTTCCAGGTGGCAAAGTTTGTGCCATCAAAAAGTGGAGGCCTGGACATTGATAGTCCTTCTCCGCAACCAGTAGCATTGTAGGCCATAGATGGATCTACTCTTAGATATGCCTGTATTCACTTAACAAACAAGTTAAAGAGCACCGCTCTGATACCAATTGAAAGTCCAATAATAATCTAGAAGGGGGGTTGAATAGATTATCACTGTTTAAAAAATTTATCTTAGCCTTTTTCAATTTTTAATTAATTTGTAGTGTAAGAAATTAATAATCAATACAATCACACAATGCAAAGAGATTTATTTGGTTCACAACATACAACCCGGGTATGTTGCTACGTCCAGTCTCAAGCTCCTCTACAGGACTTGAGATCCTATTACTCTCAGTAATAAAATACTCCTTCAATAGGCGGAGAAGCCTTTACAAAGTTTTAGAGATAAACTTACAACTATTCACAACTAACTCTATTGGACAGCAAACTCCCAGTTCCCTCCTCAAGCTTAGTTACACCTTTTCTTGAGTTCAGTTCTACTCTATGATCTAGTTTTGAAACGACAGCCTCTTCCTCACCTCACAAGTACACTAGAGACCCAACTCCCAGGCTGACCTCTCTATGACTCTGGTCTTGGTCAAAGAATTACTCGTCTTTCTCACAGGTACATAAAATAAACTAACACTACTCCTTTTCTTTTTACAAAAGAGTTTGACTGAGATAAGCTTCTTTGAATAAGCAGATATATAATGTTAATGCTTGTTTATAAAGAAAATATATATTCTTTATAATAAAGAATGTGTTTCTATGGATTTAAACAGATATAACAGTTTAATCAATGCAACAAGTATTTGTATAATTATGAATATAAGATCAAATACTTGTAATGACAGAAATCAAGTATAATAAATGAATTAGTTAAGCAATACTTGATATTTTATCTATGATGTGAAAATTAAATAGGATCACTCAGAACTTCAAACACCGTTCAGATAATATTCTTGTTTAAGGAATATTTCCAAATATCGGTATCTATAGTTGACCAAATTTAAAGATTCACAATTTATATTTATATAAATATTTTCGATAGATCACTTAGAACTTCAAAACACCGTTCAGATAATATTCTTGTTTAAAGATTATTTCCAAATATCGGTATCTACATATGATCTATTTTTCGATATTTATATAAATAACTTATATCAATAAGGATCACTTAGAACTTCAAACACCGTTCAGATAATATTCTTGTTTAAGGAATATTCCTAAATATCGGTATCTACAGTTGATCCTTAAACTGATAAGAATAGATGAAATATAGATATAAATATAAATATGTATAACAGTTGATATTGGATATATCTATAATTTCTAACAAGTATGAAATAATGTAAATACAACAATTTGATAACTTATATCAATAATACTTGTGACCAATTTTTCTCTTCTTTAGAAAATAATATCTTTGATAGAAGAGAGACTGAAAGCTTTTTGTTGTAGAGAGAATGTAGGCAAGGAGAGTATAAGCTTTTCTATTCTTTTTGGAATTGGTGAAATGGAAATGAAGAAAAGCCTTGCTATTTATAGAAAATTTTTGGGCCAATGGCAAACTAGTAATTTTCAGAAATTCATTTGAATTTAATGGCCCGGATATTCTTGAAGCAAAATGAATGACTCGGATGGAACATGAGGCACACGGATTGGCCAACATAATTTTTAGTCTGATAAGAAAAAGTTGCCCAAGTTTAAGTTTTAAAAATTTCTGCCTGCCCAAGTATTTTTTTTTTTTTAAGCCACTTGTATGTCAGTACATTCGGTCAACAAAGGAATTTTAATTCCTTAATCTTTAAAGCTTTACAAGTATACTTGGTTAACGTGCCAATGTATACACAGCATACACATGCACGGTTTTTACACATATATACATGATATATATATATATATGCATTATATATACATATATACATATATATATATATATAATTTTAAAAAGGATTTTTGGAATAAAATTAATTTAAGAATAAATAGGAAATCTCCTTGCCTTAGGAAATGTTTACTATTTGAATTAATTTCTTTAACACTTGATATTAAATTATCAATGTCAAGAAAGTATATTCAATTTTTAGGATGAAAAATATTTTTTGGAATAGGATATTTTAAAACAATTATATAAAATCCTATGGAGAGGATTCTACCCATATATTTAATCCTATTTGTTATCATCAAAATAAACTAAATGATTTGGAGACCTATCAATTACTAATAAAATCATTATGATCAAATAATTGGTGAAATGGATAGAAATGGAGGGGATCCAAATGGAGAGGAGCCTTATCCCAAACAAATGGGTTCCTATTTACTCTTATCCTAAAATAAAGAAAGAAAGAGCTTTCAATGTGAACAAAATCAGGCTTCACTCAATAAAGCTAAAATTATTATATATTGATTCAAAGAATTTATTTAAGTTTTCTTAATTCACCACCCCAATTTGTTACTCCAATATAACTCAATATTTTTGTCGGTCAATATTTTTGTCAGCCATTTTAAAGATGCATATCTAATTTTGAATAGACGAATTTATTACTAGTTAATGAGAAGTTTGACCAAGGAATTACGTTATTTCCAACATCATTTGACATTTTCATTCTTGTGTGAAATTTGGATTAGCCTTAGCGCTTAGCCTTTGGATTCCTTATTCCATTTTAAACAAACTAATTAAAATCATGACATGCATGCAAAACACAAATTAGTAAGAGAAAGATCAAGGGTTTTGTTGTTTTTATCAACACCAATATACCAATATGATTTTATTAGATATTGGAGAATCAAAATAATGCATGGCTGGCTTTCAAATACAGTTGAATTAATTGACTCTCTTTCTCTCTCTATATATATATCTCTTTCTCTCCCTATATCTATAAATATATAGGAGAATGCTTCATAACAAATACTTACTACGGATCCTTATAGGACATACATCATTTCTACTATTCATTTTAAACATCAACGAACGAGATTAAATAAGCCAAACCAGTCGTCTGCCAATAAAAATAGCGGACACTTAAAAAAATATAATCTATCCGCTACTAATAGTAGCGGACGCTAATCAGGATTCTTCATCCCTTTCACGCGAGTAAGGGTTTGAGTTTATTAAGTAGAGTTTATGGTTTATTAACCCGGGTTAAGGGTTTATAAACTACGATTTGGGATTTATTAGCCAGAATTTAGGGTTTATTAACCCCTTTATTAACTAGGGTTTAGGGTTTATTAACCTTATTAACCCCTGGTTAATAAACCTTAAACCCTGGTTAATAAATTAAATCTTGGTTAATAAACTCTAAACCCTAGTTAATAAATTCTAAACCCTAGTTAATAAACCATTAACCTTACTTTATAAACTCTAAATCTTAATTAATAAATTCTAAAGTCTAGTTAATAAAATCAAACCCTTGTTCACGTGGAAACTGATTAGCATCCGCTACTATTAGTAGTGGACGGATTTTTATCCGTCCGCTACTATTACTAATAGTAACGGACGTCGATTTTCAGTTTCTAATCCTGGTCGTTCCTTCTTGTTTTCAAGGGCTAAATACAGTTTACTACATGAAATACCATCGTATTCATGATTAGGCCCCCAAAGAATTTGGGCTTACACTTTACTGCACCAAGTGTCTAATTTGATACAATTTAGCCCCCAATTTCAGAATCCGGCCAAAATTGGCCGGAATACCTAATTTTTCGACCAAATAAGAGTTGTATACGGTTTGACCGTATAAAATACGGGCTAATAACACTTATGTTACATCAAGTACCACCAAATTCACAATTTACTACATCAAGTACCTAATTCGTATAAAATTTATATAAATACTTATTTTGACGTATTAAATCTGTATAAATCCTTATAAATAATTATTATATGTTAAATTATTAAAATTAAATATTAAAAAAAAAGATTACCAAATATAATTTTTTTTATTTTAATTTTTTTTAAAAAAGACTTAATTACCAAAAAAATCAGTAAACTTTTAAACATACAAATTATATTTTTTACATGAATAACATTAAACTTTTAAACAATTGACAAAAGTGCCCAAAATTTAATTAATTAAATAATACTTTTTTATATTGGAAGAGAATACAAAAAGAGGAGGAAAAATTGAAAAAGAAAAAAGAAAAAAAATGACCCATTTGCTCTCTCTCCCTCTTCCCTAATCCTTCAAATTGTTTTGTTCCTTCAAATTTGGAAATTTCAGCGCCTTGGATTTGGAAAGTGAATTGTTTTTATTTAGTTAAAATATTTTTCAAACAAATACTTCCTTCGTCCCAAGATAAAAGTCCTTCATTGACTTTTGTAGTCAAATTGATCATTTTTTAAATTAACAATTAAACTTATATATTTAGATTTTCAAAAAAATAAACATTAAGATTATTACTAAATTGTATGTAGTTTATAATGTTTATAGGCTTTTTACATATATATAAAAGAATAATAAGATATATTGATTTGAAAAATGGTCAATTTGACCATAAAAGTCAATAGAGGACTTTTATACTGGGACGGAGGTAGTAGTAGTTAATTCGTTTATCCAACAACACTTTCTTTCCGTTCGTTTTCCATTTTATTCTTCAAACAAACAATAGTTAATACATATATTGTATTTATAAAAAAAAATTAATTTTAAAATTGTATCTATAATTTAACAAATTGTATGTATAAATTTTACAACTTAAATCTTGCAAATTATAAATTATATCATAAATTATAAATTTTATCTTAAATTTTACAAATTATATCACAACTTCTATATTACAAATTCTATTTATAATTTTTATAATTTTAAATTGTATTTATAATTTTATACTGTATTTCTATGGTATTAGTTACTTTTTTTAAAGGGCTAAAAATTATTATATTTATAATTTTTTATAATTTTATTTTTTTTCTTTGGGGGCCGAATCATGAATATGGTGGTACTTGATGTAACGGAACTGTAAATAGCCCTTTTTTAAATTAAGTCAAACCGTATATTTATACGGTCAACTGATATGAAATACACAAGACCCGATCGAATTCTTGGACGGGTCGGGTATTCTGACCAATTTTGATATGATTCTGAAATTGGGGGCTAAATTATATCAAATTAGGCACTTGATGTAGTAAATTGTAAGCCCAAATTTTTTGGGGGCCGAATTATGAATTTGATGGTACTTCATGTAACAGAAGTGTAAATAGTCCTGTTTTCAATGGTAGAGATGGTGTATGTCCAATTTTAATCCATAGCAACTACTTGCTATGGACTATTCCTCATATATATATATATATATATATATATATATATATATATATATATATATATATATATATATCAAAGTTCAGTAATTCATTTAGAAAATGTGACTTGCGTTTGTTTTTTTTATCACTTTCTATTGTGCACTATGAAAAATGCTCCATTACTTATTGCACATCCTTGACTTGTCCATATATTGAATGATTACAGACATCTTATCTCCCATATGGACCTTGAGTGGGAGTGGAGGAAGCTTATGTAAAAAATAATAATTATGATTCATTTCTTTTCCAAAAGAAAAAGGTTTACTATACCAAATTTTTTTAACAAAAAATCTAATTCCTATTCCTTTTTTTAGAAACACTAGCTAGGTAAATCATTGGTTAATCTTACAGTTTATAATTTGTGCAATTACTTACCTACCTTGGTTGAATATAAAATTACATTTTTGTCCTTCAATAAAACAGGTTCATTCGGCCTCTGTTGATCTCCGCCCTAACTTTATTTATTTATTTATTTTTAATTTTATTGTTTCTTACTGATATATAGTCGCACAAAATATTTATTTCGGGTAGGGCAATATTTGAATGTATACATTAACTAATGTTTAATTTTTAATTAATAATTAATTAAATTAAATACTTGCTTAAAATAATTATATTTATATTTTAATAGTACTAATGGTCTAATATTAGGTAAGATCACTTTTATAAGAATATATAACAATAATGATAGTGAAAAATTCAAGTTAAGTAAGACAATCTTTATGAGAAAATTGTTTCCTTATTAAATTATATTATAAAATTGAATTATTTACTTATTTGAATTTATTGGACTGTATGAAAAAGCTTAATTTCTTGAGAGTTTCTTTCTTACAACCATAATATATTATATTACTATTGATCGGTGAGAATAATGTATTATTTTATACTCCCTCTGTTTTAAATTACTAGATTATTATTACTTTTTAAAGTTAGCTTTAGAAAATCTTAAACTCAAAATTGACATGAATTCTTTTAATTTAAATTAACAAAATGATGAAATTTACAAACTATCTAAAAAATATTACTTATTGTAAAATTTGTTATTTCATAATTTTTGATGAATCATTTTAATTTTGAGTTTGGAAATAGTTTAAATTATCTTACAAAGTCAATAATGATCTTATATTTTAAAACATAGGAGTATTACAATTAGCAAAAATACGATTATTTTTGTGAGAAAAAAACAGAAAAATTTAATTCTTTCTTTAAATTTATGGATGAAGTAAACTAAATGAAACAATAATAAAAGTAGAAAATAGTAAGATAAAAAGACATAATGGCATAATAATAACTATAATAATAAATCAAGATTGAAAAAGACAAATACCAAACAGAAAAAGGAAGGCAGCATGTGGAAGAAGCCCACCTCCATGTATTGAAAATTAAAATCTACATACCTAGGAAAAAGAATGAATAAAAGGAAACGAAGGCAGCTGAAAAGCAACGGGAAACAAGAGGAAAGCAGCTGGAAAGCAGGCAGGTGGAGAAGCTCTTTTTTACTTTTTAGCACAGGTAACTGATAATTGATGATATAGCTTTTGGTATTCTTACCTACCTCTATATGTGTAACTAATTAATTAACCCCCCCCCCCCAACAACACACGTACAGGAAACTGATTCATAATTAACGTTACAAAGATAAAGTTATCATTATAATAAATCTCAGCCATCTATCTGCAGATCGAACAGTAAGAATGATCTCTAACCCGCACTTTAATATGTAGGTGCCCGCAGTTTAATACTACAGATTGAATGATGTCCAAAATACCCCTCGTCAATCCGCATTTTAATATCGCAGATGCTAAGTATGACTCTCTTTGAAGACGACGCCGTTTTTGATCAGCCCGTCCACAGAACAAAACTGGGGACGCTGAGTCTATCTAAACGACGCCGTTTTGCGGTTACGTGATGATGAGTACAGATTGGAGTACAAGGACTTAATATCGCTTAGGTCAAGGAACCTTATTTATTGAATCATGATAAACGAAATACATGTTCAAATTCATGTTGTGACTGTATTTAACTGCATTTTAATAAATTCATGTTGTGACTGTGTTAAATGCTGACAGTAAATGAGATGAGAGATTTTAAGTGGTTCAGAGTACAAAGACATACAAAGGTCATTAAGACCGAATAATCACAGAAAGAATAATGTGTTTGAGGTGCTGCTAAAGTGCTTTAAGTTTGACACAGAATGACTTAGCAACATAATAATATATTCAAAATCGTAAAGTAGAAACAAAATTGTAGAGTAGGAGCAAAATCGTAGAGTAGGAGCAAAATCGGATGACAATTTTGTTTAAAAGTCCCCTGTATAGATTCAGCAGACTTTGTAGTATTAAATTGCGATGAAATTTTTTGTATGGATTTACTATGCTCTGCAGTATTAAACTGCGGATGACAATTTTTTTTAAAAGTTTCTAGTATGAATTGACTTGGCTTCGCAATATTAAACTGTGGATGCTAATTTTTTTAAAAGTTCCCTGTATGGATTGACCTAACTCCGTAGTATTAAACTGCGGATGATAATTCTTTTTTTAAAGTCCCTTGTCTGCTTACATAACGTACAAACACAAGATGTAAGTGTATCATCTCAAACAGAAGCAACAACTATAATCTATTTGAAACACAAACTGTAAATGTCATATCAGAAACAAAACCAACACTTACAATCGTCTGATCCCATATGTGTGTGTGTGTATATATATATATATATATATATATATATATATATATATATATATATATATATATATATATATGGAGAATGATCCATAGCTCGCGTTAGCTATGGATACTATTCCAGCTAACCCATCTCCTGTCGTCCAATGGAAGATCTAAGGGCTGGCTGGGGCCTGACAGCTACTCTCTCCTACAGCCAGCCAAATTCTTTTATGTTGGCCGCTACTCTCTCTAGCGGCCAGTCAAAATCGTTTTGACTGACCGCTAGAGGGAGTAGCGACCAACATGAAAGGTCGTAGAAATATTTGGCCTTCTTCTCAGGACAAAAGTCTAAAATACCCTCAGCTTAGTTAGAATTAAATAGTTTAATGTATAAAATATTTGGAGTTTAAATTTTAAATAATCAAATTATCACAATAATTCACAATGTTAAATTATATTACATAAGAAATTATATTACAAATATTTTATATAAATAAATATATTGAATATATTTGACAATTTATACAAATAAATACATTAACTAGTTTCAATGTATTCTTTTATGTCGGTCGCTACTCCCTCTAGCGGCCAACATAAAAAAATTGGGCTGGCCATAGGAGAGAGTAGCGATCAGGCCCCATCCTTCCCTTAGATCTTCCATTGGACGACAGAAGATGAGTTAGCTGAAATAGTGTCCATAGCTAACGCGAGCATAGCCAACGTTGTAAGGATAATGTTGTCTTTATAACAAATCTCAGCCGTCTATTTACGAATCAAATGGTAAGAAGCATCTTCAATCCGCAGTTTAATATGTAGGTGCTCGCTGTTTAATATTGCGGATTGAATGATGTCCAAAATAGCACTTGTCAACTTGCAGTTTAATACTGCGGACGCTAGCTATTGCTCCTCTTAAAGACGACACTGTTTTTGGTCGGCCCGTCCACAGAACAAAACTGCAGACGCCGAGTCTATCCGAACGACACCGTTTTGTGGTTAGGCGATGATGAGTACAGATTGGACCTTATATCGCTTAGGCAAGGAAACCTTATATGGGATCAGACGATTGTAGGTGTTGGTTTTATTTGTGATATGACATTTACAGTTTGTGTTTCAAATGGATTGTAGTTGTTGCTTTTGTTTGTGATGATGCACTTACAGCTTGTGTTTGCAAGTTATGTAAGCAGATAGGGGACTTTAAAAAAAGAATTCTTATTCGCAGTATAATACTGCGGAGCCAGGTCAATCCATATAGGGAACTTTAAAAAAAAATTGTCATTCGCAATTTAATACTGCGGAGCCAGGTTAATCCATACAAGGAACTTTAGAAATAAAAAATAGTCATCTGCAGTTTAATACTGTATAGCCTGGTAAATCCATACAAAAAATATCATTTACAGTTTAATACTGCGGAGCCTGTTGAAAATTTTGCCATCCAATTTTGTTCTATGATTTTGCTCCTACTCTATGATTTTGAATATCTTGTTCTACAATTTTGGTCATACTTTACGATTTTGGTTACTACTCTACGATTTTGAATATTTTGTTATGTTGCTAAGTCATTCTCTGTCGAACTTAAGGCAATTTAGCAGCACCTTAAACACATTATTCTTTCTGTAATTATTCGGTCCTAGTGACCTTTGTAATTAAGTGTCTTTGTGCTCCGAACCACTTAAAATCTCTCGTCTCATTTACTAATACTGTCACTATATGAATTTATTAAAATGCAGTTAAATATAGCAATAACATGAATTTGAACATGTATTTCGTTTATCATGATTCAATAAATAAGGTTCTCTGGCCTAAGCGATATTAGGTCATTATACTCCAATCTGTACTCATCATTGCGTAACCGCAAAACGATGTCGTTTGGATAGACTCAGTGTCCCCAATTTTGTTCTGTGGATGGGCCGACCCAAAACGGCGTCGTCTTCAAGGGGAGCCATACCTAGCGTCCGCAATATTAAACTGCAGATTGACGAGGGATATTTAGGACATCATCCATTAATCCCCAATATTAAACTGCGAGCACTTATATATTAAATTACGAATTAGAGATCTTCCTTGCCTTTCGATCTGCGGATAGACGACTGAGATTTATTGTAAGGATAACCTTATCCTTACAACGTTAGTTATAGATCAGTCTCCATATATATATATATATAATGTCCTTAAAATGTTTAAAAGAGAAAAAAAGTATCTACATGTGTAGAATAGTTACCCTAATTAATTCATCAATTTCTTATTACTTACTACTTACACTCGGTGGCACACTTGCTGTGTGTAAATTATATAAAGTAAAATTAAAATTTTATAAAAGTTATAGAACTAAATAGAAAGATAAAAAAATTAAATTAAAAAAGATAAAGTAATAATATATTTAAAGTTGTAAGGATAAAAACGAAAAAAAAAGTTAACCGTGACACAGAATCATCAAGATACATAAGATGTATTAATGAAAAGAGGATAAATGATAAACGTGGAGACCACGTGAAGGTTAATGCATAGATATTATATATTATTCTGTTTCAAAATTAGAAAGAGATTTATCCTTTTAAAGTTAATTTAAAATATTTTGAAATTTAAAATTATTATGATTTTTTTTTAAATTTTATATAAAATATAAATATGACAATCAGTAGTACTACATTTTTATTAGTTTATAGCAATTATAATTATATGAATAAAAATCTACTAATTTACTATTGATTTTGAATTTTTAAATTTTATAAATTGACTAAAAATGTTAAAAATATATTTTTAATTTGGAACAACGGGACTACTATATACATATGCCCATATCAATGCATGGGGTACACATTGCCCATGAAATTAGATAAAAAAATCCATATTATAAAAAAAAAATGCACGTGGTACACATGGCCCACGTGAAATCATTCACAAATATATATATTACATTCAAATATGTATAATTAATTACATTAAACAATTACAATTTGCATGATTTTGGCACGATGCTATACGTGATTAGAGTTTATATTAGTAAAAAATACATGTTGTTTAATGATGTTTATAAGTTGTGGTTAGTCAAGACAAAATGGCTGAGTTGTCTGTTCAAATTTTTACTTATTATTTGCGTTGAAAGTCAATAAAGGGCAGTAATGAGTAAGCAACCAAGACGCTGGGTTTTATATCAAAATCAAATCTAGGCAATATATATATATATATATATATATATATATAATTATTCGTCTGTTCTTAAATTAGAGATATATTTTTATTTTTTGTCTTTTCAAAACAAGTGATATATTTATATTTTTACACTATAAAATCATGTCATTATTATTATATTTTTAACAAAAATTAGTGATACGATTAGAACTAAAGTAAATTTTTTCTTAAAAGTCTGTCATTTTAAAATTCATGAAAAAGAAAGATACCCTAGGTTTTTAAGTAGTATACTCTATAGGGTCAGTAATACGTCAATTTGTAGGGTTCTTTTAGATAAATTTAACAGTACAATAGTATAGAGTGGATATATAAATTTTTATATGATTTAGTATTGACGTATATTAACGACTTTATTTTAATGAAAGTTAAATAAATCTAAACCATTATAACATATACTTATCATATAAAGTTACAATAATGGTGTTAGACAACTTTAAATTAAATAAAAATTTATATTCTCATATTCTTGTATAATCTTTCCATCTATCTCGGTTAAATTTTATTAAAAGAATAAGGTAAAATTATTTTAGGTATTTCTCTTAAGCCCTTAAAATTATATGTCTAATTATGAAATGGGAGGAGGGAGTTATTACTCCATTCAAAAGTTAAAAATTAGACCCATTAACGTTTTTTGTTATTTTGTGTGCTGTCCTATACTCCTATATATACCATGTAAATCTTGAAAGCCATAACCATCCAAACCTCTCAAACTTAGCCTCAATTACTCCTATGATTCTCTTAGTCTAAAACCCTTCTATTAACCAAATAGACTACAAGCTTTCTTTTAATTTAGTCCTCATGGCAACCCTTAACAAAACTTCAACAAATACCCATATTGGAGAAAACTCTCCTTTGAGCTCCAAAAATACTTCTAATGTTTCTGATCCAATTGTTATTGCGAAGCTTTACGCGATTATGGAGGCAGTTGCAGATAGAGTGGAGATGCATAAGAATATTGGAGAGCAAAGAAACAATTGGAACAGCCTACTTTTAACTTCAATCAACACAATAATTCTTGTTGCTGCAACTTTTGCTGGTATTGCAGCTACAAGTAGTGCTGTTGGTGCACCTTTATTGGCCTTAAAGCTTTCTTCTACTTTAATGTATGTAGCAGCCACAGGGATGCTAATAATTATGAACAACATCCAGCCATCCCAATTAGCTGAAGAGCAACGAAACGCCACGAGGTTGTTTAAGCAGCTTCATGCACAAATTCAAACAGTTATAGCTATTGGCAAGCCTATGGTTTGTGATGTAAATGAAGCCATGGAGAAAGTTTTGGCTATTGACAGGGCTTTTCCACTTCCTCTACTTGGGGTAATGCTCGATAAATTTCCGTCTAAGGTGGAGCCTGCGGTGTGGTGGCCTCAACAAAAATGTAAGCAAGAAAAAAGACTAATTGGAGAGGGGAAAAATTGGAATGGATGGAGTGGAAAGTTGGAGGAGGAAATGAGGGAAATAGTTTGGGTTTTGGGGAAAAATGATAAGACTGATTATTTGAGGTTGGGTAAAAAAGCCTTAAAAATTAATAAAGTGCTAACAATTTCTGGTCCTTTGCTAGCATGCTTAGGGGCTGTTGGTAGTGCTTTTGTGGGGTGTCCTTCTAATGGTTCATGGGCGGTGGTGCTTGGAGTTGTTGCTGGTGCTTTGGCTAGTGTTGTGAACACATTTGAGCATGGTGGGCAAGTTGGAATGGTGGTTGAGTTGTACCGGAGCAACGCCGGTTTTTTTCGGCAAATGGAGGAGTCTATAGAGTCAAAGTTGGATGAAAAAGATGTTGAGAGGAGAGAAAATGGAGAAGTGTTTGAAATGAAGGTGGCTTTGAGTTTGGGAAGGAGTCTTACAGAGCTAAGAGATCTTGCCAGTTCTTCAGCAATAAAGGGGAAAGATATGAAAGAGTTTGGAAGCAAGCTATTCTGATAGGAAAATGTTAAGTAACTAAATAGAAATTGTCTAATTTATTTAGACAAAATTTTACAGTTCAGATTGTATAATACAATCTTGTAGAGTTTTGTGCGTTAAGTGAATTAGATAATTTTTATCTAGTTACCTAACATTATTCATGTTAACAGAGTGTATGGTTCATCACAATTTGTATATCACTCAAGTGGATTTTGTGAATTTGTGATTCTGTGAACGAAATTTGAATTCACAATTTGGATTTCATATGCCATTTTGTTCTTATTAGCACACAAACATCAAGAAATGCTTATAGTGATCTAGTTCAGATATTGACAACTTACAATTATTGTGCTACAACTCATATCATAGTTGAATTACTTGGATGTATTCATATAGGGCATGCATGCAATGGGATATATATCTCCACATTAGTTATAAATTGAATTCCCCATTATAGTACTCAATATCATTGTTTGTTTAATTAATAACTAAAAAACTAATAGCCAATAATGCAAACTTGTTGAAAAGATTAGGTCGTGCTATCAGCTGCTTAATTGTCATATTAGTTGACCATCTGGAACTTTAATTGTTATTAGTTGATTACCTGGTTGTGATCCCTTATGATCATTACTTGTGCATCTTTATAATGAACAAAATGAGCTATCATTAGATTAAAAGAAGTTGGTGAGTAAGAGACAAATTCTAATATATATATATATATATATATATATATATATAATTCCATTACTATTATCGTAACGATCGGGAATTTTAGATTTCTTTGTAACCGGAGTTATGTATGAATAAAATGAATTTTTATTTATATTTATATTTATCTGTGTTACGTGCTTAGAGTTGTGTTGCAGCCCAGAAAATGTGCATATGTTAAATTTTATGTGTTGTTGTGTCATTGGAGTGAATAAATCGATTTTGCGAAAATTCATAAAATCACTATTCACAGGGCACGTTTCCCGAGATACTATTCATGAGCACTATTCATGCCCAAATTTTTTTTTTGCGTCTCTTTCGATTTCTATTAATTTTGTTAAGGCGTGTATGCGAAGAAATAATTTTTTCAAGTGTCAGAAATTTTATTGGAGCTGATACGTGATTTAATCCGTATCCGAAATGTATTATATGAGTGTTCTGAATATTTAGACAAATCCCATAATAATTATTTTTACGCGTCCCAATATTTTATGAGAGTACCCATTTTAATTTTGGGTAGAATTATTTACCAAATTTGGTACAAAAGTGGGAGTATTCGGGTATATTTATCTCTGTATTCGAATTAACTGGAGAGGCAATTAAGCTTCAACTAATTAGGAGAGAGCATTAATTGAATTAGCCAATCAGATGAGGGGTTAGACCGTCACAGTACACCATACATCGGCAAACAATTAATGGCAAACATCCTCCTCAATATTGATTCCAAGAAGCTCGGGTTAGCAAATTTGCTCTCCTAATTCATTCCCCATCCTCCCGAAGCCACCTTATCCTCCCATCCATTCCTTCCTCTTCTCATTCAAACCATCAGCATACTTCCCATTTGCAAGCAAGGATAGAGAATAGAGAGAGAGAACTATAGAGAGAGAAAGAAAGACAATTTGAAGAAGAAGAAAGCTTACGGGAAGAAGAAGGGAAGGAGGAGGAGATGCACGGGAGCTAGAGCAAGGAGAAGAAGAATCCTAGTGGCTTCCATAACAACCTTAGAAGTAAGAGTAAGAGGTAAAATCATCTTTCCTCCATTGTTAAAGTTTTTGAGTTCTTGAAGCTTTCTTGATGGGTTTTGCGTTTCTGGAGATTTTTGGTTGTTATTGTTGATTGTGGTTGCTTAATATTTTTACCAAGACACCTTCTAAGCTATTAACACCATTAAAGTGAAAAAAAAAACGAAGAGAAATCCGAACCTTGGCTTAAAGGATGAACTATGGACATTTTTTGGACTTTTGGACCTTTGGACTGTTTAGAGGACTGTAAAGCCTAGATGGTGTAATTATTTTGATTGTTTGTTGTTGTAATATTGTACTTCCATGAGTTGTGAAGATAACCTAGTTGGAATGAACCAAAAAGATGCTAAAATAAAATTACAGTGAAGGTTTTAGTGAAATGCATCATGACTGCGAAAAAACAGAGTATGCAGTTTATGTTTTGGCTTAAGATTTGGTCATGTTAGCATCTATGGATCATCCTGCATTTTTGATATGTTGTAGCCTCGTGTCTTAGGAATCCATAGAGTCCGTAACAGACCAAATTGATCGGGTATAGAGGGAGATATGGAGGCTGGAGCGGGCGAAGGTCTGTCAGTTCGCGGTTCTGCATGGCGCTGTTCCGCGCCTGGTCCGGGTCGGGTCAGGCTGGACCGGGTCAGGCCGGACCCAATGAATTTTTTTCGCGAGTCTAAAATTTATATTTGTGTACAAAATAATTAGAAACACTTATATCTTATTAAAGCCTTATGTGCTTAATTTTATACCAGTGTCAACCCAAGTGATATTGTTTTAAGGCGTAAATTGAATAAACTGATTGCAAATTACGTTTGGTTTTCAGGGGGGGCTGTCCCCCGACCCCCGCTAGCTCACCGGCGAGCTGGGCAACCGCTCGCTCACTGGGGAGCGAGACCCCCGACTGGGTAGTCGTAGCGGCAATTAATGTATTTTGATGATGTGATGACTGTATTGAACCTAGTCCTTATACGACTAATATTTAAGATGATTTTAATGAACTGTAGGGTATTATTTTTGAAGGACGATTAACGTCAAGATTTTAACACACGCGCAAGGCAAGTTCCTTACTCAATCCTTATTTAATTGTGCGAGTTTTCCATACTCGATTTATTTATTGGGCAAGTTTCGAATTCATTTATCTATCGAGCAAGTCTCCTATCTTATTCAAGTTATTATTGTGCAAGTTTACTTACCCTACTCAAAATTATATTCGAGCAAATATTATTTATTGAGCAAGCTTATTGAGCTTCTTGACTCCATTCAAATTACTTATCAATTTAGCAATTAGTATGTTAGTATTCATACTTTTATTCAAGTATTGCAATGAAAACCCATTTCATGCAATGTTATATATTGTGTGATTCCAAAGATTATGAATTATTATTCATTCAAGATATTATTGATGCTATTAGACATGTTGTTGAACCTTAAAGTTCTTTATTCCATAAACTGTTTGAAAGCTATGTCAAAGCTAATTGTTCCAGCTAGACACTCATTGATTTGTTTATTGAAGTGAGGTTAAGTCCTCCAACTATTATTGTTGTTAAGTAAAATTGTCCGATCAAATTGTTTTGGTCTGGACTCCCATGTAAAGCTGAGAAGAACAACCCTCACAGCAGGAAAAATTGTATAAACGTCGGGGAACCGACACGCGCGTAAATAGAAAATATAAGGCTTATGCATAACGCCAGGTATTTTAGGCTGATCACCTATTGTACCAGTTTTGTGGATTATCGGATGAATTTCCAGTAATTCTAGGATAGAGTTCTGTGCCTTGGTGCACCCTCAATATTGAATAGTTCCTTTTTTCGGAAAACTTTGAAATCCTTGGATACTTCAGAAATCCTTCGGTCCATAGCGACCACTATAACGGTGATAAAAGAAGTTGTTTATTTCCTTGACTTAGATAAATTTTTACTCTTGTGAGCTATAAAGTTATTCATGTGATTATTCATTGCTATTATACTTGCGTGGCAAATTTATTGCTCACCCCTTGCTTTCCTTAAAATATTTCAGTTAGTGCGGCACGTTGCGAGAGCTAAGGAAAAGATAAGGGAAAGGGAAAAGCTACTGATTAGTTGTAATTTGTTGTTCTAGAATTACCGTTTGTATTAAAACTTATTAATCGACGTTGTGTATTAAGACATATTTACCCTTATGTATTATGTTATGTTTTGCTGTAGTCTTGGTTTCGAGATTTGGGACATGGTTATTTATGTTATATCAATGTAAATATTCCTTTATTCCGCTATAAGTTATCGATTGTATAATTCTTGTATTAGATAGTGATGAACCAGGTCCGTGGCTCAGGTGACCCGGATTTGGGGGCGTCACAATTACGATATGACCTGTAAAGTCTGATAATTACAAGAAATTAATTGCTTTGGAATTTAAACTCAAATTTTTACTAAACTAGCCAAACTTGAGCAAAAGTGAGCTGCGATAATGCATGCTCGGTTCATTTACAACCTCTTAAGTTAAAATAAACAATGGGAAAGACAGAAATTAACAAACAAAACTAAAAAAAAAAATAAAAATTACGGTAGATATCCAAATCAGAAAAAAATCACGGGATAGAATCAGACTATAAAAGTTATGACTCCAAAATATATATATATATATGTGTATGGGGATCCTTAACATGTATTTGTTATGAATCCTTATAAGACATATAACATCTATAATATTAAAAACAAAAAGAAATGGTCAGGATTAAAAATTAAAAATCGACGTTCGCTACTATTAGTAGCGGACGGTAAACAAAACCCTATACCATCCGCTACTAATAGTAGCGAACGCTAGCTAATCAGAATAAATGTTTGACTTAATTAATAAATATTTATGGTCTAGCTAATCAGAATAAGAGTTTGACTTAACCAATAAATGTTTAGAGATTATTAACTAGGGTTTCGGGTTTATTAACTAGACTTTAGGATTAATTAACCTTATTAATCTTGGATTAATAAATTCTAAATCGTAGTTAATAAACCCTAAACCCTAATTAATAAACCCTAAACACTAGTTAATAAACATTAAATCCTAGTTAATAAACTCTAAAAATTTATTGGTCAAGCTAAACCCTTATTCTGATTATTGGTCAAGCCAAAGATTAGCGTCCGCTACTATTAATAGCGGATGATATGGGTTTTTTTTAGTGTCTTCATGTCGATTTTAAATTTCTAATCTTGACCATTTTTTCTTGTTTTCAATAGTATAGATGGTGTATGCCCTATAAGAATCCATAGCAAATACATGCTATGGATCATTACCCTTATTATTTAACGCAAATCCTACCGTGCATTTATTTGATCTAAAAGTTAAATTACTCTGATCTGCATAATTATTATATGGATGATAAATCCCATCTACATAATAATTATGCAGTAGGATATACGAACCCTGAAATTATATTTCATCTAACGTTCGAAATGATTGAAAAATATTAATCAAATTGAATCCAAATATCAGATATATTCAGACGAAAATTCGAGGTATATACACATAACACTCTTCATATATATATATATATATATATATATATATATATATATATATATATATATATATCGAGATGTAGAATCAAGAGTACGAAGGATTACATGTAATTCGAACAAATGTTAGATGTCCATAAGCTTCCTAGTTAGGTGTACCCTTGTGTACTCCATCAAGGGAACAAAGGGGACATGCATGAATTGAGCAAATTAAGGGTAAACCATGTGATGAAAAATTGTCGCATTTACACCCTCTTCAAGCTTATGCACGCGTGTGTGTCTCTCTCTCTCTCTCTCTATATATATATATATATTCATGGTCAGCAACCATTTTGCAAAGTGAAAAACTCCATTTTTGTAATGGAAACTCAACCCGGGCAAAAGGATTGTCTTAGCATCAAGTGGCGCATTATATATTCAAATGTGGACTTCCTTCAGTTTTCTTCAAAATTATTAATACTCCTTCCTTTTCAAAATTACATATCAAAATTATTAATACTCCTTCCTTTTCAAAATTACATATATAGTTGACTGAATAACACTTCCGTCCCTCTAAGTTGCCACTCACTTTTAAAGTCGTCTCTAAAATTTATTTTTCGCTAATTAGGTCCTTAAAGTGACTTTTTTTTGACGTTTTCATTCCTTTTACTCGATTTGACCCTAACTCGACCCATTTTGAAATTATTTTAAAACTTTTTAGATTTTTTTTATAAATTTAATTGGGTCAAACTAGGTCGGGTTGGGTCAAATCGGGTATAAAAACGGAAATGCTAAAAAATATCACTTTAAGAACTTAATTGGTGAAAAATGAACTTTAGGAACCACTTTAAAAGTGGGTGACAACTTGGAGGGACAAAAATGTCATTCAACCGATATAATTTGACTTTTGAGGTCAAACGACGACATATTAAACTTTAAATTGATGTGAATTTATTTAATTTTAGTTGATACAATTATTATAATTGTATAGTATATAACAAAAACTATTAATCACAAAATTTATTTCATTCTAAACTTTTATGAGTCATATCAATTTTAAAGTTTAATATGCGTCATTTGACTTCAAAAGTCAAATTATATCTTTAATTTTGGAACGAAAGGAGTATTATGGAATAATACATTATTAATTCAAAGAGATTAGAGATGGCATGGGGAGAAAATCCAAGAGTTTTCCTTTGCTTTTCGAAGACCAACTAGCTCATATTTGTCACATAGCTTCCCATCTGCAATTATAAAAAACAAAAAAATCAAAACGCGGCAGCATGCACCCTAGTAAACAAGTGTGTACTTAATTTGTTTGTTGACTGAGCAAAATAAAAATAAAGACATTGCGGTGGATTGTAAGTTAAATTCTTCCAAAGAAATTGTCCATCAAATATGTTTAAAAGTACAAAAGTTATAATAAAAGTATGATCAATGACCAGGTCATCCTTAAGAGTATATGTAGGTTTGGTCTATCTATATAAATATAATAAGATAAAACTTTTTTTTAAAATTTTTTTTATCTTTGTCTTTGATTTTTGATTTGGGTCTAAAATTTAATTAGAAGTAAAACACTGTTTATACTCTTATATAATGCTATGATTAATTTAACTAGAAGTAAAATTCTCTTTATGCATGGTCCTACAAATTTTAATATTAACTTATTATTCTACAACAAGTTTATTTTTTTATAAGAGTACTCATTTATTTACTTAGTCATATAATAAATTTTAACTTAAAAAATTAAGTTTAGGATTTTAACTTAAGTTTCTACTCAACTTTAGTCTCTAGATGACTATATATTAAAACAATATTATGAGTACATAATAATTAATATTAAAAAACATATTATATGTATATATATGTTAGAAATATTAATACAAGTATATAACACGCGAAGAGAAAAAAATTAATTTAGTTGGTCATTCTAAGGATAATTTGGTCATAAGCTTATAATTTTAAAAAATAATTACATAATAATAATACATGTTCAAATACAATGAATATAATTATAATTTTCTCTTGAACAATGTATCAATCACACTATCTTCAATCATATTACTTTTTCATATTGGTGTATACTATATATATACATAATGGATCTTAAGCATACCTCCTTAAATGACACACCAAGCATACCCCTTTTAGCGACGGACCGGACGATGGTTTGGTCCGTCGCCATAGGTCCGGTCCGTCGCTAAAGCCTTTAGCACGGACAACTTTTAGCGACAGACCCGTCGCTAAAGGCTTTAGCGACGGACCGTACCTATGACGACGGACCAAACCGTCGCCCGGTCCGTCGCTAAAAGGGGTATGCTTGGTATGCAATTTAAGAGGGTATGTTTAAGATCCGGACTCTCTCTCTCTCTCTCTCTCTATATATATATATATATATATATATATATATATATATATATATATATATATATATATATATATATTGCAAAAGCACTTCAATTTAGAGTTACTTGATTATCAAAAAATCACATATAATATTATGATACTTACCGTGAGACGGAGAGATTATAGTTAATGATATTCACATTCTTAGTTTCTGTCATATTCGTCGTCTATTAATTTTATCATAAGATCATTTAATAGAACAAACTAAAAAAATAAAATAAAATAATAAAAATAAAAGATGATAATAATATCATATGTATATGTATGTGTATTGATATATATATATATATATATATATATATATATATATTATACAATAACAATAATAATAATAATCTAAAAGAGGAACCTACAATTTAATTAATCATTAAATAACTAGTAGATAATTGTAAAACCAACTAACCCAAATTAAAATGATTTTCAATTACCAAGAAAAGAGAAAAACTCCGTGCCTTGCATAGGTTCCAAGCTTGTATTAATGATTACTTCAGTTACCAATTCTATTACATATAAGAGACCTTTAGTTAATTAATGTTACAAAACAATTCTAACTTATATATTAGTTATTAAAATTTAGTTAAAACTAAAATCATAATGGAACTCATTATTCTACAATAATTATATTCCTAAATAACTATATATTAAAAATATAAGAAAATATTATGAATAAATAATAATTAATATAAAAAATTGTAATGCTTATTATAAAATACATTAATGATTAAACTTTAGTAAACAAATATATTTCCTATAGGAGACCTTAAGTTAATTAATGTTAAAAAAATAATGTTGACTTATATGTTACTGATTAAAATTTAATTGTCTTTTAAAACTAAAATCATGATCATAACTTATTATTCTACATCAATGTTATTTTTTATAAAATTTATTTAGTTAATTAATTATATAATAGAGTTTGACTTAAACACTACGTTTAAGTTTTTAAATTTTCACTCAGCTTTGAACTCTAAAAATGTATACGTAAATACGAAGGATTGAAAATAAAAAACTAAATACTAAATTTAAAAATAATATACAAACTTAAAATTAAATTAAAAATAACAAAAGAATCACATTAATAACACTCAATTGTGAGTATTCGACTATTGTATGTGATATATAGTCATTCGTTTTTAAAACAAAATTCATAGTTATTCTAATAGTAATAATAAGTTAATTTGAAATTCAAAAATATATTGTATAATCATTATATATAAAATAAATAAAAAATAACAAATAATTTTATTTAAAAATAAGCGTGCTTCGCACACGGGCCGGTTAACTTTGGAAAGATAAAATTTTATGGAAATTGTTAAATCCACAACACTTTTTGTTATTTCCACAACAAAAGTGTCGCTATAGATGTATAGCGACGGTTCTATAGCGACACTTTTGTTGTGGAAATAACATTTTTTATTGTGGATTTAACAATTCCCAATTTTATTTGACTTATTGGAGGTTCACTGTGACTAGAGTATAATTAAAACTTATTTTATATACTTTCCTGTACGTACTTTATTTTTCTTAATTTTTGTGACGTGTATTTTTAACATTTTTCTAGAGACCGAGTCTCAGAGAGATGAGTACTGCTATACAATATATCAACTTACCGATATAAATAATAATTACACGTAAAATATAGTTATGGACATTTGATCTTGTTTCTGGCGACTTAATTATATATACAAGTAAAAAATATTGCCCTAGTTGTTATTCATGAATGTTTAAATATTGACCTAGTTGTTGTAGAAGTCAGTGGTGTAGACTCGGTAAGACCACGCACCCAAAATGAGGGGTGTGACTAAAAGTGTAATGAACCGAGTCGAACCGAATATTGAGTTGTTCATATTTGGTTCATAAAATTTATCGAGTATAAAATAAAGTTTGATTGAGACTCGTTTAACTACCGAGTTGAGTACGATCTCGAATCAAGCTCAAGCAATTTGAACTTTTCTAACGAATATGATCCGAGTATCAAATAGAAAATTGTAATTTGAGGAGATTCGAGTAATTTATCGAATTTTAAAATTTGCTCATATTTAAATCATTTATATTTCGAGTCGAGCTCGAATCAAACTTTTAGTCAAGCGAGTACGAATCGATTCCGAACTGTTTACTCATTTTACAGCCTTAGAAGTGACTAAGAAACCTTGTGAAATTAAAAGAAATAGTTTAAGTCATGAATATTGATCACATTCAAATCTTGAAAAATAGACAACTACACTACATTGTTTTGTAGTCAATATTTGTTTTTTTAGGGCATTTTATAGTCGATATATATATTCTCCCCTGTATATATAATACTCTTTCCGTTCTTAAAAGGACGACTAAAGATATATATTCTTTTGTCTCCAAAAGGAGGATGACTAAATGTACATATTCTTTTGTCTCTAAAAGGATGAGATACAATACATAAAGTGAAGGGTAACTACGTTATTTAATTGAGTCCATTAGTACAAAAAAAATAAAAGTACTCATCACTTTATATAATCTTGCGGGGGTCATTAAGGATAAATTTGAAACTTTTTTACTCTCTGTCTTTTACTTTTATTTTTCTTAATATGTATGCAAATTGTACTTTGCTCATCCTTTTAAGAACAGAGAAACTAGTACCATGGAACTGAAACATAATCACCCAGTATTATTATAAAAATGCAATAATTAATTATATATTGGATTGAAGGCGGCGAAATTTAAATCAGCATTATTACTACTCAGGGCAGACGAAAACTCTTATAATCAAATAAAAAATAATAAAATTAGTAAAATTCACCATATATAAAAATTTTAATTAAAAAGCCGCTACAAAATTATTATTTAAGATTTTATTTCTTGAATTGAGACATAACTAATTGAGTCTTGAGTAGGTTCATCAGAACGAAATTTGGATTGATGACGTTTAATAGTGGTAGGTCTTGAAAAATATTAATCTATATATCTATTCATTATGATTCAAATTAAAATATCAAATACAAATACACAACATAATAGAAAAACTAGATAATAAATTTAATAATGAACAAATCAAACACCTACTATTATGCTCCTAACGTAAAATAATATATTCACAATTCATGTCTTCATTGATTTAAATACAATAGCAAATAACACACATGTCGAAAAATTCAATATATATTATAAAATTAAAGAACATGTACGAATGTACTACTTAGCATGAATGGATAAAAATAAATAAGAATCAAAACTATATAATTAACTACTCATAGATAATTAATAAAATATTAGACAAAAATGTAATGATAATCTTAAAAACTTAAAATTTGAGAAAAATTATATAGACTCATGAAAACAAAAATTTGTCCGAGGCAAAATGAGTCAGGTTAAATTTTGGGCGTGTTTAAATGAGATTTTTAAAAAAAGGATCAGAATTGACACCAAATTATCATTTTAAGTACTCAAGTGACTAAAAATGAATTTTATTAACGACTGTGACACTCGATGACAACTTAGAGGAACATAAATATCATTCAGCGTGATAAAAGGAAAGAGAAATTTTAAAGAGGCCCATAAGAAAAGAGTGATAAAAGGAAAGAGAAATAATTTTAAAGAGAGAAAGAAAATAAAATTCTGTTTATTTTATGCTGACTTCGTTTCAAAAGTTAAACTCAAAAATTGACATAAATATATTTAAATTTAATCAAATACAATAATAAATAGTGAAAAGTGTAAATTATCGAAAAGTAAAAATAAAATTACTCATTGTAAAATTTATTAAATTGACTTTTTTTAAAAATAAATAATGATAGGAGGAAGTTTTACAACTTACTTAAATACTGAATATTTACAACCGTGGATCCCTAACAACGTTTAAGAGTAAATCTCAGCCTTTAATTGATCCTTACACAATACCCTTTCTATATATCATCATGATGAGATCTAATATATGTATCACGATCATGTGATGAAAATGTGTGGCATTTACACCCTTTAGATCTAGGAGTGAAAATAACGCAAAGTTTTCTATATATATGCACAAGAATTATGACCAGACTGACCTAATTTAGCTACAAGCTTATGCGCGTGTGTATATATATATATATATATATATATATATATATATATATATATATATATTGTGTGTGTCACATGTATGTGTGTATCCGCGGCCAACGACCAAGCTGCAGTTCTTAGCATCAAGTGGCGCATTATGTATCACCCAGTGAACTTCCTTCAGTTTTCTTCAACTTAAATTAAAAATTATTCAAAAAATGGGTGAAAAAATCTATGGAATTTTTGTAAAATACTTTGACACATACCCAAAAAGGGCCGGCTGACTTTATTAAAATCCTTTGCTTAGTACAGTGTACTCCATATAATATTTTTGGAAGAGAATATATTATAGATAGCTTCTATTTGTCACATAATTTCCCACCTTAATCATTAGAACTGATATAGAGAAAAAGAAAAATCAAAATGAGAGCATTCAACTAAAAAAAGAGTAAAATCAAAATGAGAGCATCCAACTAAAAAAGAGTTTACTCACTTTGTGTCTTGTATTTTCATAGTTTGAAAATTTTGTTGACCAAAATAAAAATAAAAGTATACATGCGAGACGATTTCAAAAATAAGCTATGGTGGATTGGTAATAATAAAGATGAAAATGCAAAAAATTGACTATATAATATACTTCACTGTTCCAAAATGTATTATTGACTTTTTGAAGTCAGCGTAAAATATTTTCAAACTCAGAAATGACATGAATTTTTTTGTTTTTAGTTAATGCAATGACGAATATTATTCTCGGTATAGTAGATGCTATCATACATACAATCATACTCAATTACCATGTGCCAATGCTTTTCAGGAGAGTCCACCATGCGTGGGTTCAATTCCCGTTGTTCTTCCTGGCAAGTCTTTGTGAAAGAATTCCGATGAGATGAAAAAAGAAGGCATTAAGAGACTCTCCTGATCCAACCCTAGACACTCTAAGATCCTTTTTCAAACCTGCTCTCATTTCGAGTTCAGAGATAGATAAATAAACTATCTAAAAAAATATCACTCATTGATTTTATAATAATTTAATAAATTATTTCAATTTTGAGTTTAAAAATATCTTAAATTAATTTTCAAAATCAATAATAATTTTATAATTTTTGAAAGGGAAATAGTATATAATAATCATCATCATACGTGGTATTTAGTCCTGCACATGCATGTTGATCTTTTGCTTTTTGGCGACTTAATATATAAAGTAAATAATATTTTCCTGGTAGTTGATTTTACGTGTTATGGGTATAGTGTGTTGATAAATTTAAAAATTGGTTTATGGGTATAGTGTGTTGATAAATTTAAAAATTGGTTTGAGTTTACCTCGTCTCCCTTCGTGGCTTGACTGGCTTCTTTGGCTGTTTCCAAATCGGAAAAAAATGTCATATCAATGTTATAAAGCCTCCGTAAAGATTTCTTTTACAAGTTTAATGTAATTAAATTACATTTTTTTTTCTTTTTAATTTTTTACCCTTACAACTTTATATATATATATATATATATATATTACTATTTTGTCATTTTTAATGTTAATATTTTATATCTTTATATTTACTTTTCTAAGTTTTATAAATTTTTTATTTTACTCCATATAATTTATACACACAACGCGTGTGCGACCGCGACTAATATGTAATAATGTAAGTATATATAGAAGAGGCTTGTTAATATCAACCACCCAAAATGAAGGGCGTGTGCCTGAGAGACTCACTGAAATTAAAACAATAGTTCGAGCCATAAATATTGATTACGTATTTTTTTCTTAAAAACAGTATTAGTAATTACATTCAAACATTGAAAAATAGACCACTTAAATTCATTATTTATTGTGTGGTCAATATACTCTTTTAAAGGCTATATATAGCACCATGGAATTGTAACATATTCACCAACTTTCATTGTCCTCTCCAAAGCCTAAACATCCAATAATACTACCATATTATACAATCTCAAGTTCCTAGCTAAAAATTGATCTTTATTAATACTATACATTACCTTACCACTATATATAGAAATCATGACAAGCCTTCAAGCTTCAAGCCTCTTGTGTTCTTCTGCTTCTTTTTCATCAAATTACCAAAAAAGAATAACAAGGGCTACTATCAACATGCCAAAACTCCGACAAACTAACATTTCTCCTCCAAAGCTACCAACCGGAGGCTTAATGGAGGAGTTGGTGCTGAAAAGTGGTAATTACACCACAACAACTAAAACCAAGACTCCAACAAAAACGGAGACAGATGTTTCTGATGATCATCTGATGGTGATGGCAAAGCTATACGCGATAATGGAGGCTGTTGCTGATAGAGTGGAGATGCATAATAATATTTGTGAGCAGAGAAATAATTGGAACAGCCTACTTTTAACATCAATTAATACGATTATTCTAGCAGCTGCAACTATGGCTGGTATTGCAGCTACAAGTAGTGCAGTTGGTGCACCTTTATTGGCATTAAAGCTCTCTTCTACTTTAATGTATTTAGCAGCCACAGGAATGCTGATAATTATGAACAAAATCCAACCATCCCAATTAGCTGAGGAGCAACGAAACGCTACGAGATTGTTTAAGCAGCTTCATGCACAAATTCAAACAAGTATAGCTATTGGTAATCCTACGGTTCGCGATGTAAATGAAACCATGGAGAAAGTTTTGTCTATTGACAGGGCTTACCCTCTTCCTCTACTTGGAGCTATGCTCGAGAAATTTCCCGCTGTGGTGGAGCCTGCAGTGTGGTGGCCTCAAGAAAGGCGTAAACAAGCGAAAGGGCTTGGAGGTGGAAGAAATGGGAATGGATGGAGTGGAAAGTTGGAGGAGGAAATGAGGGAAATTGTTGGGGTTTTGGGAAAAAATGATAAAGCTGATTATTTGAGGTTAGGTAAAAAGGCCTTGAAAATTAATAAAGTGTTAGCAATTTCTGGCCCTTTGTTAACAGGGTTAGCAGCTTTTGGTAGTGCTTTTGTGGGGTGTTCTTCTTATGGTTCATGGGCTGCGGTGCTTGGAGTTGTGGGTGGTGCTTTGGCAAGTGTTGTGAACACATTTGAGCATGGTGGGCAAGTTGGAATGGTGGTTGAGTTGTACCGGAGCAACGCCGGTTTTTTTAGGCAAATGGAGGAGTCTATCGGATCAAACTTGAAGGAAAAAGATGTTGAGAGGAGAGAAAATGGAGAGGTGTTTGAAATGAAGGTTGCTTTGCAGCTTGGTAGGAGTCTTTCGGAGCTTAGAGATCTTGCGGCTAAGGGGCATGACAACGAAGAGTTTGGCAGCAAGCTATTCTGATCCTATTAATGCTTCATCTATCCAATGCTTCTGGATAAAGTACTTTTCTATGAATGTGTAGAAATTCTTTCATTAAACTAATTAATGCGTTCATTATTCTATTAAAATTTTGGCATTGTCTTGTATGAAAAGTGGATTAGCCCTTTTGTTTTCTTATGCCATTTGAACAAAAAAATCAGCCTTTATTCTTGGTTTGAAAGAATAAATAACCCCCATTAATGGTTCTATATTTAGTTCCAGCAGTTTCATGGTAATTCACATAATTTATGTAGTTTATAACATCAACCAAACACATATTTTAGGTTAAAAAATTAAACAATCTTCATATCTATTCTGGGGGTTAAAACCTTATAAAATTTTGGTTTAATTAAACTTTGGAACACCTAAATCTTTCACCTATAAATATGAACCCCTATTTCACTTCTAAAGTAGAATACATTTTATCTTCTTCACCCTAGAAGTAGATTGTTATCTTTGAAGGAAAAAGGCTCACCGGTTTCATGATATATTCTTGGTTTAAATTATCTGTTAAGTGAAGTTTATATCTTCATTCGGTTGTGCATATCCCCGATCGAAGCACTATAACTTGGATGAGCTGTTGTATTTTGGAGGAGACATCCCAACGCCTACTGCACTAATCACTAATGGGTCTTGATTCATATTTATTTCTAGCAGATCCATGGTACTTTAAATATTTTATAAAGTTCCTATAACACTAATCAGTACCATAGTTGGATTAAAATTGATTCCACTGTTTTTTTTTTACCTATTCTAGTACTAAAATTAATCTCATGAATTTTGGTTTTAATTTAGTTCAAAATTAAAACACCTAAAGCTTCCACCTATATAATATATGACCCCCTCTTTCACTTACGAGGTATAATATATTCCCTCCTCCATAAAACTAGATTATTATTTTTGAAGAAAAAAATTCCATCCTTTTCCATTAATTATATTCTAGCCATAAAGCTAAATGTCATCTCGGGCTGGATCACTAGTCTCGGCCGGTTCTACCTTAAGGATGTCAATCATCTTAAAGAGAGTGACCTAGTCTATGCTTCTACCTGCCCGTTCTATCATCTTAAAAGGGACGCTTTGTTGCTTTTACTCCTAGCTATATGATTTTATTAGATGGAGAATGAAAATAATGCATTAACTGGTTTTTAAATTAAAGACGGTTAAATTGACTCTTATCAAAGTTGAGCAATTCTTTTCTGGATCTTTTCCAAGAAAATGTGACATGCGTTTGTTAATCACTTTCTAAATAGGTGTATTGGCCATTATGAGAAAAATGCTCAATTACTTGATTCACATACTTGACTTGCCCATATAGTGCACCATTGCAGGCACCTCATGGACCTAATTGAGTGGGAGGCAAAGAAGCTTATGTGAATAATACAGTTTCTAAAAGACATTTGTGCGGCTATTACCCCACCTTGTGTAACAGATGTATGGTTGTGGTTGCTAGATTTTCACCTAAGTATGATTGCAGGCACCTCATGGATATATTGAGTAATTACCAACATCCGTTGTGTCGAGTAGAAGGAGTTCGGTGCCCCTTAAGTAAGGTCTCGAGTTCGAGTCTTGTGAATGAAAAAAACGGTATTAGGGAGAGCTAGCCCCTTGTGGGTCCGACCGTAGCTCGATTCCAGATTAGTCGGGATTTAATATATAATTGTCGGATATCGGAAGGTGAGAAAAAAAAGAGAGTAAGGTTTAACTGTTATTTCGAAGTAAATAATTACGCTTTATTTGCTTTTTAAAAGGAAATTGAGGACATATAGCTTGACAAATTTGTTGTTAGAGTTGGAGCTAGCATTAGTCCTGGTTTGATTCAATTCGATTCTCACCGGTTGTATGAGTTTGTATTTTTTGATCCTACTATTATGTTAGTGATTCTTTTCGGAGATTCAGGTCGAGGTCGTGTATTGATAATTGGTGTTATTTAGCCTAGGTTTTGGCTGGAATAATATGTACGTGTGAGTCTCAGTGTTTTAGTTTTTAGCGTGGTTTTTCATTATCTGATAATTTGTTTTGGTTTTAGATTTATGTATTGTATTTCAATTGTGACCATTTTTAAATCTTTTGGAATTGTCACTTGATGTACTCTCAGGTTTTTTTAATGAAAATTTTATTTTACCGATCAAAAAAAATAAAATAAAAAGTAGGGCGACCCATACACAGGCACATGTATGTGAATATTAATATGTAAAATTTATATAAACATTATTATTGCAAAATTTAAAATATGTGTAATATATATTGTTAATTAATCTCTTCATACACTGACAACGAAATTTATGAATAATATGAAAGGTCTCATCATATATTAATTTATCTGAACATTATTAGACTCAAGTAAAATTGAAAAACATTCTGAATATTTTTTTTTGGGTTAAAATTCATAAACAATCTTTAATGTAAACATTTAAATTTACATTAAATAATTAGTAGGATTTAATGTACTAGAGATTTGAACCTTTTATCCCTTTCCCACTAAATCCTTTCTAGAAATATGCATTTTTTATTTAATTTAATAATTTAATGATTAAATAAAGTGTGAGCTAGCTTATCAAAATTCTTGGTTCCACTCAAGCTATGATTTACTATCCATATGTAGACCTAATCCTTTATATAGGTAAAATATTTTTTCGGAATATATGCCGAATTAAAGTTCAGCTGCCATTTTTTCTTAACAAAAAAATAAATTTTGTGTTGCACCTCCTTTCTATTCCTTAGTATAGCAACTATTCACCATGTTTTATATTGCTTCTTTCATCTGTTTTCGGAGGATGAACCCGTGTAACAATTGAGTTGGCTCACCGAATTTTAAAATTTATAAATGAATTTATAAATGTATCAAATTCACCGAATTTTTAAATTAAATTTAATTAAATGACGTACTTTTAAATATAGGAATTAATTTTCTTTTCAGTGTGATACTTTTATATACTCCCTCCGTCCCAGGATAAAAGTCCTGCTGGACTTTTCACGCATATTAAGATGAAGAATGAAATGACAAAATTACCCATAATAATATATCATTAATCATTTAATAGTGTGTACATATATATATATATATATACACACACACTACTTCTTGAAATTCAGTCCAGTGCTCAATAAATATTGTTGTGTTTCCATAACAAGTTAGCATAATTAATTTTTTACAGAGAAACTCCACATTCAATTATCATAAGACTTCTTCTAATAATCCGTGCATATTCATAGAATCTGGCGCACAATTTTGAATGACAAACCAAGTTCAAGCAATCCACACTCAATGTACTCATATTTTCCATAAAGCTTGCATGGTTGTATGCTGCACACAATTTTGAATGACTTTCTAGCTTTTCAATTCAAAATATTTTCAGCACATAGCTAATTATACTTACTGAATATGGAGAGAGAAGTAGAATAAGAAAAATATGAGATATTTAATGCTAAGGGTATAATAGGAAAAATTGTGTAAAAGTTTGGTTATTAAAGGAAAGTAGACATTTAACATGGGACTACCCAAAATAGTAATAAAGACTTTTATCCTGGGACGGAGGGAGTATATATATAGGGCAATATGTAGATGCACAGCTGTGCACTACACAGTAGGGCTATAACGACGGTTTTTTGAGCTATGGCGACGGTAGTACCGCCGCTATAGGTCTATGCCGACGGTAGTACCGTCGCCATAACCCAAAAAACCGTCGCCATAGTCCTACTGTGTAGTACACAGCTGTGCACCAACATTTTTTCCATATATATATATATATATATATATATCTTTTTTTCTTTTCTTTTTGATTTTCACCTCTTGGAATTCGGCAACCATTAGGAATGTGAGCATTACTATTTGACCGATATTCTAATTGATGGTGTTGATCATGAATTGTATTTGTCCTGAAATTCCACTAAAGTAGGGTTTCATAAATAAAGACTAGGATTCACGTAATATATGAAAAATCATATTCTACCATAGTAATATATACTTCTCCCGTTCTACCCCAAAAAAGAAAAAAAGAAAAAGAAAAAAGGATCTCCCTTATAATTAAGAAACATCAGAGTCAATTATATCACATTAATCTCAATCTAGTTTGTTCAATTGTTTGTAAAAACAATTCATTTGTGCCAAATTAACCCTCTGACTACACTTAAATGACTAGCTAATTAAGAGGCAAATTAAAACTTTGATAAAAAGGCATATTTGTTCTATTCCTAATTTTTTTTTACTCTCTTCTCACACGACACACAATAATAGAGAACTTGGAATATTATTTCATTTGTTAATTATTACATAATATATACACCCTCCATTCCAAATATATAACATTAAGGCCGAATTATAAAAATGTGCTTCCAAGTTACCGCTCAATTTTAATTGAATCCTTTAAGTGACAAAAATTTTAATTGAGTTCTTTAAGCGGTCAATTTGATTCAGTTGATTCCTTCATGGCAAAAATCTCAATTGAGTCGAAGTCAACGTGAAGAATCAATTGAATTAATTTGGTCAATTGAAGAACTCAATTGAGATCTTTGCGACTTAACCAGCTAAATTAAAAGTAGATGATAACTAGGAACACTTTTGTAATTAGATTGAAATATTATACTAGTATCTATTCATACACTAAAAGTTTTCTAGTCAATGACGACTTGGTGAAGACTGAAAAAGGAAGATGACAGGAGTGAATTAGCTTTAAAGTTTAAACAGAGATGAGGTAAAATGATTTGAGCGTCATGACGATAGACTCCACCTACTCAATCAAAATATTCCCCACATTGAAAATTAAGCTTTAATATCCAAGACTTTCCTATACTTTTGAAGTACAGAGCAAAGAGAACGAGGTCCACATATAAAGATCTCTATGCGCATGCATAACGTGACTTGTAGGGTATAGTGTCTCTTTAATTTGGAATCCGGAGTTTCACCATCACCATCATCATCACCATCACCATCCCCCATCACCTGGGAAAGAAAAACTGAGGTAGGGTTTAAATTACAGACAAATTAATTATGAAATAAAATAGTCCGAAGTGATAATAGAGATTAATATAAATAGTTCTATTTTATTTATTGTGTTTGAAAATAAATTTAGTCTTCGGATTTTTGTTAGTTCTTTGTTTTTGAAGTGAAAAAAAAGATGTAGTTTGTGGGAAGTAAACTTGGGCGCATTTAATGTCAATCTTATATGTCTTTACTGTTAATATTTAAAAAATAAGGATAAAAAATTAAAAAAAGAATTTCGACATAATTAGATTAAGATCAAAAGTATGGAAGGAGTAGGCCACCCATCATGCACCTCCATTTTTCTCTCTCGTCTCCTCCATCCACCACACATTACTTGTTCCTCCCACTTAATAATAAAAGGGCTAATGACAAAATTGTTCCCTCAAGTTTGGACGAAAATCAATTTGATACTCAAAGTTTGGGAATATGCAATCAATACTTCTAAGTATTTTAAAACAACAAAAGTGTCCCTTTTGGCCGGAAAATCTAATTTTTTGCCGGAAATTTACATGTGTCAGGCGAGAGGAGAGAGAAAATAATAAACAATAAATTTTTTTCTTTTATCAAATTTCTCTCTCCTCCTCCCCTTTCTCTCTTCTCTTTCCTCCTACTTTTCTCTCTCCTCTCCCCTCCCTATTTCTTCCGTCTTCTCTCTTTCTCTCTCCTCTTCTCCTCCTTTTTTTTCTCTCTCCTCTTTCTCTCACCTCTTTGTTGGTCTCTCTCTTACTCCATTTTACTTAATTAATTGTTATTTTAATTTTTTAATTATATATTTGTATAAAATCATAATACATGTATGCATACATTCAAAATATATAATACATAAAAAAATATAAATAATAAGAAAACAAAATTTAAAACAAGATCAAAACTTACTTAAAAAAATTAATTACAAAATCAAAAAATTAAATAGATTCTTTTTCTTTTTTTCTTTATCAAATAGAACAAATTTGATAAAATTTTCCCAAAACGGAGTTGATAAAGAAAAAGAAAAAAAATAAGAAAAAAAATTAAAATTTTTAATTTAATTAAACGGAATCTAATTTTTTAAATTAAAATAAGAAAAAAATTTAATCTTTTTCTTTATCAACTCTGTTTTTAGAAAAAAATTTCTCTTTCTCTATTTAATATTTTTTGTTATATATACATGACAAGTATAATTGTAAATGCAATTTATTATATATAAATTAAAAGTGGCTATAAACAACCATACAACTCCTTCTAACGGGGACATATATAAGCATGTGGGCGACACTCAGGCATTGATGAAGGGAAAAAAATGAAATTTAATTATTTTGCCTCCTAACAAAAATCTTTCAAGTAATAAAAGGTACCGCAATATAAATTGAGAGAGATTAACATTAACATAATAAATATTTATTATGAATCATTATATATACAATATTGATAGAGAAAGAAGTTACCTAAAATAATTTTATAGTACATCTCTCTCATCTCATAGGGGGCTAGTCATAATTAATTTGCATTTATATATAATAAATTGCATTTACAATTATATTTGTCATGAATATATAACAAAAAATATTAAATAGAGAAAGAGAAAACTTTCTCAAAACAGAGTTGATAAAGAAAAAGAAAAAGATTAAAATTTTTTCTTATTTTAATTTAAAAAATTAGATTCCGTTTAATTAAATTAAAAAATTTAATTTTTTTTCTTATTTGTTTTCTTTTTCTTTATCAACTCCGTTTTGGGAAAATTTTATCAAATTTGTTCTATTTGATAAAGAAAAAAAGAAAAAGAATCTATTTAATTTTTTGATTTTGTAATTAATTTTTTTAAGTAAGTTTTGATCTTGTTTTTAATTTTGTTTTCTTACTATTGATATTTTTTTATGTATTATATATTTTAAATGTATGCATACATGTATTATGATTTTATACAAATATATAATTAAAAAATTAAAATAGCAATTAATTAAGTAAAATGGAGTAATAGAGAGACCAACAAAGAGGTGAGAGAAAGAGGAGAGAGAAAAAAAGGAGGAGAAGAGGAGAGAGAAAGAGAGAAGACGGAAGAAATAGGGAGGGTAGAGGAGAGAGAAAAGTAGAAGGAAAGAGGAGAGAGAAAGGGGAGGAGGAGGGAGAAATTTGATAAAAAAAATTTATTGTTTATTATTTTCTCTCTCCTCTCGCTTGACACATGCAAATTTCCGGCAAAAAATTAGATTTTCCGGCCAAAAGGGACACTTTTGTTGTTTTAAAATACTTAGAGGTATTGATTGCATATTCCCAAATTTTGAGTATCAAATTGATTTTCGTCCAAACTTGAAGGAACAGTTTTGTCATTAGCCCATAATAAAATGAGCAAATTGTTCAAAGAATCTTTTTTAATAAGTAAAACATAAATAAATGAGCATTTACATTAATTTTCCCAGGACAAAATCAACTTGTTTATACATATTATTGCAAATGAGCTGTTTTTTCCTTAAAAAAAGAAAAAAGCATTGATATTCATTTCGGTTAGAGCTCATTTCAAGTTTTTCGTTAGGAAAGCAAACAGAGTTCGAACTAAAATTTAGTGATTTAGTGAATGAGAACATCTTCAAACTCGGCTCAAATAGGTTGTTAATATATATATATATATATATATTATTTTGAAGGTCCGCCTTTTTAGGGAATACATAAAAAGGAAACAAACTTCTTATTATGGAAGAGATAAATTCACTTAAGTGAGAATCGAACTTGAGACCTAAAGGTTAAAGTACCTTACACTACAAACAAACAGGGTTTTAGTGACAACGGGAAAATTGTCTTTAAAAGCTAAAAAACACTCTCTATTAGTATTGGTGACGGTTTCTGCGACGGTTTCATGCTGTTATCTTAGGAGGTGTCTTATTTGTTTTTGGTGACGGTTTTCAACCGTGACTAATAGCATACGCGACGTTTATTAGGAAATCGTCGCTTTTATTTGGTCTTTATAGATGTGCTTTTGGAGACGGTTTATTAGTGTCGCGAATCCAGACATGTCTGTCACGAAACAAAGAAGCATGGCGCCAAATTATTTTCTATTGGTGACGGTTATTTTTGTCGCAAAAAGGATTCTGCCGCAATTTCTGTATTCATTCCCTCCTTTTTCTCATTATTGGTGACAGTTGAAACGGTCATTAACTCTCACAATTATATATTATTCACTCCGTCCCAAATTAATTATATTTCTAGGACTTTTTAAAGTCAAATTGACTATTTTTAAAACTAATCTTTTTACTATTTTTGCTAACATATAGGTGAAGATATTATAACCAAAAGAAAGTATATACAATTTATTACTAATTTTAATTTTTATAATTTTAAAAATATATTTATATATGCTTAATTATTAATTTTAAAAATAGTCAATTTGACTTTAAAAAGTCCTAGAAAAGCAATTAATTTGGGACGGAGGGAGTATGTTTGTTTATACGTGACGGCTTGGAACCGTCACCAAAGCAAGAAATATAATTTTTTTAAAAGACTATAAAATAATTATTTGTACATATAATGCAACCTGCTTGCATTCATATAATACAATTAAGTAGATCAAATGACAAATTAAATTCATAAAAATAAACAATCTACAATAATTCTTCAAAAATAATATAAGTTTGATATCCAAAATCATAATCCATGAATCTTACAAAAGTAATCATAAACCACTAATCAGTATGTTGATCTTACAAAACTATCAATAACCACAAAAATGCTAAGTCTTAGGTGCAGCCCATGTAAATCTTTTAATTTAGCTAGATCTTTTCAATGTCCTGCAAAATGGAAGAGAAGAAAAGTTTCGAGCTAAAGATTATATATAGGAAATACATTTAAAAGAAAAGAAAACCATTGTATATAACAAAGTTACTATTGACACCAATGCAACAAAATGATATCTTGATACAAGCGGACACAAATATATCCATGGCAATGACACGATGTACCCTTTTCTATATATCATCCAAACCACCTCCAGCTATTCATTATTTTGTTCCCACCGCCCCTTACACAACAAAAAGGTTTGATCTGCAATAATGAGCCCTTCCAGCAACATATCCAGGACATACAATATACGACAATTATGTAAAAATTTCACTAGGAAAGGCAAAGTTCCTATTCAAACAGCCATTACACCACCTTCAGCAGCCTGGAAATTATGCATCGAGTACCAAATGCATAACTTAACACTACACATCAAGTTCCATAAACTGCATTTCCTGGAAATTATTGAGTTCTACTAAAATATCCAGTATTGACATATATACTCCAAATATGATTGCCTAAAACTTGTACAAAAATTAAAAAACCTGCTCTTTAAAGCAGATCATTACACGAAAAATCAAGAAAATATCAAAGACCATGTTAAAGTCCACCCATACTTGAACCTGGAATTAGAAATCCAGAAAATATAATGCACACACAAATCCAAAGAATTTAAACTCTTAATTGAAAAAATTAAATACTACTAATTGGATTTATCCATTCAAATGACAATTTATAGTGCATCTAGCTCAGATTGGGTTTATCCATTCCTTGTGCCAATTGTGGAGTATGTGTGTGTATATATGGGCCAAATTAATAATTGAGGTTCAATAATATTTTGAGTAAGTGCGAGGGGATATGCATGACTCTAGCATGACCAATATTCAAATGACAGGCACAATGGAAAAAAAGGTTTCATAATATGGATAAAAAGCAGCATGACCATTAGCTAGTGGAACTAATGAACAAAGATTTATTGGTTGATTCCAGCTAGCAGCCAAGGATTTCAAACCTCTATTTCTCTACTTTACAAAGAAAAATAATAATTTTCACCAAAAAAACCAGTGTTATTAAACCCACGACGCACACCGAGGCGCAAAGGTCTCCCTAGGCCTTAGACGCGAGTCGCGAGACGCAAGCCTTATTGAAGTGAGGCACACGTACTCAAAAATACAAAAATATGTATATAATTATATCTAAATTTATTATATAAGCTCCTAAACAATGACAACTTATAAAAAAAGTATTCATGAACTAATACGTATCAACTATGTTGTCACTTCATCAAGTACATAATTCAACAAAAATAATTTAGTTAATCATAATAATCTTATTATGACATGAATAATATAATTAATTAAATTACAATAAAAAGAAAACTTGACCAAATGTACTAATAATAATCTTATCAAAACCTAAATAAAAGTATAATTTATAATATAAAATTATAATTTAAAGAAAATAATTCTGAACTGTAGATATTAAATACCTATTTTATTACATTTCGGACTATGGTTCATGTGTTGTTTGGATTTTGGATTAAATGGATGCTATTTAGAAACTGCCCAACAATCAAAAGATAAAAATTGTTGCCATCCATCATGGATACATTAGTAGTTCAAGATAATTCTTTCTAATAATCAACCTATCAAGAAAATCTGTCTTTTCATGTGTTTTTGTCAAGTTCAAAGTGGGTATAAACATCTCATATTATAGTAGGTTATAAAAATGGACAATTGAGATTAGTTTGGGTGAATTTTTAAAGAGGCGAGTGTCTCGTGCGCCATGCGCCTCAATTGCGCCTCATTGAAGGCGCCTCGCCTCAGGCAAAGCGAGGCCCAAAAGTGCACCTTGTGCGGCCCAAGCACGCCTTCAACAACTATGCCAAAAACCTGAAGTACTATGTAGTGAACTCTGAAATGGGCATTAGCCACAAAGTACACATATATAAACTTTAGCATTGACAGAATACTCAGCTACTGTATGGTATAGGAAGGAACTATAGATTAAGATCAATTCGGTTTTAAATATTTAACCCACATCAACATAAAATCATTCGAGGCATGACGGTTGCATCTGTATTCGAATTAAAATCAGTGGTGGGTTTAACAATTGGCAGCCATGTTTGTGTTAGCTGGATTGCATAAGAATAGAGGGTATTCACTGCATTGTTTTGAAAGAGATGCGAATTTGAAGATGGATTTTGCATAAAGATGTGAAAAAAATATCAAATAGTACCCCCTCCATTGTTATAATTAGTAAGGGAGAAACTTGAAACGATATATAAGAAAAATATAAAGAGAGAATAATACCAGGAGGAGATAAACAATGTGCCTCCAATGAGTCTTGAGCTTTGAGTTAGATAACACAACAAATTTCTTGCTGATTTAGGAAAGGATTGTCGCCTCCTGCTGATTTATGAATGGATTGCCGCCTCTTGTCCTACAAATTCGGAACCGGTTAGCAGTTAGCTAATGCATGTGCTTAGGAAATAAAAAAGATGATTCCTTCTTTCAAGGAATAGGATTTTACATTCAAAAAAAAAATGTACAACCACCAACCCTTAATTACGTATATATAATTAAATTGGAGACAGTTTACTTACCAGATCCTCTGCTATCCAAGCAATATAATCTCGCATTCATTCAGTTTTTCATTTTTTATAAGTGCACTAAAAATCCATAGGCCCAACTTATTTGTTATATGATGATGCAGCTTCACTACTACTTAATAAGTGTGGCGCACCCTTTTCTTACAAGATGATTCATACCTAATTGCATACTGTGGGATTCCTACTTCCTTCTCCTATCAAACTCTACCCTAAATAAATTCACGACCCTTAAAGTTATTAAGCATTCTACTTCAAAAAACCAAAAAGAGTACAACTGATCTATCTTGACTACATAACTGATCGTGCTTTACTATGAATAAGCATCAGTCCACCAATTTTATGATAATTCCTTAGGAAAGGGTACTCAAAAATGAACAGGTGCAAGTCACAACCAACAAGTTACCAATTTGTGCAAGTGGGGTGAATGGGCACAAACTACAAACTATTACCCCTAGTACGGAGGGATTATACAATTTATATCAGCACACTCCCCTATAAAATGCATGTTTTAGTTCCTTCAGATGAAAAGTGTAATTGTGTAAATGTTTAAATTCCTGTTTTCAGCCTTTAATTACTCTACCTAAAAGCAGAAAATTAAAATGAAATATAATAACAGATCACTTTCATGCATTCTAGTTTTTCTCAACCATAAACACCTCTGCAATTAAGGAACAATCATTTGTACCTTAGTTTGTCATCTACAAAATCCATCTTTGTTCCAATGACATGCGTGAGAGCTTTTGGATCAATTACTATCTTCACATCGTTTTCCTCGACCACCTCATCAAATTTCCCTTTTTCATCTATTTACATCAGAGAATAAGAAAATAAGAAATCACCAAAATAGATTCAACCAGTTATTGTCTATTTGATTCTCCTAATAGATTGCTTATTTCACTTCAGTTTTTCGTTAAAGACTTATATATGATGTTTAACATTTTCTAAATTTCTGATTTAATCGCTGTTGAAGGTTAAAGATAATTTTATTATCCGTTATCTTAATCATGATATCCTTTATTGGGCTATTCGAGCTTACTCTTTTATTTCCTAATTCCTTTCAGGAAATGAGAATGTAACCGGGACTAGCGGGGAGAAAAGGAGAATGGAGTGATGGTCCGAGTTAGTAGTTGTAGTAGTCCTCACTAAGTTGTAACATAGTGTGCAAATAATTTTAGTGAGGACTTATGTATATTACCGTGCTGTACACGGTATTGTAATAATTTTTATTATGTGAGTTAATGTAAGTGTTTTGTATTTTGACGACTCAAATTGGATTGTGTATGCCTGAATTTGGGGGCGTCACAGTTGGTATCAGAGCTTAGGGATATGATCTCTGGTGGAGATCTGTAATTAGAATTAAGAAGGGAGAGGCGTATAATTTCTTTCGTTAGTATGTCTTACCTAGTTAAGTTTGTTATTGGTGAGGTTGGATGTATGGATAAAAAAAATTAATATATCAATTTTTTTTTTACTAACCTTCGTATTGTGCCTACATTTCAGAATGACATCCGAAAATCAAGAGATGAACTATGGAATGCATGAGACAATGACAATTGCGAATTAACCAACCATTAAACAAGAGGCTAAAAATCACAAAGCTGGGAATCGGGGGAAATAATCCTCTTGTAACTCCAGAAAATAACGTTCATGACAACATGATGTACATATGATGCCTTTTTGAGGGGCATTCTACAATTATGCAAGGCCACGCATGAAGAACTCTTGTTGATAATACCGGTAACTTATGATTGGTCACTGCAAAATAGTTTAAGAAGTTGGGACCACCCTAATTTTTCAGAAAACCAGACCCACTTAAGGCAGGGGCATAAATCAAGCAAATGACGAATGAACTTGAACCGGCTCTACTCACTCTTTTATTTCATCTGTTTATGCTCAACGTATGAACTTGACTCTTGAAAAATTAAACTTTGATTTATCTATTGAAACTCCATTAAGAGAAATAGCTGTTACATTTACTGTTTATAAATCTTGTTCGGTCCAAATAGGCACCCTCACATTACCTGTTGATCTCATCTATCTAAAAATGCATGATTTTGATGTAATTTTAGGAATTAATTAGTTGACCACCCATCATGCCAAAATTGATTGTTTTCACAGAATCGTTAGTTTTCATATTCCTAATCAACCTGTTATTCAAATTCTAGCAATTAAACATTTGAAATCTGTAACTATTATTTCTAGTCATAAGGCCATCCGTTTATTGAAAAACGGGTGTCAAGCTTTCTTATCCCATGTCATAGATTTAAACAAAAACGCGACAGATTTGAATAATATTTCCATTGTTAATGAATTCTCTGACGTATTTCCTGAAAAACTTCTTAGTCTACCTACAGACCGAGAAATCAAATTTTGTATTGACCTTGAGCCCGGTACCAACCCTATTTCAAAAGCTCCATACCGAATGATTCCCATTGAACTCCAAGAGCTAAAAACCTAACTACAAGAGTTGTTAAATATCGATTTCATACGTCCGAGTACATCACCTTGGGGTGCTCTTGTTTTATTCGTGAAGAAGAAAGATGAGAGTATGAGACTATGCATTGACTATTGAGAGTTGAACCATGTCACCATCAAGAATAGGTACCTGTTACCTTGGATTGATGATCTGTTTGATCAGTTGCAAGGTGCTCAATATTTTTTAAAAATTAATCTTCGTTTTGGATATCATCAGTTAAAGATTAAAGTTGACGACGTTCCAAAGACCGCCTTTAGAAGTCGATATGGACATTATGAGTTCTTGGTCATGTCTTTTGGATTAACTAATGCTCCTGTTGCCCTCATGGACATGATGAATCGAATATTCAAGGAATATTTGGATCATTTTATAGTTGTCTTTATTGATGACACCCTCATATACTCTAAGAGCCATGGAGATCATGAACGACACTTGAGGTTGATACTCTAAAAGGTGCGTGAAAATAAGTTGTATGCCAAGTTGGAGAAATGTGAGTTTTGGCTTGAGGAAGTAACATTTCTGGGCATGTGATCTCTAAACAGGGAATATCTATTGACCTTGAAAAGATTAAAGCAATATTAAATTAGAAGCAACTTAAGACGATGACTAAAGTACGAAGCTTTCTGGGTCTAGCCGGTTATTATTGAAAATTTGTAGAAGGATTCTCCTGAATTGTTGTACAATTAACTCAACTGACTCGAAAAATCACAAAATTTGAATAGAGTGAAGAATGCGAGAAGAGCTTTCAAGAACTCAAGAGGAGGCTCGTCTCAGCCCTTATGCTGACCATTCTATCAGGATCGACATGATTTGTCATCTACAAAGATGCTTCAGGCAAAGGTCTGGGTTGTGTTCTTATACAACATGAGAAATTTATAGCTTATGCCTATCGACAACTCAAAGAATACGATAAGAATTACCCTATCCATTATCTGGAATTAGCAACTGTTGTTTTCGCATTGAAAATCTGGAGACACTACTTGTACAGGGAAAATGTGAGATCTATACAGATCAAAAAAGCCTCAAGTATTTCTTTACTTAGAAGGAACTCAACATGCGATAATGGCGTTGGTTAGAGCTACTGAAAGATTATGACCACGCCATTCAGTACCACATTGCAAAGGCGAATATGGTAGCTAATGCATTAAATAGAAGATCATATACAGGTGCAATGTTAATAGTACAAGAGCGCACCCTGTATGATTTACAAAAGATGGAGATAAAGTTAAGGAAACCAGAGACTCACATGAAGATCACATATATATAAGTAGAGCCAACCTTAATCGACAAAATTAAATCTGCTCAAACTACTGATCCAAAACTAGTGAATATGATGAAGAAATTGCAATATTTCGAAAGTAAGAATTGACGAGGAAGGGATACCTTGAATCAATTCTCGACTCTGTGTCCTTAACGATCCTAAATTGAAGTATAAAATCATGATGGAAGAATATACTACACCGTTTGCAATCCACCCTGGAAATACCAAAATGTATCGAGACTTTCGACATGTGTTTTAGTGGAACAATATGAAAAGGGAGATTGCAGAGTTTATCTCAAGGTGTTTGATGTGTCAATGTGTTAAGGCAGACCATCAAGTACCTAAGTGTTCATTGCAACCATTTGAGGTTCCAAAATAATACATATTAATATGAATTTCGTCATAGGTCTTCCTAAGGTTTCCCAAGGCTTAAACGCAAGGGTCATTGTAGACAGATTGACCAAGTCCGCACATTTCTTGGCCATACGAGAGAACTATTTATTTGAGTGTCTTGCCAGTATATATATCAACGAGATCGTAAGACTGCATGGCATGCCTGTGTCCATAGTTTCTAACTGGGACCCCAGATTCACTTCACGACTTTGGATCAGCTTATAAAAAGCTATGGGTACTGAACTGCGATTCAGTTCAGCGTACCATCATCAGACAAACAGCCAGTCGGAAAGGACAATTCAGACTCTTGAAAATCTATTAAGACTTTGCATGCTAGATTTTAAGGGAAGTTGGAACAAGTACCTACCCTCGGTGGAATTCTCCTACAACAATAATTATCAAGCGAGTATAGGTATGGGCCTATTCGAGGCTTTGTTTGGAGGAAAGTGTCGCTCTCCAATATGCTGGAATGAGGTCAGAGAAGTAAAACTGTTGGGATCTGAATTAGTATGCATGACAGAAAAGATACAAATGATCTGACAACGAATTCAAACAGCACAAGAACGACAAAAGAGTTATACCGATTTTTACAGAAGGGACGAAGAATTCTATATTGGAGAACATGTATTTCTACGCATTATTACCCCATGTAAAGGAGTTACAAGATTCGAAAAGAGAAGAAAGCACAATCCTCGATTTATTAGTCCTTTCGAAATCTCGGATCGAGTGAGACTTGTGGCTTATAGATTAACTCTATCATCTAGCATGTCCCACATTCATAACATATTTCACATATCTATGTTATGTAAATATGTGAAGGACCCAAACTACATCATTGAGTTAGAGCCAGACGAGATAGCAGAGGACTTGACGTACGAAGAGATACTAATTAAGATCTTAGATAAGAAAAAGCAGATCCTACGCTCAAAGGTCATATCTTAAATTAAAGTTCTATGGAGGAACCATGATATAGAGGAAATGACTTGAGAGTTGGAATCTGAAATGAGAACTAGATACCCTCACCTCTTTGAGGTGCCAGGTACGTCAAATTTCAGGGACACAATTTCATATGGAGGGGAGGTTGTAAGACCTTAACTTTTAATTAATAAAACTTATTTTATCTATTATTCTAAACAGTAAGGTGTTAAATTAATAAAAAGTTACAGTTAAGGATGATATGTGCAAATTATAAGCGACAAAAAGAATGTCGGCCGATACGCCAAAAAATGTTTGGAACCGTACGACGACACCGTAACCACCAATCATTAGTGGATCCCACAACAGAATAATTATCGGATATAGAAAACGACAAAATAACTATTAATAAAAAATTTCGACTAAACTGTTATCTTTAACTGTTAATATATCCGACAATAAATGAACAGTAATACACAGAATTATTACAGTATTCCACAATATTAAGTTAATAATTGTCACAGTAACAAGGGTAATAATAAAAAGTTACTTAATTAAAAGTCGCGGATACTGAAAAGTTAGATATATTCATTAACACGTTAGGTAAAGAATACTGTACACATAAACATTTGTGATATAAGAATAATAATAACAATAATAAATATAAAACGAGATAAATTATAAAACATATTCAGCAAGAATTGAGATGGGGATGATAGAAAATAAGATAAAACATTCATTAGGGTAGTTAGTAGGTGTTAGATAAAGAAAGACTTTTGGATAAGGAAATAAATTTGGTTGGAAAATAAGTCCCGATAGATGAAAAAGATTAGGACATATGGGAGAAATATAATGACCATGTGGCCAAAAATTATAATAAATGTTAGGAAGAAAAGTTGGAATGGTAAGAGAAGGGATGACCTATAAAAAGGGGAACCTCGGTAGACGAATTTCTCAAACTTTTTCATCTTTTAAAAATTCTCTTACTAGTATATTGTGAGTATAATATTCTAAGCATTTTTTTTAGTGTGGTAAGGATACTCTAAGTGTTGGTAACGTCAATAGAAGTGCAAAAATTGCTCAGGTGAGTCTTTTCTCTAAAGTAAAAACACCCACGCATATTATACAATATTTATAACTATTCCTTTAGAAAACTCTTTCTTTAGAAGATTCATTCTGAAAAACTTTTCTTGGAAGATTGTTTTGAAAAGTTATTTTATTATTTCAAAATTAGTTTAAAAGTTTACTCCACTTCATTTTATACATTACACCAATTTATTTTACAAATATCATTAAGTCAATTTTTGACAATAAAATGCAGAATCTAGTCACGTGCTAAGGTAAGGGATATCATTATTCCCTCATCTCTTAATATTTAGACTTACTACGGTAAGAAAATATCATGTTGGTACCTCTCATAATATTAAATGGTGAAAATTCTTGAAATAACATTTCATTAAAATTTTCTTAACACTTTGTGCTTCATCTAATATTTTGACATGAACCTTCATATTAAACTCTTATCGTTATATTTGAACTGTGTACTTTTGAACTGTGAATACTTTGGACTTTGAACTGTGAACATTTTAGACTGTTAAATATTTATTATACCATGAACCTTACCATTGAATATCCTACCTGTGAACCTTGGACATTATCCTTGAACTTGGATCGATATTCTGGACATCGTGTTGACAATTTGGACATTAATTGGACTCTGGACCAATTTAAATTATTCAGTAAACATAAATAAATTACAAATCTCTAATTTTTATTCTTTATTTTATTATTTTTATTATTTCTGTTCATTCTTTATATTTTTGATGTTTGTACTAATCATCAGGACTCAAGTTATTGTGAATGACAACTTTGGCTTGGGTGCAAAGACAATATAATTATTGGGTGTCTTTAGCCTATGTGACAATGACACGTGGTGAAAGTTCTTTTTGACTTAGGTGCAAAAAGGAACTATTTTTTAGCATGATCATGACTATTGGTGTTACTAATAATGGAGTCCAAATGATGAATTTTAATTTGAAGAAAATATTAGACATTATTGTCTATTTGACTCTCCTAATGAATTGTTTATTCCACTTCAGTTATTCGTTAAAGATTTATGATTTCTAAATTTCTGATTTAATCGTTGCTGAAGGTTAAAGATAATTTTATTTTAAATTAATTCTCTTAGTCATGATATCATTTACTAGGCTATTCGAGCTCTCTATTTTATTTCTTAATTTCTTTCCGAAAATGAAAATGTAGTCGGGACTAGCGGAGATAACAGGGGAATAGAGTGATGATCCGAGTTAGTAGCTGTACCAGTCATCACCATGTTGTAAAATAGTGTGTAAATAATTGTAGTGATGACTTAGTGTGTGTATTACCATGCTATACACGGTATTGTAATAATTTTTATTATGCGAGTTAATGTAAGTGTTTTGTATTTTGACAACTCAAATTGGGTTGTGTAAACCCGAATTTTGGGGCATCACAATATAATGGTTGTAAGAAAGGAGCCTCCATGTTTTGTACTCACAAAATCGAGCTCTCACGTTTGTTCTCACGAAATCGAGCATTCTCATAGAATCTAATAAACTTAAGTAACTAAAGAATTTAATTTTATAATATCTAATAATACACCAATTGTTTAAAAGTAATATAGTTGTGCAAGGAAACAATCATTGATTTGAGTTTAAGTAAAACTTTATTAGTACTTATATAATATAATTTAAGAAGGAAACATTTTCCATATAAAAATTGACTTATTTAACTTGAATTTGTTACTATTATTAAAATAAGTATAATTATAATTTCGAGTAGAGATAGAATTTAATTATTATTTTAGATATATAATTTCGAAGGAAAAAAGTTTATTATGAAAATTAACTTAACCAATATATTATTTTTACTACTACTAAAATATCTCAAAAGTATTACACTTTTTTTTATTTATAATAATTTGTATTATCTGTGGCAATAATATAATAATCGGAAAAATTATCAGAATCAAGTTCGCCAAAATCAACTACATAACCTAGCCCTATATATATGAAGCATGTTGGTATCCATTACACCATTCTCACTCTCTTCAAAAATTATTTAAAATAATGTAACTTTCAGGATGTTAAAGTCAGGATTATGGACGAAGATTTGATCATCATCAACTATAGTTTACATAGCCAATTATCATAAAATTGTATGGTTTAACTTGCTCTAAATCTGTTGGTACCATGCTTCAAACTAATCACATACTTACGTAATTCATCTTTAACTATTTAATCAAAGTCCATCAAATTGCAATATATACATTGGATATATTTATTAATTTCTAGGGCTACAATATATATTGGAAGTACATTATCTCTCTTTTAAAAAAGAGTTTCATTGCGAAATTTACAAATTTTTAAGAATATATTTTTCTTTCATATTTATTCTCAATTATAATGAGTGCACGTTTAACTTAATAGTTATAACATGGTATAAAATTGTGTTGTTATATTTGATGATATTATGCTTATGTATATACTATCAGCAATAAAAAAAAAAAAGAAGAAGAAGTCGGAACAATTTTTTTTATAGCTAGACCTTTTTTTTAATTTTTTTATTTTTAGAATAGAAGAGTATTATTTACTTTTAGTCCTACCGTAGTCCCTCCTTAATTTCGGTTTTATCACTTGGCTCAATTCAGATATATCTCCCTTAATTAATATAAATATATCTTATCATCCTTTATGTTTTCATCTATACACAATAGTTTTTCATATAGGTCATGTTCTGTCTTTCAGTCAAATAGTTATCTTATGGTGGAACTGGAGTACATTAATTTTAACTTGGATTTGACTTTGATATTTCTGTTTTATATTAGTGTTCCAGCCTTTAAATTGGAGAGAGAGGAACAAATGGAAAAGGAATCCAAATCTTGAGCCAAATATTCAAAATGAAGGTATGAAATATTATAAGTATATGCTAATAACGATTTAAGAGTTTCATTGCGAAATTCACAAATTTTAAGAATATATTTTTCTTTCATATTTATTCCCAAATATAATGAGTGTATGTTTAATTTAATAGTTATAAGATGGTATAAAATTGTGTTGTTATATTTGATGATATTATGCTTATGTATATACTATCAGCAATAAGAAAAAAAAAAGTCGGAACAATTTTTTTTATAGCTACTCTTTTTTTTTCTTTTTTTTTTTATAGAATAAAAGAGTATTATTTACTTTTAGTCCTACCATAGTCCTTGCTTTCGCTTTTATCACTTGGCAAAATTCTAATATGTTAGTTTATATCTTTTATGATTTTAATGATGACAAATATTCTTGTGTTTGAGCTGTTTAAGTGGTCTTATTTTATTTGTATTAAATGGGCTGATTAATATATGTTATAAGGTAATTTTTCTTGTTGGCCTAAGATTGAAATTATGGTCCATTAGTATCTTCCTTCTAGATTGAAGTTTGCATGTTGCTTGTTGCTGAAAAGTTCTTTAATATATTTTAGTAATGATATGCAATCTAATTTGAAAAGGAAACTAAATAAGGTAACTGTTATTCAGTGATTGGCTAGTAACAAACTTTATCATGTATCTCCTTGTTCCTTTATTTAAGATGTTTTGGTTTGACTTGAAAACATATCTGTTGGAACCAAATCTTTATTAGTTGATTTAATGAAAATCAAATATCTGTTGGTCTCTAATTAATTGCTGATATCTTGGGACTTTTATTGCTAACAATCTTTTATTACCGTTATTCCTTCTATTATATATACTCATTCTTTAGCAAAAAGGGGAACACACACTTGAAGGATATATCAGTGGTTATACAGAGAAAATATTATTAAGAGTCTTCATAGTTTATTTTCCAGATATTCTTTGTATTGAATTTAATTCTTTGTGGCTCGAAAATAAGAAGTTTATTGTAATACCTAATATTAAAGTTCTGAGTTTAAGCCTTGTTTGGTTTGGTTGATCCAATAGTGGATAAGGTCTATTCTTAGAAAGCTTTCAAGGTTGCAGAGGTGCTAAGGTCTTAGTGGTGAGAAAGGTTGCAGAGGTGCAAAGGGGCAATGGTGTCCATCAGTGAAAAGCTTATTTTGAACAGAGAAGTTTTGTATTGTGTATTGAAAAGTTTATTTAATAAAAAGAGTCTCCAATGCCAATTGGTATTGGACGTGGATTAGGCCATTAGAGGTTAAGGGTCGAACCACGTAAAAATTCATGTGTTCTGTGATTTGCTTGGTTGTGGTGTTTAAGTTTTAATTCTGCACTTTATATTTCTGAGTTTATTGTTCTGCTGCTGTTTAAAGATATACTAATCCAGACAGGGTATCCTGTCTGATATTAATTGAGTAAGAACATAAACTAAAGCAGACATGTATACATGTCTGATTTGAACCAATTCTGCAAATCTCGAAAAGTTGTCACTTGTTATCTCTTATACCTATTCACCCCCCTCTAGGTGTGCTTATCTACAAAATAACATTTGGTATCAGAGCTTGGCTCTACTAATATTGGTCTTTGCAGATCGTAGGACAAGATCCTATGGCACACCTCAATTTTCAAGAAGGACGGTCAACTAGCAGGCCACCATTATTGCTCGGGAGCGAGAACTTCAATTTCTAGAAATTCAGAATGAAGATTTATCTCAAAAGCAACCCATGGGAATGGTGGGTTGTTGAAAATAGACCTACTATTCCTAGGCATGATGATGGTAGACCAAAAGCTCTCATGGAGATGGATGCAAACAAAAGCTACATGTTTTCCCACGACTCAAGAGCCATGAACACCTTGCTAAGCGGAATGCTCCAACTTGAAATTGATAAAATTTCAGCATGTAACACGACAAAAGAAATCTGGGATACTATCTTGACAAGCCACGAAGGTACTTCCAAAGTCAATGAGGTGAAGTTGAGTATGCTAATGCAAGACTATGAGCTATTCAAGTTAGAAAAGGATGAAACAATCAATGAAGCTCAAGCGAGGTTCCTCACACTAATGAACTCTCTCAGCATGCTAGGGAGAAAAATTGATCAAAAGGAAATCAATAGAAAGCTGCTGAGAATCATGCCAAAAAGATTTGTTCCAAAAGTTACCACCCTCCAAGACTCACCAACAATTAGCACTATGGAGACTCTCACCCTCTTTGGCGAACTTGAAGAATTTGAAAATCAACTCAAGAGGTATGATGATGAAGATGAGGCACCAATAAAGAAGACATTGACATTTCAAGCCGAGAGCAACAATGAAGGTGATCATGGAGATTTTGATGAAGAAATTGAAATGCTTTCAAGAAAACTCGAGAGACTACTTCAAAGGAAGAAACAAAGGAAGAATAAAAAAGGTAGCTGAACTAAGTCCAAAACAGAACAAGAAGAAGAAATTGGCCAACTCTGTTTCATGGGACTAGAAGATGATGATCAACTTGAGGTAGCAAATATTCATGAAGCTTTTGATTATCTTGCTTTACAAAATAAAAATTAACAGCTCAAAAAGAAAGCTGTCTATTTTAAGAATTGCATAAATGAGCTAATGAATGAAGTTGAGTCACTTATTGAAGAGAGAAAAGAAAATTAATATCTTAAAAATGAAAATGATATTTTAAGAAAAAAATTGAAAATGAGAGATGCATGTATAGATGTTAAGGATGGAAAAATGATGAATGTGCAACATGATAATAATGAAGAAATAATATCTTTGAAAAATGACCTTGTAAAATTTGTACAAGAAGAAGAGAATTTGAATATAATGTTGGGTGCTCAAAGATCTAGCATTGATAAGCAAGAGATTGGGTATAATCCTATGAAAAATATGAAAAATAGAACTAATGATAATAGTAGAATGATTAATAGTAAACCAAGGTTTAAGCCACTTTATTGTTCACCATTGTTACTTGTAAAATATGTGATTTTAAATGTCATTTTGATTCTAATTGTAATAAATTTAGAATAAAATAAATTTGGGTAAAGAAATGTGATTTATATGTTACTAACCCAAAAGGACCCAAGAAGATTTGGGTACCAAAAAGGTAAAGACTATTTGTTTGTGTTGTAGATGTCGCAAGGTCAAAAAGGAGATGGATAACACTTTACTTTGAAAGAGCAATTTACCTATAAATTATTTGACGAAATCTGTAAGTACCTCATGTTGTTTTTTAAATAGATTTTTAATTAGATATATTATTATGAATAATCTATGGATTTCGTACCACAAAGGTTCACAACTTCATTTATTCTAAAGTTTTTATTGTGGTTAATGCTCTATATTTAATTCAAATAACAATCTTGATGAGGAATCAATGCATATTATTTTTGTTGATCTTAACCATGATATGTCAAAAGAAGAGAATGACGTTTTTGTAGGAAAAAGGAATCTGGAACGTGAAAATCAGACAGCTGAATCGAGACAGCTTAACCCGCATGCATAAGAAGTAAAAACAAATGAACTTGAAAAACAAACAGATGAAAGCAGACACCCAGACCCGTCTGTTTTAGAAGAAAACTCAAATATGCGGATAGCTGAATCCAGACAAGTTGACCCGTCTGCTTCAGAAGAAAAATCAGACAATCATTCAGAAGCAGAAACTGACATACCATAACACGATCGAGAGGAACAAATAAGTGAAGTTAGGTCTTCATGAACAACCAGAACAGCGAAAAATCATCCTCCTAACCTAAGCATTAAAGACCTTAACATTGGGATGACTAAAAGAGGAGTCTAAAGCTACTCTAAGGAGCACAACCATCAAGTTTACTACTGGTAAAAATGTTGATATATAGATAACAAATCACAAAGGTATGATCATTTTGTTTACTTTCTATATATGTGCTATTGTTATAAGCTTGCTCTAATGTCATTTTATATCCTTGTGCTTATTTTTTAATGATGACAAAGGGGGAGAGATATAACGAAATCACTTGTGCTTAAAGATAAATATGCATGGCTTCATTTAGTTCTTTTTGATAATGACAAAGGGGGAGAGATAATTGTGATGTTTATTTGGATATATTGGTTTGAATAATATATTGGATATCTCATGATAAGGTCTTACGGTAATATACATTATCTGGTTTGGCAATTGTGTTATAATGTATCGGTTTGTATCTTATCATATTAATTCTATTGGTTTCTCATGAATATATGCATAAATTTAGGGGGAGCCATAGAGTTATGGGGAGCATGTTAATTAATGGATATAATATATTGTCATCATCAAAAAAGAGGAGAATGTTAATTTATATCTTTTATGATTTTAATGATGACAAATATTCTTATGTTTGAGCTGTTTAAGTGGTCTTATTTTATTTGTATTAAATGGGTTGATTAATATATGTTATAAGGTAATTTTTCTTGTTGGCCCAAGATTGAAATTATGGTCCATTAGTATCTTCCTTCTAGATTTAAGTTTGCATGTTGCTGAAAAGATCTTTAATATATTTTACTAATGATATGCAATCTAATTTGAAAAGGAAACTAAATAAGGTAACTATTATTCAGTGAGTGGCTAGTAACAAACTTTATCATGTATCTCCTTATTCCTTTATTTAAGGTATTTTGGATTGACTTGAAAACATATTCGTTGTAACCAAATCTTTATTAGCTGATTTAATGAAAATCAAATATCCGTTGGAACCAAATCTTTTATTGCTAACAATCTTTTATTACCGTTATTCCTTCTTTTATATATACTCATTCTTCAGCAACAAGGGGGACACACACTTGAAGGATATATCAGTGGTTATACAGAGAAAATATTATTAAGAGCCTTCATAGTTTATTTTTCAGATATTCTTTGTATTAAATTTAATTCTTTGTGGCTGAAAAATAAGAAGTTTATTGTAATACCTAATATTAAAGTTCTGAGTTTAAGCCTTGTTTGGTTTGGTTGATCCAATAGTAGACAGGGTCTATTCTTAGAGAGCTTTCAAGGTTGCAGAGGTGCAAAGGTCTTAGTGGTGAGAAAGGTTACAGAGGTGCAAAGGGGCAGTGGTGTCCATCAGTGGAAAGCTTACTTTGAACAGGGAAGTTTTGTATTGTGTATTGAAAAGTTTATTTAATAAAAAGAGTTTCCAATACCAATTGGTATTGGACGTGGATTAGGCCATTAGAGGTTAAGGGTCGAACCACGTAAAAATCCCTGTGTTCTGTGATTTGCTTGGTTATGGTGTTTAAGTTTTATTTCTGCACTTTATATTTCTGAGTTTATTGTTCTGCTGCTGCTTAAAGATATACTAATCCATATAGGATATCATGTCTGATATTAATTGAGTAAGAACATAAGCTAAAGCAGACAGGTATACCTGTCTGATTTGAACCAATTATGCAAATCTCAAAAAGTTGTCACTTGTTATCGCTTACACCTATTCACCCCCTCTAGGTGTGCTTATCTACAAAATAACAAGATATATCTCCCTTAATTAATATAAGTATATCTTATCATCTTCTTGTAATTTCGTGTATATGCACACGTAGAAGGGGGGGTTGAATAGGTGTTTATACTCAAAACGATTATCAATAACAGTTTCAAATTTTTTTGCTACAGGATGAATTCAAACAGGTAAGACTAGTGGGATTAGGTGTCTGCTTTAGACTAAGTTCTACTTTAGATATAAGTCAGATAGGTATGACCTTTCAGCTAAGGTGTCTGAGTTAGTTTACTCTAGTTTTTAGCAGAACAATATTATGCAGATATACGTGAACTATGCAAATGCAGATTAAAAACTTGAATGGCAAGATTAAGCAAACCACACAAATTAGCAAACTATAAACACCAAGATTTTTACGTGGTTTGACCATTAACCTCTAATCTAATGGCTTAATCCACGTCCAATACCAACTAGTATTGGAGACTCCTTTATTCAAATAATATTCAATCAGTTACAAAATAACTCCTTGTACAAATAGCTCTAAATTTGATGGACACCACTGCTCCTTTGCACAACTGCAACCTCTTGCACCTCTGCAACCTCTTGCACCACTGCAACCTTAGAGTTTCTTTTGTACATGCCTATTTACCACTGGATCACACAAGCCAAACTAGGCTTGTATGCAAGTTTTTAACAAGAACGGATATAATTACAAACACTATGAATTTTCAGCAACAAGAAATTAAAAGCAAGGCAAAATCAAATTGCTAGAAGTTTTTCTTTTAGAGCACTGTTATGATTTTCAATTCGTTGATTTGAAGCTTTAGTCAAGAATGACATATATAGAGTAAGAGTGCAACGACAGGAAACAAACCCTACAATTTCAGAATCCCAAAAAAAGATATGAACAGACTTAGAAGGAAGGGATATGAATTTAAAAAACCAAACTACTAAAATCAAGGGATAAGGATTTAGAAGAAACAGCAGCATGAAATCAGCTTAAGAAAAGATACTTTGACTTTGTAAATCAAGACTTGATTTTGTTTCAAAAAATAACTTCCCAGCTTTTGAATTTGAATTTTCAGCTTTTTGAACTAAGGAATAAAAACTGAATTGATTTGCCTTCCAAAAATAACCTCTTTAAAGGATATGAATCTTTTAAGCACATAAAAGCATTTTTTTAAAAATAATTTCCAGCACAATGAATTTTGCTTGAAATTAATTAATCAAGCTAAAAATCCTTACATTTGATTTCCTAGATGAAGTCTTAGGGACCTAACCAAGTGATGGCTCTAAAAACCTTTTTCTTCACATTGAACCACTTGAGATCTTGATACATACATAATCAGTTCATAACCTGAAAATTACAAAGTCTCTCCATACAAAATATATGTTGTCATCGTTAAAACAAAATATATAAACCAACTCCTTTATGCTTTCATCTATACACAATAGTTTTTCATATAGGTTATGTTCTGTCTATCAGTCAAATAGTTGTCTTATGTTCTGTCTATCAGTCAAATAGTTATCTTATGGTGGAACTGGAGTACATTAATTTTAATTTGGATCTGACTTTGATATTTCTGTCTTATATTAGTGTTCCAGCCTTTAAATTGGAGAGAGAGGAACAAATGGAAAAGGAAGCCAAATCTTGAGCCCAATATTCAAACGAAGGTATGAAACATGATAAGTATATGCTAATAACGATTTAAGATATATTTTTATTCTCTATTTTCTCTCACATTAGCTCCTGGTTCTTTATTTTTAACATATGTAATTCATTTAATTGGTTATGTAATTGTATGTGTTACAGCGATAAATTTAACCAACTATAGCAACCCTATATAGTGATGCTGCAATTTTGTCATCATCTTTTTATTTATTTTTCCTTTCTGTTCCTTTGTGTTTATTTTTCCTTTCTGTTCCTTTGTAAAAGTAAGTATATATTTGCATGTGTTAAATTTATGTTTTGTATGCTTACATAAACTAATTACTAATCATGTTTAATACATTAGAAAGACTACACACGTTAAAATTGGCCTTTCTAATTAAGTCTAACTATAAATTTGTTCCCGTGTATATATAATTCAATCACTTTTAACTATTTCTCATGTATTGCACAAACAAATTAAAGTTTATCCGATGTTACAATAGATAAAACTATAAATTTTTTAAAAGTAATTAAATACACAATGACTCTCAAAACTAAATATATATCAAATACCTATTATAAGCCTTAATGTTGAATTTTGGAGTGTTCCCTTGTTGGTCGACCAAGTTAAGTTGAAGAATAGATATTTTCAAGCCATCAGATTTAAATATAATTTTAAGAATCCTACATATTTTCAGTCAAGTAATATATAGTTTTAAATATAATATAAAAAGATTCAAAAATATTTTCAAACAATAATATATCAAGTGTTGATCATGCTCATTTAATGACTTTCTATCTTTTTAGATATGATGCTTTATCCCGATTTGAATTTAAAATAATGATGTTGTTCTATGTTAGAACCTAAAGAAACATATAAACATGGAAGAATTTAATACATCCACAAGATATTATTAAAAAAAAAAAAGAGATCCAACAGCTATTTATAAATTGGGTAATATATACATTTTTGTTGTTGTTCGTTAATTATTAAAGTACCAATATACTTTTCAATTTCTCTATTTCGTTGTCTAATTGAATAATGATTTAAAATATAATATAACTTTAATGTAATAATGACATATATACAAATGTAATGTACAAGACGATGGATGTCAGACCACCATCAAAATTTATCGTTTTCATATATTTTACTTTTTATTAATATTATGTTATTCAATCTTTGCTTAAATTGATGATTTCTATTTAACTTTAATATACAGACACTGATTGTGATTTTAACAGCGGAACGTAGGCAAAAATGCAAATAGACAAGAGCACGTCAATGAAATATTCTATCTAAAAGATAACGGCTAGTGTAATTTACTTATTATTATATATTGAAGTTAATTTATATGTAGTCATTATATAAATTTTATTGTAAGATATTTAATATCATTATTAATAAAATTGTTTATATAAAATACATATAAAACAGCCGGTGCATTGCTCGGGAATTAGACTAGTAATATATAAAAGTAGTAACTGAGAGAAAATTCCTCATAAAAATAGAGCACTCTCATAGCTTGCTCACAAAATAGAGCACCCTCGTAGTCTCCAATATTTTTAAACTTCTTCCCCCAATATATAAAAAGTAAATCTAATAAATATATATATTCACAATTTAGACATTATTTGAACCCTGGACAAATTAAATCATTTCGTAAAATTAAATTAAATCTCTAATGTTATTCTTTATTTTATTATTCTTATTATTTCTGTTCATTCTTATATTTTTGTTTTTTTGTATTAATCATCAGGACTCAAGTTGTTGCAAATGTCATTGACCTGAGTGCGAAAATAATATAATTATTAAGTGTCTTTAGCCTGTGTGACAAGGACACGTGGTGAAAGTTCTCTATGACTTGAGTGCAAAGAAGAACTGTTGCTAGTATAATCATGATCATTGGTGTTACCAATAATGGAGTCCAAAATGATAAATTTTAATTTAGAGAAATATTAGACATTATTATTTATTTGACTCTCCTAATGGATTGTGTATTTCACTTCAGTTATTCGTTAAAAGACTTATTGTCTAACATTTTTTAAATTTCTGATTTAATCGTTGTTGAAGGTTAAAGATAATTTCATTTTCCGTTATCTTATTCATGATATCCTTTACTGGGCTATTCGAGCTCATTCTTTTATTTTCTAATTCTTTTCAGGAAATAAAAATGTAGTCGAGGAGAACAAGAGAATGAAGTGACGGTCCAAGTTAGTAGTTATAGTAGTGCTCACCAAGTTGTAAAATAGTGTGTAAATAATTATAGTGAGAATTTAGTATGTGTATTTCCGTGCTATACACGGTATTGTAATCATTTTTATTATGTAAATTAATATAAATATTTTGTATTTTGACAATTCAAATTGAGTTATGTAAATCCGAATTTGGTGGCGTCACATATATCATGGGCAATAAGTTGTTAATATATTGAGCTCATTTAATACACCTAAATATATTACACATACAGTTAATACCTTTGTTGTACTTTCATATTTAAGATTTTCTGATCACCTAGATAAGCACCTATTTCAAGTCCCTAAAATATTTCTAATCACCTAGATAATCAATGACAACACTAAATTAATTTAGTGTGTACAAGCAAATAAATATCATCTACAGACTACATATACAAATAAGGCAGTGATTTTACCATATTTGTTGAGAGTAAACAGAGAATGGTCATCAATTTTGATTGGAGAAAGATAAAAGAGCTAAAAGAGTTAAAATAGTGGTCATTTTTGTGCTCACTTTTAATTAATGTTGAATAAATGGGATGCATTATATAGCATGAGTTAAAAGTTTTTGTTCGTTTAGTTTACTTAATCAACATTCAACATAATATATATATATATATATATATATATATATATATATATGATGGGTAAAAAGATAACCATAATGCATCGGCTGGCTTATAATGACTAGCTAGGTTGCAAATAATGAATTGACTCTAAATTCAGTAATAGAATATACAGTTAGGATTCTGAAAAGTCAAATTCACATGGATCATCCCCAGAACTTGCAGCAAAGATAGAATTTAATATGGTTAATAACAGAATTTAAATGACAATAGATCAATGAGACGTTAACGTATTCAGAATTCAAATGGTACAAGAAATATATATGACCCTATGTTCTTGTATTTCATATGATATACTTGTTTCGTTCCAAAATTAATATAATTAAAATTAATTTTGAGTTTTTAAAATCAATACGAGATATTTTCAAACTTAAAATAAATATAATTTATTTAACTTTTTAATACAATTAATCTTAAGTTTAGTAGTACTTTTAAAATAGTTTATATTATAATTATATATTGTCTAAAATTTAATTAATATATATATATATATATATCAATTTAAAATTGAAAATATCTCAATTTAATTTCAAAAAATTAATATTAATTTATATTTTAGAAGGAAAGGAATATCTTAGTTCAGGACGGAACTACTCACCCAAGCCGCAGGCTACCCATAGTTTTTAGAGGAAAAAAAAAAGTTCACCCTTTAATTTTTTTATATATTATCTCCACCCCCCCCCCCCAATATATATATATATATATATATATATATATATGGTAAAAAATTAAAAACATATAAAGAAAAAAAATAGGTAAATGGCGTTTAGAATCACTCCCCAAAGAAATACATGTCCGGAGCCCGGACAAAATTCCTGACTTTGTTGTGTTAATATGTTGTTTATTTTGATTATTTGTTGGTAACTATGTTTTAACTTTATATTTCGTCTGAACAGTACAATTTGAATTAAATTACGACTTGAATATATGCTCTCTTTTTCTTTTCTTTATTATCAGTCAACAATTTAATATAGTAAGTTGTAAAGAAACAAAATTAATAAAAGCTCAACTTGAGCACTATCCTCAAAACAGTCAACGCGTATACATATAATATATATATGCATGGCCAAAGTAGAGTTTTACTTGCTGACCAAGTGTACGTATGCGTCTTGGAACAATTATGTTGAACAGATGAAATATTATATCCAATTCATGGACTCAGCTCAGAGACTTAATTCTTTTTTAAATGCCATTACTGCTCAGTATGTATAACACAATGCTGATTCTACTGAAGTCTGAAGTTTTGTCCAATTGACTGGAAAAATTGTACAATATATATTTAAAATTTCAGGAAGCAATATTGGCACATAAATAATTATAGGGTCCTTCTAATGTGTGCCCTAAGGCACACACTATACACAGGAATCGAGAGAATATTCACTTAATTACTGTGCATATTCCTTTGATTTCTGCGTTTACACACAGATCAAGGGAATATATACAGAAATCAAGAGAATATTCTCTTGATTCCTGTGTATAGTGTGTGCCCTTAGGGCACATATTAAGAAAATCCATAATTATATGACCAAGAAGTAAAAATGTATATGTATATGTATATATATATATATATATATATATATGTGTGTGTGTGTGTGTGTGTATGTATGTGTATGTATGTATGTATAGTATAACATGGTGGACTTGCTACGTTGTGCTTTGTTGGAACTTGTGGCTCATAGCTGAGAGGTTCTCGAAAAAGAACAAGTGCGGAGCGGAGACTGGAGTGACGAAGCGGAGTGCGGGGAGCGGAGCCCCCCGCGGTATGGTACAAAGTTACTGCAGCATCGGCGCGGGCCGCGCCAGTACAGAGCACTAAGTAGCGCAGGGCGCGCTAGGAATAGTGGGAGTTATGTATGAGTAGTGTGGGGCGCGCCAAGGCAAGGCTTGGAACGACGCGTGGCGCGTCGGGCGAGATGCAGGTTCTGGTGTATTAGCGCGGGGCACGCCAGTGGAAGCCAGGGAGCGGCGCGAGGCGCGCCGGTCAACAGACTCAGTTTTAAGGGTTCGTTCTTTTGAAAGACATTATGGGTATTTAAGGCATAATGTGAAGTAGGGTTGGAATAGGACTAATAGCTATAAATACTATCTATTGTAAAGCTCTATGAAATAAATATAATCAAATAACAACACCTAGCCACCTGTGAAGTACCTAAGTTGGGGAACCACGTAAATTAATTCTGTGTTAATTCTATATTGTCGTGTTGCATGTGAGCGATCTTAATTATAACATGCTTGATTATGTATACTAGTCTAATTTCCTTGCAAGACATGAGTTATTTTAATATGTATTTTCATATAAAAAATTATTATTAATAAATAATAATAATTATATATCTTACAACAAAATAAATTTCTATTAATCTTTATTTATACATTTTCTTTACTTCAAATTGATTTGAAATAAATAATATTTATGTAATAATATACGTAAATTAACTTCAATAATCAATATATAATTAAATTACACTAATTGTTTGATATGACTTTTTAATCTATAAATATTATTAAAAAAAAAAAATCTAAGACATTCCTTAGTCAAGCTAGCTAAGACTACTTAATAATTTCAATGAAGCGACAAAGTTTTGCATAAAGTTTATAACTAATTTATTTTAAAAAAATTCTAAAATAAAACAATTAATTCTTAAGGATAAAACTATGTCGCTTTTATAAAGTAGTCTTAAATAAACTTAGCTCAGGTGTAATATTAGATTCTTTTTTTTTCATATATTATAACTATCAATGTATAGTATTTTATTTTTGCTGCAGAATATCATAGGTGTTTGCAAAGTTATCAAGACACGAGTTATTTTAAAAGAGATGATAATAACATTAAATATCTTACAATAAATTAAATTTTCATTAATCATTATTTATGCAATTCTACTCCAATTAATTGATTGAAAGTACATTATAAATTGTATAAGAATATAAATAAATTTCAATATTTCGTAAAAATTAAATTACGCTAACTGTTCAATGTGACTTTTTGAGTATAGAATACTTCATCGATATGCTCTTGTATGTTTATATTTTTGTCTACGTTCTGATATTAAAATCATATAATTATCTGTAAATTAATGTTAGTCACAAAATATCAATTTAATTGAACACTAAAAATCATAATATTATAATAAAAATAAAATATATGACAACAATATAATATTAACAAAATTGTGATGGCGGTCTAACATTCATCGTCTCATATATAATATTTTTAAATCATTATTTGATTAAACAACGGAATAGAGAAATTGAAAAAAAAAATACTGATACTCCAATAATTAACAAAAAAATTGCATTACCTAATTTATAAATAGCTATTGGATGTCTATTTTTCTAATAATATCTTATTGACGTATTCTTATTTCTTTAGATGTCTTTCTACTAATATAAAATTAAAATAAGAAAGTCCTAATATAGTATAATATCATTATTAATAATTTAAAACAAAATAAAATATCATACATAAAAAAATTACTAAATTAAATTAGTGATAATTCAGTATTTTTTTAAGTCCTATACTATGACAATTCAGTTTGATGGATAGATTTCAACTCGAACACTTATATTGTTGTTTGAAAGTATTTGTTAAATCTTACCGTTTAAATATTAAGAGAATGAAGGAAGATGATATCTCTTACTTGAACACGTGACTAGATTTTACTTTTTATGTAATTAATCAACCTATGTGTGTATTTATAATTAAATCAGTATAAACAACAAAAAAATGAAGAACGAACATAAATAGTAAGAATAATAAAATAAAGAATAAATATTAGAGATTTGTAATTTATTTATGTTTACTGAATAATTTAAATTGGTCCAGAGTCCAATAATATTTAAATTATCAACACGATGTCCAGAATATCGGTCCAAGTTCAAAGATAATGTCCAAGGTTTATAGGTAGGAAATTCAATGGTTAGGTTCACGGTATAAGAAATATTTAACAATCTAAAATGTTCACAGTTCAAAGATAAAGTTCAAAGTCCAAAGTATTCACAGTTTAAAAATTCACAGTTCAAATATAACGGTAAAAGTTTAATAGGATTGTTCAGGTCAAAATATTAGATAAAATACAAACTATTAAAAAAAATTTAATGAAATGTTATTTCAGGAATTTTCACAATTTAATAGTATGAGAGGTACAACATGATATATATATATATATATTTTCTTACCGCAATAAGTCTAAATATTAAGAGATGAAGGAAGAATGATATCCTTACCTTAACACATGACTATATTCTATTTTTTATATAATTGATCAACGTGTGTATTTATAATTAAATTAGTAACTATCACATATAAGTTTTACAACGTATACTAATTTGTATCTTGTAAAATTGTCAAAAATTGACTTAATGATATTTATAAAATAAATTGGTGTAGTGTATAAAATGAAGTGGAGTAAACTTTAAAATAATTTTGAAATAATAAAATAACTTTTCAAACAATCTTCCAAAAGAAAATTTTCAAAATAAATATTCTAAAGGAAAAGTTGTAAATAATGCGTAATGTGCATGAGCGTTTTTACTTTAGAGGAAAGACTCATCTAGTAATTCTTACACTCCTATTGGCGTTGCCAAAACTCATAGTATCCTTACCAAACTCAAAAAATGTTCACAATATTATACTCACAATATACTGGTAGGAGAATTTTTAAAAGATGAAAAAAGTGTAAAAAATTCGTCTACCGAGGTTCTCCTTTTATAGGTTATCCATTCTCTTATCATTAAAACTTTTTTCCCTAATATTTATTATAATTTTTTGACCACGTGATCATTATATTTTTCACACATATTCCAACCTTTTTCATCTACCGCCGACTTGTTTTGCAACCAAATTTATTTACTTATCCAAAAGTGCCTACTAACTATATACCCTAATGAATGCTTTACTTTATTTTCTATCATCCCCATCTCATTTCTTACTGAATATGTTTTTTAATTTGTCCCATTTTATATTTATTATTGTTATTATTATTCTTAATTATATCACAAATGTTTATGTGTATAGTATTCTTTACTTAACGAATTAATGAGTCTACTTAACTTTTCAGTACCCGTGACTTTTAATTAAGTAACTTTTCATTATTACGTACCCTTGTTACTGTAACAATTATTGACTTAATATTGTGGAATACTGTATTAATATTGTGTTACTATTCATTTATTGTCGGATATATTAACAGTTAAAGGTAACAATTTAGTCGACAATTTTTATTAATGGTTATTTTGTCGTTTTCTATATCTGATAATTATTATGTTGTGGGGTTCACCACTGATTGGTGGTTACAACGCCGTCGTACAGTACCAAACATTCTTTGGCGTCTTTACCGACGACATTTTTTTTGTCGCTTATAATTTGCACATATTATTTTTAATTTTAACTTTTTATCAATTTAACGTCTTATTGATTAAAATAATATATAAAGATAAAATAAGTTTTATTAATTAAAAGTTGGTATCTTATAATTATATATTAAATTGATATTGATATATAGATACTCGTGTAGATTCAAGACCGTCAAAAGTATTATAAAGGATAAATTAACAATCAACCGATACAATTTCTTATCTTAACAACTGCCATGTGAGTAAAAAAATACATGAATATATAAATAATATTACAAATACATATTGCAAATATAATAATTATTGTATATGAGATTTGTATATATAAAGAAAAACGTATATTCACGTAAACATAAACTAATAAGAACATAAACAAATTACAAATAATAATCTATACAGATTTATAGACAGAGATATAAATGAGTTTAAGTGATTATGAACATACATTCTATAGAGATTATATCGATATCTAGCAGAGGTTTATAATGTTTGGGTTTGTTTTTGTTTTCTACTTGTGGCGAGAGATCTAGTAGGTTTAGGTTTGTTTATTATTTTTTTAACGTGGGAGCTCCTTTAATATTGTTTAATTTTAATAAAAAAAATTAATTAAAAAAAGGAGATTTAATTTAAGAAAAAGTAAATTAGATATTTATGTAATTAGAAGTAATAGGTTGTAGGGGTTTATAGTATTTATTTAGTTTAATATTGAAATTTGTTTAGGATAGTGTTTAATTTAAATTTTAACAAAAAAAAAGATTTAATTTAAGAAGACGTTTAAAAAATAAATATATTTATTAAATTTAATTTTTTTGGTAAAAGTTTACAAAAATTAAAAATTATAAGAATACTCTATTTTATGAGGAGAAACTACGAGAGACTATTCTCCCAAGTACTACCTTTATATATTATATAAATATAAATTATATAGATGCGTGTTAAATAAAAGTAAGAATTGGATGGGTTGTGGAATAGGAATAGTACTCCTTTGTTTGGAAAAGAGAGCCTTACCAATTACTTTTTTAATTGATTTTATTTTGAATACCAAAATTTGCGTAACATACCGTTAGTCATAATTTTTTAGAATACTTTTTTAATATCATATTTAAAGACTAAAATGTATTATTAAAGAATTATTGTACAAATTTATGTAATTGTACTCAATGCGAATCATAATATCTCAGAGAGAGAGAAGAACTCTCATTTTTAAATAAAGGTAGTGTTTAATTTAATTAATTATAATACATATGCGTGTAAATAATTTTTGTACTTGAAATATAAGATCATTTATTTATTGTCTCTGTATTTTATACAAATAGTCAAAAACAAATGATCTTTTACTTTGAAAAAGATAAAATATATATAGCCTTTGATACGACAATTATTTTTATATTCATTTTCATTTCCCAAAATTAATTTTGTTTACAAAAAATTTCAATATTAAGAATATAGTAGTTGGTTTCATAAATAAACCTTAAAATAATAAGTTGGTACCGAGTAACAAAAGGGCTGAGGATTGTTATTAGTACTGAGCATTCGGTTATAACCGAACCGAATTGGTTATTTGGTTATAACCGAAAACCGAAATTTTCATGTTTTTAATATCCGAACAACTATCCGAAATGTGTGGTAACTGAATAACCGAATAACCGAATAACCGAATTCACTATTCGGTTATTGGGGTAATAACCGAAATTAAGATTTTCCATAATTTGCAACATTCAACAGCAAAAGCAACCAAGCAACGGCATATCTAATTAATAATTAACATCTAAAAGAGGTCAAAGGACTAGCTCAAATGCCTTAAAGATTAAAGTATATACAAATAGCATATGTAAATGTATAAGTAACTAGTATTAAAGAATCTGGGAAATGAGGGCATACCCAGAAGCAATAGAAACAGAGAAGTTGCAATATACAAATATGATCCTGAACCCCTTTTTGCCATTTGTTCTTGGAAACTGAAGAATTATTTATTGAATTCACTTCACTATTTATTGCTATTTTGATGCACTTTTTCCTCTAAAACACGCCCCTCATTTTTGTCTCTCTGTTTTATATATGGATTTTTATGGAACTCGAGAGCAAATTTGTCTGAAGAGAGAGAAATAAATTAAAAGAAGAGCTGAAGAGGACCAAGAGGTAGGCTTGTACGTATGGGATTTTATGAATTTCTCTCGAGTCTGAGGTTGTCCTTCATTTGGATGGATTATAATTAATTAATTATTATAAGATTAGGATACAGATAATATATATATATATATATATATATATATATATATGCATACATGGAAGAGAGAGTTGTGAGTATGACAAAAAGTAGAAGAGTATGACACCATATTCCATGTGTCTGCCTTATTGCAAGCTCGCCTTGGAACTCTCAAATCTCAAGTACAAGTAGATTAAAGTAATAACAGTAGAAGTAGTAAGTAGATGGTTCGGTTACTCGGTTAACCGAATATTAAAATTTCAAGAACCAAATCCGAACCCGAAAACTGAATAGTAAAACGGTTATAACCGAATTATACAAAATAACCGAATAATCGAAATAATTCGGTTAAAAAAATTCGATTATGTTCGGTTAATTGGTTTTATCCATTTTTTGCTCCGTCCTAATTATCATGGTGACTCGTTTGGCCATTTCAAAAACATAATACCATCAATCGTGTTAAAGTCAATGTCAAGGAAGATGACCCAGACTCCCAGAGAATTGAAATAGTCCAATACATACAAAAATATTTAAAATTCCTATCAGTCGTGTTAAAAGTCAATGTCAAGGAATATGACCCAGAGAATTGAAATAGTCCGATACATAAAAAAAATATTTAATATTCCTATTAACACTCCGCCAGCCAACACCGCCCCCCCCCTGCGTTTTGTTTCAGCTTTTTTTTTTTTGACACTTTTTAATTTTTAGCTTTTGAGAAGTCACATGAGTGTTATTTATTTTAATTTTTGAGTTCAAAAGTTATTAAAAATTAAAAGTTGAGTACAAGTACTTTAATACATAAAAAACTGGAAGCTAGAATCACCTATTTAGATGCTTCTCAAATCAACTTCTCAGCTTTTGATAAATAAAATTATATTTATTCATATATACTACATATTATATAATATATACATAAATATTTATACTAATGTAATAATATTTATATTATATTTTTATATATGTTAATATATATATTAATAAATAATCACATGTTAATATATATATTTATAATAACTAAATATATAACATAAGATTTATGTGTAAAATGAGAAAGTATCATAGTACGTCATCCTTTCTTGAAATGGAACTTTCATGCTATAATATATATATATATATATATATATATATATATATATATATTAAAAAATAATTATATATATATATATACATAATTAACTATATAAGATTTATATTTTAAATATATATTTATTTATGTATTTCCAAATAAATATATTCATTAATATCTTGTTACCAGAATCTAGCTTAATCAAATTATTTGATCAGAATCCGTCTAACAAACACTACTTAGCAGCTTTTGAAGAATCATAATCAGAATTAACTTCTTAAAATTAGAAGTAAAAGCAAGAGTTAAAAATAAAAAAAGTGGAGACAAACAGGGCTCATGTAGTGTTGAATGACCCCCAAATTTATTACTGTATATTAAAAAATGAAAATGACCCTCATATATTCAAACCTTCAACACTTGACCACTTCAGCCTGATGCTAACACTTGACCACTTCAGCCTGATGCCATATAGGATTTAATAGTCAACTCTCAAATCCCTCCTATATATACATGGATAAATCCCATCTCAACCAAACCATCCAATAAATTCATTCATTCATTCATATCAACCTCATTTTCTTTTCCCAAATAACACATCAATCATATTTTCTCTTCAATATACATACCGAGAACCATATAAATCACCACAAAAATATCAAAAAGACAAATAAAAACATATACATACATATGGCAACCGTTCAAGCTTCAAGCTTCCTTTGTTCATCTGGCAGCAACAGAGGAATCTCAATAGCTACAATCAATATCCCGAAACTACGAACAACTAATCTCTCTCTTCCAAAGCTACCAGTTCCTAGAGATTTTGTTCAAGAACTGGTGCTAAAAAGTGGTCACAATACTACAAAACATACATCCAAAAATTTTAAAACTCCGGATACTAATGTTTCTGATGATCCAATGGTAATGGCGAAGCTCTACGCGATAATGGAGGCTGTTGCGGATAGAATCGAGATGCATACGAATATATGCGAGCAGAGAAATAACTGGAATAGTCTTCTTTTAACATCCATAAATGCAATTACACTTGCTGCTGCAACAATTGCTGGTATTGCAGCTACAAGTGCTGTTGGGTCTCCGGTTTTGGGACTAAAGCTCAGTTCTAGTTTAATGTATTTAGGTGTCACAGGAATGTTGATAATTATGAACAAAATTCAACCATCCCAATTGGCTGAAGAGCAAAGAAACGCTACGAGATTGTTTAAACAGCTTCATTCTCAAATCCAAACATTGATAGCTATTGGTTGTCCCACAATGAGTGACGTGGAGGAGGCAATGGAGAAAGTGTTGACTCTTGATAGGGCTTTCCCACTTCCCCTTCTTGGCGCTATGCTTGAGAAATTCCCATCTACAATGGAGCCTGCAGTCTGGTGGGCTCCATTAAGACGTAGACGGGCGAATGTGCTTGGGAGTGGAAGAAGTGGGAATGGATGGAATGAGAAGTTGGAGGAGGAAATGAGGGAAATTGTTGGGGTTTTGGGAAAAAATGATAAGGCTGATTATTTGAGGTTGGGTCAAAAAGCCTTGAAAGTTAATACAGTGTTGGCGATATCTGGACCTTTGTTAACGGGCCTAGCAGCTATTGGGAGTGCTTTTGTTGGGCCTAATTGTCATGGGTCATGGGCCGCGGTGCTCGGAGTGGCTGCGGGTGCTTTGGCAAGTGTGGTGAATACAATGGAACATGGTGGGCAGGTTGGGATGGTGGTTGAGTTGTACCGGGGCAATGCGGGTTTTTTTAAGCTAATGGAGGAGACTATTGAATCAAATTTAAAGGAAGAAAATGTCAAAAGACGAGAAAATGGAGAGTTGTTTGAGATGAAGGTGGCTTTGCAGCTGGGAAGGAGCCTTTCGGAGCTAAGAGATCTTGCGGCTAAGGGGCAGGACATTGAGGAGTTTGGCAGCAAACTATTCTGATCAACTATTAGTTCATTTTTTGTTGAAATATTCTTTTGTGGAATGTTTCTTGTATATGTGTAACATTAACATAATTTGTACATCACTTGACAGAATTATTAAATTCATTCATTCATTCATTTTAAATTAATCAGTTTTGTGGATTTGCTGAATGTGTAGTACAAATATTGCCATTTGACAATCATAATGATATGTGTTGATGAAAGATAAGCTGCAAAACATAGAAGACTACTATTTCATTATTCAGTTAACTAGTTGATTATATGCGGATCCTGATTCTTAGCAAAATTCAAATGGGCAATACAGGACAGTCTATAAAAATGAGCTGCATTGACACAGTAGAGAATTCTATTTCAGATGACTTCTTTTATACAAATATTGTACGATTGCAACTCTTACCCGGAAGATCCGCTATATTTATGGCACTTTAACCATCGATTTTGTCCCTTTTTTTACCGCCCAAAATATGCTTTAACTATCTTAAGCAACCACCCGAAGACTGCATTAATATGCTAACAAATCTAGAGGATTATTCAAAGTCTAGCGGGAAAGAAAATAGAAAAGTTAAGGCAAAAAAATTCCAAGTGACATGCTCCAAAAGGAGTTCCTTTTAGCTTTCTTTCCATTTCAACAGGAGTGGATAATTGATCCAGTTGGTCAAATTATCAAACAAACTATTAAAAACACCAAAGAAAGGCAAGATCATCGAAAAAGTAAATAATAAAAATAGTTATATACGTACAGATTGGTTTGTATATTCCAACAACTGCAAATCATCATCATCAAAGAAAATGGGTGCACCAGAAAAGAGGCAGTCTTCAATTATTTTTGTAGTTGTTCTTGTAGTTGCCATTATAGTTATAGGTGGGTATATATGGGCTAAGTACATGTTTGCATACTATGGTTGGTCGCCTTCCATTTGCACCCTAAAAACAAATCCTCTTATTTACCCCTCCCTTTTTCTCACACACAAACATTCACAAAGTCACAAACACATCATTCTCAAGGAGGGAGAGAGGGCCGGGGGTGTTGAGATACACCCACCCTGTGTGGGAATCACGCATGATTCTATCAAATGCTATATCATGTTGCATTGTAAATGTAGCTTATTTCTATAACCTACTCAAATGAACCGCCCATTTTGTACTAATTACTGTTTGGGATTAAGATTCAAATTGACTCTATCAAAGTTGAGTAATTCATCTCTGGATCCTTTCTAGAAAATGTGACTTGCGTTTGTTAATCACTTTCTAAGTAGGCCTAATGGCCACCAAGAAAAAATGCTCGATTACTTGATGATTCACATCCTTGACTGGTCCGTATATTGCTCCATTGCAGGCACCTCATGACCTTCCCACTCATATATATATATAGGACCAGGATTTTATAAAAAAAACTGTCGCTTATTGTATAGGCGACGGAAAAACCGTCGCTAAAGACCGGTCTGCTCCTGATCCGGCCTATATATATATATGTGTGCATGGCCAAAGTAAAGAACTAATTACTTGCCATGCAAATGCCTAGTTATGGAAATAGGTCAATCGAGTGATATTATATTTATCGAAACATCAGACTCAATTATATCACATTAAACTCGATCTAGTTTGTTCAACTACACTAAAGTACTTAAGTGACTAGCTAATTAAGATGCAAATTAAATTTTTTATAAAAGGTGTATTCTATTCCTAAATTGTTTTTACTATCATTTCACAAAACACACAATAATAGAGAACTTGGAATATTATTTCATAAATTAATTACATAATATACACACACACACACATACACACACACACCCCCTCCATTCCAAATTAATATATGAATATTAGGCCGAATTACAAAAGTGTCCCTTCAAGTTATTCAATTTGGCCCTTTAAGTGGCAAAAATCTTAATTGAGTCATTTAAGTACCCAATTTGATTCAATTGAGTCCTTCAAATTGTCCATTTAAAGGACTCAATTGACATTTTTATAACTTAAAAAGCTATATTGAAATTGACTAACAATTTAGAGGAACACTTTTGCAAGTTCGAAATATTATACTCATGTATATATGTAGGAAAAATCTCTCCAACGAACCAGAAAAAGCGAACCAAAAATGAACTGGCTATAGCGACGGTTTCGTCCATCGCTATAGCATCCGGTTTTCTGAGCTATAGTGACGGTACGAACCATCGTCATAGCTATGACGTCGGCTTTTTATGTTATAGCGACGGGGTGAAACCGTCGCTATAGCCTATTCGTTTTTTGTTCGTTTTTTTCCGGTTCGCTGGAGAGACAGACCCTATATATATATATTCATACTGTATAAATTTTCTAGGCATGGCAGACTTGGTGAAGACTGAAAGTGGAAGATGACAGGAGTGGAGTGAATAGCTTTAAACAAAGAGACGAGGTACAATGATTTGAGCGTTATGACGATAGAGTCCACCTAATCATACAAAATAGTTCCCACATTTATCCAAGACTTTCCTATACTTTTGAACTACAGAGCAACGAGGTCCATAAATAAAGATATCTATGCTCATGTATAACATGACTCGTAGGGTATAGCGTCTCTTTTGGAATCCGAAGTTTCATCATCACCATAATCTTGTCAAAGAGAAATTGAGGGAGGGAGCGAAGGTGTTGAAAATATATATAAGTATGATTTAATATTATTAGGAATTTGTGTTAGTACGTTTATGGTACATACATGAAATGTATTAGAAAGTGTCTTTGGACACATATAATTAAGTTGATGTACATATATTTAGTTAAATAGTAATTATTAGAGTAACTTTAGAAGTATCTTAGAAGTATATATAATCTTATAAATGAATCATTTTATATAAATGGGATATAAGTGGAATCAAGTTGAAGTTAAACAATTTTTCCTATATCTCTACTTTTTCTTTAAATTATATCATCTTTCATATTTTTCAACAAAAGGAGCTAGCTTATTGAGACTGATTTTTATTAATTTTTTACTTGTATTTTTTTTAAAGTCAAAAAGTTATAGTTTGTGGGAATTAAACTTCAACCCATGTAATGTACAATCTTATATGTATTTTACCGTTAAAATTAAAATTTAAAAAGAAAAAGAAAAAAAAGAGTCATTAAAAAAAGAATCTCGATGATCGAAAGAATCAAATGTATTGGCCACCCATCACGCACCTCTATTTATCTCTCTCGTCGACTCTCGTGTTCTCCATCCACCACCACCCCCAATTTCCTCACACTTAATAAAATGTGCAAATTGTTCAAAGAAAATTTTTAATAAAATAAAACATAAAAAATGAGCATTTATATTAATTTTTCCCATGACAAAATCAAGATGTTTATACAACGGATACGTTGCAAATGAGGCGATTTACCATTAAAAAAACTTGATATTCATTTCTCGGTTAGAGCTCATTTCAAGTTTTTCATAGAAAAACAAACTAAGTTCGAACTAAAATTTAGTGGTTTAGTAAATGAATTTAGTTTGAACCTCTTCAAACTTGACTCAGATTGGTCGTTGCATGTTAGTATACATTGAATCCATTTAATATACGTAAATATATTACAACATAATTAAAATCTTTCTTGTATTTTCATATTTAATTTAAGATATGTTTAAAATATAGTACCACCAAACGTCATTAGCTAGTTGTGTGTGTGTCTCTGTGTGTGTGTATATATATATATATATATATATATATATATATATATATATATATATATATATATATATATATATAATATATATATATATATATATAGTCCGTTTCTCCAGCGAACTGTTGGGAGTGAACCAAAGACGAACCGAACTATGGTGACAGTTGCGACGGTTCGAACTGTCACCAGACCGTCACTATAGCCCTGTTAAGTGTCGCATATGCTATGACGACGTACGGACCAAACCGGCGTCATAACCCGATTCGTCTTTGGTTCGCTGGAAAAAAATTTCAAATATATATATATATATAACAATAATAATTACAATTCTCCAAAAATTTATAGAATAAACAAAATTGATCAATACTTAAAATCCAAATCAACCTAGATGGTCAAAGGCAAACTCTCTCTTCACACGAAACCCCAAACCGCCCCTGTAAACCTGCCGGAAGAAAAACACAGTATGAGCCAATTGCCCAGTACAGATATAAAGATGCCCATATATATCACAATATATAATGTACCCAGAAGAGCTAAATGAATGAACAAATACAAACTACGAACGAATTTTGAATATATCGAAATTAGTGAGACAATGTACAAATGATTAACATTGTCGAATAGAACTATAGTCAAAAGAATTCCAAACAAAATAAAACTGAATCAAATGGTTATAAGGTAATAATTTCATACTGAGCTCAAATACAAATAGTCAAAGGCTAACAAAATACATCGGTACCATGATGTATGCAAATCAAATCGGATAGTACGCACGACACATACGTCACTAATCCGCCAAACAAATCAAATCAAATCAAATACTGGGTCGACCCATACGTATCCTGAACAAATATATCAAATGGCCAAAGCTCTCACACCCAGAGCAAACATACAAAACAAAAAGATACGACGTGGACTGATCACACCGCCACAGAAGGTGTTATGCCCTTGTGTCAAGAGGACATGCATGTGGTACTCCCACAGGTGGTTAGCTCAAGTATACCCTAAGGATCAAACTACAAAATGTAAGCCAAAAGGGGTTCAAATCACAAGGCTTATATGACCCACTCCAAATAACATCGAATTATTTCAAATACGAACATACTAAGATACCACAAGATGCCAAAAATCTGAATACTTCCGAATATGAACGAAAATATACGAATAAAGATACAAACGAAGAAAATCCCCAGAATATATTTACATGTACATTTCATGAACAAATATCATAATAAATACTAGACATGATTGACTAGTTCAAAGAGTACAAATACGACTTCTACAAATCAACGCCAATATGAAACTATTATATGAATTTGAGAAGGAACAATAACTAACTTTTAAACAAAAGTAAAACGAACAATTCAAAAATTGAAGGATTATCGTTGAAGGAGTACGGAATCCGTACCTTAATATAATGCCAAAATAATTCACTGAACCCAGATATCACATTGCTATATATATATATATATATATATATATATATATATATATATATATATATATATATATATATATACACGCGCGAATAATGCATCGGCTGGCTTAAAATGACTACCTAGGTTGCAAATAATGAATGGACTCTATCAAAGTTCAGTAATGGATAATACAGTTACACAGCTCAGAAAAGTCAAATTCACATGGATCATCCCCAGAACTTGCAAAAATGGTAGAATTTAATCTAATTAATAAGGGATTTAAATATCAAGAGATTAGTGTGACGTTAGCGTACTCAGAGTTCAAGTTGTACAAGAAATATGACCCTATGTTCTTGTAGGTCATATCATATACTCCACTCGTTTTAAAATATGAAATTAAGTTTTATTTTTTTAAATTAATGTAAGATATTTTCAAACTCAAAATAAATGTGATTTGTTTAACTTTTGATGAATACAATAATCTTAAATTTAGTTTTACTTTTGAAATAGTTTATGTGTTAGCATAATTGTGTTATTTTAAGTTTACTTAATTCATATTAATTTTGAAATTGAAAATACTTCAAAAAATTAATAATAATTCTATATTTTAGAATAGAAATAATTAATATTATATATGTTTATGGACGGAGCTGCTCAGGGCCTTGGAGGCCAAGCTACCCTTTATTTTTAGAAATAAAATTTGACTCTTTAAATTTTTTTTATAATTTTACTCTAGCCGCCACCCCCCTACCCCCAAAAAAAAGATTTATGGTAAAAATTAAAAACATATAAAAGAAAAAGAAGTTAAGTAAATGACATCACCTAAAAAATGGCTTTGTGATGGCTCAAATTCATCATATAAATTTAAAAAATCATCACGAAAGATTTTTGTGATGATTTTAGCCGTCATGATTTTAGCCGTCACGGTCCTCATGGAGACCGTCTTGTATGCTCCCATTGTGCAAGCCTTTCGTGATGGTTTTGACAATCACGTATGTAACATCCCATTCTCAAAGAGTAAGGGAAGTCACACACAAAGCATAATAAACACAATCCAACAATAAAACTCAAATATTATCAAAATAAATTGTATACTAGGTTAGTAACTATCATAAATGCCAATTTAAATAGAAGAAAACTCCACAAATAACATAATCTCTACTCCTATAGATGAATGACAAAATAGGCTCAAGATATCCATCTAAAAAATATTATAAAAACACAAGTCTAACAAAAGTCTCAACACTAGTAAATTTATTTAGATCAAATTAAATGTAGCTCTCATGATCCTATAAATCTTGATCACCTTGATTACCTGTTGGGAAAAGAAAATACGGCCTAAACCAAATGTCTAGTACAAATAGAGATATACAAATATACCACAATATATATAATGAAACAAAAAAAATCAATGAATGAACAAATGTCAAACTACAAACGAATTATACACATATCAAAATGAATGAGGCCAAATACAATTAACGAACGAATATTGAAGGGACAAACATAATTGAAAGGTTCTCAAAGCAAGAAAGAGGCTGAATCAAAAGTCTATAAGATTACACTTTTCATACTAAGCTTAAATGCAAATAGCCAACAGCTAACATACAATACATCAGTACTATGATGTACACAAATCAAATCGAATATATAACGTGCATGACACATATGAAACTAATCCGTCAAATAAACCAAATCAAATTAAATATTGGGTTGACTCATACGTATCCTAAAAACATATCAAATGGTCAAAGCTCACACATAGAATATACAAAAGGATACGCCGATAATTGATCACACAGCCACGGATAATGTCATGCCCAGGCGTCAAATGGACATGCATGTGGTACTCCCATAAGTGGTTAGCTCAAATATACTCTAAGTATCAAACTACAAAATGTAAGTCGAATGGGTTCAATTACAAAGCTTACATAATCATTTTCAAATGATATGAAATTATTCAAAATACAAAAATGCTTAAATGTCTCAAGATATCAAAGATCAAAAATAACAACCCTCAGATGTCAACGAAAAGAAGAATGTTACTGTAACACCCTCAAATCCGAGTCCCTTGAACCTCGGGTCTGGTGCGTCACAGTACATCTATATTCTAATTTCATGTCATTAATCAATAATATAATTGATAAAACTTGTTCAAAATTCTTTTTTTTAACATTCAATATCAATAAAGATATTAACATTTAGTTATTTAAAACTTTCTTCAGTTCCAGAATCGCAATCTTTACAATTCGTCTTACTTTTCAAATCATATATATTATGATTCATCTTAAAACGTTAAGTGTGAGTATATAAAAACTCAACCTTCAATATTTAAATCATTCTTATATACCTTCGTAACCGTAAACCAACAACTAAATATTTTATATAGCGAACTGGATCTTTATTTAGTAAGTACATTTGCAGCATATATTATTCTTCATAACACATCCATCGTTTGATTATATTTACAATATTAAATGAATAATTTACTACTTAGATTTTTAAACGAAGATCCTTTGATCACATTCACACATTTTTTTTAACTTAGCTTATTTTCAAAACAATAAGTCGTTTCGACTTACTACATAATTATCTAAAGAAAACAATAATTATTTACTTTCTAAACACACTTCAAATCTTTACGGTTCGTAGCTATATCACAAAATCATGTATATACTATGATTTATCTCAATGTCAGTTGTGAATATAAAATTTGACTTTTGTCATTAAATTTATTCTCCTGTGCGCTTCGTTGTAATCCAGCACATTAACTGAGTTACATAACAAATTGGGCTTCTAAAACTGCTGTAACGATCCCAAAATCCAGATTATTTTCAATCCCGATCTTGTGCGTTAAAATACAATCTCATACTAACGCTATGTCATTAATTAATATTATAATCGATATAATCTGAAGATTTTTAAACTTTTCACAATATTCAATATCAATATAGATATTAAAACTCATTTATTTAAAAAAAATATAGGTTTAAAAATCGGTTTTATCATTCTTCGTCCCAGAAAACGTAACCTTTAGCATCTATACATATATTCAAGATCGTACGTATACCAAGATCCATTTTAAAAATGTCATATATGAACGTAAAGTTCAACTTTTGACTTTAACCATTCCCTAAATATTCACAAAGTAATCCAACAATTATATATTCACTAAACACCACCTTTTATACACTATTGCCATTACATTAATCTACCTTACGAAGTAATGGTAAAGTTACATCTCCTATTTAACACGAATATTTTTATTCAACATCCATTTATTTGTCTTCTCAAAGTTTGTATAACTCAATCAAACTTCATTACAACACGTAGCATCAGCTTGATACAAACTAAACTTAATAAAGCAATACGTCTTTACTAATCATGTCGCATTTCGAACCTTTGCTGCTATAATCCTCTGATAAATTAACTTTCATCTGCAAATTTTATAATTTGCAAGGTTGAGCACAACAGCCCAACAAGTTTAACAGTTTTCATGCATCATGTTTCATACATATTATGCATTTTAGACATGCAACATGTTCCTCATGTTATGTATTTTATACATACATAATAAATCTTATGCAATGCGTCTACATATGCTCCATACACTTAATAATATGCATTTTCATATGCATGCTTCCAATTTCACCATATTGTATTTAGATCATACTTCATGTGTTATCAAACTTAATATTTTTCAACATATTTCAAAATCACATATACCACAGATAAATTGAGTTTCCATAACTCAATTAAACTTAGTCATAATTTGACTTCAACAATCCATATAACATTGTACTTCAAAACATGTATTCAACATACTAATAAAGGTTCCAACATAATGCGATAACGTTTGCACATAACCAATATCAAGTTCACATAATACAAACAAAACTGAAAAACTTGCCTTTATTATGAAACGTTATCGGCTCTACTCGTGTTCGCATACTTGAAGAAATAGTACCTTGTATAGTACCTATGTAATGTATATATAGTTATTACATAGCTCAACATATTCATATTTCATGAATTTAACTTAACTAGTATCAATAATATCCGATGCAGTAAATTCATTTGTTAATATTCCGCGTAAAGCTTATTATATAGCTCAATGTATACGCTTTGTAGGAATCTCGATTAAAACTTGTATTTCAAGCTTAAATAACTTATTTTTAACCATTCATTTTAATTGTGTCACGATTCGTGTCAAAATAGATTTGAAACGCCGAGGCACGACACAGCGCAGCGCGGCTGCTAGCTTGCTCGCGCGCGCGACAGCTGTTGCTGCCTGCTGCTGTTGCAAATGGTCTGCAGCCCAGTCACCAACTAGCTTACTTCATGATTTTCTAATTTTCAAACTATACATCCGATTGGAACCAAATTTGAAAATGATATACATGGTGTTACATATTATTTTATAAAAATACAAACCAACCAAAAGCAACATCTTACACAGGTTTTATAAGAGCTCAAAACTGCCCTGTTGAAGCAGTTTTTTAACTGAGCCCAACTTCATCCTTAGTTTCAAAAAAACTTTTGAATCCAATTTGACTTACCCAAACTACTTAGATTACTTCATATAACATGTATAAAGACTTCCTTAATCACAAACTTGACCAAATCCCCCCATTTATGCTTGACAGCCTCTAAGAGGCATATCATCAAACATACTATGTGCATAGCCTAGAAAAATAGGTTTCATATATGTTTACATATGTTTCTAACCATGTATTCCATCCTTATTACTCCGCACAACAATTACAACATCCCCTGTGATATCCCGAATATTTGTACGACTAGAAATATAGTCTTAAATGATTAATATGATAACATTATATGATAATCCTTCGATAAGGATAACTTTTATGTAAGAATGAGATATGATATGTATTAAATGTGATTAAAGGTTAATTTTTGTAACAAAACCTATATGTTGAAAAAGAAAGACGTGTAGAGAATGATTAGTATTTTTTAATAAATGTGCTAATAAAAACCTATATGGTTTAATATGTGTAAAGTTGTAAAGAGAGATTTTAGTACAAAAGTCTATGTAATAAACTCGATGAGCATGTAGTTTAATGTATAATATTGAAGAATAAGAATGTTGTGTACTAATTTATAATGGAGTAATATATTTATATTTATATATATATATATAAAAATATATATATATATTCGCGAGTAAGTGATGAGATAAATATTAATAGTTGGTTTAAACTAATTGTTTGAACTAACTAAGGGAACTAACAATTGTATAAAAATCTAGTTAAGTAGTTAAAAATCGAATTGGAGTTCAGATTAGAATTTGGAGAAACGGACTGCGGATTTGAATCCGGAACGTCCAAATTAGTCAGAACAGACCCTAAACACATTTTGTGTCGGGGTTGACTTTTTGGTCAAAGTCAACCAATTGACTTTTTTTGGTAAAAAGTCAAACACAAATTTCATAGATGAATTTGATGAAACGAATATTCCCATGACGATGAGAACGTTAATTTTAGTAGGAATTGACTGTCTTCACAAAAAAGTTGATTTTCGGATGTCAAAATGGTAAAATGGGTCATTAAATAAATAAATGGATTTAATAAAAGTCATCAGTTGATGGTGGGCCCCCTGGGCTGTTGATGCTTTTAATTGGTGGAGAAATTCAGCAACATGGCTAACAAGGAAGAAGCCCAACGGATGGGAGAAGAAAAGAAAAAAAGAAAAGGAAAAAGAAAAGAGAAACTCTTCAAATTCTCCAAACCTTTCAAATTCTTCTTGCATAATTAATCTGATAATTTGAGGAAGATGAAGAGTTATGAAACAAACTCTATAAATACCCATTTCCTAAATGCTAGCCAAATTTTTGCAAAATATATATAATTCCTACCGTATGAAAAACTAATTAAGTGAGGAAGAGAGCTAGAAGGAGCTCGAGTGATGGAGATGATTTTTGGATGACTAAACAAACATGGAGATGAAGATTAACAAGCTTAATTAATGTGGAAGAATCCATTCAAGAGGTTAGTTTTGAATATTTTTGATGTCCATATGAACTAGTAAGCAAAATGCATGAATAATGATGAAATTGAATTGTTTGGGTTATGTATTGATGGGTTGATGATAACTAATGATTATAGCAGTGTTAATAACGAAATTTTTGGTTTAATCATGCCTAAATGTTAATGAAATTCGAAATTTTAAGTTATGCATGCTAGATGTTTGATAAAATACTTCAAAGAAGTCTAAATGCTTAAAAAGTGTTCTATCTTTTTGTACCGGGTGGATCCTATTAATGTTTAAATGATAATTTCTCTTGTTTGTAAAAAACAATATACATTCTGAACAGTACAATTTGAATTAAATTCACTACAAGGAAATGAGTCATAGGCGACGGACATTTTGCCGACGACAGATACGCCATCGATAAAGACTACATAAACGACAACATTACTGTCGATAATAACCTCCTTCGCTAATGGGTATGTTCCCTCGATTTTTGGCATGGTGCTCGATGACAGTCCGTAGGGAAAGAGGTACCTGCCGTCGACAATGATTTAAGATTTGGAGCCAAAAATTCGCGGTGGAGGGAACTACAAGAGGGACAGACTTAAACGTGATTACTGACGGACTTGCTGTCACCATTAACTTATTCTCGATGAAGTCATTCTCGATGGAGTTGCCGTCGAGATTGAATTGCTAAGTTAAAAGCCCTAGCTCGACGATAGGGAAATTTTTATTCCCTTTTTTCCAAAATTAAATGCACAATTTTCCCTCTCCCTCTTCCCTCTACCTCTCACCAGTGATTCTCTCTTCCATCTCCCACTTCATCAGCGGTGACTCCTTATTCCGTCTCCCTCTTCCTCTCCATTATGGTCCATGCACAATGTGTAGGTGAAACGGAGGAGGCAGCAATTTGGGCATGATATTTGGGCAAATGGAGGAGGCAACAATTTGGGTACAATTTGGGTGATTGATTTGGGCACGAGGAGGCTTCACACACACCCAGTACATTGGTAAGTTAGATACACACACATTGTCCCACACACTACTATCTAACACACACACACACACACACTGCTTCAATTGTCATTGGTTCATTCAATAACTCAAAAATATATAATATATGTTCATGTTTATTTTTGACGAATTGTTGGAGCATGACATCGGTTACTTGCGAGTTAAACCGACATACTTAGTTTATTAGTGTCCATTTTTGGGTTTGCTTTGCAGACAAGGTGTTTGTCAAAATGATTATCTCAAAACTTTGTAACAAAAACAAGCTTGTAGTGTTTCTGATCGGGGAAATAAATAAATATAAACTAAGAATTCAAAATTTATTTTACTTTGAAAAAAAATTGGTGCACCACTACTATTGAGTAGTAATTAAAACTAGGGCTGAGCAAGTAACCAATCTGCCTCCGAAACTGCACCAAAAATCGCACAAACCGCACCAATTATAACCGCACCAATGGTTACGGCATATATTATGATTTTAGGTTGGTTGAAAAACCAAATTTACGGTTTAGGTTTGGTTACTGGCCAAAACCGCACACATAAAACCGAAAATGCACCATGTGTGTGTATGTATGTATGCAGGCAAGCAGGAGAGCATGCATCTAATATCTATACTCATTTTTTTTTATAAGTAAACTCAAGGGAAAAGAATTTATAAGTTAGTAAACTCAAGGGGACGGAGTAATAAAAAGTTGAACTTGGTGGAACAAAAGAAAAACATCCATTCTTATATCTAATTCTGTATTCTATCTAATATTCATTCCCTACTATTGCATACAGACTTACATAGAGTTAGAGAGCGGCGACTGGCGAGAGCTTCAAGCTTGATGTATTCTGTTCGCATCGATTTTCATACTCTCCGTGTGGCAAGAGTAAGCTTCTTCACTTATCTCTCCAGATCTACTAGAATTTACATATTTTTTTATAATAAAGTTCAGGGATTGACCATTGCTTTTACTGCAGATTTGTTCTTTGTGCTTTAAGCATCAGATCTGATTGGTTTCAGATTTATTGTAGTTCTTAGTAGATTTAGAGTCGAAAGCTTTATTACTGGCTATTGAGTGCAAATTTTGCTTTTGTTTAAGTAATCTTCTTTCTCTATTTGTTAGATACATGCCTGATTCATAAAATGATAATTTTGTAAGTGAGAATGATAGTTTTGTACTTTTGTATAATACATTAATACTTATCATTTAATTGTTTTGGAGGTACAGAACTCACAGTTACCCAATTGTTTTTCTTATTTAGGATCAGTTATTATTATTATTGCTTGTATGGAATGTAAAAAATGTGCTCATATCACCTCCATAAACCTTTATATGAAGTCAGATTGTTAGATTTAAAAAGTATTTAATCATAGATATAATTTTCAATTTAATTAAGTACTCACTTTGTGCCAATTTGAATGACCCTGCCCTTTAAATTGTTTTTGGAACAAGTTTTGAAAATATACCAAAAAGTAAACAAGTATTATGTTGTTGATATATTTATAATTTTATATTCTCATCATGTTACGTATTATATTTTCAATTATATAAAAACATGACTTGATTGGATAAAGAATTCATAATTAAAAACATGACTTGACTTGATTGATGACTCTGCTTATATATATATATATATATATATATATATATATTACATGATCTGTTCAACTTTGAATTTTGGGTTGGTAACTTCATGAATCTGTAATGGCTTTTGACCTGTTACATCTTTGAATAATACACAGATACACTTAGTTCTGTTCACATTGGGCAGCTAAATTAAGGATATTGTCTGATGTGCTCTTTATTGTTTTAATTGTATAATTTAATATTGTTATTTTTATTTCAATAACCAGGTGAAAAGTTGAACTAGCCCCAAATTATGTCTTCTACCCCTCAAATTAACACTTTTTAGTTCTGCTATGTATTTCTAAGTAGTAGTTAATTATCATTTTATATACTTTTTATTTTTAGAATCAGCATACATCATCTAATGCTACCAATCCTATCAACATAGATGATGATAAAAAGGAAGATAAGGATGAATGTAAGAGTAAAAAGCATTCGATTGTTTGGGAACATTTTGAGGTATTAGAGGGTTGTGAAGTGGGTAAAGAGAAGGCAAAATGTAAACATTGTAAGGTTGTAGTGGGATGTAACATTAGAAAGAATGGCACAGGCTCAATGGTTAATCATTTGTATAAATTTTGTGCTAGATCCCCCCTCCGAATCAATAAAGACAAAAAACAAAAGACTTTAGAATTTGTTGCTTTGACAAAGGAAGAGAGAGAAAAGTGTGAGCGCAACTCATAACCTTGAAAGTCATACATTTAACCAAGAGAGGTTAAGGAAAAAAATTACAATAATGTGTATTAAAGATAACCAACCTTTTAGTATTGTGGAACATGAGGGGTTTAGAGAATTCACGAGTGATGCAGAACCAAAGTTTAAGATGCCATCTCGATAGACGGTTGCTAGAGATTGTTTAAACATTTATAAGGAGGAAGTAGTGAAATTGAAGCAAATTGTCACCTCACAATGAGTCTCCCTCACAACAGATACTTGGACATCCGTTTAAAATGTTAATTATATGTGTCTAACGACTCATTGGGTTAACGATGATTGGAAGCTTTGTAAAAGAATTCTAAACTTTTGTCAAATTGAAAGTCATAAAGGGATTGCAATTGGAAAATTGGTACATGTTTTGTTGATAAAGTGGGGGATAGATCGTGCATTTACTATCACGGTAGATAATGCCTCTTCGAATGACACCGCTATCTCATACTTGAAAAAATTTCTTCGGAGTCCGAAAGCAATATTAGAGAATAAATATATACATTTGAGATGTTGTGCTCATATTTTGAACTTGGTTGTGAAAGATGGCTTAAAAGATCAACATGTGTCTATTTCTAGGATACGAAATGCGGTGAGGTATGTTAGATCCTTTCCGGTAAGGCTTGCAAAATTTAAGGCTTGTGTGGAAAGAGAGAAAATAAAGTGTGAGAAAATCGTATATGTGGAACTCCACATATACGATGTTGGAGATTGTCGTAAAGTATGGCAGGGCTTTTGATAGAATGCTTATTGAGGATCTTAATTATGAGAGATTCTTTAAGCACGAGGAGGAGGAGGCTTGGGAGGATAATACTAGGAAAAGAAAGAGTAAGAAGAAAATGGTTGAAGGGCATCCAGGATTGATTTTGAAAATGTTAAGTGTCTATTCAATTTTTAAAAATCTTTTATGATGCCACTATAAAAATATCCGGTTTTAAATATTGCACTTCAAATCTTTTTTTCATTGAACTTGTAAAAATGCAAGAGGCAATAGCAAAATTGTGTTCAAGTGGGGATCTTTTGATGAGAGAAATGGCTAAAAGGATGAAAGAAAAATATGACAAGTATTGAGACAATATGAATAATTCTAATTTCTTGTTATATGTCTCTGTTGCTTTAGATCCAAGATGTAAGATGCATTATTTAGAATTTTTCTTTGCTAGACTTTATGGGAAAAGATCTATAAAAACTACATTAATGTGTGAAAAAGTAATGAAGACTCTACAAGAAATGTTTGACTATTATAAAGATAATAATGGAGATGACATTTCTTCTTCTTCTAGTGTAAACATGGAAGGAGATTTAGATGATGACTTTGAAAAGTACATGCAAGAACAAGTTGAAGGGACTAGGGAAAAAACAGAGATTGATATATATTTGGTGGATGGTAGAGAGAAAAAAGATGAAAACTTTAATGTTTTGGGTTGGTGGAAAATGAATTCGGTGAAGTTTCCAATTCTTTCAAAAGTTGCTAGGCATGTATTGGGTATGCCTATTTCTATAGTTGCTTCGGAGTCCGCCTTTAGCACCGGGGGAAGGACTATTGATGCATATAGGAGTTCACTCTCTCCTAGGACGGCTGAAGCATTGATTTACACTCAAGATTGGCTACGTAATTCACAAACTTTTGTCGACATTCGAGAACAACCGGAAGAACTTCAACAATTTGAGAATATTGAAAAAGGTAAATATTTATTGTATTTTTTAGTTCTTTATTAGATGTTATTGTACTTTTCAAATATTCTTACATATAAATTTTTTTTGATATGCTTCATAGATGAATTAAATTTGTTTGAGCAATGTGTAGTCAATGAATGACTAATGCCAATGGAATGCAAATAGGTAAGCCTTATTTTTCGCCTCCAGTTTTATCATTTTATGCAATAAACTTGTAATATGTGATTAGTTTCCTTTTCATGATCATTATCTGTGTAAAAAATTAAGGAATCAGTGCTGAATATTGTTGTCTTTGTTGACCATTTTGTGTATTATCGGTAAGCCTTTCTTTGGTGTATTATATCAATTAATGGTCTTCTATGACCATTTTGTGTATTATTTTTTAACTTCCTATGCAAAATATTATATTTATCATTGTCCAAGACACGTTTAGAATCTTTTTGATAACATTTTTTTATATTGAGTGACCTTAATTCAAGGGAATGAGTAGTAATGCTAAATTGTTAATTTAAATTGCATAAGATTTTGTTATTTCAATTCGTTTTGGAACCGAAACCGCACCGCACCAATCACAAGTGGTTTCATGTGCGGTTTTGGATTTGTCAAACCGCACCTAAGCGGTTTCGTGTTTGATTTGGGCTTCAAACTGCACCATGCTCACCGCTAATTAAAACTTAAGAAAACAATGAAGCAGTTGCAACTCAACTTTTGTAGTTTGTAACTAAAATCATTTGAACTATTTCTCAGTTCTCACTACTCTTGTGGAAGAATGACCTACAAATTTTTCTCATCTAGTATTGGATATTTTATTAACATCGTCATCTTAAAAGTGTTGTGATTTCGGCACAATTTTGAAGTATACTTAAATAAAGTATTTGCAATGTACTAGAATTTGTTAATACTTTTGTTTTTGTAATCATTTTGCTTTAAAATGCCATCATTTTATAAATCTCATGTTTGTTAGAAAATGAAATCATCTCAAAGACAGTTCGCCCCAGCATATAACCAGCACTAAATATAGGGGACTGATCCAAGTTTCGGAGTCCATGTGGCCGAGTTAGAAGCTTGTTTGCCTAACTTATTTAAAAGAAACTTAGAAAAAAATTAAGAAAAGTAGACCAAAACGGACGCTGGGCATCGAAACGATGTGAAACCATAGACGAAACATCTCTTATGTATCTAGTTATTTTTTAGGTTTACATGATTACGTTTTGTACGTATTAATGGTTGGTTATATATATATGGTGGTTATTGGTATGCGTTAGTGAAGAACTATTGTTGTTTTTAGTTTATAATAAGTACAATTATGTATATATAAAAAAGAGGCTTTTGCAAATTTTAAAAAATAAATATTATTTTTTAAAGTGTCATTCTCGACGGACAAGGTCAAAGCCAACGGACTTGCAGTCGAGAATGACTATTTAATTTAATTAGTAAAATAACTTATTGTCGACGGACGACACCTCATTAGCGACGGACTGTCTGTCGCCTATGACATTTTTAATTTAATTATTAAAAGAGTCATTAGCGACAAACTTTCCGTCGCTAATGAGTCAATGTCGTCGACCGTCGCTATAGGATTGAAGACCGTCGTTATAGGATATAGCGACGGTCGCCGACCGTCGCCATAGAAGCCGTCGCTATAACCTATTGCGACGGTCATACATCTCTATACCGACGGTCAGACCGTCGCTAAAAAGCATACAAAAATGCGCTTGTGGGTTTTTACCAACGGTCAGCACATATCTGTTGCGACGGTCAGGACCGTCGCAATAGAGTTTTTGGCGCGAATGTCTTAATGATATAGCGACGGCCGCGACCGTCGCTAGATCGAATAAATGGCTCGAATTGCTGGGCTTTATAGCGACGGTCCTGACTATCGCTATATTAAATTTTGGCGCCAATGTTTGGTGGATTTTGCGACGGCCTCGACCGTCGCTATATCATGTCCAGTTTTTTTTTATTTTAGTATTAGCTGTCATTATTCTGCAATATTTCTTTGTTTCTTTTACCCATCAAGAAACATATTTACAGTCAAACCATACCATACAATCTGAATACAACATTTGCAAGTAAAAGAACAAAACAAAAAAAACTCATCATTAAAATTTACGAATTAAAGTATATAATGTCACCTACATATACATTACTATCCAAAATAGCGTTAATATATAGCAAAACAGTACATAACCAGTACCACAAATTAATAATATATTTTCAACAACACAAGACACATGTCACAGATCCTCTATAGGATTGTTCGATCCAGTAATATCATCATTATCTTCTTCTGTCGATCGATCCTACAAATTAATTACCAAGTAAACTAGTTAATCCATATAAAGATGGTGAGAGAGCAACAATTTTAACTATACGTGAGAGTGAAAAAGCAACACCTGATTGTTGGACTGAGCATTTGGAACTGACGATTTCTTGAGCATTTCTGCAATGATCACTTGCAATTCATCTACCTTCCTTGCAGTGTCATCTCCTTTGTCCCGTACCATTTTCAACTCAACTTTCAATTCTTGATTCTCATGATGTACATCATCATTTGTTTCACGAGGGCCCCAAGTGTTTGTAGTCGTAGCACCAACTCCACCTTGTCGGAGTCTTCCATGTCGCTCCGGCCCAAGTACCTATGCAAGGATATCATTTCGTCCAGTAGATAGTGCAGAACTGCTTTCGCCAGCCGCCGCCTGAGTCTTCTTTAACTCAATAATTTTTTCCTATGAAAAAATAAATTATCATATTTAGATTAAAAATTAAAAAAGCAAAGGGCTACGAGTAAATAGAAGGATGTAAATATAACTATACTATATCATATGAGCCTTGATTTCTAACCATACAAGTATTTGCACCACCTGTTAATTCCTAACATTTGTATTTCACCACATTCGGGGATTGATAAATACATACCACATTCGAAGATGCTCCCGGTAGAATTGACTCATCACTTCGCGTGTGGGACGCTATATACATATCATCTCGATCCATCTCTTTATTATTTATTTGGGACTACAAATAAAACACAGTAGTTCATAATTCAGGAAATACTCTATTAATAGAAGCCTGAAACATGATTAAAGACAAAAAATATTGAAATAACATCAAATATTACCAATTCATGCTTCTTTTTCGGAATTGATTTAGTCCCCAAAGTATGACCGACCAATAATTTTTTCCGATTCTCACTGTTTTTTGTTGCTATTTTCTGCATTGCATGCATTTATAAATTAATAATAATATATATAACAATAACTAATTAGAACTTATAATACATAAAATAAGAATAAACACAACCTTTGCGTCATCAGTTAGCCAATAATCAACCAACGCAGCTCATTGATTAGGATTTACTCGATCATTGTTGATAGTATTCGCTATAGATGTGGCACGGTCACCAGGCACAAAATTATTAGTCTTTAAGTTAGACTTCCAATCTCTTCACCTATTGTTCATGATAGCCATCAGTTTTCTTTTAGCATTGGGGTGATCTGTGGTAAACCGTTTCTACAACAAACAAATTTACGCATATATTAATTTACCTTTAAATTAAAGTGCTTAAAGTCAAATTCTATAAAGTGCAATGATTAATAACCTGGATTTCATCTCAAGCTCTTGTCATGTTAGCCTCTGTCATATTGGACCATGTTGGAGTACTTATTGGAAAAAATTCTCCATTCCGAGCAAGACACCCTAGAAAGGTTGTCAACTTATTGGCGTCTCCCCCAACAGGTTGACCATTTGTATCATAAATTACTTTCTTGGGTGCCTCGGTATATGACCATAAGTTTACTCCCATTGTTAGTCCACGCTTCCTCTTAGGTTGAGAACCTAAAAGAGAGATACATGATATAGCAGACATTTTCAGGCTAGAAATACATGATATAGCAGGTACCCATTAATACATGATATAGCAGACATGGAGTATTGATTTACACCTTTTTTTGGTCATAATATATGTTACCTTCAGCATTCTCATGAATAGTTTCCTCCTCTACATGAGGTTCATCGACATGGATCTCATTATCTTCATGTTCATTAATATCCAGGTCATTGGAATAGCTAGCACGAGATCTGGACGCTCTATTAGAAGCCATTAAAGCAACCTAAAAAATGTATTGAACAAATTGCTAAAGAAGTGATCTAATATCAACTCAGGCAATTATCTTAGTAAGCTAATATCAACGAAACAGTTTACTCCAAAAGCAGCAAACTAATATCCCTGAATCAATTATCTTAGTAAGACATGAAAAGTTTAAAATAAACAACCAACATATGCTTTAATATCCAGTCGCTCACAAATTATTTCCACTAGTATTACCAGTTGTTCACAAATTAATCCAGCAAGCAGTTTCATAACTTAATTCCAGCAACATATAAATTCCAGCACAATTTCAGCAACATATAATACTTAGTAGGAGTATTTTCATTTTATTCCCAGATGCAAGTAATGATTAATATATAATTGCATTTGATTAATATATTTTTGCATTTTGATCTTACAATCACTACCAAAAAAATTGCCTTTTGTGATGGCTCAATTCCATCATATAAATTCAAAAAATCATCACAAAAGGTTTTTGTGATGACTTTAGCCGTTACGAAGGCCATCTTGTATACCCCCATCATGAACGTCTTTTTGTGATGGTTTTGACAATCACACAAACACTTAATGCTTTTGTGATGATTAATATAATCACATTAACACGTAATCTATTGTGATTGTTAAAGTCATCACAAAAAATACATGACTTTAGGGATCAAATGTAAGAACGTGAATCTCTTTTTACGGATAATTTATTTTAATATATTAACTGTATCAAATGATACTTGTAAGATTCGAACCGTCCCCCCATTTGCAAACTAAATAACAAGTATTACTACTACACCAAAGCCCAAATTATGATTATAATTCTAAAACAAAATATAAAAGGAAACATATGTGAGTTGACTTACTAAATAAAATTAGTCCTACATAAGATTTGGTGATTGCAATGACAGTCACAAATACTCTATAATGATGGTAAAATTAGTCATCACTGAGAGCCATTATATATTTTATTATTTTGTGATGGCTTGAAAATTCCATCACAAAATACCTTCTTTTTGTAATTGCAAATAAAAGTCGTCACAAAAATCTATCTTTTTTTAGTGATTGTTATGACCGTCACAAAATATTGTTTTGATTATTATTTTCATTAAAATATTGGTGATAACTTAAATGCAATCACGGAATGGGTATATCTATAAGTGATGACTTAGTGCGTCACAAAAAGAAAATTTATTTTGCGTGAAAAATTTGGTGATTGACATGGTCATCACAATTATAATACATTGATGGCAAAATTAGCCATCATATATATTACTATTTTGTGATTGCTTAAAAAGTCCATCACAAATTATTATCTTTTGTGATTGCTTTTAAAAACTGTCACAAAGTTTCGTCACGTATTCTTATTTTTTTAGTAGTGAATGGCCTGTGATTTTGATCTTACACGACTTAAATCAGTAAAAAAAAGTATATGAGATGAAGTTTAACTTATCCGAGGTCACAGGGGAAGACTTTGTTCTTATTCTTCCTGATTCACACAACTTTTAGCTTCCTGTAAATAGATAGTTCCTTCATATATCTACAGCTTGCAAATAATTGGAAAGGGTGTATACAACATAATGCAAATTAAAAATTTTTGCTATTCTTTTTAGCAGAAAAACCAAGTTCTTGGAACAAAGTCAGAAAAACATTCATTATAATCAAAAATTCATACTTGAAGGAGTCTACACAAAAAGCATAAACCATTTTCTTCCGGGCTGAGGAAAACAGAAGATTTTAAAGCCAAGAAATAAAAAAATTACAAAAATTACTTGAACAACACCTAGAATCAAGATTCAATACATAAAAACTTCAGTTGGACTCCTTATAATGGCTGGTGAGAAATGAATGAGTGTTCATTTCGAATTTGAAGAGTGCAAAATTCAGTACATAAAAACTGCTACTTCTTTTGCTTAAGAATACCCGTTTTCGTAAGAAGTTCTACCAACACAATTTTGATTCTAAGGTCAGTTTGACTACTAGTATATAATATTGGGAGTAGGTGTTGTTATCAAGTAGCATCCAAGTAGACTCGCACAATGTTTGCAACACAATGCCCCATCAATGCAAATGCAAATAGATTACAAAATAGGCCTGCAATTGACATCTCCAATTGCCTAAGAATTTCCAGTCAATGGCCATTAAGCATTCAAATTCAAATATACAACTGCTAGTAACTGTCCATCAAATGACAAAATGGTGTATTTGTATCACTCTACTAGTAACTGTCCAAACAGTGTAAGCTCATAATTTAGATATAAGACTGGTTTGTTAGCTTATATCCAGATGCAAATGCAATTTCTAACCATAACACTAGATCTCCAATTATCAAACATAGGATGACAAATTTGTAATCAAGAAAATTGATATAAAAGGGGGTAAAAAAATATATACCAACAGGATTTGTAGCAATTAATTTCTCTCCAACGTTCGTCACAACCTCAATAATTTGAAGCAACTCTGCAGTGAATATGTAAACTATGTAACAATTATTAAGAATCATGAATATTGCAAATATTGCAATTAATATTTGAGTTTAAGAGTAGCAGAAATAAATAAAATAAATCAGCCTTACCAACCAGTTGCGGTTTATAAGTTAATTTTATCTGTTTCAGTTAAAGCATCCCTACCAACCAGTTGTACCTGTGCAAAATTTCCATGAGATTTAGACAAATTATATGAATTAAGTAGTGTGGCCAAATATATGAGCACATGTATACACTGTGTTGGATACTTCAACAATCATTAAGCCTTTATTTCAAATTGTCATATATATGAAATGAGTTTCACTAACAAAAAGGTAGAACATCAAAACTAGAATTATAATGCAGTAGATGAAAAATAGTTTATCATTTTATCATTCTTCCTCATCTTCATTTTTCTCACTATCACCCTCCTCCTCTTCATCTTCGAGACCTTCGTCTTCGTCTTCGTCTTCAGCTCTATTCTCTTCTTCATCTTCCTCAACAATATGTTCAATTATTCATCTTTTGGAACGAGAGGTATCAATTTGAGATCGTGTCTTCCGCCTACTTCTAAGTCTTTTTCGTCCATTTTCAACTAATTCAACATCAATATCATTCCTAACCCAAATGATGTTTTCAATATCTACTTCTACAACTAGAGTGATGAAATCTTCATTGGAATTAGGTAACTCGTCATTATCAGAATCTACTTCAGCATCTTCACATAAATCTCTCGGTTTTGTTCGTATAACCACACGCCAATTACTATCCCTTTGATCATCAACATAAAACATTTGTTGAACCTGAGATGGCATTACAAAGGGCTCATCAGTCGAACCAAACTTTTGAGAATTTACAAGCGTGAAGCCATATTCATCAGTTTTGACCCCTCTATCACGTGCTAAACTGTCATACCACTTACACTTGAATAGAACCACCTTGCCAGATCCATAATAATTCAATTCAACATCTTCCGAAATACCAAAGTATTCAACTACATCTTCCCTAGGATTTAAGTCTCTAGTAGAGGAATATCCACAAGTAGTTGCTACCACATATACCCCACTATTTTGTGTTCTCCTCTTACTGCCTCAACTTGTAGTATGGAATCGATACACATTTACCAAATAACCATCTCCTCTCCTGCCTATCAAATTCGGGCCAAATGCAAGAGCTTTTACTTCCTTAGAAGCATCATTATTTACTTGCAATTTGTTTCCATTTATATTGATAGTGCAGCTGCACTATATTCTAATTAACAAGAGCACCCTAGCATGATCACTCCAAAGTAGACGTGCTGCCCTTTCCCTTTTTACAGTTTCAAAGAGTAGGAAGCATTGGTTTGGCTTATCTAGCTAGTTTGGTTATTATAACCACAACATATATATATATATATATATATATATATATATGATGAAGAAACCTCTAGTATAGGATCAGTTGCAATAGAATAGATCACAAATTTGTCTATTCGATGTGAAAACTATGATAAATGCACTATCACAAAGTAAAAATATATGACGAGATCATTAATCATGCATTCAGCAATTTAAAGAACACCAAACAGACAAATAGAACAGGACCAAACAGTAGACCTACAAAGAGATACATATAAAAAATAGGGGAAATAGGTATCATCTATATAGGAAATAGGAATCAACTAGAGCAAACAGTAGACTGACACAAACATACAATTAATACAGTCATGTAATGAGCGAGAAAAATAGGGGAAATAGGAATCACCTCCAGCCGTACGCTTCACTACCGGTAAGCCTCTTGTCGGCGGCGTAAACCCGATGGCCAATTCTCTCGGATGAGAACGATCGACTAAGAAATGGTGAGAAATGATGAGAACGATGGACTTAATTTGGGGGGAAATTTTGATTTGGGGAATCTGATTTGGGAAAAAGCGTGAGAGAGGAGAGAGACTTGATTTGGGGGAAACTGAGAGGGATGGACGCGCGCCTCTACTAAAATAAGCTCTATACCAACGGCCATAGTACGACCCTCGCAATAGGATACCTTTAAGTGTATATACCGACGGTCGCCCAATGGTCGTTGCTATAGGGTCTTATAGCGACGGTTCCGTCTCGACCATCGATATACCTCGTCACTATAGGTCAATTTTCTAGTAGTGACGACACCTGGGGCGACGACACGCATGATAGACATGTCCGTTGAGAATGAGGTCAATGCTGACGGACATGTTCGTCGGCTATAACCTATTTTTTTTAGTGATTACGACTTGAATATATGCTCTCTTTTTTTCTTTCTTCTTTTTTTTTTATCATTGAACAAGTTAAATTTATAAGTGTTAAAGGAAAACAAAACTAAAGCTGAATAAATTGAGCACTAAGGGTTCGTTCAACAACGATTTATTTTAAAATGACTTACAGTTAAAATTTAAGTTGACTTATAAGTTAGTTTAAGTTGTGACTTATAAATAAAAGCGTTCGACACCAGTTTGACTTATAAGTCAGAAATTAAGTTAAAACAAGTTGTAAAGGTATTCGGCTGATAATGACTTATAAATTAAAATAAAATGTAAAGATTACTAAAAAGGACATTAATAAAAAGATACATTGATTCAATATCATATCATAAGAATTATCATTTTTTCATTAAATAAAACACTAAACAAATAAAAAAAATTAATTTGTATTATAAATATAATATAATATAAAATAAATATAACACATATTAATATTATAATATATTGTATTGTACTAAATTATATATATATTTATTTATTTACATGGGTGACGACATTTTTGTCTTAATATTTTTTATTACATGTTTGTTTATGTTGGAGAAGAAATTAGATATTAGGTTAGAAGGATAAAAATGTAATTTAGTAAAATAGAAGAGGGGCAAAATAGACAATTACATTTAGTCAAATTAACTTATTAAGAATGACTTATAAGTCATTTTTAAATAAATTAAAAATTATTGTTTATTAATGATGACTTATAAGTCAAAAAATAAATAAAAAAATTAAATTATTATCAAATACTTAAATAATATAAAATAACTTATAAGTTAATTTGCCGAGCACTCTCAAAGTATTCCCAAAACAGTCAACGCATATATATATATGCATGGCCAAAGTAGAGTTTGACTTGCTGACAAGTAATACGTATGCGTCTTGGAAATTAAATAATGTTGAACAGATGAAATATTAATTATAATATCTAAGTCATGGCCTCATGGGCTCGGCTCATAGATTTAATTCTTTTTTTAATTACCATCACAGCTCATTATGTATAAAACAATGCAGGATTCTACTCAAGTTTTGTCTTATTGACTGGAAAAATCATATAATATATATTTAGAAATTCAAGAAGCAATATTAGCATATTAGCGTTAATATGTGACTCCGATACTGTGGTGTCGGAGAGATGTGTTAAGAGATTCGCGGTAATATCGGAAAAATAGGTGTCGGACTTTCTAGTCTGACATGAGAAATAGGAACCGCGGTAAGAGAGTTTGGAAATTAGGGAAGTTAAAGAGATATAAAGAATGAGTAAATAATGAATGGTCAAATTTATGTCAAATTTTGGATGGCTCAAATGATTTATTAGATAAGCGAAAAATTTAAAATTATTTGTGTTTTGTTAGATAGATAGAATATAATTGCATGACCAAGAAATCCAGTTGAAAGTATAACATGGTGGGCTAGGAGAATTGTGCGTGGTTATACATATGCGTGTTAAATAAAAGTAAGAATTGGATAAATATAATGGGTGTGGAATAGGAATAGCACTCCTTTTGTTCGGAAAACTACTAATTACACTTTTAATTTATTTTTATTTTGAATACCAAACCATTAGTTTTTTTAATGTCTCCACAATGGGATGATATGAGTATAAATATAATTAATTACATAATAATATCAACAATCTCATAATCTCTCAACATTAAGTATATTCTCACAACAAAGAGTATTAAATTTGTGTAAGATACCCTTTTACTCATAATTTTTTTAATATCAAATTTTAATGATTAAAATGTATTATTAGAGTTTTATTGCAAAAAGTTACGTAATTGTGCTCTATGCAGATCGTAATATCTCTAAAAATAAAAAAATAAAAAACAACAACGAGAAATTTTAAGTGAAGATAGTGTATGATTTAATTATTCATATGCGTGTAAATATCTTCTTATAGCTGATATAAAAGTGTGAATATGGATTTAATTATACATATGCGTGTAAATATTCAATATTTTTTTATAGATGATACCACTCGTGTGAGAAGTCAATGTCTTTGAATATGACTGAGAGAATTGAAATAGTCCAATACATAAAAATATTTATTATACCTATAGATGTATACGTAAAATGTAAGTATTGAAGGACCCCCATATCTTATTATTATGAATATAAACAAATAAATATAAAAAATAGACCCCATATATTCAAACCTTCAACACTTGACCACTTCAGCCTGATGCCATTGGATTTAATAGTCAACTCTCAAATCCCACCTATATATATACACATAATACATGTATAAATCCCATCTCAACCAAACCATTCAATACATATGTACCTCAATTTTTTTCCCCCAAAACACATAATCATACTCTTTCCTTCAATATAAAGCCTAAACTTTTCAGTACCAAGAACAATACAAATCCCCACAAAAAAAAATCAAAAAGACCATAACTAAAAACATAAATATATGGCAACCCTTCAAGCTTCAAGCTTCTTTTGTTCATCCGGCGGCAACAGAGGAATCTCAATGGCTACTATCAATATCCCGAAACTGCGAACAAGTAATCTTTCTCTTCCAAAGCTTCCAATTCCGAGAGATTTTGTTCAAGAATTGGCGCTAAAAAGTGGTTACAATACTACAAAAAATACATCCAAAAATTTTAGAGCTCCGGATACTAATGTTTCTGATGATGCAATGGTGATGGCGAAGCTTTACGCGATAATGGAGGCTGTTGCGGATAGAATTGAGATGCATACGAATATATGCGAGCAGAGAAATAACTGGAATACTCTACTTTTAACATCCATAAATGCAATTACACTTGCTGCTGCAACAATTGCTGGTATTGCAGCTACAAGTGCTGTTGGTTCCCCTGTTTTGGGACTAAACCTCTGTTCTAGTTTAATGTATTTAGGTGTCACAGGAATGTTGGTAATTATGAACAAAATTCAGCCATCCCAATTGGCTGAAGAGCAAAGAAATGCTACTAGATTGTTTAAACAACTTCATCGTGAAATCCAAACAAGTATAGCTATTGGTTGTCCCACGATGAGTGATGTGGAGGAGGCAATGGAGAAAGTGTTGGCTCTTGATAGAGCTTTCCCACTTCCCCTGCTTGGAGCAATGCTTGAGAAATTCCCGTCTGCAGTGGAGTCCGCAGTGTGGTGGGTTCCGCAGAGATGTAGACGGGCAAATGGGCTTGGGGGTGGAAGAAATAAGAATGGATGGAGTGGGAAGTTGGAGGGGGAAATGAGAGAACTTGTTGGGGTTTTGAGGAAAAATGACAAGGCTGATTATTTGAGGTTGGGTCAAAAGGCTTTGAAAGTTAACAAAGTGTTGGCAATATCTGGGCCTTTGTTAACGGGCCTAGCGGCTATTGGGAGTGCTTTTGTTGTGCCTAATTGTCATGGTTCTTGGGCTGCGGTGCTCGGAGTGGCTGCAGGTGCTTTGGCAAGTGTGGTGAACACAATGGAGCATGGTGGGCAGGTTGGGATGGTGGTTGAGTTGTATAGGGGCAATGCAGGTTTTTTTAGGTTAATGGAGGAGACTATTGAATCAAATTTGAAGGAAGAAAATGTCGGAAGACGAGAAAATGGAGAGTTGTTTGAGATGAAGGTGGCTTTGCAGCTTGGAAGGAGCCTTTCGGAGCTAAGAGATCTTGCGGCTAAGGGGCAGGACATTGAGGAGTTTGGCAGCAAACTATTCTAATTAGACTATTGGTTCATTTGTTCTAACTTTTTTGTTGAAATATTCTTTTGTGGAATATTTCTAGTATATACGTGTAACATTAGCTTAATTTGTACATCACTTGACAGATATATTGAATTTATTCATTCATTCGATTATTATAAATTAATCAGATTTGTGGATTTGATAAATGTGTACTACAAAAATCGAACCAGCCCTTTAGATTTGTTATGCCTTTTGAACACGCAATAATCATGGAATGTGTTAATCAAGCTTGAGTTGTAGGTTTAGTTAATTAGTTGGTTATATTTAGATGTTGAATCTAAGTAGTCTAAAATGACTACTGCATTTAGTCCGTAGAAACACGTTGCATTAATATAATAGGAAGTGGATTTGATCAGATAACTTTTATTATACAAATATTATACAATTGCAATTCTTACGTGAACTTAACCATCGGCTTCGTCCTTTTTTTACCGCCAACCATGTACTTTAATTATGTAAGCAACCACCCGAAGATTGCATTCATATGCTTACAATTTACAAATCTTGAGGATTATTCAAAGTCTAACACGAAAGAAAATAGAAAAGGAGTCAAAAAAGTCCCAAGTGACATGCTCCAAAAGGAGTTCCCTTTTAGCCTTTTCCCATTTCAACAGCAGTTGATAATTGATCCAGTTGGTCAAATCATCAAACAAACTACTATATTAAAAACACCAAAGAAAAGGCAAGGGCATGTTAAAAGTAAATGATAAAAATAGTTATATACAGATTGGTTTATTCCAACAACTGCAAATCATCATCAAAGAAAATGGGTGCACCAGAAAAAGAGGCTGTCTTCAATTATTTTGCAGCTGTTCTATCTTGAATTGCCATTATATTTGTAGGTATAGGTGGGCATGGGCTAAGTACATGTTTGCATACTATGGTTGGTCACCTTCCATTTCCACCCTAAAAACAAATCCTCTTATTTACTCTCTCTCTCCCCTTCTCTCTCACACACAAACATACACATCATATATTCTCAATGAGCTAGGGAGAGGGGGTGTTGTGAAATACACCCTGTAGGAATCATGATTCTATTTTTTGTGATCTTATGTTCATAGTAAATTATATTTGGTGAACCCAAAAAGAATATAACATATGATCTATGCATTTTTAGGCACTATTTGACTACTATTGACTAGTGAGCCAACTATTGGTGCTAAATGGTCGAAAGAAAAATAAAATGATAAATACTTGAGTTGGGCTCATTTGCAATTAGGTAAAACAACTAGGAAGGGTAAATTATAATGAATGAAAAGATGATTTAGATCATTGTAGAGATAATCAGAACAATAACTAGCTACCACAACCAACAACCGGTAACCAAACAAATCAATCAGGATGCAACTGTTCACCTAAACAGAAACATATAAACTTAATTAAATATATAGAAAACGTAACAGTACATTCTTAATTAGATTTATTAGATCCAACCTTCTTTTTTTCATTATTCTTACTTAACAATGCTTGCCAAGCTGTGTTACTAACATTCTTGATAATTGTTACATATGTGTGAAGAGTGAAGGTTATATTGGAAGAGAATTAATCCCTTTTTTTATTACGAGTGCTATTATGTATTGTGATAAATTTATGTCGAATTAATTACAATTGTAAAACTTATCAATACATGATATTTGTATGAATTATAGGATAACCCTACTTATTACACATCTCTTTAAAACACTAATACTTATCCACGTAATTGACAAACAAAAAGTCGACCTAAACATTCGCAATATATGTCATTTTCTTTTTATTATTAAACAAATAAATATTGATGAAGTAATTTCAAATGGTGAAACGTGCATTGGAATTGATCTAATGTAGCCCTTGGATTACTTGTATTCTTCTGTAACTTTGTATCTGTTGTTTTGGAAAGCGGAGTTATAAGATGGAAATACTTAGTTAATAGAGTCTGAGGGGTTTATGTTTTCATATAAAAGACAAGTAATAATAACTTTAAAATCAATTTATTAAGATAATGCTTTCAGAAGTCACAACTAATTAAATTTCCTTTTTTTTTGGGGACATGAGATAAAAACAACTAAATTTCCTAAAAAAGTGCTTTTATACACAAATCTATATTGCCAAAACTATTACTTTCTTTGGTTCATAATAATAATTAACAGTAAAAACCCTAGGAAAATATATTTATAGTGTTTAACCACTTTCTATCCCTCTTTAGTAAAATTAAATAATAAAAGAATAAAATTAAAAATATTATGAAGTTTGACCATCGATATGCACCTAAATCAAGTTTTTCAGGCCTAAAATGATATATTCCTTCGTTGCAGTCAATGAATATAATAAATTTTATTGTTAGTTTTGATTTGACATATTATGATCTAACTCATTCTTGAGAAAAGGATTTAATATTACGATTCTCGAGTAAGAGGTCCTCCAACTGAGACTCCAAGTGTAACGACTTTCTTTCCCTCTGGTCTCTGAAACAGCTCATTCTCGATCTCGCAACTTGGTCATAGAAGCTTATTCCAGATTCAGGATTTCATCCTTTGATGATGAACTGACCAAAGAAAGCTCAGGATCAACAGGCCTTCCTCGATTACCTTTCGAGAACAATGAGTAGAAGAAAGGTTTTTGCCTTCGAAGAACCGGTCACGCAAGGCAAGAGGTGATGGAGCGTAGCAGTTTAAAGATCCAATCCTAGTTGGCTAGTTTAGAGTGATAAACCCTCGCCTAACTCAAAAGTTTTTTGCCATTTTAAAGCAATATCAGCTCAAACACAAAAAATCCTAATTTGATTTGATTTTCAAGTCTTCCGCAAAAATTTTAGCCAGCATATCACAAAGTTATCACAAGAGCTAGATACTAAAGATTAAACTTTTTTATAAATATTTTCTAATTCCGATCGTTATCTCTTCCTCATGTTTCTCATATAATTAGGGCTGTAAATAGTAACCGAAAAATTCGTATTCGTATTCGTCCGCATTCGTATTCGAAAAAAGTGGATATTATTTGTATTCGAAAAAAATGAATATATCTCTATTCGGTTTAAAGGTATCCGTAAATAAACGGATACGACTACGGTATCCGTAAATAATCACTGTATTTAAATCCGGACCGGATCGACCAGTTCAACCGGTTGAACCAGGAACCGGTTCAAATATCCGGTCTGGTTTGGACCGGTTAAATTAATTTGGTCAAAAATCAGTAGAACTGGTTGACCACCGGTTGAACTGGTGGTTCAACCGTTAAAATCGGTTAAGTTGACCCAATGAACCAGTTTTTAATTATTTTTTAATATTTTTTTTGTATTAAATTTTTTTTAATATTAAAATTAATCCCTTTTAATAATATTGTAACTCAGCTTTATTATGTTTTAGTACATAAAAAAAGAGATTTTTTAAAATTTTATTAATTACTAGTAATATTATATATTTTTATATATTAATGACGTCACTGGATCAGTAAGGGTTCGACCACTGGTTGAACCAGTGATCCATCCATCCGGTATTTTTTTCGGTTCGATGACCGGTCCGAGATTGTAAACCTTGATAATAATAATAAAGTCATTGTGGCCAAAAAATTAAATTAACAAAAGTATAAGGACTCAATTACAATAAGATGGATCTTCAGGCCCCCAAAGGACCATTCAAAGTCCTGGTGAACTTGTGATTTGGGGAGTACTAGAAGAAGCAGCGCACCATTTCCAAGAAAAATTGAACCCATTCCTCCCCTTCTTCCTCCTCCTCTTCAAGTCTCTGTGATTTCATTCAGCCTACCCTATTCACTTGCACATCTCTCATCAGAGCCCTTGAAATCACAAACCCAGCAGCCAATCAATTCTCGGCCGTCCGATATGATTCATCTACTATTCAGTCTGATATTCGTGGAGATGGGTCTGATCGTGATGTTCGTGTTCAAGACTCCTCTGAGGAAGCTGGTGATCATGGGATTGGATCGGCTTAAAAGGGGTCGGGGCCCAATTGTGGTGAAGACTGTTGCGGGCACCGTTTTCGTGGTGATGATGTCCAGTCTTTACAATGTGATGAAGATCCAGAAGCGTTGGATCGAAGATGGTGAGTATGTTAATCCGACGGATCAGGTTCTTTCGGCCCAGCACCTACTCGAAACTTCTCTCATGGGTAACAGTCAATTTTTCTCCCGTCTCTTAATATATATATATATATATATATATATATATATATATATATATATATATAGGCATGTTTATAGTATATGTTTGCACAATTATATGTCGTCTATGGTTGTCTGAATTGATTAAAGTATTGAATGGACAAAATTTTATTTAGTTTGGTTTGAATTATTTGGTTCTGCTTAGGAATTGGGAAGGATCTTTATAAATACTTTAGCCTTTATTTGGATGCTGGAATGTAGAAGTGAATGGAAAGAAACTGTGAAGGAAAAAAAAGGAGAAACTTTCTTAATAAACTTAGTACAATTATATGTATGTTTGAAAAATCTAATATTAGATATAATGTTAAAATTAAGTGTATTGAACTGTTGATAAAACTTGTTTAAGTTCTAACATTTCTTTGTTTTTTGTCTTTTTGATTTCGAAAAGAAGGGTTATTCACATATTCTTGGGTAAATTTCACTTAATCACCTAAGGTTTACACGTTTTCCTACATGACCACCTGAGTTTCAAAAGGACACTTGAACACCTGAGCTATTGAGGCTAAGTGAAATTGTTACATTTTTCATCCAAATTGACCATGCGCATGTGCCATTTTCTAAATGTGCGTGAAAACCCACTAAAATTGTAAAATTTTGAAATAAATGTCCAAAATACCCAAACTCACTATCTCTCATCATCTTCCCTACTAAGTCACCACCACCACCTTCTACCAAAAAACTTCCATAGCCACAAACATTTTTTTTATACTATATTTAACAATGAATTCTATTTTACAATAAACTTGAAACTCAATTAATGATAATATACCAGATCTTGTGGCCTAATTGAATTTAGAAACATATTGAGAAAGATTATAAAATCTTAGACGAGATTTTAGAATCTTCTAAATTAAAGAATTTCCTCTCTTATGCCATGTCTTTCTAGATGAAAATTACATGCTACAAACTAAAATTCGAAAAAAACGTGAAATTTCCTAAAACCCATTTCATGTGTAGAAGAGAAAGGGTTTCTTAACATTTTTCTTCTTCGATTTTGACCCTATTACATTTTATTATTATTTTTTTTGTACATACCCAATTGCGTTTTCAGCTCCATTAATATTCTACCAAAGACACATAAAAGTTTGAATTTGTTGAGTTTGATTCAATGTTTATTTCTCTGCCTTTAATCTTCTTATGATTCTAATTCTCCATTGAAGTCTCAAGTTTACTTTTTCATCTTTTATGTTTTTAAGGAATATTATACATTAATTTTTGTGGATATTTCAAAGCCTCAATTTGATTTTTGAATTTGGGTGTTTTTGGTTAGTTTGAAATTCAATTGTAGGTGTTTAAAAATCATATATTATATAAGAAGCTGGTGTAAGGGTAATTGTGAGTGTATTCAAAGCATAATCAAGAAAAATGTGAGATTTTGCCAAAGAAAAATAAAATATGGGTTAGTGCTTACTTAGGTGTTTGAGATTAGGGATAAGGTTCTTGGGGCAAAATTGTACTTGCAAACTTCAGTTAACGGAGTTATGTTGGAAAACGAGTTTTCACTTAGCCTCAATAGTACAGGTCTTTTAAGTGTCGATTTTTGAGACTCAGGGGGTCATGTGAAAAAAACGTGTAAACCTCAAGTGGTTAAATGCAATTTACCCCATATTCTTATGTAAAAGTAGGAGTGAGTTTTGTTTAGAGAAATTTTTTCTGTGGATTTTGGCTGTTTGTTTGTAAAATGCTAAAAAGTTTATAGCTTTACAATTGTTAGTAGCTAATGATCCTGAAAAAAAGAAAAAAAGAAAAGAAAAAGTATGATTTTTTAGTAGCTTGATACAACATATTCCTTTATTGTATTGACTGATGGTTTTTTAAGTTTAATTTAGATCGGTGAAGTCATTCCCATTCATCTTAGTAACTTGGATGTTTCTCACAGAAAAAATAATGAAATATGCTATGTTGGTGTTTCATATATTGTGATTAAGGAGTTTTCCTTCAAAAATGTATATTTTCCTTAAGGTGAGTTGTACAGTTGTTAAAGTTGGCCTATGTATATGACGCTATGTTAATATTGTAAATGCTTTTTATTGATATTATGTTTTATATTTTATAATATATTTCTTATCGGAATACCTTGGTTTCTTTATTTTTCCTTTTCTAGGTTTCATTTATCTATATAAAATTTCATATTTATGTTATTGTGTTTTATAATATATTCGTATCAGTATACCTTGGTTTCTTTCTTTTGCCTTACCAAGGTTTCTTTTATGTTGTATAAAACTCTCTCCAAGGCCTAAAGGTTAGTTTGATTGCAACTCAAATTTGGCTTGATATTTAATGCCAGATAATCATGGCATAGTGCAGTATCTGAACAACCATATTTCCTTGAATGGTATTCTATTGCTACATCTGTGAAATCTCTTCCTTGGCCTCCAGGATTAGACCACTTAGGAAAGATATCTGCTACATTCCCAGAAAAATATGTATACATGAATATAATTCAATGAATAACTTAGTTGTAAAGGGTAAATTATTCTTGTTAAGGTATATTTTTTATTGCAAGATGATCTCTGTCACATGCATCTTCTAGTAGTATGATCCAAATTTATGGAATGTGGGCGTTGAGCCTATGTCTTGGACATTGAAATGTTTTGCTGACGGATGTCTCTATGTGCATTTTACAGCTTACCCTGGTTTTTATAGCACTGCCTTTATCATGGCAATTTACATTTTTCATTTATAAAGTCTTAGTCCAACAAATCCCTTCTAGACCACTTTATAGAAGTTGTAATTTAACCCATAATGTCATGGCCACACAAAATTGTTTGTTCTTTGCTTTGTACAATTTTCTTTCTTTTTAAACATTTTGACGTCTACAATTTCAGTGACAAATCATATGCATGAGTTTGATATGTTTATTGATAAGTCAAAAGGATTTTGTTTCAACCTTTTCTGGATAAGTTTTGAGTTAGTTATGATCTAGGCTTACGGCTTGTGAATGAGAAAGTTATGATCTAGCTCTCATTCTGTTGCTGATTTTAGAGCTAATCTCGTGCAGGCTTCTCTCTATTCCTTGCTTTGATGATAGACAGATTGCACCACTATATCAGAGAACTCCGTGTAAGAAGAAAGAGCATGGAAGCTGTGAAAAAGCAAAACCGAGTATTTGAGGAAGGAAAAGCTGGAGGTTCCGAGGAAATCAAAGCTTTGGAAGAAGAGGCTACCAAGTTAAGAGAGAAGTTTAAGCAGCTGGAATCTGAACTTGAAGCAAAGACAAAAGAGGCAAGTACTGCAGAAGCCAATGCTGTTGCGTTGAAAAAGCAGTCAGAAGGATTTCTTCTTGAGTACGACCGTTTGCTAGAGGACAACCAAAACCTTCGGACTCAGTTACAATCAGTTGACCGGAGATTGTCGCGATCTGGTAGCAAGAAGCTTATGTAAGAATTATACTTTTCCTTCCATTTTGTGGAATTTATTGTTGAATACAGTGACTTGTTTGCTGAAAATAGCTTGTTAGTTGGTCAATAGAAGAGAAACTGCTGTAGAAGAATTTAAACGGAAAGAAGGTAGCAATACATTTGTCTAGTTAAATTTTGTGTGATTTAATGCAGTAGAGCCAAGTCAAATCTGAAGTTGAATACTTTCTTCTAACAGATATGGGACTAGTTATAAGATGGGAAATGTTGTTGTGATTTAATGCAGTAGAGCCTAGTCGAGTCTGAAGTTGAATACTTTCTACTAACAGATATGGGACTAGTTATTATAATGTGGGAAATGATTTATATGTCTACAAATTTATGACGAAACATGAAATTCTAAACGATAAGATAGAATAGATTAAGGTGGAGGACATTCTTAATTCATACATGTCCCATGTATGCACGTAGGTAGCTATTTACTATGGACATAAATTTGTCTTTATATATAGCAAGACTCTTATAATGTTAACTATGGACATAAATTTGTCTTTATATTTTGCAAGACTTATAATGTTATGTTTTACAAATTGATAATCAATAAATCTAAATTACTGAACCTGAGTCCTGCTAATAATAGCAGTAGCTGTGTTTATGCTATTGAAATTGAATTGCTGGACAACATATAATGGTCTTTGGTAGTCTTAAACCTTTACCTATTTCAAGTGTTTAACTTTTGTGCCGGCTTCTACAGATGTCCAGTTTTTAATCTGTTTGTTCCATTTTTTGGGGGTCCAATCAGTTTGTTCTTTTGATTAGTCTAACAGTATGAACTAGACAACTGGGATAAGGAAGGAAGTACAAGTGGAAGGGGTGAGGAAGGATTGTAACGCCTGTTATATACTCATATTTGTGAGTTTAAGAAGGAAAGGGAAAAGGTTGGGAGGGAATGGATTTTAATTGTACTTCCCTATGTATGTGAGTTTAAGAGAGGGAATGAATTTTATTTGTTAAAGTGCACTAATATTATGTCACGCTTACCATGAAAGTAATTGAAATAAATGTTGGTTTATTTGAAAATGTTATTTTTGATATTTCGAAGTATCTAACTCTCATGCCTCTCTATCTCTCCCAACTTCTTTCATTATTTTTACAAGTATTTTTGATATATTTACATGGTTTCCTCTCACATGAAGGCGTGACTCACTTTATATTCATGTGAAAGATGATCATGTGAAAATATCAAAAACACATGTGGAAGGAAAACAGTCGCATGAATTTTACATTGAAATCCTTACCCTTCCCCACTTAAATAAGCGACTTATAGATATTTTAATTACTTTCCTTCCTTTCTTTTGACAAGTAATGTGCAAAAAAGTGAAGACCAATTGGCTGCAAAAAAGGACTAAAGTTTTATATGGAAATTACTAAATTCACCCGTTTTTTAGATATTTCCACCCACTCTGAATCTTATAGCGACGGTTTTACCGTCGCTATACATCTACAAAGACACTTTTTGAGTGAAAATATCAAAAAAACAGGTGGATTTAGTAATTCCCTTTTATATTTGTGATGAAGTTGAGTTACATAGATTGCGGAAAGTTAACAATGCCTATCAATTTGCTCGAACTAGTTTCAAGAAATATGTAAATTCTTAAACAAAAATTTTATGTGGACATAAAAATTGGACATGAGAATTAGATATTAGTGTATTTAAATTTTACTTATTTGTATTTTGACCCCCAATGGTGGGTAAAAATATAAATAGGTGAAATTCAAATATATTAATGTCCAATTTTTATGTTCGTCTAGAAGAGCTCATTCTTAAAATCCTATACCTTTTTTTTTAAAATGATATAATTTTTGTGGCGGCGAAAGTAATTCTAAAAGATTAAATGTTGTTGAAAATTCTGAAAAGGCAGCACTTATAAGGTAAGTTGGAGGTCAAGCCACTGCACAACCCAGGTCAAAATGATGCACCACACGAATGCTTTCTGATGAGGGGAGGGGGAAGGACAATAAGATATAAGTCCTTGGACGATAATTTACCGTCCTAATTTCAAATTATGAAGATCTATTTTGCTCTAAAATATTTGCATCATATATATATAGGGAAATATGGCCATACACAGCTGTGTATTTTTTTAGTTTGCACAGTCTGCCAAAACTACGTCGTTTTGGCAGATTTGTTTTTAAAAAAAATAAAACACGTTGTCTGTTGGCAAATCAGGGATGCCGATAGTTCCAAATCAGAAATCGAAGCTCTTCTCTCTGAATATGGCTTCTCCTCCCAAATCAGGGCTTGTCTCCTTCCAAATCAGAAATTCATCCTCGTTCCGGTGTAGTTTGCATAAGGGTGTGGCAGGTAATCAGCGGCGGTATCAACAACATCAGACGGTGTCGTATCACTCCCACAGGTTGGATGCACGGAGATCGGCGATGACAAATTCGTTGGTGAGAATCGAGACCGTGGAAGGAGATTTGGTGAAGAGAGCTTTAGCGGCTTTGCTTCGACCATTGTCCCACCAACAGAAGCGTATAAAAGTGATTTTATTTGGGATGAGAAATGAAGGATTTAATTTCCCCATTTTCCCTAATATCTCCATTAAACAAACCCTAACATCTCATTCTCACAATTAATCAATTATGCATTTAATTGAATACATACACTCCCAAATAACATATAAATGAACTAATTTACACTCCCAAATTCATACATTCATACATTCACGATCATATATGTATATTACATTAACACTACCATAGAGAGAACAAAAAAAAACACAAAACTTACAGCTAGCAGCGGAAGTGGGCGGCGTGGATGGCTGACAATGGCAACAACAAGAACACAAACGCGTTGACGGGCAGTAGTGGCGAATCCTGAGAAGGGGATGGGAAAGTGAGGGAGCTTCGATTTCTGATTTGGAACTATCGACATCCCTGATTTGCCAGCAGACAACGTGTTTTATTTTTTTTAAAAACAAATCTGCCAAAACGATGTAGTTTTGGCAGACTGTGCAAACTAAAAAAATACACAGATGTGTATGGCCATATTTCCCATATATATATATATATATATATATATATATATATATATATATATATAGAGTCCGGATCTTAAGCTTAGCCCTTATCCGGCTCACTCAAACTCACCTCCTTTAGCGACGGACCCGACGACGGTTCGGTTATACAACCGTCGTCTATACTTTTAGCGACGCTATATGTTGTCCGTCGCTAAAAGTATAGACGACGGTTGTATGATCGAACCGTCACCGGGTCCGTCGCTAAAGAGTGGTGAACTTGAGTGAGTCGGATAAGGGTGAGCTTAAGATCCGAACTATATATATATATATATATATATATATATATATATATATATATATATATATATATATATATATAGAGAGAGAGAGAGAGAGAGATAGAGAGAGAGCAAGGATCAAGAGCAGAACTCTTAAAAAACATAACTAGTATAACACCCTTTAGCGACGGACTCGTCGCTAAAAACTATAGCGACGGACCGGACCTATGGCAACAGATCAAACTGTCGCCCGATCTGTCGCTAAAGGGTGTTATGCTAATTATGTTTTTTAAGAGTTCTGCTCATGAAATACTCTCTGTCTGTGTATATATATATATATATATAAATATACACACACAATCCGGATCTTAAGCTCACCCTTATCCGGCTCACCCTAAGCTCACCCCCCTTTAGCGACGGATCCGGCGACGGTTTGGTAATACAACCGTCGTCTATACTTTTAGCGACGCTATATATTGTCCGTCGCTAAAAGTATAGACGACGGTTGTATTACCAAACCGTCGCCGGATCCGTCGCTAAAGGGGGGTGAGCTTAGGGTGAGCTTAAGATCCGGACCGTATATATGTATATATATATATATACATATATATATATATAGAGAGAGAGAGAGAATGATCCATAACATGTATTTGTTGTGGATCCTTATAGGACTTACACCATATATACCATTGAAAAGAAGAAGGAACAGTTATAATTAGAAACTGAAAATCGATATCCGCTACTATTAGTAGCTGACGGTAAAAAAAACACTTAGCGTCTTATTAATGAGGGTTTACTAAGTTTAGAGTTTATTAATAAGGGTTTACTAAACCATGGTTAATAAATTCTAAAAATTTATTGGCCATGTCAAACCCTTATTTTTATTTTAACTTCTTATTTATAAGTATTTTTTTTTATCGTCCGCTACTAATAGTAGCGAACGTAGATTTTCAGTTTCTAATTCTGACTGTTCCTTCTTATTTTCAATGGTATAGATGGTGTATGTCCTATAAGGATTCATAATAAATACATACTAACCGCGGCAGTTGGCACAGTGGTCCAAATGAGGCTCCGGGGCGAACCGTAAATTCGGACGTCCTGAGATCGAATCCCACTTGCAACAATTGTTAAGTCTGGAAAGGCAACGCGGCCACGAGTCGTATATTTCTGGGCGAAGCCATGTCTTAGGCGGTGCCCTGTACGCAAAGCCTGGCCCGGGGTGTCGAGATTAGTCCGACTGCGATTGGGAAGCTCTACATTAACAAAAAAAAAATACATACTATGAATAATTACCCTATATATATAAGAAGTTAATTCTCAATCATTTCGTTGAGACTCATTGGATTTGATTAGGTAGGGCGCCCTATCATGAGTATTGAAAAGTTTAAAGTTTGTCGATATAAAATGATTTGCCAAAACATAAATACTCTTTCCGTTCTCAAAAGGCTGAGCAAAGTACAATTTGCACACATGTTAAGAAAAGTAAAAAAAAAAAAGTAAAAATGTTCCAAATTTATTCTTAGTTGCATATATTGGTTGGTGTTCACTCATCTTGCAATTTTAGCTTGTAGCTGCATGTAGAATTGCTCTCACATCTATATTGTCCCCTTATACTTGCCATTAGATACTGTTACACCTTCCTTTAAGACTTAATTCAACTCAAATAATTAAACTGATATTCCTCTGTTGGAAAATGCGGCTTTCACTTCCGTAATGTTTAGACGTCCATGACGAGAGGAAAAATAAGTCAACAAGATTAGAGAATAGTGGGATGATAGAAAATGCGGCTTTCACTTCCGTACGGTTTAGACGTCCATGACGAGAGGAGAAATAAGTCAACAAGATTAGAGAATAGTGACATTGTCATTTCGATGTTTTTAAATGAGAGATACATTTTTTTAAAGACTCAGAAAAGAAGATATATTTTTATATTAAGTTTTTAAAATGATATGACATTTTTAATTTGTCATTATTCTTTAATCATCATTTTTAGCATTACATCCAACCACTTCTAGATTCTTAGTAAATATTAAGAATACTACATAAAATTATCTTTAGAAGTCCGTCGTTAGTTTGAAAGTGAGGGAGTAACTACTAAGGGTTTGTTTAGTAATTGTATTTCTTTTGAATTTTTGTTTCTATTTCTACATTTTTGTAACTAGCAACAGAAGATGGTGTTTGTTTTGAAAAAAATGCGGAAGCAAATTAAATCCACTTTAACAACAAAAGATTGAAAATACATAAAAAGTTGTTTCTATAATTTTGATAACATAAGAAATCATTCTAATTCTAGTGAAAGCCAACTGTGGAATCTTATTAACAACAAAATATTCATACTTTACCTTTTATAAAACAAAACTAGCATTTTAATATACTCCGTCTAATCTAATTAAAAATGATGAGTTAAGTATATTTTTTACACAATTTAAGAAAAGTAAAGTGGAATAAAGAGAATAAAAAAGTTTTAAATTTATCCTTAGTGATCCACAATATTACATAAAATGATGAGTCCTTTTATTTTTTTAAACAATACTATATACACAAACTATACATAAAAAATTGTGCAAAAAGAGCAGGACGCGTGCACGTATTGCATACTAATGGAAATCTATAAAACATCCAATGGTAGGACCCTTTCCTATTTTCTTTCCTTTTTTTATAGTGTTTGTGCATAATTTTTTATTTTTCGTGTATAATTTGTGTCCATAGCATCACTCTATTTTTTTATATTAATGAGCTCTATTAAATGACATATTTACCATTTACTTTATGAACCTTAACTAATCCTTTTGAAACCAAAAAATATTGTATTTTTAAGTTATCATTTTGAGAACGGATTGAGTAGTTATCAAACAATTTATTGTTTGATTTTTATTTTCACCGGTCAAAACAGGTAAAAACGCATACAAACATACGAAAACAAAAATAATTAAAAAATATAAACGTAAAAGCAATTACTAAATAAACCCCGAGACTTTCTTAACCAGTTTCATTAACATATGTAGCCAACCACAAAACTATATAATTTATCCATGGAGACTAAAATTTCTGACCTCAAAATTCTCTCGAGATATTAGTCCTGTAAATTTATAAACATTATTACGTTTCAAATACATAACGAGTATAAGTTCATATGTACACTTACTTACAATGTAAAACAAGATAGACACAAATTACAACAGAGGACCATATATTTTTTTTTTGCACAAATTACATACTAGAATAAGTTAAGTACCCATAACTTAAGCACTTCATATGGTCAGCACAAAACAATTAGTTTTCACTTCTTTAAATGGATATCTATTAACTTATTTCCTGAACAAGTAGGCTAAACAAACCAACATTTGGAATCAAGAATCTGTCTAGCACTTTTTTTCAATTGACGAAATTTAAAGGCGAACTTTCCATACAACCAAAAGCTTCAACCAAGAGAAAGCAAAAATTACACACATAATGGCGGAACAATTTAAAACACTCACCTAAAAAATCACATACAAGGTACATGTAAATACATAATCAGAGATCAAATTCGCAAACAAAAGATGAGGCATAGAAGGTTTTACCTTAGCAGATCGGTGAATAAAATCAATTAGGGTCTTTGCATACGAAATTTCAAGTAAAAACCGAGAGATGGGACTGCTTTAAGCTTTAATCGAAGTGATATCAACGAGTTTTGAGATTAGGATTATCATTCATTTCAGCAACCCCAGAATTGGCCGGACAAATTTAGGAGAGGAAATAGTTAAGCTCTCACCGAATCGAAATCAAGACGCCCAGATCTGGGCGTTTGTCCTCTGATCCCCTCTGATTCCTCTAAAATTTTAGTCTCCATGGATAAATTATATAGTTTTGTGGTTGGCTACATATGTTAACGAAACAAGGGAGTAATATATCTAGTAGTTGATTTTGATTCACAGATAGCTACTTCAGAGTTATGATGGAAATTTAGATGGGAAATTCATTGCCTTATATATATATATATATATATAAAATCCCTACCTACTTCCATTACAGTAGCTACAAGTGAGTTTTGTTACAACGGATAGAAGTGAGTTATATAATCCCAAGCTACTTCCAGAAAACTTGATTACAGTGGCTACAAGTGAGTTTTGTTACAACGGATAGAGTCAACTTAAATGGCTGGAGAAGATCACTGCCACTGTCACCGCTCAGCTATGTTGACAACTTCTTAGACTGATTTGAATCCTGGTCGTCGATTCTATGGATGCCAAACTGCAAGAGTAAGTAATCTTTCTTCAATTTCCTGAGATATGAAGTTTGTTCTGAAAAAAATTTCTTTTTTGACAGCCCCATGGTTGTGGGTATTTCATGTGGTATAATCCTCCGATGTAGCCGAGAGCCATTCAAGTGATACCTGGTCTGTTGAGGAGGTTGAGGGCTCTTGAAAATGAAGCTCAAAATTTTCGACGCAAAGAGAGGATTTACTTGATAATCATATGGGTTTCCTTGATTTTGCTACTTTAGAATTTCTTTAGAACCATCTCTATGCAAAAAGATGCCTAAATAGGAAAATTTTATAATTAGAATTTGGGAGATGGAGCAGTTAGGATGTGTGAAGTCCCTATTTTAAATGTAATGAATTGATTGTAATGAAGCTCTGTTGTACTCTGTTTTTTAAACTTAGTTTGGACCAAAGTCTGTTTTTGAAACTTTGCTTGTAAATGCTCTGTTGAACTTTGTTTGATACTACTTTGTAGCTTTTCTTTGGCAGTAATTCTACTCCGAGTCTCCGACGGTGATTTTGGGACCGGTTTTGTGACCGGATGATGTGGGATACCAAATCAGCACCAAGAAAAAAACATTTAATCACTTAAAATCACTTTATCATATCAGATTCTCTCTCTTCCTTTACCAATACAAGCCAATTTCTCTCTCTACCCTTTATCTTTTTTAATTATGCATGATTCTATGGAATCATTATTCAAATTTGTCAACAAGTGTTATCAAAACAATACTTTCAAATCTGTCAACATGTGCTATTCAAATCTGTCGCACCGTAGAAACAATACATAGCTCTTAAGCCTCACAAGTAAGAATGTTTATCAAAACAATACATTTCTCATAATCCTAATATTACATAACAGAAAAAATAAGCAGAATCTCATAATCCCAATATCATATAACAGAAGAAATAAGCAAAATCTCATATACAGAAAAAATAAGCACAATTTTCTTAGCAAAAAATAACATGTGCGCAAAATTATCCGCTCTTATTGTTCGGATCACATCCTTCGTCACTCTTCCAATATGGATTATAGTAATTCTGCAACAAGAAAATGGTGGTTTTCAGCAACAAATAACACCGAAGAAGCACCTAAAAATTAAAGAGAAAGCAGTAAAATAAGACATTATACCTGAAAAGAGTTGGGGAAACCCCCTCCATAATAGACATCATCATTTATGGCAAATGGAAACTCAGAAAATGGTTGTGATGATTGCAGATTTGCGTTGGTGGACAAGTCTCCAACCTGAAATGTTTACAATAATGATCATTAAAGCGTCTAAGAATGTAACTTATTCATATAAATTAGTGACAAACCTGTAAATTAAGATCTATTGCACCATCTCTTATGTACTCTTCTGGACCATGTTCAACTTGAGAATTGTTATTGAGTACGCTTACAAAATAGTCACCTTGATAACTCTACACAATAGAAAAAGCAATAAAAATGTAATTTTAATCTAAATAAATAAGTTTTTACATTTTCAAAAATTAAAGAAAAAGGTTTACCAAATTAGTGAAATCCATATTATCTTCAATTGTCTTCTCTTTCCCTTTCTCTTTCTCTGTCCCTTTCCTTTTATCTTTCTCTTTCCCTTTGCCTTTCCCTTTCCTTGTTTTTATATTTCTAACAACTTTCTCAATATTAGACTGAAGCCTTTTAAAGCGGGGCCGACCTTTACGATGAACCGACAAAGGACTACGAATATTGTTGCTTTCTTTACAACCACTACCCACATGGGTGCCTTGTCCGGAAGGAGCCGACTGATTACTTCCACATGTTCCATCATCTTTTTTTAGTACATTAGCAAGCTTTTTAATCCAAGACATAACAACTTTTGTTTTATCATTATCCGTCGCCAAGTCTGCCACTTCATGAAAAGAGTTGCACATCCTATCAAAACGTTCATTTCTGGATTCAACGTCCAGTCGGAGTATATGATCTTAACCTTCTTATGACACCAAATTCCTCATAAGCTGCCCTACTCCTTGCATCTGCCCAAAAGACATTTCGTAGTCTCCCATCATCATCCAAATTCATCAAATAATAAAAATTTGTATTATTAGCTTCCATTTTTTGGAAGTAATTTTGAAGTGCCATAGCATCCCCATCACCAAGTCTTAACCTCCTAACTTTGTCAAGATAATTGTAACAATCTTTCTGGAAAAATGACACATTCTCATGCCCACCAGCTTCAACCAAGAAAGAATTAAAATTTTTATTTGGTCTAATACCAGCTCTATCGTTAAGTTCAAGTCTCCTTTTCACATACTTGCTCATAACCCGATTTTTCTTATAAAATCTAGATTTCCCTGGGCTCAACTGATGATTATGATCAAGTGTTAGAGGCTTTACTCGCACTTTTTCGTCTTCAACTAATGCAACCCTAATCTTAGCATTGCAACCAGTTTTGCTAACAAGGTGTAATTTGAAGGCATTCTTTGAAGTGCTTATTGAATATCCTGACCGAGCACATGCAAGAACCACAAATTTAGTCTCTCCATTTTCTCCTTTTTCCGTAGATCTTATTTTCACTGGAAATCCCTTTTGGTTACCATAATTAGTGTAATATTCCATGTACTCATCAACGGAACCAAACTTCATTCCTACTTCTGGATCTCTAATTACTTTATCAACTTCTTCACTTTCTACTAAATACTCCACCATAGCACATTCGTCTATATTATTCATTTTTATTTGTGAATCAAACTCATCACTACATGCCATTTCTGTAAATTTTTTAAAATAAATTAACTCATCAATACATGACCCACTATTATTAATAAAAAAAAATTAACATTAAGAAAATGCTGTAATTTTTTTCCTGTAATGTTGTAATAAAAAAATACCAAAAATAATAAATTTGTTACTAAGTTCACTAATCTCATGAACAGATCAAAAATGGGTAGTAATAAAAGCCAAATATGAAGTACAACCAAACAAGAACGAAAAGGGAAAGGGGCGAATAACATACAATGAAAAGGGAAAGCCGCGAATAACATACAATGAACACAATATTACCAAACATTTAAGCATTTAAGATGATTTTTCTTCATTTTTGAGTTAAATCCATCTAAATATGGCTTTAAAATTCATACCTTGATTTTTAAAAACCGAAAGTTCAGCGGTGTAAACTAGATGGTGCGACGGCTCCTCAGTCCCGGTCCTCTGTAGATCTATGCTGCTTCTGATTGTTTGGTAGGGAGATGAATTGATTTTGTCTGAGCGAAAGATAAAGGGTAGAGAGAGAAATTGGCTTTGTAAGTTTTTGTTGGTAAAGGAAGAGAGAGAATTTGATATGATAAAGTGATTTTAAGTGATTAAATGTTTCTTGGTTGGTGCTGATTTGGCATCGCCACATCACCCGGTCACAAAACCAGTCCCAAAATCACGGTCAGAGTAGAATTAGTGCTCGGCTTTTGACTCCTTCGTATTTCACCCTCGCTTGGAACCAAATCACCAGCAATAAGATTAAGCAAATTAGATTTCCCGGCTCCATTTCCCAGCTGTTAAAATGCCTGCCTTATTTTCCCCGTTGAGTTAGGAATAAATCTTAGAATTGGATTAATAATTTTCTTATTTGTTGGACAAAGCAAGCATGGGAAAAGTAAACGCACCCAAATGGAAGGTGGTTGTATGAGAATAAAAACGTTGATCAAGTCAAAACGAAAGTAGTACTCAATCTAAGAGAAATAACATGCCAATAAATTAAACAATAAATTCAAAAATGGAGCACAAGCATATAAAAATATATATAGCAGATGAACAACTCTGTTTTTAACTACACAACAGACAACATAATTATAGAGAGTAATCCCAATTTCAAAACAGCTCGTTTCAAAATTTCTAAAATACATTGCTAATATGAGTATAATACAAATCAATACATTGCTAATATCAGTATGATTCTACTCAATGAACACTCATTAACATTCTCTGCGTGTGAATACAAGCATAAAATTCTTAAATTCCCAAACATATCATGATTACTGCAATTCTGAAGCCCACTCTGTAAAAAAAAATTACAAATCAATACAAAATATAGATATACAAGTGTTGTTATAGCAATCTTAGTTGCACCTGTGGGTGAATCACTATCATCATCTACACTTGGATCCTCAGTAGCATCATCATTTGATGTTCCAGTTCTACATTTAAACAAATAGCAAAGTCAAAAAAAGTAAACTTGCTTACCGATTATTAAGCACCGGACAGTTTCTTTTATCATGTGTCGCGCCAACGTTGCCACATCCATGATAACGTCTACCTTTGGGATTTTTTGTTTTTCCCAAAGCCCTTTTTTTGCCACCCTTCAGCCTTTTGCCACACCCTTTTGCTCGCATTTGGTTCGGTTCAATGTAACTATGTTCATAAGTACAAGTCATGTTAACTGACTTGGATACACTCATTCCACCACGCTCCATTTCATTATTTCTTTCAGAATCATTCTTCCTAATAATTTGATTGATCTTTTTATTCACATTACCTAAACATTCTTTTAAAATATTTGTGGCTTCTTCATTTGTGAGAGCCCTATCAATCAAATCTAAAGAATGTTGAATCAATTGACTCCGCAAGAGTAAGTATGGCTTGTCATATTTCATCGCCACACCATTATCATCAATTACACCATTTGATTTTGTTGTCTTTGTCCACCTCTTCAAAATGTATTTTGCAGGCAATTTGTCAAGATCATGATACTTATTCAAGTAAGCTATCACATGCCGACATATGATTTCCAAATTCTCAAACTTTTTACAAGTGCATGTTGCATAATCCAAAGATTTGTCATAATGAATTTCTCTTACATTAAACTTGTTGAGATTCCTTCGGTAAATCTTATATACATGGTAGTTGACATCCTCCTTCATAAGTTCAAACCTATAATTCAAGCTCTCACATTTATCTTCAAATTTATAATACATAGAGTGTGTATAAATGTCAACCATTTGAATTAAGAAGTCATGGCCAATTTTTATTTTCGGCCTCTCAATCAAATCTTTGTTATCCAAGCCCAACTCTGCATGTCGTTGATGTTAAAGGCCCCGAAAAAATTGAATCCTAAAATCCACTAAAGAATTTCTTTTAGAAATAATTTTTTTTTAAAATGCATGAGAACTCTCCGCTTATTGGCTACTGACATATTGACTGAGAAAACATGATTCACATGTGCGGGTACCCATCTGCAACGGATGTCATACATTAATTGTAATCATTTATTAGCATTCAACCCATTTTTCTCCATTAATTGTAATCATTTATTAGCATTCAACCCAAGTGGAGTCAAACGTTTCCACAGTCTCTGAATTCCAAATGCAATCTAAAAACTCTTTATAATAAGCACTGAATTTTACTGAGTCAATCATCTCTGAAAATTTGGTCAAAATGTGCCAACTACAATACCTATGAAAATGTCTTAGGAAGGATCTGTGAAATGGCATTTGTCATAGCCCATAGTCGGATCCTGATCGATGATAATCATCTTAGGTGCATCACCTGGCATTGCTTCCAAAAAATACTTGAAAAGCCAAACAAAAGTATTTATGGTCTCATCCCTTAAGAAAGTACAACCAAATACAATAGTTTGACCATGGTTATTAACCCCCATTAGTGGTGCAAATATCATTCTGTAACGATTAGTATTATATGTGGTATCAAAAATGACAGCATCACTGTAAGATCCCGACTTTATGAAATAAAAGTTTATTATTTTCTTTATGATTATTTTTCTAAATAGTGAAGTGCTTAATTGTTATAAATGATAGTTAAGGGTGTTATATGCAAATTATCTGATAAATAGTATGTCGGGGAATATTCTTTCTGTCGGCGAATATTATATTCGGTACCGTACGACGGCGCCGAAATGGCAATATTGTCAATGATAGTGGGCCCCACAACGGGTTAACTGTCGGATATAGAAAGTGATAGAAATTGGCGGCAAAACTTTAACCGATAACTGTTAAAATACCCGGTGATAAAAAGAACAGTAAAACGCGTTATTCCACAGTAGCACACGGTATTCCACAGTAGCTCACGATGTTGCACAATGTTTTATATTATTGATTCAATAATTGATAAAGTAGCAACTGCATAGTATCTTGATTCAATAATTGTTAATTAGCATCTGCATAATATATTTTACTATTTGTCACGACACTGTAACTTATATCATTTGATAGGATATTTTAGCATTATCGACAATATCTAGAAATTCTGTCAAGGAAAGGGGTTATTTAATTGCGCGCCATTTTTCATGGAAGGCCCCCTCTTTCCTGGGAATATTCTGATTGTCAGTATTGCAAGTATATGCTATCTGTGATATTAATACATTTAACACAATAATACAGAAAAAATGGATTTATTGCGATAATGGAGTTATTTTTATAATGGTTTTATCTTTTTGATAATGGAATTATCTTTTGATAATGGAAGAAAAAAATGGATGGATGATATAAATAGAAGAAAAAATGGATGGATGATATAAATGGAAGAAAAAATGGATGGATGATATTAAAAGAATATGTCAAGGGTATAAGAGTAATAAACCAAGAAAATTTAGGGAAAAGACTAAAATGCCCTCACCTTGATTTTCCTATAAATAGGGAGGGTTTGCTTAAGAAATTTTCACACCTTCATTACCTATACTTCCTCTCTCTCTCTAAATTTCTTAAGTTCTCTTAGTGTGCTAGGCTATTGTGAGTATTTGTGAGAATACTAGTATTGTCCAAAGTTAGTAAACTTCATAGAAAGCAACATCCAGTATTTTATTAACGAAGGTAGGGAATATCATTTCTTTCATACTCATATATAATATCATTTGCTTTCATGTTCGTAAGTGATATTATACTCATAAAGGTTGTTATTCGTTCTATATTAATTTGTGGGGATAACCTGTCCGTGCGGTATGACGCATGCCTGGTGAATATCCTTTTGTATTCATTTCTTATTATTCTGTGGGAATAACCTGTATGTACGAGTGTCGTACCTGGTGAATACCCTTTTGTATTCATTCCTTATTACTCTGTGGGAATAACCTGTATGTACGAGTGTCGTACCTGGTGAATAACCCTTTGTATTCTTTCCTTATTAATCTGTGGGTATAACATGTCCGTGCGGATTGACGCATGCCTGGTGAATAACCCTTTGTATTCATTACTTATTAATCTGTTGTGGAAATAATCTGTCTACGCGAATTATCGCATGATAGGTAAAAATTCATTTGCAGTTTCATATATTCTGTTATACTTGTATAACGTATCATTTCTTTTGTACTCTTTAAGGGATATCTTTTTCTTTCACATTTCTCTATTTATGATAAGAAATCTTTGTTTGTTTCCAAAACCTTATTTTTAAATGGAGAAAATCCCTGAAAATTTGTAAAATATCCTTAATAGTTTGTGCTTCATCTAATATCTTTTCACTTGAATCTTTCTATTTCATTTTATACGTTATAGTTGAAGTATGAAATAATTTCTTGAATATCATTCTTGAATTTGACTCCACAATTTGGTCATCGTGTTGGTAATTTGGTCAATCTTTGATACTGATTAAATTATAAAGCTTTTCTTATCCTTAATCTCACTGTATTTATTTTGTACCATTGTCATCATCCTCATTCTCATTCTTAAATTGTGGTGATAGTTCTCTTTGGCCCGTAGTGCAAAGATGAACTGGCGTGACATGATTTTGACCAAACTGTGTATTGGTATAATCATGACTTTTGTGTTACAAACAAAGGCGTATGGTGAAAGTTCTCTTTGGCCGTAGTGCAAAGATGAACTGGCGTTTGGCATGATCATGACCGGTGATGTTAGAAATAAATATCTTTGGCACGTAGTGCATAGAGAGGCTGTTGAAATTGTTGATTGGTGTTATAAATAAATATATTTGGCACGTAGTGCAAAGAGAGGCTGTTGAACATGAATTATTGATTGGTGTTACAGGGACATAATATTGGTGGTGATCTTTTAACTTGTAGAAGATAGTAGATATTATAATCTACTTGACTCTTCTAATGGATTGTTCGTTCCGCTGCAGTTGTTGTTGTTGAACAATTAAAATATCTTTAAATCTCTGATTTAATTTTGTTGAAGACTAAAGATAAATTTTATTCTTCATTATCTTAGTCATGATATTTCTTACTGGGCTATTTGAGCTCACCCTTTTCAGTTTTGTTCCATTGTTCTTCTCAGGAAAGGAAAATGTAGCTGGGACTAGCCGGGGAGTGGAGTGATGGTCCGAGTTAGTGGTTGTCCTTATCAAGTTATGGCATAGTTTAATAATGATTGTACTAGAGACTTAAAACATGTGTTGTCGTCTTTTTACGGCATTGTAATAATTTGGGTTTGGATACTGTGGTACCATACGGTACGATATTTGTATGGAAAGTCACAGTATGTGTGTGGTCGTATTTTGCACGACAAATATTAGTTGTAAATGGAAAAATTCGTATTTGTATTTTGTAGAATGTTATTGGCGACTCAAAATGGGTTGTGTGGACCTATTTTGGGGGCGTCACAATCACCGTAAAATCTATAAGCCTGTCTAGAAGTTGCATCGGCCCAAAAATAACGAGTAATCCTTTTTTCATCGTTTGTGTCAATTGTAAAAGTGAATGAAGGATTCTTTTGTTATTCTAATTTCCAAGTACTCATTCAACATATCGCCATCGTGTCCCTTCAACTCATTACGCTTGTCTCTTTCAAAGTTATACAAATCTCGTTATGTGCAACCAATATTTTCAAACCCTCCCAACTGCACTGCAAGAAATTTGTACTGTTAGCATTGTGGTATATTCACCATGCCAAGTTGTTGACTCAAAGATTTTTGGACAGTTGACACATTACGGTGCGATTGTAAAAGATGCCTCTTATGTGGGATTCACTACAAGAAAAAGATATAAAATCGACGGAATTAATCTCGACGGACAACGTTCCGTCAAAAATAACGTATCCCCGACGGAATAATCCGTCGAATATAAGTCCCTCGTAAATAATTTATTATCGACGGAAATCCGTCGAAAATATAAGACCCTAGTTGGCGCCAAAGTTCCCGCCAGCGCGAATCCTAATTTCGACGGAACAGTGGTTATTTCTGACGGAAATTTCGTCGGAAATAATGTTATTCCGAGGAAAGTATTTCCGTCGGCAATTCCGTCGGAAATACGTTATAAAACCTGTCTTCTCTTCAGCCGCCTCATATCAGTTCACTTGTCTCTCTCTCTCCTCACATCTCTAATCTCTACACTCTCTCACCGCCTCCTCACACCGCAACAACCACCTCGTGACGCCGGTCCACCTCATCTCGACGCCGGTCCACCTCGTCTCTCCGTCGGTGCCACCACATCTCAACGCCGGTCCACCTCGTGACGCCGCCCCTGCCTACTTCATCTCTCTATCTCACTCTTTGTCAATACACAAGGTAACTTGAATTTTGTCATTTAATAGTTAGGGTTAAATTTGATCAAATTAAAAGTCATTATTAATTGATGTTTTAGAAATCTGATATTGGCAATGTATAATGTTTCAATTTAGGAATTCCGAAATTGGGAATATTAAAGGAGAAACTGAAATTGGTGCATATTGTTGTAGAAATCTGATATTGAGAATTTGCATATTGAATGTATATAAAATCTGCATATTTGAAATTGGGAATATTATTTTGTAGAATCTGAAGTCTGCATATTTTGTAGAATCTGAAATCTGCATACTGAAATTGGTGCATATTATTGTAGAAATCTGATATTGGGAATTTGCATATTGAATGTATAGAAAATCTGCATATTTGAAATTGGGAATATTATTTTGTAGAATCTGAAGTCTCCATATTTTGTAGAATCTGAAATTTGCATACTAAAATTATAAATATTGTAATACTCTTGCTGAACTTGCTCAAATTGGGTGTAATTTGTGCAATTGCAGCTTCTATTAGTTAGTGTGCTCCAATTTTTGTGTGTAGACTTATCTCGGGATGAGGAGCTGGCACTATGGGTCGCATCTCAGGATCCCCCTACTAGCAGTACCAGCAGATATCGAGTGCTGGGATTGCCAAGGATACCAGCGTATACATTACCTGGAGGTAATATTATTTCTAATAAGTTAAGATTAAGTAACTGCATATATTAGTAGTAATGATATATTTATTTGCGCAGGCTCTAGCCAGCGTCAGCGCCCGAGAGCTTCTGTCGGACCATCTCATACCGGCACTGGCTTGGACGACGAGATTTTCCAGAAGGTCATGACGGCGGTGTCGGAGACGTTCCGTACGGATCTGGTCATCCGTCGTCAGGAGTTGCCCAGCCGAGCTCGCCTGTACCAGCTCGCCCAGGATATTGCAGCAGGGGCCACCGTCGATAGTACGGGTATCCCACAGGAGCAGTTCATCGTGATACGCGATGAGGTGCTCCGATTGGTGGTTACATTACTATCGGAGGCTTTTGGCCCGATTGGGAGTCAGCCCCCGCCTACTCAGGTATATTATATTTACTTTTACATATTTAATTTGCATGGTTATTCAAATAATACTTTCATATAGACTAATGCGTTATATTTTTAATTGTATTAACAGGGTGGCGATGGCGATGGCGTCGGCGACGGAGGGCATGCTGACGTTGATTTGCATACACCATAGTCTTCAGCCCATGTTATATATATAGTTTACTTTGCTTAGGTGTTTTGTATTTAGAACTTACTTAAATGTTTTGTAAATCATATATTGTAAAGTTTAGTTTGATTCTTTGTAAATCAATGTAATACTCTTTAGTTTTGAATGTATTTCGGGACATAATGACTTAATTTTGATAGTTTTTAACGTTATTAGTTGATTATGATATATGTTGTTCTTGGAAGTAGCTACTAGCATTGTAATATATGTGTTGTTGGGATAAAGCGGGTTACAGGTACAAAAATAGGGTTTAAAAACCTGGAAAATCAAAAAAACAAAAAATTTATTTAAAAAAAACACAGGTATTTCCGACGGAATAAGGTATTCCCGACGAAAATTCCGTCGGAGTTAAACATTAAAATTTATTTCTAAAAATACTTATTTCCGACGAAAATATATTATTTCCGACGGACATTCCGTCGGAATTAACAAGATACTAGACACCCCAGGAAATGCCACGTGGCGCCTTATCGCCGACTGAATTAGTTTTGACGGACTGGATTCCGTCGAGAAAGAGCTATTTCCGACGAAAAGTCCGTCGGAAATAGTTCTTCGGAAATAGTTCTATTCCGACGGAAGTTTCGACGGACTTAATTCCGAGGGTTTTATTTCCGACCGAATTTTCGACGGAACATTACGTCGGAAATATGTTAATTCCGACGGAATAGGACTATTTCCGACGGAATATTCCGTCGGAATTAGACTTTTTTCTTGTAGTGGTTGACAATGGGTGACAATGACCCTCCTCAATTATAGTAACTATATACAAGTCATTTCTTTTTACCCCTACAATTCTTGCACTACAACCTTCTTTTGTAGATCTACGTTTTCTTTTTACATCCACATCGACTAATAGTTTGCCCTTTCCTGGCTTATAACACACATACTTCTTCTTACAAATCTCACCGTTTCCCACCCTTTTTTCTCATTATACTTTTGCACACTAAAACTAACATGTATTACATATGTATTGTAAAAAGTGTGAACATCGTCTAATGTTTGAAATTATTTACCTAACTTAGGCGTAAATTCATCGGCTACTTAAGGATAGTAGACAAAAGTTTTAACATTGTTCACATCCAACCCCTTTGCACTCAAGTCATCCCCCTCCATTTCTATTTTTAAATTGTATATGTATTCTAAATTCATTTCTGCATTATCTCCACAACTCCCTATTTCATGGTCCATGTCATCTATTTTTAATAAAACTGAAAATAATGCACACAGTAAAGCAAATACTATTCAAAAAGATGTAGTTTAATGAAAATAATAGGGGGAGATGCAGTTCAAGAAAGATAGAATGTTAATTTATTTTATGGAGAAACGTTCATAATATTACAGCAAGGTCCCACAGAAATCAGCATAAACTTGGTCCATATCATCTAGGATAATAATTCAACTTTATACAAAAAAGATTTTATACAACACCATCATTGTAACTTTTAGTTGATGTAGTACCTAAGAACATGGGAAAATCAAAGAACCGCTATTATATCTACATCAAATGTGAAACTCCAGAGGATTCTACACTCAATTTCTAGATCTTGAGATTCTTTTAAAACAAAATGAATCATGAATGGACATCTATTTTCCATCTTCATAGCACATGATGCACTTGGCAAAGCTAAATGCTAACCAAAAGAACTTATTGTGAAAAAGAAAGAAGAAAAATCTGTCCAAATGAGAGGAGTTAGCTGGTAATAAGGTACTTGTAATAGTAGCAGCAAACCAGAACAAGAAAATAGCCAGATAAGTATATATCTTAACCAGATAACAAAGACGGTCCAAGGCTATAAATTGATTAGGGTCTAAGCTTCTTCACCATATATTTGAAGGGTAACTCTGAATTTCATTATTCATCAATCACAATTTTTTAACAAATTTTTATAAATTGTTCCCATTTGTGAACAAAAGACTCTTAAAAATATCTCCTCATATCTAGTACTCCGTCCCCGACACAACATCAAACATTCAGTTGCAGGTAGGTTTAGCTTATTCAACAATAAACTCTCTATGTACACACATACAAAATGAAAAGCAAATTGCAGTTGCTTTCACTATACATCTCTGTGTACAAGCAACAATTTGATACATAGGAGACTCAGAAAGACAAATTCCAATTTGGTTCAATTATATCACCGCAAGTAAGCAAAAACTAAATTCAATTGACAAAATTCAAGGGCGAACTTTCCAATCAACCAAAAGCTTCAACCAAGAGAAAACAAAAATTACACACTTAATGGCGGAACAATTAAAAACACTCACCCAAAAAATCACATACAAGGTACATATAAGTGCATAACCAGAGATCAAATTCGCAAACAAAAGATGGTGCATAGAGGGTTTTACTTTAGCAGATCGGTGAAGAAAATCAATTAGGGTCTTTGCATACAAAATTTCGGGTAAAAACCGAGAGATGGGACTGCTTTAAGTTGTAATCGAAGTGATATCAATGAGTTCTGAGCTTAGGATTATCATTCATTTCGGTAACCCCAGAATTAGTCGGGCGAATTTAGTTGAGGAAATAGTTAAGCTCTTACCGAATCGAAGTCGAGACGCCCAGATCTGGGCATTTGTTCTCTGATTCCTCTGAATTTTTCGAGCTAGGTTGGTTTTCTTTCGGAGAGAAATAGGAGGATGTTAACCGAGAAACATGTGATGTGAGGAGAGAGAAACTAAAATCTCAAAATAAGGAGTAGTTAAATAGGTATGTTACTTAACGGGTATGCTTACAAAATATATATATATATATATATATATATATATATATATATATATATATATATATATATATATATATATACACACACACGCACATGCATTAGTGTGATCGGTTGGTTACAAACGGACTAAAAGGTAATCTAAAAATCAGTGCGTATTGTTTTGGATGATTTTGACAGAAGTAATAACGTGGAGGTTATACTGCAGAACGGAAAAAGAAAATTGAGAGTTTTGTGAAGGTTTATTCACTGGTGTCGCCATCTTTTCGAATCAATTAATTACTTGAAGACGTTAGTTAATTCGGAGGTTCTGGGTGGTGAAGTAATTTGGGGTTTCACTCAAATTAAGGTATTCTTGTATTTTCTCAATTTTGTGATTTTCAAGTTTTTAGTTATAAAACTTGGAACAACTATTTGTACTCACAATTTATTATAGTGAAATTTTCGGAGCTCGGCTCGTGGTTTTTACCTCTTAGTTTTAGAGGGTTTTTTCACGTAAGAGTTGGTATCTTATATTTGGTTTATTTTTCGTACTATTATTTTTTGTGATTGTTATTTATTTGGTGGAATTGCATTACTTATTTGGCGTGATTTGTTATTTAATTTATCAAAAACAGTTCTTGTTGAAGGAGTTTTCCCAATACAAGTAACCATTTAATTTCTTACAGTTCAACAAAAGATTACATTTCTTTCGATAGGATATTGCTTTAAAGTTACAACCAAAACACTGTTGGATTTTTGCAATAAAGATTCTATTTATCTATTTATTTAATGTTTATTTATTTGTGTTGAACATTGATTTATTAATAAAAGTACATCATTCATCATTCATTAAATGATCGTTTAGTTATTTATATATATCTCCATATTATATATGTTATGGATTATGTGTATAAATAAATGTTATATACAGAAGATATAAACTATATGTAATATATAAATAAAAAAATCATAGTTTATAACCTAGGATGATTTGAAGATATTATCATATAGGTTAAAGTACTTTAACAGAGATGATTTATCTTGATCATGGAAATTGGACTTCTAATTAAAGTACTAGTGTATTAACAGTGTGCATTAAACGGATCATGTGATAATATTTTATTTATAAAATATTTTCACATAAATATTAATTTGTAAAATTTTTTAATTTTGAAATAATAGTGGACTTAATATTGTTATATATATATATTAATTTGATATTCCAATGAGTGAGATTACATCGTATTAATTAATACCTCAGAATGTCGATTGATATATTTAATTAATATTAGGAACATTATTATTATCAAAATATTTATAAAATTTTGCATAAGATAATTTATCATTGATCATAGAATCTTGGTCGAGTCTTTTAATATTTATTATTAAAAGGATTGATTTAATTGTTAAATCAATTTATGATCAAATAGAGATAAATTATGAACTTGTGAAATTAGTTTAAATGTATCAGAATTATATTAATTGATTCTGAAATATTTATGTACATTTATAGAGGAAATATTTACAGTTAATTAATAAATTTATTTAATTAATTCCTGTATTGAAGTGTAATTACAATTATTTAGTGGAATTAATTATAATTAATATTTATTTTGAATATTATTATTAGATAATAATATTTAGATAAGTATTGAAGTCAGAAGAGGAATCCCTTAGGATTCCCTTCCTAGCCTAATATGAACCTGATTCTTAGGAGAGGGTAAGGATCAATGATATTATATATATTGTTGATCAGAAACCTATTTTGGCACTTTACTATAGAAAAAAACACAAAATTTCGTATTTCCTCTTTCAGCCTAGGAAAAATAAAGTTAGGGTTTTTCCAGAAGGGTGCTTTGGAGACCACACTCCAGGTTCAGCATAAGGTCATAGGAAGGAAGATCTTGAGGATATAAGAGACTGTACGAATATTAAAGACGCGATAATCCAACCAAACACTAGGTAACAAATTCGTACTTTAAATACATGGTATATATATTATTGTTTCGTATAAAACCATAAATATGATCCTGGTTTTATTTTAAAAAAAAATTTAAAACCTATTTTCGAAAAACATTTCTAACAAACATAAGGTTCCATAAATTAATTCATTTAAGATTTTTTTTTCTTTTTACAATATGAGATTGACATTGAGATTAAAAATAAAATCCCCAATTTGACTTGGCAAAGATCAAGAAGTAACTTTATAATTTGGAATGGTAGTGCCTGGTTCACCAGGTTCTACCACTGCAGGGCTCAATCAGACTCAATCAGGGTGTGAAGGATGCGCAGTTGCGTATTGAGTAGCAAAGGGGTGTCGCGAAAGCCCTTGTAAACAACAACATATTAGAGCTTTACTCGTTCGGGGGTTTTCGGCGGACAACAAAATTGGGTTCGACTCCCTTAGCCCCGATGTGGCGAAAAAGACTGATTCAACGAGATATGCATTACCTGCATTAATATTTAAAACTTGTCGTCTACTTTCAGGAAAATTTTGGAACAGAGAACTTACAATAATACAACGCCGCATTATCTGAAGATTGAGGAACAAGAAGAGATCTATTAAGAGAAAGATTTATTTGAGAGAAAATCTTAACAGTTACATCCAATTACAAACTACACGAAAGTTGCCCCTTTTTCTCATGGAGATTTACCCATCACAGAGATGCACAGAGGAACAGAAGGAACTTCATATATCCCTTTTCCACTCAATCTAGAAATAAGATCGGACGTTATTCCGGTTCGTCTCCATTTTCGTGACATCAAACCTGCAACAATATCACAATGAAGACCAACACGGGAATAATATTTAACTACTGTCATCAAACACATTCGTATATAGACATAATACATGCCCAAGAAATTTCAGAAAATTAATGTATCCATATGAGCTCCAATTCACAAAGAATATAAAGAGGGGAAAAAGAAGTGTTAAATCATAAAATTGAAATATTGAGCTGAATTTACATAAAGGGCATTTTATAAGTTAGAATCCAATCAAAAGAAATGTAAAATTTTAAAATTAAAATGGTAAAATAAACTGAATAAAAAGAGGCATGTATAAAGTTAAGGCTGAGGATATAAATTCAACAATAAATAAGTGTAAATTAGATTTCCTAGTGACTAGATCTTAAAAAAATAGTTTAAAAATCAATTACAAAAGACGTAAAGAGGTAAGTAGAAAACAAAGAGGGGAGAAATTACCATCAGAGTAAACTACTCTTGCCGGGTGATGTGAGTAAAATTAATTCATTATGGCGAGTTACCACGTATTATTTTTAAAACCCTATTAATAAAAGGTAATATAATAATTTCACTCACAAAATATTCTAGAAATATATTAAATCTCATAAAGGACATAATTCCCATAAAGCTTGATCAGTTAAGGATTGACAACCTAAAAGGTCTCTAAATCTATGAAGGATTTTAATTCTTAACTCTGAAAGGGGAGGACTCTCATGCTATAAATAGGAGATGCTCCTTCATAATTAAGGTACGTTATTTACTCTAATAATAATTCCCTCCTTCCATATCAGTGTTCTGATTTAAGTATTGAAGAGTCCTCTCGGAACCTCCAACTCTGGTGGGCTTTTTGCATGTTTTCCGGCAAAGTTAAGACAATCAAGCGACGATCAAAATCAAAGTCAAAGTTCGTGAGTTAAACAAAAATTCTAATTTGGAACTGCTGATTGACGCATCATTGAATATTTTGTATTTAACAAGTGATGTTACAATTTTGCCCTTATAGTAAAAATAAAATAAATAAATAAAAGTGATTGCAAGTGACCCCATTGGACCCAGGGGGTCCGCCACTGGTCTACGTAATATAATAGAGTTATGTAACGGTAATAGGTTATTACGCTATATTTGTTTAGTTGATTTTTGGTATTTGTGTAGTACGTAATTATTATGTTATTACATAATGTTCAAAATTGTGTTTGATTCATTAAATTATATGGCTGTATGTAATAAAATAAATTGTAAGTTAAAATATCAAATTAATTGAAATCATTACTATTTCATCTTTTATGACATATTTCATTATGGACATAACGAGTCAATACATCAATTGAAAAATGTAATGAAAAGCTTAAAAATTAATATAATAGCATTACGCTGGTAATGGACTAATACATATAATAGGTAAACCAAACATAATAAATATAACATATTATATTATGGAGCTATTACATTGATTTTGACGCGAACCAAACTACACCTAAGGGTTTAATTTTCCAGCATTCTTCACAACGCAAAACTGCATACTTTCTTCTTTAATCTCTTCTTATTCCGTTATTCCGTCACTCAAGTCATTAAATTCCATCTCCAAAAGTAGTTCCCAATCTAATCAAACCCATCTTCAATCATTTTTTCTACCAATATGTATTTGCAAGATCAAAGATTGAAATGAATTTATTTATTTATTTTTTTAAAGTAGACATCAACCATTACAACACCGTATCATTACTCCACCCTCGTCTATATCTCGTCGCCGGAGAAAGTTTTATCAATAGCAGACCGTAGCCTCACGAGCAGAAAAAATAAAGGGAGAAAATAAATTACCAATCATATGTTATTTTCAAAATTTTGAAACACCGATATAATTGGGGGGAGCGGAGGAATAGCCTCTTAAAATACTATTCCCTCCGTCCTAAATTAATTGTATTTCTAGGACTTTTTAAAATCAAATTGACTATTTTTAAAAATAATCTTTTTACTATTTTTGCTAACATATAGGCGAAGATATTATAACCAAAAGAAAGTATATACAATTTATTACTAATTTCAATTTTTATAATTTTAGAAATATATTTATATATGCTTAATTATTAATTTTAAAAATAGTCAATTTGACTTTAAAAAGTCCTAAAAAAACAATTAATTTGGGACGCAGAGAGTACTTATTACCGATCACTTCTGTTACTAGCGAGACTAGGTATTGCTGAATGCGACAAGCCAGACTTATATAGGTTTCATTTTTAGTTTCTGCTTCTACTTCTAATTCTAATTAGAAGTTAATTCTGATTTTTTAAAAGTTGTTAACTAGTCTTTGTTAAACTAATTTTGGTTCTTCAAAATGTGTTAATGAGTGTTTAGCGAATAATCTGATAAGCTAGATTTTGATAAGAAAATATTAATTAATATATTTATTTATATATACATAAATAAATATATATTTAAAATATAAATCTTATGTTCTATATTTAATTATTTATATATATATATATATATACACACACATATAAATATACTAACATATTATATAGTTAATTATTTATAAATATATATTAATATATAATTATTTATTGATATATATTATGTTTATTTATGTATATATATGTATATTTGTGTGTATATATATATATATTTAAAATATTAATCTTATATTATATATTTAATTATTTTTTTTAAACATATATTAATATGTAATTATTTATTAATATATATATATATATTATATAAACAATATATATATATATATATATATATTTATATTAACATATATAAAAATATAATATAAATATTATTTCATTAATATAAATATATATGTATATATTGTATAATATGTAGCATATATAAATAATATAATTTTATTTTATTAAGTTCATAAGTTGATAAGTTAATTTGAGAAGCACTTAAATAGGTGATTCTAGCTCCCAACTTTTTTATGCATTAAGGTACTTGTATCTAAACCTGACAAAATATGGCTATGGATTAATTTTAGTTTGCAAAATTTAATTATGATTCTATTTAAGAACTAAAACCACATTACATATTTTTAATATGAGTTGTGTAAGTTGCAACCATATAGTTATGAACCGAATATAAGTCAATTCATATTTCAAATTTCAAGTTTACCATTATTATGGTCTAATTAAATAAATTATTTATGATATTTAATTTTTATATTCCTTCATCTTCTATCTCTAATGTTTTATACATTCTTCCTCTCTCTAAAAATTTTTATACACTTTAAAATTTTTAAATTTTCTCTCTAAAATTTTTGTACAGTTACTTTCTCTAAAAATTCTTCTACACTCACCGTTAAATCCGCATACCAATTTTCTGTTAACGAGCCATTAGTCCGAAACCAAACTTCTTGAAATAGTAATACTCCGTGTTTCAATATTAAAATTAATACTATTTTTAAATATTAATTTAGAATATATATTTTAAAATTTTATTAATATAATTATAAATATTAAAATCTATCTTAAAAATATAATTATGACAGATATTGTATTTATAATAGACTTTTTTAATGGAACAAAAGAGTTTTCAAGTTCATACAAGATAGAATTGTGAAAATAAAAAATAAAAAACTTTGTAAAAATATTAATCACTTTGATATACAAAAAGAATCTCATTTAAATTTTTAAAGTCAAATTTGAAAATAAAAAATTTAACTTTTATGTAACTAAATTAAGTATTAAATTTTTTTTATTAGTGACACGTTCAAAATAATTTTTATATTAATTAAAATGAAAAAAAAATTATTGATATTTTTATTACAATTTTTCAATTAATTATTTTCAAAGTTCTTTATTAATTTTTGCAGCACAAAAAGAAAAAGGAAGAAGCCAGTTTTTCCGGAGAATATGGAAGAAAAGAAAATTAAAGGAAACCAGTTTTTACGAAGAATAAGGAAGAATTTTTTTTCGCCGATCTAAACTTTGTTCGAGTTCTATAAACTATAGACACACAGCAAAATCTAAGGCATGGGACAAAATTGATTTGAAGTCCAAATGGATCAAAACTAAATATTTTGGTATGTGTTGACTGATATTGGTTGAAATTAGTTAAATATAGATCTAAAACTAAACCAACCCATAACATAAAAATTATTTAACCAGATAATTCTCGACTTAAATCGTCTAGCTTTTAGTAACTTTTGGATCCAAAAACTAAAACAATACCACTCATGTAACTTTTCAAAAACTAAAAGCCACAAATTGTCGAGAAGAAGCCGAAACAAACGGGACTATAATAGGCTAATAATAGCTCACTCGGAGCTGAATGACACTGCAAAACCGACAAAGATGAAGACTAGTGCAGCAATCATGTACTGCCAAGCACATTATCCAACTGTCAAAATTTCAGTTACGAGCAAAATCATCCAGGCAAAAGAAACGTTTAAAACACATGAAGAAGCAAACCCACTACTACCAGAACAATAAAATGAATGAATTTGATCCGACATATATACCTAATAGTCTAATATAATTACCTGCAATCCTTCATATATGGATAAAAGTAACAGCTCGGAAATATTTACATGAAGTGTTTGGTGCCTTCAGTTGTCACCATTTGTAGACAGTTTGTTCTAGTCAAAGTATTTCAAAAGAAAGATAAGACAGAAAAGGCACTAATAGGAGCCAATGGAAACTTTCTATGCTGCTTTTGCAAATCCAACTCTTGCATTGCCATGATCGAATACAGTGTGATAGTAGCCCATAAAGACGTCTCCCAAGATCCTGCATCACAAGATTAGATCGACACTTGGGTTACAAAGATATTGTACGCAAAGAGGGAAACCACCATAAAAATGGAAAGTAAAAATCACCGAAATAAATCAAGAGGAAAAGGCATATACCAAAGAGGTCCACGAGGAGGCGGAACATCCAAAGCAGTGAAGCCGCTAATGCATTGAGCAGCCACTCCCTCACCCACTTTGAGTATGTACTATTTACACAACCAAAAAAAAAAAAAAAAACTTAATCAGTAACCATGATATATCAGTTTATACCTTTTCTAAAAGTAAAATGCCAACGACAAGTCGACAACGCCCCCAAAAACTTTCATTACAATTAGTCCAAAGATATCTCTGGCTCAAAATACTCATAGTCGATGGTCAACAAATTTCAAAACATAGATGTGGTGGAATACAAAGAAGAGCAAAATGGGCCTTGCTAGACTTATTTCCGATTTTCGATTATTCGGATTATTTAAATAATCTGCTAACTTTAAATAGCTGTTTGTATATCTGAAAGAAGACAAACGACACAGAAAAACTGTTTGAGTAAACTTAGTTGGAGACACTTTTGCCTTAAAAGCCTGAATCACACAATCTTGATTCTAAAAATCTGAAAAAGTAACTTCACTTGATTTTCCGATTTGCCATAATCTTATCATTTCAACTTATAATTTGATCTAAACATCTGAAGTTTGCTTTTTAATTCTGAAAAGCAATAATTAGCTTCTAAAGAGCCAATTCAAACAGGCTCAAATATTGTACTCGGCTCATTGTGCCAGTCATAAGACATAATTCCATGTCCTCTCTCATAGCATACGAAATAAATATGTCGATATTCTAGAAGGATTCTAGGATATTATTCTATTGCATGATTTTGGTGATTGCATGATTAGGAGGATTGCATGATTAGAGGGATTGCATAAGTAAGGGATGATTTACTTTCCAAATGTACTGCAACTCTAAGCCAATATAAAGGATCTCTACTGTACATTGCATAATATAATAGAAAACATATTCCCTTCTTCACAATATATATATATAGAGAGAGAGTAAAAAATATCTTAGAAAGATAAGTTATCTCAAGTCAATTACAATACCACGTGATTTGATCGTCAACTTAATAATCTAACGGTACGGATGTAATGAGCATGCAAGAATGAGATTATGTAAAATTTCATTTAATTTGAGGTTATGCATCAACAACTTTATAACAATAGAAGTTAATAAAATCAGAGCTGTCGGAATATATATATATATATAGGATTAGCGAAGCAAGGAAAAAACTATAAGCATATATATATGGCTGTCATGTCTGTCATTTCTGCTTTTCATTTCCCTATTCCTTTTTATACGAAAGCATTCGACAGGCGATCCCTCAAATAATCTAACTGCTTGCACTATAAAACCATTCAGAAAATGCTTATTAGCTACAGAAGCATCTTAATTCTTAGACTACGTTTATTTGCAATAATGATACATTATATTGGACTATTTATTAGTGGTTGCTGCACACGTGTTGCGTGAATAAATTATGTGGGTAAAATAGGAATTTTATAAAATTTAGAGTAAATAGAAAGATATAAAAAAATAGTATTAAAAAGGACAAAATAGTAATATATCTAAAGTTATAGGGACAAAAGAGTAAAAAGAACGAAAAAAAGAAGAGAAAAGAAAAAGTGTGACACAAAATCACCAAACTTGTTGAGGAAGCCTCATGGAGACTTTATAATATAGATATATCTACTTTAGTATCATTAAACACACTATTTTATCCTAAGATTAATTAGTCCACGAATTGACAATATTTTTACTCAGGTTGATATCCCAATACCATCCTATCTGAAGAGCATATGCTCAATAACTACACAATATGAAAGAATTGGATACCTCTTTAAAAGCCTAATGCTGCATTAAACTATTCTACAAGGTAATACACCGACAATGAGCATGATTAAACCTTCCATGAGAGCAAAGATAAGACGGATTACTTAGCCAGTCAAGTTGTGTAGCACAGAACCATCCCTGTGTAATATTAAGATTTAAAACTTGCAGCAAAAGGACAAATGAATCTTTTATAAAGTTAATTGGGAAGCATAACACAATAAAGAGGTTAGATTCGAGTGGAGAAACGATTTCGACCCTGGCTTAACATAACATGAAGTCCTTATATAATAGTGCCTACGAGTAAGAATTTTCTATGGAAATGTGTGGAATATAATTTATCTCAGAATCTGTAATCTAAGAGGAAGAGAATTCTTGATGCAATGACAACAATGATGATGACAGAATCTATAAATTCCTCACCTATCAAAGCTTCATAAATACTGGTCCTAAGGGACAAATTATGGGCTATTTTGATGGACTCAGATCCTTTCATGTAGACAAGAATCACAATTGAAATTAGATTGAAATCATACCTGCTCAGCAGGAAGGGTGAAAACTTTGTCGCCAATAGTAAATGAGACACTAGGCATCGATGAAATTTTTGCACAGTCGACACCTGATTCTCCCATCGGGCTAGGCAGTCGATCACAAAGCTGCAATATATCACAGCTCAGTCAACGTGAACCATGAAGAACTACTTTTAACTAATGAAGAATATTCACCTCGTTTGCCGTTGTTCCTCTTTCGTTTTATGGTTAAAAATAGAATTAAATTTATAACGCATACACTAATTCCAATTAGTAGTATAATAAAAGGAATGTAAAAAAAGAGGGGGGAATAAATATATGGCATACCGCATTAACATAGTCTAGAATACGATCTTGTGTCTGGTTTTGCCTAAGCTGATTTTGCATCCACACCACTGTCATTTCACAAGCAGAGCACATAGCATCACGAAGCCCAGATGATTTGCCACTATTCTCACCAACTACACTCTCGATGCCCATACTGCATAGAAGAAATTTAAAGCCCCAGTTGGTTAATTTAAGTACAAATTTGTACTAGTTATGCCTTCCTACTTAAGGCACCCACAACCAGGTTGGTCCCATCCAAGCTTATACTAAGGGAACCTTCCAACTGAATATTATTATTATAATGATTACAAGAATTTTGATAAAGCATTTTGAGAAAGCAACTACACAACCAAAAATAATGTGAACTCTAATGAGCCTGACCTAACACCACGAGTTCCATCAAAGGTGCACAATCCAATTTGGGAGCATATCTTCTTTGGTTGTGCCTGTTTTAATTGAGCTCAACAGGAGAAGTCAATTTTCAGTGTTAAGTGTATAGAAATGCAGTATAACTTATCTGGCTTAGAGTTCAAAATTGTAACGCGCTTATCATGTAATAACCTCAAATCAAAATCAGAACATAATGTAACAATTAGTTATTACCTCTGCCAAAAGCAAATCCATAATTGTTTGCCCATATTGTTCAACCACGGCCTTGCATTCCTGGCTAACAACACCAGCTGCCCCAATGGCATGATTTATCATCGCGATCACGGTCTACAAATTTTGGCAAAAGAAATATGGGGAGAGAAAAGAGGCAAAAAAATCAAAAAGTTAAGAGGAGCAACAGATGTAAAATTTGACAAAATGTGATGCAGTAACCCACCGCTGGACCTGCTAACAAAGAAGTTCCAGAATCTGCAATTGCAGAGCAACCTTTATCACAATAACCTGCATGAAAACACATGCTGATATCAGAAGCAAATGTAATTTAGCTTTCTTCTTTCTTCACTTTTATTTAATTATTTTATTTTATTCTTTTTTTTGGGGGGGGGGGGTTGGGGGGGTGGTTCTGCACATTGCTAGTTTAGCCTTAAACACTTCTTTCGTGCTGAATAGAACTGGACAATGATAGAGAGCATACCAGTTTCTTTCCCATCAATGAGAACGTCACCCATATTGAACTACCAATAACATGAGTAAAGAGTTAGGAAAAGTTGAATATATAACAAACGTATATCAGCAATTTGACCTCGAAGGTCATGATAAACCAACCTGCCAATAGCCTTTTTGTGTTACAGGAACATAAGTGTGTTCACCCTTGTAATGATCTGGATCTACACCACCAAACACAATTTCACCACCTTCTTCTTCCTGTGTGTTTCGGTTAAGCCAAAATGAAAAGACAGGCTCCTTAACAAGACCTTGATTCACCATGTTGTACCTGTATAACATAAACAGATATTAAATTTTTTATCTTTAACAAAGGCTATGAGGATGCTCAAGAAATAGACTACTTGCTAGAACCAAGAAAAAAATTCATTTAACTTTTAGTCAAGCAAGCACATTATTCTTGCTAAAAGAAAAATTATTAGAGACACACTTACCAAACAGGGACTGCATGTCCTACAGAGATCTCTTGGAATCCAAGCCCAAGTATACCATCAAACTTTGCTGCCAAGAATGTGATACCAGGCTCCCTGGTTGCCTCAATAAAATCCTGACAAGGTCAATATCATGAGTTAACAAAATACTAGATTCAATTTCGAAAGGGTAATGTTACCGAAGTTACCTGATTTTTGACAACTAGATCACCAACTTTGACATTGTCCTGACTGAAGAATCCAGATATAGCTCCAGTACCATAGTGAATAGCAGCAGACGTCCCTGCATGATGGATGATATTGGGCATTCCTCAGAACAAGCAATGGAAACAGTTACATAATTGGTATAAATGTATCGGACTAAGCCCGTGAGATTGTAGAAATTTGAATCCACATGGTAAAAAATCACAAATACTGTACTTGTAGCTACACTACTGCTGCTTCATTGGTTCATCACTTCATCTCCACCCACAACCTTGAACTCTTTTTATACATAAAGGTAGCGTCAAAAAAATTCCATTACTTGCTTTTCTACAATCATAGACATTTTTAATCTGTAGACTTGTCTACAGAATGTTTGCAAAAAAGCCGGTAATACTTTTATTAAGAAACACATATCACAGAGAACAGAAATAACAGGAAACTAACACATGCACACATTGAAATCCAAAGTGAAAAAACAGACTGAATACTAACATGAATAAACAGACATGTGGACACATCAAAAAAAACTTGTGCATCTCTATCTACAAATGATCTACAATATAATTTTTTTTACATGAATATTATAAAGTAATGCATAACTACATGCATGCACGTACATGCTCACTTATCCCAAGTTCATTACTGAGATTTCTCTTGTCTGGCTTTTGTTTCATGAATTTGGTCTAAATTCTTAACAATTATTAGTTTAGAAATTTGCTTTCTGGTCCCTCCCATGCCCAATCCCTCTCAAGTGTAAGACTGTAGATTCAAGTCTAAGACTGAGAGTGTATACCAAACTGAACCTGAACCTGAACCTGAACTTTATATCCAGTCTACCCCTCCCCCACCACCATGTATTAGGAACTCAGAATGTAATGGTGTTTCCTATTTCCTAAACAACAGAAGTCGTCATTTGTCAATCATGGGAGCAAAGTACCCAACAACAGCAAAGGCGCAGACCACTTGCCCAAAATACTGAATATCCTTTTCAATTTAAGCACAACAGGTGAAAGTGACTTGAGCCTCAGTGAATTTCATTCACATAATTACTACTTTTTTTTGTAGTAAGTATACGTATTTACTTGTTAAGGTTCAGCTAAAACTAAATCGGGAAAAGAAATTTGATTACTTGTAGAATTACACAACTAGTCATTAAATGACAGCGACATTGATAGTGACCTAGACTGCTCATTGATAATTATACTAGACCAGGAATTCAAAAGCATGTGAGCCCTATTCGCCATAGTTAATAGCAACAGACTCAAAATCATTACAAAACTGGCCACAGATAACAAAAGGCACCATGATTACTTAAGAACAGAATTAACCAGTTCCATTTATATGTTAAAGGACATAGACAAACCATTTTTCTTGTAGGTGCTTGATTGGCTTGCCTTATACTTTGCATGGAAAAAACACGCGACCTGCGCCAAAATGCAGTTTTATTATTTATCATACTTATTATAGACAGAAATGTTTTATAGACAGGAATGTTTCACCTGGTTTCTTTTATATAGAAACAAGTATACAAAAGCTCACCGAGAAGTGACACTTCGCTGATGGCACCCAGAGATTAGAACTGCCAGTGTCAAAAATCACAGTGAACTTCTGAGTGGCAGTACCAATACCAATTTCACCAAAGTACTGAGCATCCATGTAGTTTTTTAATGCTACAATATCAGTATCTTCAGAGTCTCCAAGTTTACCACCGAGATAATACTTTCTAATAGAGGCCTTAGAATCAAGCCGCCATGCAAGACGGTTGTTTTGATCGTATTTCATTTTCTTTAGTCCAATTCTAACCAACCCATCATTTGATGCAGAAAAGACCAGCGGAAGCAAGAGGGACGAAAACAAGATAGCAACTGCAATGGTTTTCAATTTGGTTCCCATGTTTACCTATAACCACATATCAAAAAATCAGAATTTTTTTTTATGAAAGGTAGTGAAACAGTCAATTAAATCACATTTTCCATGAATTCAAGTATTACCTGTGCTGATAGCAAATTAATATTGTGATCATCCATCACAAATAAGGTTGTCTACGTATTATACTTCCTTAACAACCTCCAATCCATTAAACAGATTTCAACTCCTTAAATTAAATAAACTAGAATACAGTTTTAAGGAATTTATCTTTATGGTTCAAAAAAGTTCTATTTGTGGTGATTTCATCTCTGAAATAGGTGTAGTAGTAGACACACAATTTTCTATTCGTATATCAAACTGAAGGAAATTAAACTCTGCAAGCTTCACAGTACACCTTAAAATAAACTAATCATACACCTTAAAATAAACAAATCCACCATAGATGTTTCACATATCAAAAAAGGACAACATTCAATCATTACAATTTAAACTCAGCTTTCTTCTTTCCCAAAATTTCTCACCTTTTCACATGATTTTGCTAGAGAAAATTTAAAATAAGATTGTAAGTTCCACGTAAGGAAGAAATTTAAGTCTCCAAATTTCTTAGCTTCGTTTCTTATTATTTTTTTTCCCCATCAACAAAACAAATAGCTAACAAATAGAAGATAACTAAAATCACAATAATATGAAGAATATAACTAAAATTACAACAAGATGAATTCTGTTACATTAACATAAATTGGTAAATTAAAACGAGAAACTCGAACAAGAGCATAAACACAATTAACTGCCAATAAAAAATTATAAATAAAATTGTAAAAATAAAAACTAAAAAAGTAACCGCAACATGAAACTAAAACTTACGAGTTGTTTTAGTTGATCACATAAAAACTCAGGAAATACAACAAAAAAGCTATAAGATGATCATTGCGAAAAATAGTCTCCAATCTCAGCTAATTACTTACTGAAACCTAAAATTAATTAAGAATATCAGATTTCTGTATAAAAACACAACATTAAGGGAAGAAACCTAAAATTATTTAAGAGTATCAGATTCTATATAAAACCACAACAGTAATCACTTATTCCCCCTGTAAATCTAAGAAGATAATCAACATTACTCACCTGAAGGATGATCGATTCGCCTAACAAGCAGAGAGGAAAGTTGAATGAACGAACGCAGAAACACAAAAAGCGAAGGAATAATATAAATGGAGTTATAGAGAGAGAGAGAGAGAGAGAGAGAAAGTAAGTACAGATAAACCACCGTTAAGACCCAATGGACCCCACCTTAGTCAGCAACTAGTCTAACGTGATTCTCGAAGCCCAACTTTTAATCCTCACCGTTGGATCATTTAAAATGTCTGTCACTATGTCCTCAGCCGTTGATTTTTTTAGAAGGAGTTGTCGCTCTCACGAAATGCTCGTTTCTGGGATTTTATTTTTGACGAAGCAAAGCATATTAGAAAGGTGATTAGGTGCTTCGCGACTTTAAGTGATGGAAGTTTATCTTTAGTTATCAGCCGTTAGATATGTGATCAACGGTTGTGATCGTTTTATGGTTTGTAGGTCGGTGATGAGATGGGGTTAAGGTTGACGGAAAACGACCCGGGAAGATAGTGACGGCGTTATAACTGAATAGTGACAGAGAGGGTTAGTGCTGACGTGGCAGGAAAGCATGCACGCCGCTTACCTAAGTTACCTTAACACGCGACACCTATTGCCCACCTTCAGGAGGTTTTTGTGCCTTTGACGTGTGAAGTGTGAACTTCTATATTGCACATTTGTCCCCCTACTTTTATAGTTTTTGTATTTTGCCTTTTCTTCGAATAAAGTTTTTCAATTATGCCCACGCATGTAAGATTGCAACTATTTTTTTCATTGAATGATCGTACAAAACCTTGTTAGAAAGAAATTGTGTAGGGGTGTACGAGTGGTTAACAACTTTTTAAAAGTAAAAAAAAAGACATTGGTCTCTCTTTTTAGTTTGTGTTGTACATTCTTTCATTTATATGCACGGGTTCTATTTATAAAAAGCAGTACTGGATTTATATATATTATTTATTTGTATGTGTGTGCGTGCCGGTATATATTTTGATTCAATTATTCGAAAACTAATTTCATTTATGTACTCTACTATGAAATTGTACAATCTTCACCCACATACTCGAGCAAAAATAATCTAACACAGAGTGAGATATAGAGTGAGAATGACAGTCCAACTTAACACCCACACCTTCTTTATCATCTTTTATGCTAAAGATGGATTGAATTTGTGTTTTGTTATCTCAGTTTAATGCTATATACATAAATGTAATACATAAGGGATATTGTCGTATCTTAAATATTTGAGTGAAACTGTTGGAAATATATGAAAGAGAATAAATTATAGAGAACTGAGAATAAGTGTTTAAATTTTAAAATTTTTGATTCAACTCATTTCATTAAAATGACTCACATACAAGATTATTTATAGGGCTCCTAGGACACTTCTAGAGCCAATTTAATAATTACTACATGACCAAATACATGTACATGAATCTAACCATACATGTTCCAAGACACTTATAAATACATTCATGTACATACATGTATCATGTACTTAGACATTACCCATTCATGTATTAATATTAATTAAGATAATTCTCGAACAATCTAGAAGATATTTATAAATTTGATTTAATTTGCTAGCAGAAACAATGAAGCTGAAATCTCATGTAACTATGATTCTGTAAATGTGATATTGTCATGTCTTTTGGCTCTTTTTATTTGTATATTTTGCATATGTTTCATGTACTGCTCTTAAAGCTCAAAATAGGGATGGATTCTATGTCCAATACCAAGTTGGTAAAGTAGTTGAGTTTTGCTAATTTGAGAAGAAGCTAATTATATTTTGGATGAATATAAAAGAAAACAAAAAAATTTAATTGTGGTAAAAAATGAATTTTAATGAGAAACTTGAGAAAATTGTGGTATTTTAGACTAATTATTAAAAGAGTACTTTTTTTATGAAATAAAAAAATTTGATAAATGAGACTTTTTTGGCGGAACGAACGAAGTATTATGTTTGGTAACTTCACAGCTAAATTTGAATTGAAACTCATTATTCGATTTTGGGAGGTGCCATTATATCTGCTTTAATTGGAATTTATTATGCGACTCCATTAGTTCATAATTCTTCTTTTTCCCCAAGTTGTTTGATTAATTATTTAAGAAAAATGAATTTTACACAACTCTTTGGCAAAGATTGGCCTTGGCTTTTATTAGTAATTACAGATAAAGGGATTCTAAGATTATCTTTGGCTTAAATGAGCTGTTTCTGAATTTTGTTGGGTTGCTAGAGCCGTTATTAAACAATCTGTGCTCGTGCTATTCTGTACTATTTCAAATTTGATAAGGTAAGTAATACTAATATGAAGAGTTAATATAAGCCTATATATATGTTATAAATTTTTGACCTTTTTTGTTCAGTTACAAGAAAAAATTCCATGGACCTTTGTTTAGTCTAATTGTATCGTGTCAATTGAGATTTTCGACGTCAGTGTTATATACTTTATCATTGCAATACCAATTCCCCTTGCCACCTTCATGCATGGCATTTGGATGTTAGCTGAATTTAACAATTACAAGAACTCAAAATTAATTAATATACATCTGTTTTAAAATACAGGATTAATTTTGACCTTTTAAAGTTAATGTAAAATATGTTTAAACTCAAAATTGATATGAAATTAGTTATTTTTAGACGATAGAATTATGAAAATTATAAATTTTCTACAGATTACTATTAATTACATGTTTTATTATTTTAAAAATTAAATGAATCACAATCAAAATTAATATTATATTTATACCTTAAGAAAGCTAGTTTAGTATAATTGTGTATAATTTATTTTTCGATCAAGACAGTTGAACTCTTATAAGCAAGCAAGGTTTTTATGCAATTATAAAGCATGCGATGTCTCAAGACTTTCGAAGATTGTACCCCTTTAATTTTCAAGATCTGATGATGAGATTTATATATAAATAATGGACAAAGTAGTCACATTGAGGGGGATAATGATGGAAGAGGTGCTATCGCATATTTTTGATCACTACAGATGATATGCAAGGGTAATTGTAATTATTGGGGTCAAATTTTTAGTTTGAATTAAATTTTAACATACCAAAATTAAAGTTATTGTACCGATCATCTTTTCTTAAGTTATTTTAGCACATCAAAAATTCATTCAAAAAATTATAACTGAAAATAATATTAGTAGTAGCTCGAGTCTTTACATATATACCAAACTATTTTATATTTTTTGATGTGGGATTGGATGTTACAAACTCCTCCACTTAAATATTTAATATCCCCGTCAGGTTGAACATATAGTTACACAAAATTCCAAAACTTTATCTCTTTAGTCATTGTGAGATAATGCCGAGTTTTCGATGGTCGACAATTTTCGATAGTCGACTTTGATACCATATGTAATAATTTAGGTCAAATTCTGAGTTTGAATCAAATCATAGCATATCAATGACCAATCTACTAAATAATATCTATAAAATCTTAACTTACAACAACTTTACCAAAAAAGTTCTAACTGAATATACTATTGGTTGTAATGTAACTTACTTGGGGCCTTATATACATACCAAATTATTTTTTTACATGTTCCGATGTAAAATTGGAGTGTTATAAATTTCTCATTTAAATACGTGGCGTCCTCGTCAAGCTAAACATATAACCGAAAAACTTCACACATCTAACTATTGTGGGATAATACTAGTTGCCTTCGTGTCTCCCACATTCGGTCCTCTGTCCATTGTGAGATAATATCCATCACTTTTGTGTCCCTACCTCCGGTCCTTTGTAATATCAACTGGGATAATATCAACCACGTTCGTATCCCCACTTTCAATACTCCGATTACATGACCTAATTTGAGCTTTCGAGAGTCTATTATGATCACAAGCTTACGACCCGTGCAAGGCATGAGTTAGTTTCTAAAATAGTTTTAAAAATACTTTGTTTGTACTATGTTCTATTAAATCTTTATTAAATGTCAAAATTTTAGAGGAATTTTTGTTAATCCTGTAAGTTATATATCAACTATATTTCTCAAAAATTGAAGAAATTAAACTCGTGAGTATTAAAAAAATGAAGAATTTATATTGATTATTTTTGTAGAATTTCATCTTACACATACAAAGTGGTGGTGTTAAGCTACATCGCAATAGCAAATAAATTTTACGAAAAAAAAAGAACTAAGGAAAGTGAAAGAGTACTTATATCTTTTATCCATTGTACACACACACACACACACACACACACACACACACACACACATATATATATATATATATATATATATATATATATAACATGTGCGTGTGAGTAGTTTGATAAGTAAAATTAATTATATGTATTTTTTGTAGTGAATATGTATAAGTAGTATAAAGAAAAATATGCACTTATATGAATTTAAAAATGTGAATAATTAAATATTTTTTTATTCAATTTATACTATTAAAGTTGTGAAGTTACATATTAATGAAGTTGAAAGTTGTTAGAATTAATTTTAAGCTTTGCTACCTAATAAGAAAGGGAAAAAGAAGAGAAATAATTAATATGGTAATGAGAGAAAGTGAATTGAATGAAAAATAAAAGTTCAATAAACAATTTATTAATGCAAGTTCAATGAATAATAATTTATTAACTTAGTTTGAATTAACTCATTTGAGTTAACTCAACTAACCAAATTAATCTAATTCAATTGAGTAATGGATAATTTCTTAACTTATTATATACTAGTATTGATATATAACAACTCTGGTCATATTTCGAGTTTAAATTAAATAATAACATACCAAGACATAATTCATTAGATCAATAATATCTTCTTAAATTATCAAAGACAATTTAAAAGATCGTTACTAAAAGTATTATTAGTAATAGTCAATGGCGAAACTACATAGTGGCGGGTTGGGCCATGGCCCCATCCCAATTTTTTCCCAACTATATATATATATATATATTAAGATGTAAACTTTTTAATTTCATTTCTTTATTTATATAATTTATTTGAATAAAATTTGGCATATACAATAAATTACAAATGATGATATTAATTACCAAAGCAACAAAAATAGACACATGATAAACATCATTTTTTAGACAAATATATCCTTAACTTTTGAAGTTGTAGTAAGTCATACTCCCTCCATTCGGTAATATGATCATTGCTAATTTTTTAAAGTCAATTTAAAAGATTTTTAAATTCAAAATTTACATAAATTTTTGTAATTTTAATCAATACATTGATGAATATTGTAAACTATCTAAAAAGTATTACTTATTATAAGTTTTATTTTCTCATAATTTTTAATGAGTGATCTTAATTTTGAGTTTGAAAATGTCTCAAATTAACTTTCAAAAATCAATAATGATCAAATAATTTGGCAAAATTAAAAAATTGCTCAAAATTAAATTTTTTTATTAGTTTTTTGTGATTTTTATTTTGAGTACTATTTTTAATATTGAGACAAAATTGCTCAAAATAATAAAATAGGCCCAAGACCATTTGACATAATTTTGTGCAAAATATTCATAAAAATTTTATATACCCTCTATTCCAAAAGTAGAGTAAATTTTGACATTTTAAAATTAGTTTACGAAATCTTTAAATTTAAATTGAATCGATTTTAGTACTAAAAACTATTACTAATCATCATAAATTAGCTAAAACTATTACTAATTATCATAAATTAACTAAAACTATTACTAATTATCATATTTGTTTCTTTGCAATATTTATATAAATTCATGTCAATTTTGAATTTTATATTTCATAAAATTATATTATATTCTTCATTTTGAAACAAATAATATTGGTAAAAGAAATTACTTGGAATACTACTGTGAGTATAGACCGATAAATTTGATAGATAGATTCGCATGTACTAAAAAAAATAGTGCATATAATTTAATTTTTTTTGTGCACTTTAAAATTATATTAATTGTGATAATTTGTTTATAAATCTTTGGCCTCTCTCGATACAAAATCCTGGTGCCGTCACTGATAATAATGTAAAACTATATATATATACAGAATCGATCTCCAACGGACCCAAAAAACGGGTCCAAAAAACGGACCGGCTATATCCGTCGCCATAGCCTAAACCGTCGTTAGGCTATGGCGAAGGTTTTGTCCGTCACTATAGCCGGTCCGTTTTTTGGGTCCGTTGGAGAACCGGACTCATATATATATATATATATATATATATATATATATATATAAATTATATCACATGTTTTGATGTAACCTGAAAGTGTTACAGTACAACAAAAAGGAGCAATTTTCAGTCGTAGCTTGTTTGTTAAGTATTAATGTCCAGTCTAAATAAGAGTACATATGATATTCTTTCATTTCGTGGACTTCCATTTTTATCTATCAATTCTTTTCTTCTGCAAATTCTCTTTCCCCTGTTTTCTCTGTTATTGAATTAAGCTCAACCGCTCAATTCATAATAATTGCGCACGTTCATAAGATGATCGATGATGATATTGACAGCAGTAAAGTATTTGTTCTTATTTAATTCTCATCATTTCGGTAGTAGAATTCGGGTCCATCTTTTTCGTATCATATTTTCAAGTTTCTTTTCACTACTTATTATGCCCCCTTAATATTTTTCATTCATGCTCACCCGCGAAGCAACATACACCGTTGTGGGGGTAAATTGATCCCACTGAAAAAAATAATTGCTTTATAATATAAGATAAATTTTATAAATTTTAGATATTATATGTAAATTGATCCTACTAAAATTTTATAAATTTTCTATTATACGGGGTCAAATTAAAAATTTATAACTTTGTCGATCAAATTTTAACCACATATGATTCATATCCTCTCAATATATGTATATCTCTCTATAATATTTTATATATGTGCATGTGTGTGTGACCCGAAAGTACAAAAGTATTAAAAAAAATTGGCTCGGGGGCACTGCCCCCAAACCCCCGCCAAATTATTTATAACTTAGTAATAATTTTGACCCCACTGAACTCCATTCCTGGCTTCACCACTGTTCATGCTTTAGTTTCTCACCAGAAGAAGAAGCTCAGTATGATTTTAAGCAAAGTTTTGAAACGTGAAAACAGAAGAGTGAAAAGTTAGGGTTAGTTTGATAACTGTTTTTGTTTTTATTTATTTTTCACTAGTGAAAACAAAAATCAGACAACGATGTTTGATAATTATATTTAAGTGTTAATTTTATTTTATATTATGAAGAGGTAGAGTTTGAACTTTTGTTGCTGCCAAGATTCAATGTATGTACCTCATTAGAGTTGAAATGATTTTTTGTGTTGCCAAAATTAAAGAAACAACTTTGTTGTGTTTTCACTTCTTCTTTTTTTTTGGCTAAATTAATTTTGCTTCCACCTTTTTCAAAACAGAAACAATTACCAACCAATATTTTTTGCTTCTAATTTCAAAAAAAAAATATAAGTAAAAAAAAAATTAAAAACAAAAACAGTTACCAAACCGACACTCAATGTACTCACATATATAAGCAACCTATAGCCAGTCCAATGACAAAAAGCAAATCAAGGCCTAAACAAATTCCTCGTATTTTAGGTATGACCTACTGCCATTTCCAAAGCCGCCCACTATTAACGGTCACCAATGAGTACTTCTACAAGAACTGGAATAAAGATGATATAATGAGTTCAAGGATGTTGGGCTATTTGTAGCAATTCAGGTTATCTACTATTGTAAAGTTTTGGGTGTCATGTGTGTTTCTGGGCTTTTTCTATATTGTTTCAGGCTTTCAGCAGATTGATGTACTACACTACTACTAGTCAGGGTTATAATTAGTTGTGGTCAGTGTATTTTTAAAGATAAGATAACTTCAATCTATGATACAAACTTTTGCCATAATACACCTAATTTTGCCTTTTTCTAGTCCGTTTAGGAATATAATGGTTTCTCAAGGGAATATGTGTGTTTAACATAAATATTTTTGTGTCATGGACCTAATATAACGTAATTTTAATTGATAAAATAGCGAAATGTTAAAACAACTATTAATAATAATAGTGAAATGCCAAAATTATCATTAATAAAATCTCTTAAAATTATAGGACACATAATTAATTACATAGAAACTTGTGGGTGTATAGGTCACACTCCCTATACGCATATGTGTATGTATGTATAAGAGAGTGATTCATAATTAAAATTAAAGTCCTGTTATATATTACGAAAGTTTCTAGTCGAATTATGATTGCGACCTATGTGTATAGGTAGGAATTAAAAAGAGTTTTACCCTAATTATTCTATCTTATCATATACATTTTCACGTTGGTCGCAATTCAATTTCGTTAGATATTTGTCATCATGTATATTATTTCCTTAAAATTAACTACTAACTTCTAAATAGTTAACTCATCTTACACCATCTATTCACAAATCCAACGGACACAATTAAAAAAAATTGTATGCAACATCTTTATCATATGTTTCTTGTTGGGATGTAATTATTTGGGTCTAGCCAAAGTGTAATCCAATTTATTTAACGGTCCGGATCTGGTGTTGGCCCATATACATTTATTTTGACAGTTTACTCAAATAGTGGGAGAGTCTTTATTAAAGTAAGATTGTGTTTCCTTATTTGGGGAGATAAGAAGATCTAATTTAGAAAGTAATCTATCAGTCATTAATTGGAGTTATAAGATGATTCTAAAAAGAACTCCTACTCTTAATTGGATTCGGGTGGACATGACATCTATAAATAAAGCAATAAGCAAAGGTTTAAAGAGAACACAATAACATACAACAAGAAAAAGAGAGTGTGAGGAGAAGGAAGAGAGAAATAATTAACAATTTGTACTCTTCATATTATTTTTATAGTGGATTTCTTATCTCTCTCCGTGATTTTTTCTCAATTGGATTTTCAAGTAAAATTCTTGTGTTATTATTTTATTTGCATGTGTCATTATTTTATTCCACATACACACTAAAACAATTGCAGATCCTCCATTGTAAACGTCTTCTTGGCTCGTTGTTTGGTGATTTGACGAACGGTCAGATTTTGGCGTTAACATCTCTCAAAATAAACTTGAAAGTCTCCCTTCCAACCATAATGGTGCGGACCCTCGATATTTGGTTTTTAAAACGCGTTCATTGGATCTTCTAATTAACGGTATATATATGTGTTTACTACAAAACGTTTCATAGCAAATTTTAATGATAGATCACTTGATCGCTGTATATTTATATTTGTATTTATATTTAAGGTGAAGATGTTAATTTTTTTTGATAAAAGAAACTATATTATAAAACAAGATTCAATCCAAAAGACTTGGATTGAGGCAATACAATGTCCCAAAAGCACCATGAAAGACTTAGCAAAGGCTAACCCAGAATTCATAACACAAATTAATAAATCTGTAATGTCCATTTAATAATTGCTTGCTTGCTAGGGGCCTAGGGCCAGGACTGCCAGCAAAGCTTCTAGAACTATTCTACAAAAGAGTTACATTTTCCTATTCAATTAATTGAAGTTCCACCCACCGTATATAGTAAAAAAGAAAAAAGAAAAAAAAGAGTGGCTTCATGCATGCAGCCGCATGCATAATTAAGCTGCGGTTACTTTATATAAAAGGTTAGGTATTGAAAGCTTAGGTTTGGACAATAACATCTCCCGTCGGCCTTCCCCATTAGACTAGCTGACTAGCTCCTTAATTTTAGGGTTTGAAAACAATTAACTACTCCGATGATGTTGATTATACAAGGAAAATAATTATTAAAGTACTTTTAAGAATTTAACACTATTTTTTCCACACTTATTGAATAGAATATTATGATATGGGTCGTCTACGTTAATCCCTTGAAACATAAATAAGATTAAACAAATATTTAGATCACAATTATTTACTTTTTGTAAAAGGGTTCACGAGTTACAAACAAAAAAATATTAATAAGTTTATTCTTCATGCATAGACAATTGCAGAGTAAATATTTTTTTTTAAATTAGAGAGAATGTGAACAAACTCTATAGAGAGAGAGAGAGAGAGAATGGAATGCATATTTGGAGAAAAAGTAAAATTTTAAACACATATTTGTATGGCAAATGGCAATTTGGTCAGAAAAGTATTTTGAGGCAGAATGAAATGTGCCAAATCCACTGGAATCAATTGGTGAAAATGGAATGAACATTAACTTTTTACGGACCAATCAAAGTGAATTAAAAGAATGACCGTTCCATTAATTTTCACCTAATTCTATTCCCTGCAACCATGCAATTAAACACAACATATATAAAAAGTTAATATATATATATATATATATATATATATATATATATATATATATATATATAGAGGATGGATCTAAATCATACATTTTAAATAACATACCTCTCTTAAATAGCATATTTTTATTAAAATTACGTTATTTTAAATTTTTTTTTAAAAAACAAAATAATATTAAAAGAGAGTGGTCTTATTTGCTTTCTTTTTATTTACAAAAATACCACCCGCGGCCCCATTTAAAAAAATCTCTAAAACGACGTACTTTTAATAAAAGTATGCTATTTAAGAGATATATTTTAGATCCATCCTCTATATATAGTATATATTTTGGAACTGACGCGTAGTTTGTGGGGGATCTATATTTATTTGAATTAAATAAAAATTCAAATTGATAGCCGTTTTTGCAGCTGTCTAATTTGGTTGAAAATTAATGACTTCTCTTTTCTTTCAAAAAGTGTGTTGAATTATATATATGATCATCGATTCAATTTGTGGATCGGTGTTTAAAGTGGAGATCGAGAAAAAACATGTTGAATAACCCAAAAGATAGGCTTAGGAATCATACTATAAAGTTTTTGTTACTTAGAAATTAATTAAGCTGTTAGTGGAACTCAAGTAAATGGAGTACTCTTCGTGTTGTTCAAACTTCAAAGTGAAATAATTTGATTTGTAAGAAAAAAATGCAGTCGTTTATTGACATTTATTTCTTTCTAAAAATGGAGTAATATATATATATATATATATATATATATATGTATATATATATATATCTCAAAGTCAATTAATTATTTGTGCCTATTTAAAATTTGTTAATTTGTTGAGTAATGCTATGATTGATACAGTATGAATTGATTATTATTATTATTATATGGGTGATGGGTGAGCCAAATGATTATATATAACCAACCACAATATATATATATATATATATGTCATTTTTAAAACTATTCTTTACTCTCTAAAATATTATTATTGCTTGAATAATAATAGTTGGCTTGGCCTTAAGGTGAAATTATTTAAAACCCAATCGTCAATATATATAAGCGGTATGTGTGAACTTTCTCACATGCTTTGAGTGCCCAAATGTGTGAAGCTTTAATGTCTAGGGAAACAATTTGGGTTGTTCAGAAATAGAACTTGCAAGATGTTATTTTTGAAGGTGCAAATGGTGGTCGATATTGATGTCAATAGATATTGATGTCATTGTCTAAGATGCTAAGAATTTGATCTTTCGAGAACGATTTCAATTTTTATTTGTGAGAAGAAATTGTTATTGCCATACATGGCTCATAAGATAACTAGCTAAATTTGCCATTGAGAGGATGATTGGAGGAATATTTTTCTGTTTTGGGTTTTTGAACTCTCCGACTGATTGTGACTCTTTTTTTGATGAATAAAATATCATTTTGCAGTGAAAAAAAATAAAATAAAATCTTCCGAATATAAAAACTACTATATATTACTCCCATATTCCTAAAATAATAGTCACTCTTCCTCTCTTCTGCTTTTTTTTATTTATTTATTTTTCTTTCAGACGCTACAAAACCTTAATTTTATATAAACATCATCACATCATCATTTTTTAACTTTAGTTTGAAGAAAGAAGACTTTAAGGTGGGACTTAGTAAAGGTAAACACTAAAATTCTAAATAAAAATTAATTTCCACTAATTTTCTTGTCCTTTTAAAATGCTGAAAGTCAAGAAAAGACAAAATCAAATTGGTAAGGAAGGTATTGTGTACTAATCGGAAAGTCTTTGTTTGAATTTCTTTGGAAGAAGGTAAGAAAAGAAGAGCATTAATTTCTCAATTTATACAAAATAAATAAATAAATAAATGTTTTCTTGTCCCATACCCTAACCATTTTTCAGAACAATTATTAATTAGGTTCAAAAGAAGTCAATAAAAAGCAGGTCGCATTAAATGTTTACTTTTTCTTTTGGTTAAGCTTTGATTGGGATCGAAGTAATTAAGCTAAAGAGGGGTGACACAAACAATAAATGCCTTCATATGTCAGAATGGTTGCCCTAGTGCCCACGTACTACCTATCCGACGACATTTTATTAATGGACAATATTATTTTTATGTGTTTTTAATATTTTATATATTTATTGATATAATTTATTATATTTTAATATGAAAAAAAATTATAAAAAAATATTAAAAATATATGTAAAAATATTAATTCTATTTATCAAAATATAATTATTACACTTTAAATTTAAGATATTTGTCGCAACTCAGACGTTCAGTTTAATACGTATCCATAGACAATTAAGAATATCCTGCTTTTGCTTCCATCTTACCATTTAGTCAAATTACTTTCTCTTAATAAACAAACAATACCTACCCCTTAAGAAAAAGTATCTTTTTTTTTAAGTTCTATTCTACATTGTGAAAATTTTCACTCAAATTATAATTGCGACGTATGTACATACATGAGATATGTAAGAATTAAGAAAAATTTCACTTTAATTTATTCTCTTATCACACACACTTCCACGTTGGTCGCAATCTAATTTCGTCAAATATTTGTTGACATATATATCATTTTTTTTCTTCCGTTCATTCATTAATCAATAGTACATATCTATTTTAGATATTTACTATTCCCTCCGTCCCAAATTAATTGCATTTCTAGGACTTTTTAAAGTCAAATTTACTATTTTTAAAATTAATAATTAAGCATATATAAATATATTTCTAAAATTATAAAAATTGAAATTAGTAATAAATTGTATATACTTTCTTTTGGTTATAATATCTTCACCTATATGTTAGCAAAAATAGTAAAAAGATTAGTTTTAAAAATAGTCAATTTGATTTTAAAAAGTCCTAGAAATGCAATTAATTTGGGACGGATGAAATAGTTTTGTTGTGAAATGTTTAAAATACCCCTAATGAATTAATAAAACAAAATGTAGATAAGAAATCTTTCACCTCTCATTTATTTTTTAAAAAAGTTATGAAATTATTTAAAATTTCTTTTACCGTCACATCTGATAGTATTGTGTTCACATAATTTTTATTCGACTATAAAATAATATTCCCTCCGTCCCAAATTAATTGCATTTCTAGGACTTTTTAAAGTCAAATTGACTATTTTTAAAACTAATTTTTTTACTATTTTTGCTAACATATCGGTAAAGATATTATAACCAAAAGAAAGTATATACAATTTATTACTAATTTCAATTTTTATAATTTTAGAAATATATTTATATATGTTTAATTATTAATTTGAAAAATAGTCAATTTGACTTTAAAAAGTTCTAGAAAAGCAATTAATTTGGGACGGAGGGAGTAATATAAATCAATATATTATAAGATAGTATATGAGACTCATGATATGACGCACCGCATCAGTCGATCGCCATTTCCTCACAATAAAAACTGAGTCGTATCGATGGCCACTTGGTTTAGTAGTATAACTCTGCGAAACACTAATATATAAGGCAGTATCGAATGAGAATTGAAGATAATAAATTATGGAAAGTGATATTTTTATATCATTTTTTGATATTTTCACATATAGAACTCACATATTAGTCAATAAAAATTTGACACGTCAACTAATATGTGGGTTCTATATGTGAAAATATCCAAAAATGATGTAGGACTTATATATTAGTCGATAAAAATTTGACACGTCAGTTAATATGTGTGACCTATATGTGAAAATATCAAAAAAATGATAAAAATATCAATTTCCTAAATTATTCTCTCTCCTAAATTTAAATAAATTATTATACTCCTTTCGTCCCAAATTAATTGTTCAGTTTTGACTTTTTTAAGTCAAATTGACTATTTTTAAAATTAATAATTAAACATATATAAATATATTTCTAAAATTATAAAAATTGGGGTTAGTAATAAATTGTATATACTTTCTTTTGGTTATAATCTCTTCACCTATATTTTAGTAAAAGTAATAAAAAAATTAGTTTTAAAATGGTCAATTTGATTTTAAAAAATTTAAATTGAATAATTAATTTGGGACGGAGGAAATAATAGATTTGGACATTAGAATTAAAAAAAAAAACTGTGAGCTGAGCCGTCAAATTTGTTGACTTTATCTATCTCATCCCTCCTTTCCTTTTCCTCACGTGGAACGTGCCGCAAAGGTCGGGACGGTGCGTCTCTCTTCTTTATACTTTCTTCTTTCTCTTTACGAACCCAGTCAATCTCAGTCTTGACAAATTGCAGACGAAAACCCCCTTCTCTCTCATCAAAATTGGGCCCCACTGCCATCTGTCCCACAGACCCTGACGCACTACCTTACGCAACTTTATCAAAACACCAACCTTTTTTCAACCCACACATACATACATGAATACACGTTAATGTACTACAAATTTGTTTTGGCCTTAATTCTTATACCCGTGCAAATATCATTACTAGAAGACTCTCTCTCTATATATCTCAATACATATCACTTTCTCTTTCTAAACAAAGATGGGTTTGAACTTGGATCTTTCTGATCCAATTGGCTTCTTAATCGAGAAGCACCACCCTGTTCGGTCCGGTTTAACTTCCGGTAATATGTCTTCCGGCAGGATGAATCTGAACGGTAAAGAGAATCGGAAAGTTACCGGAGAATTGGATTTTTTTTCGGCCGGAAAGCTTAATGACCATAGCAATTTTCCGGTGATCGATAGGAGTAGTAATGTTGTCGAGCATGAAAATTCAGATGGCGAGGCAAATCCGGACGTAAATGTAAGCTAACTAACTTATTAAATTTCCATTCATAGATACGTACGTAGATAGATGAATATGTAATCTACTGGTACAGTTTTTAAAACGATGATTTTTTTTTCAAAACAATTCAAATATATTTCTAATACTTCTCAGAAATATAATAGTACTGCCAATAATATTCAGTCTATCTACGCTATAAGTACCGTCTTGTCAAAAAATTTATGTTACTTTATAATTAATTTAAAATTAAATATGTATCTCTAATTTTAAAATAAAATATAAAAAAATATATCTCAATTTATGTACAATATAAGTACTATCTTGTTAAAAATTTATGTTACTTTATAATTTAAAATTAAATTAATTTTGAAACGAAATATTAAAAAAATGTATCTCTAAAATGAACTGACGGGATAGATAAATAAATAGCTATATATAGAAGATTGATTTATAGACAATCCATCCATAAATGGGTACTTGATTACTTTATTGAAAAAAATGATCAGTAGCCGTAAATCATTTCCTATTTATAAATAGATAGAACGATATAATATGACTACAAAAACGTGAATACAAAATTATGTGTCGAATTATAATTAATGAATATTTCGTCATACATGATGGTCCAATAGTCTTTTGGTTTTTAATATTTTGTCGCCAAAGCTTTGTTGAATATGTAATAATAATAATAATAATAATAATAATAATAACAGTGTACTTCATAAATACTAACACATGGTTGTCATTATTACTATTTACTTATCTTTTTCTCTAAATTATATAGACAGGTTTGCACCTTCTTACTACTGCTAACAACGCCGGAAGTGATCAATCCACGGTGGACGACGGAATTTCATCTAATGTGGTAGCTAACCGAGATAAAAATGAGGTAATTATCTTATTACAAAAATTAGAGAATTAAAAATATATAGTCAACATTATTTTGAACAATATAAATTTTGTGCTTAATTTTATTTAATTTCCAGCTGGTACAAGTTCAAGTTGAGCTAGAAAGAATCCATACTGATAATCAAAGGTTGAGAGGGATGCTTAGTGAAGTTACCAACAATTACAATGCACTACAAATGCATCTTGTCACATTAATGCAACACCAACACCAGAATGAGGTAATGTAATTTTCATTAATCAAACCAAGTTAACGAATTAATTCATGGAAAATCCTTTTATATATAGAGAATATACCCAATTAGACACAAATAATAAAAGCATATAAAAATTGACAATATTTATAATATGTCATCGTCTTTAGTCAACTGCGTACCAATTCAGTATATATAACACGAATCTTTATTTATCCTTTAGTTGTGATAGTTTTGATTCAAGCTAAATAGTAGCAATAAATAATATAATATGTCAATATTTATGATCGTTTGTCATTCAAACTGATTCAGAATATATAACAAGACTCTTAGTTTATCCTTTAGTTGTGGTAGTTTTGATTCAAACTAAATAGTAACAATAATAATATAATATGTTGATATTTATGATCGCCTGTTATTCAAATATATGCAGATTCAATATATATATATATATATATATACATTTTTTTATATAGGGCTATATGTAGGTATACAGATGTGTAATGCACAGTAGGTTATAGCGACGGTTTTTTTAGACTATAGCGATGGTTCACCTGTTGTTATAGATATTCTAGGCTATAATATAATATGTTGATATTTATGATCGCCTGTTATTCAAATATATGCAGATTCAATATATATATATATACATTTTTTTTTATATAGGGCTATATGTAGGTATACAGATGTGTAATGCACAGTAGGTTATAGCGACGGTTTTTTTAGACTATAGCGATGGTTCACCTGTTGTTATAGATATTCTAAGCTATAGCGACAGGTGAACCGTCGCTATAACCCAAAAAAACTGTCGCTATAGCTTACTGTGCACTACACAGTTGTGTATATACATTTTTCCCAATATATATATATATATATATATATATATATATATATATATATATATATAACATGACTCTTAGTTGGGATAATTTTGATCCAAATTAAACTGAATAGTAGTGCTAATTAACAGTATACTTTGAACAGATTGTACAAGGAAAATCGGAAGAAAAGAAGGATGAGGTTGAAGGACACATGTTGCCAAGACAATTTATTGAACTAGGACCAAATGCCACACAATCACATTCTACATCAGAAGAAAGAACCCATTCTGGATCACCAACAAACACCACTAAATTATCCAAAAATGGCACTGCAAATCCGATTGCTCGCGATGGCGAAAGAGTTGGTAGAGAAGAGAGCCCAGAATCAGAAAGTTGGAACCCTAACAAGGTTCCTAAATTGAGTGCTTCTGGGGGTGTTGATCAACCTCTAGAAGCTACAATGAGGAAAACACGAGTGTCGGTACGCGCCCGATCAGAAGCTCCCATGATTAGTGATGGATGTCAATGGCGTAAATACGGGCAAAAAATTGCTAAAGGAAATCCATGCCCGCGAGCTTATTATAGGTGTACCATGTCACTTGGATGTCCTGTTCGCAAACAAGTATGTTGCACTTCTTTGGCTAACTTAGTTCATCACTCAATATACTCTTTTTTTCCAATTTCTTAATCTAATACCCATCTTATTCATAAGTTATTTGTTTCGATCTAACATAAACTTTAAATAGACTTTGGAATTAAGCTTAATTTGCCCAACATCTGTCTTGTATTAATTAATTTTGCCTTTTAAAGTCAAACTGATTTTTTTTGAAATAAATATTTTGTAATATTTGTTACATATATAGCTAGGTGGAAGGATTATGATCATAATTATTTCATAAGAAACTACTGGCTTTTTTTTTAAAATTAAAGATATATTTTTTAAAAAAGAAAATTGTGAATACATTTGAAGTTTTAAATTATAACATGAAGTTGACATAATGTCATTACTTATATAATAGATAAATTGAGTCTACACAATATATAATTATCACTAATGGTAGCTAGGATATATTTAGAAAATAATTTTTTTAAGTCATCCATTTATAAAATGTATCTCTAATTTGAAACATAATTGCATGAAATTTTACTTCAGATCTTAATGTGATTTGGAATTTAAAATATATATGTTTAATTAATAATTTTAAAAAATAGTCAATTTGGTCATTAAAATTAATAGATGACATTTAATATGGGACGAAAGTATTAGTATTCTCTCTATTCTAAGCAAAGATTAACACAAGTTAATGACAATATAATAGGTTCAAAGGTGTGCTGAGGACAGAACAATACTAATAACATCATATGAAGGAACACACAACCATCCCCTCCCTCCGGCCGCCATGGCGATGGCTTCCACCACCTCAGCAGCGGCGAACATGCTACTTTCCGGTTCCATGTCGAGTGCCGACAGAATAATGAACCAAAATTTGCTTGCAAGAGCTATCCTACCAATGTCATCTAGCATGGCAACAATCTCAGCCTCACCTCCATTTCCAACTGTTACATTAGACCTAACTCACTCTCCAAACCCATTACACTACCATAAACCCTTGTCCCAATTTAATCTCCCATTTCCACAAAACTTGGCGTTGCCGACGCCTCCGCCGTGGTCGCCTCAAGTCGTATTTGGTCAACCCCTTTACAACCAATCAAAATTTTCCGGTCTACATGTATCCTCCCACTCCAACCAATCACAGCCAAACACGTCATTTGCTGACACCCTTAGTGCCACCACAGCTGCCATCACGGCGGACCCCAACTTTATGGCCGCCGTTGCGGCCGCCATCTCCACCATAATGGGCGGCAGTAGTATTTATAAGATGGACAACAACAATAACAATAGTTAATTTGTTTCTTTTTTGATTTTTGAAGGATTTATTATGTGTTAATTACTCCATTATCTTTCTTTGTCAAGTTATTGGGGGGATTTAGAATTAGAACAGTATGTTCATATTAAGGATGGTGAGAAGCTCAAATGTTCTGAAAAATATGTATAGATTTCCATTATTTACATATTATTATTGTTTGATTTACAATAATTAAAGTGATTAAAATTGAAGGGAAATAAATAATCTAGAAGGGAGTTTAAATATATTATTTAACCTTTTATTAATCCTTGATCGATCTATTTTAAAATTTTATCCTTCTTACTTTTTTAAAAAAAACTTATCCTTCTTACTTCTTTTTTCTTTAATTCAATTTTACTAAATTATCACAAGTAGAGAAGAAAATAAGTAATCACACAGAACACAGATGATTTAGCTGGTTTACGTATACAACCTAATATACTGTTATATCCAATCCCTAGTATTTTAGTACTTGGGAGCCTATCCCTTTCCCAATAAAGTCAACTCTCCTTCACTTAATTAGGCAGAGAAACCCTTACAAAAGTTTATACATCAAAACCTTTAAACCTTACAATTATTTATCTTGGACAGTAGCTCTGTGCTTATTCCTCAAAATAAGTTGTACTTGCAATCCTGAGTCTTGTTTTATTTTTAAATCTAGTCTTGAAACCTAAGGTCTTTCCCAACCTCACAAATACACTAAAGACTCAATTCCAAGCTGATCTCTCTATGACTTTGGTCTTGGTTCAGGATTAATATTAAAAATAAACAAACTCAAAAATCCAATTTGAAAATTTTGTTTGTTTAAAAAAAATTACTTCTAAATAAACAGATTTAACTTAAGCTCAAAGCATTCCTTGATTCACTGATATCTGCAATTTATAACAAATTAAAAATACTATATAAATATCACAAGTTATTAGTAATAGCAGTTTAAACACATAACTTGTAATAAATGTAATTTAAAATATAAAGAGAATTAATCAGATAATATTCAAATTCTTGAAATGTAAATAAAACTAATCAAGTACAATATGAATGATCTTTAAAAACTTGAATAGTTTTATGAGTGCACTGAATCTAATTGAGTATTTTCTTTGGATATTTTTTTTTCAAGACTACTCAGTGTATATATATTTTCTCAAGGTATATATACAATCGGAAGGCGTGCACAACCGATCTCTTAAATTAAAGTAGGTCGAAACTCGAGCTTAACAAGTTAGTATACACATTTCAAGTGGAAAATGGTCCAACTTAAAATCAATTTGATCTCAAAAATTGAAGTATAATATAAAATTCTAGTTCTTTTGAGTTTTAAACAAAGTTTGATAGATATTATTAAATTTATCGCTCTAGTATATGAATAGTAAAACTTCATTTGATAATACTTCGATGGAGTGCGTATATACTCTTAGAATACTCTTGTACATATTTATTAACTTCAATGTTCAAAGAGTCTCGATGCACACAAAAAATAATGATATACTTATAAATATGACAATTAAGTGCAAGTATATCTAACCCAAGTAAGAATATAAATATAAATTTTAGAGAAAGAAAACTTAGAGAGAACGTAGGCAGAGATTTTGCAAGCTTTGGCTTGGGTTATTTTGTGAAGATAGAATAGGTTGGTATTTATAGATGAAAAACTAGGGTTTAAAAAAAATTGAATTGTAAAACCACCAACCAGTTTTTGACATAGATTAGCTCACCAACGTTTTTGGCCCAATTACTAAAAATATGAATTCATGTAGCTTAATGGATGACACTTGTCACAAGAAGAATAGCTCACTTTTTGAGTTTTTGAACATGTAAAAGAGCTTTTAATCATTTGGTTAATAAAATCTCTACAAGTTGGACAATAGCTTGGACCAATGATTCTGCAAGTATGATCCGAAAGTAGCAAAGTTTTGGTGGAGAAAGTATAGAGTAGTAAAATTTTGGAAAAGGAGATTTATATATATATATATATATATATATATATATATATATATGAAAAACATTTTTGCAAGCCAAAACTAATTTTCTATGCGTTAGGAAATGTTAGTTTATGATTCTAGCTTTCATAACTATTGACATTAGATTGTCAATAGTTAAATTGAGAGCTATTATCAATTAGTGAAAAATCATTGAAAATTAATATATAATTAAAATAGAAGTAAATAAATACATAAAATATTTTCTATTATACTTTAATATATTTATATTATTTCCCAAAGATACTTAGAGATCTAGAAGCGGGGTTGAATAAATCCTTTTAAAAACTTTCCTTTTTAAAGACTATTGTCAACATATAAATTAAGCAGGTTAATTTAATTATGTACATCGGAATGATAATTTGAAAATCCTCTTTCAAAGATTTAGGAAAGTCACAGTTCCAAATTTAGCACACAAATAGAATTAAGTCACAAAGAAATATAAATGACTTTGTAGGAATGTAAGTGCTGAAAGAAAATGAGACAAGATATTTTAAGTGGTTCGGAGCACAAAGATCTCCTAATCCACTCTTCTACTCCTCGAGTAGAAAATCTACGAAGGATGAGGTGATCACTAAGATCTCTTCGCAAAGAACAATCAACTGAATCACAAAGATTTCTTTAAGTCAGTTAGACTTGGAACAAGTCACTAAAACTAGTTGTCACTAAGACTAGTTCACACAGAACCCTTCAAGTCACTTAGACTTGGATACAAAGGTCACTAAGACCTGATTACAAAGGTCACTAAGACCTGAATAATCACAAAACGAATAAGGTGTTTTGGGGTATTGCTAAGTTGCTTTAAGATCAACACAGAATTACTTAGCAGCAGAACAAGATGTTCTAGATCTTCAAGATGCTAGAGTAGGACTGAGCAAAAAACGGGTATAACCGAATTACCGAACCGAACCAAAATAATTTAACCGAATTTTTCTGAAATTTCGGTTATTTTCACTATTTCGGTTATATCCGAATTATTTTACGGTTTTTGGTTAGTTTGTACGGGTATCATTTTTTGGTTATTCGGTTTAACCGAATAAAACTTTGTAAAGGAGAAGGATTCACATAAGTCATAACCGAACAGGCGAACTTGACAGCCTCTAAGTCTAAATTACTTGAACTCTCTCTCAGATCTACTTTACTACTTAGACTACTTTACTCTCTCTCATCAGTCATCACCCCTCACCCTCAGTCCTCAGATCAGATCTCGAACTCTCTCTGTCTCTCAGATCCAGGCGAGTCGACCGACGCCCAGACCCAACGCCTTCCCAACGCTGGTAGCTCTGCTGCTATCTGGTGCCTATTCCTCGATAAGGAGAAGCTTTCACACCTCGGCGGATCGAACTTTTCTCTACCTCCCGTACCAAGTAAGTGGATCTCTTTTTCTCTTCGCCTGAATTATTGTTCTTCTTCTTCAAACCCATGGTCTGTAAAAACCCTTGCTTCGAAATCCCTAGCACCAAAAGAATATTCCCAATTGAACAGTAACTCCCAAACTGAAACCTTGTAAATTGCTTATCCTATTACATATATTCCCTTATTCAGTTATTCGTATATGTTATGATTTACGTAATTACGTTATTGCAAAATTGATTCTTCAGCTTTGTGTGTATGTGTTGCCTCGGTTATGAGATTCTGGTATTTGAACTGAAATGGGTCTTTGAATGCTGATTTTATTAACCTGTATTTCCTTTAGTTTTGGGGTTTTTCCTTTTTTTTATATATATATTTTGTTATCCATTACTGCCTTATATCTACTGAATCAAACTAATATTAGATGGGTAATTTAAAAGAAAAGGAGATGAACTTAAAAGGTTTAACAATGGGGAAAAGAGATGAACTTTAAAAAAAAATAAGTTTAAACAAGTGTGGAGGCAAGAAAGCATGGGGTTGGCTTCCATTTAGTTAAATTTGCATGATCAATGGCATCCTCTATATACTTTTAACTGCTTTAAATTTATGGAAGCGAAAAAAGAATGTAATTATTTTTTTTTCTCAAAGCCTCAAAGAGCACTTGAGTCAGGTTCAAATTGGGTGATTTATTTGGTTAAACTTGGTTTAAACTAGTAGTTATATTATTAACTTAAACAATTGATTAAATGGTTCATCACGAGAAAGGAAATGTATTTTTTCTGCGTAGGTTCCATGATCACAAGTTTGATAAGAGTAAGTATTATAAACAAAGATTCAACTAATTAAAGAAACAAAGTGAACAACTGCTCTACTTGTTGTATGCACAACTTATTTACTGGCTGTGATTTTTTATATATACCTGCTGAATATGTTTTATGAAAAACCCAATAATTTGAGTTTACATTAATGCAAAATCTATTTCTCTGCTTCTTGTGATTGTCCTCGTTCAGTTCTGTTTCTATGCATATTAATTATTGGGTAAAACTTGGCTGAGTGGCTTCTAACTTCTAAGTTCTAACTTTTAAGTTGTTATTTTTGCAATTTCTGCTATATAAGAGTCTTTGAAGATAATATTGCAAATAATAATTGCAATTTCTGTTAGCTTATTCTGCAATTTCCTATTAGTTGTTATTCCAAATTGACATGATCAACTATTCAACTTTGAAATGAAGCTTTGGTTTTGAAGTAACTAGAGTAATTAGCCAAAATCTTGTTAGCACTTAGTAGGAGCTACTTTGTTGTTTTTTGTTCATTTCTTATAATTGACTAATTGAGTGGCGGATTATATTTCAGATGCTGTCAAGAAGTATTTTAAACGATTTGCATATGGTGGATGATACAGACGAGCCTGACTTTGATGATCTTGATGCAATTGGTATTGGACATGAGAAAGAAGGGGGTGACAGTGTTCCCACCCCCATCCCCACACCCACCTCCACCCCCAATATAGAGACAAGTACAAAGAGTACGGGACAATCAGAAAATGTAAAGCTACAAAGAAAGAGGATGGCACCTAGATCCAAGGTGTGGACTGAGGGGCACTTCATTCCAGTTAAAGATAATGATGGTAATGTCATCAAAGGTAAGTGTACTTATTGTGGAAAAGAATTAGTTGCTAATTCATCTTTAAATGGCACTACTGGTTTAAGAAATCACTTTAGAACTTGTAAAAAAAATCCCATCAACATGGATAAAGCTCAACCCCAACTTGTAGGAAGTAAAGAGGGTGAGGGGGAGGGAGGGGCATGTGAGAGTACACTCACCACTTGGAGGTTTGACCAAGAAGTTGTTAGGGCAGCCGTTACTTACCATCTTATTGTAGATGAGCTTCTTTTCAAACATGTTGAGAAAGATGGGTTTAAACGACTTATGCAAGCTGCATGTCCTAGGTTTCAGTTGCCTTCACGTTTTATATTTGCTAGAGATTGCATTCGTTTGTATGATAATGAGAAAATTAAGCTGAAAACATTCCTTAGAAAAAATTGTGAACGTGTTTGCCTCACTACTGATTCTTGGACTTCCAATCAACGCTTGAATTATATGTGTGTTACTGCCCATTTTATTGATGAAAATTGGAAATTGCATAAGAAAATCTTAAATTTTCGAACCATCACAAGTCATAAGGGGAAGGACATTGGGGAAATGGTTGAGTCTTGTCTCAAAGAGTGGGGACTTTCTAAAGTTATGACACTCACTGTAGATAATGCTAGCTCAAATGATACGGCAACTGCTTACTTGAGAGAGATGTACGTCTTGAAAAACCAATGTCTTGGGTGGTAAATTCATTCACATGAGATGTATATCTCACATTATTAATCTTGTTGTGAATGATGGGCTGAAGTTGATTGAGAATTCTGTTGAGAATGTTAGGCGTGCAGTGAAGTATGCAAAACAATCCCCGGCTAGGGTCAAGTCATTTATGGACTGTATTGAGTATTGTGGTCTTCAAGACAAGAAAGGCTTAAGTCTAGATTGTCCAACTAGATGGAACTCTACTTACTTGATGTTAAGTTCAGCCTTAAAGTACAAAGAAGCTTTTGATCGCTTTGGATTTGAAGATCGTGGCTTTGTAAAAGAGATGGGGGGCCAAGATATTCCAACGGACTCGGATTAGAATAGGGCTAAATTGTTTGTGAGATTCTTAGAACATTTTTATAATCTCACTGTGCGTATTTCAGGCTCATCTTATGTGACATCAAATAATGCATTTCATGATATAAGTGAAACTTATATTATTTTGAGTGATTGGGAAAGAAGTAATGATAGAGAATTGAAACAAATGGCAAAGGCAATGAAAAGAAAATATGATAAGTATTGGGGAAATGTTAGAAAGATGAATATGTTGTTGTATATTCCCGCTGTGCTTGATCCTCGATCTAAGTTGAGTTTTGTTCAATTTGGTTTAGACGAAATGTATGGAGTTGATGAAATTGAAGTTGATGATCCATTGGAGGGTATGGGAGTAGATCTTCATTTTGATATTGATAATGAAGATAGAGATTTAGAATTTCAAGCAAGTAATAGGGCCACGGGAATAGAGATTGCCGATGGTGTGAAGAAAGCAATGGAAGATTTGTTTAATGAGTACAAAAGAAAGTATTCAACACAAGAAAGTGGGCCAAGTGGCACATCAAGTTTAAGTAATCTGTCATCCCAAGGTTCTAATTTAATGGAATCCCAAAATACAAACAGACTTATGGATAAGTTCAAAAAGCGTCGGACCGGAGTGATACTTGGAGAAAAATCGGAGTTGGACAAATATTTAAGTGAAGATGTGGAAGAAGCCGATGAGTCTTTCGATATTTTGGTGTGGTGGAAAGCTAATAGTGCAAGATTCCCTATCCTTGCACGTATTGTCCGTGATGTGTTGGCTATTCCCATTTCTACTGTTACTTCGGAATCCGTATTTAGCACGGGGAGGGGGGCGCATTCTTGATTCATTTAGGAGTTCATTGTCTCCTCATATGGTGGAAGCTCTCATATGTGCTCAAGATTGGATTAAAAAGAAGAATTGCATTGATGTGGATGAAGATAATGACTTTGCCGAGAAACTTGAGTGTGGTAATAATTATGGTTTATGTTTATTTTATTGAACTAATAATACAATTTATAAAAATAACGAATTCTATTATTTTTTTCACTTTTTAGCAATTTCGAAGTTGAGCCTTGCTACTAATGATGCCAATGTTTCCACGAGGACCACGACTCAACTTAATTAATGAGGTAAATTCATCTCTCGATTCATTCTTCTTCTTTTTTGCAGTGTTTCCTTTTTTGCAGTGACTATTTTGCAGACTTTTTTGATTAGTTGCAGTGACTATAGTTGGCAGTTGCAATGACTAACTCTCATATGTTGTACATGTATTCCCATCCTAATAGACATAATTAATGCATGCGTTGGTTTCCCTCTTCCTAGTAGTAGTTTGGTTACTTACCTCCTTGTACTACTTGTTGTCCTAATTACAACTTAACGTAGGATTACTCGTCCTATATAAGAATTAAGAGGATTGTTTTAAGCTTTCTGTTTTCATTTTTTTGATTGTATCCGAGTTAAATCAATTTGTATGCTGTGTAATATTGAACATGTCAAATTCTGGCCATATCTTTGGCTGGCTACTGGATCATAGATTTTCATATTTATTATTGAACCACGAAATAAATGAGTTATAAATGGAGATTGGAGATGGCTTAAAAATAAACAGACTGGCGGCTAAGGTTCCTCTTAATCTCTATCTGTTTATATATATTTAAGTACAAACTCACAACCCAAATACTTTGAATCGGTTTGGATAGAAATAATAATCGAGATAAATAGAAATTCAAAGTGTCGTATCATCTGTATGATTTGTTTATTTGTTTATTTTGCAATGCAGGTTCAAATTGTATAATAGTTTTGATTCACTCTGTAATGAACTAATGATGAGATAAATCATTATTCAAGTATTTTGTTGATTACGGAAATAAAACTATTGTGTGTTTATTTGTTGATTACAGAGTACAACAGGTACAAATATATTGCAATGTTGGAATTCAAGCTTAGTTTTCTTGTTGGCTCAAAGCAACACTTGAATGTTCAAGTATTCAACAACAGCACTGCAGTCTGCAGCAACAACAACAACAGCACTGCAGCAACACTTTTGCTTTAGTTGTTTACCCCTTGAATGTTCAAGTCTTCAACAGCAAGTCAGCAACAGCAGCACTGCAGCAGTTAGCAACTAAATTGTGTTGCTGCTAGTTTATGGATTGAATGTAATTATGTTTATGGATTGTAATTATGAACTGAACTGTGTTGCTGCTACTTTAGTTTATGAACTGAATTGTGTTGCTGCTAGTTTATGACTTATGGATTGAATGTAATTATGTTTATGGATTATAATTTATGAATTGAACTGTTGCTGCTAGTTTTTCAATTCGGTTAGTGCCAAATTCGGTTAGTTATTCGGGTATCAAAAACAGTGTTTGTTCAGATATCGGTTATAACCGAATTTGTAGTTCGGTTCGGTTATTAACGGAATGCTCACTCATATGCTAGAGTAGTGTTCTTGAGAGTTTGGCAGCAGTTCAGTTCGTATACTATATTCTTATTATTTTTGGATTGAATCTGCGTCCCTCTTATAGACGTCCTTGAGATTGTCCCGTTTGAAAGTTGTCGTTGCTCATTTAATATTTCGATCCTAGAAGATATCTGATTGTTGACTTTTAGGAGAGTATATGTGTCAGCTTGCTTTCGGCTGTAACATGTCACATTAGACTGCTACAATGACCTGCACGTGGGTCGTTGTCACTTCACCGAACTAGCTATTTAGACACACTTCAATCTGATCTTCTTTTTAAACTTTAAGATATTCAACAATTATCTTGGGATCTTTACTCTTCGAGTCTTGACAATGTTAGTTCATTGTCAGAGCTGATGTATACTACGGTTTTCCTAATCGTAGAGTTTTATGATGGTCGTAGAGTATCTGGTTGGATGAATCTACGATTGGCAAGCTCTTTGATCCATAAGCTCTACGATCTTCAATGTGCTCTACGAACTATATCAGACTCTATGGTATTTGTGACACCCCGAAATCCACCTACTTGCTTGGTCGGACTTCGTGCTCACTTGTACAACCTTTACATGCTACTATAGAAATCTTGACTTCTAATAATCAGAGTATAATGCGGAAAAGTGATAATATTTATAATATCATTTGTTCATTGTTACATCATTCCCAGGTTACTTGTTCTTATTACAAATGAGTCCTAAAAGACTTAAAAACAAATCTCCATTTATCTATCTGAGACTTGCAGTATTAGCAACCAGACAGTTCTCAGGAAAGAGGGGGTTTTCCGTTAAAACGACGCGCAATTAGATGACCTAACCCCTTTCCTCGTCAGAACTTTCTAGACATTGTCAATAATGTTAATCTAGCATAATTTAAATAACTTTTACATCTACGAACTTAAATATAAAGTACACAATACATTTTCATTTCTAATACATCAAAAGAAGACAACAATAATTATATCTTTCTTGACCTAACTACACTTCTTTAACTTTCTCTTTTACTGTCAGACTCCTCTAGTAATACTTCCTTAGCTGCAAATGGAAATTATTTGTAAGAATGAGCATAAAATAGCTCAGCAAGTTTAAAAATATAAACACAATGTGTTTTGGGTTGAAGGGATAGAATTCACGATTTTGCCTAATTGAGGGTTGATATCCTCTATTGATTTGTATCAACCAGAAAACTGAGGGTTGATATCCTCTATTGATTCGTATCAACCATTTTTGTCAGTCATAAAGACTTAGAAATATGTTTGGTTTGGATATTTTGAAAGGGATCAACCTTCCTCAATATCCTAGGTGTATGCATATCATCCTACTCATGCCCACTCCACGTTATGTCGAGATTTACTGGACATATATCAAAGGGGTAATTCATCTCAGTTCTGGAAGTCTTACCAAAATAATTTGGTTCGACACAACAATTCATGCTTTCACTAAGCAACAATAATTCCATATGAATAACAGTTCATTTCTTAAGTTATGTTGAATCAAGAAGCAATAACTTCACAATAATTGATAACACATTTGTCTGTAATTTGAATCCATAACGAAAGAGAAAGATATTTAAAAGATTGCAACAAGTAAGAGGATTTACACAAGATAGGGAATAGAAAACTTGCACAACTACAAGAATATAATTGGTTTAGAGAACTTGCATAACATAAAGTTGTACATGTTAGAAAACTTGCAAAACGTAAAAACCTTGTTCAATATCAAATTAAACAACACATAGAAACTTACTCAAATATAACTTGAGTAAGGTTAGCAAAACTTGCACACAATAATAATTGTACAAGGTTAGAAAACTTACACATAGTTTAAAGAAATAGAAGACTTGCATAAAGGTAACAAGGTTTGGAGACTTGTCTCGTATATCTTTTACAAATAACGGTCTAAACGTCCGTCGTAAATCCTACATGATTATAAGTTCATATAAACTAATTAAGCATTTAACGATTAAATCTTTTAAGTTTTATTTCGGGTATTATAACCGCTTATAAATAAGACTCTTTCTAATATACATGAAATAATTTCAGCATTATAACTGCTTATAAAATGAATATTCATCAACTGTATTTAAAATAAATTGAGCATTATAACTGCTTATAAAATGAATATTCTTAATTACTAAATACTTGAATAAAATCGGACATAGTAACTGCTTATAAAAATATATTTTCTAAGCTATAAGAGAAATAAATTGGACATTATAATTGCTTATAAATAGGACTTTTGTACTATATACACAAAATAATTTGGGTATTATAACTTCTTGTAAAAGTATATATTTTTACTTAAACATACATAAAAATAAAAATTATAACCACTAGACTATACCTCTTGTAGTTGCTAGCTTTACTTCCAATCGCGTAGCGCTTTGATTCTTTGAAAGTAATTTTTATCTCACAATATCTCTCAGAATATAAATATAAAGTGTGTTTGCTCTTGAACTGCTCTTGAAAAATGGTAAGGAATGAATGAACTTAGCTTGCTATTTATAGGAAAACATAGTTTTGTTAATTGCACGTTAGGGGCTCGGCTTATTACACTTTAGTACTTGATTAATTACACTTTAGTACCTAGCTTGGTCGGCTTATTACATATTAATACCTGATTAATTACAATTTACACCGTAGCATATTTTTAGAATATTCTTGGCATATTCCCTCAAAATATCTACCAAGCTCAACAATGCAGCTTGTAACTGAACCTATCTTCTAAGCTCCTTAATGAAAATATCTTCTAAGCTCGACAATGCAGCTTGCAATTGAACTTATCTTCTAAGCTCCTCAATGAAAATATCTTCCAAGCTTGACAAATCACTTTGTCATTTTCAAGCACGACACGACAACTTATCAAAAAAATGATTTGCTAGGATGCTTCTCGGAGAAATCGTGGAAAGCACGACAAATCATTATGTCAATGTAAGCACGACTAAGTAGCTTGACAAAAAAAAAATTATTTGACCTAATTCATCGTTTACATAATATAATCACAAAACACCTGTTTCGAAATATCATTTCGATCTTTATTAAGCACATATGTTACAAAATTCGAATCTCATTAGGGCTTAAGGTTTTAAACTTTTCGATACCTAGTTTTAGGTCACTAAACTAACCTCTAACCATATACGATCGTATATATAAGCCTTATAAATATTCGGGGTATTACATTCACCCATAACTTAAAAGAATTTCATTCTTGAAATTAACTTTACAAATAACTTTAGTCATTCAATATCATATTTATATGTTTTATAAATATTCAGGATATTACATTCTATCCCCCTTATAAAAATTTTGTCCTCGAAATTACAGTATAAGCATTTTTAACCTTCTTTTTACGAGTTTTTCTATCTCTAAAATTTTACGCAGGCTATATCCTAAGGTACTCTTACTCTAGAGCTATAACCTAATGCTCTGATACCAAATTTGTGACGCCCTAAAATCCACCTGCTTGCTTGGTCGGACTTCGTGCTCACTTATATAACCTTTACATACTACTATAAAAGTCTCTTCTAATAATCAGAGTATAATGCAGAAAAGTAATAATATTTACAATATCATTCGTTCATTGTTACATCATTCTCAGGTTACTTTTTCTTATTACAAATGAGTCCTAAAAGACTTAAAAATAAATCTCTATTTATCTATCCGAGACTTGCAGTATTAGCAACCAGGCAGTTCCCAGGAAAGAGGGGGCTTTCCGTTAAAACATCGTGTAATTAGATGACCTAACCCCTTTCCTCGTCAGAAATTTCTAGACATTGTCAATAATGTTAATCTAGCATAGTTTAAATGACTTTTACATCTACGAACTTAAATATAAAGTACACAATACATTTTCATTTCTAATACATCAAAAGAAGACAACAATAATTATATCTTTCTTGACCTAATTACTCTTCTTTAACTTTCTCTTTTACTGTCAGACTCCTCTAGTAATACTTCCTTAGCTGCAAATGGAAATTATTTGCAAGAATGAGTATAAAATAGCTCAGCAAGTTTAAAAATATAAACACAATGTGTTTTGGGTTGAAGGGATAGAATTCACGATTTTGCCTAATTGAGGGTTGATATCCTCTATTAATTCGTATCAACCAGAAAACTGAGGGTTGATATCCTCTATTGATTCGTATCAACCATTTTTGTCAGTCATAAAGACTTAGAAATATGTTTGGTTTGGATATTTTGAAGGGGATCAGCCTTCCTAAATATCCTAGGTGTATGCATATCATCCTACTCATGCCCACTCCACGTTATGTCGAGATTTACTGGACATATATATGACCCTCAAAGGGGTAATTCATCTCAGTTCTGGAAGTCTTACCAAAACAATTTGGTTCGACACAACAATTCATGCTTTCACTAAGCAACAACAATTCCATATGAATAACAGTTCATTTCTTAAGTTATGCTGAATCAAGAAGCAATAACTTCACAATAATTGATAACACATTTGTCTGTAATTTGAATCCATAACGAAAGAGAAAGATATTTAAAAGAGCTTGCAACAAGTAAGAGGATTTACACAAGATAGGGAATAGAAAACTTGCACAACTATAAGAATATAATTGGTTTAGAGAACTTGCATAACATAAAGTTGTACAGGTTAGAAAACTTGCAACAAGGAAAACTTGCAAAACGTAGAAACCTTGTTCAATATCAAATTAAACAAGGGATAGAAAGTTGCTCAAATATAACTTGAGTAAGGTTAGCAAAACTTGCACACAATAATAATTGTACAAGGTTAGAAAACTTGCACATAGTTTAAAAAAAATAGAAGACTTGCATAAATGTAACAAGGTTTGGAGACTTGCCTCGTATATCTTTTTCAGATAACGGTCTAGACGTTCGTCGTAAATCCTATATGATTATAAGTTCATATAAACTATTAAGCATTTAACGATTAAATCTTTTAAGTTTTATTTCGAGTATTATAACCGCTTATAAATAAGACTCCTTCTAATATACATGAAATAATTTCAGCATTATAACTACTTATAAAATAAATATTCATCAACTATATTTAAAATAAATTGAGCGTTATAACTGCTTATAAAATGAATATTCTTACTAAATACTTGAACAAAATCGGACATAGTAACTCCTTATAAAAGTATATTTTTTAAGCTATAAGAGAAATAAATCGGATATTATAACTGCTTATAAATAGGACTTTTGTACTATATACACAAAATAATTTGGGCATTATAACTTCTTGTTCGACAATGCAGCTTGCAATTGAACTTATCTTCTGAGCTCCTCAATGAAAATATCTTCCAAGCTTAACAAATCACTTTGTCATTCTCAAGCACGACACGACAACTTATCAAAAAAATAATTTGCCGGGATGCTTCTCGGTGAAATCGTGGAAAGCACGATAAATCATTTTATCAATGTAAGCACGACTAAGAAGCTTGACAATTTTTTTTTATTTGACATAATTCATCGTTTACATAATATAATCACAAAACACCTATTTCGAAATATCATTTCGATCTTTATTAAGCACATATGTCACAAAATTCGAATCTCATTAGGGCTTAAGGTTTTAAACTTCTCGATACCTAGTTTTAGGTCACTCAATTAACCTCTAACCATATACGATCGTATTTATAAGCCTCATAAATATTCGGGGTATTACATTTACCCCTACTTAAAAGAATTTCGTCCTCGAAATTAATTTTACAAATAACTTTAGTCATTCAATATCATATTTATATGTTCTATAAATATTCAGGATATTATAGTATTCAATGAGCTTTACGATCTTTTTCAGACCCTACGGTCTTTAATGAACTCTACGATCTCTTTTAGACTCTACGGTCTTGAATGAGCTCTACGTTCTTGATTTTTAGACTCTACGGTCTTTAATGAGCTCTACGATCTTTGACAGACTCTACGATCTTCAACTTGCTTTAAGATCTCTTAGTAGACTGCTCTATGATCTTTGACAGACTTTGTGATCTTGACCAGTATGCTCTACGGTCATTCATTAAGCTTTATGATCGTTTAAACAGTTTTACGGTAGTTTAATTACTCACTGTTGTTGCTCTATATATTCCAGCTTTTGAGCAGTCAACTTTACGATCTTAGATTGCTTCACTGTCTTGCTCTATGATCGTTTCCTAACTTAGTTCTATGCTAAGTATTCACTCTACAAACGTTGAGTGTTGGATCAACCTAACAAGTTTGATCCTTATTCTAAGTCACTAAGTCATTTTACATCAATTTCATTATAAGGATTTCACAAAAACTACTGGATACAAATATACATTATCTCATTATCAAATCAAATATGCATTTGTCCTAACAATTTAGTTATTATCAAAATTAGGATTATATCCATCAAAAATGTTCAGTAACTAATTGTACAAAAATTAATACAATGTTGCAATGTACTTTGTGTTCATTAATTACATATTTCTCCTACATTTCCATTAATTTTTGAGAAAATACACTTGACAGTACATCAATATATAGAATGCAACGAGAGGTAAAAATTAGAAAATGATATGTACGTGAGTAAGCGATAAAATAGAATAATAATGTGTGGATCATTTTTTTACTTTCTCATATCTCATATATATCCACATATGTTACTACTTACTACTAAATATCGACATAAAATTGTCGTTGTATATATAGCAACAGACATAAAAATTAAACAACATTCTTGCATAGTAATTATACATTTAGCGCTAATTATACAATTTTTTAATTTTGTGCATAAATAAATATAGAAAATGTAAAAAGTAAAACTTGTAAGTTAACTGATAATCTGATCTCATACTGATACTTCATTCTTATTATTATTCAAGCAAAAGAAGAAGAGAGATTTGAAAATAATGGTAAGAAGGAAGAAGAAGAAAAGAATAAGTCATAAGCCATAACTTAGGTTTGGAGCTTTGGAGGGATGTATGTGTGTGTGTGTGTGTGTGTGTGTATATATATATATATATATATATATATATATATATATATATATATATATATATTATTAAAGTAGAGCAGTAAAAATAATTGTTCTCTTGAAGTTGTGTCACATTTAAAATCTTTTGCTCTCTTATTTTTTTTTAAAATTTCTCTCATATCTTTTCATTCATATTTTATCATTTATATTTTTGAATTACACATAATGTACATATAATTATATGAGTGAAGTACATAGTAGTCAATAAGTACAACCAGGCCGTTATTTGTTTTGAGATGGAAATGAGAAATTAATATACTGAAGTTGACAAGGCTGGCCTGGCTCTAAGAGTAGACCAAGGGAGACTTCAAAAGAGACTTCAAGACAACTTCTTTTTTATTTTTCTTAAATGAATTTTAAACGACTTCAAATATTATTGATTTACAAAAAAAAGGGCCTATATATATTCAAAAGAGTTTAAGTGATAGTACAAAATGAAATCAAACAAAAATTTTTTTTGACTTAAACCATAAATACATTTTTTCTTTAAAATTTACAAATAATTCATGGATCATTTACTAGATATGGATCATTTCTTGCACAATTAATCTCTTGTCATTCATGTCAAATAACATTAATGGCTCAAATTAAAATGGAAGTATTAGTATGCAAGAAGTTCATATGGATAGTAATTAGTATCGGCAAAAAGTTCTGACGGATAGTTTTACACATTAAAAAACTCGAAAAGTCAAACAACTCATACTCTAGTCTATCCTAACCCAATTTTTTCTCTTTCTTTAATCAAATTCTAAAATTCAAGAATTTTTTTGTTACAAATCCAAAATTAGCAATCTATATATCGTTGGAAAGCTCTCGTCAAGATTTTCAAAACAAGATCCATTGTGGATATATTTTTATGTAGTTAGAGCTTGTTCGGAGACAACTTATAAGTTGGTCAAACCAACTTATAAGTTATTTTTTTACTGTTGAAGTGTTTGGGGCTAACTTATTTTTTGACTTATAAGTCACTTTTGAGAAGTAACAAATTTTGATTTCTTAAAAAATGACTTATAAGTCATTTTAAAATAAGTAGGTTTGACCAAATATAAAGACTCTTTTGCCCTTATTTTAGCAGTCTTTACATCTTATTTTGACTTATAAGTCATTTTAGCCAAACACATTCACATTTTATTTTAACTTAACATTTGACTTATAAGTCAAATTGGTACCAAACACTTTTATTTATAAGTCACCACTTAGGGCCCGTTCGGGAATGACTTATTTTAAAATGACTTATAAGTTAACTTATAAGTTGTTTTAAGTTCTGACTTATAAGTAAAAGCGTTCGGCAGATAATGACTTATAAGTCACAAATTAAGATAAACGAGTTATGAAAGTGTTCGGTTGATAATGACTTATAAGTCAAGTTTAAATGTAAAATTACTAAAAAGGACATTATACACAGCTTATTGTGTAAACAACTGAAGTATACACAGCTTATTATACACAGCTTATCATTGCTTGCATAATTAAACCATTAGTAACTGAAGTAGATCCACCCCCATATACAACATTGTCATCACCGCCACCAATAACATCTTCTGGACGATATTCTTCCTTCTCAGCTACTTGAAATGCATTGTCAGAGCTAGATTTTTTTCTAATATAGTTGTGGATGGCCATTGATGCAATAACAATGTTTCTTTGTGTCTCGATGGAGAAAAATGGCATATCACGCAAAATAGCCCATCTTGCTTTCCACACTCCAAATGTACGTTCAGTAACATTTCTTAAAGAGGAATGTAAATAGTTAAACTTCTCTTTAACCCCTTTTGGTGCACGTGCTTCTCTTGTTCTACCATGATGAAAATCTGGGAGGTGATACCTTATAAATTCTCCTGTACAAAGAGCCATGTAACCCTTTTGTGTTTGGGTAACCCGCATCGACAACATAGTATTTATCTAAAAAAATACAGGAAACTAATTTAGTCAATAAAAAATGTTATATAAAAATGAACAAAAAAATATAAAAATATGAGACCATACCACTAGTTGGGTGCGAAAATTTGAGCTCTTCTCTTATAAGTGCTTGTGTGAATATACGAGTGTCATGAGCACTACCCTTCCATCCAGGCCATACAAATGTAAAGCACATGTTAAAATCACATACTGCCATTATGTTTTGTGTAGGAATGCTTTTTCTCCCAATGTATGAAACTTCTTGCCCTTTTAGAAGTCAAGCTTTTATGTGTGTACCATCAATTGCTCCAATACAATTCTAATAAAATATGAAAAAGTAAACTTTCATACAACATATATGTTTAATATATACTTTATTAAGAGAAAAATAAACATTTATACCTCAAAAAATGGAAGATATCGGTCATTTTGAGGCATATGATATTGTGTTCCATTATTATAATTGACATCTGGTCTAATAATGTCTGTAGAAAGTTGTAAGACTGCATTTAATACCATATGAAAATGCCTACTGATAGTATCTCCTAAATGTTGAAAAGTCTCTTGTATTAATCTATTTCCAGCCCTATGTGCTAAAGTCATCAAGAACATGCCTACTTGTTCTTCAACAACGATGTCATATGTGGGTTTCAATCCATAATGATTTCTAAGATCACCACACAATTCTAAAAAGGTATTTTTATCTAAACGAAAATATTGGTAACATCGTGATTCATGACCATTTAGTATCTCCATTATCAACATGTGTCCAGTTCTTGAAGAATTCCAACATGGTTCCTTACAAATAAAACTCTCATAATACATTAAAATTCCAAGACCAGTCATTTTAGACATTAATAACCATTCATTATCTTCTTCTTGCCACTTTTGAATATCCAACTCTCTATTTCTTATAAACTCTTTTATTAAAAAAACTAGCATTAAAAAAATGGAATAGTTGTTCATCCACTTGTGCTAGAATATGATTCATATCCATTTCAACAGCAGTAACAATTAATATATCATAATGAGTGAATCAACAATAAATATATCATACTAGTAAAGGCTCTTCCTTAAGCATTCTGCCCATTTCCATATTCCAGGATTGGTCAACCAAAGACACCAACACTGTAACGCCCCCGAAACTCGGGTCTTACCTTGAACCCGATTCCCGTGCGTCACGGTACTACCCATACAACATGGGCTTACTACATGAATGAAATTACAATAATATAACAACATATCCTCATCTAATCCCAGGCACGAAGACCTTAAATAAAATACTTATGACCAAGGTTGAATAAATACCATGATCCTTTACAATATCTCATGTGTGAACGCAAGGTTCAGATTCTGACTTTATCCAATCCCTGAATATTCGCAAGGTTATTCAATAACCAATACATTCGTTATAAAAATGTCCTTTTATACAACATCAACATCCTTGTAGTTTACTATAACAAGTAACCAACATAATCACATCATAAATACTATAATGGATAACCTTCATTTCTAACTCATGGTTTACATAGACAAATTCCAGTACATCATATACCGTCATCATAGCTAAATAATTACAATAAAGGAACATTTAGCAACCTTCCTGTATCCATGCGCCTCTAATCCTTATCATCACGATGTTAAGATAATTGCATTGCATCATAAAATCTGCAAAAGTTTTATTTGCAAGAATGAGCACGACGGCTCAGCAAGAACTAACAGTTTTCACATTTCATGCTTCACGTAACACATAAGTTTGCATTTTATCCATGCAACATGATTCTCATACTATGCATCTTACTCATGCATTATAAATCTTATGCAATTCATCAATATATATGCGTCATGCATCTCATAGCATATCTCATGCATCTCACATTGTATATTTACGATAATTCAAGTTCCACATAGAACAATATAGTCACATAATTGCACATTATGCACACTTTAATCATGCTCTCATATAATCCACATAATAGTGAAAGATTTAGTAATCAAGTCATGTACATCAATACATTTAAACAAGTTAACAAGTTACTGAAAGAACTTGCCTTAAGCATTCCTTGCCAAATTATGATGGCTCGTCCTTCAAATATCCTACACAATTTATTTAACAACAAAATACCAATTAGCCACTAAAAAGGCTTCATATAATGGTTTATATTATAAATCCACTTCATATCTTATAATGTTCGTTTTGTTTAACTCGAAACACTATTTAAATTCTTTAACAATTTACGCGGCGTTTCGACGTTTACACGTCACACACCTAATTCGCCTCCTTTGCATGTGCTTAGCATGCCCATACATTGATTTATAACAAACTATCATGTTTCATTATTATTAGAAACACAATATTAAACAAAGTTATACACACTTGTCGCGGCGTTACGACGCTTGCACGCCCATACGCCAAACTTGTTTACTCGAACGCCCAAGTGACACGCAATTGCGTACGCCTAGCACGCCCATTCAAATTGTCTAATACCCAAAGGTTAATGTTAAGTATGATTATAAATCATAATAACCATGTTTTAGAACTTAGAACATCATTTAACAATGTCGGGAGCATTATACTATGCACACACGCATGACCGACGCCTACCGTTTGCACAATAGCCCTAAAAACGGTTAATTTCAAAATTGTTCCAGATAATAAATTTCAATTCTAATTACTGGATATTGTAGGTCTATCTCTAAGCTTTCCGGATCATCTTGAATCGCCTAAATCCGAGTCCGTATGAGAAAGTTATGGCCATTTTCCCAACGGACGTCGAAGCTGAGTCGGGCAGCGCACACGCGGGCGGGCGGCACCAGGCGCACGGCGTGCAGCAGCGCGCGCGCGCGGGCGCGCGGGGCCTTGGTGCGGGCGCGCGGCTGGCCTGGTGGCCCTTGTCAGACATCGCGATTTTGACCCTCATTCACTCCAAACCTCATAACTTCTTCTCTAGACCTTCAAATTGGTCCGTTCCGGACTCTATGGACTCCTAAGACATAGAACTACAACATATCAAAAATTCAGAGCTACCCATTAACATTAACATGGCCAAATCTTAGGCCAAAGTATCAAGTCATGCTATATTTTCGTGTTCTTAGTGTTCTTTACAAAAATCATCACCAAATCTTTGTTTTAATCCCTTTTTACTCCGTTCCAACTGGGTTATTCTCATAACCCATGGAACTACAACATCATAACAACAAATAAATTAAACAAACACAAAATCAAAGCTACATGTCCTCTAAAATTCGTCCAAATGTCCAAAGTTCTATTGTTCTTCATGTTCTTCATCCTCCTTAAGCATAGGTACGGATTTATTGCGTTTTTGTTCCACTTTGATGTTATTAATGGCTTATATAACCTCTTAACAACATTTACAAACATCCAACACGAACAAAACCACAAAAAATCGCAAGAAAACCAACCCATGAGCATAAAAGCTCCAAAAACCCAAAAACTTTGGAAAATCTTTTACAAAACAAACGAAATGGATTTAATGAGATATTACCTCTGTAAATCTCTTATAGATGGTAGAGAAGCTAGCTAGGGTTTATTAGAGTTGCTTGAAGCTCTTCCTCTTCTTCTTCTCTTCCACCCGCGCTCTCTTCTTCTTCCTTCTTCCTTTTTCCGGCGACTTTCTTCCTTTTTCCGGCGACTTTTCCGGCGAATTTTCCTCCTTTTTCCGGCGACTTTTCCGGCGAATTTTCCTCCTTCTCTCTCCGGCAGCTCTCTCTCTCTCTCTATCTCTATCAGCTGAACATTTGGGGGATATGGGTGGAGAATGAGAGAGAAGGCTTGATAATTGCCTTATGAGGCTTGAAAAATAATAGTCAATCATCCCATGTCCCATGTCATTAAATTAGCCAATCACAAGAGGAGTTGGTGAGGAAAATAAGGAAGCACTCATTGCATTTCTTCCACACATATCAGCATTTAGCCACCTCTCAATGCCCCACAATTCTAGAAGTTTTAATATCTCCTCTTTTATTCACTCATTTATCCATTTAATCGCCCATTTGACCATTTTAGCTTCTAAAAATCAACTTTTTCGAACTTATAGTTGATTCCTACTAATTTCGACGTTCTCAATGTCATGGGAATATTCGTTTCTTTAAATTCATCTCCAAATTTCGAATTGAACTTTTACCGAAAAATCGACCGTTAACTTTTTTGACAAAAAGTCAACCCCGACACATTTTGTGTTTTTAGTCTATTCTTACTATTTTCGACGTTTCGAACTCAACCGTCCAGTCCGTGTCTCCAAATTCTACTCCGAACTCAAATTTGAGTTTTCTACCATTATTCTTGTCTTATATGCAATTATTCGCTTCCTTAGTTAGTAAACTAAATAATTAGTTTAAACTAACTATTAAATTACATCTCATCACTTTAATCATTAATAAATATCTAATACACATATATCCATTCACTCATCTCATTAAAAAAAAAAATATTTAATCCATTTAATAATATTAATAAACCCAAATTACAAGGGTATTCACGATTTGCGATCGCTACTCTTCCCGATTAACTCCCCATAATCGTATACATCAACGTACATATATCTCACCCATATTTTGGGTTAGCGTCTTTACAATAAATAACTCGTCCAATAATATTATCCTTCAACTATTTATTTAATCCAATAAATAGTACTCTAGAGATATTTCTCAAATCCGCCAAATTAGCTAATACGAAAACTTTCATACTTACTAATCATCGTCTACTCATAATCTAGGTTATAATATAACCTTTAAACACTTACCGCATAATATTATCAATAAAAGTCTATTTTATTCAATAATATTTATAAGCTCGAATTATCAAGCTACCCATGACTCGCGATCATTACAATAATTAACTATTAACTCATTCATTCCGAATCTATGTATATATTTCACATTTATATATATACATATTAAGCTCACCAAAAATCACATAGATATATATAACACATATATATTCAAACTCGAATCATAATAAGAATTATTCTATATTAAATTCTTATTATAATATTTATCAAAAGTCCGGGTTGTTACATTCTTCCCTTCTTATAAGGATTCTGTCCTCGGAATCACAAATATCGAACCTCTCTTACTCGGTTTTCATCTAATTATGTCGAAATTTTATCGTTGAATAATTTCAACGTATTACTATAACATAGATTTTATATAACCTATTTAATCTCTGAGTATTATCCTATGTGTTAAACACCATCAATTTCCTTTTTAAGGATCATTGTATGCCACAATCATCATAATAATTTAATATCATGATTTACTAACTCATAAACATTCGGGATATTACATTCACCCCTTCTTCTAAGAATTTCGTCCTCGAAATTTCAACGCATTCATCTTTGCTTATTCTACCCATCAAAACTAGGTTTTCATTCTAACCTTTACACTGTCCTCTTTCAAGGATTCACTTAAAATTGTCGCATTCTACGACTACTTCTCCTTGGGATAATCACTCTTCCCAAAATCAGTTTCCCGAATAATAGGAACCTCCAACAATTGTTTAATAATTGTGAAGTAACTTGAATAAATAGGAAATAAAATATTCCGTAAAAACTTTTCATATTATGCTGAGGGGTCATAAAGACCATGGCCACATAGGTTTACGGGCATTACTACCCCTACCGATTTCAATTATGAAAAAGGTAGTCCACCTCATAAAGACCATGAACATAGACAAGGAATTAGTCCGTTAGTAGTACTCGAGGGGATCAGCCTCTCATACCCCATGTATATGCATAACATTTAACTCTGACTGCATCGGATACCCGACACTTATAGCATCCATATCGATGGTTGCTCTCCGCCAGTTGTACTTAAGGAGATCGACCTCTCGTACACCATGTGTATGCATAACATTAAGTCCTGACCGTGCCAGATAACCGACACTTATATTCCCCTATTCCAGGTTATTCCCCCAGCTCAAGAATCCGCACCAAAACAATTTGGTTTGGCATAAATTCTCAAATAATGCTTGAATTTCATAAACACATTGCAACATTCGTCTAGCTGAATCAAATAGCTTAGACTTACATCAACAACTCGAACATTAATCGAAATATTTTAGCTAACTCAATTGGCATACCTTTCATACTTTAAAGAAAACAAAAATCATTTTATGACGTCATAATACTGCACTGTTGCAACAGTGTGTTAGGATTCCGTCATTTTCTGACCTTGTCATACTACATCATACCTTAGTGGGTTGACGATCCTATGATCACATCCAACACTAGGTTAATCTGCATTGATGACTCCATCATCTGTCATTCTACACCAGGTTTCATGATGCATTGATGACAATTTAAAAATACATTTTGATATTTTCAAATCAACTTTGTCTAGCCGAAACTATTAGCTTAGACATATGAATAATAGTACATTTAAAATCCCTGGTCCAGAAATCTGGCTCCATACATTTTTCGAAGAGCAAAAGTGCAAATGTCAGCACGAAGTCAATAAATTTCGAAGTCTAGCATAGCTAGAAGATTTGGAATATCCATGTCTCCTCATCAACTTCAATTTCTCCCATTTCTCCACTATTTAATAATTCTATCTATTTCTAACTCCTTCAATGCTCATCATTTTGAGAATTCACAGTCCTCAATCCACCACCTTTCCATACCCCAATATAGTTCATCAAACTTACCACAAATTATGAGTTCAGGAACTTACCACAATCATATGGGTTTAGGAACTTATCCTAGTCAGACCAACATCGTCCATTTCGCTGAGGGGTTCCACCAGACCATATGATTATGAGTCACGAACTTACCATACGTGTGAGTTTAAAGAAACTCGCACCTAATCTTAATATTCTCTAACTATCAAATATAAATATGAGAAAAGAATCACCTCCTCGTCATACGTATAGCGATAGCGCGATACTAGGTTTCCAACGATTATCAATATAGGAAGCTAAGTGATTGTCGAACCTATCACAATCCCCTGCCCATACAAGGAATCGATCAACTCGGCCACTAATCAATATAGGAAGCTAAGCGGTTGTTACACCAAGCACAAATTCCCCGCCCATACAAAGAATTGTTCAACTCAACCACTATACCGATATAGGAAGCTAAGTGGTTCTCAAACCAAGCACGAACTCCCCGCCCATACAAGGAATTGTACAACTCAGCCACTAACATGAGTCCTCAATTGAAATCACTCCCAATCCTAGCTTACTCGTTGCTCAACCAGAATTTAATTCTTGTTCCATCATCCATAACTCTTTCCCGAGTTTTACTCGTACTATCTCATAGTACCATCTATCTATAGCATTGAGCTAAAATTTTCGATCATTCAATTGATCATCTGCCATTCTATGACTTAATCCAATCACTTCGTGATCTTACTCTACGATCGTTTCATCCTACGACCTTCTATACTCTTCTCTTTAATCATAATATATGATTTTATGCCTTTATGCCTTATAGACCTTGTCTATTGATCAATACTTATCATCTATATCACTAGAGTCAGGTAACTCCTAATTCTCGTCTTTTATAACGCATTAAGATTCTTCTTTGAATCGTCTTATATATACTTCAACTCTTACTATGAATTTTCTAAATTCATTTACTATCGATTAAATTCTATTTGAGTTTTATCTCTTCACTATCTTCATCATTATCATCTTCCTTCACTACGGTTATAGCCTAAGGTACTCTTACCTAAGGTTTATAACCTATCAGCTCTGATACCAACTGTAACGCCCCCGAAACTCGGGTCTTACCTTGAACCCGATTCCCGTGCGTCACGGTACTACCCATACAACATGGGCTTACTACATGAATGAAATTACAATAATATAACAACATATCCTCATCTAATCCCAGGCACGAAGACCTTAAATAAAATACTTATGACCAAGGTTGAATAAATACCATGATCCTTTACAATATCTCATATGTGAACGCAAGGTTCAGATTCTGACTTTATCCAATCCCTGAATATTCGCAAGGTTATTCAATAACCAATACATTCGTTATAAAAATGTCCTTTATACAACATCAACATCCTTGTAGTTTACTATAACAAGTAACCAACATAATCACATCATAAATACTATAATAGATAACCTTCATTTCTAACTCATGGTTTACATAGACAAATTCCAGTACATCATATACCGTCATCATAGCTAAATAATTACAATAAAGGAACATTTAGCAACCTTCCTATATCCATGCGCCTCTAACCCTTATCATCACGATGTTAAGATAATTGCATTGCATCATAAAATCTGCAAAAGTTTTATTTGCAAGAATGAGCACGACGGCTCAGCAAGAACTAACAGTTTTCACATTTCATGCTTCACGTAACACATAAGTTTGCATTTTATCCATGCAACATGATTCTCATACTATGCATCTTACTCATGCATTATAAATCTTATGCAATTCATCAATATATATGCGTCATGCATCTCATAGCATATCTCATGCATCTCACATTGTATATTTACGATAATTCAAGTTCCACATAGAACAATATAGTCACATAATTGCACATTATGCACACTTTAATCATGCTCTCATATAATCCACATAATAGTGAAATATTTAGTAATCAAGTCATGTACATCAATACATTTAAACAAGTTAACAAGTTACTGAAAGAACTTGCCTTTCTTTAAAAGCATTCCTTGCCAAATTATGATGGCTCGTCCTTCAAATATCCTACACAATTTATTTAACAACAAAATACCAATTAGCCACTAAAAAGGCTTCATATAATGGTTTATATTATAAATCCACTTCATATCTTATAATGTTCGTTTTGTTTAACTCGAAACACTATTTAAATTCTTTAACAATTTACGCGGCGTTTCGACGTTTACACGTCACACACCTAATTCGCCTCCTTTGCATGTGCTTAGCATGCCCATACATTGATTTATAACAAACTATCATGTTTCATTATTATTAGAAACACAATATTAAACAAAGTTATACACACTTGTCGCGGCGTTACGACGCTTGCACGCCCATACGCCAAACTTGTTTACTCGAACGCCCAAGTGACACGCAATTGCGTACGCCTAGCACGCCCATTCAAATTGTCTAATACCCAAAGGTTAATGTTAAGTATGATTATAAATCATAATAACCATGTTTTATAACTTAGAACATCATTTAACAATGTCGGGAGCATTATACTATGCACACACGCATGACCGACGCCTACCGTTTGCACAATAGCCCTAAAAACGGTTAATTTCAAAATTGTTCCAGATAATAAATTTCAATTCTAATTACTGGATATTGTAGGTCTATCTCTAAGCTTTCCGGATCATCTTGAATCGCCTAAATCCGAGTCCGTATGAGAAAGTTATGGCCATTTTCCCCAACGGACGTCGAAGCTGAGTCGGGCAGCGCGCACACGCGGGCGGGCGGCACCAGGCGCACGGCGTGCAGCAGCGCGCGCGCGCGGGCGCGCGGGGCCTTGGTGCGGGCGCGCGGCTGGCCTGGTGGCCCTTGTCAGACATCGCGATTTTGACCCTCATTCACTCCAAACCTCATAACTTCTTCTCTAGACCTTCAAATTGGTCCGTTCCGGACTCTATGGACTCCTAAGACATAGAACTACAACATATCAAAAATTCAGAGCTACCCATTAACATTAACATGGCCAAATCTTAGGCCAAAGTATCAAGTCATGCTATATTTTCGTGTTCTTAGTGTTCTTTACAAAAATCATCACCAAATCTTTGTTTTAATCCCTTTTTACTCCGTTCCAACTGGGTTATTCTCATAACCCATGGAACTACAACATCATAACAACAAATAAATAAATTTAAACAAACACAAAATCAAAGCTACATGTCCTCTAAAATTCGTCCAAATGTCCAAAGTTCTATTGTTCTTCATGTTCTTCATCCTCCTTAAGCATAGGTACGGATTTATTGCGTTTTTGTTCCACTTTGATGTTATTAATGGCTTATATAACCTCTTAACAACATTTACAAACATCCAACACGAACAAAACCACAAAAAATCGCAAGAAAACCAACCCATGAGCATAAAAGCTCCAAAAACCCAAAAACTTTGGAAAATCTTTTACAAAACAAACGAAATGGATTTAATGAGATATTACCTCTGTAAATCTCTTATAGATGGTAGAGAAGCTAGCTAGGGTTTATTAGAGTTGCTTGAAGCTCTTCCTCTTCTTCTTCTCTTCCACCCGCGCTCTCTTCTTCTTCCTTCTTCCTTTTTCCGGCGACTTTCTTCCTTTTTCCGGCGACTTTTCCGGCGAATTTTCCTCCTTTTTCCGGCGACTTTTCCGGCGAATTTTCCTCCTTCTCTCTCCGGCAGCTCTCTCTCTCTCTCTATCTCTATCAGCTGAAACATTTGGGGGATATGGGTGGAGAATGAGAGAGAAGGCTTGATAATTGCCTTATGAGGCTTGAAAAATAATAGTCAATCATCCCATGTCCCATGTCATTAAATTAGCCAATCACAAGAGGAGTTGGTGAGGAAAATAAGGAAGCACTCATTGCATTTCTTCCCACACATATCAGCATTTAGCCACCTCTCAATGCCCCACAATTCTAGAAGTTTTAATATCTCCTCTTTTATTCACTCATTTATCCATTTAATCGCCCATTTGACCATTTTAGCTTCTAAAAATCAACTTTTTCGAACTTATAGTTGATTCCTACTAATTTCGACGTTCTCAATGTCATGGGAATATTCGTTTCTTTAAATTCATCTCCAAATTTCGAATTGAACTTTTACCGAAAAATCGACCGTTAACTTTTTTGACAAAAAGTCAACCCCGACACATTTTGTGTTTTTAGTCTATTCTTACTATTTTCGACGTTTCGAACTCAACCGTCCAGTCCGTGTCTCCAAATTCTACTCCGAACTCAATTTGAGTTTTCTACCATTATTCTTGTCTTATATGCAATTATTCGCTTCCTTAGTTAGTAAACTAAATAATTAGTTTAAACTAACTATTAAATTACATCTCATCACTTTAATCATTAATAAATATCTAATACACATATATCCATTCACTCATCTCATTAAAAAAAATAATATTTAATCCATTTAATAATATTAATAAACCCAAATTACAAGGGTATTCACGATTTGCGATCGCTACTCTTCCCGATTAACTCCCCATAATCGTATACATCAACGTACATATATCTCACCCATATTTTGGGTTAGCGTCTTTACAATAAATAACTCGTCCAATAATATTATCCTTCAACTATTTATTTAATCCAATAAATAGTACTCTAGAGATATTTCTCAAATCCGCCAAATTAGCTAATACGAAAACTTTCATACTTACTAATCATCGTCTACTCATAATCTAGGTTATAATATAACCTTTAAACACTTACCGCATAATATTATCAATAAAAGTCTATTTTATTCAATAATATTTATAAGCTCGAATTATCAAGCTACCCATGACTCGCGATCATTACAATAATTAACTATTAACTCATTCATTCCGAATCTATGTATATATTTCACATTTATATATATACATATTAAGCTCACCAAAAATCACATAGATATATATAACACATATATATTCAAACTCGAATCATAATAAGAATTATTCTATATTAAATTCTTATTATAATTATTCTCGAAAATCCGGGTTGTCACAAACACCCTGCAGGCACAATCCCATTATAAACAAATTCCAAAAACACAACCTGTAAACACACCCTGCACGCACAACAACCCCATTACATATCAATTCCATTAATATCTATCTTTCTATGACTATCCCCTATACTGTAAATGTAAGAGTACTACTACTAGTATGCATTCATATATACATACATATATACATGTTGAAAAGTGTCTTGGCAGCATTTCAATTCAAATACAAGGTGTAGATATAATCATCTACTTACATCTTAGTGTCTTGGCAGCATTTCAATGACAAAAACAAGCCTAATATTCTTAAACATAAAACATTTCATTACAACAATAAATAAAATATTCAAACGATAACTTCATGAAAACTAGGTGGGGGCATCTTAGAATTCTTCACGTCCACAAGTGACTTGATGAATGATAGGCACGAGTTTATATCTAGCTGAGCTGCAAATAATTCCCTTGCATCTTTGCTCATGAAAATTGTGCAAGCAGAATTCCAAAATGGAGTATCTGGACTCACATTTAGAAGCTCAGCCAATAACTTGATGCATGCAGTTGGAGTAGGCACAGATGACTCTTGTATAGGATATGTCATTGTGGTTGCACTTCTGTTTGACATGATATCTATCATTGAATCAATTTGCTTGGATAGATGCTCACGAGTTATTACCTTTTTCTTTTTTTTTACGTTACTAAGATTTTCGTTTGATGGCCTCTTTGATTGGCTATTTGATGGCCCAAAAAACACCTCACGGACACCACTACCCTCGCCACCGTTATCTCTCATCCTTAGATCATCACTATCCCCACTACTCTCGCCACCAATACCACCACCATATGCATCTCCTTCGATATCAACATCAAAGTAATCATCATAACCAACTCCTGATCTCTGCGTAGACACTAATGGAGGGGCGAACCCTTGACTTGGTGCATATGCACCCTCACCCGTAGCAACCACACTTGCAAATAACTCATGATACTCATTGTTGTATATTGAGCAATTTTTCTTATAAAATTTGGCAAAGTCTTTGTTCATCTGCATATAGTGTAAGAAAAAAAGAATTTTAAGAGACTAACTTAAAATAATTAATAAAGTCTAACTTACTATATAATAATTGTGTAAAGTTTATTTATGATACCTTAATTTTGTTTTGCCACCATTCATCAGACGCAACAACATTCTGCTTGGCAGCATCCCAACTCAATCCTGTGTCCTTATACATTAATTGTTGCCACAACAACTAATCTCCTCTCATTTGAGTCCAATGATTCTTTATTTGTTTTAAACTATAATTTCTGTTTGTCTCCGTATTGAAATTGATCAATATATAATTCCACCCTACTTTGTTGAAATGATTACCATCTCTATTTCCTTTTCTTACCTCATCCACACATAACTTAGTAAACATTTTATGGGCATAATCATCCCATTTTGCAGATCCTTGGCTTGAGCCTTCTTTAATGTGTTTATCTCCCATGCCCCTACCCCTTGCCCCCTACCTCTTGTTTGAAGTTTTTCCGATCCCCTGATTCCTTCACTTTCCATCTAATTTATACACACCAAACAATAATATACACAAGCATAGTCAACCCAAGTGGCATAATTAACAAACAAGGAACTTCGATATATAATCAATGTAGAGCCAAAAGAAACATAAAGATGAATTGATCATAATCAAGAAAATTATCACCCCATTTTGTTATAGACTATGATTAGAAAAACTATATAACAACATAATTTACCCAATATGCATCACCAAGAATCAATAACAAATATTTGACAAATTTTCCATATTGTGAATTATTTTTCTATCCTCATATACTGCTACATGTTGAGGAGAACAACATAGTCAAGAAAAAGGCAAAAGTAACATATAAGGAACCTCCTGCCTTCAAACAATGTAGAGACCCAAAATAAAGATAAAGACGAATTCATGATCAACAAAGTTGAAACATCCTCATTATAGAATATAGATATAGATCAGCATAATTATGTAATTGAATAATTTAGTAAATTCTTCCTAATTCAGTATCAAATATTTACCAAATTTCTAAATACTGAATCTCATCCCCGTTCCCATATTTACCAAATTTCCATACTGAATCAAACATGTATCTAGATTTCCAAAAACTTAAATCACATTTTCGTTCTCATATAGTACTATGAGTTGAGTAGAACAACATTGTCAACACACGACACAAGTTGAGCAGATATACAAAGTAGTCAATAGTGAAGTGCACAAGTAACATAACAAGAACCAGTGGATTGCAGGATTCTACAGAGGGGTTGCCCTTGCTTTTCCCCTGATAATTTCATCAACTATGCTTCAATTGCCTTGACCCTTTACTACCAGTGCAAGGGAATAAACCAGTGGAACTGCCATTTTGGTGGCTCTGCTATCATTTCCAACACTGATCCAATTATGCCACATTTTTCAATAATTCGTTCATATCAATACCAATTTAGCAATATATTTTGTAAAGCGAGGGAGATTTTGTTAAATATATTTTGATATAAGAGTGATCGCCTGATAACTTTTTTCTTCTGTGCTAAATATCTTTGCCCTATTCTTTTTCCCCCTTGCGGGCTAATTTTGCAGGTTACATCAGCTGCGTTTATGAGTAATGGCTGATGAATTATTAATCAGTTGCATATGTCTCTATAGGCTTGTCCCTGCATTTTTTTAGTGAAGTTGTAAAGAATTTACCTTCTTGTAATTCCTCCGCCGGTGTTGGAACTGAAGCGAGAGTCGAGAACTCCAATTTCAGTTGTGAATTTGTTTGAACGTGTTGCTGATGACCTCCTGACATTGCATAATAAATTGCAGTCGGTGAGAACACCATGAAAAGTTTTCTTCTGCTTTTTTTTTTCTTTTTGCTTTTAAGGTCTTGTCAAATGCATTTGTGTAGTAAAATAAAAGATGTTGCAGTTCCAAAATTCTTCTTGGCTTTAGGTGTTTTACTAATGTCTTTGATACTTGATGGATTACTACTTAATTCCATTATGCTTTGTAAGTCAGTTATTTGGGGTTAAGTGAATATTGGCATCAAAAACTGCAATAGCGTACAATTCTAAAAAGGAAATGCATATTTAAATATATTGAATGATGAAAATTGACATAGCTTCCTAATAAATACAGTATCAACATGTTTTTTTTTCTTTCCAAAAAATTGAAATAACATTCTAGGCTTCTAGTCCTTTTATAATATACAACATGAGAACAACAACATATTATTACACGTTAGTACAAAATATCATATCATATTTATAGAAAAGGGCACAAGCAAAAACTAACATAAATGGAACTTATTACTATCTTCAAACAATATATAAATAAAGAAGAACAAAAAAACATCAACAAAATTGGAGCTTATCAAGCTATGTTCTAAAGTTTACATAGATCCAAAGTCGTTTTTACTTCATGATATGCAATCTACAATTCCTAAAACAACAAAGTTCACTTTTTTTAATTTATATTTTTATAAAACCAAAACAATAAAAAGTCACAGATAGATGATTCAAGTATTCAACATATTCATCTTTTATATTACAGTCAAAATTAATGAAGAAGAAAAACCACATGCCAAAGATTCAAACATAACATAATACACACGTATATATACATATCAAATATTTGGTCTAGTGTTTTGTACCTAACAACAATCGAAGGAGTAACAACAATTGAAAGAGTAGAATGAGTCTTGGCAGCAAAAGTCGCAGAGCGAAGGAATGAGAGGCCAAGAAATTGTCGGATCGAGCGCAAAGAGAGAGTACATCAGAGCTCGTCGCCAGGAAAAATGTTTACGTTAGAATAGAGAGCAAGGCTTTTTAGGTTAGAAGGGTAGAGGTGTAATTTACCAAGACAAAAGAGGGACAAAATAGACATTACATTTGGTCAAAATAACTTATTCAGAATGACTTATAAGTCATTTTTTAAGTTACAAATTGTTACTTATTTTTTTGGACTTATAAGTCAAAAAATAAGTCAGAAAATAAGTCATTGCCAAACACTAGAACAGTAAAAAAGCTCCTTATAAGTTGGTTTGCCTAACAGCCTCTTAATTGACTTATAAATCATTTTAAATTTTAAATTATAAGTCATTTTAAAATAAATCATCTTAAGCAGACCCTTAAAATGCAAAATTAAGTTATAACCAAAGCCTAAAATAATGTATTTCAAAATAAAAAAACTTTAACCTCAATTTTGGAAATTTTAACTAAAAAAATATATCAACAATAGATCTTGTTTTGAATATCTTGACAAAAGCTTTTTAACGATATATAGATTGACAATTTTGGATTTGTAACAAAAAAATTATTAAATTTTAGAATTTAATTGAAGAAAGAGAAAATATTGAGTTAGGATAGAGAATAAGTAGTTTAAATTTTAACATAAAAAGTTATCCGTAAATTTTTTTTATGAATATTAGTTAGTATCCACAAAAATTTCATGCCGATACTAATCTTTTCATTTTAATTTGAGTTATTGCTATTCCAGATGAAGGTAGGAGATCAGTTAGTTGTCGTTTACTTGTATTTTTATTGGACAACTAATATACGTAATTGACTTCTCTGTATCTTTTGCTACCCAATCATTTGTTCATTATACTTTATATATATATATATATATATATATATATATATATATATATATATATTAATATAAAAAAAATGTCTGACGAAGGGATGGAGATTGGAGAGAGAGTTGTTGTTTACTTGTTTTTTTATTGGATAACTAAGATACGTAATTGACTTCTGTGTATCTTTTGCTACGCAATCATGTGTTCATTATACTTTTTTTTTAAAACAATTTAAATATAAACCACAAAAATTAAGATGTAGAACTTTATTTTGAGAATATAAAGAAGTCATATTGTACAGCAATTGTACTTCCACATGGCATACATACACAAACACACACACACACTCACCTTCTCAAATTGATGGTTTAAGTTATAATTTTTTTGTTCTTAAAAAAATGGCTTAAAATACAAAAAAAAAACAGATAAGTTTGTTATTTAGTGGGATCTATTAATATAAAAGAATATAAAAAACACATCACTTTATGTAATATTGTGAGACCATTAAAAATAAATATGAAATTTTTTTTACTCTCTTTCTTCTATCTTACTTGTTTTAATTTGTGTGAAAAGTTTACTTAATCGGAGGGAGCATGTATATACTATCAAAAACTCTATGTGGACATAAAAATTGGACATTAGTGTATTTGAATTTCACTTATTTGTATTTTGACCCCTAATGATGGGTAAAAATATAAATAAGTGAAATTCAAATAAACTAATGTTCAATTTTTATGTCCAATTTTTATGTCCGCCTAAAAGGACTTATATACCATCCCTTAAGGTCTTCAATTGAAATACCTTTGTAACCCAACTGCGATTCTTCTTCATCTTCTTCTCCAAGCGGCGTTGATCCTTTTATGGCCTCCATTTTTGTTCCTTTTATTTATCCTTCTTCTTCTCATTTTCTTGATGGTGTTTTCTCTTTTCTGATTGCACTGGTATTCTATTACAGTTGCTCTTTAGGACTTACAGTCACGAATTAAGGATTTGCAAGTTGATAGAGGACAAATGTTTTAAATAAATGGAATTAGATTTTCGCTAACTTCATTCATTTTTTCTTTTACAAATCTAAATAAGCTCATCTTTTGTAGAGATCCATAATATATAAATATATATATACGGAAATTTTCTCCAACGAACCGGAGAAGACGAACCAAAAACAAATGGCTATAGCGACGGTTTTGTCCGTCGCTATAACATAGAAAACCGACGGTCAATGCTATGGCGACGGTTTTGTCCGTCGCTATAGCCGGTCCGTCGATTTTCTATGCTATAGTCGGTTCGTTTTTGGTTCGCTCTCAGCGATTCGCTGGAAAACTGGACTGATATATATATATATATATATATATATATATATATATATATATATATATATATATATAACACAACTCATTAGTTGAATGTTATGTCTCATTTGATTTGCAGAATCAATTGGCTATTCCTAGGGTTAAGGACATATGTTTCTCTTGTTTTTAATTTGTATTGGACAAACATGTATGCGCAACCATTTTTTGTATATGTCTACAGGAGATGTTGAATGGGTTGTATCGTGAATAAACGAATCAATGGAAAAGTTCATGGATTATGTATGAATTATTCAGTCAATTTTGTTTCATTTAATGTTCTGGATGGTTTTATAACTTTTATTTATCAGATATATCTTTATGAAGACATAAATAAATTATTTTGTGCTTATAGGTGAAGGAGTACGGTTTACTTCTTTTTCTTTTTTTAATTTGTTTAGTTGATGTTTTTGTTGCCTTTGTTTGAAGAGATGCTTTCTAATTGTCATTTTCTTCGAAATATAATATTAATATTAATTTTTTAAAGGTTAAACATATTTTCAAAGTCAAAAAACATATATATTGTTTAATAAATTTAAGGGTTAAAATGGAAAAATATATTTATTCAAATGTTTTAAGCATATCAATTATTAAACAGTTTAATTCATTCAGTATCTAATTTTCATTCAGAACTTCTACTTTGTTTAGTCATTCCTAAAATCTAAAGTTTTTAGAATGGGAGTTACTTGGTCTTCTATTCAGGTATTCAGATTTTCTTAACTATTTAAAATTTTTCATTCAATTTTATCAAATAGTACCTTAGGCACCTTGCTAGTGTTTGACAACTTGACATACCAAGACAAGGATTCCCTGCTATACATTTTTCACTCAATTTCTGTTCATACACATTCTCTAATATTTCAAATAAAAATATTACATTTAATAACACAATAAATATTTATAATATTTTAAATAAAAATACTCAGGGGCGGACGCAGGATTTTCGGTAAGGGTGGTCACTCTTTTAATTAAACTAAAAACAATAATAATAAAATTCATCAAATACAAATCAATTATCAATTATATAATTAAAAATACAAACTTAGTTTTGGTTTCACCAATTTTTGATTCAACTTTCCTAATTCATATTAACATAAGTAATATCCAAATTTGTATTAATTAAATACTATCTAAATTTAAAAATATTCTTAACTCTAAGAGGAATCGAAAAAAAAAAGAAGAAGATATTTTTCTTTTCTATTCAAATTAATATAAATACTCTTCAGATTTGAATAATTACTACATGTCATCCATCAATACAATAATTACTATATGTGTTCCTTTTAATAGTTTTATTTAATTTATATATTTATATAGGATAATTTTATTGTTACAATTTTATTAAAATATTAAGATATCGAAAAAACCTCTTACATATCGCGTAATTTAATTATATTAATATTAGTCGTGAACTTTATTATTAAATTAATATCCTAACTAATTTAATTCATTAAAACTTAAAATTTTATCAAATCACATAATTAATTGTATTAATAATATATGTCAATTTGAAACATAATAACTGTAACATTGGTTGAAAAATTATAATGGATTCATTCGGATTAAAATTTCAAGCAAATTTGGTCAATATAAACGCTAATATAGAATTCTATTACAAACTTAAATAAAATTAAACTAATTATTTTCTCATAATCATAACTAAATAAATCTACAATATTCATTCAAATATTTAGCTTAATAATTAATTGAAAGAACCTACAATATATAATTCAATCATTAGTTATTTGAATAAATAGTTAACTATTTAATAACTACAACTATTTTCTCGAAATCACATTTTTTTAATTATTAATATAATAAATTATTATTTATGTCATCTGTGTTTCATACAAGGTTGGTGAGCTTGTTTCAATTAAAAACACCTAGAATGGCGTGACAACCTTTTTTGGCATTCTCTTCTTCAATTCTTCCCTCCTGTCTCAAGTATGAACACAAACTATACACAAAAAAACTATGTACAAAACAGTATAAAAAAAAAGAAAAAATAGGGAGGAATAATGTTATGTGCACAAACTGTACACAAAAAGTTATGCACAAAAAGTAGAACACATGTATTGCTTACCAATGAAAATGTGTAAAACATATAATCGTAGGTCCTACTTCCTACTTTGTCTCATTTTTTATGAGTAATGCTAGAAACACCAACTATACACAAAAAGTTGTACACACACAGTATAAAAAACAGAGAAAATAAGAAGCGAGACCTACAATTGAATGTTTTACACATTTTTATTGATAAACAATATATAAGTCCTACTATTAGTGCATAACTTTTTGTGTGCAGTTGGTGCACATAGTATTATCCTTTTTTATACTGTTTGTGCACAATTTTTTTTGTATAATTTGTGTTCTTAGCATTACTCAATAGGGAACAGGATGTTTTAGACATTTTTATTGGTAAACAATATAAAATAATACTATGTGCACAAAGTGTACATAAAAAATTGTGCACAAAGAGTAAGTCCCATGTATTTTTTATCAATAAGAATGTGTAAATCATCTAATTGTAGGTCTCACTTCCTATTTTCTCTTTTTTTTATACTGCTTGTGCACAGTTTTGTGCATAATTTATGTCCATAACATTACTCAACAATATATGAGTCGTACTTTTTGTGTACAGTTTATGCACAAAATATTATTTTTTATCATTTTTTCCTTCCCATAGTACCTGCTACTATAATTTTTTTTAAAGAGGGCATTTACTAGATTACCCTACACTAATACAAATTTCCAAAAACCAAGAGTAGACACTGCCCCCCGCCCCCCACCCCCCGCCCCCCACCCAGGAGGGCTCCATTTACTAGATTACATCCAGGGACAAAAACATAGATTTCCAAAAAACAAGAGTAGGCACCGCCCCTCCCAAAAAAAAACACCCAATTTCTTTAAGGAATTTCTTAACATGTGTCCTTAGGACATATGCTAAGTACACGGTTCAAGAGAATATTCTCTTGAACTGTGTGCATATTCCCTTGAACTTGGTGCAAATGCAGAAATCAAGGGAATATGCACATAATTCAAAAGAATATTCTCTCGAACCGTGTACTTAACATGTGCCCTAGGGCACATGTTAAAGGACCCTTTCTTTAAAACACATCCAGAGACAAAAACATACATTTAGTGACCAATAATATTTGGCTAATACAGTCAAAAAAATCAATAATTTTTGTAGTTAAATGTGTATATCAGAAAATTTGGGAAAGCTTTAGTTTGAAAAACGGGTTGACCTTATGTTGGACCTATAATTATTTGAGTCTAACCCACACAACCTAATTATTTGAGTCTAACCCACACAACATATAATAAAAACAAGTTATGTGATTTTACTGGTTAATGAAACTATAATCATGTGGAACTCAAAAGTCAAAACCAAACCAAACCAAACCCACTTTTTGTTAGGCCTATGCTTATCTCAACCCGAAAGGAAAATTTTAGCAACACCAAAAATAAAAAAGGAAGAGAGAAGATATTCCTGCCTGAGTATACATGTTTCCTGTCTTAGGTTGTGAACTAATTTTGGCCTAACTAACTGGTTATAACAGTCTGAATATCAGTCCATAGTAACAATGGTGGACCAAGGCCCAAATCAAAGCTCAGTCATCTGGTCCAAGAGCACTTATTGAGTCATCTTAGCTAACTACAGTCCACCCATAAATCATGACAAGCTATAAGTACTCTTGGTAGTAACAATGACCTTATATAAAGTTCAGACAATCCACATATTTCGATGTGAGACTAAGATATTACAGTTAAACGCTTGCAAAACAAGAATTGTTTTATACTAATGCAACAACATACCTTTGAGATGTAACATAAATCTCAGACTTAGAAAACAAAAACAGAAACATTGCGACATCGAACAACAATTCTTTTAGGATGATACAACACTTAAAACCCTAGATGCTATCAAAACTTTGAGCTTCATTTAGTGAACTCCAATTAACATCATTGAGCACCTATCTTAGAGTGTACACGGGTCAATCCGCTTAAAGAAATCCTTGATCTGCATGTTCATGTTTAATTATTGTAGTGCCCGTGAATTTTAAACATCATTATTAATTAAATATATAAATTAAATTTTTAATGAGTTAGTTTGTGTGCTTATTTGAACCTTTTGTGTGCATTGGTAGCCTACATGACTAGGTGATGAATTGTTTTAAGTTGAGTAAAGGGGGTCACTAATAGTATAGTTAAATTAGTGAACAAGCCTTAAGGTTTAATATCAATTAAATTGATAAAGTAGTTACTAATTAATCATGCAAGTAAATTGAATATACTTAGTATATTGAATTGAGTAAATTAATTAATAAAAGTATTAATTAATGAGAATATTGTCACATTGAATAATAAAATTTAATAGTTCAATTAGTAATCAATTTCTAATTGATTAGCTTATTTAATTAAGGAACTAAGACCGATTATTTATTTGATCATGGGTGTAGTAATTAATAGTGTGACAAATTAATTAATCAATCATTGGGTAAATGACCCAATATTGCATTAAATAGATTTAGATTTTATTAGCCTAATTAGGTTACAAGTTAAAGAGATATGTGTAAGTAATTAAATTCCATAAGATTGGAAATAGAAACCCTAAATAAACAATTAGGGTAATACATGTTAAAATTGTTAAACTATGTTTATAACCTATTAAGCCCTATTAAGCCTTTTAAGGCATGAAATTATGTCAATCAACTTGCTTTATTTGGTAACTCTTACACAAAGGACAAGGTTGTCAAGCTCCCATTGGTGGAAAATCTAATTAGCACACTTAAAGATAAGATTAAGGCTAAATGGAAGGGATAAGATGAACTCTTATATCCAATGGGTAAGAAAGATGTGGGGGATAATAGCATGAATTCTAATTTAGCATTATACTTGCAAGTATTCTATCCTTTCATTTCATTTCAAGTTCATTTCTTCTTTTCATCTCCTTCTTTCATTTCTCCCAAGCAAGAACACAAAGTGAGAGCTTAGAGAGAAAAAGAGAGTGAGATTAGCATAGTTCATGCATCCCAAGTTCATCACATACTTTGGTAGATCAATGAGAGTAGCTACAAGATCAAGGTGAAACCCTAAATCATTTTCTTCTTTCTTACTTTGTTTTATTTTTATATTTTTTGAGAGATTTTGTTCTAAGACTCAAGAATCATTAGATATTCATGTTTTATGTATAGATCTAATCCTCTTGAGTGTTAGAATGGAGATTCAAAGGAAGAAAAGGAACTTATGTTCTTAAAGGGTAAAAACCTTAGCTTTTCTTCACTTGGATCACCCATAACTTGAGATCTACAACTTGGATTTATGATCCGTCGAAGGAGGGTGCTAGATATATGAGTTAGCTAGTAAACCCAAGTAGTAGAACACAAATCCAATAATTTTTGAAGCCTTGGGGGCTATTTTCCCAAAACAGTCCAGCTATAAAACTTAAAACTTTAAGACCCTAAAAGCTTGCTGTCCTCGTTTTTCCAAAGGTTGTTTTGGCCAGTTATAAATCTTAAAAAATCTGGGAAAAATCACAGAGGTACCTTAAGAAGTTATCTACAAGTAGGAAAAATAACGAACACGTTTTGATGTGTAGTTTTTGTGTAATGGCTTTTACCGTGAAGGACTCCTAAATATTTATACCCTGATTTCTCACTGTGTATACCTTGAAAAAATATGAAATGTTTACAGTATGTTTATGTATAGTATGAGAGAGTACCCTGAAAATTTCAGAATTTTCTGAGCAAAACTCGATTTATGAAAAATGTAACAAGATTCAGAGGTTTTGGGTACTTTAAATATAGTAAATCACTTTCTAAAATTCCAAGAAAATTGGTGGATCATTGTTGGATCATATACTATCCAGATCCAGAGCATAATAATTTTCAGAGCCTATTTGCTATTTTTCATAATAATGTTATAGTTATGGTTAAAAGAAAATAAATGGTTAAATGATGTCATAAATAAGGAAAATGTGATTTTTAAGCTTGGATACTCCTAATATTATATATTATGACTATTGAGGGGTATTTTGGTAATATTTAATGAGAAATAATATTTATGACCTTTTATGGGTAGTAAAGGAGTTGTTTAATAAAGGGTAAAACAATTAGAATAAATTGTTTATTCGCCTAATAACTTATTAAAATATTACTATGATATTTGTAATATAAGAATTCGATATTTTTTAGTAAACAAAGAAATATTAAGGTTAAAACTTCATGGAAATATTATTGAATGGGTAATAATATTTGTTTTAAGCATTAATAAATGATTAAGATGTTATTAAAATGGCTAATAATATTAGATTAAAATATTATTAATGATATGAGAATTAAAATATTATTAAGAGATTAATAATATCAGATTAAAATATTATTGGATGATTAAAATATTATTAAGATGTTAATAACATTAGTAAACGAATAAAAGTGTTATTAGTGGACTAATAATACCAAGAGGTGAATTAAATATTATCAGGATTGATAATATTAAGTGTCTTATAGGATTTACGATAGTTTATTAACTTATGTGTGCTATGTGATTTGCTTAATTGTTAAATAAATAGCATAAGTAAGCGTATCGATATACAACTACGCAGTACTAATTGGTAGATCGACGTTATCAATGTTAGGTTCTTCAAGACCAATTAGTTAAAGCTAGAATTACTTGTAGCTGAGCAAACAGGCAAGTTCCCTAACTTCATTCTTTTAGTATATTGAATGCAAGTTCTATCTTACTCAACTTTTATATTGAGCAAATTTCTAAACCTTATGCATTATTTTTAATTCGTGCAAAAAGGTATATATTGTTGCAAGTTATTCTTTAAGCTTGAATCTTATTTCCGAGCACGCTTTAAGTGGTCTAATTACTTTTAAAATTATTCCACATCTGTATATTTATTAACATTCGCACTCGCGCATTTGATTTCATATAATTATTTAAATTCAGAAATTTTGAACTACTCATGGTTAAGTCTGAACCCTTGTTCGGTCAGGCAAGTATGAATTTATAAAAGCTATCCGAACCAATCAATGGTAAGGATTCTTAGACTGTATGAACACCCCTTTATTTATAGGGGAGTACCCCACGTACCGTATATAAGGTACAAACAGCAGAATTAAATGTTATGCATATACATAGGGTACGCGAGGCTGATCCCCTCAAGTACGTTATTCTGTAGCCAGTAACCAGAGGGTCAACCAGCTATTGACTCCTTTGGAAGTTATCGTTCAAAGTCTATTTGACTATCAATTGTTCTAAAAGCAATTATTGTTCTTGCTTCTGATTTTTTTTCTCTAATGTTGAAATTCCTTTAATATCCCTTCATCATGATATATCTTTATTGTTGCACTTTAAACTTGATGGGCAAACTCGTTGCTCATTCTTGCTATATCATGACTTCATTGCAGCTAAACCCGAGACGTCAGGGAAGAACAAAGGGAAAGAAAAGATGAAATGATAGACTTCTCGTAGCAAACTTTAGATTCATGTGTTAGTTAATTACTGTTAATGTAATTTAAACCCTGATAGCTATTTAGGGTATGGATTGTGTAAATGTTTAAGGTTAATCGTATTCTGGGACTAGTAACACCTTGTAATGAACAACGTATGTTTATTTTATTCCGCATTTTAGATACCATATGTTGTTATAGGTGGATGTTTATGTTGGATCGTGATGACCGAATTCGGGTATTTGGAGACCCGAATTTGGGGGTGTCACAATTATCAGTTACACGTCTCGATTGAAGCGGAAGTAAAATACTCCTTCTATTCCAAAATATAAGATAATTATTAATTTTTTAAAGTGAACTTAGAGACATTTTCAAACTTAAAATTAACATGAATTTCTTTAATTTTAGTCAATACAGTCATAAATATTGTAAACTATCTAAAAAATATTATTCATTATAAGATTTATTGGTTTATAATTTTTAATGAATTATCTCAATTTTGAGTTTTAAAATGTCTCTAATTGACTTTCTAAAGTCAATAATGATCTTATAATTTGAAACAGAGATTTAGTATTAAATATTTAAAAGTTGCACGAATAAAAGGCATAACTACCTCTAGGGATGAGTATTTGCCAAATGCACCTACCATTGCCCTTATGTATGATCCCTCCTCCATCAAAGTTTTGAGTGCTTCCTGCCTATTCTGCACATTCATATTACTCATGGTCAGGGACGGATCCACCCTTTAGCATACCTGGGCAGCTGCCCCGACTGCCGACGAAAAAATCGTGAAGAGAGTTTCAGTTCTGCCCTGGCAGCCGCCGAAAAATTAGGATTCCGAACTGAGAAAAGAATTACAATATTTATCGATGAGATCAAGAGGAAAAAATAGCCATGCGAAAGGAGGAGGCTCGTGTTTAAATTAGTTTGGCTGTTATGCTCTGTTTTGCTGGTTTTGGCTGGTCGAATTATGGTGTTCCGGCAGCTCGCTGGATTAGTTTGGTGAGGTTCAGTGTTTGGGAGGGCAGAGTGGTCTGACATGTCCGGGGCCCACGATTGGGCTGCCTATGACAATGGGTGGCTGTGATTCAAATTTTAAATTTCTTTATTCCCCATATTATTGATGACTTTGCCCCCACGTGGGCTGTAATTGTTTGGTTTTGGCTGACAATTGGGCTTAGCAGTTTCTCAGATATTGGAACATACTGGTATGCTCACGTGGGTCAGATTTCTCTAGCTGGATGGACTTGTCCTTTCTGTTTTGATGATTTAAGGCCTACTTGTTTTTTAGTGGGTCGGGTTTCCGGATGGGTCACTCCCATGTTATGTAACCGTGCCTCCGGTGAAGTTTTGCCCCGGCAACAAAAAATTCCTGGATCCGTCCCTGCTCATGGTTAGATTTCTAAAGCCTATTATGCATGTTCATATTAGTTATTGTTAGACTTCTACTTGGGCCACCCGAAATACCAAATAATGGCGATATAGGATTCAACCAATGAGGGGAATTCGATAGCACAATGAAATGTAGTTACATTATTAGGACTTAAACAAAGACATAATTGGTTCATAGAGAAGAGAAGTACCTTTTGCCACATAATATAGGAAGCCCTTTCATTTCCAGCATTTGCACATTTGGCTAACAAGCCATTCTCATTCCAAAATGATTCATTAATTCTATATGATCTTGCATTTCCAAATTCCACAGTTTTCAATATTTCCGTGTCTACAAGGAACTTGTTCAACCCCTTACAACTGTAAACATAAAAAGCAAAAGAGATTTGATCACATAAATTGTAATTTTAGACACCAATTGTTCTTTACTATCACAGTAAAATAGAAAATAACTGTGTAGACTTGATCTATAATTAGCATGGACTACTAAAATTGGATTTCTGATAAATTTATACTTTTGTGGCACCGGCCAACAGGCCATAAAAAGATGGTGACTCTACTCGACCTCGGTTTATAAATAACATACTTTTACGTGACAATCACCAAACTATGTTTCATCATCATATTTATAATTTCTTTGTCATCAACACTTGGAAGTTGAGCAGCTGGCTCCACTAACACATATAGCTTAATTTTTCATTGATTGTTAACATCTATAACTTATTTAACCTCGTTATAAAATAAACCACCTTTATAATCTATTCCATTCTATAAAAAGGGAACATGTCAAAATATTCTATAAATGGCATACAGGGTCGGCCCAATGGTTAAGCAAATTAAGTCATGGCTTAAGGCCCCCAAAATTAAGAGGCTCCCAAAATTAAGAGACCCTCAAAATTTTAATAACCCATATGTAGAGCTACTAAGTATGCATTTTATAAGAAAAGCTTTCTTGAATTTTTATCATCTAACCAATATGGGACTTAGAGACTTTTTATAAAGAAAACTTCTTTCAACTTTTATCATCTAACCAATGTGGGATTTAGATACAATAACAAAGGCATTTTACACATGTATTTTCTGGTTCAAATGTCCCACATCGACACCACAAGAAACTTAAGTTTAACAATAAGCTATAAGAATGAGAGACATTTTGGCTATAAGAATGAGATGTCTTTTGATTCAAGTGTATTTTTGTTTCAAAGTCTCACAAGAAACTTAAGTTTAACAATAAGCTATAAGAAAAGGAGGCCTTTTGGCTATAAGAATGAGAGACATTTTAGTTCAAATGTATTTTTGTTTCAAAGTTCCACAATAAACTTAAGTTTAACAATAAGCTATATAAGAATGGCCTTTTGGCTATAAGAATGAGAGACCTTTTGGTTCAAATGTATTTTTGTTTCAAAGTCTCATATTGTCTAATATACATCTATTGTCTTACCTTGGTTTTATAAGTAGAAGAGAGTTCAAGATTAATCTAACCAATGTGGGACTTAGAGACAACCAAACCTTCACTTGATATTCCTTTTATAAAAAAAATTTCCTTTAACTTTTATCATCTAACCAATGTGGGACTTAAAACAATAACATTTTACACATGTATTTTTTGGTTCAAATGTCCCACATCGACACCACAAGAAACATAAGTTTAACAATAAGCTATAAGAATGAGAGGCCTTTTGATTCAAATGTATTTTTGTTTCAAAGTCTCACATCGTATAATATACATCTCTTGTTTTACTTTTGTTTTATAAGTAGAAGAGAGTTTAAGATTAATTTTTGTAAGTAAGTATATTGGCCTGAGTCTAGCCTTTGTTGGGCTCGGTCTGAAGGCTTTAATAAGCCACATTATTGTATCAAATCTGGCCTACCAATTGAATGGTTAAAAAAAGACCCCAATTTGATATTTGGCTTGAGTCCTCCAAAAAATTTGGACCGGCCCTGATGACATACAATCAATAACTAAGACTAACCTAGAAATTGCCTTTATGAAAGTGGCTGCCCCATCGGGTGATTGAGCCACAAACATCATGATAAGCTTTAGTATCTCATAGGGCAAATCATCCATTCTTATTTCCCGTTTCTTCATCGTTACTGCAATAAGTGTAGAATATTAACTCATTAAACCGTAATGTAACCAAACCGTATATAACTTATAACTTGATAACAGAACTGTCTAAAATGTACTGCAATTTCAAGCATTTCCAACTTTTTTTCCTCACTAAGCCATTTATTTCATTCAATTTTTATCCTCCAGTAAATACACAAGTCAAATGGGTAAAACACGAGTACTAATATATTTTGGGACAGCTGAAGAAAGAAAATAGGACACATAAACTAGGATAAAGGGTATAATATAAACATATAAGTCTTTATTTGTATTATTTGCATAAATCTCGTGTTTTTGCTTGCAGCAGTCTCAACTATTTGCACAAAATGAAGTATTAAGAGGGTTGTTTATTAAAAGAAATTACCACATCCAAACAAAAACCTCTATAAGACCAGGAATAGCACCAATATGAGATAAATTTCAGATAAGAAAAAAATTCCCCAAAATATAATCATAGAAACGTAGGTAGGTTTAGCAAACCCAACAAATTGTTTAAATATAATTCAAAAGAACGATAACAAATTATAATCTAATTAATTACAATATATATATATATATATATATATATATATATATATATATATATATATTAAAAGAAAAACTTCAAAAGGGTTAGCTAGCTACAATCACCAACTTTAATTCCCAAATCAACTAAACTTAAGTTGCATGCTGAATCAATTAAGTCACAATTATATTCCACAAATGCACTAAATTATGACTTCAAATTATAAATCAATAACAGTATATACTAAACAAATTAACACTATTAGATCAAACCGGTATCTATTTGGAACTGCAAAATCAAAAAATTAATTGATTTTAATCAAGAACAATTAAACCCAAATTCTAATTACTAAATTCAATTACATTTCTACAAATGCACCAAATATACATAAACACGCATATACAAATAGATCTAGATAGAAAGAAGAAGAGACCTTGGGAGCTGCGGCCTGGTAGAACAGATGAAATTTGTGAGTGATATGAGTTTAATTTATGTTTAGTCTCATTTAATTCTTTATAACTGTTGTAAACGTGTTGCAATTCTTATGTCACTCAGTGACAAGTGTACATGCAATTGCATGCAATCTCTCTCTCTTTTTGATAAATACCCTCCTAAAATTATTTGGGCCAAGGGCCTATTGGGTTTATAATTTAAGTGGGCAGATCTAGCTTGAAATGAAATGAGTTTAGCCCAAATTTAGTCTAATTATCTATCCAAGCCCAATCCACTTTTTTGAATGTTTAGAATCATTTTTTGAAAAAAGTAATAATAATAATTTTCATTGGAAAATGTTACGCCTTTTCTTTCATCTAATATTAATATTGTTAGTCAAAAGAGAATTAAAAAGTTTATACACAAAAATGACAATTTTTTTATAGTTTGATTTTGAGTTAAATGCACTTTGTATTTTTTTAAATTTATCTTATTTTGCACATTGTATTCTATATTTTAAAGTATGACACTTTGTAACCCGCACTTTTAGGGACACGGACAAATAACACATTCGACACAAGTTTTGTACTAAAAAATATAAAATTCGTCACTTTTAAACACTAATCCCATAACTTATGTGTCCATTTACTAAAAAAATAATATACAAAGTGTTACGTTTTGAAGTATAAATGCACAGTATAAAATGGGATAAACTTGAAGGTTGCAAAATACATTTAACTCTTTGAGTTTTTACGGTTTAAACGTTTTTGTAGGAATTCTTTGTTGCAATACTTTTTATAAAATTAAATACCTTCATATTAATTTAAAATATTTTTTAAAAAAGTTAAATTAATTGAAAAAGTTTATTTTTTAAAAAAATTATTTTGTAACGGGTGGAGTGAATACTCTTTGTAAAGATGCCCGAATTCGGTTTGGCAGGTTCGGGTTATGCTGTGTTTGTTAGTGTTGAATTATGATAAACTAAACGTTTTGTAGTGCTCTGTGTTGGGATAGGGATGAACAATCCAGAAGAGAAGAAAGAGGAAGAAGAGACTACTCAAATGGCCGCTTCCGCCATGGACGGTGTAGCTGCAACGGCTCTTCGTTCAGTCCTCCACCGGGTACAGCAGGCTGCCGAGAAATCCGGACGCCGCGCCGACCAAATCAGAGTCGTCGCCGTAAGTAAAACCAAACCTGTACCTCTCCTCCGGGAAGTCTACGACGTCGGTCATCGCTGTTTTGGCGAAAATTACGTCCAAGAGATCATCGAAAAAGCCCCTCAGGTCTTCTGTTTTTTCTCTCTCTTTCGTATCAATTTTTAATATCTGTTTGGTTCCTACAAAATAATTTAAATAATATGGTTGTGATTTTATTAGGGTTTGATTATTTGGGGGGACATGTTTAACTTTTTGGTAAATGTTGACACAAATGCAGCTTCCGGGAGATATTGAATGGCATTTTATTGGGAATTTACAAAGCAACAAAGTAAAACCTCTCCTCAGTATGTCTAGCACTCTAGTCTTCATTTTAATTTTGTTTTGTGTCATTTTAGGTGTAAAGCAGAAAGCTTTTAGTTTATGCAGATTTGATTTAATTCAATATGATTTGAATATTAGTATTTACCTTTGAAAGGTCTACTGAAAATAGAATTAGGAATAACCTATGAAAAACATGCATAAGGTTGAAGGTATTTGATTATGTTAAATTGTAAGAATTTGATAAGGCTTCATTGAATTTTCGTGTTCTAACTCGAGGAGTTATACTGAAATATAAATTTAATAATATTTTTTATGGGTTTATTTTGGGCTGGATAAAATGTGTTCTCTTGTAAGGAGGGAATGTGGCTCACTGTTTGTGTCACTGAAGCAAATGTATTCTCCATTTGTTTACGGGAGCTGTTACTTTTTCAATAGTCTCCAGCTGAAATTCTCTAGTTTCTTCTTGTATATTTAAATGTTGAAAATATTAGTAATTTACAAAATTAGTTATAAATACATTTTTATATTGTTAATTTTGCTGCTATATATACACACACACGCACGCACACACACTTATTGCTAAATAAATATCAAGTTTGCACTCTCACTTATCATTATATTACTGCTCTTTATGTAAACATTGTGCACATCTTCAGTCTTCTAGCTAGTTTATATTTTATGGCATCACAATTTTGTGTGCCTATCGAAAAATATTAATATGCATTATCCTTTATTTTCCATTGGGCAGCTAGTGTACCGAATCTTGCCATGGTGGAGACTGTTGATGATGAGAAGGTGAGCAGTTGACAAGTTAAAGTTTCCATATTATTGTTCTCATGTGAGACCCAGTGTTCATTGATATGCCCCGTGTGTAAGGAATTTCTGTCAAAATTTATATTCGGTAACTTCTTTTTGGTTTGAAAATAAAACGGCTGTGAAAAAATCTGGCTATATAAACATTTACTGATTCAAAATCTCTGAGGTGGTGTGCAGTAACCCACTAATAGACTATTTCCCCCTTCTCAGTAATTGTTTATAAAAATGTTAGTGTGTGAGCCTTTAGAAGGGGTTACCTTGCGTGGGCAAGAGGAGGGGGATAAATGTCTATTTCCAAATTTGTAGATTCCTTATCTCAGTGGATAGAAAGATTTTCCCCTGAATGTTACTCATGCCGTGACGCTAGACTGCGTCAGATGATGTGCCTCTTATTATTAACTTCCAATTTGAGAACATTTGGTTAAAGGAGGAAGGCTTTGTTGATTTGGTGAGAAGTTGGTAGTAAACATCTTTCTTTGAAGAGTCTCCTAGTTATATCATTGCTTCAAAATTGAAAAGGCTTAAAGATCAATAAAAGGTGGAATAAGGAGGTGTTTGGGAATATCAAAGATTGCATTGAAATAGCTCGTGATGAGATTCAAAAGCCCAATGAGGAAGAGGGCATTGCAAATTTGCAACTTGCACGGTTGTCTAAGGAGAACTTAAGGTGTGAGGAATTGAGGGAGAGAGTGGATACGTTTTCATGGCTGAAGGGATTAGTTGGAGATAGAAATCATGCCTTTATGGTTACGGGTGGTAACACTAAATTCTTTGATAGGGTGGCGACTTCTGCATACACGGATCAATCACATTGGGGTGAAGAAAATGCAGGAGGCAGAGTAGGTGTGTTGGGGGATTCTTGCGTTTTATGCAAGACTTTCTTAGGAAGATTCTTATACAAGTTAATGAGCCTTAAATTGCTTTTTGTAGAGTTTATTATCTTTTTCTGTAAAATGTTGCTTTAATATTCTCATACCTCTTTTCACTCAAAGAAACATAAATAAATAGGTTTAGAATCAACTTTTTCTCTCCCTTGGTAATTTGGGCCATTCTCTTCGGGTTTTATAGTTCAAAGGTGAAGTTTAATTTTTGTTGTCTCTTGTTACTCTCTAAATATTACGTATGTAATACTGAATATTAATCAATACTTGAATTTAGAGTATTTCAACCACCGTTTAAAGTTTATTCTAGGCTACAATATACTATATCCATCCCCAAAAGGATAGGACAATTTTCACACAAATTAAGGTAATTAAAAAAGTAGGAGAATATAAAGTTCTTCCCAATCTATCATTGGGTTTTGGGTTTGGAGAGAGAGAGAGAATTAATGTGAACCACTCATTTGTGATGTGAGTGATATATAGTTAAGGGTAAGGGGAGATGGGTTGTGGCATCGGGATTCAGGAATCGCATGTCATGTATGGGGTTAATTTCTATTTCAAGCAATTGGGGATTGTGTGGTGGTTTTGTATCCTTACATGCATCTTTTAGGATGTGTAGAGAGAGTTCAAATCTGTATGAATTATGGTTAGTTAGTTCCTTCATCAGTAAACATCTTTTATGGAAAGTTGTGCTTTAAAGTTAAGCGATTTCTGCTAGCAAGCAGATATTAATCCGACAGTTAGACATAATGGAGAGGGCTCGTTATTAGAGGCTCAACTAATGAATCACCAAGCTTTGGATGATCAGTTCAGCAGCTTTACGACAGTGGAGGTAAAGGGATACTCTAGCGCTGAAAAGCCAACAATTGCGCTATGCAAGCCAGAGTGAGCTACTGCAGGTGGGACCGTGGGAGTGTATTTGACAAACTGTGATTTACTGGGCCACAAATTATTGACGGTAGGAATATTGAGTTCAGCAAAGAGTACAAAATATGATAAATCCGGGAAGCAGGTGTCGAGCACTAGAACATTTGAGATCAGGTTGTGGCTTGTGCAAGCTCCCAATTAGCGATCTCTTTTACTCATTCCAAAGAAACAGCCGCCTTTTGAGCTTGATATTAATGCAAGACATAATTTATGAATAGATCTGTCATCTGTCGTACGGAGTAGGAGTCTGTTGCACGTCTGTTACTTCATTGTTCGGTTGCTCGGGGTTTATGCAGTTTGGTTTTTGCTTTTGTGGGGCTGAAGAGGGTGATGAGAAGATCAGTTATGGGCTTCTGTAGGTGTGTGATGGTGTCGGAGTTGGGAAGAATATGCAAAGGAGGTGTGTAGTGAGTACACATTGTTGTGGTGGATGAATTATTTGAAGAGAGAGGAACTGTTGATGTTTTCAGGGCAAGGAGAGACCAACTGTGCATATTTATTTCTATTTTTAAGTCGTCTCAGTTTTTGGTTGAAGGAAGTATATCCTGGAGTTTTTTAGTAGTGTATAAGGGCTGAACTCTTGAGGGATGAAAGCCATGACTCAGTTACCAAGGTTCTGAATCTAATAGGACTGTAAAATATTAGATGCAAATTTCGTTGCATGTCTTATATCCAAACTAATATGTGACTGCTACATCAGTAATTCCTCAACAATTGCTCTTGATGTTTTTATTACCCCCATTGCAATGGTATGTCCTATGCACCAAATCATTGTTCAATTTTTTGCAGATTGCAAATCATCTTGACCGTGTTATTGGAAACATTGGAAGAAAACCGTTGAAAGTGTTGGTCCAAGTGAATACAAGTGGAGAAACATGTAAGTGGAGGAGTATGGCTTTGAAACATTAGGTTGCTTGAACACCCCCCTCCCTCCCTCCCTCCCAAAATAAATAAATAAATAAATCACTTTTAAGTTTTGCTGATTAGCCTCTTCCATTAATCAGTCAATCTTGTTCCCCTTTACCTTCAAAAATACAGTAAATTGAAGATCTAATATAATGGACTCTCTACTTTTTGCAGCAAAGTTTGGTGTAGAACCATCTGGGTGTGTGGAACTTGCTAAACATGTCAGTTTAGGCTGCCCAAACCTTGAATTTTGTGGCTTAATGACAATAGGGATGCCAGATTATACTTCCACTCCAGAGAACTTCAAGGTAGTGGATCCAAGTACATTACTTAGTTTATTTCTCTTTTTGATATATTTCATCTCTCATTTCTCATGCTTGTAACTTTCCTTTATACGAGTAGTTTATTGTTGACAGACATTAGCAAACTGTAGAAGTGAGGTCTGCAAGGCACTTGGAATAGCAGAAGAGCAATGTGACCTGTCAATGGGCATGTCTGGTGACTTTGAGCTAGCCGTAAGTAAATTTTCTCAAGATTTTGTTATAATCTTATCCTGGTGTTTTAATATTAAAGAAAGAACTATTTATAAATGATGATATTTCAGTTAATGTCATAGTTTAGTACGCATGATGACCTTGTCAGACTGGATATATGGCAAACTTGATTTCATATTATAATAGTAGCTATATCCTCAACTTTACGAAAAACGAATCAGTCCAGTGTTGAGTTTTATTTTGTTGATTTATAGGAAGATATAATATGCATAAAAGTGGTTTCCTACTTGAACTATATAACCAAATTCAGTTAAAAAAATCTCTTTTTTAGTAAATATACCTTAGTTGCAATTTTCACTATATGAGCATTGGGCAATAGCCTCGGGGAGACTAGAAACTTTGTTATAACGAATTTTGGTAATTGATGCAGATTGAAATGGGCAGTACCAATGTGAGAATTGGATCCACAATCTTTGGAGCGAGGGATTATTCAAAGAAACAATAAAGTTCCTGCCTTAATATTCTATAGTCAAGTCATCTGGGTTGAGCCTTCATGAACTATGTGCTGTTTTACAACAAGATCTCGTATACGGAGTAAATTAGTTATAAGCTGCATTCATTCTTAATGGTAGGTATTACCCACTTGGCCTTCATGAACTATGCGCTGCTTTACAACAAGATCTCGTATACGGAGTAAATTAGTTATAAGCTGCATTCATTCTTAATGGTAGGTATTACCCACTTGGCCTTTGCTGTATAATAAAGACGTTCTTGTAAACTGCAGAAGTTGTACCCTGTATTTTGGACCTGGTCTATAATTTATAGCATATGTACGGAATTTCGGAAATATGTTTGTACCTAGCTAAAACTGCAGTGCTTGTTATTTTCCTTTATATGGCTTACTTAAAAAGAGTTTTGTTAACAATCAATTTCTCCCTTTTCTCTATACAAAAAACCCTGGCCTCTATTTTTTCAGGGAGGGTCTCTGATCTACACGAAAGAGATCCTCCCCAAGTTTTTTCTTATGTTCTTCGGTTTAATTGTTCTTATTTTCTCTTTTTATATAGTTTTATTTTTTCTAGTTTGAATTTGTTCAATCTATGGAGCTTTTCTTCTCCTAGTTTGAGATTTTTTTATTCTACGGAGTTTTTTTCCTGATCTATCCGTGGAGGAGATTTGATTTGCGATAATCAGTGAAGATAGATCTATTCATATTTGTGCGTGGGGTTATTACGACGACCTCTTTATCGTTGCTTGTGTTGAATAACTATGTAAGTCTGTACATTTTTGTCTATTTTTTAAAAATATACGTGTTTTTGAGTTTTGAGTTTCAATTTGAGACGAGAGGAGGTATTATTTCGACTTTAGTGGTTTTGTCAAAAAAAAAAAAAGAGTTTTGTTGATATGGAACTTTAAAACAAATTAAAATACTATAATAATTCATAATGTGGCTATTCAGAATAATATTTGCATAGTTTTGAGGCTTTTTTTTGAAGCTAATATACTCATTAGCTATATAAAAATCCGATTGAAATTTTTTATTGTAAGATTTCTGCTTCTATAGTCCTGTATATAAGAATTATTAACTTTAACTGTGTGCCGCTAACCTTAAGGTGAATTTGGCATATTATCACACTTTGTTTATCGCTCATTCTTTTCTCTTTGCAGATTAATAACTACTTATATTATACCTAATTTAAGCACGTAGTCTTGTTTATTAAATAAAATAAAAAGGTGGAAAAAGAAAAGTGTCTTTCGGGGCTTCCATATCTTCCTACCACGTTCAAAAGAATATATCTCTTATTATCGCACCTATTTTTATTTATTTTTTAATAACACCAAGCATTCACCAAATGATCATTGTTTTATCTTGGTTTGTTCTTCTTTGTACTTTATTTTTCTCTCCCAAGTTCACCTTTTTTTTTCCGCTATGCTATTTCATAACTAAAAATATATATAGACCTTTAATTCATTTCAAAATTGAAGATATACATAAATTATAAAGAAACATGTTATTACTATATTTCTATCCATATCGAAAATATGGTTGACAAAAAATAAAATTTATCTCGAGAATTATTATTTTGAAAGAGTTTAAATTTTATGTATTGACAGTATATATAAGAGTGGTGTTAAAATTATGAAAATAATTAAAAAAAATTGTATTATACAAAATTATTATTATTTTAGTAATGTATTATAATTTTAATACTGTCTCGTATATAAATGATCATATTTAAATATATATATGTTTAATTTTAAAATGGGTGAAAAATATTGACGGATATATATAATCGCCCAGCTCATAACATACCATGACCCGAACCGCGAATCCCACCAAACGCAAAAGGTCTGCTTGAAACTTGACTCATCTTGGGGGTTTAGAAAGACAATTTTAGCGAAAGGATGGGAAATCGCAAGGAATCATCGACTTCTGGCCAAGATTTACATGCCGCCGCTCGAACAGGTGATCTGATCGCCGTGCAACATATATGCAGCTCTAATCCTTTGGCAGTCAACTCTAGAGATAAGCACTCCAGAACCCCGTATCCTTCTTCTAATTCCTGACATTGATTATTGTGGTGCATTATTTTCAGAAAACTGGAACTGGGTATCGTATGGTTGCTGTAGAGGTTAATTGGGTTGTTTGAAATTTTGTTTGCCCAGGAAGTAATTTAATTTATTTTAAGTCTTTGATATTTCTTTATTTTTGGGCTTAGTAAAGTAAACTCTCTTTGCTCAATTGAGTCTAATCACTATTTAGGTTTTAGTTGAAATGATTTTTTTTTCTTCTCAATTCTTCAACTTTTGTTGTAGTTCGGGACATGGGAGATTGGAATAGAGATTTTTATGTTGCTCCTCGTACGTTATTATAATTATACTACTAACCTTTGCTATTCTCCTGTAAATATGATACTGATTTGGTTAAGAAAGAGCAAAAGGATTTGTATTTAATTAAGTTATATAGATAAAGTTACTTATCAAAAAAATGATTATAATATGAAAATATATTTTTGCTAGTGTCGTCTCTGTTCTCTATGGCTAATTTTAGTGATAATTGCCTTTGATATTAGTTTCTGTTGTATCTGCCATCACTGACAAAGAATCAGAGTTATTGAGTTTCAAATTTCACTTGAGAGTTAGGTTTAGGAATAGCATTTCAATGATTTATATTAGTGAAAGATCCGAGGTTGAAGTATACACAAAGAAGCTATATATATACACGTGAAAACAAGTTCCATGAATTATTTATTAGTGGCCTCAATTTTGTGAAGATAGATTCTATAAACCCACTTGATTGATTGAGCTTTGTGGATGTTTGGATGGAAGAAGATTTGCAATAGAGCATTGTAATTAGGAAAAAGGATTGGTAGTGAAGAATTAATCACAGTTGAAACCAAAAAATTATATCGTCTTGGTTTTTATTTGTCATTTATTCTTTGTCAAAACATGGTGTTACATATATCGAGTCTAGAACCACTTATAAATTATAATTTACAAACAAATTTTGAGAAAGGGTGTAAAAAAGCTGATGTTCTATGTGCTTCATTGACAGCTATGCCCGAAACTATTATAACAATTTTGCTTTATCATGATTTATGCAAGGTCTTCTTTTCCTAAGCCCAGGATGTTGACTCCCTCTCTATTTTTATTTGTCATCTTCTTTCATCCCTTTCATAATGAGGCATTATCCAATTTCAACATCAACGCTGTGATATAATTAGAATAATGATGTTTTTTATTTTTTTGGGGTGGGGGTAGGCAAACTCTGAAAATCACTTCTAACATTTCATTTGCATTGAATACAATGATAGCAGGATTAGCAGAAAAAAGCTGTTCAATCATTTAAAAATGATCGCAGATGAACTTGTTGCAATCATCATTTGTCATATATACTGATCCCAATCTTCACTTGGTAATTTACTTAACTAAAAGAGCAAGATAACACATCAATTCAGTGAACTAATTACCCTGGTTGTAGATGGTGTTGAGATCTTAAAGTTTGATACCATAATGATGGACGTCTAGTAGTCTTACAAAGTCAATAAGGCATGTCCGGAAATACCTTCTGGAAACCGGAGTTTTTTTATTTTATTGTTTCATGAGTCGATGTGTATATTACCTTGTTTTACAGTTAAACTGAATAATGTCTCCAACCCTCTCCATCTTTAAAGAATTAACAAACTACTTTCTCAGGCACCAATAATTACAATGATATTAAGTAAAAGTCCTTCCCATGATCTTCCATCATAACAGCTGCCAGAGGATGTTTTTGCTTCCCTCCTCCCACTTTTTTGATGCATCATAACATTTTTTTTATTGTTTCCTTGAGTAAGTATCGAACTCTAGGCTACATTTAGCAGCATGGTCTGGACATGCACAGGTGGTGAGCTATCTCTGCAAGAATAAAGCTGATGTTGGTGCTGCAGCAATGGATGACATGGGTGCCATTCACTTTGCTGCTCAGAAAGGTCATTTAGAAGTTGTCCGGATTCTGCTTTCATCTGGGGTTTCTGTCAAATCTTCCAATCGCAAGGGCATGACTGCTCTTCATTACGCTGCTCAAGGTTCTAACCAGGAACTTGTGAAGTACTTGGTTAAGAAAGGCGCAAATCTAAGTGCAAAGACCAAAGCAGGGAAAACCCCTATTGATCTTGCGGGCAGTGAAGATGTCCGCTCATTATTAATAGAAAGTGAAAGTATATCAAAAGACAAGGCTGTTGATGGTGAAGAGAAAGCAGAAGAATCTAAACCAAAATTGTCTCAGGAACAAGCAGAGGGTTCTGAGGCAGAAGCTGCTGTGTCTCAGCATGAAGAAGCTGATCATGAGAAAGATGAATCCGCCAAAAGGAAGAAGGATGATACCAAGGAGAACGCAACTCAACCAAAGAAGAAGAAGGCAAAGATTGCTCTTAATCATATTTTAGCCTCAGATGACACACAGCAAGAAGAAGAAGAAGAAAATTAATTTGTGATCATGATGATGTACTGTTACTACCTTAGAATTTTAACCAATCAATTTCCCGAAGTGTATAATCCTTTTTGTCGCTGAGAGTGCCGAAATTGTTAGGTTATTGTTGCTGCTGTTTCTAATTTACATTTTAGATGAGTTAAAAAGTATTAAGGTGCTGTTTGATTATCTCTTATTGCCCCTTAATAGATTGTCTCTTATTCGGTAAGCGGCAGGTGGCTGTTTTTTTTTTGTTACCTCTTAATGCCTCTACCCGGTTAAGATACAAAATCAAGTCTAAATTATTAAGATGCATGTATGTATGAATGAGCTTGACTATTTTTAGACAAAAATACCCTCCTCAATATTATTATTTTCCTTTTCTATCCACTACCACCACCGCCACCACTACCAGATCTACCACCACCACTATCAGATCTACCACCAACAACACCATTTAGAAGAAAAGGGGGGCGGGAGGAGTGGGAGGGGGGAGGGGGCGGGGGCAGGTGGGGGGAGTGGGGGAGGGAGGGGGGCACACGGGGGGAGGAGGCAGGCGGGGGGAGGAGAGGCTGGGAAGAAGAAATGCAGCTTTTGTCCCTTTTTTTATTTATAGGGTTAAAATAGTAAAAATATGTTATTCAGACATTTTCAAAAAAGTAATTATCAAACAACATTTTTTTATTCAGATACAATTCTATTCAGATACTCTATATTATTCAGATGTCTAAACTGTTTAGATCTTAACAATAAATTTTATCAAACACAACCTAAGCTAGTGTGCTATAATCTAGTCATAGAAGTCTCTTAATGCCAATGATTTGGGCTTTGTTTGACATTTTTTCTTGATCAGTTTTTGGGTTTGGTATTGTATTTCTGCTATTTCCTATTTTCATTAGAATTAAAAGTTTTGTTGAATTAAGGCATTTTGAAGCTTTTAATATGTTCATGCGCTTATGCTTAAGATGCTTGTGGAGGCCAGCTGCTTTTAATCAACAAATAAAACTTAAATGATTTTTAATTAAAAAAAAGTTATTGGCCATTACAGGTTCTTTGTCACCTCTGCAGGGTCAATAGGATAACAAAATTGACTAGCGGAAAAAATTGAGGTTGAAACAGAACTTTTTTAGAGGGCCTTGTACCCAAAACACAAATTTTGCATCTCTTAGCATTCTTTGAAAGCATGTCAAATTTCTTTATGATTATTTAGGGTCTTAAATAATCTGCCTAACACAGTAGTCTGGGACAAAAAAAAAGTATTAGTAGCCCTTCTTTTCGAATTGTATATTATGCATATACAATTGTCTTAGATGTAACAAATTACAATTACATGACATAAAATCCACCAAAAGAATTGCTAACATTCCTTTTTTTTATTGGCTAGTGAGTTCCCACCCTCCCTCTTTTTCAAATGTTCTTTTACTATAGTAAATCAAAGGTACAAATTGTGTACTTGAAAACAGAAAATTTTTGGAAACTTTTAGCATACAAATTAGACTATCTTGCCCTCACCGGTGAGTTTGCCCCATGTAATTTTATTTATGTTCCAATACAACTCAACAAGCAACAAATTAAATTGCATAGACGTGGTATCCAAGGTCTATTGAAATTAACTGAACTTCTTCTCAAGATAAATTAGACTTGATCATTTTATCTATTTTATTTGGTTAGCTTGTTTCCTTTTTATTTTTTCTAATGTCCAAAAAAAAAACCCAGAAATCTCCTACTTTAAAAGTGGAGATGAAGAAAAGAAAACGAAAAAAAGGATAACAAGTTAATGGACTTTGGACTTCAGTCTTGTAGTCTGCATTTTCATAAAACCTCAGCTAAAATTCCTATCTTTCCCGTTTCTCAATTTCTTTCTGAACAATGGAGTTGCTTTCTCTCTCTACTCCAGTGTCTTCTCACTCTCTCTCATCATCCCTTAAACTCCCTAATTCTCTCTCTAAACCCTCTTCCTCCTTATCTCTCCGCTCTTATTTCTCTCCTCCACCCATCAAATCCTCCCTCATTTCTCACCAAATTACCTCCTCACCTACAAATCCCACAACCCTAACTGGTAAAGCGTTCGAGCTCAACCAGCCTAACCCCTCTCTCCACTTCTCGGCGTCGGCCCCGCAGTCGCCAGCGACGGCGATGCGGGGCGCCGAAACTGATGCCATGGGGCTATTGCTGAGGGAGAGAATTGTGTTTTTGGGAAGCCAAATTGATGATTTTGTTGCCGATGCTACTATTAGTCAGTTGTTGCTGTTGGATGCTCAGGACCCTAATAAAGATATCAGGCTTTTTGTCAATTCTGTTGGTGGGTCTTTGAGGTATATAAAACTGTAATTTTGAGTTCAATTTTGTTTGTTTTGTTATGTTAAATTGAGCGGTATTATTAGTATTCTGTGTGTTAAGCTAAATTTCGTATTATACAAAAATAATTTCGTATTCTGTGTGTGGTGGTGTTTAATGAGTTTGTTCTTTTTGCACACACTTGTTATTGCTAGATTAGCATCTTGAATTAGATGTTAAATGGTTGTTCGTATAAGTTCTTTGTGATTTTCGTAGAAGTTCTTTGGCTACATGACTCGAAAGGGATAAAGTCTCCTGCAATTGTGAGATATCTTTGAAATGGACAAAATAAATATTTAAGCAAAAATAATAACATTACAATATTGTGTTTCATGCTATATGTTGCTGAAGTTGTGCGCGTTTTTCACCCTTTGGATTACCATGGGGCTCTTAAGTTGAAATTAATGTGACACTTCTTCCAAGTATATGGTCGTTGTGTGACCATGGTAAACGAATTGAAATTTATAGATGGGAATCTAGTAAATAGATTTGCAGAAGAGTTGATTAGGGACGCAATGTGCTCAAATGAAGTTGAATACGCTACAATATGTAACACTACTAATGAGGTTGTGGAGAAAGTAGTTAAATTGATGGTTAGGGGGGAGTATATGAGATGTTGATCATATTAGTGGCATAGTTGTTAAGGCGTCGCCTAGGCGACGCCAAAGCGTCCAGTCGGTAAGAGAGACAAGGTGACCGGGCGACTTGGTCGAGGTTTTAAAGTCGAGCGCCTAGCAAAGGCAGTCGTCGCCTTGGACAACTCGGCGACGACTTAGACAACTTTCCGGTTGATCGAGCGACTTGGCCTCTATGGGTATGGATCGACCCAAATCTCAACTGGGTTAAAAAAAAATAAAACGACGTCGCTAATGCTGTGAGAACTTAGAACTTAGCCCTAGTCGAAGTCGATTTGCAGTAGAACATAGAAGAAGGAAGAAGATCGAAGTCGATTCGCGAATCAGTAGAACTTAGAAGAAGAGTAGAAGGTTGCGGGACTGCGAGACTGCGAGAGCGACCGAGAGAGAGACTGCGATTTACTGCTTGGTTGCTTGCGCGACTCTGCTTGGCTGCTTGCACGACTCCGATCGGCAGATATTTCTTCTTCTATTTTTTTTTCCTTCCCCTATACTACTTGGCTACTTGTGTGATTCTGAAGTCTGAAGTGCTTTCAGTGCTTTCTTTTTCTTTTTCTTTCTACTGACTGCTGGCCTACACTAGCTTATTTTATTTTATTTTATTTTTGTTCCCCTTTTTCTTTCTGCTGACTGCTGGTCGCTATATAAATATATAAATTTATATATATTTATATTTTATATATGTACTCTTTACATTTTATCTATTGATATGTAACATTTATCTACTTGACAGTGGTTACATTTTGGACATACTGATGTTAGATAGTGATACCACAACTGATGTTACATACTGATACATACAATTTATTTACTAGTTTTTAATATCAAGTGTTTTATTTTTGGATTGTTATTACTAAGTATTTATATAATTGTGTTTTTAATGTTATTCCATAGTGTTATGTTTTGGATTTTAATGTATATGAAATTTTATTGCCAATATACTTGTTAAGTAAAATAAATAATATATAAATTGCACATTGTAAACAACTTGTCGCCATACGGACGCCATGGCGGTCGCCTTGTTGCCTAGGCGTCCTGGCAGTTGGTTACTGCCATGACTTGTCGTGGCTGCTAATCCAGATTAAGTTCTGGGGATGGTTGGAGAAACATTAGTTAAAGGTCTAGTGGCAAGATTGGAGTCACACTTATTTACTGACTACCATATTTCATTGTCTAGAAAGAGAGATAATTTGGAGAAGATCAGAAATATAAAATGCATGTATGACAACTGTTTGGCTAAGCTGTCGTGTTAGATTACTGTGAAGACCTAGAAAGAGCTAGTTTTGTATCCTGTACTTGTTAGATGAAAGAGATGGTAAAATCCCACATTGTAATGGTAATAGACTTGCAAGAATACCTTGGGACTCTCTGGATACATGATTCTCATACCATGTTGGGTAGGGGTGAATCAATTGGATATACACAAATAACCTTATGGAGAGATGATACCAAATACATCATCCCTTCAAATTATGCGGTTAATGAAAAATGTAGAATGATTCAAATAAGAAGTAATGGAGATGTTGAATTAATGACTAATATGATAGCAATGGAATTGTTGTCGATAATTGACATGATAACTTGGGATTTTTAGATACTGCCTTGGGAGTTTTGAGGTAACATTGGTTTTACAATTTGGCCTTATATTATTGGGCAAAGGAATACTTGGCAATTGACTGTTAGTTATCAACAAAGTATCTAACCCCCACTCTATCAGTATTCAGGAATCTCCTATAGTCCTATCTATGTTTCTCCTTTTATGGTTTCTTTCCAATAGCTGAGTGTCCAGAAAGCATCATTGGGCGAGTCATGGGGATAAGATGCCTGTCCACATACTCAAAAGAAAAAACAAGACCTGACATTTCCACAAAATATACCTACATCAACTGCCCAAAATCAAGCCTCAATCAGTAGAAATACTCAAGTGTCAAATGTTACACCGTCATCTTATATCTGAAATCTAAGTCAAAATATTCTCGGTACAGTGATAACTTTCGGTTCAAAACTCCAATTATATTTGTATTTGACAAGTCAAAACCTTGATCATAATCAACCTGCAGAGTGCAAAGCTCTAATTTCATCTTTCCAGCATTAATTTCGGTGTCTATGCTTTTTGAAGAGCGTCCCACTATTCTCTACATTAGCGATTGAGGGAGGGAAATACATGTTGCACATGTAGATCTAGATGTGCTATTTGGGAAGATGGGTTTGGAGCCGAGATTATAGTTATTTTGTTTAAGATTGGAGTGCATAATGACAAGTTATGTAATTGAATTGTGGTTAAAAATGAGTCGGTTTAATGGTCCCAACTACTCCACTTGGTAATGATGATCAGACAATTAAGATTATCCAGGATTTAGGTTAGTCTAAGAAGACTAAAAAGCAAAATTGTACCCTAAGTTTATCATTTTCTAGAGATATGGTGCCTGACTTTACATATAGCAAATTGCTATCTTATGGTGCCATTAGTAGTGCTTTGGAGCTTTTCCTTCCAAAGCTCTTAACCCCTATATCTTCTTCCTTCCTCTTCTTGCAGTTAACACTTCAGTATGCACACACACACACACGCGCGCGCACACACAAAAACAGAGAGAGAGATGAACATACTTTGCTATTGTTCAAGGAGGTCAAAGATTCTAAAATTGTGGACTACTACTAACCCAAGGAGCCTAGGGAGAAGATTTCTCAATCCTGATGTACGATCGCTTTCATTTTAGTTATATCTTACATTACAAATGAGAAATCTTCTCACTGGATTATTAGTAGTAGTTGACATTGTTTGGATCTTTGACCTCCTTGAACAATAGCAAGGTATGTTCACCTCTCTCTCTGTGTCTGTGTGTGTGTGAACTGTGTATGCTTGAATGTTGACATCAAGATGAGAGAGGAAGATCTAGTGGCTAAGTGTTAGACCCTTTTTGGCTTGACACGGACTTGACACTCAGATTGTGCGGCAGCGTGCGGCAGATGGGCGCAGCGTGCGGCAAATAGGCGCAGCGTGCGGCAAATGCGCGCAGCGTGCGGCAAATTTGGGCTGATCAAGAAAACTGGTGGATCCAGGGGATATACATTATGTCTGTTCAAGCAACCTTGATGTCTATTGCTGGCGATATTTTCTTAAGTGCTACTATAGGGGAGGGGTGGTCGGTGAAGTCCACCCGGGCCATGGGCAGGCAGCCATGGGCGATGGATGCGGGGCATTGAGGCATTGTTGGGCTCCCCTAACAACAATGCTAACAACGGATAGGTAGCTTGGATTGGATCAAAGACCCATTCATGAACGGGACATGATTTGGGCATGAACATTGAATGTGGGCAACATGCGGGCTGCGTGTGCACAATGGCACGCATGCCTTGCACCTTTAGAAGGCATTGATGGCAATGTTGGGAAATCGGTGTGCGGGATGGTGCAACATTCGGTAGCAACAATGAAGACCAAGGCTTGTGGGGCAAAGACTTGGCAAAGATCGGGGCATGGCATAGGCAGGGCCTAGCGTGCCAAAAAGGTTGCATGGATCCGGCGCTAGTCAGTGTGGGACTATGTTGGGAGCAAGACAACATTAGGTGTTGGGCTGTGCACAAGATAGTGCTTGACATGCTGGGCTGGGCAGCATGCAAGACTGATGCATGTGGAGGCAATCAAAAGTGGGCTGACATGCACAGTTGGTTCGGGCTGCGACTTGGGCTGGGTCAAGGAGCAGTTGAGGTGCAGTTTGGTATGACAGATTGCACAAGACAATGGGGCAGCGTGTCAGGAAGTGGAGACAGCAGTTGGGCACAGCAGGCAAAGCGGTTATGGGCGGTTACCAATAGTGGGGGAGTGGCCAGATAGCTGATTGTTGTGCTGGGACCCATTTGTGCGTGGCCTAAAGTCTTGAAGACACCTGTTGACAGTTATTAGTCATGGGCAGTTATGGGGAACTGCCACCCCTTTGTTGGCAGCACCTTAGTGGTGAAAACCTCTTGGCAGTTGGGGGTGTCAACTGACCATCAGGCTATAAATAGCCAGTGCTTGGTGCACGAATTAAGGTATGCTAGAGAGCAGAAAAAGAGTGATAGCTTGGTGCATTCTCTGTTATGTATTGTAAGCCTTTGGGCTGATTCCTAGTTTATTGAAGGTGCAATAAAAGGTTGGGCGTTTTGCCTGTAAATTCGTGTGTTGCTCATTGTTTGCTTACATACAAATATTCCTAATCAGTATACATATAACTGAGTGTGCGTGTGTGCTGTTGGGTCTAAACAGTGCGTTGGAGTGCTGTGCGGGGTTGGCTGACTGGTTGTACGAGACAGACCAGGCCATCACAAGGCGAAAATTTTGGGGTAATCTTTAACCTTGTGACACTAAGAGTTTTGGACGGAAAGGTTTCGAAGCTTCCCCCCTGTTATGCTAAAAAGACATTTAATCTTCAGCTCTTTTTTGGTAGTTCCGTCAAGTTTTATGATGGCAGAAAGGACGTGGCTCCATTTTGCACTACTAATTATACCGTTAGGTAGCGATTCCCTAAATTGTACAATCGGGTACCATATCTCCACTATACTCATGGTACAAGTTTGCATCTTAGCCATGTAAGAAATAACCTAATTACTGTGACTTAGACTAAGATCATCTAAAATGAAATATTTTGTCATTGACATATTGAAAATGAACTCATCTTGTTAATTGTGGTTTAATATAGTTCACCTATGCCTTTTTGGTTATTATGGCTGTTCTGGTAATGTCCATTTCTGCACTGTAGAGTATGATGCTGCCAGGCATCTGATTGAGGCGTACATTGTAATTTGCTCAGGGTTTAAGGACCTCGGAGCTCAAGAAATCAAGTCTAGAGAAATTTCAATTCATCTAGCCAGATTTACACACCAAGCAGGCAAAAAATAGCACCCTAATGCCAAAATTGCCACATGTACATAGTTTCTTGCACCTTTTCCTTTCTTCTTTTCTTCTTTTTTTCTTTTTTCATTTGTTAAGTTTATAGTTTCTTTCGCTTTAGATCTTACATGCCTTAAACCAGCCATTTATGAAAGCAAATTCTAAAATATTTACTTCCATTTAACATATGACCTGTCTTCCCCGTTGCTTATAATTCTACTTGCTTTTGGATAACCAAATCCTAGTAAAATGTAATTTTTAACATCTGATCTTATATACTGCCTCTGTCCAAACTTTACGTGGCCACTTTTGGAGTGTGTTTCGCACAGCTTTTAAGATGTGTTAAGACTACATTTACACATCAATTTTTAACATATTTTAAATTTTCAATCTATAATATTATATTCAACTATACTAAATATATAGAAAATGTAATACATAATTGTGTTTTTCGGTTGTCTTAGAATCTGTGCTAAACACTCCAAAAAAGCGCTCACATAAAGTAGATGGAGGTATTACTTTGAATTAAATTGCTTATCAAGGAAGTAGCATAAGGCAAGTGATTAGCTGAGATCCAACGGTTCCAGCCTCTTCAAAATTCTCCTAGGTTATGAGCTTAATGAGTGGCAGTTGAGTTGAGCTTCGGATAAATATCCAGGCTTGAGCTTGACCCCACTTGAAAATTGGGTTTCCCTGATCCATCAACATTAAATAGTGCCATCTACTTTTAACCTGTGATTCTCCAATTCAACTGTGTTTGAGTTTGATTTTCAGGCACTCATCTTGGTTCAGTTTGTTTACATCTTAGCTCGATGTGTGTCTTTAACATTCCTTGCTTCCTTTATGCTTCACTGATTCTATGATTTTTAACATTTTGCCAGTGCAACAATGGCCATCTATGATGTTGTAAAGCTAGTGAGAGCTGATGTTTCCACGATTGCACTTGGCATTTCAGCATCAACAGCTTCCGTAATCCTTGCTGGTGGCACCAAAGGCAAACGACTTGCAATGCCCAATGCGAGAATTATGATACACCAACCTCTTGGAGGTGCAAGTGGACAAGCCATAGATGTCGAAATTCAAGCCCGTGAAATCATGCATAACAAGAATAATGTCACACAAATTATATCAGAAGCCACAGGTCGCTCATTTGAACAGGTTCAGAAAGACATTGATAGGGATCGGTACATGTCTCCAATGGAAGCCGTTGAATATGGCATCATTGATGGGGTTATTGATAGAGATAGCATTATTCCACTTGTGCCTGTGCCAGATAGGGTGAAAGCTACACTGAACTATGAGGAAATGAGCAAAGATCCAAAGAAATTTTTGACTCCAGATATCCCCGATGATGAGATATATTAGAGGCCATTAATGCAAGTACACAATTTTCAAAATTTAGATTTTATGTGCCGGGTCTCCAGTGGTTAGAATTTGGCAGTGGGTATCTAATCTGATTTAAAAAGTCGTTTAACATTCCAAACTTCATACCTGTTATTGTACCTATAACAATCAAAATGTGCTTCACGATTACTTTGAGATTCTTTTAGATGCATGCAGTTCTATTTTCCATGCTGCGTTATCGTCTCTAGCAAGCACATATGGTGCATGATATAAAATTTTCATCTGCCATGTGAAAATGGTACAACATCTTGTGTTTACAGATTGTATTCTTCACACTTTGATATTGTGACATCTTCCATCTCTTGTCCGTGGATTTTACCCATTTGGGGTTTTAACGTAAATTTTGTGTTCGTCTTATAATTTTTCTATTGATTTCTGTGTTTGGCCATAGTTTGTTGTAACACTTGGAATGATACTCTTGCCAATATGGTATATTGCTATAACTGCTGGAACCTCCATGTTGTGCTAGAAATGAATGGCAGTTAATTGAAGTGTGGACTGATTGGATGAAGTTGTGAATATTTATGATCAACCACAGTATTGCAGATTATTTAGAGTCATTTTCTTAAAATTGATTTTAGGGTCATATTAGATATAAGTATGGTTTTGAGGTTCATGGTAGAGCCAGTGTGGCTCGGTTATCTGGTAGTAATTGTAACTGTTTATACAAATGAGTGTTTTTAGCGGTACCAAAACATAGAGATTCTTGTACTACAATTTTGAGCCTGCAAAGGGTCCAGTCTTTGAGTTGCCTGCAAAGATTTCTGTTCTTTTCTTTTTGTTAAATTACAAATTTGAGAGTGGATTTGGACAGTATCTCCTTGGTGTTTTTATGCTTGTTTTGAAGAGGCAGCTCCAAACAATAATGTCCAACGCATCAAGCCCGAGAAAGTCAATGGGTTCTACATTATTTGTAGAAACTGTGGTCTGCGTTTGTTGTGTGTAGCTTGCCATAATTGTGCATGTCACTATTCTGTCTGAGGTATTATTTTCCAATGGTCATTTGAAGTTTGATTATATTCCTTTTAAGATAATATATATATATATATATATATATATATATATATGACAGTGAGTATTTCTTCCGTTTAATATCATCAATATTTGAACTTTTGGAGGATTCTTCATTGGTCTCCTGGAGAAGGCAGATACAATAAAAGGTCTCTCTTTGTTTTCGTATTCTGCATTTGCAAGTGAGTGATAAGGGATCTATTCACATATTTTCTCTGTTCAAATTATAATATCATTGTTGCTTTTTAAAAATTAATTTAAAATATTTTTAAACTCAAAATTGATTAGATTTATTAAAAATTACAAAACTATAAATATCATTATTAGTAATAATTTTTAGATAGTTTACAATATTCATCGCTATATTGATTAAAATTATATGAATCTATGTCAATTTTGAATTTAAAATTTTCTCATTACTTTGCGTGAAGTGAAGTGTCTTTGTTTTTCTATTTCTGTTTAGCTAAAAGAGTATCAACTTAATATGTTATTGATTCATATGTTATATACTGAATTAACCATGTTGAGTTTTTGTAAATTGGTGGGGGAGCTTCTGCAGACTGCAGTTTGTTGGGAATAATTATACATTTAATGAGACAGTAGGAAAAGGTTGGGATCCCCTAGAGTTGATGAGGAAAAACTGACTCTAAATACATTAATTCTAATAACTTATTCAGAATTGAATAAGTGCCGGCTTTTCCAAGGAAACTCAAAAGTAAACAGATGTGAACGCACATTGGAGGTCGGTCAGTCTCTAATATTCCATGGCTACTTAGGTTATGTTCAATTTATCAGCGTTTGTCCAATGATAACATTTAATGTGTTTAGAGATCCCAACACAACGTTTATAAGTTAAAGAAATCGAATTTAAAATAAACTGTTTGTCCATAAATAAAATTCTGAGATGCGCTTAAATTTATTTTGATACAGTTTACTGATAACATTTTGGTTCCGAGTAGTCATTTTTAACCTCGTAAAATTTACTTACTCAGTGGCATCCAGTCAAACACTTTTCAAAAATGACCCTCGCCTACCAACCGACAAATTGTTAGTCAAAGATATTAAGTTCATACGTAGTATAATTTTTTTACTAAAATATTAAAGTAATGTCCTAATGATATAGGAATGTCACAATCCTTACGTCCTGAATATACTATCAAAGTGGCAAAAAGAGAGACTAAAACCCATGACTATATTCGTTGATACAATTAGGATTTTATGTCAATGCAAAGTATTTACATGCCGGATTTTTAGAATGTGCTCTCCCATGACTATATTCGTTGGACCATATTCCCCCTATAAATTAATTTTTGCGTCGTCATTAATGACGACATAATTATTTGTAGCAAATATTATATTATTAAATATAATATTTTTGTTATTAAATATGTATCGGGGATAATTGAGTAAAAAATATAATGGAGGGATAATTATTCCTTCTCTTACAGACCATTATTATTTCTTTTTAGGTATTAAATAACCCTAATATATTTATAAATTTTAAGATTAGGCCTAAGAAGCTTAAACTATCTCCGTCCCACGATAAAAGTCTTTGTTACTATTTTAAGTAGTTTCAAGTTAAATGTCTACTTACTTTAAATAATCTATTTTTTAAAATAATTTGCCCATAATGCCCTTAGTATTAATTGTTATATTTCTATTCCATATGCATATTTATGGAGTATCACTAGTCATGTGCAAAAAACTATGTAATTAAATGAGAATTTAAATATGGATAATTTTGTCATTTTATCCTCTTTCTCAATATGCGTAAAAAGTCAACTAGGACTTTTATTTTGGGACGGAGAGAGTATATATTTTTATGTTCACATAATGAAAGCGCCCTTCCAACAGCTACATTTTTTAATTCCAGAAGAATTCAAATGGCAGTTGCAGAAGTCGTTTTCATGGCTTCCATCACTCCTCTCTCTTCCCCCAGCAAATCCCAAAAATTTCTCCATTTTTTATTCAAAAACTTCCAAGAATTCTGGTCCATGGCCTTCAAGGCTTCAAAATGACCCCAAGATACGTATCTCTCTCTAATCTCTACATATACATGTAGCTGTTAAAAAAATATACATATAATTTAATTTATTTTTGTTGATGAAATGGTTAAAGATTCAATATACTGCAGCTTAAATTTAGTTTCTTGTGTAAGAAAAGACAAATATATAGTAATTGGATCTTAAATAAACCTTAATTCATTGATTCCGTTTATTTATATTAGTTTATTGTGCCCACCATATGTTTGATAAATGTTCAAACTGAAAAGAATACGCGTATCTTGCCGTATAATCTCAGTACATGGAATCTTTATATCATAATACTACTTTTAGGTTTGACATGGTTGAGCCTTTTGCCTTGCTGGTTTTGGTACCTTTGCTAAGCATATAGATATAGCCATCGGTTGAGTGCTAGCAAAGACTCATATATTCTGTTGATTGAACAGAGAAAATTAGCATCTTTTACTTATAAGGGGAAAACACTGTTCTGTTCATAGGTTATGTTTTGAGCAAGAAAAGCTAACCAATTATTTGATTTTGTTATTACTAATATTATAAGCAGTTTTTGAACTTTAGTTAATTGTTAATTGAGGTTTTCTGATCACAATATTTTCCTCTGATCAGCTTTTTTAGAGTGATCTTTGGTGCCTGTACTCTAGGTTTGACTGGTACCATTACCAGTGATAGTGTGGGTAATTTGCTTAATCTTGTAAGAGGTTTGATTCATTCTGGGGCGATTCTTCTCTTTCTCTTTTTTACTTTTTGTTGGATTGAAATTGGGTTTTTAGGGATTATGGTACATGATGGAAACAAGGGAAGCTCCAATGATAATTCATTTTTAAAACCAGGGACCAGTCATCAGAATTTGAGTTTGCCTCGATTTCAGGCAGTTCAAAGGAGTGAAGCAGGAAAGAATTTCACGGACATGGAGGGAAGAGGGTACACTGATTTTTACAGAAACACAAGCGAAGAGTTGTTTATAAAAACCTTGATGGAGGGCTCAGTTGGAATGCCAGCACCAACCATGGAGATGCTGGGTTTCAAGAATCTTTCTCAAAACTTCCGTACGGATAGCGAAGAACTCTTCAAAAGCTGGCTTACAACCGGAGAGGCAAGAACTTTTGCACCATATTATCATCAGTTTGCGTTTTGATCCATGATTGAGTCTCATAATATTGTGTTGAATGTGAATTTAACACCCAGGGAAATGTTTTACAGCTGATAGCCGCTGGAGTCAAGAAAGTTTTCTTCTGCAGTAAAATTTCAAAAACATATTCATGTTAATTATGGGCTTCACTAGTGAAAAATGGATAACAAGCTTAATGCATGCTTTTCCCTAAGGCTACATTTGTTTGCAAAAATAATGGGTGGGATGGGACTATTTGTACTAATTTATTAGCTTATAGTTGCTGTGAAGAGCTTAGTTAACAAATAATGAGCTTCTCTTAATGCCTCACATTCTTTTTATGTAATCAACGATACAACATGATAGATAGTATCCCTGGATTTTAGTTTCACACGTGACGTGAATATTATTGATTTATTATATTCAGAACAATCAATGAACATTGAATTGGAAAATGGATCTCGTGGGTGACAAATAGTTACTGGCAGTGACTAGCTTCAACCTAGTGTATCTTTTTTTTTCCTTCTCATTCTTTCAGCATTCCGTTTTATCTGCTTATAAATTGTTATCTTTTGTTCTCTTTTTGTGACTTTCACATTATATAGAATAGAGGTTTGATACAGCTCATCCATCCTTTGAAAAAACACAGCTGCTGTTCCTCATTTAGAGCTATTTGGTAATAATTGTTCTTTCTCTATTTACTTCTTCTTCCCCAGACTCAAGGCTACAATTCAGCAAGCATAGCTCATCGTACTCGACAAGCATCAAGAAGGTTAGTTGGAATTGTAGAAGTTCATACTGTGTGATTGTCAGTGAGCTTTTTAGCATATTTTATAGGTCCTTGAAGTGATACCATTGTATTGGTTTGTAGGAGTCGTGTTATCTTATATTACCATGGTACCATCTGGTGTGGAGCTTCCAGTTTGTTTAAAAGAGAAATTAAAAGATTATTCGATGATAATAGTAATGATAAGAATGCAATCCTGAGTATAATGAATCTTTTATGTTCCTGTAACACTAAGAACACGTCTTTTAGGATTTCTTTTCTTTCTTTCATACCTCTCAAAGAAATTATATTAAATCTTCTACAAGTTGTTGGCTTTACACAGAATTTTTCCTTACTTAGCCCGATAAATGTCTTATAAACCCAACTTTCACATTCTATTATCGAGAGTTAGTATTGGCCTTTTCCAATTAATATTCATTACTTGTAATCCGAAAGCAATGGTGGTACTTGGTACTCTGGGGGCAACTCAACTCAGTTCAATTTACTGTTGTCTCAAGTTCCACTGTTGGCTAGATAGATCCTGTTTCTTTTATGGCTATGTGTGATCTTGTTCCCATTTATATTCTATGGCACTTCTTGTGAAAATTTGATACTACATATTTTTAAATCCCAGAGCTTTTCATTGAAATTTTTCTTAACTGCAGTCTGAATTGAAAATTTTGGTAACTACATCCTCCTTCCTGCAAGCTCTTTAGTTTTTTATATCTAAGAAAATGTGAACATGGTCCAATTTATAGTTACAATGAGTAAAGGAACATTTCAACATATGCCCTTTCATCTAATTCATATGCCTTAAAAGGATACCTCGATTTCTTTAACTAGGAATCTGTCTTATTACTTAGCTTGGATAACTTGGTACATATTTTTCCAATTTTGCATGCTTGTCTCATGTTTTGTTTTTATCCCATGCTTACTCGCATCTGGCTAACATACTTGTTCAGAGATGTTATTGCCTCCAATATCTAATGGTTTAGGTGTTTATGTCCATGCTGTATGCAGGATGTCTACTGAGCTAGCCAGTTTATCTAATCAGCAGAATGGAGTACTTCAGAAAAGAAGCAACGAGAATCCAAATCCACAAAATACTACCATCGTTGAAGAATTTTCAAATGACATCAATCAACAGTCAGTCAGGTATATAGAATTATTTTCTTTACCTTTGTATATAGCCATTCATTAGATGGCGATCTTGAATGACATGAAACTTCAACTAAACAGAGACTTCATTATAATTATAAGTCTGACTACCACTTGTTTCAAAATTCTGGCTTTCTGGGAAATGCCTGTTGGGCAGTTTCATTAATCACTATAATTATAAGCCAAAGTGTCATTCCAGTTCTTCGTCATCCACTTTCCAGTTGAACTTGCTGTTGAATACATTTATTGACTTGTTTGCTCTTTAATGTACCAAGATGGTGACCTCCAGTGGTTTGTAATTGTATTCAGTATATGGGGCCTCCTCTGAGTTGCTAACTTTACAATATAATAGGGATGCGACTGATTTGGTATTTTGTTTCTATCAGGAATGGGACTGAGAGAGGGGTTCCAGCTAGTAACTTATACTTGGCTAAGGCTTGTTTAATTTGGGACTATGCAAATGCACCAGTCCAATAAAAGTTTTAATATATCTTATATCTCACCTTATATGCAGGCATGGTTTCATAGCTCTCAACCAATGACTAGAAGTCGTTCATCTGAATTAAGGTATCCTCATATTATATATCATTCAAGCATTATAGCAACTGGAGTTTCTCTTACATTTCAGCAATTCATTGAAGGTTATAGTACCCTGAATGAGAGCCTAGAGCACATATGTATGTTATTTTAAATCTAGCGTGTGCAGTTAGATTCAATGAGAAATGTAGGATGTGAATCATATATAGGGTAGTTTCCTTGAATATATGGCGAAGATCATTTACTCAGAGAGAGGATTTAGTAGCAATTGATTGGAATAATTGGGTACGTACAACTTTTCCTTTTTGCAGGAAAAGATATGCTGCAATACAGAATTCTCAGACAGCTTTTGGCATGGAAGCCATGCATAACGCTTCTGGGCATGGTGTAAATAATATGAAACAAGAGTTTTGGACTCCAAATGGATTCATTGATGCTTCAATGTGTGAGATCCCCAATCAATTCACGTCATTCATGTCTCCATCAAATTCCTCTTCATCTAATTTCAACACCCCTCAGATGGGTACAGTGGATAATGTTTCTTCTCTTGTGAGCATGCTGAAGGGTACACTAGAGCGGAAAAAACTTACTAACCAGATTGAGAAAGAGGCTGTTGAAGATAGTTCTTTAGGATATTATGGTGCTCAAGAAGTTGTAGGTAACCCTAGTTTGAATCAAGGACAAGATTATCATATTTATGAGACACAAGGAACTTTTCAAGATGTATCCGCTCTCCAAGTTAATCGTGGGGTTCTGCAAACAGCTGAAGGGTCCATAGATATCGGCTTAGAAGAATTTGTAGCTCCTACAAATCCAATTCAAATGAGCAATGTTTCTCGAGAACCGTCACAAAGTGAATCTTCTGCTGCTGCACCTGTAGTATCTGCTGGTTTTGATGCATGTGACGGTCCCAGCAACTCAGGTCAAACTCAAAGCAATTGCGAGAGCTCTAGACAACAAGTTGGAAAAGGAAAGAATTCTGAAAATGGGTCTAGAGCCAAAGGTACGAGCAACATGCATAATCTGACTTTTTCAATCAATATGCAGGCCCAAGTCAAATTATGCATTGCGGTTTTATGCTGATATATATTTGAATCTTTAGCTTGAATATCTGTTTTCTTTCCTCCTTTACTCACTAGGAACTTTTCTTCTTATATAGCTACCATACTTTCATTAGATAGAAAATATCAATAACTTCAGCCATAACCATGTTTTTGTACTTTGAGATTAGAGGAAATTTTACTAGAGCATGTTATTATTAACCTCACCTCTCTCGAGCATGAGGGAACTGTTTCTTTATTATTCCATGCGGACTACCCAAGTGTCCTGTTAGCTTTTTTCTTTTTCTAAATGTATCTTCAGTAATGAAGCATCTTTGTATTACAGATATCAGAGAACGGATATATGATAACCTTAAAGAAGATCGCCAGGTATACCTTAACTACTATGTTTCAACAGTGGAGTTAGCAGTCCTTGAATGTTTTGCCTGATTCCAATTTTCTTGTTACTTGGTTTCTGTTTCAGCAAAAAGGAAGTTTAGTTCGATATGGATCTGTGACATCAGCTGGTTCAGGTAATTAACTTTGTTTGGGATCTCACAAATATAAAATTTTCCCTTCAGTCTGTACTTTTTCACAGCGATTTAGTAGGAAGAGAATATGTTTGATCTATAAAACTACGATAACTGATGAAAACTTTTAATTTTTGCCTTCGCTGTACATCACAAATCAGAACTATTTCCTCCATGATATATTACAAGGAAATCTTTTCTATAGATATGTGAAGAATATTTAATTATTTATTGATAGAATATAAAGATACAGGAGGGTAGACTAGGAGTCCACTTTAGAGTGGAACAAAAAAAAACAAATACCTGATTGGAACAAAAAAAACAAATACCCGAAAAACTTATGGAATGGATTCATCTACTTACAGAAAGTGGCCTTATTTGCACTTTTTCAACCTCAAAAGTAGCGCTAGTATGAACTTAACACCCTTAAGTTCTAACTGCAAGACATTTGATGCACATGCAGAGCACGGCGTCTAAATTGAAGCCAATTTGGCTAATTTGGCCAGATTGTAACTTTAGGGATTCGTGAAATTTGGACTTGAGAGGGTTTAGTGCACATTTTCAGCAGGTAAAGATGCAAATAAGCCCAGAAAATGGTGCCGACATTAAGCCAATGTCAGACCTAGGATATAACTTGGTGTATATTTTCTTGGTTAGGGTGTGGGGAAATGAGTAACAAGCAAGAGTGATAAGAAAAAGGATTTTATATTATCTTTTCATTGGGATGTGGGTATGCAGTTATGCACTATAGAATCTGTGGGTCTTAATTTGGCCATAGAATATATTAACTATCAAAGGATCAAAATGGAAATATCCAAAAGTAACAGGAATGAGTGTTGTGAAAGAAAGAATCCTATATCATTATTTAGTTGGCTTGTCTTTGCAAGGTCATAATAAAACTTGCGGGTCTTTATTGAACATAGAAGGGTTGAAATTAATAAAAAGGTTTAAATTGTATATATTTAATGTATATTAGAATTGTAAGGTTAATTGAAAAAAAAATGATATCGTTAGGTCACTAAAGACATTTTAATGAACTAAAGAACATACATACATCTTATCAAAATATCATTTTGATGGGTTTTGCATGGAATATGTCATTAATAGTTTGTATATTTCTATTCCATTTTAATGCTTGGTGCAACATAAGCATTCTGTCAATATGTACATGCACTTATGTAGAATATATGTATTCATGTATATTTTTCTGAACATTATATGTTATTCAGTGGACAGAGGAGATCCCACAAAGAAGCGAAGGGTGGAGCGGTCACGGAAGTACGTATATTATCTTCACACCTTGACTAACAGTGTCCTCTTGTCTATAAGTATAATTTTTTTAAAATAATATAGTCCATTGAGTAGTATGACATGGTTGTCTCCCGACTATTATTAGCTATTGTATATGCAGTATTGCTATGTTTACTTTGATTACTTCACAAGAATATTCCTTCCTTAAAGGAAATTATCATAGCTATTGTATTTGAACTTATCCTGTGTTTACCTAGGGTAGGTCTGTGATGCATGGCTTAGGTGTCCTTTTTGTCACCCTATGATCTTTTCTGGTATATTTAGTGTGTTTTTTATTCCCTTCTTTTCTAGGTCCTTAATACCCATATGTATGGTAAGAAAAATAAAGCTACAGTCATGTTAGGTGGAAAAAATTCTTCTGCAATGTAGAATGTGATTGATCTGCCAGCTAAAAGGAGGTTCCATAAACAGATATAGGAAATAAGATGTGTGTAGCAATTATAATTATAGTTCCACAAAATAAAAATAACTAAAATGTTGATATCAAGATCGATTTTATAAGATGAAAGGGAATAAACTTAGAAACCTTGAGATAGTGAAGTGGCACAGTTTAGAAACAACCTGACTGAAAAATGAAACGAGAATTTGAGTTAATGAAAGATGACATCCTCTACCTCGTTATTGTTGGTGGCTTGATTGTTGCCCTCATAATTTTCGGTTATTTTCCTTCACGAATTTTGGACCTCAATGTGACCTTTATAAACCAATCTTTGGACTTGGTATGTTTGTTGCTTAAATGATATCCTATGTATGAAGATGAAAGAGCTATGTTGGTATGCTAAAAGATGCTTCTGGAAAAAAGCTTATTTATATTGCTTCTTTTTTTTCCCGATGATGCAGGATGGCAGAAGCAAAGGAAAGAGTTCTTACACCAGCAATTTCTTCAGATATGCAGTCCATTCTGAAGCGCTGCGAAAATCTTGAGAAGGAAGTTCGATCGCTCAAACTAAACTTGGCTTTCATGAATAGGTAATAACATATTTAATACTGATCTACTTACCATCTCATATCCATTAGGGTTTTGAGCCCTTTCAAGCACCTGTTGACGCCAGATCTAATAGTGCATTATAAGAAGAAAACAAGCTAAACCCAGATCTAATAATGCATTATAAGAAGAAAACAAGCTAAGCCCACAATGTATGATGAAAACATCACAAGCAACAAGCAATTTAATGTAGTTCGACCAACTTTCTAACATCCACGGATAGAATCAATTTCAATAGACTTGAAGAACTTATGATACAAATCATTGGTTATGCTTTTGCATTTGTAAAGCAAACCGATCCCAAACCCTATGTGTGCCCTTTCTCAATTCCCTTTGAGGATACTGGATTACAATGGTATCCTGTATTCTCTTCCTCTATTCTTCTCCTAGTAATGTATTTGCTTTATCAATCTTCATATCAGTATCATCTTTCAGCGTAAGCAGATTCTATTTCATCATGCTAACAAAATTCTATATTAACAAATTTCAGAAAGGATTCCGAGCAGACTAAGCAAATAGAAGAGCTTCAGAAGCAAAATGAGGAGTTGACAGATGAAAAGGAGCGCCTTTTGGAAGAGATTGAGCGGATTATCTCAGAACCGAGCAAGATGTGAGACTTCGTCCCATTTTTCCTGTTTCACATTCCTCTGCACCTTTTAAAGCAAGGGTCATAGCTGCTGCAAACAACTTTAAGCAATCATTCCTTTGGCAGCATCCTCAGATTGTCCTCGGATTAAATTCAGATTCTTAAGGAAAGTCCATCTCAATATATATTATGAGAATGTTGTAAAGTCAAATCTTCATAATCATAAATCATCACAAGTGTTTGCAGTTTGTTAAATGTAAGCTTATGGTCTTACTATCATGGTATTTTGTTACTTTAGTGAAGCTTGGAATAAGAAAAAGACCAGGCTCCAGTTTCATGATATTAATTATCTACTCTATCCATTCTATTTCTAATTTTTTCAATTCCTCTCCTCCATAGAATATCTTTAATTTTCTCTACATAACAAAAGAATAACCAGATATGTATCTGGAATAACTAATTTGATACATTGATCAAGGGCCACTAAAATTAATGTTGTACAATATATAATTCTGTCTAAACGTGTCATTTATTAAATGACGTGTCATTAAATAAGATAAATAGTACTCTAAGACATTTATATAACAAGATTTACTAAACTAATAAAATAATGTCACATCATTTAAAACACTATTCAAAACCCAAAAAAAATAAATTGAAATCTCTAATATTATCATATATAGTGAGCAGTTTCAATCTTCATCCCCATTCCAATTATTCTTCATCTTAGGGCCAGTAGGACCTTCTTCCCCAAAAACTTCACTTGGTATTAAATTCACCAATCTCTCAAATGCAGTTTTCAGCTCCCCTGGCAGCTTCTCTTCAATTTTCTTGATCTCAACCCCTAATTCATATGTAATTTCAGGACCCCATTTTCTATCATAATTCAGCCATGGTGGTTCAACAATTTCCTCCATACCCTCACCTGCAATTATCAAATACCTATCTCCAGTATCCATAACATTGTTACTTTTGGCGGTATCGTTCCTTATTCCAATTAAATCACTTCCTTGTAAAACAAGTCCTGGTTTCGAATAAAATGCATGGCCATGCAACGACGAATATGCCACAAATTTATTAGTTGCATTATGAAATTCTAGCAATGATGAATTCACCCAAGTTCCACCACTATGTTCCGAGAAATAAACCTTATATAAAATCCCATTAAAATTGCTAATCCTTAGGGTTAAATGTTCCCAGTCACCAACATGTTCCCCAATTCTACCTAATGGTACATCGATTAGCCCGAGTTTGGCTGTTGATGGCCCGTTAAACGGGTAAAAAACCCATATAGCTATATCAGTAAACGTAGCTCCAAACATTGGTTTTATGTGGAGATAAACCTCAGAGTTTTGCAAATTTCCCTTCATTACTTTCTCTTTGGCATTGGGGTCAATGGGAAGGTCTAGCCAAAATTCACCATCATTTGAACCGCCTTGGGGGAGGTTTGACCCGTTGGGTTCGACCCGAACCGGATTCGACTCATTCCCCTTTTTATATAGCAAAGCCCCCTCGCTAAAATACCAATTTATTGAAGAGGGGAGGTAGGTTTCATTAGGGTGACAATAAATTAATGGGGAGTAAAGCTGAAATAATGCCTCAGTTTGTTTTATGTTAGGCATATAAGATAAGGTTGTGAAATTATTATTTTTCAGACAGGCCAAGGGTAAGGTAGAAATGTTACTAGTATTATTTTGGGCCAAAAATGTACCTACACTGACACCTTGAGCTTGTGTACCTCTAGTGCTAGGCCTTAATCCATACACATTAAATTCATCTTCATTGATCATTGAACTTTGTCCCCAAATCCAGTTATCGATCTCGGATTCATCCGTTAGGTCGGACCGGACACACCGGAATTTGTCGAGAGAGGGCTTTTCCGGTGAAGTTGTGACCATGTGGCCGATTGCTTTGTAACCATCAGGTGAAATTGGTAACCAAATATAGCCATAACCATTTTGCTTTATTTTCAAGGATTCACTGCTAAAAACTAGGGTATAATCGGTTGGTTTGGTTAGGGTTCCGCCGCCTGATGGATTTCCGGTGGTGTTATCTTTTCCAGCAAGTACCCAGCCAAAAAGTGGGGCGTTGTTGGATTGGCTATAGCAACCGAGCATGGAAAATCCATCTGGTAATGATGAAGGCTCAAAAAATGTTGCACCAAGATTATCTGGGCCCCCTGCATAGATGGTCCAAATTTTTGTGAAAGAAGTTATTTGGCACACTTGAAGCCCTCCTAAATCAATGATTCCACTTCCAAAGCCTTCACCTGTAACATGAATTCAAAATAGGAAAGTGATATTTCCACAGCATTTTTTTATATTTCCACACGGTAGGGTCCACACGTCAACTATAGTTAAGACAAATGGGTTAAGCTAACTATACTACAATATTCATTTTCCAAAATTACCCCTGGCCACTAACATATTCATTTGCTTATCACCCTTCTTACTCACCACCAGCCGCAACAACTACATTCCCAACAGCCGCAACAACTACTCACCACCAGCCGCAACAGCTTTCAGATCAAAAAATTCTATATGCAAAAAGGCGTACTAGTGGAAGATTGTTTAATTTAAGGTAAAAAATTTCATATATATCCACTAATTCATATATATCTCAGCTCTCTTTCTTTCCTTCATTGTTCTCGCTGCCTTTATTCCTCCCATGTTTGATTTGTTTTATTAAGATTTTGATTCCCAAATTTGTTCCAGTTGCTCTGAATATGGTAAGTAAATGATTTATATCGTCTTCAAATTTATTCATTAGAAAATTAGTGTTTTAAGTGTTGCACACGTGATGTTTGATACATGGCTTCAACTAAACTTTTCAACTTTTGTTGATTAAAAGGTATATCTTCATCAAGCAAATATTGTAAGGGAGAACAATCATACTTATCAAAGGATATGTTAGGATGATTTTGATTGTTGAACTGGGCTTTATCTCATATTCTTCATTATCATAAAGTAATAATTATTTTTAACCAACTGCATGTTATAAAATTTGTTATCATGCTATTGAAACGAAATGGAGACAACATTATCTTATTAATTAGATACCCAAATAAACTGGAGATGTACTATTTGCTTAACTGTAAAATCCTATTTGTTAACTATTTCCATCATGTTTGCTAACTATAAAATTTTGTTTTTAGTAGGATTTGAACTATAAACATGGAGAATTATGGAGCAAACGAAAATTTCGAAAACGGTTCAGTCAATGATGATTGTTTACCTACTACAAATGTGGAGTGTAATAATAATATTGATAAGCTAGATGGAGCGTTACAACTTCCAGAGATAGAATTTCAAACTCGTGAAGAATTAATTGGGATGGTTCAAACATATGTCTTAATGCAAGGTTACGCAGCATCAATAAAAAATTCTGCTAAAGATCGTTTTGTGATTATTGGTTGTGATAGAGGAGGTACTTATCGGGATAAACTAAAAATTCCGATGGAAAGTCGTAAAAGAAAGACAGCATCTCGTTTAATAGATTGCCCTTTTAAAGTTTGCGGAAGGAAAGGGTTGGGCGACCTTGGTTTCTTCAAATTATAAAAGTATGTAATAATCATGATCCTTCTGTAGATAGGTCGTCTCATCCTTCTTGTCGTCGCTTTTCAAAAGAAGAGTTTGAACGTGTTAAAGAAATGACCAAGTCTGGAATTGCTCCACGTCAAATTCTTTCTTCATTAAGACAATGTGATCCGAATCTCAAAGTCGTTTCTAGAACAGTGTATAATGCAAAAGCCAAAATGCGTAGGGATAATTTGGGTGGTCGTACAATGATTCAAGCTTTAGTTGAAGAATTTGGTGCAAATGGTTTTATTTATGATGTGGAATCGGATTCTACTGGACACATTACACATTTATTTTTTGCTCACCCTATATCAATAGCATTGACTAAAAGGTACTCACATGTCTTTGTAATGGATTGTACTTACAAGACCAACAAGTATAAAATGCCATTACTTGACATTGTTGGAGTATCAAGTTTTAATACATCATTCTACTCTTGCTTCACTTTCTTACAAAAAGAGGAAGTGGAAGACTATATTTGGGCTTTGAAGAGATTTAAGGATATTCTTGGTGTTAATTGTGAACCTTTGGCTATTGTGACAGATAGAGAGTTGACATTGATGAAAGCTATTACGGTGGTTTTTCCAACAACATCCAACATCCTATGTGTATGGAACATTGAGAAGAACATATTGACAAATTGTAAATCTCACTTTCAAGAAGGTGAAGATTGGGAAGGATTTATTAAAAGCTGGAGAGTGGTTATAAATTCTCAAAATGAAGATGAATACAATAGAGTTTTGGAGTACTTTGAAATTCAATACAAAGAAAAGACAAGTGTTCTCAATTACATCAAAAATACTTGGTTGCATCTAAAAGAGCACTTTGTTTGTGCATGGACAGAAACACACTCATTTTGGAACTCGTGTTACCTCAAGGGCAGAAGGTGCGCATGGACTTCTTAAAAGGTACTTACAAGTTTCAACCGGGGATCTTAGTGAGGTAAAAAATAAATTATGTCTTGCAATTGAGAATCAATTTCAAGAAATCAAGACACAATTTGAAAGTGAAAAAATAAGAATCCCTCATCACCTTCAAATTTCTTTGTTTAAAGAGCTTCTTACTCATGTGTCAGTGTTTGCTTTAAATGAGCTCCATAAGCAGTACAAGTTAGTCATGTCTCATGAAGAATCTCTTACTTGCAAAAATCATTTTATGACCGTTATGGGTATGCCTTGTGCACATAAAATGAAAAATTTAGGAGATGGAGTGTTACATTTAGATGATATACACTCACAATGGAGACTTGGCAGAAGATCATTTTTAGATAATGATTTTACTCAAAATAGTGGAGAAAGTGAAATATGTGGGCTGCTTGAAAAGTTGCAAGAAAGATACGTGGAGTGGCCTCGTGCGAGACAAGAAGTTATTAAAAAAAAAATTCAGAACTTGTAGATGGACATGATTCATTCTTACATGAGCCTCGCATACAACCCCACAAAGGTCGTCCTACGGGGTCAAAGAATAAGAAGACTACATCTACAAGACGTGATCCTTCTTCTTTTGAGTTTGTAGAAAAGGTAAAGAAGTGTAGTATATGCAAAGATTCGGGCCACAACAAAAGACATTGTCCATTCAAAGATAACCCAAGCACTTCAGTTCGTACTCAATTCAGGTTTTAATTTTACTAACTTCACAAATTTGATTGATAAAGTGATATTAATATTAGTTTACATACAATAGTATTTCTATAATATTATTTAGTTTTTTTTAACTAATTTTGATCTTTCAGTACTGACCAAGGTGATGGACCATCTGATCTATCTTTACTGTAACTCTTTCAAAAAGAAGAAAAGTACTTCACATGAAATTTGTTTATATATAATTTGAATGTCTTAAAAATAAACATATTTTTAATTATTTTCTTTTCTTATTGTGTTCATCTATTTTTACAGTTTTGGTGCTAAGTTTGGACTGATGATGCACCTGTAACAAGTTTACATGATGTCAATTTGGACTTTTGAAGAAAGTGAATTTGATGGTGCCACGATGCTAGAATTTAAAGTTTTTGAAGTATCATGAGAACATATTTACTGTAATATGTTAAGACATCCAAATGTTCACCCATTTAGTATATTCTTTGATGTATTAGGTGGGGGTAATTTTGAGACAGGTTGTAGGATAAGGTGAGGCTAGTGGTGGGTAATGGCTGCTGAAGCTGGTGGTGAGTAAGGAGGGTGATAAGCTGATGAGATTGTTAGTGAGTAGGTGGGGGTAATTTTGGAAAATGAATATTGTATTATAGTTAATTTATTGCATTTGTTTCAACCATAGTTGATGTGTGGACCCTACCGTGTGGAAATATAAGAAAATGATGTGGAAATATCATTCTCCTTCAAAATATTATTCTCTTATCAATGACTAGGGGTGACAATCGTGTTATGTTTGGCGAATTCATGTCATGTCAGGTCATAGATATTACATTGGATAGATCAACATTAATCCGACTCATTTAATTAATCATGTCAAGATACTTAATACTAACACTAATATATTTATTAATAGTGTTAAACGTGTCGCTTTATTTAACCGTTTAGTATGCAAATTAAAATTTAATATAAAAAAATACAACACCATTCACTTATTTATTGAACAATAACACTATATATTCATTACAATAATATATATTTAACAAAATACAAGATAACATGCTTAGAAGAATAATTAAAAAGCAAAAACTTAACATTTAAGGTAAATTATTACTCCATATCATATTTACTTTTTTTGAATATTTTAAATAAATGTGTCTAATCGTGTTAAACGTATCAACTCGTTAACAATCCACATTTAACACATTTAAATTTTGTGTTAAATGTGTCAACATGTTTATATCACGAAAACTATTTATACTCAACACTAACTCTCTTATTTTATACCGTGTTCGTGCGTGTCGTGTTAAAAATTACCACCCATATCAATGATGTCTTAGATTAATTGATGGTTAAGACTAAGACCTTGGAACTATTAGGTCCAAATTTGATTCTTGTTATTTTAATTTTCTTTATTCTTTTTATTTGTAAGGCTTGTATTGTTACTCATAGAGTGTGAGTTTACTTAATATTGTTATTGAGAGATTATTGAGATTAATTATGTAATGATTCATTGTACTTGTAAAAATATCTACATGCATTCAATATATATTTTTAAATTTATGGGAAACTTAAATTTGCTATAAGGTGTCTTGTTGATTTTATTTTCAGACATACTCAAACTTGTAACCAAGGGCGGATCTAGGAATCAAATCCAGCAAGGGCGAATTTCGGTCTTAGAGCAGATTTGGCGAGGGTTCGGGGGGGCCCGAGTCATTTTTTTTAGATAATTTTGTGTTTTACAGACATTTACATATGTAAAATATGTATTTGGTTACAATATTGTTAATATAACAAGTAATATATATATATATATAGAGTCAAGATCAGGTCCGGACTCCCGGACCTGATAAAATCCGGACCCGAAATTTTTTTTTTTTTTGCAAAACAGTTAATAAAAAATATATAATGATTTTTTGTATTGAAAAAAATTATTAAAACGGTGTTTTGGATTTGATTTGGATACATATAACAAACAATGTTGTACCGACTGTATAACAGTGTTTGTTATATGTATCCAAATCAAACCCAAAACACCGTTTTAACAATTTTTTTCAATACCAAAAATTATTATATATTTTTTATTAACTGTTTTGCAAAAAAAAAAAAAAAAAAAATTTCCGGGTCCGGATTTTGGTCAGGTCCGGGAGTCCGGACCTGATCCGTGCGCTATATATATATATATATATAACAAGTCAACAACCCATTTGAGATCAATTATTTTATGCAATGTACATAAAATTCTATAATATACAATAAATAAATATTCATAAATCGTTACCTAAAATAAAAAGAAATTTCAAAATAAATAATCAACGTATGGATAAAAGATATTAAGACCCATTAAACTAAATTTTACTGAAAACATAATCAACGCACGGACTTGTTTTCTTTTAATACATCGAGTTTAACTTTTAATACATATGTTACTGCTTTACTTTGTATTTTGTAGAATTAGATTAGCATGAACTTGTTTTTTTTAATACATCGAGTTTAACTTTTTTTATTAATCTGCCCCCTTGAGTTTATTAATTTATAAATTATGCCCTACTCCTATACCTTAAAAAAAAAATTACCCATGGGACAAAAAACCCAGCATAGGCAGTTGCCTATACTGCCCTTCAAATGGATCCGCCCCTGCTTGTAACCATTCATAGTAAAAAAAGAAATTAAAAAAAATAAAAAAATAAAGTCATTACCGTTAGTACTTGCATTTTTGATTTGATCCTTTTTGAATTGATGATGACATTTAAAGTATATTTGTAAAGATAGATTTTATAAAGTCCTTATTAAGATTGCCAAGGATTTAACTTGTTAAGTAGATCTATGATCATAGATACATGTATAGGAGTTCTTAGTAGTATAATTTAAAGATTATTAAGCTGAAGAACTCAAAAATCGCAGAGTATACATACATTTTTAACTAGAAGGCTAACTGAACTCTAAGAACATGAAGTTATCTACCAGACGAAGAGTGAGAGCAGTCCTTGTGTGAAGTCACTAAAGGAACGTTTAGCTAAAGTCATTTAGTTGAGTCATTAAATGATACAGAGACCAACACTATGATTTAAAGCCACATGTTTGTGTAGCTTAAATTGTATAGTTTGTCAGTCTAACAAGTAGTGGTAGGTAAATGACAGAGATCACTTGACCTTGAGTCCCAGAATCATTCTTGATCTTATCCATTAGAGTCAGCATAAAGTGACAAAGGAGACAAACTAGATTTATAACAACTAGCACTGATGGGCAATGACATCTTATAGTACAACAGACAATATTTAAAGTCAAAGGAATTATCAATTGACAAGTGTCTATGAGGAAATGGAGCAACGGTAACGATTCAACTAGCAAAATTTCCGAGCAAGGCTATAAAAGAATATACTACCTCTATTCCATAATAAGTGACTTTTTAGAAGAAAAAATTTGTTCTAATTTATTTGTTGTTTACCACTTTCTATGAGAATAAATTATTTACTTTCCCATATCACTCCGAACTTCTCTCATTATTCCAAGAAATTTTCTCCCTTGTATTAATAGTTTTCAACTTTTCATAAAGGGGTAGTGATGGAATTTCATACAAATTTTAATTATTAAATGATAGTAGTAAATGACTTTCTTAATTCATGTGCATGAAGCTAAAACGACACTTAATATGGAACCGATGTAGTAATATTGAAACCTTTAAGACTATTGATCGATTGAATTCAAGCTCTCTAAAGAACAAACTCAAAGCTCCAACTCTACGATACGAGAAAATCATTCTATTACTATTTACTATGGCATTTGCCTGAAGCTTTCATTGCAATTTAGCAGCACCTCAAAACACACTTTACTCTCACTGATTTGTATTGATCTTAGTGATCATATTGTACTAAGTCTTAGTGATTTACAGATTCTTAATGAATCTCTATTGTACAAATTCTTTGTGACTTGGTTTGTGTAACTATCTCATCCTTAGTGGATTATCCTTACTCTCAAAGTAGAAGAAATGACTAGGAGACATTTATGCTCCGAATTTCTTAAAATTCTCTAGTCTACTTTACTTTCAGCAAGTTATTTTTTAGTGATTTACTCTATGATCTGCACTAAACTCTTAACCAAAAAAACATTCTCTATCTTTAAGGGGGTTTTTTCAAGTAACTTATTCCGCTGCATATATTCAAATTGACTTGATTAACTATTTGATAAACTTTAAAAAAAATTAAAGAATTTATTCAACCACTCTTCTAGATCTCTTTGTATCTTTGAATCTAACACTTACTACTAAGCTTTCAGTTTGAGGCGCTAAGATAGTGTTCGAAAACAGTATATTTTTATGTATATTTATCTTAATTAATATTATATTAAAGATAATTACTTTAAAGATTGTGTATGATGTGTTTTTACCTTGTTTTAACAGTCGAACATCCAAAAAAGAAATCTATTATGAAATGGTAGTACTATTTATTTGGCTACATATATACACACAAAAATATTAAAAATTGAAAATAAAGTATTAAGGATAAGAACCTGGTGGCCAAGTGGGGATAGGAGATGGAAACTTGAAAATGGCGTCGATTCCCAAATCTTTGCATTCCTCTAACATGAAGGAAAAACAAGAACTAATACAATTTCCCATTGGTAGCTTTAAAATTACAATGCCTTGTATTTTGGATATTGTAGCTATATTTGTATTGCTTTCAAGAGTAGGTTTGAGTAGATGATCAAATGGCATATTCCAAAAATATCCGATACCTACTTATGCGGTTACTTATGGCACTTATAGATTTCAGTTAGCAAGTTATACCTTCAATTTTCATGCTAATACTGTGTATTATTTAATGTATATATATGATACTCTCCCCTCCTCGTTATTTTTTAATTGACGTTTTAAAGTTATGTATATAAATTAATAAATATAATTAATATTTTGTGTAATTAATTAAATTGAGTATAAAATTATAATATTATCCTTTTAAAATTTATTAAAAAATTGAAAGAAATACATTAGTATTTAATTATAAGGAATAATATGAAAAATTAAGTATTTAATTCTTCTTCAAAATTTATAAATTATAAATAAATAAAAAAACAAAAATTTCCATCTAAAGAGAAGAATAAAAAGAAACGGAGGGAATAATATGATTGTGATTTTGTAGTTTTAAACTTGAAAGTACTAGTGTTTGTGTCCCTCCAGATTTGACTTTGTATTGTTGCATTACTTGCGTGCGGTATTCAAATTTCCATTTTTTATTAATACTATATTGCTTCAAACTATATATATCTGCCCATAAATAATAATCTTTGACTTTTTTGTTTGTTTGTTTCTAAATCACTTCTTTGGAAAAGAAAGTTCTATTTTTTATATCTGTTTGATTATTTTTGGAAATATTTAGGTTTTTTGTATGCACAATTTTTTCATTCAGATTTTACATGCTTGTTAATACTACCTGTTGGGTTGGAATTTATTGGGTTAAATATTTTGGTGTGAGTTCCCATTTAATTGTGGGTTGTGATTGATTGGACCCAAAGATTTTGGTGGGTCATATTGCACATGGGTCACTTGAGTGTATTTCTTCTATAAATAGGCAGTAGACATGGATCATAAATGGGGGGAGGGGTAGATTACATACAATATACAACAAGACATAAAACATAAATACACTCTCTGTAATCAAGATATTATGATGCTGGATTACTGCTCTCTCCGTGGTTTTTTCCCATTTTGGGTTTCCACGTCAAATCTTGGTGTTTTTGTTATTTATCCTGTATTTATATTGTTGGTGAATGTTGATATTTATATACTTTATGGGTTAAAATCCACAAGAGTACACCATCTTCCGTTGGCGCGATTTTAGACTCGCTGTTTTGGTGATTTTATACAATTAATTTCTTTTTAATAGTTACACCCACCATGTGATTACTTTCAATTGGCAGTATAATTTATGTCAACACGCCACACTTGGATCACCATGGATATGCGAGCCTGGCTTAGTTTAAATAACATCACTTATGCATGTAATTATGGAGTATAATATAATTATAATACCTATGTGGTACTTATATGCCTATTTACTTTGAAAAGGAGGCAGAGAAACCTATGTGTGGTGGAAGCAGATAAAAAAGATGAGAATCTAATTGACTCTTTTCTCTCTACGCTCCCCACTTCGGGTTCGACATATGCCCATGGGTTCGGCTGATCACGCCGATAGCAGAAGATTATCGCTTCGGTCTTCAATAATTTGGGGTTGATTACGGCGGGCAAATAACTTTATCCTCCCATGGTCCTCCGTACTACACCCAAACAGAAACAAATAAACCCGGTCGTCCCTCGCAGTACTTCGGATGATACCCATTTCGGGTTCGGCATGGGTGTCGTTCGGAATTGGTGGCTTCAGGGAGGTGAGCTTCGACGAGGGTATACCCTTCGGCGTGGTAAGCTCAGCTTCGGATTCAGGCGGGCTTCGGGTTCGACATAATCTCCGCCTCGGCTTTGGGCTCGGCGGCAACGTTGAGCTTCAGATCCAGACAGCTTCGGCTTTGGGCAGGCATCGTCGCCTCGGTTTCGGAGCTGCCATCATCATTTTGGCTTCGACAGATATTGCTTCGACATCGGCATTCATTCTCCATTTCGGCTTCGGCGTGGCGTCATTTCGCTTTGGCTTCAGCTTGTGTGGGATGGAGATGTTTGCTTTCTTCTTCCCTGTTTAATGGTGCGGAGCTGCACAATGACCCACTTGGTCAACTCTGATTTTGGCTTCGGGCTTGTTCGGTTGGGCTCCATTTCGGCGTGATAAGGTTGGTTGGCGTTATAAGGTCGGATCCGAGGCGTCCTTCGGAAATGCTTAGTTTTTCTAAAAATAGCGAATATTCATGCGGATATACATTCTTCGGTGGGGAACGGGGATCTCTTCAGCTCAGGACATTGGTCGAGCGGAGCATTTTGCGTCGCCCAAGCAAAGGTCGGGGACCTCTCCTCTTCAAGCCCTTGGTCGAAGAGGAGTGTTCCTTCTGAACGGATAAAAATCCCTTCGGGTGGACATCATTCAAGAAAGCTTTATTTTTCCGAAAGGACACTCGTAGTTGGTGTGGTGGGCTTTTTGTATAGTCTCTTGTTTAAAGTTTCTTGTAAATAAGAGACTGGGGGCAATGTTGGGTTGGGATTTATTGGGTTAGATATTTTGGTGTGGGTTTTCATTTAATTGTGGGCTGTGATTGATTGGACCCAAAGACTTTGGTGGGCCATATTGCACATGGGTCACTTGAGTGTATTTCTTCTATAAATAGGTAGTGGGCAGGGGTCATAAAGGGGGGAGAGGGGTAGATTACATACAATATACAACAAGACATGAAACACAAATACACTCTCTGTAATCAAGATATTATGATGCTGGATTACTGTTCTCTCCGTGGTTTTCTCCCATTTTGGGTTTCCACGTCAAATCTTGGTGTTCTTGTTATTTATCTTGTATTTATATTGTTGGTGTATGTTGATATTTATATACTTTATGGGTTAAAATCCACAAGACTACACCATCTTCCGTTGGCTCGATTTTGGCCCGATGTTTTAGTGATTTTATAGGGTGGTCAAAATCTGGCGTTAACATTGGCGCCGTTTGTGGGAATCGAAATTAAGTTCGAAAAATCACCGATCAACCATGACGAGCACGAAGCCTCACGCATAAAAGATAACTAATGGGTTGTGTTCGTAATAATAATAATTATCAATTTTCTCTTCGAACCACTTCAACAAGGTGAACATCGCTTCAGCGAATATGGTTCCGTTCCGAAAAAGAATGTTTTCTCCATGCATAATCAATCGACAAAATCTCATCTTCGACTACACATAAGCTAAGTGGTTCTCTTTTAATAAATTATAAAATTATCATGATTATTGCTATCGCTTTATCAAGTCCCAAGATGAGCCCACTTGTTTAATTCACGTGATTCATGGCAACCTCGCACATAAGTTGTTGTATAATCATTAAAGTTACTTTACACGTATACTTGTTGTGAATACAAATTTATGCAAAGCGCCTTTCTTGAGTTAGTGGGTTTCTATTTATAGTCTCATGACTAAGGTTATAAAATTCTTGCCTTTTTTATGGTCAGCTGGTTCATCTAGTCGAGGTGCCTGTCCATGCCCATCACTTACAAAAGTCATGTAGTCCATGCTTATAAAAGTCTGATGTTACACCACATGCACAATTAATTTCTTTTTAATAGTTACACCCACCATGTGATTACTTTAAATTGGCAGTATAGTTTATGTCAACACGCCACACTTGGATCACCATGGATATGCGAGCCTGGCTTAGTTTAAATAACATCACTCATGCATGTAATTATGGAGTATAATATAATTATAATACCTATGTGGTACTTATATGCCTATTTACTTTGAAAAGGAGGCAGAGAAACCTATGTGTGGTGGAAGCAGATAAAAAAGACGAGAAATCTAATTGACTCTTTTCTCTCTCCGCTCTCCACTTCGGGTTCGGCATATACCCATGGGTTCGGCTGATCACGCTGATAGCAGAAGATTATCGCTTCGGTCTTCAATATTTTGGGGTTGATTACGGCGGGCAAATGACTTCATCCTCCCATGGTCCTTCATACTACACCCAAACAGAAACAAATAAACCCGGTCGTCCCTTCGCAGTACTTCGGATGATACCCATTTCGGGTTCGGCATTGATGTCGTTCAGAATTGGTGGCTTCAGGGAGGTGAGCTTCGACGAGGGTATTCCCTTCGGCGTGGTAAGCTCAGCTTCGGATTCAGGCAGGCTTCGGGTTCGACATAATCTCCGCCTCGGTTTCGGGCTCGGCGGCAACGTTGAGCTTTAGATCCAGACAGCTTCGACTTTGGCAGGCATCGTCGCCTCGGTTTCGGAGCTGCCATCATCATTTTGGCTTCGACAGATATTGCTTCAGCAACGGCATTCATTCTCCATTTCGGCTTCGGCGTGGCGTCATTTCGCTTTGGCTTCAGCCTGTGTGGGATGGAGATGTTTGCTTTCTTCTTCCCTGTTTAATGGTGGGGAACTGCACAATGACCCACTTGGTCAACTCTGATTTTGGCTTCTTGTTCGGTTGGGCTCCATTTCGGCGTGATAAGGTTGGTTGGCGTTATAAGGTCGGATCCGAGGCGTCCTTCGGAAATGCTTAGTTTTTCTAAAAATGGCGAATATTCATGCGGATATACATCCTTCGGTGGGGAACGGGGATCTCTTCAGCTCAAGCCATTGGTTGAGCGGAGCATTTTAGGTCGCCCAAGCAAAGGTCGGGGACCTCTCCTCTTGAAGCCCTTGGTCGAAGAGGAGTGTTCCTCCTGAACGGATAAAAATCCCTTCGGGTGGATATCATTCAAGAAAGCTTTGTTTTTCCGAAAGGACATTGGTAGTTGGTGTGGTGGGTTTTTTGTATAATCTCTTGTTTAAAGTTTTTTGTAAATAAGAGACTGGGGGGCAATGTTGGGTTGGAATTTATTGGGTTAAATATTTTGGTGTGGGTTCCCATTTAATTGTGGGCTGTAATTGATTGAACCCAAAGACTTTGGTGGGCCATATTGCACATGGGTCACTTGAGTGTATTTCTTCTATAAATAGGTAGTGGGCAGGGGTCATAAAGGGGCAGATTACATACAATATATAACAAGACATGAAACACAAATACACTCTCTGTAATCAAGATATTATGATGCTGGATTACTGCTCTTTCCGTGATTTTCTCCCATTTTGGGTTTCCACGTTAAATCTTGGTGTTCTTGTTATTTATCCTGTATTTATATTGTTGGTGTATGTTGATATTTATATACTTTGTGGGTTAAAATCCACAAGACTACACCATCTTTCGTTGGCGCGATTTTGGGCCCGCTGTTTTGGTAATTTTATCGGGTGGTCAAAATTTGGCGTTAACACTACCTTGTAACTATTTTATGTTGAAATCATTTTGATATGAATTTTGAAGTAAGTTTGGTATTTAGAAAAAGAGGATGAAAAATACGAAAAATAAATCTAAGAAAAAATATCTTAATTAGATTAAGAACAATATTATAAATATAGTGCAATATATTGTTAAAAAACTATAATAATTTTTTAAAAAAAATTCATTTTCTTTTCTTTTTCCTTGCATTCCCTTGAAAGTTTCAACATGCCTCAAGAGGTCACTCAATTTGTATTTGATAAGAAGAATATATATATATACGAAATCCTTCTCCTACGGACCAAATATGCGAACCAAGTACGGACCAAACAAAAAAAACTCGCGGGTTGCTACATTGGACGGGTCGGGTGTCAAATGGGTCAATAACTTAATATGAATAGCCCATCTAAATTCAGATTACACAAAATCCTTCTCTCTCTAACTCTTCTACATCTCTCTCTGCGAACTATCTGAGCTCCGGCTAAATCGACCCATCTCCGGCCAAATCTCGTTGCGTTCTGTCAACTACTACGAAGGTAATGCTTCATACCTTGGTTAATTTTGTATTTTTTGTTTGTACCGACTGTGTTGTTGGCGTTTGTGTCGTGACTTTCATGTAATGCTAAAACCACTTGAGCTGGGTTCTGATAATTCATTCTATGTACTTGGCTATGTTTATTGGCGTTTGTGCATTTTTTATCCCCTGCCTACCCATAAAATAAGAATAGTCCACATCATATAACAAAATAGTACTAATAAATTAAGATCAATGGTAACTATAACAATAGTGTTTCAACAGTATAGTAGTTAATGGCATAATAAACTATAATATACAGAGGATCCCTTGCCTACCCAAAATGAAACCTCCATATATGATGACAACAACAACTTTATTTTTTGAATATAAATGAATTAAAAATAACCTCCATATATGAATCATATATTTTTTTTGTTAGAATATATGATTCAAAATTATTCATTTATATACTCCCTCGGTTCATTTTGGGTTGGATTTAATTCATTAAAGTAATTATTGGACATCCTCCATATATGAATCATAGACTATTTCTTTTCTAATTTTAATTTACAGAAGAATTAAAGTCTGTTTTGGGTTGGATTCTCTTTTGGCATTCTTTAAATTTACTTGCTTTGTTTTTTTTAACTGTAGGGATGGATGATAATTTAGAGGATGAAGTGCGGGGTAGTGATGAATGTGGTGATAATGTGGTGATGAATGAGGATGATAATTTTATTTATAATCCGCAAGTAGCCGATCATCTCAAACCTAGTGTTGGAAAAGAATTCGAAACAATAGATGAAGTACGAGATTTCTACAATGCATATGCTAAAGAGGCGGGATTTAGTATTCGTAGTTGGGCTACTAAGAAAATCGAAGGAAGTGATGAAGTGAAGAGGAAAGAGTATGTTTGTTTTAAACAAGGTAAGGGAATAACAATTGCGGATGTTGAAACTAAAAGGCGTCGGGGATCGATAAGGCAAAGTTGTAAAGCAAAGCTAGCTGTGTTGAAAATAAATTCTGAGGCATATGTAGTCACTCAATTTATTGATGGCCACAGTCACCCTTTGACAACTCCATCAAAGAAGCATCTATTAAGATCTCACCGAAGTGTTTCGAGTGCGCAAAAGTGTTTGACTCAACAACTTTCCACGATAAATATACCCTCACATCAACAATTCAATTTACTTGGAGTACAGGCTGGGGGTTTGAAAATATTGGGTGTACACAAACAAATTTATATAATTATGAAAGGGATAGACGTAATGAGTTGAAGGGGCATGACGGAGATATGTTTAATGAGTTTTGTAAATTAGAAAAGGGCAAGAATCCATCATTCACATATGAAATTAAGGTCGATAATGAACAGAGGATAACACATTGTTTTTGGGCTGATGCTACCTCTAGAAGGGCATATAGTTTCTATGGTGATGTAGTCGTCTTTGATACGACATACAACACCAATCGTTATGGGCAGATTTTTGCACCACTGATGGGAGTTAACAAACATGGTCAAACCATAATTTTTGCTTGTGCATTCTTAAGGGATGAGACCTCAGATTCATTTGTTTGGCTATTCAACCAATTTTTAAAGGCTATGCCAGGTGATGCCCCTAAAATGATCATCACTGATCAAGATCCCGCGATGTCTAAAGCAATTTTAGAAACTCTTCCGAATACTTTTCATAGATACTGTAATTGGCACATATTGACAAAATTTTCTGAAAAACTAGACTCGGTGAAGTATAATGCCCACTATAATGAATTTGCCGATTGTATTTAGAATTCGGAGTCTAAAGAAGAGTTTGATTTGACATGGACAGAGCTTGTTGGGAGGAGCGGGTTACATGACAACAAATGGTTACAAACAATGTATGAAATTCGTTTGAATTGGGTGTCTGCTTATTGTAATCATGTTTTCTCAGCTAATATGTCAAGTAGCCAACGAGCAGAAAGCTGCCATGCATTTTTCAAAAGATATGTATCTAAGAAGAATTCATTAGTTGATTTCATGATCCAATTTAGTAGGGGGCTAGTACGCCAACGCCAAGAAGAGTTGTTAGCCGATCACAAAGATTTGATTGAGAAGCCTAAAGTGAAGATGAATCATGACTTTTTGTTACAAATGGTTGAAATTTATACTAGGGAAATGTTTTATAAATTCCAAGATGAGATATGGGAATGTTTGAATTACCGTTATGAGCTTGTCAATGAGAGTGACAGTCAATGCGTGTTTCAAGTTCATAGAAAAAAAATGTTCACGCGTAGAGTGCGACAACTTATTTATGACAAAAAATTGGGTTTTGCTTCATGTAGTTGCCACAAGTTTGAGACTATGGGGATACCATGTAGACATGTGCTTGGTTACTTGCAAAAAATGCATGATTTTGACGAATTACCAAAACAATACATCTTGGCAAGGTGGACTAAGAAGGCAAACTCCGGGATAGTGGTCGATAATAAAAGTGGCATAATGATAAATAATGACAAAGAATATCTACTCAAGCGGAGTGAATTAATTCAATGTTCTTTGGATGTTATTGATAACGCCCTCACAAGTCAAAAAGGAATTAATATTTATAAAAATGCTTTGGCAACTGTGCTCGAATCAATCAAGCTTATTGTAGATAGTGGTCAAAGTTCACAAGGTCGAACTGGTGCAAGTGTATTCTCCGAGAAGATGAGTTGCAATAAAGACCATATTTACAATGAACCAAATCAAGTGAGGGCAAAAGGTTGTGGCAAAAGACTTAAAGGAGGGAAAGAAAGAGCATTAGGGAAAGCAAAAAACTCAAAGGCTAGACGTTATCATGGTTGTGGAAAAGTTGGACAATCACATGACAAAAGGAATTGTCCAATGGTTGCATATCGGTAAGTAATATTTAAGTAATAGTAAACATGTTTTTCTATCTTAATCTTTAAATGATGAGTGTTATTTTTGACTTTTATGTAGAGATTCTCCCGACAATGAAGGTGCAACAACATTTTTAAGTTCAGATGATGATAGTCATACCTCCAAAGGTTTGAACATTTATTTTATTAAATATTATAATTTACATATATCTTATATACATATTTTTTTATTTTATTTTTAGGTTAATTTGGATGTTGGGGAGAGGCAGCAGGTACTTTTGTTTTCACAGTAATTTTGTGTAACTTGACAATTAAAGTTATACTATTATAATCTTCTTGGCTGCTACTTTGTTTGATGTTTTGCTTCTTTATTCACCTTTGAACATGATCATTTTAATCCATTTAGCTCTGTTCTTATTATTTATAATGCAGGACAGTCTATAAGATTTTGTATATATTCTTCCTGGAGTCCAATGAAACAGAATCAGGAAGTTGTGTGTGGAGGTTGGCAGATATAAAGGAAAATAGGGACCTTTCAGCCAAATGATGACCCTTAAGCCGTAAACAGAAGGATTGGAGGTTAAAACTTCCTTATGCAATGCATAAAAAGATAACTCTATACTTGGATTACTGATTATGTACTTGTAATAAGGAAATTAATAGTACTCCTACACAGGGTTAAGATGTTTCATATATGTACTTAAAAATGATATAAAAATTTTGTGGGGGAAAGGAAGATTGGTTTATGATTTTATTGTTGGAAGCTACTTATCTGTCTTACTTGAACTCTTGTAACCAGGCACTATCTGTGTCACTTTCATATTTGGCCTGTGGAGACTTGTTTATTCTATAGCACAATTATGGCCTGTGGAGACTTGATAATTTTCTGGTTTCAACTTTCATGCATAACAATATTTAGGGGATTTTTATATTACATTCTTTGGCTTCCCCAATGTAACCGGTCAGCTCTTATTAAGATTTGCTTGAGGGAATTTTTTTTTCCAAGTCACATACTATGCCTGTGAGCGTTTAGTATATTTGCCTAAATTCATTTGATATTGTTTTCACTCAAATTAAAAAAGACTTGCAATAAAGTGCTCATCCAAAGTCTTTTCGGCTTCCTTAGACTCAATTGCTGTTAATAAGAAAAAAGGTTATGGTGGCAATCAATGGCCAATGACCAGTGAATAAATAATATACTACTAAAGTGTGATGGAATTAAATATTTTATTCAATTAACATACTATATATTACTAACAAAGAGAACGACCCGCCCAATGTAGCAACCCGCGAGGAGTTTTTTTTGTTTGGTCCGTACTTGGTTCGCATATTTGGTCCGCAGGAGAAGGATTTCGTATGTATATATATATATATATATATATATATATATATATATAGAGAGAGAGAGAGAGGGGATTGATTCATAGTTAACGAATTGTGACCAGACGTTGGTTGATCGAACGGTTAAATAGAGTTTTCATCCATAGTTTAATTTTTAATATTTTATAATTTAATATTATAGACGAGACAAATATCCAAAATACTTCTTTGTATAAATCTCTCGTCCACAATATTAAAACTAGAAAACTTAAAAAAAAAAAAATTGGCATCCCAGTATTATACTGCGGAGCTGGAATGATTTCAGAAGAGATCAGATTGAAAGTGCATAGGCCTTTTTCTTTCCCTCTCCTCCCTCTTCCTTCCTCTACTAACTTGCGATTTCAAACCCTAATGTCGTGTACAGACTTTCTAATATAGTCTCTGCTCATTTAAATATTGTCCATGTCTTAACTTGACGGCTTCAACACCTTCCCAGTAATGGGTCTCTAGATTTATTAATCACATTAGAATTTGGTAGTAATTCTTAAGCACACCGGTTTCTGCCTCTCTTCTATTATACACGTGCATATGTATGTTACAAAGACCAAATGAATGCTACTGTCTTATTTATTATATGATTTTCTTGGGAAATTTAGATTTGGGAAGAAAGTGGGTTATCGGTTTGATTTTGCTTGACCTTGCTTTCGCAATTTATTGCAAGGAAGTTTTTCTTGTTTGGATCCCAGATCCCAGTTGTTTGTATTTCCCTCAGTCAATTAAGCAAAGAACAGAAGTTAATATAGAGATACTACTATACCAGTGGTAGTGGAAGTGGAAGGTCTAATTTTGCTGGTGTTGGGATTTAGATCAGTAGCTTGATATTCTAAGCAATTGCCCATCTCAAACTCTCTCTCTCTACTTTTTCTACTGGGTGGATTTAGGGCTCGTTCGGGAATGACTTATTTTAAAATGACTTATAAGTTAAAATATAAGTTAAATTATAAGTTGTTTTAAGTTGTGACTTATAAATAAAAGTGTTCGGCAGATAATGACTTATAAGTCATAAATTAAGTTAAAATAAGTTATGAAAGTGTTCGGCTGATAATGACTTATAAGTCGATTTTAAATGTAAAATTACTAAAAAGGACATTATAAAATAAGTTATAAGTTGTTTAAATAAGTTGTTTACTAATAAACAGCTTATTAGTAAACAACTTATTTAAACAACTTATTAGTAAACAACTTATTTAAACAGCTTATTAGTAAACAACTTATTATTTAAACAGTTTATTGGGAACCAACTTATTATTTAAACAGCTTATTGGTAAACAACTTATTATTTAAACAGCTTACTGGTAAATAACTTATTGATAAACAACTTATTATTTAAACAACTAAATATTGGTAAACAACTTATTAATAGTAAATATATTATTTAAATAGCTTATTATTTAAACAGCTTATTAGCAAACAACTTATTTAAACAGCTTATTAGTAAACAATTTATTATTTAAACAGTTTATTGGTAACCAACTTATTATTTAAACAGCTTATTGGTAAACAACTTATTATTTAAACAGCTTATTGGTAAATAACTTATTTAAACAACTTATTGGTAAACAACTTATTAATAGTAAATATATTATTTAAATAGCTTATTGGTAAATAGCTTATTATTTAAACAGCTTATTGGTAAACAACTTATTATTTAAACAGCTTATTGATCAACTTATTGGTAAATAACTTATTATTTAAACAGTTTATTATTGTTAAACAACTTATTATTTAAACAACTTATTGATAAACACTTTATTTAAACAGCTTATTGGTAAACAGCTTATTATTTAAACAACTTGTTAATAGTAAACATATTATTATTTAAACAGCTTATTGGTAAACAACTTATTATTTAAACAGTTTATTGGTAAACAGCTTATTATTGATAAACATCTTATTATTTAAAAAGGAAATTATAAAAAGATACATTGATTTAATATCATATCATAATAATCATCCACAATCGCACTAAATAAAACTCTAATGCAACGACAATTTTATTCTCTAAACATATCAACTACAATTTTATTCAAAGTTAGAAATTTTTAATGCAATATTATCTCTCATTACTTGCATAATTAAACCATTAGTAACTTAAGTTCATTGAATTTGGGCCTTTGATTTGGTTATTGCATTTTGTTTTGGCCCATACCAAGAGTCCTAATTCAAATATTTTAAAGTTAAAATTAATGTATTTTTTTATAAAATTAGAAAGTTAACAAATTTTGTTACTAATATTGTTTGTCCGGTTGTTTGCAACAATTAGTTCAATTCACGGGCTATTTTAATATGCACATTTAACTTTATAAGAATTTAATTAATAAAATAATTGTAAATGGATGGTAATAATGATATTACTTAATATGTATATTATTTTTTATTATAACTTATTTAATAAGATAATTATAAATGTAAAAAATTAATAAGAAATATAAATCTCTTTAAATGAAATTAAAATTTTACCTTAAGATATACAATTAATTAATAATGTTCTTTGCTGGCAAAAAAACAATACAACCTTCGTAAAATCTTTAAAAATTATTTTTTAAAATTCGAAAATACAAAACTATTACTTCTAAGTTTTCTAATTAATCAATAATGTCATTTAAAAAAAATGTAACTATATATGAATTTAATAGAATGAAGTCATATATGAAGTATTTAATTTCTATTTCGTTTTTTTTTTGGAGTTTTTACTTACAAACAATCTTTCATGTTGCATTACCAATCACTAATAGAAGTATAAATAAAATTTAATATTGGACTCATTAATCAACTCTCAAATTCAGATATATCTAACTGGCAACTACTTTTATTATGTATCATTATGACTCTCATTGGTTGACATTCCAAGATTAACTTCATAGTATATAATTCTTCAATCTCAAGTTGCAAGCCTAAGAACTAGGCTCAATTTTCTCCAATAGTGCAGTAAATGTCAAATGGCCATTTATTCACAGTCTCTCATTCTTGTAGCCTTTACATTATTTGGATCAAACACGTGTTGCAATCTCAATCAGAGAATCCACAGTGCATGACTTTCAAATTTCATTCAAGAAAAACCAACTTACCTCGAGAACTCGTTGAGTTTACTACATAAGGTTTTTTAGCATTGATAGTATATTAGGTTAGGAGGGGTAAAGATGTAATTTACCAAGACAATAGAGGGGTAATATAGTCATTATATTTGGTCAAAATAGCTTATTTAGAATGACTTATAAGTCATTTTTTTTAAGTCTCAAATTGTTACTTATTTTTTTTGACTTATAAATCAAAAAATAAGTCATAAAATAAGTCATAGTCAAACACTAAAATAGTAAAAAGCTCCTTATAAGTTGGTTTGACCAACTTATAAGGAGCTGCCGAACAGCTATTGCCCATCTCAAGCCCTCTCTCTCTCTCTACTTTTTCTACTGGGTGGATCTATTTGATGGTAGCTTTTCTCTTTTTCGTTTGACTTTTGGAACATCATTGAGAGTTGGTTTGTTGTTTGTTTGTCCTATCTCTTCTGCTTTGCGTTTATTGGTCTGTCTTTTCCATCTTCTATCAAGGCAAGCACCATTTCATTTTTTTTAAGGTTACGCAGTTTAATACTGTAGATGTTAAAATTATTTTTTTTTTTTTAAGTTTTGTAGTTTAATATTTGTACAAAAAAAAGTATTTTGAACATTTATTCCGTCTGCAGTATTATACTGTAGAATATTGAAAACTAAACTGCGGACAAAATTCTATTAACCGTTCGATCTACGGATGGACGGTCACGATCAATTGTAAAAATAACCTTAAATTTATAACGTTAACTATAGATCAGTCCTTATATATATATATATATAGAGAGAGAGAGAGAGAGAGAGATCCTTCTCCTCATCCAATGCTATACAAGGGCATCCAGATGGAGAATAGACTTGTGTGATCCTTTTAGCTTGCAATCCTTCTCTTGTGACTTCACAAAGTTTTAAAATTCAAAATTAAAACAAAATTATTTAACTTTATTTAGTTCTAATACAAACAACTATACTATAAATTAACTATAAAGTACTATTAATTATCATATTTATTTTTTTAACAACTTAAACAAAATCATATCAATTTGAATTTTAAAATTTCTCAAATTAACTTTAAAAAGTCAAAACACATATCTAATTTTGAAACGAATAGAGTAATAATAACCATAAGATGCATCACAAGTCAAAACACAATGTTCCTTAAGAGTAGGGACTTCAAGCCAAGGCTACACAGAATTACATTAAATACATGATACATAAATATTTTTGAGGATCATTTATTATTATTGAGTTTCATCCCTTGTCCCATAGGAGGAACAACAAAATAAACAGTTCTTAATGTGTGTGTGTGTGTAAATATATATATATATATATATATATATATATAGAGAGAGAGAGAGAGAGAGAGAGAGAGATCCAAATATCAGATAAGAGTTATATATATATATATACACACACACACACACACACATACATACAAACACACACACACACACTAAGGCAAAAGCAAAATCCTCCAAATTTTAATCGCTTGCCGACGATATTGATGCCATTCTTCATTTTTATGCAACTCCCACACTGTTTCAGATTCAGAAACACACGTTGGTTGATGAAGATGTGGACCTTGGAGACTTTGGAAGTGGATCCCAAATCATCCCTTCTGTGCCACAATGAGCCCCTTTGATGCCCTCAAAGTTGTCTTGTTTATAACCAGCAATCGCACCGGCTGATGCAGTCTGTGCAGCCATCACTTCCCTTTCAGCATTTGCTTTCAAGCGTAGGCGCTCAGCTCTAGAACCAATCACCTGGCCCAATACAGAAGCTGCAATGGTGAATGCCATAGCTGTTTTTGGCATCAGGACAGACTTCCTAAGCATGGCTATGAAGGGAACTGCAGCATGTACTGCAATAAACCATGAAAGTGAGAACTTCTGAGTGTGTTCCCTCCATATGCCTAGAGGTACATTAGCTGCCATGCCCAAAACTCCTATCACAAGTATTTTCTCTGATAGTGGTTGAGGCCGCAGGGTCTTAACAAGGGCAGTTCTGGCGAGGGCAGCCCTGGCTGCAACAATTGCAGGTGGACATTTGAGCTTCATTCCAGGTGGTGGCTGAAGAGCCCTTGCAACGAGTGGGAGGACGCCACTCACTGCTCTGTAAGACTTGGCAATTGGACAGTTGCCCGTTTCCAACCACTCGTTTCCCATTGCCTCGTGTTTTGATGAATCTCCCTGAAAGATCACAATTTGATTTAAAATTGTGAGCGGTTATTTGACTACTTGTACACTTTTCTATTCTGTATTCAAGGGGATGTGAAAGAAGGCTGCATGTCAACTGAATTTTGAATGGTTAGATCAATGAACTAATGAATACACAACATTGCCAGAACTTTCAGCATCATATCAGGGAAATATTTACCTAAATATTTAGCAAAACATAAAATTAATATTTACCTAAACCATCTTGATACTTTTACCATATGAAACGATAGTGGGCCAATACTTTGTTCACAATCTTCATCTTATTTAAGTAATTCATTTATTACCAATTAGCATTTGCCATTACTATGCAGAAGAAAAACTAGAACAGTCTTGACAATGTTCGAGCTACGAATATGAATAAACAAAAAATGACAAACGAAAGAAAAAGACAGTTGACTTGGTCTCCTGAGGTTCAGCCAGCCTGTAATTTAAGTAAAAGATAACCGACTAAGTAAATAACTATTAAGAATGAAGTAATCCTTTATTTAAATAAAAAAAGGAAAGTCCCCTTTTTGAGAAAGGAGAATAGGAACGAAAAAAGAAAATAGAAAGAATTTAATTGCACTACAAAAAGAGATCTTTTTTAGAGAGATAGAATTCTTGTAATGATTCATGAACTAATGCAATGTATAATTTTTCTCGTAATCGAAAATGCTAGGTTGAAATCTTTATTGATATTGCTGCATTGCAAAAGTCAGCCCCAACAAGAGGGATTCTGGGTAATACCAAAGAAATGACTAGCAGATCCATTCACTGCATATCATCAGTTATGTTAAATATGCTGGTACAGAATTTCAAATCACTTTGACACGGCAGAATTGATACAGTTCAACTTGGAGCTGAAGGCCTCACTGCACTTGACAGTTTTTTATTATCTCAGAATTCAGAAATATGAACAACTAAGCCAATGTACAACATCAAGTGTCAAACAGCAACTCAAATAACCTTATTAAGAGACGTAGCATGCTCTAAAGTCCACGAAATTCACTATTGGTGGGATTAAAAAATTCATATACCCAGTTTGGGCATCATGTTATTAAGCCATTTGACCATACAGTTATAGTAATGTGCACTGATATGGTTATTCAACTTGTTGAACTTGATTGGAGTTCTAAGACTGATGACTACTACTGCTACTACTTTTTGTTATTTGCATCAACCCCTTTCGGAAACAACTTGTATATTCTGTTCTGTAAACATACCTGAGGCGATCTCTCACTCTTTTTGGATGTTTCAGATTTCTTCTTAAGCATCTTCCATTTCTCGGAAAAGGAATCAAAATTGAATGGACCACCTGGTCCAAAGGCCGACAAACTGATGGTGGCAGCTTTTGCAGCTAAAGGATTAAACTGGGGTGAGGGCTGAGGTTGTGGGGTTCCATTATGGAAATGAGACGGGCCTGAGAGTGGGACGACCCCATCTTTTCCATGGAAAACTTTATAGGCCGTATCGAAGTTAGGACCATCTTCAAATATTGGACCTCTGGCTCCCTTTACCTGGAAAAAACGAAACAATACATACAGGTGCTCTAAGGACCATGGAGCCTATCAACAAACAGAGACGCATGATAAAAATGAATAGTTAAATAAAAGTATGCCAAATGCTATAGTTCAGCATTATAATAGGGTAACGCAACTGCTCTCTCTGAGATAAATTAGTCAAAGCATCAATATATGGTTGGGACTGACAACTTACAGGAACAGGGAAATTCACAGAAAAGAAAGCAAAGTTTGTTGGTTTGTCAATGTTTCTCAAGAATGGACATCTTTGAATGTCCGTCTCGTTGAAAGAACAATTAGATGCCTCATTCAATCCCTTGAAGAAAAAATCCATAACTCCTTCTCTCTCAGCAATTGATCTGCAGAAAAGGCAGAATTTCAGACTTAATTAAATGCTTGAACAAAAGTATAAAATACTTCAATAATACTCTACGTAACAAAGTCACTGCCATTGTACATGTCACAGTCATACAGTAAACCTGATGAAGCAGTTACTAGATTGAACATAACTATTTAAATGAAAAATATATTATGTTATCTTAAAAACCACAATAAAAAATGTTCTTCTTTAAGAAGGCCAATTAATAATCAATAGGTAAGTGTACTGAGCTGTCAGTGTTATCATTAAAGTCATCAACATACTAGAGCAATCACAGACAATAAAAAACGACCAGACTATTCAGTTCGAATCAGACTGGCCAAAAGTCCATGGTTTTTGGTTTGGCCGGTTGGCTCTGGCTTTGGAAATTATGTTTTCCTCGTGGCCCTGTCGATAGCGGTTGGTTCCATGCATCAAAAAGTGTAGGAAAAACAAACACCGGATGGACATTAAACACAGGTTTCATTCTCTGCTGTAGCCACGTAACCCTTAGCTCTAGGTATTTAAACTAAAAACTCTCCAATTCATTATTAATCTATAAAAGCATTTCTCCATCTCGATAATTCTCAAGTGCTTATCCGAATCTCTGCAAAGTTCAAAGTTCAAACCATACTTTGGTGAGCTACAAGCCACAGAGAGGATGGAAATTCCATCTATCGCACCATAATACCGTTATGAAGCATCTCCATCTCTCATAAGTTATGGTTTTCCTTTTACTTCTCTAATTCTTCTTAGTCTAACTATTCTTACTTTTGAGTTTTGAGAATCAAGTCTTCTATACCCTAAGACATGGTAAATTAAAAAAAAAAAATGTGTGCTTCAGATATAATGTTATTTTTTTCTTCTTTGTGTGTGATTGTGTAGTGTTACACAATTAAAGATTATTTTTGATCCATGTATCATAGCACTTCATTTGATAAGTAGGTTTATATCTTTAATAGGTGTTGTTTCTGGTAATAAATAGATGTAGGTTTCCAGTAAATTATTCATTTTCTTTTACATCAACATTATTGTGATAATATTCCAGTTTTATCAACAAATTCATGGTGGCGATTCGGAATTCAACTTTGATCAGCTTAGACAGCATTCACACTTTGATAAACTATACGGATTGGATATGATAATTTAATCTGAGCTTGCAATTTTGTACAACACATGAACAATGTCTACAATATGTTTAAACCAGCAAACTGGTTATTTCGGCTACACATGTACCAAACAGTGAGTACCTCCTAATTCAATAAAGTAAGCTGGTTCCTGATATAACACCAACAATTTTATCGGTTGCATCTTCCTCAGGTATGAGTAATGATCGATATAACTTTAACTCTATGGTGACAAATACATTTGCTTAGGTAAAAACTAACATTTCTCAAAACCTAATCTTCGAAGCATTCCCTGATAATTTACAGTTTCTATTTAAAGTACAGGAAGATTTCTTCTAGCCACCTTACAATTTTCTATGTCCAGCAGCATTGATACTTTTCATTATTCTCAAACGCAAGCAGTATTTTATGCCTAATATCTCAAGGGGGATCTAGTTTTCATCAAATAATTACAAACTGGCTCTTCTACTGCTTCAGACACCATTGATGCAGCTAAATTAGTGTACAAAATGCCATTTTATTTATTTTTTTGCCATTAGCTATATTGGTAAAGACCTCAAAGACCAACAGATACAATTTATATAAAATAATTTTTTTTAAAAAAAAATATCACATAAGTAATTTAAACCCAAAAAAAAGGGGTCAAACTTGTGCTGTTTTCTCCTACAATAACCCCTTACTGCAATGCGGTATCATGTTCATGTGAAGACCACATCCTAATAGAATATCAATTTTGCATAAAAAATAGTGTTCAGCACAAAACTGACATAAGCCAAACAATCAAAACCCACAAATTAATAGGGCACCATACTCTGTGATCGATCGATAAACAAATTGAAGATGGACAGATTTTAACCAAAAATTAAACTAAAATCATAATTAAAGCAATATGCATTAATTACTGGAAATGAAATAGAACGAACGAATTCAGAGAATTTAGAGCATTAGAGGAAGGGAGATTCACCGGCCGAGTTGGAAAGATTGTGGTAATTGAGTTCGCCGGAAAGTTGTAGAAGTAACAGACGTGTGGGAAACACAGACCACAACTAACAAATTGTGGAGGAGAAATTGTGGGGAGGGTAAATGGGTCGTGGGTGGTTATTGCCGTTCAGTGTGATTGATGAACCAATTATTTTCTCATTTATGACATTGTATTCGGTGGGATCATGACGTCACAATATTATCTCGATCCATTTTTTAGTTATCAATTACGCGAATAAATATTAATAATAACGTTTTTAATTAAATTTATAATAAATGATATTCTTTTATAATTTCTATTAATTTCATATATTGATAAATTTTATAATTATAATTTAACATAAATTTATCCTAATACATAGCAGAACTCGTAATATATTAATTGCTCAAAAATTTTCACTCTAATTAAAATATTCAAAAAGAAAAAAATAGAATGACCCCTAATACTATTGTGTCACAATATTATTTCATCTCACCTTATGTAAAAATATAAAAAATATAAGTAAATATAGTATTCTCCCATATGTAAATATAAAAGAGAAGAGAAAATTATATATAAAATTAGGTCCCACTAGATAATTGAGTGAAAAAATAATTAAAGAAGGGAGCGAGGATAATTAACTACATATCGCGCCTTGTACTAAATTTAGTAGTGCTATATAATAAAAGAGTAGAAAGCTCGGAAAAGAGCACAAATACAAAATTTTCTTATACACCTCGAATAGAAAAAAAAAATATATATATATATATATAATATAACATTTTTCTACGTAGAAATTTATAATTGTGTTTTTTTTTCATGTTATTATTTAGTGTCCTTAAGTCTATTATGTGTTTATCTCAAAATAAATAAATAAACAACAACAATCACTTGAGTTAAAGTTAAATTTGTCGACGTATTCGAGAGTTCACACATAATCATTTTTTTGAGTTACAATTTGTTGTGACAAAGTATGTATTTTCTTATATTCAGTGTTTAAACTTCTATAAAAAAACATTAAAAAAAACTTATTTGATAGGTCCAATGAAATTAAATTTGGTCTATGAATATCTTTTATTTATCACTAAATTACTCAATATAATTTGGTCCACTGAACATTACATTTGGTCTATGAATATCTTTTATTTATCACTAAATATAATTTCTATATTTGGTCTCTTATCATTATAGGTCCAGTGTAAATTACTCAATAAAGGACTTGCACTAAATTTAAAAATTAAATAGGTCTGCTTGTTGTTTTATTTGAAATTGAAACATTAAGGAAAGCATATCTACAACTTATTCTTGAATGTTGTTATGGTGACAAAAAAAAATTATAAAAATTAGTTTACAAAATAATGTGGCATAATATAATTGGTGGACGATCCACTATTTATGGATGGGCCTAGTAATCAACCATAACCAGCCACATCAGTTTGTAAGGAATTTTTTGTAAAATTCTTTTGTCATCAAAATACTATTACTTATTCTCCTTTCCTTTATCCTAAAATTCCAAAACGAGGTCAGCAATAAATAGTTGTGGAAACTTAAATTCCTGAGAAAGGTCAGAAGATAAAACATCAATAATAATATCAATATCAATAATAATGAGTCAATTTAATTGTTAAGTTTGTTGCACAATCTTTTTCTTTGAAAAAAATATTCAATACAACGGTGATACCACGTCATCATATGTAATGCGCTCGTCAAAAAAATAAGAGAAACATATGAATCTATATGATTATCTTGTAGAATTTTGAATTGAACTTTCTAACTCAATTCAAATATGAATAGTAGTATTGCAAAAGATAGGATTAACCAATTATTTAACAAGGGTTGGTTTAAAAAAGGTTGTTGATAATGTTAGAGCAATACTTTTATTACCGGAGTAAATATATATTTTGTGACATTTTTACATTTATTTTAATTATATTTTGAATTTTTAGCGATATTTATTGCTTTTTCAGCAAAATTATTATTCTGACATAATCAATAACCTTAAAAAATGATCATGTTGATGTTTTAGTAATTTTGCGTTGCATAAGAGAGAAATTATAACACTCATTTTTGGTAAGAGAAAACCATGAAATACCATAAATGGACCGAAATTCATGGTGGGCCAGTTTTAAACAAAGTCCAAATAGCTTTCTGCTTATTGGGCTGTAACTGCTGCTTGTTTTGGCATAGCTTGTGGCCCAATATTACGGTCATCACGGGCTTCCAGCCCATCCAGCAAATGATATTCTGAAACTGACCATTATTTATCTGTCCATTTAATTGTTTTGTTTCTGATTTATCAAAAAGAAATGTTTATTCTTGGGATAGGATGTTGGGCAGCAAATAAGATGAGTTACTCTAGCTCAACTCTATATAAATATAAAGCTCGATTCAAATTAAAATTTTAGAGGAGTCGAGTTTGAGCTAAGTTGTCAATTAAATATAAATATTGCTACATATATTTTTTAAAAAGAATAATAAACTTTTACAAAATGATATGTTAAAATATAATTAGTTGATGATTTACCATATATGAGTGAGCCAAATAATTATAACTAATCATAATTATACAAATTATTTTGCATTTACTTTTAGCACTTATTTTTTTACTTACGAAAACAGTATTGGTTAAATATTAAAATTAATTAAATAAGCTACTCGAACCAGACTCTAAAAAATATGAAGCGTAAGTAACTACTCAATGGACTAATGGAGAACCCATCTTGTCCCTCTAACTTGGACTAGGCCAACCAATTTAATTATAATCATTGTGATTGATTTGTTTTAATCCCTATACTTACTCTTGTAGATAAAGTTATAAAATGAGTAAACAATTCAGACTCGATATATATTCGCTTGACTAAAAGTTCGATTCGAGCTCGACTCGAAATATAAATAATTAAAATATAAATAAATTTTAACGTTTGATAAATTACTCGAACCTTCTCAAATTGTAATTTTTTATTGATACTCGGATTATATTCGTTCGAAAAGTTCAAACTGCTCGAGCTTGATTCGATCGTACTCGACTCGGTAGCTAAACGAACTTTAATCAAACCTTATTTTATACTTGATAAATTTTGTGAACCAAATCTGAACAACTCAATATTCGGCTCGACTTGGTTCATTTATACCCTTGCTCGTAGAAAATTATAACGTCAACTAGGAAGGAGTAAAAGAGATCGAGAAGATATTAACTGTAATATATTATTCCACATCATCATTGTTAACGCTTGATTCTGTCCGCGCGCCCAATCAACTCGCCGGACGTGTACTTGCACAAAAGTCCCGACGGCTTGGGCCGCCTTGGACTCCTCCGGTGTAAGAGTGAGTAACGGGTTTAAGATACGTTAACAATGGAGGCTCAATATTTAGTAGGGTAAATAGTATCGTACATTGCCTTCATTGTTATTTGGGTATTTATAGGATTCACTTGACTAATTACTACTCCTATTAGGAGTGTTCTGCCCAGAATCCTTATTGGACCCGGATTCAATTACCTTGATCCATCAAAAGTATTATCCAGTAAGGACATAAGATACTGGCCCAAGCCTTTTCGGACTGGAGAGTCCTCTTATAATCCACTAAGCATGATGGGCCTTTGGGCCGAGCCCAATGTAAGGAGCCCAATCAAGCCTGTTAGGATTTATATCCGAACATTGCCCCCTACTCCCCTAGTATATGATATGTACTGGGGGAGTGAATTAGGGATTTTAACAACCAGAAACTTATAAAAAAGAAAGTGGATCGACGCTCTCGGGAACCCGGAGATGTCAGACCGAGGGTACCACCTCTTCATGTATCTTCAGGTGTTGGCCCGAAAATGTATACCCCTAGGGACTCTCGAGGGCGTCAGACCAAAGGTAACCCTCCTCGGATACTCGAAATGGGGACCGAAAGAGGATGCTCATTGGGATCCCTTAGATGTGTCGTCCCGAGGGCGAATAATCCTATCTCGACATTGGGCTTCTTTAGTGGTAGATCTCACTCATAAATGTGTGTTTGGGCCCAATCTTTCTGTCTTGAGGCCCAATAACGTTGCCTCAACATAAATGGCCCAATGATCGGTTTTGAATTTCAAAACGGCGCTAGGGAAGACAGCTGGTACGCATCACTGCTTATGAGTAATAACTTCTCCTGCCTCCACTCTAATAGAGCCTCGTCCGTTAGATAGGATCAATTTCAACCGTTAGATATTCACTTTTATAGGGAGAGTTACCCTAAACGCCATTTCTCACCAGTGCATTCGTTTTTTACAGAGAACACAATATCCTCCGAGAAATCCTGATTCCTTGCTATACTGCTCTAGGAACCGATCATCCACTCCCTCCCCAGAACACTCAAGTAAGTTATTCGTCTTCCTTTATTTTCTCGATGGCTGAGGGTAATAGGAACCAAACTTCATCTTCCCGTGTTGAAGATGAAGTAACTGTTGCCAAGGTCGGAATTTCGGAATGGCAGCCATGGAAACCGGTGATCGTAGAACGTATGAGGGATGTAGAGGAATACAATAGGACTGAGTACTTCTCCTTAGAGTATAGGGTAGCTAACATCTCTTCTTCGATTAAAACCCCCTTTTTTGATCTATTGATGACGGAATTTTATATTCCCGAATCATATGAAATTAGGAGACCTGAGGGTGAGGAAAGGGTATACTGGCAACCCGAAGGGGGGTGGATCCCAATCCATCGCCAATTATTTTTCTTCGGGGTGCGATTTCCGCTTCGTCCTTTTATTCTCGAGATCCTTCACACAATCGGGCTCAGTTTAAATCAATTATCTCTGAATTCTTTCATTCATTTAAATAGTTTTATTGCTTTCTGCTCATCCGAGGACGTAGTCCCGAGTATAGACTTCTTCTATCAATTCTTTTCCCTCACCGCTTGTAAAGAGAAGGGATTCTATCAAATAATCAAGAACCCGGGTAGAGATACCCTCATGGATACCCCATCCAGTAATAAGGGATGGCATGGGGATTGGTTTTTCATTAAGGGGCCGGACACCGAGTTGGTAGGACCTTGGTCAAACCCGAACAAAGACCAACTAAATCCAAATCGGATTACCCGAAGAAGGTTGGAGGAGTTCGAGGTTTTATATTCCAAGCGACTTTCAGTGAAGTGGAACCGGTTGCTCCTAAATGATCAAGACTAGTTACATGCGCATACCTGTAAGTCTATTTTATTTTCCCGAATGTGCATCATTATTGAATTGATGAAGTGTTGAATCTCCTTTATCTTTTGATTGTGCAGTGGCTGACTCCGGAAAGAATCCTGATAACGAAGCTATCCTTGAAGCCGCTGGGGTCCCGAGGGTCAAAATTTCAGGGGCTGAGAAAGTCAGGATGGCCCTAAGTAAGAAGGTCACGGGCACCAAAGCCCCAACCATACCAGAGGCAACCGCTGAAGGGATGTCCGGGTCCGGTCATCCAGATGAGTCAGCGAGGACCGATGAATCTCTATCTGTCTCAGAGGTACCCCTCATAAGTAAATTTGGGGGTAAGCGAAAGAGACTGGTGCTCCGCTCTTCGGTCGAGGCGGGGGGTGAAATACCTTCTGTGTCTAGAGTCGAGCCCACCTTGGCGACTGGAGTGCCTTCGAGCGCTTCAGATATCATTTCAGATGCTGGTGGTCAAGAGAAGGAGCCCGCTGTGACCATCTCCCTTGATGTTGAGTCTCCTCCTCACGAAGAGGGGGACTTGCTGAGGAAAAAACATAAGGGATCTTCTCCTTCTCCAAGGGTTCCTGACCAGCTGAGGATCGAAGTCGTGGGGACATCGGCTGGAGGTTTGGGGTCGTCAATGATCCCATTCGATACGACCGGGGCCGAACAGTCCGATTTGAAGACTTTGATGGAGATGTTATTCTCTTTTCATGCGCAGGTCAGTAGACTTTCTTACTGAGTTTAAGGATTTTTAACTGTTGATATTGAATTCCCGAGCTATGTCCTGCAGGGGAATGGTCTTCTTCTCCAGGTTTCTGATTGAGTGAAGACTTTGGAGCGTGACCTAAAGAAATCCTCGAATGAGTGTGTCGAGGCGAAGGAATCTTGTGCAAAAGCCCGCATTCAACTCCACACTCAGCACGATGCCTTTCACATAATGAAGAACGACTATGAAGCAATGCGGTCGGAGAAGGCAAAAACTGACAAGGAGTTGGCCGCCTTACGGGATCGGGTCTTTGCCGCTGACCTGAGAATGTCCGAAATCGGGGCCCGAGCCGATGAGGCTATTAAACAAGCCGAGGCGGCCTCTAAACATGCTGATGATGCGGAGGCGAAGAATGGGGAGCTAGAATTCCTTCTCCAAAGGCAGAGGGAGCAGCTCGACCAATCGGGCGATACTATTCGGGCTCATACCGATCAGATAAGGAACCTTAAGAAAAATGTTCAGACGATCGTTGACAGTTGGGCTTCGAAGGAAGCCGATTGGTTGAAGGGTCCTGTCACCCCCATTTCTCATGGCGTCCTTGCACCAAGTCTTCGACAAAAGGTTATTGATGAATATAAGACTTCAGATCAATTTCACGAGGACGTGTAAGATGCCGTGGTGAATGAGTTCAATGACGGCTTTGAGTTTGCCCGAGAACTGGTGCGGGGAAAGGGCATGATCCTGATGCACTGGGGATTGTCATTCCCAAAGATTGATTTTGTATTTTCTGTTTTGTATTTTGTAACCTGAACCTTTTTGTTAAGTGTCACTGAATATTTGTAAGTTTTAATTATATCTTTTCTCATGAGTTGGCTCTCGTTATCTGTGTGCATGGCTGTTTATTTATACTTCTTCTCCCCTTACTAACCTTGTCAGGTGAAATACCGATGAGGTTAACAGAGATATTTAAAGCGTATGTAAAAACAGTAGACACGAAGATAAAAAATAAGAAGAGTTCTCATTTATTTCGAAAAGATAACATAATTGACCAATATTCTGGCCTCAAAAGGAAATAAGTAAATAAAACTTAAAATTACTGATAGTATCTTCTGAGCTGAGCAGCATGCCAAGTGTTCGGGACTTCCTTTCCATCCATATGTTGTAATCTGTAGGTTCCCGATCCTAGTACCTCAATAATCTTGTATATTCCTTCCCATGTAGGCATTAACTTTCCAGTTTCTCGAGGTGTAGACGCTTCTGCGTGCCGAAAGACCAAATCCCCTATCTTGAACGTTCTATTCTTGACATTTTTGTTAAAGTGTCGAGCTGTACGTTGTTGATAGGTAGCTAGTCTGAGAACCATGACGTCACGCTCCTCTTCCAATAAATCTAGGTTTTCCCGAAGCCCCTCACTATTGAGACTTTCGTCAAAGTTTTGGACTCGGGAAGAGGGTATCCCAATCTCAATAGGTATCAAAGCTTCGGTCCCATAAGAAAGTTTGAAGGGTGTCTCACCGGTTGTAGTTCGAGGAGTCGTTCGGTAAGCCCAGAGGACGTGTATGAGTTCTTCGGGCCAGGCTCCTTTTCTTTCTTCAAGCCTTCGTTTTATGCCATTTAGGAGTAGCCTGTTCGTCACCTCGACTTGTCCATTTGCTTGAGGATGGGCTACTGAAGTCCGTCAGTGTTGGATATTTAGTTCTGTCAAGAAACCTTCGAACTCTTTCCCCACGAACTGAAGACCATTATCTGAAACTAGAACCTTCAGAATGCCGAACCGATCAACCACCTACTCTTTAAAGAACTGAAGGCATGTCTTCTCGGTGATCTTGGCCAATGGTTTGGCTTCAACCCATTTAGTGAAGTAGTCAATTGCCACAACAACAAACTTTACTTGACCTTTGCCCTGTGGGAGTGGTCCGAGAAGATCTATCCCCCAAACTGCGAAAGGTATGGGAGATAGTATGGGAGTTAGCTCTTCGGGAGGTTGGTGATGTACCAAAGCAAACAGCTGACACTTATGACATTTTTTTACGAAGTCCTTGGCGTCCTGAAGCATGGTCGGCCAAAAATATCCTTGTCTTAAAATCTTGTGTGCCAATGTCTTTGCCCCTACATGATCTCCACAGATTCCCTCAAGAACTTCCCGAAGTGCGTAGTCAGACTCTCTCGGATCAAGGCATCAGAGTAGGAGCGAGGAATAAGATTTTCTGTACAATGTATCCTCAATAAGACAGTATTTTGTAGATTTGAACTTTATCCTCCGGGCCAATGCTCTATTTTCGGGTATCTCATCATTTTTCAAAAATTTGAGTATAGGGATCATCCAAGAGTCTTCGGATTCGATGTCCATCACTGTTTGGACCATTGTGCTCGGTTGTTGTAAATTTTCCAAGTAGACTGAACCTTCCAAATCTTACTGGTCAGTTGTCGCTAACTTTGAAAGTGCATCGGCCATCGTATTCTCGGATCTAACTATCCCGATAATTTGATACTTGGGAAAGTGAGTGAGGAGATTCTGCACGAGCTGAAGGTAAGCTTGAAGATGCACTTCACTGGCCTCATATTCCCCCAAGACCTGTTTCACCACTAACTGAGAGTCACAGTAAATAACCAAATTCTTCACTTCCAGACTTCGGGCCAACTTTAGTCCTGCTATAAGCGCTTCATACTCTGTAGTATTGTTGGTGGCTATGAACCCGAATATGATAAACTGTTGCACTCTGAAACCCTCGGGCGAAGTAAGAATTACTCCCGCTCCACTTCGGGACCCAACACTAGACTCGTCAACGAACAGGGTCCAAACTGAATCTATTCCAAACGAAGGGTCAGATGTTTTAACCGGATCTTCTTCCTTTTCTTCAGGGAAGGAGCACTCAACGATAAAATCGGAAAAGGCTTGTGCCTTGATTGCCGTCCTAGGACGAAAATCAATGTTAAATTGACTCAATTCTATTGCCCATGTCGCTAATCTTCCCGAAGATTCAGGTCGGTACAACACTTTCCGAAGGGGTTGATCCGTGAATACTGTGATTGTTCTCCCCTGAAAGTAGTGCCAAAGTTTTCGACTAGAAATAATCAATGCGTAAGCCAACTTTTCCAAGTTTGGATACTTAGTTTCTGCATCCCGAAGAGCATGACTTACATAGTAGACCGATTTCTGACCCTGTGAATCCTCTCTGATTAAAGCTGACCCGACCGCTAACTGTGTGGCAGAGAGATATAACTGCAAATCCTCTTTTGGTTCTGAGCTCCTTTCAACGTATTGAAGAAGGGGAGACATTTTTCTGCTGGCTGGGCTACAAACCTTCGAAGAGCAACAAGTCTTCCAGTTAGCCTTTGAACGTCTTTGAAACTCCTTGGGGACTGCATCTCAAGAATAGCCGATATTTTTTCGGGATTTGCCTCTATCCCTCTTCGGCTAACCATATATCCCAAGAATTTGCCTAACCCGAGGCCAAAGGTGCACTTGGCGGGGTTAAGTCTCATGTTGTGGTTTCTGACATTCCGAAAGCACTCTTCCAGATCTAATAGATGGTCTTCATCCCCCATGTTTCGGACGATCATATCATCCACATAGACTTCCATATTCCTCTCGATCTGATCTCTGAATACATTGTTCATCATCCGCTGATAAGTTGCCCCGACATTGATCAGACCGAATGACATGACCTTGTAGGCGTAAATTGCTCGGTGTGTGATGAAGGATGTTTTTGGGATATCTGGTTTGTACATGGTAATTTGATTATATCTGGAGAAAGCATCCACGAAGCTCATTAAAGTGTGTCCCGAAGTAGAATCGATTAACTGATCGATATTCGGGAGAGGATAATAATCTTTCGGACATGCCTTGTTTAAATCTGTGTAGTCCACACACATCCTCCACTTCCCGTTATGCTTTTTTACCAGTACCACATTGGCGAGCCATTCTGGATTAGTCATTTCATAAATAAAATTAGCAGCTAATAATTTTTCAATCTCTTCATCAATTACCTTCTGTCGCTCGGGAGCTATATTCCGCCTTTTCTATTTGACGGGTTTGTGATTAGGATTGACGCTCAGTTTATGTTCAGCCACACTCCTGTCTATCCTCGGCATATCAGTTGGCGTCCATGCAAAGATATTCGAGTATTATCTGATTAAGTCGGTGAGTTTGGTTCTGACATTCTCCTGCAAACCAGTCCCGATCTGTATTGTTTTCGTGTCGTCTTCCCGAAATAGCGGTATCTCTTCAGTCTCTTCAGTCTCTTCAGCAGGCGTTGCTATCGGCTCCGAGCCTCCTTCCGTAAACGACTCTAGTTCACTCTTCATTGTGGTTTTCTGTTTACTAACCCCTACGGAAGTCGCCTGAATAGTCTGAAGATAACACCTTCGTGTTAGATCTTGGTCGCCATCAACTTCACCGATCCCGTGTTCGGTTGGGAATTTCATTTTCAGGTGAGGGATTGAGGTGACTGCTTTCAGGGCTGACAGAGTTATCCTTCCTAGAATTACATTGTAGTTACTTTCCACCTGGACCACGTAAAATCTTATCATGATGGAGGCCTGTTTCGGGGTTGTGCCGAAGATCGCTGGTAATTCAATCGTCCCTGCTATTCGAACCGGGTTATTCCCGAAGCCGTATAACGGAGACTCGTTACAGATTTCCAGCTTCCTTCCCCCCAGATCCAGCCGATTGTATGCATGACTGTAAAGTACATCGACTGAACTCCCATTATCCACCAACATCCGTTTCAAATCCATGGTTCCAACTTGAGCTGTGATGACCAGGACATCTTGATGCAGCATGACTATTCCCGGGGGGTAATCATCATTGGAGAAGGTTATGGGTTCGGTTGGGGTGACTTTAGACTGTCCAGTCAATTGGTGGACTTCTCTGCCGAAGGCTTTTCTTTTTCTGTTAGACAAAGCGGATATCGGTCCTCCAGAGATAACGTCTACCACTCCCCTTGCAGCTCCCGAAGGTGGTGGGGGTGCTATTCGGTTGAAAGGGCTTGGTTTATATTGCAGATTACCTTTTTGCACCTGCCTTTCCAGAAAATCTTTCAACTGATAGCACTCCTCTGTATCGTGACCCTTGGCTTCATGACAATTACAATACTTGTCCCCGTTCTTCTGTCTGGCAAAGACTCGGATCTTTGGAGGCTTCTCATAAAAGGGTTGATTTTTGATTTCTTTGATGATGATGGCTCTGCTCAATGTTAGAGGGGTGTAATCTTTGTCATTGTCCCGATTCCCTCGGTCTTTCGAGCCATCATTCTTCCGTTGCCTATTGTCTTGAGAATCTTTCTTGCCGTTCCATTTGTTGTTGGCATACTTTTTGTCGGCATCTTCACCTCGGGGATCTCTCTGGTGAAAATCACCTGTATTTTTCGAGGTACCCCGAAGATTAGCAAGCACCTCTTGCAACTCAACAAACTTATCAACCTTGTCATAGGCTTCGGGCAAAGACTCGGGCGCCTTAGAGATGATCTCTTCGATCAATTTACTGGATTTGTCCACGTTTAATCCCATGGTTAAAAAATGGATAACCTGCTTCAGATCTATATCATTGACTTCAGATACGGCCTCTCGGAATCTCTTGATATATTGCCGAAGTGTCTCGTTCGACCTCTGCTTAACCTGCATAAGGGAGGTGATCATCTTGGCACGCCTCTTATTACTGCCGAAGCGGGTGTGAAATTGTTCTTGCAGATCGTCCCATGAGCGTATAGATGCAGAAGGGAGAGAGACGACCCACTCTCGAGCAGTTTTCTTCAGGGTGGACAAGAATAGATGGCACATAGCTGCTTCATCATGGCCATGAAAAAGCATGGCTTACTCGAAAGTGAAGGTATGATCATGGGGGTCTCCAGTTCCGTCATACATCTACAGGTTCGAGGGGACTTTATTCTTCCTATCGATCTTTGCGTTAGTAAGATCCCTGGTGAAAGGAGAAGCCCGAGGCTTCTTCGCCCCTGGAAGTTGATTCGCGACCCTTCGGGGAGAGGATTCTCCGGTGTGGCTCCTTCCAGGGCTTCGTCGGGAACCTTCGCGGCGGTCTCTTCTTGATGGTGACCGGGCTCGCTTCCTTAGGTCCCTGGTATAGATGGTTTCGGATCGAACCACACTATCATCTTGATGCCGCCTGTGGGATCAGTCATGTCTTTGTCGGTGGGGTGTTGAGCGGGAGGCCGAGCCTCTTTCGCTCAGCAGATTTTGCCCAGCCTCATTCAGTTCCATATACTGCTTGTCAAGCTCTTCTTACTGGAGATCGAGAGCTTTTTTCCGGTCAAGAATCTGCTGGAGGCGCTGTTCCCTTTCTACCACCGTCTCATGGTGTGATCGAGACTGGGTCGGTCCTTGTTGATCATGGTGGCTTCGCTGTGAGCGTGAAGTTGCCATGTGAATTGTTTTGATTAAAAACAGAGATTACTACTAAAAGGGTCCTCCTTCTAGCGCCAATGTTAACGCTTGATTCTGTTCGCGCGCCCAATCAACTCGCCGGACGTGTACCTGCACAAAAGTCTCGACGGCTTGGGCCGCCTTGGACTCCTCCGGTGTAAGAGTGAGTAACGAGTTTAAGATACGTTAACAATGGAGGCTCAATATTTAGTAGGGTAAATAGTATCGTACCTTGTCTTCATTGTTATTTGGGTATTTATAGGATTCACTTGACTAATTACTACTCCTATTAGGAGTGTTCTGCCCAGAATCCTTATTGGACCCGGATTCAATTACCTTGATCCATCAGAAGTATTATCCAGTAAGGACATAAGATACTGACCCAAGCCTTTTCGGACTGGAGAGTCCTCTTATAATCCACTAAGTATGATGGGCCATTGGGTCGAGCCCAATGTAAGGAGCCCGATCAAGTCTGTTAGAATTTATATCCGAACAATCATCATGTTTTTTTTGTTTTTATTTTTTTATTTTTTTAAAACAGTCCTTTTTTTAAGGATCGAGAAATACATTCAAGATTGAGCATCATGAATCACAATAGGAATGATAGTACAATGAACCTCTTCCTACCAATAAGTATGCGATACTAGACTGAGCCAGCTTCGCTAAATCATGTGTTGCAGAAAAAAATTAATAGACTAAAAAAAATACTATAATTTATGAATTGTGCATGTAGTATTAATTTTTACCTAATACGTCGTAACAGAAAAAATAAAATATATAATATAATAATCAAAAAAATATTGTAATTTATGAATTGTGCATGTAGTATTAATTTTTACTTAATACGTCGTAACAGAAAAAATAAAATATATGACATAATAATCAAAAAAATACTGTAATTTATGAATTGTGCAGGTAGTATTAACTTTTACCTAACACGTCGTAACAGAAAAAATAAAATATATGACATAATAATAAAAAAAATACTGTAATTTATGAATTGTACATGTAGTATTAACTTTTACCTAACAGGTTGTAACAGAAAAAATAAAATATATGACATAATAATCAAAAAAAGTTTAGCATATTAAAATAATAACATGGTGCGATAGTCTTTTCCACTAAATAGACGAAAGTATTTTTCATTGAAAATTAATGGTAGTCAAATAATAACGCTGCGACTTTTCCATTAAGTAAACGAAATGAGAACTAGTGTCAACTCATTCCAAAGCACAATAACACGGTGTGATCCTTCTATGGAATGATTTCTTCGAGTAGATGACTTTCGGCCATTTCAAAGCATTAAAATAATTTAAATTTATGTTCAAAATTATTTGGTAACTTAATAAAAAAAAATACTTATGTCAATTGAATTTTTAATTACAACTGTGGAAGTGCAAATATAGTCGCACTTTTTTCTTATGTTCCAAGAGGGGCAACTACTAGTCTACTATTGTATGCTACTTTACTTTGGTCTCCTCTCCTTGTACAGATTAGCCTATCTGTAAAACATCTAAGTTTTTCTAATCATACGCTATTGTATTGTAGTCCCTTGTTAGTCGGTACAAGTTTGATAGTCCTTTTTTTTATATAAATATTTGATAATTTTTAATTAATATATTTATTATATATATATATAATGTTATTAAAAATAATACACGCATATATGACTGTCACAAAAAAATATTATTCTCTCTATTCCATTATAATTGACGTTTTAACTTTTTTTTATATGTTCTAAAATAAATATCATTTGCATTTATCTTCTTTCTCTTTCTCTCCCCTTTAATTTCCCAATTACGTCTTCTTCTTTTTCTCTTCTTTTTTAAATTATATTTAATGATTGGTTATTTTCTAAAAAAAGTAATTGTGACTGAGGAAGAAGAGGGAGAATAATGGGGGTACTCTAATAAAGACCATAATGTCATTTTCTTATAATTTTTCTTCTAAAACTAAACTATTAATTGTTATTTTTAATAAATTTATATATTCTTATACCGACAGATAATATGAAATGGAAGGATTATTACGTTGATGTAATCTAATCACGAATATAATTTTTATTATAATATAACTGAATTTACTAAAAGGAAGAAAAAAAATCAAATGAATACATTTTTGTCATTAATATGACCTAAACTACAACAACCAACTTGTGATTTTGCCAACCATATTGAAATTTCTACATCAAATGAACTTCGTTGAAGATACGTTACAATTATTATATATGACTTTTTGACGTTGTGAAAGCAAGTTTTTCAGTTTTATTTTTTTTATTAAGAAATTAATAATTAATTTGTGGCTTGTAGTAACTTGCAAGAATGTCTTAATTAGGTACTGTACATGTTGAAGGAATCATTGCCATTAGCACTCGCAAGAGCTTTTAGTGTCAAGGAAAAATTATTATGTTTGTCAAAGCATAAATTATTGCCATTAACACTCATAAATTATTGTGAAATTAGCTTTTATAATTTGTACATTTATTTAATAGCATTCAAATGTTTGTTTATGACAACTGCGTTTTCTTTATAATTTATATACATACTAGTTTAATTGGCACACACTTTGTGTGCGTTTAAAGTGGAAAGTGATCTTAAATGACAGGAGATGTGAGTTAATGAGAGAGACGAATTTAAAGGGTAAAGATGAAAAAACAAAAAAACTTCACTTTTGGTGTTAACACAAAAATAACTACCTTAGTTTCCTCCCATTTTATAATCTATCTATCTATATCTATATATATATATATATATATATATATAAGGAAAACGTAATCTAAGGATACCTTAGCTAAGTTTGGTTAAAGATACTTAGTAACACTTTAGTAAAACGATGTAGTTTTATCCCCTAGAGTTAAATTTTTTATTTTTGAGTTTTAAATTAAATTTAAAATCTATTCCCTTTGTTTGCTTCACCAATTAAAAAAAATCTCATTTGTCAATATTTATTCCACAAAATTTACTTTTTTTAGTGTAAATAATATAAACTGACACAATGTCTTTGAACTTGTCATCATAATTTTATCATTATACCATACTATATACTAAATCATTAACAACTTATTATTTTTAAAAGCATACATAGAATAAAAATATATTCTTACCATTCATAAATTTTACAAATAGTTTGAACTTTTTTTTGCATATTTTAAATTGAACTAAAAAATATTTTTCTCTTATCATTTGTAATAGATCACATATTTACGCATTCTATCCTTAAAATCAACCTTTTTAAATCAATTTGAGATATTTTTAAATTTAAAATTGATATAATTTTTTTAAATTTTTTTACATAATTCGATTACAAAAATTATAAATTATGTAAAAAGAAAACTAAATATAACACACACACACACACACACACACACACACACACACACATATATATATATATATATATATATATATATATATATATATATATAAAGCGGCGCACCGCTTGGTCTCTTTGGGAAAATTAACCTATTTTCCAAAATTTAGTCTTTAAGTTTAAAAGTTTTCATACTTTACCCTAAAAATTAAATAATATTTATATTATATCCTTAAATTAAATTTTCTATATATAAAGCTGACAGACCAAACTTTTTTCCAAAACTCAATCCTTCAGTTTTAAAGTTTAAATATTTTTCCCTCAAATTTAAATAATATATATTATATCCTCTAAATTAAATTTTAAAATTAATTACACATAAATATGAATTACACATGCATGCGTTGCGTCCTAGCCCCTAGTGCATCTAAACGATAATGCTTAAGAAATAATTTACAGATGAACTACTATTTTGTTTCACATTTTATTATTATAGACAAAATCAACCCTACTTTACAATTTGGACACTTTTTGTTTATTGACAAAATCAAAAAGTTGGGAGAAGTGGCCGTCCATGGGTTGAACTATAATTTAACTTATTAAAACCCCATTTTGACTTAATAATGATTCACTCACCGGCATGCCTAGCTTGCATATAAGAGTGCTTTTACATGTACATGTTTTTTACATAAAAATTGGACATTTTCATGTTCTTTTGATTTTTCTTTTTGTAATAATTTAAACTTTTATCTTAAAATTTTAAATTAAATATTATTACAAAATTATTAGTTAGTTAATATTATTATTAATATTAATATTAGTTATTAATATAAATTGAGACGAAAGACAAAAAAAATTGGGACAATAAAATATTAGTTAATTAATATTAGTATTGATATTAATATTAGTTAGTTAATATTATTATTATTAATAAAATTAGTAATATAAATCTAATGTAGACAAAAGACAAACAAAACATAAAAAAGAGTCAGCATGTAACGGCAATGACATATTTTTTTATATTATTATATTATATAATGATGTGATGTTTATATTATAATATTTCAACAAGAAATTTTTTTACTGGCGGTACAACTTGTAGCGGCAGCTCTTTTTTTTTTAAAATTTCAGTCATTCATTATATTCATCAACAGTGAAGATGATGGTTGCTAAAATAGTACCCCAACAACCGGTTGTCATGAATGCATATACTACCAAGCCTACGTATAGATAGGAGTTGAAATATTTTGTAGAGGAGAAAGAACTGTATCAGTCAATTTAAATTTAGGACCCATATCTACTAGTACAATTACCACATTAGGAGTTTACCCGAGTTTTAGTCGGACAGTGTGATCACATAATACTATTGTTTAATGTCATTTATGACAAATATTGGTGATGAAGATATATAATCCTTTTTTTTATCAAACAATTCAAGAAACTGAAATATAATAAAATTGTAATCTGCTAGTAGACACCAAATAAACTCCTGAAATACAGTCATATCCCAAAATAATAATAGAATACGCAGATCTGAATCGTTCTTCAGCGTGACAATAGAAGAACAAGCCGCAATGAAAATGCCACATCCAAATCTGAATAATCCATCTTTAACAATTTATGCATTAGAAAAAGTCTCATGAACAAATTTTTTTTTTTCAAACGAAGAAAATAAAATCTCCCAAAGGGAGAAATTAAATCTTTCAAGAGATGATAATGAAATCTCCTTATAAAAAAGAAAGAAATCAATCATGTCATGGAGAAAACAAGTCTCACAAAAAGAAAAAAAACAAATTTTACAAGAACGGATAGAGATAGGAGAGCCCTATCTTAGATCTAAGATACGATAAATTAGGGTTCTTGATCGGATAGAAAAGAAAAAAGAGAGGCGTTTTTGTTGTTATATAGATGCTGATACATCCATTTCTCAATTAGGTGAAAGAGATGGAAAGCTTCACTTCAATTACTCCATACGGCACCATGTGCTGTGCTATACCATGTGAGAGTGTCTTAACGGTCTGTTTTTGACTACGAAGCAAACCATATGTTCATATGAGTAATGATACCGTGAAAAATTCTCTCTCTCTCTCTCTCTCTATATATATATATATACATATTTTTAATGAAATTTTAGTTTATTGATGTGTTTTTATTTATTATTTAAATTTTTTTTAACTTTTAAAATTATTTTCAGCCCATTTGTATTTTGGGCTTAATTTTTTAGTTTTTTATTTTATTTTTTTATTTTAGGTTTTAATTATTTTTCCTTTTTAAATAGTTGAAAGAAACACTTAGTTCTATAGATATGTTTTCTAGGTTTTTTCTTTACAATTATGTTTTTGATTATTCTATTGATATTATCAGTTGTTTTTTTTGTGAGTTAATTATTTTTTTTATGGAGTTCAGTGTTTTATTGGTGTTAGTACGATAATCAGTCATTTACATTTATATTAGAGTATTACAGTTTAACTATATTTTGTTGCGTTAAATAATTATACTAATTTTTAACATTTTTTCTTTCCTTCTTTCAATAATAATAAATAATAGTTAATCGATTGAATGCATGCCCGTTAAATGATTGATTAACTTTTATTGGTCTTGGTGGAGTATGATTGGGAATAATTATCATTTGATAATTTGTCAAAATGGTATAATAAATTAAATGTTGGCCTTCAAATAATTTTATTGGCGTTATTATAAAGTTTACTTTTGTTGAGATAGTAAAGTCCCATATGGGAACACAAAGAGAAAAAATGAGGACATATATGCTCTAATAGATCGTAGATTTAATAAGTTAACCTTTTGGATCAAGATGTGATTTCAAATGAATATATATGGAACGAATATTCTTAACGACTGATATCAGAATCATGACAAGGAGAAAAAGTGAGGTCACATGTTCTAATGGACTATAGATCTAATAAGTTAATCTTTTTTGTTAAAATGTAGTTTCAGATGAGTATATATGAACCGAATATTCTCAGTAATTTTTTCTTTTATTTTCTTTGGAAATATATATATATATAGTTAGTTAGTTAGTTAGTCAGTGATTTGCCGTCTAATTAATTATTTAATTTAAATAATTTTAACCATTTGATGGAATGAGCTTTTCCTCAAAGTTGTTTGTATGATTTCAATGTCAGATCCAAGCCATTTTATCCTTTGTGATTCGTTAAAACACATAAATATCTTTAATATCCTAGTAATAGCTAGCTGTATGACAATGGCCAAGCAAAGAATAAAGTAGCAGGAAATCATTAATGAAAACACATGAGTGTCCGTGATGAAGTTTTTTCATTACTTTATGATCCAATTGAATGAAGCGGCAAGAAACGATATCGTGCGTCCTTGTCTTTGCCAACATCCATATGATCAGCATTTATATATATATGTATAATTAGCATCTAGCGTTGCGTGCCTAAATTATATAGGATAAAATATAAAATTTATAAAATTTAAGTCTAAATAAAAGGATATATATAAAAGAAATTATCTTAAAAGTTGAACGAAATTTTTGGAAGCCAAAATTTTTTTAAAAAATTATTTACATAAAGTGTCCCTTTCGCTTTATACATTAGATAGACGTATACAATGCAAAGTGATAACTCTTTCGTAATTTCTTTTTCATGCATTATATTGATTAGGGTTACACTAGCACTATCACCATGTGATGTTGCATGACTTAGAACGTAAAATCAATCAATAATGGACGAGGGGTTGTTTATGTTTGTTCAACTCTCAACATCCTCATCATGTTAAATTGTCTTACAAAATTGACAATGCATGATCGATATATATTTGAGGGAAAGAGGGATTGTTTCAATGATCATTGTCTTCACAATTTTATTCCCTTTCTCTTTTTTTTGGGAAAATTTTAGTTATCTACAACTTTTGGATAAATTGTATATTAAATTAATCCAAAACTGATGAGTAAGTTGGGAAAATTGGAAGAAAAATAATTGTATAATTATATAATATTTTAAATTGAGTTCGAATTTCTTACATGCATGTAAATAATATATAGTAGATATTATAAGAGTATACTATTTTTTTAACTTTAAATTTTGATCTAATCTATTATATAGTGGGAGAGAGAGAACACTAATTGCCTTCTCGAGGCTGTGTCACATTTAACTTCTTTTCTCTTTCTTATATTTTAATATATTCCTAAAATCTCTCTCACATTTTTTCACCTATATTTATAATTTTTATTTAAAATTTATTTTTTCTTTAATTGCACACACATATTATATGCCACAAAGATTAGGATACGGGTTGCATGCATATTTGTCGATATTTTTACCCTTATCAATCACTGAATAAATTATTTTTCCATTAAGTTACAATCTTAATTTTAAGAGTAAATTGTAAATAATCACCTATGGTTTACTCAAAGTTACTTACAACCACCTATAATTTAAAAGTAAACTTTCGACCACCTGTAGTTTTTTAAAAATATAGTATGCTCTCACTCCGCTAGTAACGGCGTTAACAAAAGTAAACGGATGGTGTGTAAGTATTTTATTACCCTCCATATATATGTATAGAGATATTAAGATGGTTTTAATTAGACATAAACAACTCAAAAATGATCTAAGACTTTCATAAGCGGTTGTTGCTTTCTTTCGTTTAGGACTTGAAAAAATATTAAGAAATCACAACTCAAATTGAGGGGTAATTTGAATAAGAATATAGGTAAAAACAGAGATATCACAATTTCGAATTTAAGGTACAAATTTTAACATTTTGTAATTTTGTAAACACAAGTTGAATGCAAGCCAAGTGTAATCTTTTTGTATTTTCTATTTCTCAACCAAATACCACTTATAAGTGGGTTTTATCACTAGAAGGTTTAGTCCAATACATGTGGCAAGAAACATCATCTTCTCAGCCACTAAAGTCATCAAGTGTAGTATCATCTTCTCTGCCTTCATTACAAAAAAGGAGATTTGCTAAGAAGTATGTAGTCAATAGTAAAAAGTTGAGTAGAGGTACATTAAGTCTTACCAAAAAGTGTTTCAAATAAGGAAATTAGGGTGCTAGTGAAGTGTTGAATAATACTTTCTTTTGTTCAGTAAAAATGATGTAATTTGAATGGTGATTGCTGAACAATGCTTTTGTTTGACTTAACATTGCCTAGAGATAAACAATATTGTTTTTGATTAAAAATGATGTAATTTGCATTGTCATTTGGTGTACAATGCTTTTTTCTTGGTTAACACTATCAAATAATGAACAATATTTTTAGTTGAAAATTGTCATCGTCATTGGTGAATTTGATTAGTTATGAGCAGGATATTGAAATTTATTTACATAACATATGTCAACTTCATTACATAGATGAACAAAGTTAATAAATTTCCTTTATTTCCTTCATAACCTGTGCTTGATGAAGACATGATGATCTTTATAAAAATAATAAAAAAAATTGTTTAATAAGTTAACAAACACAAATGAAAAATACTATTACACCCAAATTATATGACTAATATTAATTTTTAAAAGTCAATTTAAGACATTTTTAAACTCAAAATTAAGATTGTTCATTTAAAAATTTTAAAAATAAATCTTACAATGAGTAGTATTCGTTAGATAGTTTAGAAATTTCATCGTTATATCAATTAAAATTAAAAGAATTCAATTCAATTTTAAATTTGAAAATGTCTTAGTTTGACTTTAAAAAATCAATAATATTCTTATATTTTGGAATAGATGGAGTATATAAAATTAAATAGCATTTACATTGGAGAGAAAAAAGTTCAAAATATTTTAGTGTGATTTTTTTAAGTAATGGATTAAGAACCATAAGAATTCAATCAAACCTTTATATAGGATAATTTGGGGACAAAAATGATATTTTAAAGAATAATATAAACGTTTTAAAGAAGAATATAGACATTGACCAACGACCTTTGGCTCAGTTGGTGTACTGGCTTTTGTTAAGTAAGAGGTCATTGGTTCAACTCCCTCCCTAGTGAAAATAACAACAAAAAAAAAGAATATAAATATTGAAGCTAAACTCACTTGCTTTTAGGCAAGTGAAGTACATTCTCGGTTAATTTGGATGGAATTGAATTAAAATTAGTTTGCTATGTTTATAAAATCACACGTGGTTAAAAATTCACTTTTAAACTATAAGTGACTACAAGTAATTTTGAATAAACCATATATAGTTATTTATAATTTACTCTAATTTTATTCAGTAACTAATATAATTTATTTTTTTTGAAACCCCAATTTTGAATAAAAGCACAATAACTTTCGTAATCAGTGTCAAGAATCTCATTCATACTCGCAATATTAATAAATCTCACACTAATAATAAAAAAATGCAATAATCAATAGTGTTGCTATACGTTATGAAAGTTTTCAGTCGAATTATGATTGTGACATATGTATATATATGAGATAGGTAAGAATTAAGAAGGATCTCACTTTAATTTATTCTATCTTATCACATATACTTTCACGTTAGTTGCAATTCAACATCGTCAAATATTTGTCGACATATATATCATTTTTAATAATCAATAGTTTCACATTAAAAAAAGACATAACAAACTCACACAACTAGTGAAAATTGAACTTTTAATTTGTAGATCTATCTAATTACGTGATATACAAATAATTTTTCCCTAACTAATATGGTTAATAAAATCAATATATATATACACACAAACAAATATAATAAGACAAAGACCAAGTCGATTTGGTTGATCCTTAGTCGACTCAATAGTTTAAGGAATTTTTTTTGGTTTTACAATTAAATATACAATGTATCCTTGCAACATATTTAATGTACTTTTTAATCCATAATAGCACATTAATATTACTACATATATTGTATATTAATTTTTAATTTTAGACTTATCTAAGATATATTATAATTCTAAACATTACTTTTGTGATTCATGAACCTAATTATTATAAACTTATCTCATTTAACTTATTGTAATACATTATAAATAGGACTCTGACTACTCACTTATACCTAATTTTTTTTTTACAAATTCGCTATGCATCAATATTACGTTCCTTGAATCAATTATTTTTTTTAAAAAAAGAAATAATCTTACTATAAGAATAAATCTTAAAATTTATCCGTGCAAAGCACGAATTAGTAAACTTATTTCTATAAATTATCAAATCAATACTTGAGAATCACAAGTTGCTTCAAATCTCACAAGTAATTAATTAATGGAGCCCGAAAATGTGACTCATAACCAAAATGCAGCAGTACAACCCGATCAAAATAGAACCAAATTAATCAATCTTTTCATATGTTCCTTCTTTATCAAAATAGAACCAAATTAACCAAATTTATGAGCAGTGGATTATAAATCCTGTCCAATCTGATACTAAAGTTAGTTACACGTTTCTATCATTTGATTTGATACAATTTTGTTTACATGCATTCCACCATATCAACCAATCTCTTTGAACTCAGTTAACATGACATGATATACATATAAATATTGATAGTAACTTTCATGCATACAAACAAATATAACTATTGTCTACTAATTAAAAAATACTTCTAATTATATTTTCAGAACAAAAACGAATTCTTATAAATTTTAGAATTTCAGAACCTAACATAAAAAATCCAAATATATATTTACTTTTATAAGTAAATGAGTTTGAGTCTTTGTAGCAAAAAAGAAAAAATCGATATGTTGAACTTTTAACGATAGGAAAGCGAAAAAATATAATTTCTTTTTCATTCTACCAATGGAGATTAGCAGATACAACAACATATTATATTGGACTTATGACTACTTCAAGTAGCTTATGTGTGTCTTCCTACTATATCTTACATAAAATTCTAACGCAAGGTGAGCATAATATATCAGAAATTTTAAAAAGATTTATATTTAATCACCTTCCAATACAGAAGTAAATGTTTTTTTAATCTCGTCAATGGATCTCAACTTACAATTGCACCACACAACAAATTCTACCAATCAACTTACAAACAACAACTTTTTATTAAAAATTTGTTAAGCCAAGTTAACTTTAAAGGATTTTAACCACTTTTGATTGCATGTGAGTGAAATTTATCTATTTCTCGAATGATGTTAAAATATAAAACTCAAAAAATATTTATGTTATTTGATATCCATGAATACGTTTAGCTATCAATTTATTTCTACAATTTTTATTATATTATTTTTTTTAAAATTAAAATAATTAAGAATATTGATGTAAGTGTTGAGAGGTGCTATCCCAGACAATTCTAAGGATCTGAGTCTCTAACGGTCCCCGAACCCCCTTAAGGGCCTCGAGTCCTTAAGAGACTTCGAACATCATTTGATATATCTTGAGTTCCCATCAGCCGTGAAATGCATATGAAATTAGATTCAATATCGCTAGGGGTTGTTATCCATATTAATCCACCTGTATTTGAACTTATCAGCAAAGATTTCCGCCTTACAAGGGGGAACCCTAACAAACAGATATCAAAGATTAGATATAAATACGAAGGAAGGTCTCAGGTATATATTTTTAGACACATACCCTAATATTCTCATATTACCAATCTCCATAAATGCTTGTTAACTTAACCATTGGAGGCGGATTCGGTGACCAATCCTCCGCGTATTCGTTCCTTTTCAGGTATCTCGGAGCACCCAGTTCAGGTGGTCAAGCCAGCCGAGACACAATGTTATCATTTGGCGCTAGAAGGAGGGCCTTTTGAGAATTAAACAGGTACACATTTGCTCTTACTTTTCATCATTTCTAAAACAACAAAAAGGCGGGTTAGGGATCTCAAGCGACAAACAACGGAGGAAATGGCCAGAGAAATTCGGCATTCAAACATCTCAATCCGAAAATAACTGACTTTCTGAACCTGGGACTCGGCACTGGCGACCGAAATTGAGCACGAGAGCATTGGGAACGAATCCTGGATATGAACGATTCGGAGCCTTCGGATCTATGGTCAACTCTCAAGGAGCGAAGGACTCGTCATGAGCATTCAGATTGCTAGAATCACTCCCGGGCTAGCAACCTCTAACAGGAGGCGAGGGAAGACGCACACCTTACAGTCCTAGCTGAACAGAGAAGAACAATCACTGAAGAGATGTCACTGATTGAAGCTAAAAGGGCTGAAAAACGAAGGAGGATGGATCAGGAGATAACCCTTGAGAGCCGTTGGGATTACACGGGAGAATCCATAGGAGCAGTCCCGACTGCGAACCAGCAGACACCACAACATCAGTTTTTGTATTCAACAAGCTGACTCTCGATCCACAGATTGGAACTCCCGCCCTAGCTGCTCAAAACAGGGACAATGTAAGACCCCGACTTTTATGAAATAAAAGTTTATTTTTCTTTATGATTATTATTCCAAACAGTAAAGTGTTTAATTGATAAAATGTTATAGTTAAGGGTGATATATACAAATTATCAGATAATTAAACAGTATGTCGGGAAATATTCTTTTTGTCAGGGAATATTCTTTCTATCGGGTAATATTATATTCGGTAAAGTACGACGACGTCGAAATAACCAATCATTGGTGGGCCTCATAACGACTAATTGCCAGATACGAAAAACGACAGAAATAATATTTTTATACAAATTGTCAACGGTACTATCACATGCAATTGTTGAAATACCCGGTAATAAAAAAATAGTAACACGCGCTATTCAGCAGTAGCACGCGGTATTCCACAGTAGCACACGGTATTGCACAGTATTTTATATTATTGATTCAATAATTGTTATCATAGTAATTATACAGTATTTTAACTTAATAATTGTTATAGTAACATCTGCAAAGTATTTTATATTATTTGTCACGACACAGTAACTCATATTATTTGATATGATATTATTAGACCAGTTACCATTATTGACAATGTCTAGAAGTTTTGTTAAAGAAAATGGATTATTTAATTGTGTGTCGTTTCTACGGAAAGCCCCCTCTTTCTTGGGAATGATCTGGTTGTCAATATTGTGAGTCTATAATATTAATGGTGAATAATTGTTGAAAAATTAAAAATATGTTGATTAAAGATAAGTGATGTGTGGTAGATATTTGTTCAATTTTTTTGTTATAAATAAAGGGGTTTGTCACGAAGCGTTTGTTGTAAATTTGGCTTATTATTCCATGGACCCACCACTTGCCAATTTGTCAAACAGTCGGAAGAAATTTTTGTTCAGTATTTGTTTTATTATTATTATAATAGTAATAAAACAGAAAACTTTTTATATAAAACATAAAACTTTTTATATTATATATAAAGTTATTTATTTTATTAGAATATATTTAGAATATATTATATTATATATAAAGTTATTTATTTTATTACAATATTTTATTGAATAATAAAAATGAGATGGAAACTTTCGAACTCGGTGGGCAACGCATACGCGCTTATTAAACGTGGTGTGCTAAGCATTTTCCTATAAATAGGTTGTAAGATCCCGACTTTATGAAATAAAAGTTTATTATTTTCTTTATGATAAATTTTTTATTTTTTTAAATAGTAAGGTGCTTAATTGTTATAAATGATAGTTAAGGGTGTTATATGCGAATTATCTGATAAACAGTGTATGTCGGGGAATATTCTTTTTGTCGGAGAATATTATATTCGGCATCGTACGACGGCGCCGAAATATCAAAATATTAGTGGGCCCCATAAATGACAAAATTGTCAACGATAGTGGGCCCCATTGTCGGATACTGAAAGCGACAGTATTTTGTCAACAGTATTATCACCGGCAACTGTTGAAATACCCGGTAATAAAAAGAACAGTAAAACGCGTTATTTCACAGTAGTACGCGGTATTTCACAGGCACACGGTATTGCACAGTATTTTAAATTATTGATTCAATAATTGATAAAGTAGCAATTACACAGTATTTTGATTCAATAATTACAATAGCATCCGCATGGTACTGTTTATTATTTATCATAGCACTGTAACTCATATTAATTGTTATGATATTTTAGCATTATTGATGGATTAAAAGTGGAGTCTAACTTAGGGGTACCTAATTGAAATTTTAAAATTCACATGTTGTGAACTATTGGTTCACATGTGGGAACTATTGGTTCACATGTGGGAACTATTAGGGGATGTTATGCAAGATTGATAATACTTGAGAGATTATATTAAAAAGTAGAGGCAAAGATGAAGGTACTAAAGTGTAATAAGTCGAGCCCTTATTGTGCAATTAATGAAACTTGGTTTTCCTATAAATATGAGGGGTTATCTTAAGAAATCTACACACCTTCCTTACTTATACTCTCTCTCTCTCTAAATTTCTTGAGTTCTCTTAGTTTGCTAGGCTATTGTGAGTATTTGTGAAAATACTAGTATTGTCCAAGTTAATAAACTTCATAGAAAGCAACATCCAATCACTTATTAACGAAGGTAGGGGATATCATTTCTTTCATACTCTTATGTAATATCATTTACTTCTTTGTTCGTAAGTGATATTATACTCAGAAAGGTTGTTATTCATTCCGTATTAATTTGTGGGGATAACCTGTCTACGCGGATTACCGCATGACGGGTGAATAACCCTTCGTATTCGTTACTTATTAATCTTTTGTGGAAATAATCTGTCTACGCGGATTACCGCATGACGGGTGAATAACCCTTCGTATTCGTTACTTATTAATATTTTGTGGAAATAATCTGTCTACGCGGATTACCGCATGACGGGTGAAAACCCATTTGCAGTTTCATATATTCTGATATACTCGTATAACGTATCATTTCTTTTGTACTCTTTAAGGAATATCTTTTCTTTCACATTTCTCCATTTATGATAAGAATTCTCTGTTTGTTTCCAAAATCTTATTTTTAAATGGAGAAAATCCTTGAAATTAGTAGAATATCCTTAATAGTTTGTGCTTCATCTAATATCTTTTCACTTGAATCTTTCTATTTCATTTTATAATACGTTATAGTTGAAGCATGAAATAATTTCTTGAATATCATTCTTGAATTTGACTCCACAATTTGGTCATCGTGTTGGCAATTTGGTCAATCTTTGATACTGATTAAATTATAAAGCTTTTCTTATCCTTAATCTCACTGTATCATTGTCATCATCCTCATCCTCATACTTAAATTGTGGTGATAGTTCTCTTTGGCCCGTAGTGCAAAGATGAACTGGTGTGACATGATTTTGACCAAACTGTGTATTGGTATTATCATGACTTTTGGTGTTACAAACAAAGGCGTATGGTGAAAGTTCTCTTTGGCCCGTAGTGCAAAGATGAACTGGCGTTTGGCATGATCATGACCGGTGATGTTACAAATAAATATCTTTGGCACATAGTGCAAAGAGAGGCTGTTGAATATAAACTGTTGATTTGGATGTTCATAAACAGGAATTATTGATTGGTGTTACAGGGATAAAATATTGGTGGTGATCCTTTAACTTATAGACGATGGTAGATATTATAATCTACTTGACTCTTCTAATGGATTGTTCGTTCCGCTGCAGTTGTTGTGTTGAACAATTATAATATCTTTAAATATCTGATTTATTATTGTTGAAGACTAAAGATAATTTTTATTCTTCATTATCTTAGTCATGATATTTTTTACTGGGCTATTTGTGCTCACCCTTTTCCTTTTTGTTCCATTGTTCTCCTCAGGAAAAGAGAGTGTAGCGGGGACTAGCCGGGAAATGGAGTGATGGTCCGAGATAATAGAAGTGTCTCAATACCTTACTATTAGTGTGACAATAAGTGTATTGAGAATTTAAGATGTATTTGTATTGTGTTGTCGTATTTTGCACGACACTTAATATTTGTAAATGGGAAAATTCATATTTGTAATTGTATTTTGTGGAATGTTATTGGCGACTCAAAATGGGTTGTATGGACCTATTTTGGGGGCGTCACAGTTGGTATCAGAGCTTAGGGATATGATCTCTGGTAGAGATCTGGGATTAGAACTAGGAGGGGAGAGACGAGTAAAATCCTTCGCTAGTGTGTCTTACCTAAGCTATTTTTGGTTATTTAAGTAATTGGTTTGGTTATAGGGACAAGATGTTGCATGTCTATTTCTTTAACTAATATTTGTTTTGTGATCACATTTCAGAATGGCATCTGAAAACCAAGAGATTCACTATGAGACCATTGTGGTTGAAAACTAGGAAACTACAAATAATTCGGGTGCAAACTCAGAACATCATGATGTTAATCATGATGCTAACAACCGGATGAATGATGAACTTTTTAGGAACTTCATGCAATACCTGCAGAACCAGGCGAGAAGAGCTCATGTCTACAATACTGGCAGAAACGTTGATAATGTACGGATGGTCACTGCCAAGCAGTTCAAAGAATTGGGACCACCTGAATTTTTCGGCAAGCCAGATCCACTCAAGGCAGAGGCATGGCTTAAGCAATTAACAAAGATATTTGATGTACTGCGTTGCACGGACGATCAAAAAGTTCCTTTTGCCACCTTTATGTTACAAGGAGAAGCAGATCATTGGTGGGAATCTGTGAAACGTACCCATCATTCGGCACTCGAGATGTCTTGGGTCGAGTTTCAGGAATTATTTAACGAGAAGTATTTCCCGGAAAGTATTCGTCATATGAAGGAGGTAGAATTCATCAAACTGGAACTGAACAACATGATGGTGTCACAGTACGAAGCCAAGTTCGCCGAACTGTCGCGTTTTGCATCCCATTTGGTGGACACTGAGAAACGGATGACACGAATGTTCCTACGAGGTTTGAAACCAGAGATTCGCCAATATCTCGTTTCTCATAAAATTTGTATATACGCAGATGTTGTGGATAGGGCTCAAGTAGTGGAGCAGGAAAGAGGACTACTACAACCAGGGAGCAATACCCAACCACGAGAGCAAAATCACGGTAATAATCGTAATGGTGGCAGCAATTATCGAAATAATGATAATCAACGAGGAGGGAATCACAACACCGGAAATGGTAACCACTTCAGTGGTAATCTTGGCCCCGATAACAGAAGGAGTGAGTCAAGTGGCAACAATTCCAAGAAGAGGAGATTCAACAACCATGGAAAGGTACCAACGTTAGCACCAGCACCAGTACCAGTTTTGAAGGAAGGAGAACGACCACATGTTAGATGTTTCAGGTGTGGGAAGGAAGGACACATTAGTCCAAATTGTACACAATCACCATCCCAAGTATGTTATAATTATGGAAAGGAAGGCCATATAGCTCGCTTTTGTCATGCAGCAAAGTCAAGTCCAGCTGCAATGATGACACCGAAGGCGGTCACGGACAAATCAAAGTCTGTGGTTCAAGGGAGAGCTTTTGTCGTGACATCACAAAAAGCGCAGAATCCAAACGAGGTTATTACGGGTAAACTACTTATTAACTCTTGTGAAGTCTATGCCTTATTAGATATTGATTCTACCCATTCTTTTATTTCACCAACATGTGGTCAACGCCTGAATTTGACTCTTGAAGAATTAGATTTTGACTTATCTGTCGAAACACCATTAGCACAAACATTCGTTATATCTACAGTCTATAAATCTTGCTTTGTTCAAATCGGCACCCTCACATTACCTATTGATCTTATCTCCTTGAACATGCATGAATTTGATGTGATTTTAGGAATTGATTGGTTAACTGCTCATCATGCTAAAATTGATTGCTTTCGTAAGGTCATTAGTTTTCATATTCCTAATCAACCTATTATGCGAATTCAAGCAACCAAACCATTGAAATCAATAACCATCATTTCTAGTCACAAAGCCATTCGTTTATTGAAAAATGGATGTCAAGCCTTCTTAGCCCATGTAACGGATTTAAATAAAAGTACGTCAGATTTGAAAAATATTTCTGTTGTTAATGAGTTCCCTGACGTATTTCCTGAAGAACTTCCTGGCCTACTCCCAGACCATGAAATTGAATTTTGTATCAACCTTGAACCCGGTACGAAACCTATTTCCAAAACCCCATATTGAATGGCTCCTATTGAATTTCAAGAGTTAAAAGTCCAACTACAGGAGTTGTTAGACAGCGGTTTCATACGTCCGAGTACATCGCCTTGGGGTGCTCCTGTTTTATTCGTAAAGAAGAAGGACGGGAGTATGAGCATTTGCATTGACTATCGGGAGTTAAACCATGTCACCATCAAAAATAGGTACCCGTTACCTCGCATTGATGACCTGTTTGACCAGTTACAAGGTGCTCAATTCTTTTCAAAGATCGACCTCCGTTCTAGTTATTATCAGTTGAAAGTTAAAGTTGATGACATTCCAAAGACTGCCTTCAGAACTCGATACGGGCATTATGAATTCCTAGTCATGTCTTTTGGATTGACTAATGCTCCTGCTGCTTTCATGGATATGATGAACCGGATATTCAAGGACTATTTGGATCATTTCGTGATTGTCTTCATTGATGACAATCTCATATATTCTAAAAGTCGTGAAGATCATGAGCAACACTTGAGGCTGATACTTCAAAAGCTTCGTGAGAACAAGTTATATGCTAAGTTGAAGAAATGTGAATTCTGGCTTGAGGAAGTTGCATTCCTTGGTCACTTGGTTTCTAAACAAGGAATCTCGGTGGATCCAGCGAAGATTGAAGCAGTATCAAATTGGGAACAACCTAAGTCAGCAACCGAAGTACGAAGCTTTCTAGGTCTAGCTGGTTATTATCGGAGATTCGTAGAAGGATTTTCTCGAATAGCCATTCCATTAACTCAACTGACTCGGAAAAGCACAACATTCAAATGGAGCGAAGAATGCGAGAAGAGTTTTCAAGAACTCAAAAGAAGGCTCATTTCAGCACCTGTATTGGCAATACCATTAGGATCGGAAGGATTTGTCATCTACAGCGACGCTTCAGGCAAAGGACTAGGTTATGTTCTCATGCAACATGGGAAGGTTATAGCCTATGCGTCTCGGCAACTCAAGAATATGAGAGGAATTATCCTACTCATGATCTAGAGTTGGCAGCAGTCGTTTTCGCGTTGAAGATTTGGAGACATTACTTGTATGGAGAGAAAGTGGAGATCTATACAGACCACAAAAGTCTCAAATATTTCTTCACCCAGAAGGAACTCAACATGCGACAACGGCGTTGGCTCGAGCTGTTGAAAGATTACGACCATACCATCCAATACCATCCTGGAAAGACGAACGTAGTAGCTAACGCATTGAGTAGAAGATCATATGCAAGCACGAGTGCATTACTGACATCGCAAAGGCTCATCTTGGATGATTTACAAAGGATGGAGATAGAGTTAAAGGCTCCAGGAACCCATGTGAAGATCGCACATATACAGGTAGAACCGGTTTTAATCGACAAAATTAAAGTTGCTCAAGTTACAGACCCGGAGTTGGTAAATATGAAGAAAAAGGTACAAGAAGGTGCTATTCCAGAAGCAAGAGTCGACGAAGACGGAATACTTCGAGTCAACTCTAGACTGTGTGTTCCTAACGACCCTGACTTGAAATACAAAATCATGATGGAGGCACACAACACACCATTTGCAATCCACCCGGGAAGTACCAAAATGTATCGTGATCTTCGACATACATTTTGGTGGAACAATATGAAGAGAGAGATTGCAGAGTTTATTACAAGATGTTTAACTTGTCAACGTGTCAAGGCAAAACATCAAGTACCAAGGGGTCCATTGCAACCACTTGAGATTCCAGAATGGAAGTGGGAACACATCAACATGGATTTCGTGACAGGTCTTCCCAAGGTTTCTCAAGGCTTAGACGCAATTTGGGTCATTATAGATAGATTGACCAAGTCTGCTCATTTCTTGCCTATGCGAGAAAACTATTCACTTGAGCATCTTGCCAGTATGTATATAAGCGAGATTATCAAATTGCATGGCATGCCAGTATCCATCGTTTCTGATCGAGATCCTAGGTTCACTTCACGATTTTGGGTAAGCTTACAAAAAGTTATGGGCACTGAATTACGATTCAGTTCTGCATACCATCCCCAAACAGACGGGCAATCGGAAAGAACTATTCAAACCCTTGAAGATCTATTAAGACTCTGCGTACTAGACTTCAAAGGAAGTTGGGACAAATACTTGCCATTGGTGGAATTCTCTTACAATAATAGTTATCAAGCAAGTATAGGCATGGCTCCCTTCGAGGCGTTGTATGGACGAAGGTGTCGATCTCCAGCATGTTGGGATGAAGTAGGTGAGGCAAAATTGTTGGGACCCGATTTGATACGTATGACTACGGAAAAGATCCAAATGATCCGGCAACGTATACAAACAGCTCAAGATCGACAAAAGAGTTATGCCGATCTTCATCGAAGAGACGAGGAATTCAGTGTCGGAGATCATGTATTTTTACGTGTTGCCCCGTGGAAAGGTGTTACGCGATTCGGAAAGAGAGGAAAGTTTAACCCTCGATTTATCGGTCCATTTGAAATCCTCGACCGAGTAGGAACTGTGGCCTACAGACTCGCCTTACCGCCAAACATGTCTCGTGTTCATAATTTTTTTCACATATCCATGCTACGTAAATATGTGAAAGATCCAAACTACATAATTGAGTTAGAACCAGACGAGATAGCAGAGGATTTGACGTACGAAGAGATACCTATCAAGGTCTTGGATAAGAAAGAACAGATTCTACGATCAAAGATTATACCTCAAGTCAAAGTTTTATGGAGAAACCATGATGTTGACATGTGGGAACTATTGGTTCACATGTGGGAACTATTAGGGGATATTATGCAAGATTGATAATACTTGAGGGATTATATTAAAAAGTAGAGGCAAAGATGAAGGTACTAAAGTGTAATAAGTCGAGCCCTTATTGTGCAATTAATGAAACTTGGTTTTCCTATAAATATGAGGGGTTATCTTAAGAAATCTACACACCTTCCTTACTTATACTCTCTCTCTCTCTCTAAATTTCTTGAGTTCTCTTAGTGTGCTAGGCTATTGTGAGTATTTGTGAGAATACTAGTATTGTCCAAGTTAATAAACTTCATAGAAAGCAACATCCAATCACTTATTAACGAAGGTAGGGGATATCATTTCTTTCATACTCTTATGTAATATCATTTGCTTCCTTGTTCGTAAGTGATATTATACTCAGAAAGGTTGTTATTCATTCCGTATTAATTTGTGGGGATAACCTGTCTACGCGGATTACCGCATGACGGGTGAATAACCCTTCGTATTCGTTACTTATTAATCTTTTGTGGAAATAATCTGTCTACGCGGATTACCGCATGACGGGTGAATAACCCTTCGTATTCGTTACTTATTAATCTTTTGTGGAAATAATCTGTCTACGCGGATTACCGCATGACGGGTGAATAACCCTTCGTATTCATTACTTATTAATATTTTGTGGAAATAATCTGTCTACGCGGATTACCGCATGAGGGGTGAAAACCCATTTGCAGTTTCATATATTCTGATATACTCGTATAACGTATCATTTCTTTTGTACTCTTTAAGGAATATCTTTTCTTTCACATTTCTCCATTTATGATAAGAATTCTCTGTTTGTTTCCAAAATCTTATTTTTAAATGGAGAAAATCCTTGAAATTAGTAGAATATCCTTAATAGTTTGTGCTTCATCTAATATCTTTTCACTTGAATCTTTCTATTTCATTTTATACGTTATAGTTGAAGCATGAAATAATTTCTTGAATATCATTCTTGAATTTGACTCCACAATTTGGTCATCGTGTTGGCAATTTGGTCAATCTTTGATACTGATTAAATTATAAAGCTTTTCTTATCCTTAATCTCACTGTATCATTGTCATCATCCTCATCCTCATACTTAAATTGTGGTGATAGTTCTATTTGGCCCGTAGTGCAAAGATGAACTGGCGTGACATGATTTTGACCAAACTGTGTATTGGTATTATCATGACTTTTGGTGTTACAAACAAAGGCGTATGGTGAAAGTTCTCTTTGGCCCGTAGTGCAAAGATGAACTGGCGTTTGGCATGATCATGACCGGTGATGTTACAAATAAATATCTTTGGCACATAGTGCAAAGAGAGGCTGTTGAATATAAACTGTTGATTTGGATGTTCATAAACAGGAATTGTTGATTGGTGTTACAGGGATAAAATATTGGTGGTGATCCTTTAACTTATAGACGATGGTAGATATTATAATCTACTTGACTCTTCTAATGGATTGTTCGTTCCGCTGCAGTTTTTGTGTTGAACAATTATAATATCTTTAAATTTCTGATTTATTATTGTTGAAGACTAAAGATAATTTTTATTCTTCATTATCTTAGTCATGATATTTTTACTGGGCTATTTGTGCTCACCCTTTTCCTTTTTGTTCCATTGTTCTCCTCAGGAAAAGAGAGTATAGCGGGGACTAGCCGGGGAATGGAGTGATGGTCCGAGATAATAGAAGTGTCTCAATACCTTACTATTAATGTGACAATAAGTGTATTGAGAATTTAAGATGTATTTGTATTGTGTTGTCGTATTTTGCACGACACTTAATATTTGTAAATGGGAAAATTCATATTTATTGTATTTTGTGGAATGTTATTGGCGACTCAAAATGGGTTGTATGGACCTATTTTGGGGGCGTCACATAGGTTACTCAGTTGAGCAATGAAACTCATACCAGAAACACAAAATTGTTCTTCTATAGTATTGTGAGTATTTCTTTTGAGTATAAGGATACTTTGAGTGTAGCTAATAGTGCAAGATTTTCTCAAGATAATCTTCTTTATACCAGTCAGATCTAGTCTCCTACTAAGGTAAAGGATATCATTTTCTTTCATACTCGTAAGGGATATCATTTTCTTTCATACTCCTCCATTTATGGTAAGAAATTTATTATTCGTTTCCATAACCTTATTATTAAATGGTAAAAATTTCTAAAATTAGTAGAATATCCTTAATAGTTTGTGCTTCATCTACTATCTTTTCACCTGAATCTTTTTATTGCGTTTTACACGTTATAGTTGAATTGTAAACCTTATTTATTCTATCTTGAACTTTAATCGAATTTGTAGATATTATGTTGACAATTTGGACATTCTTGGACTCTAGAAATATTAAATTACAAATTTCTAATATTTATTCTTGATCTTATTGTTTCTATTCTTCCTGTATATCATTGTCATAATCCTTAGACTTAAATTGTAGTGAAAAGTTTTCTTTGGCCCGTAGTGCAAAGATGAACTGCTGATTGGCATGATTATGATCAGTAACTGTGTATTGGTATAATTATGACCTTTAGTGTTACAGACAAAGACTTGTGGTGAAAGTTCTCTTTGGTCCGTAGTGCAAAGATAGACTGTTGTTTGGCATGATCATGACCAGTAGTGTTACAAATGAATATCTTTGGGCCGTAGTGCAAAGATAAACTGTTGAACAGAAACTGTTGATTGGTGTTACAAGGATAAAATATTGATGGTGAACTTTTAAATTGTAGAAGATAGCAGACATTATGATCTACTTGACTCTTCTAATGGATTGCTTGTTCCACTGTAGTTATCGTTGAAAACTTATATTATCTTTAAATCTCTGATTTATCACTGTTGAAAGTTAAAGATAATTTATTTTTCATTATATTAGTAATGATATTCTTTATTGGGCTATTTGTGCTCATCCTTTTCTTTTTTGTTCCATTATTCTCCTTAGGAAATGATAATGTAGCTGGGACTAGACGGGGAATGGAGTAATGGTCCAAGACTGTAGAAGTATCTCAATACATTATAAAATAATGTGACAATAATTGTATTGAGAACTTAAGTTGGGTGTGAATATTGTCGTACTAGATAGTAAATACGGTACAATATTTGTATTGAAACTCACAGTATGTGTATTGTCATATTTTTTACGACAGTTTAATAGTTGTAAATAGGAAAATTTGTATTTGAATTTTTTAGTATGTATTTTGGTAACTCAAAATGGGTTGTATGGACCTATTTTGGGGGAGTCGCAGTTGGTATTAGAGTTTAGGGATATAATCTCTGGTGGAGATCTAGGATTAGAACTAGGAGGGGAGAGACGAGTAAAATCCTTCGCTAGTGTGTCCTACCTAAGCTAATTTTATTATTTAATTAGTTGATTTGTTTGTAGAGTCGAGAAGTAGCACATTAGGTTTTTAACTAACCGTTGTTTTGTGGCCGTATTTTAGAATGACATCTGAAAATCAATAAGTGAACTATGCGGCAAATATGGCTGAGAATCAGGAAGCTACAAATAATATGGCTGCAAACTTAGAAAATCATGCTGCTAACAACATGATAAATGATGATTTTTTCAGGAACTTCATGCAATTCTTGTAGAACCAGGCGACAGAAACTACTGCTTATAATACCGGTGGAAATGTAAGTAACTTATGAATGGTTACTGCTAAGCAGTTTAAGGAGTTAGGACCACCTAAATTTCTCGGAAAGCCAAACACACTCACAGCAGAGGCGTGACTCAAATAAATGACGAAGATATTTGATGTACTGCGTTGCGCTGATGATCAAAAGGTTCCCTTCGCTGCCTTCATGTTACGAAGAGAGGTAGATCACTAGTGGGAATCAGTGAAACGTACACATCATTCAGCACTTGAAATGTCTTGGGCGGAGTTTCAAGATCTGTTTAATGAAAAGTATTTTTCAAAAAGCATTCGCCATATAAAAGAAGTGGAATTTATTAAGTTAGAATAGAACAATATGACTGTTTCGCAGTACGAGTCCAAATTTGCTGAGCTATCCCGATTTATGCCCCACTTGGTGGACAATGAAGAGCGCATGATTCGAATGTTCTTACGAGGTTTGAAATTTGAAATTCGTCAACATCTTATTTCTCATAAATTTCATTTATATTCAGATATCGTGGATAAGGCTCAATTGGTAGAACGAGAAAACGAAACATTGCAATCAAGAGACAACGACTGACAGTGAGAAAGAAATTACGATAATAATCGTAACAGTGACAACAATCAGTGGAATAATGACAACCAGCGAGGAGAAAATTATCATGCCAGAAATGGTAACCACTTAGGTGGTAATCCTAGCCCAGATAATAGAAGAAGTGAGTCAAGTGGAAACAACTTCAAGAAGAGAAGATTTAACAATGACTATGGAAAGACACCAGCACCAGCACCAGTTTCAAGGGGAGGAGAACGACCACCAGTCAGATGTTACAAGTGCGGAAAGGAGGGACACATCAGTCCAAACTATACACAGCCATCCCAGGTGTGTTACAGATGTGGAAAGGAAGGCCACATAGCTTATTTTTTCCTGTAGTAAAATTAAGTCCAGCTGTAATGATGACACCAAAGGCTGTCACGGACAAGTCAAAGCCTATAGTTCAGGGGAGAGCTTTGTCGTAACCTCTCAAAAGGCGTGGAAACCAGATAAAGTCATAACTGGTAAGCTAATCATAAACTCTTGCGAAGTTTATGCCTTATTAGATACTAGTTCTACCCACTCTTTTATTTCACCTGCTTGTGCTCAGCGTTTAAACTTGACTATTGAGAAATTGGATTTTGACTTATCTGAAACTCCGTTAGGAGAAACCTTCATTACATCCACTGTTTATAAATCTTGTTTGATTCAAATCGGCACCCTCATCTTACCCGTTGATCTCATTTCTTTGGAAATACATGAATTTGATGTGATTTTGGGAATTGATTGGTTAACTACTCATCATACTAAAATTGATTGATTTCATAAGGTCTTTAGGTTTTATATTCCTAATCAACCTGTTATGTAAATTCAAGCAGTTATACCGTTGAAATCAGTAACTGTCATTTCTAGCCACAAAGCCATTCGTTTATTGAAAAACGGATCGGATGTCAAGCTGTCTTAGCCTATGTAACTGACTTAAACAAAAATACGTCAGATTTGAATGATATTTCTATTATTAATAAATTCCCTTATGTATTTCCCGAAGAACTTCCTGACCTACCCCCAGACCGTGAAATCGAATTTTGTATTGATCTTGAACTTGGTACAAAACTCATTTTCAAGACCCCATATCGAATAGCTCCTATTGAACTTCAGGAGTTAAAAGGTTCAGCTACAGGAGTTAGACACCGGTTTTATACGTCCGAGTACATCGCCTTGGGGTTCTCCTGTTTTATCCGTAAAGAAGAAAGATGGGAATATGAGACTTTGCATTGACTATCGGGAGTTGAACCATGTCACCATCAAAAATAGGTACCCGTTACCTCGCATTGATGACCTGTTTGACCAGTTGCAAGGTGCTCAATTCTTTTCAAAAATCGATCTCCGTTCCGGATATAATCAATTAATGATTAAAGTTGATGACGTTTCCAAGACTGTCGTCAGAACTCGATACAGGCATTACGAATTTCTAATCATGTCTTTCGGATTAACTAATGCTCATGCTGCCTTCATGGATATGATGAACCGAATATTCAAGTAATATTTGGATTATTTCGTGGTTGTCTTTATTGATGACATCCTCATATTCTCCAAAAGTCGTGAAGACCATTAGCGGCACTTGAAGCTGATACTCCAAAAGCTTCGTGAAAACAAGCTATATACCAAGTTGAAGAAATGCGAGTTCTAGCTTGAGGAGGTAGCATTCCTTGGACGCGTGGTCTCTAAACAAGGAATATCGGTTGACCCGACGAAGATTAAAGCGGTATCAAATTGGGAACAACCTAAGTTAGTAACCGAAATACGAAGCTTTCTGGGCCTAGCTGGTTATTATGGGAGGTTCGTAGAAGGATTCTCTCGAATTGTCACTCCATTAACTCAGTTGACTCGAAAAAGCGCAAAATTCGACTGGAGTGAAGAATGCGAGAAGAGCTTTCAAGAACTCAAGAGGAGACTCATTTCAGCACAAGTTCTGACAATACCATTAGGATCGAAAGGATTCGTCATCTACAGCGATGCTTCAAGCAGAGGTCTAGGTTGCGTTCTCATGCAATATGGGAAAGTTATAGCTTATGTTTCTCGGCAACTCAAGGAATATGAGAGGAATTATCCTACTCATGATCTAGAGTTGGCAGCGCTCGTTTTCGCGTTGAAGATCTGGAGACACTACTTGTATGGGGAAAAGGTGGAGATCTATACAGACTATACAAACCTCAAATATTTCTTCACCCATAAGGAACTCAACATGCGACAACAACGTTAGCTCGAGTTGTTGAAGGATTACGACCATACCATCCAATACCATCCTAAAAAGGCGAACGTGGTAGCTGATGCATTGAGTAGAAGATCATATGCGGGTACGAGTGCGATATTGTCAACACAAAGGCTCATTTTGTATGATTTACAAAAGATAGAGATAGAGTTAAAGACTCCAGCGACCCACGTGAAGATGACACATATACGAGTAGAATCGGTTTTAATCGACAAAGTTAAAGTTACTCAAGCTATAGACCCAGAGATGGTGAATATAAAGAAGAAACTACAAGAAAGTGCCATTCCAGAAGCAAGAATCGACAAAGAATGGATACTTTGAGTAAACTTTATACTTTAATTTGTGTTCCTAACAACCCTGATTTAAAATTTAAAATCATGATGGAGGCACACAACACATCGTTTGTAATCTACCATGGAAGTACTAAAATGTATCGTGATCTTCGACATATATTTTGATGGACCAATATAAAGAGATAAATTACAGAGTTTGTCTCAAGGTGTTTAACTTATCAACGTGTCAAAGCAGAGCATCCAGTACCAAAGGGGTCCATTGCAACCACTTGAGATTCTAGAATAGAAGTGGGAACACATCAATATGGATTTCGTGATAGGTCTTCCCAAGGTTTCTCACGGCTTAGACGCAATTTGGGTCATTGTAGATAGATTGACCAAGTTTGCTCATTTCTTGCCCATACGAGAAAACTATTCACTAGAACGTCTTGTTAGTATGTATATAAGTGAGATTGTGAGATTTCATGGCATGACAATATCCATAGACCCTAGATTCACTTCACGATTTTGGGTCAGCTTACAGAAAGCTATGAGCACTGAATTACGATTCAGTTCTACATACCATCCCCAGACAGACGGGCAATCAAAAAGGACCATTCAAACTCTCGAAGATCTGTTGAGACTACGCGTACTAGACTTCAAAGGAAGTTGGGACAAATACTTATCCTTGATGGAATTCTCCTACAACAATAGTTATCAAGCAAGTATAGGCATGGCTTCCTTCGAGGCATTGTATGGACGAAGGTGTTGTTCTCCAGCATGTTGGGATGAAGTAGGCGAGGCAAAATTATTGGGACTAGAGTTAGTACGTATGACTGCAGAAAAATTCAAATGATCCGACAACGTATACAAGCAGCATAAAATCGACAAAAGAGTTATGCTGATCTTCATCGAAGGAACGAGAAATTCAATGTTGGAGACCATGTATTTTTACATGTTGCTCCATGGAAAGGAGTGAATAGATTCGGAAAGAGAGAAAAGCTCAACCCTCGATTTATTGGTCCATTTAAAATTCTCGACCGAGTAAGAACTGTGGTTACAGACTCGCCTACCGCCAAGTATGTCTCGTGTTCATAAAGTCTTTCATATATGAATGCTACGAAAATATGTGAAAGACTCGAACCACGTTATTGAATTAGAATTAGACGAGATAGCAGATGATTTAATGTATGAGGAGGTACCTGTTAGAATCTTGGATAAGAAGGAACAGATTCTACACTCAAAGGTTATACCTCAAGTCAAAGTTTTATGGAGAAATCATGATACAGAGAAAATGACCAGTGAGTTAGAACCTGAAATAAGAGCAAGGTATCCTCATATCTTCAAAATGTCAGGTACGTACGTCAATTTTGAAGACGAAATTTTATAAGGAGGGGAGATTGTAAGACCACGACTTTTATGAAATAAAAGTTTATTTTTCTTTATGATTATTATTCTAAACAGTAAAGTGTTTAATTGATAAAATGTTATAGTTAAGGATGATATATGCAAATTATCAGATAAACAGTATTTCAGGGAATATTCTTTTTGTAGGAAAAAATATTCTTTCTGTCGGGAAATATTATATTCGGTAAAGTACAACGATGCCGAAATAACCAATCATTGGTTGGCCCCATAACGATTAATCGTCGGATACGAAAAATGACATAAATAATATTTTTATACAAATTATCAACGGTACTATCACCTGCAATTGTTGAAATACCCGATAATAAAAGAACATTAGCACGCGTTATTCCACAGTAGCACACGATATTGCACGGTATTTCATATTATTAATTTAATAATTGTTATAATAACAATTGCATAATATTTTAACTCAATAATTATTACACTAACATCTACATAGTATTTTATATTATTTGTCACGATACAATAACTCATATTATTTGATATGATATTATTAGACGAGTTACTATTATTGACAATAACTAGAAGTTTTGTCAAGGAAATGAGTTATTTAATTGTGCGTCGTTTCCACGGAAAGTCCCCTCTTTCTTGGGAATGATCTGGTTGTCAATATTGTGAGTCTATAATATTAATGGTGAATAATTGTTGAAAGATTAAAAATATGTTGATTAAAAATAAGTGATGTGTGGTAGATATTTGTTCAATTATTTTGTTATAAATAAAGGGGTTTGTCACGAAGCATTTGTTATAAGTTTGGCTTATTATTCCATGGACCCACCACTTGCCAATTTGTCAAACCGTCAGCAAAAATTTTCGTTCAGTATTTGTTTTATTATTATTATTATAATAGTAATAAAACAGAAAACTTGTATATTATATATGAAGCTATTTGTTTTAGTAGAATATAACTAGAATACATTATATTATATATAAAGTTATTTGTTTTATTAGAATATTTTATTGAATAATAAAAATCAGACAGAAACTTTCGAAATCGATGGGCAAAGTATATGTGTTTGTCAAACGTAGTGTGCTAAACATGTTTTTTATAAACAAGTTGCTCAGTTGAGCAATGAAACTCACACCAAAAATATAAAATTCCTCTTCTATAATATTGTGAGTATTTCTTTTGAGTATAAGGATACTTTGAGTGTAGCTAATAGTGCAAGATTTTCTCAAGATAATCTCCTTTATACCAGTCAGATCTAGTCTCCTACTAAGGTAAGTGATATCATTTTCTTTCATACTCGTAAGTGATATCATTTTCTTTCATACTCCTCCATTTATGGTAAGAAATTTATTATTCGTTTTCATAACTTTATTATTAAATGGCGAAAATTTCTGAAATTAGTAGAATATCCTTAATAGTTTGTGCTTCATCTACTATCTTTTTACCTGAATCTTTCCATTACGTTTTACACATTATAGTTGAATTATTATTTATTCTATTCTTGAACTTTGATCGAATTTTTGGATATCATGTTGACAATTTGGACTCTGGCTATATTAAATTACAAATCTTTAACATTTATTCTTGATCTTATTGTTTCTATTCATCCTTTATATCATTGTCATACTTCTCAGACTTAAATTTTGGTGAAAAGTTCTCTTTGGCCCGTAGTGCAAAGATGAACTGGTGATTGGCATGATTATGACCAGGAACTGTGTATTGGTATAATCATGACCTATAGTGTTACAGACAAAGGTTTGTGGTGAAAGTTCTCTGTGGCCCGCAGTACAAAGATGGATTGGTGTTTGGTATGATCATGACCAATGGTGTTACAAATGAATATCTTTGGCCCGTAGTGCAAAGATAAATTGTTGAACATGAACTGTTGATTGGTGTTACAGGGATACAATATTGATGGTGAACTTTTAAATTATAGAAGATAGTAGACATTATGGTCTACTTGACTCTTCTAATGGATTGTTTGTTCTGCTGCAGTTATCGTTGAAAACTTATATTATCTTTAAATCTCTGATTTATCACTGTTGAAGGCTAAAGATAATTTATTCTTTATTATATTGAGAACTTAAGTTGGGTGAGAATATTGTCGTATTATATACGATACAATATTTATATTGAAACTCACAGTATGTGTGTTATCATATTTTGTACGACAGTTTAATAGTTGTAAATAGAAAATTTTATATTTGGATTTTGTAGTATGCATTATTGATGGATTAAAAGTGGAGTCTAACTTAGGGTACCTAATTGAAATTTTAAAATTCACATGCTGTGAACTATTGGTTCACATGTGGGAACTATTGGTTCACATGTGGGAACTATTAGGGGATGTTATGCAAGATTGATAATACTTGAGGGATTATATTAAAAAGTAGAGGCAAAGATGAAGGTACTAAAGTGTAATAAGTCGAGCCCTTATTGTGCAATTAATGAAACTTGGTTTTCCTATAAATATGAGGGGTTATCTTAAGAAATCTACACACCTTCCTTACTTATACTCTCTCTCTCTCTCTCTAAATTTCTTGAGTTCTCTTAGTGTGCTAGGCTATTGTGAGTATTTGTGAGAATACTAGTATTGTCCAAGTTAATAAACTTCATAGAAAGCAACATCCAATCACTTATTAACGAAGGTAGGGGATATCATTTCTTTCATACTCTTATGTAATATCATTTGATTCCTTGTTCGTAAGTGATATTATACTCAGAAAGGTTGTTATTCATTCCGTATTAATTTGTGGGGATAACCTGTCTACGCGGATTACCGCATGATGGGTGAATAACCCTTCGTATTCGTTACTTATTAATCTTTTGTGGAAATAATCTGTCTACGCGGATTACCGCATGACGGGTGAATAACCTTTCGTATTCGTTACTTATTAATCTTTTGTGGATATAATCTGTCTACGCGGATTACCGCATGACGGGTGAAAACCCATTTGCAGTTTCATATATTCTGATATACTCGTATAACGTATCATTTCTTTTGTACTCTTTAAGGAATATCTTTTCTTTCACATTCTTTCTCCCATTTATGATAAAAATTCTCTGTTTGTTTCCAAAACCTTATTTTTAAATGGAGAAAATCCTTGAAATTAGTAGAATATCCTTAATAGTTTGTGCTTCATCTAATATCTTTTCACTTGAATCTTTCTATTTCATTTTATACGTTATAGTTGAAGCACGAAATAATTTCTTGAATATCATTCTTGAATTTGACTCCACAATTTGGTCATCGTGTTGGCAATTTGGTCAATCTTTGATGCTGATTAAATTATAAAGCTTTTCTTATCCTTAATCTCACTGTATCATTGTCATCATCCTCATCCTCATACTTAAATTGTGGTGATAGTTCTCTTTGGCCCGTAGTGCAAAGATGAACTGGCGTGACATGATTTTGACCAAACTGTGTATTGGTATTATCATGACTTTTGGTGTTACAGATAAAGGCGTATGGTGAAAGTTCTCTTTGGCCCGTAGTGCAAAGATGAACTGGCGTTTGGCATGATCATGACCGGTGATGTTACAAATAAATATCTTTGGCACATAGTGCAAAGAGAGGCTGTTGAATATAAACTGTTGATTTGGATGTTCATAAACAGGAATTATTGATTGGTGTTACAGGGATAAAATATTGGTGGTGATCCTTTAACTTATAGACGATGGTAGATATTATAATCTACTTGACTCTTCTAATGGATTGTTCGTTCCGCTGCAGTTGTTGTGTTGAACAATTATAATATCTTTAAATATCTGATTTATTATTGTTGAAGACTAAAGATAAATTTTTATTCTTCATTATCTTAGTCATGATATTTTTTACTGGGCTATTTGTGCTCACCCTTTTCCTTTTTGTTCCATTGTTCTCCTCAGGAAAAGAGAGTGTAGCGGGGACTAGCCGGGAAATGGAGTGATGGTCCGAGATAATAGAAGTGTCTCAATACCTTACTATTAGTGTGACAATAAGTGTATTGAGAATTTAAGATGTATTTGTATTGTGTTGTCGTATTTTGCACGACACTTAATATTTGTAAATGGGAAAATTCATATTTGTAATTGTATTTTGTGGAATGTTATTGGCGACTCAAAATGGGTTGTATGGACCTATTTTGGGGGCGTCACAGTTGGTATCAGAGCTTAGGGATATGATCTCTGGTAGAGATCTGGGATTAGAACTAGGAGGGGAGAGACGAGTAAAATCCTTCGCTAGTGTGTCCTACCTAAGCTATTTTTGGTTATTTAAGTAATTGGTTTGGTTATAGGGACAAGATGTTGCATGTCTATTTCTTTAACTAATATTTGTTTTGTGATCACATTTCAGAATGGCATCTGAAAACCAAGAGATTCACTATGAGACCATTGTGGCTGAAAACTAGGAAGCTACAAATAATTTGGGTGCAAACTCAGAACATCATGATGTTAATCATGATGCTAACAACTGGATGAATGATAAACTTTTTAGGAACTTCATGCAATACCTGCAGAACCAGGCGAGAAGAGCTCATGTCTACAATACTGGCAGTAACGTTGATAATGTACGGATGGTCACTGCCAAGCAGTTCAAAGAATTGGGACCACCTGAATTTTTCGGCAAGCCAGATCCACTCAAGGCAGAGGCATGGCTTAAACAATTAACAAAGATATTTGATGTACTGCGTTGCACGGACGATCAAAAGGTTCCTTTTGCCACCTTTATGTTACGAGGAGAAGCAGATCATTGGTGGGAATCTGTGAAACGTACCCATCATTCGGCACTCGAGATGTCTTGGGTCGAGTTTCAGGAATTATTTAACGAGAAGTATTTCCCGGAAAGTATTCGTCATATGAAGGAGGTAGAATTCATCAAACTGGAACAGAACAACATGACGGTGTCACAGTACGAAGCCAACTTCGCCGAGCTGTCGCGTTTTGCATCCCATTTGGTGGACACTGAGAAACGGATGACACGAATGTTCCTACGAGGTTTGAAACCAGAGATTCGCCAATATTTCGTTTCTCATAAAATTTGTATATACGCAGATGCTGTGGATAGGGCTCAAGTAGTGGAGCAGGAAAGAGGACTACTACAACCAGGGATCAACACCCAACCACGAGAGCAAAATCACGGTAATAATCGTAATGGTGGCAGCAATTATCGAAATAATGATAATCAACGAGGAGGGAATCACAACACCGGAAATGGTAACCACTTCGGTGGTAATCCTAGCCCCGATAACAGAAGGAGTGAGTCAAGTGGCAACAATTCCAAGAAGAGGAGATTCAACAACCATGGAAAGGTACCAACGTCAGCACCAGCACCAGTACCAGTTTTGAAGGAAGGAGAACGACCACCTGTTAGATGTTTCAGGTGTGGGAAGGAAGGACACATTAGTCCAAATTGTACACAATCGCCATCCCAAGTATGTTATAATTGTGGAAAGGAAGGCCATATAGCTCGCTTTTGTCATGCAGCGAAGTCAAGTCCAGCTGCAATGATGACACCGAAGGCGGTCACGGACAAATCAAAGTCTGTGGTTCAAGGGAGAGCTTTTGTCGTGACATCACAAAAAGCGCAGAATCCAAACGAGGTTATTACGGGTAAACTACTTATTAACTCTTGTGAAGTCTATGCCTTATTAGATACTGGTTCTACCCATTCTTTTATTTCACCAACATGTGCTCAACGCCTGAATTTGACTCCTAAAGAATTAGATTTTGACTTATCTGTCGAAACACCATTAGCACAAACATTTGTTACATCTACAGTCTATAAATCTTGCTTTGTTCAAATCGGCACCCTCACATTACCTATTGATCTTATCTCCTTGAACATGCATGAATTTGATGTGATTTTAGCAATTGATTGGTTAACTGCTCATCATGCTAAAATTGATTGCTTTCGTAAGGTCATTAGTTTTCATATTACTAATCAACCTATTATGCGAATTCAAGCAACCAAATCATTGAAATCAATAACCATCATTTCTAGTCACAAAGCCATTCGTTTATTGAAAAATGGATGTCAAGCCTTCTTAGCCCATGTAACGGATTTAAATAAAAGTACGTCAGATTTGAAAAATATTTCTGTTGTTAATGAGTTCCCTGACGTATTTCCCGAAGAACTTCCTGGCCTACCCCCAGACCGTGAAATTGAATTTTGTATCGACCTTGAACCTGGTACGAAACCTATTTCCAAAACCCCATATTGAATGGCTCCTATTGAACTTCAAGAGTTAAAAGTCCAACTACAGGAGTTGTTAGACAGCGGTTTCATACGTCCGAGTACATCGCCTTGGGGTGCTCCTGTTTTATTCGTAAAGAAGAAGGACGGGAGTATGAGACTTTGCATTGACTATGGGGAGTTAAACCGTGTCACCATCAAAAATAGGTACCCGTTATCTCGCATTGATGACCTGTTCGACCAGTTACAAGGTGCTCAATTCTTTTCAAAGATCGACCTCCGTTCTTGTTATCATCAGTTGAAAGTTAAAGTTGATGACATTCCAAAGACTGCCTTCAGAACTCGATACGGGCATTATGAATTCCTAGTCATGTCTTTTGGATTGACTAATGCTCTTGCTGCTTTCATGGATATGATGAACCGGATATTCAAGGACTATTTGGATCATTTCGTGGTTGTCTTCATTGATGACATTCTCATATATTCTAAAAGTCGTGAAGATCATGAGCAACACTTGAGGCTGATACTTCAAAAGCTTCGTGAGAACAAATTATATGCTAAGTTGAAGAAATGTGAATTCTGGCTTGAGGAAGTTGCATTCCTTGGTCACTTGGTTTCTAAACAAGGAATCTCGGTGGATCCAGCGAAGATTGAAGCAGTATCAAATTGGGAACAACCTAAGTCAGCAACCGAAGTACGAAGCTTTCTAGGTCTAGCTGGTTATTATCGGAGATTCGTAGAAGGATTTTCTCGAATAGCCATTCCATTAACTCAACTGACTCGGAAAAGCATAACATTCAAATGGAGCGAAGAATGCAAGAAGAGTTTTCAAGAACTCAAAAGAAGGCTCATTTCAGCACCTGTATTGGCAATACCATTAGGATCGGAAGGATTTGTCATCTACAGCGACGCTTCAGGCAAAGGACTAGGTTGTGTTCTCATGCAACATGGGAAGGTTATAGCCTATGCGTCTCGGCAACTCAAGGAATATGAGAGGAATTATCCTACTCATGATCTAGAGTTGGCAGCAGTCGTTTTAGCGTTGAAGATTTGGAGACATTACTTGTATGGAGAGAAAGTGGAGATCTATACAGACCACAAAAGTCTCAAATATTTCTTCACCCAGAAGGAAATCAACATGCGACAACGGCGTTGGCTCGAGCTGTTGAAAGATTACGACCATACCATCCAATACCATCCTGGAAAGGCGAACGTAGTAGCTGACGCATTGGGTAGAAGATCATATGCAAGCACGAGTGCATTACTGACATCGCAAAGGCTCATCTTGGATGATTTACAAAGGATGGAGATAGAGTTAAAGGCTCCAGGAACCCATGTGAAGATCGCACATATACAGGTAGAACCGGCTTTAATCGACAAAATTAAAGCTGCTCAAGTTATAGACCCGGAGTTGGTAAATATGAAGAAAAAGGTACAAGAAGGTGCTATTCCAGAAGCAAGAGTCGACGAAGACAGAATACATCGAGTCAACTCTAGACTGTGTGTTCCTAACGACCCTGACTTGAAATACAAAATCATGATGGAGGCACACAACACACCATTTGCAATCCACCCGGGAAGTACCAAAATGTATCGTGATCTTCGACATACATTTTGGTGGAACAATATGAAGAGAGAGATTGCAGAGTTTATTACAAGATGTTTAACTTGTCAACGTGTCAAGGCAAAGCATCAAGTACCAAGGGGTCCATTGCAACCACTTGAGATTCCAGAATGGAAGTGGGAACACATCAACATGGATTTCGTGACAGGTCTTCCCAAGGTTTCTCAAGGCTTAGACGCAATTTGGGTCATTATAGATAGATTGACCAAGTCTGCTCATTTCTTGCCTATGCGAGAAAACTATTCACTTGAGCGTCTTGCCAGTATGTATATAAGCGAGATTATCAGATTGCATGGCATGCCAGTATCCATCGTTTCTGATCGAGATCCTAGGTTCACTTCACGATTTTGGGTAAGCTTGCAAAAAGCTATGGGCACTGAATTACGATTCAATTCTGCATACCATCCCCAAACAGACGGGCAATCGGAAAGAACTATTCAAACCCTTGAAGATCTATTAAGACTCTGCGTACTAGACTTCAAAGGAAGTTGGGACAAATACTTGCCATTGGTGGAATTCTCTTACAATAATAGTTATCAAGCAAGTATAGGCATGGCTCCCTTCGAGGCGTTGTATGGACGAAGGTGTCGATCTCCAGCATGTTGGGATGAAGTAGGTGAGGCAAAATTGTTGGGACCCGATTTGATACGTATGACTACGGAAAAGATCCAAATGATCCGGCAACGTATACAAACAGCTCAAGATCGACAAAAGAGTTATGCCGATCTTCATCGAAGAGACGAGGAATTCAGTGTCGGAGATCATGTATTTTTACGTGTTGCCCCGTGGAAAGGTGTTACGCGATTCGGAAAGAGAGGAAAGTTTAACCCTCGATTTATCGGTCCATTTGAAATCCTCGACCGAGTAGGAACTGTGGCCTACAGACTCGCCTTACCGCCAAACATGTCTCGTGTTCATAATGTTTTTCACATATCCATGCTACGTAAATATGTGAAAGATCCAAACCACATTATTGAGTTAGAACCAGACGAGATAGCAGAGGATTTGACGTACGAAGAGATACCTGTCAAGGTCTTGGATAAGAAGGAACAGATTCTACGATCAAAGATTATACCTCAAGTCAAAGTTTTATGAAGAAACCATGATGTTGAGGAAATGACCTGGGAGTTAGAATCTGAAATGAGAGCAAGGTATCCTCACCTCTTCGAAATGCCAGGTACGTACGTCAATTTCGAGGACGAAATTTCATAAGGAGGGGAGATTGTAAGATCCCGACTTTATGAAATAAAAGTTTATTATTTTCTTTATGATAAATTTTTTATTTTTTTAAATAGTAAGGTGCTTAATTGTTATAAATGATAGTTAAGGGTGTTATATGTGAATTATCTGATAAACAGTGTATGTCGGGGAATATTCTTTTTGTCAGGGAATATTCTTTTTGTCGGAGAATATTATATTCGGCACCGTACGACGGCGCCGAAATATCAAAATATTAGTGGGCCCCACAAATGACAAAATTGTCAACGATAGTGGGCCCCATTGTCGGATACTGAAAGCGACAATATTTTGTCAACAGTATTATCACCGGCAACTGTTGAAATACCCGGTAATAAAAAGAACAGTAAAATGCGTTATTCTACAGTAGTACGCGGTATTTCACAGGCACACGGTATTGCACAGTATTTTAAATTATTGATTCAATAATTGATAAAGTAGCAATTACACAGTATTTTGATTCAATAATTACAATAACATCCGCATGGTACTGTTTATTATTTATCATAGCACTGTAACTCATATTAATTGTTATGATATTTTAGCATTATTGATGGATTAAAAGTGGAGTCTAACTTAGGGGTACCTAATTGAAATTTTAAAATTCACATGTTGTGAACTATTGGTTCACATGTGGGAACTATTAGGGGATGTTATGCAAGATTGATAATACTTGAGGGATTATATTAAAAAGTAGAGGCAAAGATGAAGGTACTAAAGTGTAATAAGTCGAGCCCTTATTGTGCAATTAATGAAACTTGGTTTTCCTATAAATATGAGGGGTTATCTTAAGAAATCTACACACCTTCCTTACTTATACTCTCTCTCTCTCTCTAAATTTCTTGAGTTCTCTTAGTGTGCTAGGCTATTGTGAGTATTTGTGAGAATACTAGTATTGTCCAAGTTAATAAACTTCATAGAAAGCAACATCCAATCACTTATTAACGAAGGTAGGGGATATCATTTCTTTCATACTCTTATGTAATATCATTTGCTTCCTTGTTCGTAAGTGATATTATACTCAGAAAGGTTGTTATTCATTCCGTATTAATTTGTGGGGATAACCTGTCTACGCGGATTACCGCATGACGGGTGAATAACCCTTCGTATTCGTTACTTATTAATCTTTTGTGGAAATAATCTGTCTACGCGGATTACCGCATGACGGGTGAATAACCCTTCGTATTCGTTACTTATTAATCTTTTGTGGAAATAATCTGTCTACGCGGATTACCGCATGACGGGTGAATAACCCTTCGTATTCATTACTTATTAATCTTTTGTGGAAATAATCTGTCTACGCGGATTACTGCATGACGGGTGAAAACCCATTTGCAGTTTCATATATTCTGATATACTCGTATAACGTATCATTTCTTTTGTACTCTTTAAGGAATATCTTTTCTTTCACATTTCTCCATTTATGATAAGAATTCTCTGTTTGTTTCCAAAACCTTATTTTTAAATGGAGAAAATCCTTGAAATTAGTAGAATATCCTTAATAGTTTGTGCTTCATCTAATATCTTTTCACTTGAATCTTTCTATTTCATTTTATACGTTATAGTTGAAGCACGAAATAATTTCTTGAATATCATTCTTGAATTTGACTCCACAATTTGGTCATCGTGTTGGCAATTTGGTCAATCTTTGATACTGATTAAATTATAAAGCTTTTCTTATCCTTAATCTCACTGTATCATTGTCATCATCCTCATCCTCATACTTAAATTGTGGTGATAGTTCTCTTTGGCCCGTAGTGCAAAGATGAACTGGCGTGACATGATTTTGACCAAACTGTGTATTGGTATTATCATGACTTTTGGTGTTACAAATAAAGGCGTATGGTGAAAGTTCTCTTTGGCCCGTAGTGCAAAGATGAACTGGCGTTTGGCATGATCATGACCGGTGATGTTACAAATAAATATCTTTGGCACATAGTGCAAAGAGAGGCTGTTGAATATAAACTGTTGATTTGGATGTTCATAAACAGGAATTGTTGATTGGTGTTACAGGGATAAAATATTGGTGGTGATCCTTTAACTTATAGACGATGATAGATATTATAATCTACTTGACTCTTCTAATGGATTGTTCGTTCCGCTGCAGTTGTTGTGTTGAACAATTATAATATCTTTAAATCTCTGATTTATTATTGTTGAAGACTAAAGATAATTTTTATTCTTCATTATCTTAGTCATGATATTTTTTACTGGGCTATTTGTGCTCACCCTTTTCCTTTTTGTTCCATTGTTCTCATCAGGAAAAGAGAGTGTAGCGGGGACTAGCCGAGGAATGGAGTGATGGTCCGAGATAATAGAAGTGTCTCAATACCTTACTATTAGTGTGACAATAAGTGTATTGAGAATTTAAGATGTATTTGTATTGTGTTGTCGTATTTTGCACGACACTTAATATTTGTAAATGGGAAAATTCATATTTGTAATTGTATTTTGTGGAATGTTATTGGCGACTCAAAATGGGTTGAATGGACCTATTTTGGGGGCGTCACACGAGGAGTAAGAACTTTTAGCGTGGACTCCCCATTCACCGAGGCTATATAGACTACCTCGAGGCAGTCGTGGGCAACACTGCACATATCACCCTTAACTTTATCATTTTATCAATTTAACACCTTATTGTTTAGCATAATAATTATAAGAAAATTTAAATTATATTTATTAAAAGTCGAGGTCTTATAGAAATCGCGAGATACTAAGAGTTAGATCTACGAGGGAACGTGAACAATTGAGAAGGTTCAAGTTAATTTATAATAACGATTGAACGGCTACGATCTTCGTCTCTCATGTCACCTATCAGTCGATCTAACATCTTTAAAAAAGTGTGCCCCCCCAGTTATCCTCCATTATTCGAGCTCTTCTCAACACTCTCGGGGAGCGAGTTCTTTTCCCGAACGCGTGTCCGGGTGGATTAATCTCAAACAGTTCCTCTTTGATTGGCCCATCTATGTCGAGCTGTACGACGCAATTGGTAACAATTACTCTTTGACCCCATTACAAAGGAGGTGTGAGAGTAAGGGCTTGTTAAGGAATGGTACCCTAAGCGAAATTAAGTTAGAATACAAGGCATGGTCGGAAGTAGCTACTCTCTCACCCCATTACAAAAGTGGAAAGTGAGTGGGGGCATGTTAAGAGGTGTTATCCCGGACAACCCTAGGGACCCGAGTCCTTAACAGTCCCCGAACCCCCCTAAGGGTCCTGAGTCCTTAAGAGGCCTCAAACATCATTTCATACATCTCGAGTTCTCATCAGTCGTGAAATGCGTAAGAGATTAGACTCCATAACGTTGTGGGCTCTTATCCATATCAGTGCACCTGTATTTGGACTTATCAGCAAAGATTACCGCCCTACAAGGGAGAAACCCTAACAAACAGATATCAAAGATCAGATATAAATACAAAGAAAGACCTCAGATATATTTTTTTAGACAGACACTTTAATATTCTCATATTACCAATATCTATAAATACTTGCTAACTTAACTATCAGAGGCGGATCGGGAGACCAATTCTCCGCGTATTCGTTCCTTTTCTGGTCTTTCGAAGCACTTAGTTCTAGTGGTCGAGCCGATCGAAACACAATGTTATCAGTAAACAAATCTTAAATGATAAATTAGCAAAAAAAAATCTTAAATGATGATTGCATCTTCTTTTTTTCTTTTTTTTATAAATTTATTGCAAATAAAATATAAAATATAATCTCACAAAATATATAGGAAACCGAGTAGGTGCACTGAAGGAACAAAGATGGCCGCGTTGACTATTAGGCATGAATACCAATTAATCAGTATGTCAAATACCATGTGATTTCTTGACTCTGTCTGCTCCCCTTTTTCTCTCTCTTGGTAATGTACTTAAAATAGACCAAATCATTCAACGTCCCCAATAAAAATTTAATACCAATAAATCTTTCTGTTCATACGTGACTTCATTTATTAGTTGATCTTTATAGTATTCCCACCACCGTCAAGAATATTTGGGGGACATTATTGTCAGGATATTTATTTTCCCTTTTTAAATATATATTTAATTTTATTCATTATTCGAATTAGAGAAATGGAGATATGATCTATATATTGCTACAATTATAAAAAGTTTATTTGATTTTTTTTTTTCCTTTGGCAAATATTCTAAGGAAGTCATATAAAGAATCTAAAGGGCTTTGTTTCATTAATGCAATTATTCTAGCAAAAGATCTAAAGGACATTGTAGTAAGTCATTTAATATCAAAATTTTAAATTTGATACATTGACAATTTTCACATAAACGGTTAGAATCATGATACATTATTAACAAAAAAAAATTATTTAACATAAATATTTTATTAATGATATTATTATAATTCTAACACCACTCATATATATACTGATAGAGTATTAAATTTTAATTATAATGTTAACCGTCTCAAAGAATATTTCACTCTTAAAAATATTTGACTAAAGTCCATCTTTTCTATATAAAAATAAATAAAAATCTTTATGCATATGCGTGGGGTTTATTGTTAATAAAATTTAAGCTCATTAATATTTTTATTCTTTATTTTAATTTTTATTAATTTATGTAAAAAATTATACTCGATACATCTTATCGGAACAAAAATAAATAATAATAATACATATTCTACCACGACACTATGAGCTCATAATTAGTAACATCCTAATAAAACTTTTATGGCGGTCCACCAATCCTTATTATGGAGCTGAGCATTTTAAATGAAATCACACTAGTGTTACTGATTACAATGTGGCACTTTATTATCGGTAAAATGGCAACTCCGAATTTCTCTCCCAAATTTTATTCTTGGTAAGAGAAGGCATGGAACAAGTTCAACTAAAAAATCCACATATCCCTTTTTGTCATTTCCTGCGTGGAATTATGTTCAATGGTAGAAAATCATTCCATTCTCACCCTTTATATTCCATATTCCAAAACTACCAAATTCACATTTTCCAGAGGAGAGAGAAAGGGAGAAGGAGGAAGGAAGGAACCTTAACATGATGATGTAAATGGTGGTAATAAAAAGAAGAAAAAAGGAACAAGAAGATTTATTAAGACAGCGGGGCTGAAAGCGAAGAACAAGTAGGCCTTTATTTATTATTATTATATGTGTGCTATCTATCTGTGTGTATATATATATATATATATATATATGTATGTGTATGTGTGTATATTCATATGCGTGTGAGGCCCAGAAATCTCACTCTTCTCTTACATCTGGTTCATTTCTGGGTTCACATTTTTTTTTGATAAAATCATATATTGAGTGAATTAGAGACATATATAGCAGAGGTATTTACTTGATCTATCTCTCATGTTTGCTCTGTTTTTCTGGGTTATTTGTTTCTGGCAGATCTCTTTGAATATCCTTTACATTGTATTATAGCATTGCCATTCCTCTCTCTCTCGTTTGAAATTTTGAATTGCCAATTGGGTTTTCTTTAATTTTGAAATTTAGATCTGATTCAGGCCTATAACCCATTCATTATTTTTGAAATCATTTTGGTTTTCAAATGCTTTTACAGAACAAAAATTGGTAATTGACAAATGGGTCTTAAAAGGAATTGATGTTTCTCTCATTTCCATATTTACCACTTTTTGGTGGGTTTATTTTATTACCGAGTGTTTTTCCTTTTTCTCTTGGTGGATTGCCTTTTATGAGCTCTTTTTGCTATTGCCAGCTGACTGGGACAGTGTTATCTAATAAGTGTAACTTTTCTTTGGGTTGAAGGAATTATTAACTTGTCTATGCAATAATTAAACAAACACACACACATATAATGATGTCTTGCCTTTCTTGTTTGGCTTTTGCATGGTATTGTGTGTGATGACATTGAATGGCTATTTTAAGTGTTGGGCCCAATTCATGTGAAAATATTAAAGCAATGTGACATGGAAAAGTATGATGTTGGTTGTTGCAATCAGATCTTAGTTTTTGCAGGTTTCAAACCATTTTAATACCCAGATTTGACCATTAGATCTGCATTAATCCCCTTCTCCTGTTCTGTTTGGTTTTCCCAACTAGTGTAATCACTTTCTTTTTCTTCTATATGAATAGAGCTGAATGCTTACTCTGGAACTGAATCCGGTTTAGAAACTGAACTATTCTCCGCGTCTTCTCTTCTCTGCACTTGGTTAGCGGAATTAAACATATCAGTTTCTTATTCTGTTGATGACGGTTAATAAGTTGTGTTTGATGAAGTAACTACTAATTTTTTTCATCTATATATATGATTAAATTCATTTCATAAATTCACAAGTATCATTTTTTCCATTTCCTACCTTTTTGGTTGAGAGATTGTTCAGCAGTTCCGACAAATCTTTTGACTCTAAATTTGATTGCTTCCAAACGAATGATATTTGTAAACTTGTTTGATCAGCTTAAATGTCTTCCTCTGTGATCCATCTAATTCCATATAACACATAATGGAGCAAACACTTAATTATACTTCATTATACTGAGGTATTCCAAGTGGCTGTTTTGATTTGGGATTTCCTTTAAATTTCCCAGTATCAAGTAAAGCGAGGACATGGAATTTAGTTTTAAGTGCTGACGATTGTGTGGAAAGTTCATGCTAATTATATTAGTTAGTGGAAAGTGTCCCTCTTTATGTTTTTATGTAGATCTATTGGAAGTGAGCTGTTACTTGCTACTTGTTTTGTGTATATTCAGGTAGCTAAGAAATTCTGGGACCATGAAGCACAAGGATGGAAAACCGATACATCTAAATGATAAAAATTCCAGGGTACTCCCCATGACAGTAGTGCTTGTTATGCTATGTGGGTTTTCGTTCTATCTTGGTAGAAACTTTTGCGAGAACGACAGATTTGACGCTGACGACGTCACCAAAGCAGTGGAATCATCCAGGGAAACTGTTGCTGGTCCTCTACAAACGAAATCCATTTCCTTCCCTGAATGCAGCATTGATTATCAAGACTACACTCCATGCACAGATCCTAAGGTACTTCAAGTGATAATATCATGATTTTAAGGTTCTTTTGGACCAACTATTTGGTTAAATAATATGTGTATATTTGTATATTTAGTGACACATTTTTGTTTCACAGAGATGGAAGAAGTATGATCTTCATCGGCTTACATTCATGGAACGTCATTGCCCTCCTGTGTTTGAGAAAAAGGAATGCTTGGTACCCCCACCTGATGGGTACAAGGTACCAATCAGATGGCCTAAGAGCAAAAATGAATGTTGGTACAGGTAATATGCATCTTTCTGATCTAAATTTTTGCTAAAGATCTAATCTAGAGGAATTTTGGTAGCTTTTATTGCTTGGATTGGGTTTCTCTTTTATAATTCTCATGGGATTTTCTTTTGGGTCTGGCTTCAGGAATGTGCCATATGATTGGATTAACAAACAGAAGTCTAATCAGAATTGGCTGAGGAAAGAAGGGGAGAAGTTTATTTTCCCTGGTGGGGGTACTATGTTCCCCAAAGGTGTTGGTGCATATGTTGATTTGATGCAGGATCTTATCCCTGGAATGAAAGATGGGACTGTTCGAACTGCCATCGATACTGGGTGTGGGGTAAGTCCATGTCCATCTCATTATGCTCTTACTTTTAAATGGGACTTGGGATTCGTCACATGGATATGGAAATTATGTTGGATTATTGTTTTGGTGTCATGGATTTACTAGAATATCCAATTTAGATTTCCCATTAAATCTTTTGTGGTGATATTTAATTTCCCACAGAAAATCCTTTAGCTAACAATTATGATGCTATCAATAGTCTATTTATTGATATTTTTTATAGGCTTAAAAGAGTTCTTCATGTTATTTCCACATATACTTCAATAAATCTCTAAAATTTTGTTGTTAGGTTGCTAGCTGGGGAGGTGATTTAATTGATCGGGGGATCTTAACAGTCTCTCTTGCCCCAAGAGATAATCATGAGGCACAAGTCCAATTTGCTCTGGAGCGGGGAATTCCAGCAATTCTGGGAATTATTTCAACGCAGCGGCTTCCTTTCCCTTCAAACTCATTTGATATGGCTCATTGCTCAAGATGCCTTATCCCATGGACAGAATTTGGTATGTATTCTCATGCAGCTCGAAATGATCACAATCAAGAACCCTGTTAAAACATTCTCTTTTGCCCGTGGACATTCGGTTCATTTAAGCGCACTTGGAAGCTCTATTAGCAAGTGTCCGTTTTGAAAAACCTTTTGTCGCTTAATTCATGAAATTTAGTCGTTTGGAACAAAGAACAAATTTAACATTAAATAAGTACAACTGTTGGTGAGTTTAAGGTTTACACTTTGATAAGGAACAAACCCAGCCACCCTTTTAGTGAGGCGTGCCTGCCACTATTATAATATAGGCTGCGCCACTTAAATGTGTATAGATAACTACATTGTTTTCATTAAGTACAAGAAATGATTCTGCTCGTTGAATACTTGTGAAGTATAAATACAGTGTTGCTTGCTTGCATTGAATTAAAGGAACTTTTTACCAATGTAGTTGTGATTTGATTTCAGGTGGAATTTACCTTCTAGAAGTTCATCGTATACTTCGTCCTGGAGGATTCTGGGTCCTTTCTGGTCCGCCAGTGAACTATGAGAACCGTTGGAGAGGTTGGAACACTACTATTGAAGAACAGAAGTCTGATTATGAGAAGTTGCAAGAATTGCTCACTTCAATGTGCTTCAAGTTATTCGATAAAAAAGACGACATTGCTGTGTGGCAGAAGTCTTCAGACAATAGCTGCTATAAGCAGCTTGATACCCCTGACACATACCCACCAAAATGTGATGATGGCACTGAGCCAGATTCAGCTTGGTACACTCCACTCCGGCCTTGTGTTGTTGTTCCAAACAAGAAGCTCAAGAAGGTAGCACTACCATCCATTCCCAAATGGCCAAAAAGGTTGCATGCTGCATCCGAACGTGTTTCCGATGTTCGCGGTGGCAGTGATGGTACCTTTAATAATGACAACGGAAAGTGGAAGGTGCGAGCGAAGCACTACAAGAAGTTGCTCCCTGCTATTGGAACTGATAAGATAAGAAATGTAATGGACATGAATACGCTTTATGGAGGTTTTGCTGCTGCTGTGATTGATGATCCCTTGTGGGTGATGAATGTGGTCTCCTCCTATGCTGAAAATACACTTCCGGTCATCTTTGACAGGGGCCTCATTGGAACATACCATGACTGGTAATTATGACTGCATTTTTGTTTACATGCTCAAGCTGCAAGCTGCGTCTGCATTGGCCATGCAAAGTTACTAAATAATACATATCGGTTCATTTAACTTCTATTTTGCAGGTGTGAGGCTTTCTCAACATATCCTCGGACGTATGATCTCCTTCATGTAGATGGTCTCTTTACTTCTGAAAGTCACAGGTAATTAAGGGCATTGTGTTTAATCTCCTCAATTTCTTTAACCTTTTTGAAATCTTTTAATAACTTGCTTGTGCTTTGATTTAGTTTGTTCACATGAAATCGATATTATATAACAAAAAAAATGCCATATAGCATGAGCATTTTGCAGCAAATTTCTTAAAACAATGGGAATTTGATGTTAGTTAAATACTTCGGCAGATGTGATATGAAGTATGTGCTATTAGAGATGGATCGGATCCTTCGGCCTAATGGGTATGCAATAATCCGGGAGTCAAGCTACCATGCTGATGCAGTTGCTACCATCACCAAGGGGATCAGATGGAACTGTCATAAAGAAGCCAACGAGAATAAATCTGAAAACGAGAAGTTGTTGATTTGCCAGAAGAAGCTGTGGTACTCTAAGCAAAGCCAATGACAAACTACAAACAAACACAAATTCCAGTTATAAAATTTCATGGAATGAGTGTCAGCAGCTATAGGAGAGACGAATTCTGGTGATAAATTTCATGGAATGATTGTAGCAGCAGGTATAGGAGGGACGAGAAAGTTCCGTACCATTCGCACAGAAAATAGTTTACTTTATAGGATCTTGAAATCGAAAATTTCCGAGTAACATTTTTTTTGTTAAGCTCTACCCTTTGTGCCATTCACATAATTATTCTTTGTAATGCTCCACAATCTCTTGTTGTACTCTTCTCTTTTTACCTTTTTGATCAATATATATGTTGTTAAAGCTTGTTATTTATATGTATTTAATGAAATTTTCTGCTTCCCTTCGATGAGATGCAGCAAGTTGTACTTGATATCCTTCTTCTTGGCAAACATGGAAATAAGCTTCTTGATTGCAGGAGTGAACCCAGTGAGTTCATATTTTCAACCTTGTGATATTATGAATAATGTAGGCCCCTTCAAATAGGATAAAACAATCTGTTTTACTTAATATTAATGGTTCTTGTGTTATGAAAGATTGCAAATCAGGCTCATGTATAACACTTGCATATTAACCAGATTCATAGCCTATTAGCGTACAAACTTCTTTTTTGTTCGTCTAAACGCAATTTATTCTAATTTAGAAACGTTATTCTTAAGCTCCAAACTCAACGTATTATTTTTGGTAACGGTGAGTTAGGGGCTTAAAAACCATCAAAACACACTTTTTCAACGCATCAAAACGAACAAACCCTAATACAACAAGGACTCCTCTGTGACGCCCCGACCCGAATCCCTATATATGGACCCTTACTGGACCGTCAACATTTATTATTAAACTTAATAGACGGTCAAGGATCTAAAAGAAAATGTTATTAAATTTGTGAACACGAAAGGATTTATATTGCGAGAAAAAAAACGTCAATATTTGTCCACTTTTAATTTGAGTAGACGCATCATTAAGTTCCCATGTATTTGCACAAATTATGCTATTATATCTATTTGTAAAAAACTGACATATTTTTGTCATAATATATAGAAGTAATTATGACACGAGCACTTTCATGCAAATTCCTAAAACTTGGAATATTTGTGAAATGTTAAACTTAGGCCAGCCACCAGAGCAACATGAGGCAGAGGAGCCTTCTGCCACTACTGCATGATGTTAGAAACTTTCATAATTAGGCCGATCCCAATTATGTGTGGATCTATTTGATGCAACAATTGAATGGATTTGCAGAACTCTTTGACAAAGGAATGTTCAGTGTAGTACCTTTTATTTAGTTCTTTTTCATCATCGTTCTTATGGTCTGTAAAGTAACATTCAATTAAAATTCGTACAAATTATTTGTATTCATCTTTTAATTTGCATCAATGATGACCTTCATCTATATATCTATTAAAACACTTTAAACCTATATATAATAAGATAAAATTAAGTTTTTTGGTCCTTAATCTTTGATATGAGACTAGAATTTAATTACTACTAAAACACTTTTTAAACTCACTTGATTTATTTTATTAACTACTATTAAAACACTTTAAACCTATGATTTAACTAGAACCAAAAGATTATTTATGATCTGAAAAACTTTAGAGTAACTTATTATTTTATAACAATTTTATTTTTTATTGAAGTCTGTTAGAAATTGCATGTTTAATTTGATGATGGTGATGATGATGAGATAACATTAATGTATATTTGTATTAGTAGTTTTTTGTGAAGTACTTATAGTAGAAAGATCAAACTTGTTAGGTTGATCTTCTGAACTGAACAGATGTATAGATGATAAAATTGAATCGATTGTATAGTCACGTTGAACGATCGTAAAACTACTCTGACAAATCGTAAAGTCTGTTGAAGATCGCAGAACTGGTCATTCTATCGTAGGGCATTCAGAGCAAGATGGCAGAGTCTACCAGGAGTTCGTAAAGTTAAATCAAGATTGCAGAGTCTGCAGTAAAATCGTAGAGTTCACTATAAGATTGTAAAATGAAGCAAAGATCGCAGAGTCTACTCAAGGGTCGTAAAGCAGATCGTAGAATGTCTCTCTATTCATAAAGCAAGTTAATCGTAGAGCAGATCGTAGAGTACAGAACATTGAGTTAATCTAGCCTAAAGCTCTACATTTTTCATGAAACTCTAGGATCAGTCAAAGTCGTCGAGTTTGTTAGGTCTGACATAGGACTGATATTGAGGAGCCTTGCTGAGTGAAGAACCCGAGATGTTTGTCAATCATCCTAAGTTCAAATTGAAGATCAGATCGAGTTGTGTCTAACAGCTAGTTTGGCGATGTGACAACACCCACGTGGTAGGTGGTGCAGCAATTTGATGTGACCTATCATAACCGAAAGTAAGCTGACACATCCTCTTTGAAAGTCAACATCAGAGATCTTCTAGGATCAGAGCATTAAATGCTCAACGACAACTTTCCAACGGGAAACTCTCAAGGTGGTCTATAAAAGGACAAGATGATTCAATCAAACAGTACGAATCACCAATCAACAAGTTGAACCTCTGCCCCCAAGTCTCAAGAAAGCTCAACTCTATGAAATCAAGAACAACTTGTGATGCTGCTAAGTCTTTAAGAAGTCGAGCTCAACGCAACTTAGTAGCACCTCAGAAAACAACACAACAATTGTGATTCGCTGGTCTTAGTGACCTTCTTTTCGAGTCTAAGTGACTTGAATAGTTTTAAGTGAATTGGTCTTAGTGACTCTATCTTAATGACATCTGTCAAGTCTAAGTAACTTGAAGGAATCTTAGTGATCTAGTATTTGTGACCCTCAAGCATCCTTAGTGAATTTTCTATTCGTAGAGTAGAAGAGTGAACTAGAAGTCATTTATACTATGAACCACTTAAAATTTGTTGTGTCATTTACTTTCCTACGATTATATTATCTGTTAAATTTGTTTGTGACTTATTTCTACAAGGACTAAATTCAGAGCTGAGATTTTCATTTAATCTTTAAAGGGGATTTTAAACTAATATTATGTTGTGCATAAGTAATCTATTTTGCTTTATTAGTTATCTGGTAATATATCTTTAATAAGCAAAAGTTTTAAAAAAGATATATTCAACCCCCCCTTTCTAGATCTTCTCGTGCCTCTAGAAAACAATAAAGTCTTTTACTAATATTGATTCTCATGAGCCTAAATTAAAACACTTACGGATCATTGTTAATATATTTAATAATCATATATCATATAGTAACAAATTATTCTACTATTATATCATAATTATCCACAAACTAAAATATTGAAACATAAGTAAGTCATATTAAGTTGGAGCAATTTGAATTAGTATTTACAACATAAACAATAGAATTATTATAATATAGCTGTACTAAAATATACAATCGCAATAATTAACTGGGATTAACTTATAAAGACACATAATGATAGTGTTTTATGAGTACTTAGTATTTTAGTTTTTTTTTAAAGAATGTAAAACACATGTACAAAACTAAGTTTTTTAACTGCTACTAAAACACTTTTTAAAGTCACCAGATTTTATTTTATTAACTATTATTAAAATAATTTTTAAGCCTAGAATTTAACTAGAACCAAAATAATATTTATAATTTTGAAAAACTTTAGAGTAACTTATTATTTTATAACAATTTTATTTCTTATAGAAGTCTTTTACTAATATTTATTCTCATGAGTCTAAATTAAAATACCTACGGATCATTATTAATATATTTAACAATCATATATCATATAATAACAAATTATTCTACTATTATATCATAATTATCCACAAACTAAAATATTGAAACATAAGCAAACTATATTAAGCTGGAGTAATTTGAATTTATATTTACAACATAAACAACATAATTATTATAATATAGCTATACTAAAATATACGATCGTAATAATTAACTAGAATTAACTTATAATGACACATAATGATAGTGTTTTATAAGTGCTTAATATTTTATTTTATTTTTAAAGAAGGTAAAACACAGGTTTATTTTATAAATAACATTATGTTTAATATTTTATTTGTTTTATATTTGATGTTTATAAAAAAATTGAATTTCAAAAATTAACTTATTATTGATATTAGAATGATTATAACATTTGCTTAAAAAATACAAACCACAATCAATTGTCTACTATCACTCCGTCCCAAATTAATTACTCAATTTTAACTTTTTTAAGTCAAATTGACTATTTTTAGAATTAATAATTAAGCATATATAAATATATTTCTAAAATTATAAAAATTGGGGTTAGTAATAAATTGTATATATTTTCTTTTGGTTATACTCTCTTCAACTATATTTTAGCAAAAATAGTAAAAAGATTAGTTTTAAAAATGATCAATTTGACTTTAAAAAGTCAAAATTGAGCAATTAATTTGGGACGAAAGGAGTGTAATTTAAAAAATAAACTCATACTTTGCACTTGATTTTTTGGTCTTTGGTATGGACTTAGAATTTAATTATAACTAAAATATTCTTTAAAGTTTGCCTAAATTTATTTTAAAATACTCTAAATAACTGCTAATAAAACTCAAACTTAATAAAACTCTTTTACATATGTTCCATGAAAATTTTAGTTGATTCTTGTAATTGTCTTTCAACCCCAACAGAATATGATCATGACACAACATCATAAAATTTTAATAATAAATAATGAAATAATGAAATAATAAAATTAAACTAAATTATATGCAATTAGTAAGTTAAGTTATGAAATTATTAACTATTAAAAATAATTAATAGTTAATGTTAGAGAACCAAAATTCTTTTTATGATCCTGCAAACTTTAATGTTAACTTATTATTCTACAATAAATTTTTCTATAGTCCTTTAATTACTTAGTCATACAATAAATTTTAACTTTAAAAACATGTTTAAAATTTTACTTTACTCAACTTTAGACTTTAAATAACTAAATATTAAAAACATAGGAAAAATATTATGATTACATAATAATTAATATAGGAGACGTTTAGTTAATTAATGTTAAAAATAATTATGACTTATATATTATGATTAAATTTTAGTTAATTTGTAAAACCAAAAGTCATAATGGTAATTTATCATTCTATAACAATTTTATTCCTAAATAATTATATATTGAAAATATAGAAAAAAATATTATTAGAATATAATAATTAATATTAAAAGGTGTAATATATATTACAAAATATATTAATGATTAAATTTTAATTACTAATTTTATTTTAGATATGAGATCTTTACTTAATTAATGTTAGAAACAAACCTCACTTATATATAATTATTAAAATTTAAGTTATCATTAACAATAAAAAAATCATGATGGTAACTTATTAATTTACAACAATTTTATGTCATATAGAAATCCTTAAATACCAAGTTTAGGCATTTAGATTTCACTCAATTTTTAACTCTAAATAACTATGTATAAATTCGGAAGATTGAAAATAAAAACTATATATTAAAGCTAAAAACTATATAAATTGAATATTAAATTAAAAAGAACAAAAAAATAAATATATTACTAACATTCAATTGCAAATCTTTGATAATTGTTTGTTTGAGCAAAGTTTGTAATCATTTTATAATAAGTTAAATTAAAATTCAGAAAAATATTTTATAATCATTTATAGAATAAATAAGAAATTAAAAATAATTTATTTAAAAAATAAACTCGTGCGAAGGCACTTTGCTAGTTGTGTACGGTAGTTAAAAGGAAAAAGAGTAGTCCTTTTTCATGTTATATATTGTGATTTGTGGAGTGTTGGCCCTTGTTCACATCCTCAATTATATACTCTCTCCGTCTCATAATAAACATCAAATTAACCATTTTTAAAATTAATAATTTTTTAGAAAAATTCAAAATATACGCCAAAAGATTATGATCATAATAAATTACGAAAAATATACTATTAATATCAAGTTTCGTGATTTATAAATTATGTATAATTATTTTTAATTATTTATTTTAAAATTGTCAATTTGACAATAAAATCAAACTAAGACGTTTATGTTAGAGTGTGCTTGATAAATTTGATAATGATATGATTAATGTATATTTGTACCAGTAACTTTTGTAATGAGATTGTACGTGATGTACAAGGACTTAGAGTAGAAAAGATCAAATTTGTTAGGTTGATCTTAAGAGCTAAAATGTTATATAAATGATAAGTTAAAATCGATCATATTGTATTATTAAACGATCGTAAGGTTACTCTACTGTTTCAAAGTGTAAATGATGATCATAGAGTAAGTCTTGAGTTCGTAGAGCATCTAGCGTTTGATGGCAGAGTCTGCTAGTGTTTAAAAAGTAAAGTTAAAATTGCAGAGCATGTTATCAGACCGCAAAATTCACTCAGGATCATATAGTGAAGATCAAAGCGCAGAGTGAATATAAGATCTGATAGTAAAGAGTAGGGGTGTTCAACCGGTAAAAACCGGCCCGGCCCGGACCGGTACCGTATCGAATCGGTACCGGAAAAAAACAAAACTCCGTACCGAAACCGGTACCGGTTGGACCGGTTCGGTACCCATTCGGTACCGGTTTTTACCGGTTATACCGAATATTATTATTATTATTATTTTTTTATTATTTTTATTATTATTTTATTATTTTTATTATTATTATTATTAGTATTATTTTATTATTTTTATTATTATTTTTATTATTAATAATTTAAAATAATAAAAAAATAGGGAACCAGTATAACTGGTATATACCGAACCCCAAACTCATGAACCGGTACCGAAACCGATTGAACCGGTATACCGAACCGGTCGTTTTTGTACCGAACCGACCGGTTCGGACCGGTCCGGAATACCGAAAAAACCGGTTGGACCGAAAAATGACCACCCCTAGTAAAGAGCAGTTCGCAGAGTCTACTCAAGCATCGTAGAGATCAAATTCGTAGAGCAGATCGTAGAGTGTCTATCTACTCGTAGAGCAATCAGTCGTAGAGCAGAACGTAGAGTTCAGAACGTCGAGCAAAGTCAAGCATAGACTCTACATTCCTCATCAAACTCTACGATCAACTCAATTCGTAGAGCAAGTCAGAACTGACAGAAGACTGACAATGGGAGCGGTACAGATTGAAGAACCCAATGCATTCATCAAACATCCTTAGTTGAAATTGAAGATCAGAGCATGTTGTGTCTAACAACTAGTTTGGCAAAAGCGACAGCAGCCATGTGTTAGGTGAAGTTGCAGACTGATGTGACAAGTCCAAGCCGCAAAGCAAGCTGATACAACAACCTAAGAAGTCAACATCAAGGATCGTAGAGTATCTGAGCATTAAATGCACAACGGGAACCTTGTAACAAGAAGCTCTCAAGAGGTCTATATAAGAGCAAACAGATTTCAAATCAAACTAATGATCACAAAAACAATCTAGCTAAAACTCTGCCAAAGCTCTAACAGACCATTCTACAAAAACTGAGAACATCTTGTTCTACTACTAAGTACCTTAGCAGCTGATCTTAAAGTCGTTTAGTAGCACCTCAGACAACTGCACTACTCTCATTGACTCATTGTGTTAGTGACAATCTTCCAAGTCTAAATAACTTGAAAGATCTTAGTGATCTGGACTAAGTGTCCCTATACCGAGACTTAGTGGCTCGAAAGAACATAAGTGGTTTAGTTGTAACTATATCTTAGTGATCTTCATCCTTAGTGGATTTCCTACTCGCAAAGTAGAAGAGTGGACTAGGAGTTACTCAGTCTCCAAACCACTTAAAATTTCTTGTGTCGTTTAATTTCTGCATTTACTTTTTGTTTATTATTTATCCTACTTGTTTGTGACTTACAACCACAAGAACTAAATTTAGAACTGTGATTTTCTCATTATCTTTAAGGGGATTTTCTTAACTTATATTCCGTTGTGCCTAATTAACATTGATTAATTAATTATCTGATAATAGTGTCTCTGAAAAAAACAACAGTTTATTATGGGACAGAGTAATATCCAAAGGCCAATTGGGCTTTGATCCAATTCATTAGCCCAATAAAATAATTTCTTTATGAGCCTTTTGACATGTGAGTTTCTCGTTGGACTGGAGTGCTTTTATTAGGATCAAGCACATGCACCAACATGAGCATTTAGAGGTAAGAATATTAAAGGATTCTAGTTCAATTTAAGATTTTTATTTTATTTTTGATTTTTGATTGTTGGTTGGTTTCAATTTCAGATGTCACAAGTATAATAAAGAATATTTATATGAGTGTTTGTTTTACGTGGCTTCCAAGATATCCAATGTTGTTATTGATTGCATCGAGCTACAACTCATTGAAATTTAGCTTAACGTTAAAGAATGGAATGTTGTATTTGTTATTGCAATTTGCATGCATGTACATGTTAAAATTTTCCCTACTTAAATCTAATAGTGAGAATTATAAATTTATGATTTAAGGTTAGTTTGGATCGGGTCAAATGTTATAATTTAGTGGGTTATCATGTGAAATTGTTGTTTTGGTAGTTTAGTTCGTTGCACTATAATCCCTTTGTTCTGAAATTTGACGGATATTTCTAAAATGACGATTTTTTTTTAAAATAAATTATTTTTTTCAAACATATATCTGTATTTGTTAGAATATAATAATGTTTGCGTAATAGAGCTCAATTCACCTATAATATTGGTTATGGCATGTTTCATATCACTTTATAGTATAAAAATAAAATTTTATAAGAAGAATAATAAATTTATGTTATTATTTGAATACCTTTTTTTCTTTTTCTTTTTGAAATGTCAAAATGATTAAAATTTATTGAAAATGTAATATGTTACAATGATAAAAAATCAAAATCAAAACATTTCAAATAAATAACAAAAATACTTGATGTGCACTTTCCATTGCATTTCATCTCATCTTAATAAGTGAATTAAATTTTATGATGCAAGACTGTTATGATTTATGAGAACTTATAAATACGAGCCAAATATATGGATCACAATAGTCCAGTCATTTCATACGGAGATTAGATTTTGAGACGGAACTTAACCCAAGTCTTAGATAAGAATCGCCATAATTTCGTTTCACAAGAGTTTATAACATTACATATTTTACATTTTATAAGTTCATTAACCACCATTAAAAAAGTTATTTTGAAATCCCTAATGTCGCTCAAAAATATAATAAGACTAGCGGTAACTTGTGCCTCCGAGGCTCCGATAGGAAGATTTTTTTGAAGAGGAAAAAAAAGATAGAAGAAGAAGGTATTAGGGATAAGGTTTGGAGAGGAAAAAAAAGGTATAAGAAGAAAAAGAAATAATGAACGGTCAGATTTATGTCAAACTTTGAATGACTCAGATGATTTATTAAATGAACGGGAAATTTAAAATCATTTATATTTTATTAGATAGATTACATCACGTGAGACATTATTTAAGTTTTTTTTATTTTTAAACACATGATATTACCCTCCAAATATTTATATAGCAATTATATAAGCCGAAATATATTGACCTCTTAGGGGGATGCTTCTCATCTTTTACTGTTTGATAAAATAAATTTCCAGTATAATTAATTAGTCAACTTGTTTGGCAGCAGCATTGTTTTCTTGCTTTTTCTTTTTTGGTTGCTAATGGGTTGGCCGCATTGTACTCAATGTCGGCCTTTTATCCCAATCAAGTTCATATTCATAACTTTATTCAAGTGTGAAGAAAAAGAAAGAACAATTAAAATGTAATTGTCTTTCAAATTCATCATCAACTTGTTCAAACCAAATTCGTCATAAAAACGGATACCAGTGTAATAAACCATGAGTCTGTTACGTATTACGATAAATTTGTGTTGAATTATAATTATAAAATTTATTAATACATAAAATTATAAAAAAGATCTCATTTATTACGCATCTCTTCAAACAGATTACCACTTATCCACGTAACTGACAATTAAAAAAATCGATGTAAATATTCGCAATATATATCATAAATAATTTTTCAAGTGCAATATACCTTTCAAGTTTCGAAATAAAAGAACAATTTATTAAAAATAATAACTTATCGTCTTGGAAATGAAGCGATTTATATATTTATAACACAAAAGTCATTTTGCTCATATATTTAAGAATAAATTAATAATTATTTAGTTATATGTTTTAGAATTTACTGACTATACCTTTTTATACATATATAAATTGTTGAAAATATTATTTATTGTGCTAAAAATATCACTGATCAAAACAGAAGAAAAAAAAAAGAAATGTCGAGGGGAAAAACAAAAGAATAGAGGGGTAATTTTGTGAAAGAAAGAAGAAAGACCTAACTGAAAGCTAAGTAAATTAGGTCAATATCTAAATCTTAGGCCGTCCAGCCATTTGTTTCAACAATAATGCTGGTGGTTGAATTCGTGGCGCCACCGTAAGAGCAAATCTATACACCTCAGCATCCATAATATTTATTGGAAACTATGCGCCTTGGTTTCTATATTGAAGCTCACAAAATAAAAAATGCACATGGAGAATAAATAAAGTAGGTGTAATAGTAGAGAGAGAAGATAGAAAAAGAATATTATTGCTGCTGCCACCCATGATCTAACTAATTTATGAGCCCATAGGAGTAAAGATGCATACATACATACATTTTATATGCATGGGAAAATATATAGATGTAGCTAATAGCTAATATCACATTTGGTTGATTTTGATTTGAGCTCAAAGTCATGTAAATTTGATAAATGAAATGGTTTAAAAAGTAAATTGTTATTATAGAAGTAGTTAATTAAATGAGAAAACAAACATTCTTAAAATTCTTCAAATTACATCGTTTACATAATTTTCACGAAGACTAAAAAACACCTCCATATCATTCTCCTACATATATACATATATATATATATGTAGGAGAATGATTTATTTGCTACGTCACAATTTGAGAAAATACATCTAGATTGATTTTTCAATATTATATACATTTATTAGCTAGATAACTTTGTTCAAATTCATTTTAAGTTAAACTTATTCAGGGTCGTTCTTGAGATTTTGGTGGCCCAGGGCAAAAAATAAAAACGAGACCCTTTTCGAAACATTGTCGATCTTCACCAAAAAAAGAAGTAAAAATAAATAAATAAAAAGTACAAGCTGTATAAAAAAAATACATTTTCGGAGCTTAAAACATAATAGTTCGACTACAACAAAATATATGAGAACTCAACTACAACAAAATATATGAGAAGTTCTATTTCAATCAAATGTTTAAAATCAAGCTTGTCCAACATATCCTTCTCAATGCACGTGGTTGTCAACTTATTTAGCCTTTCTTGTGTCATAGTCTATCGCAAGTAATTTTTCAACAATTTGATCCTTCTCGAAAAAATTTCTTTCAGCAGATGTCACTGTCACAAGAATAGTTAGTAATACCATGTAAACAATTGAAATATTAGGAAAATAATCCAAAACTTTTACAAACTTCAGAATTTCAATGGCTGACTCTATTTCTCTTGGCAAAGTCACTTATAACACTTGCAAATCTGAAAACAAAATCATTTGAATCAACCTCGAAAAATTTGTCATGTTTCAGAGCCTTTTCAAGATTAACACAACGTCCTTTCAATCTGATATCATCCAGTATTCTTAATGTTTTTGGATCATATAAGAATCCAAAAACATCTTCAAATGTTTGCAATTGTAAAAACCTATTCTTCAGTTGAGTAGTAGCTATATCAACTAGAACAAGAAAATAATTAACTCTAAAATATTTTTTAGTAGCTTGTGTCGTCTCATCACTGGAATTCTCATCAAATTGCTTCTTTCTACGAATTTGACGTTTCTTAGGAAATACAAGATCAATTCTCATACTTTTGTATACATATATCATTATATATTTATATTTTTAATTTCATATATATATATATATATATATACCATATGTAAAAAAAAATTGGGCTCCCTCGATCGGGGGTCCAGGGCAGTCGACCCTCTCGCCCGTGCTCAGAAATGGCCCTGAACTTATTTGATATTGATTCCTTGTGATTTTAATCACATATGTATGTTATGTGATACTAAGGCAAGCTTAAGTAATGAAATATATATTCCTTTTCATTTTAAATTGTTTTGTCATTTTCTATATGCATCTAAAATAAATCTAATGTTATGTTGTGTTTGATTTGCAGGAATGAAAATGGGAATAGAATACTCACTTTTATAGAATAAAAAAAATTGTATTTTATTATTTCATTAGAATGGAATGAACCATTCTCATTCCCACCATACTACCATTTCACTATTGAAATCTGAAATCTGCCATTGATCGGCTTCTCAAAACATCCCCTATCTTTTACGTGTCATTGATACACCTCTCCATATTCGTCGAATTACTGAAGTAATTGAACCTCACAATCGGATTAGAGTTTACATATATGGATGTCAAGCGAAGTGAGTCAGAAGAGATTGGCCCTGTAATCTTCTCCATTAAGGGTGGCCACAGTGAGACATGGTAGATTAGTCAATGTCCTTTTTAGGGGAAGCGAATGGAATCACATTTAGAAGCAGCTTCAAGAGTTTATTCTTTGGGACAACGTATTGAATAACTCATTCCAGTTGGAATAAAATAAATAATTTCACACTTCATTTCATTCTCTTCTTTATTCCATTTCTTATATCCAAACATAACGTTAGTGTTTAACTAATTATATGTATATTACCAATTCTTCCCCCACCTCCCACCGCCACTCCCACCCCCACCCCCACCCCACTGATGAGGACATCCATAATCCAGAAACCCGTGACACAATCCGAGAAGGCCCATTGCATTTGCCACTTGGACCCGTTACTAGAGCTCGAGCTAAAACCTTCAAAGACGGACTTAACGGAATGATCCATGAACTATGGAACGAGGTTGGATCAAGTATAGAAGTTATGGAGATGAAGTCTGTAATGTCCAAAAATTTTTAAACATTGTATCAAATTTATTTTAATAAATAAACTCATTATATTTAATTTTTCAAATTTAATTGGATCCATATAGGTGTTATTATTTAGTTATATAAATATTTGGTCCAATAATTTTCTTGCATTAAAGGGGCTCATTAATAGTGCGATTTAAATTAGTGGGTTAACCCTAAGAAGTTAATTGCAAGAAAATTTGGAAAGAAGATTAATAAGTAAATTACCTTAAATAATTTGAATAAGAATTATGGATGGAATAAATATTTTAAATAATTATTTAATTGGGTTAATTAAGTAATTCAAAATATTAAAGACACAAGGTGGACAAATTTCATTGGGTCATTTTATTATTGGACTGGCCCATTTCGTCCCTTTCATTTTATTTGCATTGGGCCAATCCTCTCATCATTTTCCTATTGGACTGCTTCCCATTCAATTAGCCAAACCAATTTGAGCTGAGCCCAAGGTCATCTTATTTTCCAATTGGGCCACCGTTTTAATTAAATCAGCCGGCCCCCCAACCATTGGGTTAAGCCAAGTGTATTGTAAGCCGGGTTGGATCCGTTTTGGGCAAACGGTAAAACCAATTTGGAAGCAGGGCTGGGTTTCAATCGGCAAAGGAGGAAATCGGGTTGGGGAAGGATAACCGAGCAACAGAAAAGGGGAAAAATCCTAACACCTCAAATCAACAGCCAAGCAAGAAACGATTTAAGCCACAATCAATCAATCGGCCAGACCTAGCGAGTGACGGAAGGGAGACGCCAGGCGCACGCCGGCGACATCACGAGGCAACCGACCGGCGGACTAATTGAGGGTTTGAGTGGCGACCGGGCGTTTGACGTTCGGACCAAAGGATCCCAAACGACCGGCGATTTGACCAGTGAGCGCACACGGCTCAATGGACTGCCGGCAGGTCAGTGGTTGAGTTGACAATCGGTCGACAGCTCTCTCTCCCTACCGTCGGTTAATAACTTGGTCAGGTAGGGTATTGCCCAATATTTGGGTAAAATTTTGCCTATAAATTGAAGGTCCCAAACCCTAAACCGAGCTGCCAATTTCTACGAATCCAAATTAGAGGGAAAAGGGGAAATCAGAGAGAGCGAGAGAGCCAGGGGAGTCAATCGCCGGTGGTGGATGTCCAGCTGGGTTTTGTACTGTGGAAGAAGGAGAAGAACGGCAAGTCGGTCAATTACAAGGTACAGAGTAGTTCAAGCAACTGAATTAAGTTTCTAGTTCCCAAATTGTGATTGGGGATGTATTCGGATTGTACCAATGAACTGATTAGTATTTTCTTTTTTTCTTTTTTTTTTTGTTGTGATTGTTGAATTACATATTGTATTAGGATTTGTTCTTGGGTTGTTTTCACCATACTGGATTGTGTTGGTTTATCTTGGTTGAGAATTCTGGTATTGAATTATGTTTGTTTATTGTTTGGTTTTAATCTGGGAAATCCGTATGGTTTTGTTCTTGTTGGGATGTATTGAATTGTTCTGTAAATTGGAATTTTGGTGTCAAGTGAACCTTAGAGTCTGGGCAGTAGGATTTTATGCAGAATTTAGGCTAGCATCGACCCTTAGTGAGCCCACAAGACGTCTGATGTAATGCCTATGAGAACCAAACTGTTAGATTTCCTTATGGTATTGAATTGGGTAATCCGTTTTGCTTATGTAAGATCTGATGAATTTAACTATACTGAACGTTGGTACACGATTGGGATATAAATACTAAACTTGTAACTGGAATTAATATTTCCCCTGCTGTGTTGGATGGCTGTCAGTTGGCTGGAGATGGCAATGCAGGAAATGTAATATTCGGTGGTAATAAGCAGTAATTTAGTTTTTCTCCAAATTGATTTTTGTAATTCAATGGATTATTCAAGCGAGAATAATTAACAAATGGGGTCTAATTGTTGCCTAAATTGTTAATCAACTATGCTAGTATTGGCTAAATTATTGGTTAACTAATTTAAGTTAAAATGCTCTTGTAATTATCTGGTTATCATAACTAATAAATAAAATTTATTAAATTATTACTATTTATCAATAAATAATAATAATAAATATTTAATTATTATTATTAAATAATACTTATGTATGAATAAAATTAATCAATTAATTATTATGATTCAATAAACGAAGATAGTAAATATTTAATTAGTATTAAGTAGTAATTAGCTATGAATGAGATAACAAATATTTAATTATTATTTAGTTAATATTAAATAATAATTGAGTATGAATAAAAGTTAATAAAATAATCATTTATAAGTGATGAATGAAGATAATAAATATTTAATTATTATTTAAATAATAATTAAGTATGATAAACTTAGTAAATAATTACTTATTATTTTCCCAATAAGTAATAAATAAAGATTATAAATATTTAATTGTTATTCAATTAACATTGGATAAGAATTAAGCATGAATAAGTTAACAAAATAATTATTTATTATTTATCAATAAATAATAAATAAAAATAATAAATATTTAATTATTAAATAATAATTAAGTATAAGTAAAGTTAATAAATAATTATTTATTATTTACCAATAAATAATAAATAAAGATAATAAATATTTAATTATTAGTAAATAATAATTAAGTATGAATATAGTTAATAAAATGATTATTTATTATTTACCCTTAAATAATAAATAAAGATAATAAATATTTAATTATTATTTAATCTTAAATAATAATTAAGTATAAGTAAAGTTAATAAATAATTATCAATAAATAATAAAAATAATAAATATTTAATTGTTATTCAAATAATATTTGATAACAATTAAGTATGACTAAAGGTAATGAAAAAATTATTATCGTGATAAATAAGGATTGTTAAACTATGTTCAGGGACAGATAAGGGAAATAAATCCGAGAAACCAAAGAATAAGTAATCATGATTAGCTACCATCAATTTAATAGCTAAAGATTATTAATTTCTGTTTAGCTAATGTTAATTAGTAATTAAATATAGGTGATGAATTTTACCTGTTGAGTAAAAGGTATAGTAAGAGGTGCCAATATACAACTGTTAATTGATAAATCGACTTTACCCGATGATAGGTCACTCGAGAGCAATTAATTAAAGCTAAGATTTAAATTGTAGCTGAGCAAACAGGCAAGTTCCTAACCCTAAACTTCTTACATTATTGCAAGTTCTTCCTTACTCAATTTTTTAACTTGAGCAATACCTCTAAAAACCTTATGCAGTATTTTATTTCATGCAAAAGGTATATATTATTGCAAGTATTCTTTAAGCTTGAATTTTATCTCCAAGCATGCTTTAAGTGGTCTAATTACTTTCAGAATTATTCCACATCTGTACATTTATTGACATTCGTGCATTCGAATTCGTATATTTAAATTCAGAAATCTCTAAACCATTCATGGTTAAGTCTGAACCCTTGTTCGGTCAGACAATTTTGTGGAAATTTATAAAAGCTATTAGAACCAATCAATGGTAAGGATTCTTAGACTGTATGAACACCCCTTTATTTATAGGGGAGTACCCCACGTACCGTATATAAGGTACAAATAGCAGAATTAAATGTTATGCATATACATAGGGTACGCGAGGCTGATCCCCTCAAGTATGTTATTCTGTAGCCAGTAACCAGAGGGTCAACCAGCTATTGACACCTCTGGAAGTTATCGTTCAAAGTCTATTTGACTATCAATTGTTCTAAAAGCATTTACTGTTCTTGCGTATGATTTTTCTATTGTTGAAATCCCCTTGATATTCCTTCATCATGATATATCTTTATTGTTGTACTTTAAACTTGCTGGGCAAACTCGTTGCTCATTCTTGCTATATCATGACTTCATTGCAGCTAAACCCGAGACGTCAGGGAAGAACAAAGGGAAAGAAAAGATGAAATGATAAACTTCTCGTAGCTGACTTTAGATTCATGTGTTAGTTAATTTTCTGTTAATGTAATTTAAACCCTGCTAGCTATTTAGGGTATGGATTGTGTAAACGTTTAAGGTTATTCGTATTCTGGGACTAGTAACACCTTGTAATGAACAACGTATGTTTATTATATTCCGCACTTCTAGATATCATATGTTGTTAAAGGTGAATGTTTGTATTGGATCGTGATGACCAGATCTGGGTATTTGGAGACCCGAATTTGGGGGCGTCACAAAGTCCAAGCGTATGAAGCCCGTAAACATGTTACGAATGGACGTGGCAGACAAAACAGCGAAAGAAAACAGTTTGAATGGAACAGGCTGACCTCGCCGCGGCGAGAGTTTCCAAGCCAAATTTCTCGCCCCGGCGAGGATTTCCAAGCCAAACTTCTCGTCCCGGCGAGAGCTCGCCCCGACGAGGATTTTTCAGTGCATTTATCTCGCCCCGGCGAGAATCCCCTAGATGCAATTTATCATTTTTTGACTTCCTTGATTTTCGAACCTTCTTTCACCCAAAACATGAAATCAGTATTTAGTTTCAATTACTTATTTTATGTAATGATATATTTCAACATTTGTGTGCTTGTATTTCAAAGAGTGTGTGCTTCTAGAAGCTTCTAGTTTGTTTCTAAGCCTAGTATAAATAGGTGCTATTGTAAACATCAAAAATCATCAATATTCAGATTATTATCATTATTGTGAGATTGTTCTCTTCTTGTGGTTCTTGAGAATTCCTAAGTATTCCTTAGTCTTCTTTGAGATTCATATTCGACTTATCATACAACCAATCATAGTTGTGTGTGGCGTCTTCTACCGCATCAATCATCGATTGTACCAAGATTACCGCTTCAACATAAGCGAGGGGTCGAGGTGTCGTTGGTGTTCATCCTACGCATAATTCATTTGCAAGCAATTATACCAAGATTACCGTCTACATATAGGCGAGGGGTTAAGGTGTTGCAAACTATCCATCCTATCAACTTGTTAGAAACGATCCGGGCGACGACCACCTCACGCAAGTGTGCCGTGGAGTCTATCATTTGGTATCAAAGCTAAGTTTCCTATCAAGTTACTTATCTTTACTTTTATTGTTGGATCATAGTAAAAAAAACTGCAAAAATAAAATAAAATATATTACAAAAAATTATTATTGTTGATTGCTATTATTGGGATTTCATTTACGAAGAATCATATTTGACGATTGTGAAGTCTTGTTGGTATTCCGAGAGTCATACCTTCTATATTGTATTCTTGATAAGTTCTTATTATATTAAAATTGGAAAATTGAGGTAATATTTGTGAGAATTCAAAAGAACCTATTAGAGAGAACTACGAGCGGAAAAAGGCAAGAGTAGTAAGTTTAATTGAGGGTAAAAGCCTAATTGTGTGATACACGAGCGTCTCCTATTTGTGTGATATATTGTTTGAGTGAAACACGCAAGGAAGTGGTGAGGAACTTGTTTTCTACTAATCTTTGTTTTGCAGGAAATATGTCTAACACAAGAGATAAGACAATTGAAAATGAACCTTCTACTTCAAATTTTGACCCAAAACTCATGATCCAGGCTATGATGAAAGAATTTTCTAGACAATTGGGAATGGCTATGGAGCAAGTGCATGATCGCATCGATCAATTGAGTGACACTCGAGGGGAACAAACTCAAATCCCTCCGGGTGGGCGCCCAAAAGGAAAGACCCAACAAAAAAGGCTAGAGGAGACAAATTACTATGATGAAAGGTTTAGCGAGGAAGAGAATCGAGAAACTGGCTTTATCCCTAGGAGACATTTTGTAAGGGATAGAGGCGACTGAAATCGAGAGGACAACAATCTCGATAGCATCAAAATGAAAATTCCCACATTCCAAGGCAGGAGTGACCCCGAGGCATATTTAGAATAGGAGAAGAAAATGGAGTGGATCTTTGACTGTCACAACTACTCGGATCTCAAGAAAGTTAGAATTGCAGCTACCGAATTTTCAGATTATGCAGTTACTTGGTGGGATCAATTGATGACCAGCCGAAGGAGGTGCAGAGAGCGTCCAATAGAGACTTGGGCAGAAATGAAAGCTGTAATGAAAAGGAGGTTTGTCCCAAGCCACTGCTATCGAGATCTGTTTCGAAACTTACAAAATTTGAGACAGGGAAACAAGAGTGTGGAGGACTACTTCAAAGAAATGGAAATGTTAATGTCTAGAGCTGACATCGACGAGGATAATAAGGCAACCATGGCCCGATTTTCAGCAGGGTTAAACTGGGATATTGCAGATTTGGTGGAACGTCAACATTATGTGGTATTGGAAGACATGGTACATATGGCTATTAAAATAGAGAATCAGCTTAAGAGGAGAGGCGGCCAGAAATCTAACCCCACCACGGTCATCATGGAAACCCAATAATGTGAAGCGTGAGGAAAAGCCAACTGTTTTCAAACCAAAGCCAGAAAATCAAGCAGGGAGCGGCTACTCAAGTAGTGCAAGGTAAAACTAATACACCTCCTACTAGCCGTAATCGAGATATTGTATGCTTTAAATGTCAAGGCAGGGGACATATTGCAAATCAATGCCCAAATCAAAGAACTATGTTATTGCTTGACAATGGGGATTTGGAAACCGAGGAAGAAGATAGTGACAATGACTTTATGTCACCGTTGGAGGAAGATAGAGAGGTTGTTATGCATGGTGAAGTGTTGGTTACACGGAGAATGCTTAGTACACAGGTAAAGGAAGAAAGCAGCGAGTAAAGAGAGAATCTATTTCATACTAGATGCATGGTAAATGGTAAGATCTGTTGTGTTGTAATTGATGGTGAGAGTTGTACAAATGTGGCAAGCATCACAATGGTGGAGAAATTGGGACTTATAACATCCAAACATCCTCACCCATACCGATTGCAGTGGCTCAATGACAGCGGCGACATCAAAGTTACCAAGCAAGTATCAGTGTCGTTTACAATTGGAAAGCATGTTGATGAGATCCTTTGTGATGTAGTTCCTATGCAGGCAAGTCATTTACTACTTGGGAGACCTTGACAGTTCGATCGGTGAGTAAAACACGACAGTTTTACTAATGAGTACTCTTTTGTTCACAATCAAAGAAAAGTCACCTTGTGTCCTATGTCACCAAAACAGGTGCATGAGGATCAAATACACTTATAGAGAGATCATGAAAAGAAAACAAAAGAGAGAGAAAAAAAGAAAGGAGAAGAGAGAAAAACAAATATTTATGCAAAAATGAGTGATGTAAGGCGAGCTTTGGATTCTAAAAAGCCAATGATTGTACTTTGGTATAGGGAGGCACTTTTGAATACTAACGCTAATAAAATTTCATTGCCTAGTGTTATTTCTACTCTTTTGCAGGATTATTAGGATGTATTTCCCGAGGAGCTTCCCCAAGGATTACTACCAATTCGGGGAATTGAACATCAAATTGACTTTGTCCCCGACGCGACCATTCCAAATCGCCCGGCATACCGAAGCAATCCCGAGGAAACAAAGGAATTGCAAAGGCAAGTTGACGAACTAATGGACAAGGGGTTCGTGAGGGAAAACATGAGTCCATGTGCAGTTCCAGTTATTTTAGTACCTAAGAAAGATGGGAAGTGGCGCATGTGCATTGATTGTCGAGCAGTAAATAACATCACGGTAAAGTATCGGCATCTCATTCCTAGGTTAGATGATATGTTAGATGAATTGCATAGATCTTGTGTGTTTTCTAAAATTGATTTGAAGAGTGGTTATCATCAAATTAGAATGCATGGGGGAGATTAATGGAAAACTGCTTTTAAAACAAAATATGGGTTATATGAGTGGTTAATTTTACCTTTTGGTTTAACTAATGCTCATAGCACGTTCATGAGATTAATGAACCATGTTTTGCGTCCCTTCATTGGGAAATTTGTAGTTGTCTACTTTGATGATATCTTGATCTACAACAAAGATTTAGTTGAGCATGCATTGCATATAAAATCTGTCCTAGATGTGCTTCGAAAAGAAAAATTGTATGCTAATATGGACAAATGCACATTTTGTACGGATCGAGTTGTGTTTCTTGGTTTTGTTGTCAGTACACAGGGAGTACAGGTTGACAATAAGAAGATACGAGCAATCCGAGAATGGCCAACTCCTACGAATGTCAGTCAAGTTCGTAGCTTTTATGGGGTCGCAAGTTTCTATAGGCGGTTTGTAAGAAATTTTAGCGAAGTCACCGCACCACTCACCGAAGTAATCAAAAAGAGTGTAGGATTCAAGTGGGGTGATGCACAGGAAAAGGCGTTTCAATTGATTAAAGAAAAATTAACTAACGCTCCTTTACTTGTATTGCCTAATTTCACTAAAACCTTTGAAATTGAATGTGATGCTTCAGGTTTAGGCATTGGAGCTGTGTTGATGCAAGAAGGAAAGCCAGTGGCATATTTCAGTGAAAAATTGAGTGGAGCAGCTTTGAACTATCCTACCTATGACAAGGAGTTATATGCCTTAGTTCGATCATTGGAGACTTGGCAACATTACCTGTGGCCTAAGGAATTTGTGATTCACACGGATCATGAATCATTGAAATATTTGAAAGGCCAACACAAGTTGAACAAGAGACATGCACGATGGATGGAGTTTATCGAGACATTTCCATACGTCATTCGCTATAAGCAAGGTAAGGAAAATGTCGTGGCCGATGCTCTTTCGTGAAGGTATGTGTTGTTAAATACTCTTGACACAAAATTACTTGGTTTTGAACAAATCAAAGAATTATATGATAATGACCATGATTTCTGTGAAGAGTTTAAAAATTGTGAAAAGAATGTTGTAGGTAAATACTTCAAGATGGATGGATTCTTGTTTCGTGAGAATCGATTATGTATACCTGCATGTTCTTTGCGTGAGTTATTGGTTCGAGAGTCACATGGAGGTGGTTTAATGGGACATTTTGGTGTTGATAAGACCTTATCTGTGATAAAAGAACATTTCTATTGGCCCCATATGAAACGAGATGTGGAAAGAATTTGTGATAGATGCATTACATGTCGTCAGGCTAAATCTTGTGTTCAACCGCATGGGTTATACACACCATTGCCTATTTCGAGTGAACCTTGGATTGATTTGTCTATGGACTTTGTATTGGGTTTACCTAAATCTAAGCATGGTCATGATTCTATATTTGTGGTTGTGGACAGGTTTTCAAAAATGGCACACTTTATCCCATGCCACAAGACTGATGATGCATCCCATATTACTGATTTATTCTCTAGAGAAATTGTGCATCTGCATGGCATGCCCCGAACAATTGTTTCGGATAGAGATGCTAAGTTCTTGAGCTAGTTTTGGAAAACTTTGTGGTGTAAACTAGAAACTAAACTGTTGTTTTCAACTACTTGTCATCCACAAACTGACGGTCAAACGGAAGTAGTAAATAGGACTCTATCTGCTTTATTGAGGGCTATCATTAAAAAGAATATTAAGCTTTGGGAAGTGTGTCTACCACATGTTAAGTTTGCTTATAATAGGTCTGTTCACGCTGCTACTAAATTCTCACCTTTTGAAATTGTGTATGGCTTTAATCCTTTAACACCCTTGGATTTGTCACCATTACCTGTTTCCGAGTATACTAACATGGATGGCAAAAACAAAGCTGATTTTGTTAAGCAGATACATGAGAAGACAAGACTCAACATTGAGAAGAGGACGGATCAATATGCCAAACAAGCCAACAAGGGTCGGCGTCAAGTAATCTTCGAACCCGGGAATTGGGTATGGCTACACATGCGTAAGGAAAGATTTCCTGCTCAAGGGCGTTCAAAATTACTTCCAAGAGGAGATGGACCATTTCAAGTGCTTGAACGCATTAACAACAATGCTTACAAATTGGACTTACCCGGTGAGTATACTGTTAGTGCAACTTTCAATGTTTCTGATCTAAGCCCGTTTGATGTAGGTGAAGATTTAAGGACAAATCCTTTTCAAGAGGAGAGGTATGATGAGGACATCCATAATCCAGAAACCCGTGACACAACCCGAGAAGGCCCATTGCATTTGTCACTTGGACCCGTTACTAGAGCTCGAGCTAAAACCTTCAAAGACGGACTTAACGGAATGATCCATGAACTATGGAACGAGGTTGGATCAAGTATAGAAGTTATGGAGATGAAGTCCAAGCGTATGAAGCCCGTAAACATGTTGCGAATGGACGTGGCAGACAAAACAGCGAAAGAAAACAGTTTGAATGGAACAGGCTGACCTCGCCGCGACGAGAGTTTCCAAGCCAAATTTCTCGCCCCGGCGAGGATTTCCAAGCCAAACTTCTCGCCCCGGCGAGAGCTCGCCCCGGGGAGGAATTTCAGTACAATTCTCTCGCCCCGGCGAGAACCTCCTGGATACAATTTGTCATTTTTTGACTTTCTTGATTTTCGAACCTTCTTTCACCCAAAACATGAAATCAGTATTTAGTTTCAATTACTTGTTTTATGTAATGCTATATTTCAACATTTGTGTGCTTGTATTTCAACAAGTGTGTGCTTCTAGAAGCTTCTAGTTTGTTTCTAAGCCTAGTATAAATAGGTGCTATTGTAAACATCAAAAATCATCAATATTCAGATTATCATCATTATTGTGAGATTATTCTCTTCTTGTGGTTCTTGAGAATTCCTAAGTATTCCTTAGTATTCTTTGAGATTCATATTCGACTTATCATACAACCAATCATAGTTGTGTGTGGCGTCTTCTACCGCATCAATCGTCGATTGTACCAAGATTACCGCTTCAACATAAGCGAGGGGTCGAGGTGTCGTTGGTGTTCATCCTACGCATAATTCATTTGCAAGCAATTGTACCAGGATTACCGTCTACATATAGGCGAGAGGTTAAGGTGTTGCAAACTATTCATCCTATCAACTTGTTAGAAACGATCCGGGCGACGACCACCTCACGCAAGTGTGCCGTGGAGTCTATCACCCACCCCTACCCCCAATTTTATACATCATTCAGTGGTGTATAGTCCACCAATAAAATATACTTTTTTTTAAAAAAAGATTTAATAATCATTATTTAAAGAACATAAATTATATTTTCTCAGTTTTTTAAAAGGATATTTTCAAGTACAAATTTGTTTTTTCATAAAAGGATGTCTAATTAAAGTACCCAAATCAAATATAAAATATGTTTAAAGATTAGTTTATTCTGAAAAGTATACTTAAATGAGGTAAATTAGGTTTGAAAAAGACAAATTTCTCAAAAGTACACTTAAATGAGGTAAACTACATTTGAAAAAGACAAATTTATTAGTACAGTTACATGAGTTCACTGTAGGTAAAAATGATACTTATTTTATTAATTTTTTTTACTTTATTTTTTTAATTTATGTGTAATATGTATTTTAGACTTTCTTTTGAGGACGGAGGAATAAAAAGTAACAAATTATTTAATTTATATAAAAAAGCAAGTAGGTATTCATAATATCTCTCTCTAGTATTTATTTCAATATAAAGATTTATTGGACCACTCTATTTATTTACTTTTTATTACTCAACATTTTGACCATGAGAGATCTCAATAAGAATGTTCCATGAATCTTTTGGAGAAAAATATCCTGACCTCCAAGAAATGATGTATTTGCCTACGTACTACTAATACCCACATAATTGTTTTTTTATTTCTGCTATAAAAAAAACTGGAAAAAAAGCCAGACAGGACAAAAAGTTGACATCCCAAGGCGCGTCCGTAACATAAAACAGTAAGCCGCGCTGCACGACATCACTACTCACGCGATTTAAATGGCGATTTACCCAAGGTCCAAATAATCGGTCCTTTCCATCACGGATTGGGGGGAGCTGCGGTACACATTTGTACCGGACAACGTGCGGTACTTAATTTAGACCATTAGATTGTTTTAAAACATATCTAACGGTCATAATTTATTTTTCTTTTTTATCCTCTCCACTCTCCACTCTCCTCTCTCCTCTCTCCTCTCTCGTTTTTTCTTCCTTTTCAATTCTCTTCCCCCTTCTCTCTCCTCTCACTCTCCCTCTCAGTACCTTTCTCTCTCCTCTCTCCTCTCTCATTTCTCATTTCTCGATACTTCCATTTTATTTCTCTTTTTGCACAAATATAATCATATTTTCATACAAGTGTAGTTAAAAAAATTATAACTAATGATAAAAATAAAATATATTTATTATCAAAATCACGTAAACAAAAACTCTAATTTTAGTTTACAATAAATTAAATGTACATTTATTTTTAAAAGTGAAAATATATAGAAAAAAAAATGAAATACAAATATCACCTCATATCATCATTAGTCAATCACTCTCTCTCTAACAAAAGAATAACTCAATTTATTATTAAAAATGAAAATTATAGTGTAATTTGAATATATATCAAAAAAGGGTTATACACTATTTTTTGATATATATTCAAATTACACATTTTTTTGATTTTTTTAAATCTATAATTTAAATATATTTGGAATTAATAAAAAAAAGAGCAAGCTAACTATGTAATGTCAAATAAATGTCTCAAAAAAAATTGTCCGCATACAATTATTCTTTTTTTAGATAGAGTGACCGAGTAATGATGACATGGGGTGATATTTGTATTCCATTTTTTTCTCTATATATTTTTCTATATTTTTCACATTTTTTGAGTTTTTAATTCTTTTTAGGGAACTATAAATTTCACATTTAAAAATAAATTTACATAGTAAATATATTTTATTTTTACCATTAGTTATAATTTTTTCGCCACTTATATGAAAATATGATTATATTTGTGAGAGAAGAGGGAAAATAATGAAGAGGAGAGAAGAGAGAGGAGAGAGGAGAGGAGAGGAGAGAGAAGGGAATCGTGAAAAAAAAAAAAAGGAGAGAGGAGAGAGGAGAGAGGAGAGAGGAGAGAGGAAGTACCGCACACTGTCCGGTACAAATTTGTACCGGACCTCCCCCCAATCCTTCCATCACACCGTTACATACAGAAATACGCGTATATGTATATGTATGTATATATAGAGCTATCTATATATATATATAGAGAGAGAATATAAAACGAGCAAAAAGATAGAGTATTTGCGTTAGTATAATTATTAGGTTTTCTTCACCGCCAAGTGAAATATACACCGCTATATATATGATAGAGGATGTGGTGGAGGTTATGGGCTGAGTTTTCTTATTAGAAGAGAGAGAAATTGCGAGAGATAAAAAAGAGCTCTGGAGTCGTCGGCCTTTGCCTTTCCGTGGCGACTTTAGGTTATGCCGTGTACGCCGGAGGTATCTAATCCTCCCTTTTGTCTATATTTGTTTATGTTTATTAATTGGTGTGATTTGTGGATTTGAATTCAGATCTGAACTGATTGATGTGTATTCGTTTTGAATTGGTGTGTTGGAATTCGTTTCTTTGGGGATCTAGGGTTATGATTTTGGATTCATGTGTTTTGTTTAGTATCAAAGGTTTTAGTTTGTTTTAGGGTTTCAATTGGATTGGGTGTTTTCTCTGTTATTTCAGGATCAATGTGAATTAATTGGTTTTTAGGTTATTGGGGTTTTCTTCTATTGGATACTTTAGGGCTTGATGTTGTTGATCTGAGCCTTTCAAGTGATTGTTGTGGATTGGGTCATAATTTATTCAGATTGGATTGCTGGTAGATATGTTGTTGGTACCTTAGAATATGGATGTATTCCCTTAAATGTGGGATTATGAAGTTATTACAATTTTTTAAGATGAGATTGGAATGGCTAAATGCTTGTTTAATATGAGAGGAACAGCGAAAGATATATTTAATTGAGTATAATGCTATTCATCATGGGTCATTTTGCTCCTAGAGAAACTGTCATCTTGAAAATCCATGAGGGAAGCAGTTCAGCGGTAGCTTTTTGGGAGATGAAGAAGGTTTTGGGCACATGTTGTAGCTAATTCAGAAGGTTAGGGATTAACTATGTCGCTGAGGCTACTGTAGAATGTCTATGAGGAAGGAAAACTGGTTGAAACTCAGATGCAAATATGCAATTTATGCTGTGTAAACTGATGAGTATAGTCCGGTTGAAATCTGATTCCTATGACTGTAATCTAGCAATGAAAGAAAAGAATTTACATGCTGCGATAATTTTTTCATTGTTGACATCAATTATATAGGAAGATAAGATTTAGTAGTTTACGAGGGAAATATTATTAATATATTAGCATTATTAATATATTTTTATTTAGCATTATATATATATATAATACAACCACTATCCATAGGGTTCAAATTTTAATTTTTTATTCAATAAAGTATCTATAAGATTACAATAAAAAATGTCAACAATATAAACGAATAAATCTGAAGGATGAGAACCAATTATTAGCATCTACACCGAGAATTCAAGTATTGTATATGTCATTAGTTTGATCCTTTGTAGGAACTACTTGTAATAGCGAACTTGCAAAATTGATCTCTTTATCATAAAGAGATTTGTATGCAGTTCCAATAGTATGATTTATGTATTGAGTTTAAAAATAAGAATTAATTACTTTATCCAATAAATTGTTTATAAGATTACAACAAAAATGTCAATAATATAATAATCATACCAGAGGACCCTTGCAAACACGGGGAATGAGCTTGCTTACTTGGTAAAGTATTTCACTAATTATCTAAACAACCTAATTATCCTAAACTCCTAAGTCCTAATTAGTACCTACTATAGCTAAAACAATAATGTAAAATAATTTATACCTAAATAATGTAAAATAATTATCAAATAATTCCTTTGTGTTCACATTTGGTTCACCTTCAACTATCTTCATTACATTCTATTTCTTTTTGTCATCTTGTTGCCACCTTTTATACTTTTTTAGAAAAGAGTAATTCCCTTTTTATGATCAGATGATTCAACTGAAATACTGTTGTGTTTGCTTTGTGGTGTGAGTTTGGGCGATTTAAGTGGTCAAGGTGCCATAGAGACTTAGATGCTAGGCAAATGGGAGGCTTCAGTTTCTCTTTCTGGTCATTCAATCAGTTTCTATGTAGATTTCCGATTAAGGAGAGATGTAGTCTAATTATATTGATATTCTTTTTATAAAAATATTAAAATCATAGATTAAGTTGAAATTCTTGGAGTTGTCAAATCATGTGGAAAATTTGGCATTTTACATGACTATAGATTTTTCAGATTCTGACATGAGAGAATAGTTGTCATCAGAATGAGCCTATAGAATTAACTCCTTGGTAGCATGTTTAAAAATTTTTGGAAAATGAATAAAAAGAAGTTTGTTGAGGTTTCTGTGATAGCTAATAAAAAAAAGCTTGTTCAAGGCAATTGTGGTTTCTGTGGTAGCTTCACAAGCTGCATACGTTTGCAATCAAACAGAGTTTGTCATTAATGGAGTGGAAGAATTTAGTTTATTTAGACTTTGTATAACCATGGAATCAATAGAAGTTGTTGTTGAAGGAATATGAGACCATTAAAGTTGGTGCGGGAACTTCAATAAAAATTCTATGGGCACTGAAACATATAGTAGAACCTAGAAAGTAATGCTGGTAGCCAATGGTTTGGCTCTTAAACTTGTATGATCTTATTATATTAATATTGCTGCAATTATAAAAAAGTAGAAGTTTATAGTGTTTGTTATGCTATGACATGATAGAGGCTGGTATCCAAATAGATTTGCTTCTCTATTTTCAGCTATATAGTTATACCTGGATTCCGTAATTTCATAGTTTTGTTCATTAATATATTTCTTTTACTTGTCAAAAAACTAAAATAAAATGAATGTGGTATATTTACATCTTTTTTTGGGGGGTTTTGTTTTGTGAAATTATAGTGATGTCCTTTTTACTACATAATTAGATTATTCCATTTGGTTACTTTTCTTTGTTTGCTACTATCAGTGTTACTCGGACTCTTCACTTTGCCCTAAAGTACCCGTGTCCGACACCCGTGTCCGAAACCCGACACTTGGACAAGATACTTCACTTTAGTGTAAAAAATTGGCAAAATTGAGAAGTACCCGTGTCGGATACCGTGTCCAACCAGACACTCCATCCGAGTCCGAGTAACATAGGCTACTATTGATTGCATAAGATTACTTAGGTTGTTTGTGGTGTAATATTGGCACCAAAATGGCTATTGATTGCATAAATATTATTTAGGTCATTTGTGGTGTAACATTGGCACCAAAATGGCTACTTGACATGAGGCTCTTATTTGTATGTTTTCCCGTGTTAAAAATGTTGCTTTAACATAATATGTGTTTGCTACATAGAAATATACAATTAACTGCAAAAAAGCATTTTATAGAAAAATCTGGAAACAGGCATTTTTTTTTAAGTTTAGTTTAATATAAATTTGTTTATATATTACATCAGGTAGTGGTATGATGAATAATTCGGTTTTAATTTTCATGTGTCCTGATAATGCTTTATCCTTAAGATGGGATATTCACCACTTCTTAATTATTTGAATTGTGATGTCAGGTTGGCTCAGACTTCTATTTGAAACATTTAATTTCCTCTAAGACATGGAGAAAGTGTGTCTCTGGTCAGTTTTCTACCAGAATCGGGCTTTTTCATTCCAGGAAGTGCTTGATTGGCGTTTTTTCTTCCTTGGAGATTTCCTTCTTGTTTCCTTCGTCAACTGCACTTAGTGAACAGCTTTTATATCATCAGTACGGGAGGCGTGATGCAATTTTTTTCTGAGATAGGTGTTGGATCTTTAGCTCACATCTACAAGTAAGATGATTATCATTATTTTTAAGAACAGGGTGTGCTGTTTATTTTGATCGTACTAATATTTCTTTATGAAATAATATTGTGGATACTAGTGCATTGCCGATAAAACTTTCATTCAAGATCCTTCAGAAACCATCTTCTGGGGTACTGCTCTGATTTCAAATGTTTCTTTGCATTTCATTTTTATGTCTGTTGATATTTTGAGGTAGTGCTGATATGTATATGTGGTATCTTCTTCTGATCACAGGGCTGAAGTTTGCAAGTACATGAATAAAATCTTCGTACTTGGTTAATTATTAGACAAGCCTGTTGCACTGGATCGGTTTTGAGCAATACTTTTTATCTTTTCTTCTCATGTTACCAGTTAGAGCGACAAAATATTGTTGACTGAAGATTTGGCATCAGATTGAAGATATTATAACTGAGTTTACTGTTACAAGACTGTGATAGACTTTGGTGGCTATGTTCTGAGCTAGGATTCCGAGCTACTGTCTAGAACTATATTTGGCTTTGATCAGTTCCTCAACTGGTCTCAAGATGCTCTGCTGTTCTAGACTTTTGCTTTTTGTTCCTGACCACGACCTCAAAGCCATTGACATGCTATATTTCAAAAATAAGGCTCTGAAGCCTGTTTATCAGAAGCATTCTGGTTTTGTGCTCATGCCTGGTGCAGGAGAACATTAATTGCATACAGCTATAAAAGCCAGGCTGTTAGTTTATACTTTATAGGTTCGATTATAGTCATCTATTAGAGATAAACACCCTATATTTCTTTTATGTCCGCATTGTTTCTTTGCTAAATAAGGAAGTTACGAGCAGTTGACATCTGCAAGTATGGAAAGGTGCGTTGGTGTTCTTTGATTTTTGCTTTTGGTAGTGGTTGCATTCTTTTATATGTAAATTAAATTACGTCAACTGCGGCTGATACAGGTACAAGATAATCAAGGAAGTTGGTAATGGAACATTTGGAAGTGTCTGGCGAGCTTTGAATAAGCAGACTGGTGAAATTGTAAGTGTTTTTTTTACGTCTGATAACACCCGTTTAAAAAACGTGATTCAGATAAATGCTTCTGTTATATGTCCTGCCTTGATTTAGTTGTTTACATTTAAACAGGTTGCGATAAAGAAAATGAAGAGGAAATACTACTCTTGGGAAGAATGCATTAATTTGAGAGAAGTCAAGGTAACTTGTTTGGATTAATCTATTCCCTTTTGATTTTCTTATAATATGTCAATGTATAACTATAGCTTGTTTTTGCCTGGCAGTCATTGCGTAAAATGAACCATCCAAATATTGTGAAGCTGAAGGAAGTAATTAGGGAAAATGACATCTTGTACTTTGTTTTTGAATACATGGTGCGTGTTATCTCACTTGCTTTGATTTCATGCCTTATGGTCATTTTGTTGCTACTTCTTTAATGGTTTAAGATATTGTATTCCACTTACAGGAGTGCAACCTATACCAACTTATGAAGGACAGGGGAAAGCTTTTCTCAGAAGCTGAAGTAAGAAATTGGTGCTTCCAAGTATTTCAAGGTCTTTCATACATGCAACAGCGTGGATATTTTCATCGTGACCTCAAGCCAGGTGACTATTTTACTTGCTACTGTGTGAACTAAATTCAGAAATGGAGTTGAGATATGAAACCATGGACCATAGCAGTTTGAGCATTGTGGTTTTATGGATAATTTTCTGGCAGGATTTTTGTTCTACAATTTCTTTTGTAGCTTATTTATTTTCTTATTGGGTTGTCAAAAAATATTAAAAATGGTTTCTACTAGGTTGTTGGAATTTACATGTTTTGATTTTCTTTATTGGCAGAAAACTTGCTAGTTTCTAAAGACATAATAAAAATTGCTGATTTTGGTCTTGCTCGAGAGATCAGTTCTTCCCCACCCTATACGGAATATGTCTCGACACGCTGGTGCGTAATGTTTCTTAAAATTTCATATGGATCATGGTTCTTGTTTCTCTGCTTTTTTCGGTTGCTAAGATTTAGGCTCCACAGGTATCGGGCACCTGAGGTTCTGCTTCAGTCACCGACATATGGTTCTCCAGTTGGTGAGTATAAGATAAAAATGCATCCACTATATGTTAAGTGGTTAAGAAAGACGATTCTGAAGTTTTTATTTTGTTTTTTATCATTACCACCAGATATGTGGGCGATGGGTGCGATCATGGCTGAATTGCTAACTCTACGTCCCCTTTTTCCGGGTTCAAGGTATATTTGTTATTTCCTTTACATAGCTTTTAATCTCATGCTACTCCGTAATGGGATGTGTATCGGTTCTCACGTTGCCATGTCAGATTCTGACACTAATTTGTCTTCTGGTATCCTATGCAAATTTGTGCTTTTTAAGGATATTGCCCTGCATAAATTATAGCAGGCTCGGTGTTTTTCTATTTTCGATTTTTGTGTTTGTTTATTTCTGCGTGTGAAGACGAGGGGAGAGTTATTAAGTAGTAACTCATGGATTCCATGTCCCTTGCAATGTTGTTTTCTTACTAACATTGTAATAGTGAATTTGAGGTCTGTTTTTGTTCTCTTCTGCAGTGAAGCAGATGAAATCTACAAAATATGCAGTGTCATAGGCAGTCCAATGGAGATTGACTGGGCTGAAGGGCTTGAACTAGCAAGTGCAATCAACTATCAGTTTCCACAGGTAAAATAATCTTTTGCTTGTGTTGTTGCACAGCTCTAATGTTTGCATAAATTATTAACTCATCAATTTGCCAAGTTTTTAATTATTAACCATTTTTTCTGCTTTCAATTTGATATGGCAGCTTCCGGGTGTTCCTCTCTCTGTATTGATACCATCTGCAAGCAAGGATGCAATTAGCCTTATTGCAGTAAGTACCAGTTTTCATCTACTAAAGTCTACTTTTTTTGTCTCCCATCTCTTTTTCTGAAACTTTCTTGTGACATCAATTTGAATTTTGGTATCGTGTTTTATAAGCGTTGCCCTTTTCTTCAGCTTGATTTAGCTTAAATCTTATGTTTTCCTTTCAACTTATTTCTTTCTGTTGCATTTTTCTCAAAATGTAAAGTCACTTTGTTCGTGGAATCCTTGCACGAGGCCAACGGCCTTGGAGGCTCTTCAGCATCCTTTCTTCCAGGTAGAAATTTTCTTCGCTTGCATCATTAATCTTAATGTATGTTTGGATCGTTGCATATCTTTAAGTACTTACGGATATTGTTTCTTTATTTTGGCAGAGTTGCTATTATGTTCCGCCATCTCTTCGCCCTAAACCCGCCGTTGCAAGGACTCCTCCATCTGGTTTGTTTTCTCTCTCTTGCATATTTTGTTATTCAAATAATTATGCAGGACCCTGATTTCTTTGTGTTGGTGCAGCTGGAACTAGAGGATCTTTGGAGCAGAAATGTGTGAGGAGGTATTCTGGGACATTGCCTAATTCAAAGCCACCAGGCATAATTTCTTCGGTCAAAGCACATGCACCTTTAAACACAGGTGAGTCTGGCCTGTGATTCTCGTAATTAACTCATGAATACTGCAATACCTTCTTTTCTTTTCTTTTATTTTGTGATGGGCTGGGGTAGGAATTCTACTTTTCCACTTCTGTTGCTCTTCATCTAGGACCTCAAAAAAGTTGTTGCTCTTCGTCTAGGCCCTCAAAAAAGAAGTAAAAGTTACCACTCCTTATGGAGCGTCTTTATTGAGATGCCTCCCTCCCTCGTTCTTTGTACTGCAAGAAATTTGTTTCAGTATTTTTCTATTTGTTTGCTTAAATCTGTGCTGAAGTGCACCTATTGCACTTGTTGATTTTTAACCTGATCCAAACAATTGTTACAGGTGTGCAACGTAAGTTGGAAATGAATTATCAGGTAATGGTTTGATTTTCTTCAAATTAATTGTGTTTTGGATTAGAGTAACCCTGTAGTTGTGGTTGTTAAACTTTTGTTCCCTCTATTGAAATTCTTCTTTGGTTTTCTAGGATGCACCTAAGAATGATAAAACCTTGAAGAGCAATGTTGTAAAGCAGCCAAGATATCGACCACCTGTGAGGAATAGCCCAAGTTAGTTTCTACTTGCTATTTGCTTATCTTCTTTCATATTTAATTTTGCGATTTTAAGTTTTCTCAGAACTATGATGATGATTTTTTTGCACTTCAATTTCAATGTTTTCCGTCTAGGGCACCGAAATTTTTTAGAATCATGCTTTAAGACATAGTTATGATGGTAGTGATGCAGTGCACTATCCGACATTCCTAACTTGTTCTACATTAATGTAGTCTATTCTCTTGGAACGTTGGAATATTAATATTTGGGCACTTCTGAAACACAGGTTTGACTTGATGGGTTTTTGTAGATGTGTGTCTGAGTATTCCTTGATCATTTCCTCCAAGAGAAGGATTTCTAACTCTTTAAGAATTTTTTGGAGTGCAAATGGAAGATGGAAAGTGGTGGCAAGTGTAAGAAGTAATGACAAGTCTCTGTGTTTCCACTATCACCATGTCTTCCCTAGATCCAGAATTTTACTATTTCTATGTTCCACATTGACGCACTCTTCATCTATACAAGACTTCTATGAGTAAACATTGAAGCCCTTGTCCATATTCATCTGTGATATGCCTTCTTTTACATTGTTTTCTTTCACTTATATAAGGCAACATTCTGAATTATCCTGCCAATGTTGGTGATGCTGACTGATTGCAAAATGTCTATCATGGTTGTGTTTCCTTGGGTTTAGAGGTTTAGTATTTCTTCTCTAGTGTGTTCCATTCCTCTAGCTCTGATGATTTGGACACCCAGCACACTTGCTATATCTTTTGATGATATGGTTAAATTAGGTCACATTAACTTTCTATTGTATGAGCTTTAGGTTTTGCTTGTAATTACACCTAACAAGGTAACTTCCTTTTGGTGGCAGCAAAAATATACACTGGGAAAGCACGTGGACTTTCTGAGACATCTGAAAAGTTGGCAAGCATGACAATTGGTTCTGGCAAACAGCCTGCACGGCAGCCTATGCCTCCACCTATGAAGGCAGGAGGTTGGAATGGTCAATCGGACCTGTTTCTTAGACGATCTCAAGAGATTCAGCCAGGCAGAGCCTACGCCAGGAAAGTGGTGGGATGAAGAATTATGTGAAGTGGTTTTAATGGGTGAAAGATGAGGCCTGTCTTGTTTTCTAGTAATAACACTCTGCTAGTATCGTGTGCCTGGTTACTACTCAAGTTTGTGCAACTGTGACCTGGAGATTACGTTGTTTTCTCGGTTGGATGTTTCAACTATTGTTGTTTTTCAAGGTTTCTTAGGGTTTGAAACTTGTGATGAGCTCTAAAATTCTCTTTCACGTCTATAGATCTGAGGTGATAATAATTACAAATTTAAATAAAGCTCTCCAAATAACTTTCCCATCTTTTACTATTTACTTTTTTTTGGTTCATAAATAAAGTGAATGTTTTGAGTTGAATTTTCATCCTCTGTTGTTGAGCTTGGTTTAAATTTATTGCGGGTAAATATTGGTGGTTTGTCTTTTCCCTTGCCTCTTTTTTAAATACTTGGCAGTCCACAACAATACTATGATATGGTTGTTGAACTGAGATATCATAAAGCGATTGTTTTACTGCAACTTTTTCAAGGTACTAAATTCTGCATTGCCCCAGTGAACACCGGTGACAGTGGATCGGTTCCCAATACAGAATGATGGCAGGATTTATTGTGAAATAGACAAGACAATGGGAGGTTTTGTTGGTAGGATTGTATATCAACTTTTGCTGTTTTGATTTTGATGTTCAAAGTGCTAGTTAACCGTTTTAATTCACGCTGCATGGTTTTGCACAACAGTTGATTGTATGTTACCGTCATTGTTACATTAATTTTCTCTGATTGAATCGTTTGTTACCATACTTGCCCAAGAAAAAAATTTGATCCACAAAAAAGAGTAGATATTCGTAGAGCAAAAGTATAACCGGAATGTATGCAAAATTTCAAATGAGAATATTTTTTTTTTGTTAAATGGAGAAAATATTAATCTTTTAATTTCGCGGCGGTTGAATATGACTGGAATAATATAATATTATGTCTGAAATGGAGAAAGTGTTAATATTTTAATTTTGCGGTTGGAAATAATTGGTTGAATATGACTGGAATAATATAATATTATGTCTGAAATGGAGAAAGTATTAATATTTTAATTTTGCGATTGGAAATAACTGGAATAATATAATATTATGTTTGACATGATATCACTATGACTGGAATAATATAAATACCATGTTTGACATGATATCACTACGATTAGTTTGTCCTCAACGGTTGAAAATTTCATGTGGTCCAAGTTCATAACAAAATCCATGCAAGAACAGATAGAAGCTTTCCAACAAATGTTGTTTCGAATTGTATTTCTCGCATTATAACAACCAAGATTGAAATGTGAAGTTGAGGGGAACAGGGGAAGTATGTAAATTATGGTATGAACATTGAAAGTTAAATTAAGACGGAAATGGTTGCATAAGTGAGATATTTCCTTGTTACACTGATCCAAAATTCCACCATCAGGAACACTGTGTCAGTAAATTAATTAGAATCATCACCATTAGTAACTTTTTTTTATAGACATCATGATACCATACCATTTGGAGTGGTGGTTGATCCATTTTTGGTGATGACTTCATTCCATTCCAGCAGGTAGACAGGAAAACTGGAATGAGCTAGCTACTTCCATTGAAAAATCTCCAATCCAATCCTGTTCGTTCTACACCCCTATTTAAAGTGCCAACATCTACTTTGTAAGACAGTGTATGTATAGTTAAAGGTATTGAGCTTGTATTCTCTCCCTATTTTGCTCCCACCAGAGCTTCGCGTGAACCTCCCCAAACTTTTCACGGCTGTGTACGAAAGGACAACAGATGTAATAAATCATTAGCATTTCACAATGACAAAAACTCAATATATAAAACATATATGCTATCTTTGTTCTAAAGAATGATCGTAGCCTCGTAGGCATTCGGGTGATGGACTAAGGGAAAGTCTGAAGATTGAATGCTGTTGTTCTTTTACATCAACTTTCAAAACTCAATATATACAACATCTAAGCTATCTTTGTTCTAAAGAATGGTCGTAGCCAATAATTTCCTTTCCACACTACAGTTTTTCCAAGTTATTAAAACCAATTAAAAGATGGTAATTAAGTCGAGCGAAATTTCATTACCTGAATCTGACACGCCGGAGCTCTCTAGTGCCGTCTGCTAATTGTCTGATAGTAATGTAAACACCAGGCTCATCTTGTTCTACCCACTCCGATTCTATGTCGCTGGCATTGCTAATGGAAACGGAGGCCTCATCTCTGGAGGAGGTTGTTGTTCGTGATGCTTCCATAGATGATGCCTCACCCTTTGGACCACCAGTGGCATTACCACTTGAACCAACATTGTACTGTTGGTTGCCACCTTGATCCGGGAAGTCCGGCGGGAAATAACCTCTACTTCCAGAAGGTTTATAATTGTTTCTTGGGGTCCACTCTTTGTTTAGTGATGGAGTCATAGGGCTTTCCCTAGCTGATCCAAGCCTCGAGTAAGAAGAATCCCTCTGCAATGCACAAGTCTCCATAAAAAGTTGGCATAGTTTGGCCTAGAGGTATAGTTGGAATTAGTAGTGGTACTGAGGGTAATAGCCTTGGAGAATTTACTTCAAAACCCGGTTTAGGTCAATTTTTTAACAAGGCACTACCTAACTTATATTCATAAAGATTTATTCTCATGTACTGGCATAGCATAAGATAACGACGGCTGCAAGCGACAACTATGATATTTCAAGTGATATAAAAATAGACAAAACTTATATATAAAAGGCGTGAATTGGTGATAAATTAAGGTATGCATAATTCTCATCTGGTGGACCATTGGCAGAGCTATATCACCGGTAAAAGAATGCCTAATTTTACTGTTTTACTAGGGTTTTATCCCAGCAAGACCGGTAAATAAGGTGATCAAGTTAGCAGGGAATTAACAAAATTGAGGAAGTAGAAGGTAATTTACCCCATCCTCAGACCTCGGGGGTGTGCTAAGTGCTTGGCGATTAAATCTCTGAACATTGTAGAGCTCCATAATTCGATCATAATTTTCACCCCACCACCTCTGAGCTTGCCATTTATTAAACATCTCTCGGCTTCAAATTGCAAACATCCGTAATGTCAGTATATGGTTAGAAAGCTACTAATTTTCAACATAAATTGAAGATATTTCTAGCATTTGGCATCTTATTGGTCCACGTTTTCTCAATATTGGAAGTAGAAAGCTACTACATAAAATAACTTCACGGAGGCCCATTGGTTGGACAAGCTTCCTCATACATTAAATTAGTGTATGTATGAAGATGGGACTGATCAATGTAGTAGTTGGCATCAACATAAGTATTCAAACATAAATATTGAACTTGATTATGTCTTGCAAGTTGCATTTTTCAAGCTGGGACCAGATAATTAAACAGGACTAAGATTAATCCAAGGGTAGACCAGGTTGGGTCTACATAAAGGAAACTAAGCACTATGTTCATACATAATCCCGTCCCCACCTCCCACGGGGTCAGGTCAATCTCTTTAGTGAAAAATTAAATGAACCAAAATAATACTTATGTAACCACTACGTCTACTACGATGTACAAAAGCCCAGTAATTCTTTAGTGCATGTTTGGTGAGATTTGGGACTTTTGTAGTCCAAACGTCTTGTTCGTCTAAACGCAACATTTTCTCTTAAACGCGGCTTTTAAGTCCCGACTCACCGCACAATTTTTAGTATGATGCATTTGGGGCTTAAAAGCTGCCCAAACGCACTTTCCTAACCCACCAAAACCAACAAGCTCCAAGTGCATTGGGAAAAGGTTTACGGGAGTTCTTTTGTTATGTTACATCTAAATACATATGTTTGTTATTAAATACCGTCTATTAATGCATGGCAGATTTTACTAATGAGTACCTGAAACGAATTCGTTTGAGATCATTCCCACCATTAGGAAGAGACACAAAAGTGATTTGGACGCCAGGCTCCACCTGTGCCATCCATTCTTTGGGCTCATCATCGTTCTCCACAAGTACTTCACCGGACTGAGCGGATACAGATTCTAATCCACCTGGCCCCCTCAATCCTCCAGCAAACCTCGAGTCAGTTCCACGGGTTGGGTGGTTACCAGTACTTGTAAAATCCCAAGCGGGAGTAGAACTTGAGCTTCCCGGTTGTAAGTAAGGGTATGGTACACCTTCTGAAATGGTATCAAAATCAGGGTAAGGTCTCTGTCCTTTCTTGTAGCTGGGGGAGCTTGTGCAGGGCTTGCATTGCTTATAAGCACCCGAAAATTTCAATGCTATATCCTTGATCTGCAAATGATTGAAAAGAAATACAAATTACAGATGTATCTGGCTTTCTATTAAGCAAACACTGATTTATCTGCAGCTAGTTGAACATGTAGTTAGTTAAACTCAAACGTGGAAGGAATTGTGACTTATTTTACAAAGACATGTACTCCCTATATCCTCGTTAACTTTTTTGCCCATATTAAGAAAGAGGATAAAATGACAATTAATACTATGGGTATTATAAACAAATTATTGTAAAAAATAGATTATTTAAAGTAAGTAGACATTTAACTTGAAACTACTTAAAATAGTAATAAAGACTTCTATCTTGGGACCGAGGGAGTAATACATTTTCAAGGTGCTATTGTGAGTTTTCAAGGGTATTTCGGTTTAATGACTATCAAATTATGACATGGTTTGTCTATATGACTATATTGGTGATCCTATATTAAATTTTCACAGACTAGTTTCTATTTTTATTTTTTTGGGTTTGGGGTGTGTGTGTGGGGGGGTGTAACATTCCCAAATTATGTAAACCTGCAAAACAAATATCAACATGTAGCAATATTAACTGCACCCCTTAAATGCAGTTTCCCGCTTCAAACATTATTAATAATATAATAGTTTGATTAGAAGAAAGCCACAAATAAGTAATGAAGTAACCTTGCTTCAGTCAGAAAGCTCAGATAGACAGATACTAATAAAAGGACCAACTATTTAAAAAATTGTAGCATCCTATTACAAGTCATAATGTCGAGTTAACTACCTAGAAACTCCAAGGGTAGAACGGAGTTCTTATTGTATTAAGAAGAGTACGAATTCGGCATAGAAAATAAAAGCAACCACAGATATGATTCACGTAGGTCCCCCCCCCCCCCAAGAAAAAATATTTTGGGCAAAGAAACTGCCTCTATTTGGTTTCCAGTAGTATCCAGCTCAAGCAAATAATGTACCAAAACCCAGAAAGATTTGAAACCAAGGATTTGTATTATTAGTCCACCAAACTCCAGGGTAGCTATATTGATAAAAGGTATAGACATAATTAGTTCCATAAGCATCTTTAGGTGCTAAGTTTTCAACTACATATAGAAAAGCAAAAGCCCTTTACAATGGTGTACGCACGTGCACACTTTAAGATATCTGGAATTAGGGATTTTGTGTTTCACCCGACCCCTAATACCCCCCCCCCCCTCAGACTTTTGCATAGGGACGTGTTGACAGAAATGCAAGGACCACGACGCTGCTTAGTTGTCTAATGCACTTGGACACCTCTTGTTCACTGTTCATGTTCAGCTGGCCATTAATTATGATCCAGTATCTATGCTCCATGTCAAGAAAGAAAGAAAATGATTATTCAAGGATGGTGATAATGCAACATTTGGCAACACATTTACGGTTACTTGACACTTTTTATCGACAATATTTGTTATGGAAACATAAATATTACTATGACATTATGCGCAGCCTAATTTAAGTATATTATGTTTCTTGCTTCTTTGCTTTTTCTTATTCTGGGGTATTTTGTTCTTTTCTGCCAAGAAATAAAAAGACTACAAAACAAAGAAATTCTTTGGTTGAGTAGACCAAGAAAATACATAGCAATCCATTTTGAAGAAACTGCCGTGCTTTAATTACTGCACGAGGTAGTACAAATACATCAGCACAAGGTTCAAGGCTAGTGATCTAGGGCCAGTCTGAAATCACCAATTTACTTAATCACCAATTTACTTTGCCGCTGCCCATAGACTCTTTAATTAGTCTGGCCCAAATTTACTTCACTGACCATAAACATGCTACCATTCTGCCTTTTCTTTAAGCAGGTTTTGAATGCTTTGGAATACAACAGATAGACAAGAATTCAATGGTGGGTCACGTCAAGGACAGTTGGATGTGTCTTTTCTAAACATGGGGTCTTGTCTTTTTTTCAGATCTACACTTGGGCATACTGTGTGTGGAATATAATGTCACTAGTCTCTCATGGAGTTGCTGAGTTGCATATTCTAGGAAAAAATTGACTAGAGCAACTCATGCGGCCTTGCCCAATTGTTAATTTAGCAGGAACATGACAAGAGATTTAGACTTAAAATCCAAAATATCTGAGCTGTGGCAAATTTGCAGAAATTCCTTAAGCAGCACCCATAAAGTTTACCACCCACAATATACGCAATGCCTATCTCTATTAATTTTATTTTTCTTTTCATATACTTGCAAGTTGCAACCGCATGTTAACACTGTCACACATAATAGGCACAATAATTCCATATAATTTCAAAGAGGGGGGGGGGGGGGGTAGACTGGTAACACTTGCTTTTTCTTCAGTCAGTATAGTACTAAAGGTACACTTTCTTTTAGCTTTGTTAAATTCTTTCGCAGCAATGTACTATATATAATATCTTTGGAAAGATTGTATTGTCTAACAATTGCATTCAGTGACCTGAATGTAGATCCTAAAGAATTTAGTGTTCTCTCTCATTACCACGGAACGGTTTTTTAGTTTTTATCCCGAAGGCTACTTTTATTTGCAGGTACTTACAGTTAGTCAATCCCGTTTAACAAACAATATTGTGCTTTGTCATCTTCAGACTGGACTATTAGTCCAATTTAAAAAGTAATAACCTGTACGAGGGACTAATTAGAGGGGAGGGGGCATAGTCTCGTTACGGCAACTATTAGTCCGGAAAAGTAATAGTCCCACTTAATCCAATCGCTCAAACAAACATGCCCATATGCAAGAAGCCTCCTAGTAGAACTTAGTTATGCTGACATCCCACACGTGTGAGACCCAAATGAACAAGTCTAAACTCTACAAGTTTATCAGACATGGCATGTCTTCATCAGCTATCCTTAACAACAAAATAGAAATTTATAATATGAGACCAAATGGGTTGGCTTAATCACAATGTGCTGCTTTAATAATGCATGCTTACTTCATAATTGATCAAATCCTATTAATTCGAATGGTTACCCACCCATAGACCCCTTATGCCTAAAAATGTCCATATTATAAATTTCTCTTTCCCATGTGTCTCTTGGGAAAAAACTCCGTGGAATCCAGCCATAGTTACTATAAAAAGTAAATAATAAAACTAAGTGCCAAAAATTTAGAAAATAAAAAGGAAAAAACAAAATGGGTACACGAGTTATACTCTGCAAATAGCACTGCAAGAACGGCATAGGCATTGTGCATTCTATGCATTTAAGTATGATACTTAACTATATCTACACATAAGGCTTTAAAATGAACTAAACGGTTCGGGTTTGATTCGTACTCGCTCGACTAAAAGTTTGATTCGAGTTCAACTCGAAATATAAATTATTCAAATATGAATAAATTTTAAAATTCGATAAATTACTCAAATCTTTTTAAATTAGAATTTTCTGTTGATATTAATACGTTCATTTATACCCCTATCTACACATACATAGGTGGGCCCCACCAAAAATTGCATGTCATACCTAGCTTAGAATGGGGGACGCATTGGGCTTGGTTTGTTTTTCACAAAAAAAGGAAAGATGACATTAAAGCAAAAATAGGACGAGGGAGAGGAATAGCAATAGATTAGGGGTATAGGATTAGAACCTGCGACGTCAGGCTTTTGACGGCTTCTTTTGTATTCGGAGTCCCACGCGGGCCTTCATCTCCCCCATCCTCTATTTGTTGCTTTGAACACGTAATACATGTCAACATCTTTCTTAACTACTGAAAAAAAAAATTAAACCAATTTTAAAACCTTTTTACCTATTAATTGCGTCAGTAATATTCAATAAACATAGTACCATGCTCCTCTATAAATCATATGGATAACGTTTTCTCAATATATGATGGAACTGTTACAGATATACTAAAACAAAATTTCACTATTATATTAGGGGAATGATATTACCGGTGCATTTTATTTAAAACAAAAATTAAAAAGAACTAAAACACAAGATACAACTAATTAATGTAATATTTGCATTAGATTTGAATAAATTGCGCTAAATATATCATGCCCGTATTTTAGAAACACAAACAATAACAGGGTTGATATTTCAAATTCGATTATTTATAGGTGCAATAATGCAAAATACAATCATACCCGTATGTATAAAAAATTAAAATATATTTGTACTAAACAAGATTATTTCCTTGCTAAATCTATCAAATAGAGGAATCTTTTAGTTGGGTTAGTGAAGATAGAGCCGGATTTCCTTCATTATCTTGGGGACCAAAACCAGAAGAAAAGGAAAAAAGAGAACTCGGGATCAGGGGAAGTTGTAAATGGGATCGAAAATTGAGTCAATAATTGAAAGCAAATAAATCGAAAGTGGTCTCGTATGTGCATGCTTTACTCTACGGTCGGGACCGAAGAAAGAAAAGAATAAAGAATAATGTAGAGTTTGAGTGAGCCGAAGTTTCTGACGGATATTATAATAGGAATGAATCTCAGACTCTCTTTTACTTTTGTTTGTATCAGATTATTTCTAAAAAAATTCAAAAATTAGTTATAAAATATATGCACACTCTAAATTATTAATAGTTATAAGACACTTTCATTGGAGATTTCAACACAATCCTCCATTGATGCATTTGCATCACCAGCTACACCGCATATTAAGTGTGCAACTATCAATCTCCAAATTTAAACAAAATTTTATATTACTACACCTGCAATTGCCAGCGAAATCACACCTAATGTGTGAATATATTTGAATAATCAAATATATATATATATATATATATATATATTTATACATATATATGGTCACATATAGAGAGAAAAAATGAAACTAGAATCTCTTATATCTAGCAAAACTCCGTGGGGGCTACATGAGTGATCGGTATAGGAATTATCGATGTGGAGTGTCGAGTGATGAAAGGTGTTGATGAGTGGACAGAGGAGACCAAAAAGCACATAAATAAATCAAAATTATTTTTTTTTTGAAAACGACTCACCTAACCAAACAGCTCAAAAACTTCTCCGTACTTTCTCTCTCCTCAAGCACAGATCAGGCGATAAAATTATACACAACTACTACTGCTTCAACTCCTTTCTTCCTCTCCAACCTTCAGTGTCCAAAAACTCCAAACAGACTGTAATCGCAAAATACACAATATCAAACATCTCAAAAGATAATCTCCTTCTCCCTCTACATTTTTCTCATATCTGAACATATCAAATTCACATTACATTTTCTAAAGAAAATTGCTGCTCAGATATTACGAATAGAAACACAAATTGATTCGAAACACATTTTGAAAATCAGATGAAGATAAACGTTCATGAACGAAATTTACAACGGCAAAAACTCATTTCAATAAGGTAAAAATCGGAAGAATCTCTGTTATGTACCACAGAAATTCAAAATCTAGAAGAAGAAGGAAAAAAAAACAGAGTAAGAAAATATAAGCAGAGATTAATAAAATGGCGAAGTTACAAAGTAAATCGAATCTCTTACCTTACTCTACACTCGTGAATTGATTCTTAAACCGCAGCTCAAAATCACAAAAAACTTGTTCAGAATGAAATAGGCTTTAGTAGAATCACTTCTTTGCTCAATTTACGCACTTTCTAGAGCTTCAGGAACAAATCAAATCAATCAGCAAGTGTAGAATCTCAGCGTATCAAACTTCCGTTATATTCGGATTTGTAAAACAAAATCTTCAAGCGAATCTCCGCCTCCGGCCAGTCTCCGGCGGTATTTCTGATTCAATAACGGAAAGTTTCGGATTTTCAGCTCAAGGTTCTACGTAAAATCTTAAATATAAGCAGCTATATATATATATACTGTATATATATAAATAGATTAGGAACACAACAAATGGGAAATAGAGACAAGAAAAGAGAACATCTCTGCTATTTATAGAGGGATGTGATTCCGTCATATTTCGTCGTTATATAACGGCAAGCGTGTATATAAATATATATATATATATATACACACACATACATATTAATTTATAAATAAATTACTTTTCTTTATATTTATATATATATAAGAGGATGAGATATAAAAACTTAAGAAGGTCTTGATCAGTTAGAACATTGTGGGCCCACATGTCTAGGTGATGCAATTAGTCTATACTGTGTAAGGTCATCAGCTGACGTGGCAGGTTGTGATTGGGTGAAATGGAATGAAATTTTAAGCAAAAGATTTTTTCATATCATGAACAATCTAATCATTTTTATTATTATTATTATTATTACTAGTAATTGTTGCTAATACTAATGCAATTAGCTGTGATTTGGCTATATCAAAAGAAAAGAAGTTGAATGATTGATATTACACAACATACACATTTATAAAAGTTTGATGTTGTGAGATTCTTAAATCTTGATACCAATCATAATGGATGATTCTAACCTAATTCAAAAGGAAATTAATATTTTGAAATTTAATATTTTCATGATATATATATATATATATGTGTATGTATGTATATTAGAGTCCCACACAAATATCAAATTTTCTAAAAAAGAAATTTAAAATAATTATAAAAAAAAGTGGTGAAATACACTTTCGCTTGGAAGAATAAAAGTACAAATGAATCAGCTAATCATAGTTCAAAATTTTTCAAATTTAAATGTCATACACTATAGATGAGAATATAAGTTTTTTTTTAATCAAATGAGAATATAATTTTTATAATGAATGAGTTGGAAAAAAAATCCACAACAAGGGAGCAAAAAGTCCCACAAAAAGAATCGAGCATGCAAACTTAACAATCATGCAGTGACCCTTTTTTTTTAGGTCACATTTGGGAAATATAATTTGATCAAGTACGTATTACTATTACAGTATCAATCAATAAATAAGTTTTTATATAGAGGAAAAAAAATAAATTCTCAATTATCAAACAATCCTCGTATAGAGAAGAAATAAATAAACTCACAATCAACAGAAAAAACACATTTACATAAAAAAAAAGAAAAAAAAAAACTCACCTGAAAGTCGCATGGCTCGGTCTTAATCACAAGACTAAGACACAGAAACATGACCCTTGATCGCGTATAATTTAAACAATCTTTCTCTTCTACAAGGGAAAAATCATCTTTTATTTGAGGAATTTTATTTTTTATTTTTATAAATTCTTGAAATGTATAACCCACACTAGAACAATTTTATAGTGGCAATTAGACCATTTAAAGGGCAGTGAATGATTTTTTATGGAAAAATACTTGTAGTGATGTATCCCCATAGGTCCAATCCGATAGAACGGTTGAATAGTTTAATTTTTAGGCTCCAAAAAAGCCAATGAAACAAGTACAAACACCAGAAAATCCTAATAGAAGATCCTCAATATGGCTAAAAGTATATACATATATGTACTCCCCCCCCCCCCCTCGATTCTTGTAATTTGTCTTATATACCCTCTTCAGAATTAAGCATGCATATGCAGTAATACATATTGTACATTATTAGTACAGTGGTACATAAACAGTATGGCCAATACTGAAAACCGGCTGCGACCGGTGACAACTCAATACAGTGTTTGCTCTTCAAACTTCATATCATGGGGGCAGATTCAGAAGAAGTACTGTATTTTTTCATTTCAATTTTCAGTTTTACCTGCTATGGTCGGTTGTCAGTAATTGGGTTGTTGCTATTTTGCTGCTGCTACGGCCAATTGTGCTTTTTATTTTATTTTATTTTATTTTTTTAAAATACAACTTTAAACACTCTTCTTTGTCTGTCCATTGCCTTTATTCCTTGCAGCCAAACCCTTCTTTAAGCAAAGAAGAAATGCTTGGAATCACCAGACAATGAAACACCTAACTCATCTCACTTTCTCTCTTATCCATATATGTTAAGAGTAATGTGATAGTTAATGAACTGGTTGAAGATTATATAGATTTGCAGGTTTGATAATCACGTGTCATTTAGGGGCGGATTCAGGTTTTGTTCCCAACGAATTTTTTTGGGCTAAAAATTGAAGTGAAGGGGTAAAGTTTAGAGAGTTAGAGAACGAGAATTTGAATACATTATACATCGTATGTTTAGTTTTTTTTTTAGAGTAGTAGTAGTTTAAGTTTTTTTTGTCCCCTCTAAGTTTAATTTTTTCATAAATTTGCCCCTTTAAGTTTAATTAAGTTTTATTTTTGTCTCTGTCCCTATACCTATAAAAAAAAGAAAAAAAGTCCGGCATAGGCACTACCTATTATGCCCTTTGAATAGATCCGCTACTGCGTATCATCTTATTTCCGATTATACTTATTAATCGCGATTTCACATGAACTAACACGTGTTTGACTCAAATATCTGTAATCGTAACATGAAAATATGTTTGTTCAGTTATTAAATAGTCTTGTTATCTTGTATCCAACTATTAGGCTAAGCACATTATTTCGGTTCGGACAAGTAAAGATCTTGTTTGTAGGGTTCATAGATTTATAGTCTATAGTTGTTAAAGCATTTAACTCAAAACCACTTTACAATTAATGAATTGGTTGAACAATAATACATTCCTTTCAAGTTTGTGTTGAATTATATTTATTAAGCGTAATTTTACATCAACTAACATTTATTTCTGACTGACTCACTCGTGTATAGCTAATTATAATCTAACATTAACCAAACTCACACGTATAGACTCACTCAGACATCGTTATTTGCGACACCAACCTATCAAAATATGATTGTTAGTTAATTAACAATCTTGTATCCAACTATTAGGGATTTAGGGTAAGCAGAATATAGGGTTCTTGCAAGTAAAGTTCTAATTTGCAGTGTTCTTGGATCTAGCTAGCTACACACTTATATATATATATATGGTAAGTTTCTAATGCGAACCTTAAAATGCGAACCGTCGTCTTTGGTGTCTATGGCGACGATTCGACCCGTCTCCGTAGCCATGTAGTTTTTGGCGACGGGTATCCCATTCGTCGTCGTCATAGACACCCAAAGACGACGGTTCGTCTTTGGTTCGCTCTTTAAAGTTCGCTTTAGAGCCGGACCGTGTATATATATATATATAGTAAAGCCAAAATTTCTTTTATGAGAATTTGGAGTCTTTCCTTATAGATATATAGACATATTTTTTTTTTCCCTTCACTTTAAGGAAAACGTACAAGGGGTGAGCCACGTGTCGGGGAATGTGAAGCAAAGCTTTATCTTTAAAGAGCTGCTTACAAGATCTTCTTAAGCAAGAAAAGCATAGTCAAGGTCCAAAGTCATTCCCCTTCCATTCCTTCAATCAATCCCAGTTTATATCACTTGTGTCCAGTTTAAAACCCAGTGCTTTAATCACAGACTTTTCCATAATTCACCATCACTGCTAGCTGCTACTTTATCTATTGCCTATGCAGATTTTGTAGCACAAGCGTGACCAATAATGTGAGAATCTGCTAGGCTTCCTTCGTCTATTTTAATATTACTCACGGGTTTCGATAGAAATATGAACTGTACGAGGGTTCTTGTAGCAAGTAAAGGACCTTTAATTTAAATAGCATTGGTCTATAATCTAGATGTAAATCACATTAATTAGTATTAATTTAAAAATAGAGTGGAGTGGGTACCCATATGAAATGACCTTATGAAATACTACATCCATTTGATAAATATTGTCTCTTTACGAGTTTTACTTGCACAAAAAAATGGATATATTCGTTTGTTTGTCGATTTTGTTTCGTTACAGCCTAGTATAGTAGTTAATACATAAGGTACAAAACTTGAATTCAATAGCATTCCTAATTGCGGATCATTTTTTTTCATTAGAATCTAATACAATAATTAATGCATAAGGTACAAGACTTGTATCCCACGTAGGAATACATTTCAATGCTAATGGCCAAGGAGGAAACCTAGGGAAGAATTAAGTCAGGGGGAACTATAGAAACTTATCTTTTTAATCTTCTAAAGCGACCGCAAAATTTTGATTTATTAGTGTTAACAGGTAAATTCGAACCTACGATCTTGTATAGTTATCATCTTTGGTCTACAGAGCGTTCTCGATTGTGATTATTTTTCGTTAGGAATCTAATACAATAGTTAATGCATAAGATACAAGACTTATATCTCTCACAAAGCGTTCTTGATTGTTGGTCATTTTTTCGTCAACAATCTAGTATAATAGTTAATGCATAAGGTACAAGACTTATATCTCTCGCAAAGCGTTCTTGATTGCTGGTCATTTTTTGGTCAAGAGTCTAGTATAACAATTAATGCATAAGAGAAAAGACTTATATCTCCCACATAACATTCTTGATTGTTAATCATTTGTTGGTCAAAAATCTAATACGATAGTTAATACATAAGGTACAAAACTTGTATCTCTCACAAAACGTTCTTGATTGTTGATCATTTTTTCGTCAAGAATCTAATATAATAGTTAATGCATAAGGTACAATCCCACATAGCATTCTTGATTGTTGATCATTTTTTGGTCAAAAATCTAGTACTATAGTTAATGCATAAGGTACAACGAGACTTACATCTCCTTTTGAGAGTTCTTATATCTCAAAATGTTTGTATTTTGTCAATATTGCAAAACTTTCATAACTCAAGGTTTTACTTTAAAATGCGCAAAAGGAAAAGTGTGAGATTAGACTTTGTTTAAACGTTAGGAATGTTCCTTATTGGCAGAAGGAATGCAAGTAATAGAAGATTAGTACTTTAGAAAGGTGATTATAAAGACATTTGGTGATCATTCTATAAAAGTAGATCTCTCTATTACTCAATCCCCAACTCTTTCTCTGTTACCAACGTTAGATTATATGCTTTTCTTTTGTGTTTTTGTGTTTCAGATTTTTTAAAAACACCATGTTTAGTGATATTAAAAGAAGAGACCAGGTAAGCTCAAAGACTGCTTTATACACAGTAATTTTACTGTGTGTGTGCTTGTGAATCCCGTTCGTACATTTTTGTTTTAATTCAAGCACTTACATGAGTTGATGTAAAATTGTACTACAACTTAAATAAATAATTGTTTACAAAGAAATTGCTGTATGGGGTGGGTAAGCTTTTTAGCTTTTTACAGCCCGGGAATCTTTGTTGTAATGCTTGTGTCATGGCCTCTCTCACCTATATCTCTGGCCCAAAAGCCCATTCAGCCTGTAACCAATACCTATACCCCTCCTTCATTTTCTCTCTCTAACATGTGCTATACATATATATATTTATATATATAATACTTGGGCTTATCTTAAGGGTTTTGAAAACTTAAGCTTCTTGTCCATGTAGGCGCGTGTTTGACTTTGTTAAAGGTTAAATTAAAATATGTAATTATGTACGATAGATAAGGAAGTTTTACCATTAGACTACCATGCTTAATCGTATAATAGTATAACACATTTTGTTGAGTACAAACACAACTCATTTACACAAAGAATGAGCTCAAGTCAATTGAACTATTCATAAACAACTCGACTCTCACCCACCCAAATATTGAACTATTCCTAAATAACTCGATTCGTTTAAAACAAAGTGATAACATTTATATAACTTTGTTTTTCGTCTATAAAAAAATTGTTCCCGCTAAAGTGTATCATTTTCTTTAATGATACAGAAAGTCAATAAGATTATCATCACTGCTAAACTAAATTTTTAAAAGTATACATAAAAAAATATGCTTAAAGAAAATTTTACAAATAGAACTCTTTTGAAAAACGAATGGAATAAGACCTAATAGGACCTCAACATACAGTTGAAAAGATTATTAGAAAATAAGTAACAAATGAAATTATACCTTATGTTGGATAGAAAGGCCAAGATAGGTAGACGAAGTACATATAAAAGGGAAAAAGATAAACTAGGCTAACGTACATATAGGAATAACGAAAGTACTCAGTATAGAGAATGAAAAAGATAAAGTAAAAATGGACCAAAAGTATCATAAGAGAGGCAATTGCAGAAAGCTCCTACTCCTGCTCAACATGAGGAATCGGAGAGTCTTGGATTACTACTTGTTCCTAATATTGGGCTTGGGCTCCTTTCGTCCCTAACAGGAATTATTTCTATTTATAGCGTCTTAACTCAACTCTAAATCCGGAACACAAACTAGGGCTGTACTTTAGCCATTCGTTTATACGCAAGTGGACGAATGAAAATTATACTGTAAAGCAATCACGGTTCATTTTTCTAGCGAAGTGGAATATAGAATAGGAAAGGTGCCAAAAGAACACTTCCCCCCAAAGTTGTAAACAAAACGAGTCGTGTCGATCACTAAGTATAATGGAAGTCTTATTTATATTGCAAGAATTAATAAACGTACGAACACATGAGAAGACCAGCTCACTTTTATATGTGGGTTTATTTCATAATTAATTTATGTTTTGACTTTACAAGCTCAAATTTGTCAAAAAAAAATAGTTAAACTGAGTGGAGTCAAGCTCCTAAATGAGCCCAAATGTGACATTCGAGCTCGACCCGTTTAATATACAAATTGTTCGCGAGTTTTGCATAATCGAGTCTAGTCGAGTTTAAATTTTATTTATTTATAATAAAAACTAAATGCTTTAATTGTTACAATTCTTATAATAAAAACTAATAAAATATTAAAATTATAATAAATATTATTAAACAAGCCGAGTTTATGCGAGCTCGGGTCTAGCCAAACAAGGTATAACTCGAGCTTCGCTCGTTTATGTCACGAACAAAAATAGCAAGCTTTTGTTTGCGAAGAACTCGGTTCGGCCCTTCGAAGGGTAAAAATGTTCTTTTGACATGTTTTGGTGCCTATTCCGTGCTCCACTGCAGTGGCCACAAGACTACTGATTCAGTTAAGACCAGTTCATCTATTTCTTTTTCTACAAAGGGAAATGATCAAGTTCATTATTATTATCTTCTTATGCTATCTCGACCAAGACTACAAACTACTTCAGCTGATACCTTGGCCATAGACATTGCCTCATTGAGCTGGATTTTTGGCATAGCCTATCCTAAGCAGGACTCCTATTACTTGTATTCCTATTGCCAACATACGTACATGTCTGAGAAAAGGAATATATGTAGCACTTCACTGCCATATTTGCTAGGCCATAGCCCAATCAAAAGTTGAAAATTCCATCACTTGAAAATATATTTGCAGCACAAATATTTCATTTGCAGCTCTTATATATAATTGCCTATACGCATTGTATAACTATGTAATGCCTTTTTTCGCTGGAATTTTATATATATAAATATATAATCAGAAGATGAAGAGAAAGCGAAGTGCACATAAGATAATCAATCCACCTCTCCTGTATGAGATCCATCCAGATATATAAAAACAAAATCACATCCACCTCTACTAGATGGGATCCATCCAGATATATAAGAACAAAATCACAGTACAAGTGTGAATTGAAGTCTGTTCATTTCTCATTCAGTAGGCAGTAGCAATCAACAATAACTGGCAGGAGAAAACATGTATATAAAAAAAGGTGGGGAAAAAAGAAAAACAAAAAAAGAAGAAGAAGAAGAAGAAGAAAGGTTTAACTAGGCAAAATGCAGAGCAATAAGAGCAAGTCCTACTTCTTTCTTGATCCACCCCAAAATGACTGCCAGAAAACAGGCCAATTCTTCTGAGCCTCAGTCCAACCCAGGACTGAGCCTTCCCTCATAGGATCCCAACTGGAGGACACAATCCCATAACTAACCCCCAAAAGGGCAGTCCCAAAGAACACAAATGACACGATGACAGGCACCCAACTGGGCACATCTACCTTCAACCCAACCTTGAGATAGTAAAACAATGGGAAGAACAATAGCCCTATAAACAGTGGAATCCCCACTGAGAACCCCATTCTGCTTATCATCCTATTGGTCACTATCTCTGGTATTACACCTTCCTCTGCCTCCTCTTCTTTCTCCTCTTCATCTTCTTCTTCATTATCAGAACCTTTTCTCGGCTTTTGAGTCTTCTTGGTTTTCTTTGGAGAAGGTCCAAAGCCTTTTGGAGAATTCAAAGTAGCTAACAGGCGAGTTTGTTTTTGAATTTGCAATAATTTTGGTGTGGATTTTATGAACTGGCTGGATAAGTGTTTGGTTTGGGTTATTGAAGGTGGAGACGTTAGAGATAGTGTTCTAGAAAATGAACAGGTCTCCATTATTTCTCCCCTTCCTTTGCTTCCCTTTACATGTCTGTCAAATGCTTGGTCGGGATTTCATTCAGTTTTAGGAGGAAAAAGCCTATCTGCTATTTTAGTGGATAAAAAGGATATCTGCTTCAACTCTCAAGCCTTTGCCCAATTACGATAACACCCCCACACCATAAGTTATTAAATGATGGCTAGCGTAGGCCCACCCAAATACACTACAGATTGTTAAATTGGAGTTGCCGGGCCCAATTGGTGATTGGATACTTGGATTGAATCTATAGATGCTTTATGATTCTATAAAAGAGACGGATCTTTGATATTGGTCTGGATTAATAGGCATAAAATTTTGACAAAACCATATTACACTAGAACCATTGTTTGAAAGTTGAAATATAAGAAACTTGTACATTGAGCCTAAAAGTATATGTAAAACAAATTAACAATCACCAAACCAAAAATCAAGCTTTGGTTGGGGAGTTATTAAATTGCACCATGTTAAACCACAACTAATGGCTTTCTTAAACAAATTGTTTTACTGAAAATAGCAAATATATAGATACCAAAAACCAGTTACCAAACAGTACTCTACGAAGTCCAGCATAGACTAGTAGTCATTCAATCTCAATGAGGGACAGAAGAAGTACTCTGGTCATTCAATTTCAATGAGGCACAGAAGTAATCTGATATATATGCATTATGTACTTATGGTTTGTTAACTGAAGGAACATATATTTTGAGGCGGTAGATGGAGTTTAATGCAAGCAACCTTTCTATATAAACCTGCTTTATCTTATAAAGATGTCACTTACGAACCTAGTAGGAAAGTCACTAATTTGCTGAGTCGAAAGCCACAAGTAGAAGAAACAGTAACTTGTACCAAGGGAAATTGCATCACCTCTGCCGCTGCACGGACAAGAGCCCTGAGAATGTGTTTCTTTTGTGCCCACGATTTCTGAAACACACAATTCAGTACACAATTTTAGACCATCGCTTAAAAAATAAATTGCTCAGCACAGCAGACTTGATTTCATATTGACAAGCTGCGAGCCAGGATGTGTGTATTTCTATCCTTGTCTCTTTTAGAGACCTTTAATCACTAACTACAAATGGCAGTAGAACAACTCCAAATTTTGTAATTTGACATGTGAATATAATGCATTGAACACTTGATCCAGCAAAAGTTGGAAACGGTTATTCAAGATAAAGAAAAGAAAATACATTCCTGTACTTGGGAAGATAATGTGATAAAGATTAGGCATGAGGTTGATGCTTATACTTTTGTCAAAGCAAGTTGTGTACTGCATGCAAACATCCGAGGTTCTTTATGTAACAACCCGGGTCAAATCCCGAGTACAGAACAAATCTTGGGTCAAATCCCAAGTTCGAATCGAATCAAATCCATCCAAACAAGGCCTTAAATTACTGGTCCAATAGTATCTTCTTGGGTCATCTTAGCCCATCACAGACTCATCCAAAAGGTCATGACTGAAGGTACTATTGATAGTAACTCAATTTCTTATATACAGACAAACTTTTCCCTTTTCGATGTGGGACATGGGGTGTTACACTTTACATAACAGAAGGCTTCAGCTTGAAAGAAGGCATACTCTGGCACTTTGGTTCTTAAAAGCTTTAATATTTGATGCTGATGGCATCAAAATTACACCTTTTCTGTATCTAGATCTTGGCTAGATAGCAGACAAACATTTAGTAGTAGATACTTGCTGATTCCGTCAAGGGAATATGCTAGTTTTAAAAGGTTCCCTATCACATATGTATGGCACCCACCTGCACCTCATATTTGAGAGGGGTCGTTGGGGAAGTATCATATTTCTTTATGGAATAACTATTTTTTTCCCTTTTCTTAAAGTCCACAGTAAACCAAAAACCATTCTCATGTGAACTTGTAGCCTCACCAAGTTTCAGGAAGGTCTTAATACTTTTGACTACTACTGCTTATCCAAAAGGTTGCTCAGACTTTTATCAATACTATGTTCTTATTTTCAGTCATTTAACCAACCCTCCATAACACATAGTTCCGGAAGACATGCATATAATCCACAATGACTGACACTACGCAAGTATGCCTTATTACATCACTTGACAACTAACTAAAATGCTTTCTTGAGCCTCGCATTTAACAGGGTTTTGTGCCTTTCTCCTCTAAAAACATGGACATATATTTTGGCGAAAGTGAGCTTTCACGGCTGTCTCCAGAAAACTGGATAAGTTCTCCTAATAAATGGGGTGAGAACCCCTTTAGAGCAGTTTTCAACCTCTTCAAGTAAACCCCTATACTGCTTTACTCCTCCCACAATCATGTTAACCTGGAATGCTCATCTTGAATTAAACATCAGTTACTAAAAAAAATTTGTTTCGGATGCATGGTTTGAATTTCATGGGGCTTTGAAGACGGTGTTTTTTGTATCTCAGTACAGCGAACTAGTACAATTTGACACTGAGCTATTGGTACTTTTTTTTATAGAGCATATTGGAGTTCTAATAGTTCTACAGCTAGTGTTTTTATATTGAGAAGTTGTTTATATTTCCTAGCGTATGAACCTTGGCAATTTAGAGCAGATTTCCTGCTTGGTTGATACAGAAAGTATATACCACAAAGAATCTTTTTTTTACCAATTTCTGAATCCAGAAAGATAAAATTAGCTACTGACTGAGATGTAGGATATATGTAACCTATAAGAAATGGCCTAGAAGCATAGAAACTTGACTAGTAGGTATGAGGATGTGATCAAGACTGAAAATGCTTACTCACCTGAAATTTAATTTCTGTCACACGGACAAGGGACAAGTTATCCAGAAGTTGGTGTATTCCCGTAACGGCTTCGAAGAACATCCATAGATTTCTCCAAGGATTGTGCAAGCTCAGGGATAGATATTCTACACACTGAAATATATCACAAAATAAAGAGTTCAGTTTTCGTTATAAGATGTCCATTCATATATTTAGAATCTAATCATAGTTAATGTCATCAATCCCAAAAAAAAGAACTGTCATAGGTCAAGCTAACTGTTGCTACCATTACTTATACATTTTAAACATGGAGTGATGGTCTACCTTTTCATCAGTTTGCCTAATAATTTGATTAATATTAATAAAAAATAAAAAAGCCAAAAACATCAGACATCTACGGATGAAGGAACAGATTCTTGTTTCTGGACTACGACAATACTTGCATCCATGTCAGCAGCTAGAAATTCCTATCTCACGACTCAAGTGAACTTCTGAAGTTAGGTTTGTATAACATAAGACAATTGAAGAAACAAAACTGTGTCTTCCTTGCGTCTCCCGAAAATAAAAGTCAAAAATACGTACCACGAGATGCACTGGCCTGTGCTTCTGCTATGAACTCCAAGTATGAAGCCTGAAAATAAACCCTCTTGTCATAAAAATGTAACTACTGAAGAAGTTAATAGGAAATCAGACTGGTTTTGCACATATGATGATGATGACTGCAAAATCACCTTCATTGCTTCTTGGCTTTCACTTATTCGCTCAGTCATCTTCTTATATTCTTTCTCAGCCTCATCCATCACCTGCTGACTTGCTTGTGTCTGAATCTATTGACATGACAAAAGAAACAGACAGCCAAAATTAGTTTGCTAAGGAAAGCTCACTACTAACATAATTATCTCCAGTAATAGCAGCATTCAACAATTAACCGAACTATCCTAATGTCTTAACACTTTCCACCTAATAAATTTCTAAAAGAAGATAAAACAAGAAGATAACAGTAATCATAAATAATATGCTAACTGAAAAACAAATTATTCATAAAGTTTACTGAAGAAAATATATTCATTTTAGCTGCAGTTCTCATGAAATTTTGATTATATCTCTTAATGAAAATATGTTGACGGAAATGATTAGCCATTTAAGTTGCAGTATTTTGAAAAAAAAAACATTAATTGGAAAAACAACTTTGAATTCCTGAACACCAACTTGATCCATACTAAAGTAATGAAAACTTTTGCCCTCACTTGAACTTCAATCACTCAAAATGTGGACTAATTCTGAATTTCTGATATATTATCAGGAAATGATATTCATGGCATAAACAATTATGCTAAAATATATTGAAGTCAATAGAAGTCATAAATCCCTTCTTCGGAACCTAATAACAGCACATAAGATCATTTCTCAAAAACAACCGAGGCGTGCCAGCAACTCCTGCAATGGCTGTTTGATGCGAATTGGTATGTTATTGTTTATATGGTTCTGAAGCCTTTGAGGTGGAAATCCAATCAATCTTCCAGATGTACCTTGCATATGACTCCAGCATGTTAAGCTTAATAGCTGAACTACTCAAGGAAATATGTTCTTTCCATTTTGATTCCATAGCAGGCCATTGGCTTCTAATCAGTCATGTAGTTAACTTGAGTGACAATAGAGTAACAATGAGGTCAAAGTTTAAAAAACCTAGAAACTTTGCAGATCAGAGAAACTAAATGAGACAAATGATGAATGTCCATTGTCCAACATGACAATATCAGGTTGGAACTATCAAAGCAGATAGTTATTAATCACCTAAGGTGTTAGAAGCAAAATATTTAAAGTAAAATAATCGTTATCTAGCAGATTGTACAGCTCGACTAGAGCTACAATTAAAGCAACCTTCCTTTCAAACTATGTCAACTCAACAAAATGATTTCTAGTCAGAACACTCAAATACTTCAGACGTTATTAATAATTCAGCTTCTACAGAGTTGATAAAATACAGATTCTCATCACATCCTTGCACAATTCTGATTGTACAGAGGGAAAAGTGAATTGATAAAGATAATATGTCGGAATTCAGAATCAAACTATCGGCGCGCACACAGAAGCATATACAATTATACATACGTATATATATACACATATATATCAACAAAGAGTTATAGAGACCTTGAATCGTTTATGGAGACGAGATTGAAAAGCCTCAATGTCCTTGAGAATCTCCGAGTGTGAGCGATCCAACTGGCGCTTGACCGAGTCCAAGCGAGAAGAGGCGAGATCCTTCAGATCGGAAATCGAGTTTAGGTTTTTCAGAGGTGATGGCGAACCAGTAGGCTGCATCGGCACCGAGGCTGCGGCGGCGGCGGCGCTCTTGTTCTTGATGTTGCTGTTCTTCTTCTTCAAAGATGAGGTTGTATGATTGAAACCGTCGAGATTGAAATCGAATTTCTTCGGAGGAGATTCGCTCGCCGATTGATTCGGACTCGCCGCAGTCTGTAAAGGCGATACCAGAAAATCCGCGGCTGAAGCCTTCCTTGATACTCTGGTTTTCATCTCTCTCTCTCTACTGTTTTCTATGTTCAGTGGTTGCAGAGTTCGAATGGAAATGAGGGTGATATTCGTATTTCAGGATATTTATATTGGCGGGGCTTTCTTCAATTTGAAATTTAAAATTGTTTGTACAAAGGAATGCTTTGGTAACCCACAGCGGCACGGACACTTAACGTTACCCGCTTATAATGGTGCCACGTGTTTCAATCTTTTCCTTCCTAAAATTTCATAAATTTCAAGGCATGACACAAATTCAATTTGCTCAAAAGATTAAGGAATTAACAAATTTTATTAGTAAGTTTTATTGCTTTATAATTTTTAAAAATTGAAACTAGGTACAAGAATAATTACCTCATTTGTTTCAGCTTTTTCCTAACATTTTCTAGCTTTTGACTTCTGAAAAATTATATGAGTGGCGTTTGTTTCAATTTTTGAATTCTAAAATTAGAAACTGAGTACAAGTAACTTAATGAATAAAAAACTAGAAGCTAAAATCACCTATTTAAGTGCTTGTCAACTCTTAATAAAATAAAATTATATTATTCATATATACTACATATTATATAATATATACATCAATATTTATATTAATGTAATAATATTTATATTATATTTGTATGTGTGTGTGTGTATATATATATATATCAATAAATAATTATATACGTTGAATATATTTATACATAATTAACTATATAATATGTCAATATTATATATATATATATGTGTGTGTGTGTGTGTGTGTGTGTGTTTATATTAATAAATAATCACATATTAATATATATTTATAAATAACTAAATATATAATATAATATTTATATTATATATATTTATGTATAAATATATATATATATATATATATTAATAAATAAACATAATATATCATTAAATAATTATATATTAATAAATAATCACTTGTTAATATATATTTATAAATAAATAAATATATAACATAAGATTTATGTTTACATGAGAAAGTATCATTATCCTTCTCTCAAATGGAACTTTCATGCTAATATATATCAATAAATAATTATATAATTAACTATATAATATAAGATTTATCTTTTAAATATATATTTATTTATGTATATACAAATAAATATATTAATTAATATTTTGTTACCAGAATATCCATTTATACATCCTTTGATTGATTAAGAATATCCAAGAAGTATAGAAGCCAAATAAGAACACAGTAATACAATCATACATCTGGTACAAAGTACATTTATTGCGGATGGAGGTGGTGAGCATGATTTTGGTGTCAAAGCAACAAGTTTGGTTCTAGTGAATGTTATAAAACCAACTACACCAACCAAATCAAACTTCCAGCAGCACATAGATGGCACATTACTCTGGAATTACACCAACAAAACAAAAAAGAACATCTTAGTACACTAATAGTAGGGTGCATCTTGGACAGCTTGATGTTATTCTGATAGGCAGCTTCTCTTAAGCATCTGCACCAAAAAAAACAACACAGAACATATATTTCATGAATTCTTAGAAATAATCTTATGCTACGTTTGGATTGGAGGAATGGAGGAATGAAAGTGCGAATGGAATGACTAATTCTTACGGAATTGCGATTGGAATCGAATGAACCATTCTCATTCCTCCTAAATTTGTGAATTTTATTCCTTAGGGGAGGGTATGGAATAACTCATTCAAGCTGGAATGGAATGAATCATTCCACTTTCCATTCCATTCCCTCCCCTATTCCATTCCTTTACCTATTTCATTCTTTCAATCCAAACATATGACTTTGGACCCAACATGGAGGGGAGATTGGGCAGGCAACTGTAACTTACCATCTGGGGAGCAAGCACTCCTTGAAGAATATTCAGAGGGGGCCACTGGAGTGGAGATTGATAGCTGAGTGGTGGAGAATGCGTTCTTGTTACTGTCCAGATCGGGCCATGATTCTCTAGTTTTTGGCCACTCGGTTAAAAAAGGACGCATTGAATGTTGCTCTTGTTTCACTGGGCCTGACGAGCCAATATCATTGCCGAAGAAGCAATGTTGCTGCCGCTGCTTTGACATTGCAGCATCAAGCTCATAAGCTTGGGGCAAGTGCAGTTGTGTGGACTTCCCTTGCAAATGAAAATCATTTCTTGGTTTCGACAAGGAGCTTGAGTGAACTTGGGATGGCATCAGACGCCATGTGCTATCTATGTTATTGTCCATTCCAAGACCCCTTGCGCTGCCTGAAGCTTCTGGAGAGAAACTGTGCTCATCTGCATCAGGGGTCACACCCTGGAGATACCTGCATATTCCATTGTGTAACAAACCGATGTTAATTGAAATTGTTTCTTAAACATTTAGTTCAATGTTATGATAGGTAGTGGAAGACACTCAATGGCGGGGACCAGAATACGTTTTGGATTGAAAGGGGATTTCGGAAAGAATTAGAGAAGACAACAACTCACAATCAATTGCTCTAAAACTAAATTCTGCTACAATAATCTTGTGTCTTCCAAACAGCAAAGTACATCCCTATTTATAATAATCTAATTAATGGCACGGACCATAATATGTTTATAGATTGAAAGGGGATTTCGGAAAGAATTAGAGAAGACAACAACTCACAATCAATTGCTCTAAAAATAAATTCTGCTACAATAATCTTGTGTCTTCCAAACAGCAAAGTACATCCCTATTTATAATAATCTAATTAACTTTCCTAATTCCATTAGGGATACTAATAAACTACATAATAAAATAATTTAACTAAATCAATTAGGATTCTAATATGATAACTACTAAAATTATAAATCAAAATCAACTAAATTTAGTTAAATTCTAGAATCTTCTGCTTGTCGGACTCTATGGCATGGGCTTCCAATAACACTACACACTTGCAAGGTTACAAGATAAATGCTACTCAAAAGAAGTTGATCTACCTAATATCACAGTATTTAATCCCCTGACCCTACCCAAAAGAGCCCCTCTCAGGCACAATGGCTGTTTAGGAAGTGAAATTCCATCATAAACAAGCCCTCAACAATGTGATTCACATAAAATCCAAGTGCTGTCATATGTTTCAGTTATATGCTCTATATCTTCTTGTCAGTGAACACCATGACTAATACAGAATGAGACTCCCAGGATTCATTTTCATCCTTGAGGAAAGCAGCTTGTTTCAGTGTGCTCCCCAAGACCTGCATTTAGAAAGTGCTATTGTACAAGATCAATCAAAACTGATAAGCTTCTTAGCTTGTTAACAGGGCATTTCCAATTTATGCATATTGGTTTAATTTTAACTACTACTTTCTGCTCCCTTCTAAGTTTACACTTTCGCCTAGACATCTAAACCTATCAATACAATATTTGTCTTCAATTTAAAACTTTCTACCTTTCCAGAATAACCATCTACTTTCCATTTTGGTAATGTAGAAGTCCAACTGATCGGGAATCAAAGCAGCTCAGAGACTCGTGCAAAATATAATCTTACATGAGTCGATATTATCTTCTGAATTTTATGATCATATCTTAGAGCAAAAAGCAACACAAGTTTGTTATCTTATTGAGTAGGTAAGAAGTCATCAATATTCGTATGTTCTCTTTTTATATTTAAGATAAAAACTAATCCCTTTAGATAGGTAAAAATAACTTCATTGAAGGTTCAAGTCCCAACCCTATTACAAAGGAAGTCTACTAAAGTTAGCCGTCCTATATGTACTAATCAATGGTGAGTAATCACTTGGGTTCATGTATCAACTACCTTGCTTAACATTCATGCCACCATATGGGTGGATCGTGAATCCAGCCCCAAGTTGAACCTGATTATTAACCACTCCTAAATCATAGGATAGTGTTAATAATATCATGGAAATGAAACTTTGGGAACGAGTCAAGAAATGATATGAATCCACTTAAATTTAGTTTATTCCGCTATTAATATTATAAACTATCTAAAAGGTACCGCTAATTAAAAGATTTATTTCCAAAACTCAAATGAATAATGTCACTTTTAAATTTGAAGATTTCTCAAACTGACTTTTTAAAAGGCCAATACTAATCTTGTAGTTTTGAATGGAGAGAGTAAATGTACAAGAGGAAATCATGACAAATATGCCCGTTAAAAAAAGATACAATCTCTCGGGGAAAGAAGTGAGGTACCTGTACTCTTTATTATTGATACTATAAGGTGAAGGCTCCATCTGCAACTTTGACGCATTGCTTCCATAGCATAGACTATCTGAATTAACAACTGGATAGGGCAAATTTTGGAAGCTTCCACTACCACTACTCTGAAAGCTTCCCCCACCACTGCTGCTCCCAGTAGGTATGTGTGACATTGCAGTCGACAAGGACTGCGAAGTAGATTGAGATTCCACAGGCTTTCTTGAACGGTTGCGGCCACGGTGCATGTGCCTCTCACAGTATTTGGAGTCCGGATAGGCATCTTTGGAGCACCTCCACTTTTTTCCATCCGTCCTCCGGCACCTACCTGGCTCAGGGTCGAATTTTTTCCCATAATAGGAGCAATATCCCACTGCACATAAGAAGTCATACTCTAGGAATCATTTAAATAGAAGATACATAGAAAGAGATTTTCACAACTAAAAATAGAAAACCTTATATTATATGGACAACATGTGAAAATGCCACAAAAAGCTCTCGAAGAAACACTATTGGCAATAACACTACTATCCAGAAGTCAAAATCATAAACATTTAATCTAAATTTGAATTCGTCAATTAGGAAACTTTGTTCAATGATACTGTTGTGTCTCCATTTTGTTTAATATACATATGAGGTTTAGCTGTTAGCAATATCCCAAGAAAGCCATGGGTGTTTTTGTAGTACTTACATAAACGGTACTCCTTTTTTTTGTCAAAAAGAGTCTCATTTTCAAAATTTGCAACCATTAAGGACGTATATTTGTTCCATTTTTACCCTTAATAATAATAACTTGTTAGTTAAATAGTGGTGATATGATAATGAAATTATGATGGCAAACTTGAAAATATTGTGTCATTTTATAATACTAGACGAAAAGGAGAACTCGTTTTGTGGAAAAAAAGAATTGGAAAATAGGACTCTGTTGTGGAACAGAGGGAGTATTCCTAAAACAATTGGAATGTAGACAATACAAAAATCTAAAAAGTATCTATCTCTATGTAACCAAATTCATTAAAAAAAAAGAAAAAAGAAAAACAGAAGAACTTCTTGGATTCCTAACAAATTAACCATCATACATGTGCTCCAGCTACAAATATGCTACCAGCTAAAATACCATAAAAAGACTCACCCCAAGGCTAAATGGAAGGTAAATGCTACTTAAACTCTCAAAATTCCATAAGGAAACTATACAGTCCATAGTATATTATATATAAGCTCCCAATGATCACACTCCAATGCTCCATGCTCAACTACTGCATCCAGGAATCCCAAAGAAAATCCTTATAAATAGAGCATAACCGTTGATAAAAAAAAAATTCCCAAATCTTATGGAGAGGGTAACCATAAATCTATCTGAAATCATATAAACAGCACAACATCTGAACAAATGATGAAACAAACCAAAATTCACAAGTCACATTAAACCTATCAATTAAAGAGAAAGGGTAGCATTTTTTATTTTATTTTTTCATTCTTACAGGCGGGGTGGTGAAAAAACCTGGCCGACAAGGCCTCCAAGCTCCTCCGAATCGGTACAACAAGATCAGGCGGCACAGGCAACCCCGCCATCAAGTATTTATATATCAGAGCTTGCTGTTCCAGCTCCTGCCACTGCACCGCCGTGAACGGCGGCCGGAACCCATCTCCAGCCGCCACCACCGACGACGAGCTGCCACTCATCTCACCTTACTTACCCTTCTCTCTCTTCCTTTCTCTCTGCTCTCTGCTCCCTCAAACCTTGAACCTGTAAATGGTCCTTGTACTTCGTTTAAGAAAAAAGCTGCAAAAACAAATACATCACCAGCAGGTCAGTTTCAGTCTTCCAGACATAAATACACACTTATATAAATATGTATAGAAATATATAGATATATAGAGAGAGAAATATAGGGGTTACCTTTGGGGGGACAGATCTAGGGTTTGACCATACTTGGTAACGGGGGCATAAGAGAGAAGAGGGGAGCAGTAGATATGTACAGAGTTAGTTAAAACTGCAAGTGGGTTCGTAGTTAATCTTCGAGGAGTAGTTGTTTTTGAAGATAAAATAGTGGGTTTGATTTTGAATTAATCAAAGGGTTTATGATTTTGGTGTCCTTACAGAGGAAGCAAAGGCAATTGGAGGCGGTGGGGTTCCAAGGTACAGGGAGAGCTGGCTGTGCTATCATTCATTTGTGGACAACACTCTGGCCCATTGCATTGATGTTACACTTACACCTCCTTCATTTTAGTGATAGATGCTGGAATTTTTTGCAATTCTTATCTTGTTTCATATACCTTGGAATCCATCCATCAATCAATCAATCAGAGTATTTAGTATGGGTTTCGTCGGTTCGGGTCGGTTCGGGTTAAAACATTTCCTCAGTTTTACGGATGGGATGGTTTCGTTTGGTCCATAGGAATGGAACATTAGTCCTCACCTCACGCTGATGCTTTCATTGCCCGCCCATTAATTCTATTTGTTTCTTTTTTTCTGTATATTGTGTGTATTTTATTTTATTTTTTTGAATGGGAACCCTCATTTATAAAACGGAGGAGCATATGTTATTTTGAATATAAAATTTTAGTACTCCCTCCGTCCTAAATTAATTGCTCAGTTTTGACTTTGTAAAATCAAATTGACCATTTTTAAAACTAATCTTTTTACTATTTTTGCTAAAATATAGGTGAAGAGATTATAACCAAAAGAAAGTATATACAATTTATTACTAACCCCAATTTTTATAATTTTAGAAATATATTTATATATGCTTAATTATTAATTCTAAAAATAGTCAATTTGACTTAAAAAGTCAAAACTAAGCAATTAATTTGGGACGGAGGGAGTATTTTTTTAATGTAAAATTTTTAGAGATGATCGGAGGGAGTGGACTGGCCAATTAGATGATAAATCTCAAGGTTTGATTATAGTTGTACGTTGAAAACGTACATAATTATTTGTTTGAATGAACAATTTTGGTTTTAAATTCAAGGAGTGGCCTCTCATTGTTATCAATGCTATGGATGAAGAAAATATTTGAAACCAAATGCGGATATCTTTTTGAGCCTTCAAACCAAATGTGGTGCTACTTTTATTTATTTTTGTGATATTGTCTTTCATTTGGTACTCAATTTACGTTAATCTTTTTATGTTTAATTTAGTGTTAATGCAGAATTTTACTATTTATTGTAAGGTGGTGCAGAATATTCATAGAAACCAAAAGTTACTCCCAAAATTACAAAAAATCTTCGTATATTATTGACTGATTTCTTTTTTTTGGTTGTCAGAAAATTACAAAACAGACGCCTCCACATAATAGAGTTGTCCCAAGTTGAGATGAACAAGGTATTTTATGTTTGACCAATTTATTCTCCGTGAATTTTATTTTATATGTTTAGCTATTTCCAGCAATATAATGTTCAATATATTTGGTCTCAAGTGTTTATATGTATGCTTTACATTTGTGATATGTTGCACCATATATGTTTAATGAAATGCTTATGAGGTATTATTAGTTTGAAACTTTGTGGGCAATTACAACAAAAGAGTTTGGATGGATTCTGAGTTCCCCTTCCGTAATTAGAAGGCAAGGTGTCTTGGTAATCATAACAACAACCAAATTCTTTTTCTAAATGCATTTGGCTCTGGGTTTTTATACTTTACTTTTGTTGCTGAGAGTTGGGTTTTGTTTTGGGTTTTCTGATGTGGCGTGTGTTTTTGCTGAATTTTATTGGTGTGGAGTTTAAATGTTGGTCTCTCGGTTCTGTTTTATTTGTCGTTTTAGAGTTGAACACATATATTAAGAAACTTAATTAATGCTAATTAAATATGCTATCAAATGCTCAAAACACCATTTCATTTGTCTATTCATCTACTTTCTCTCTCCTCATATTTTACCCGTATATAGTTATCTCATAAATTCAAAGTACCTAATTTTTTCACCCACTATCTCTATTTACGTCATCTCACTCCTCTTCTTTTTTATTTTTTATTTTATTTTTTTATTACTTGTTGCCTAAAATTTTTGTTAGCTCTCTCTTTACTTTAATGAACTCCCAAGACGCAATCTTGGCCAAGCCCACTCATATTATATGTGTGTAAATTTATATATATATATATATATATATATATAGAATTGATATTTTTACTAAGTCTCTTTCACACGAGTGTGATACCCATCTACTATTCGTGTGAGAGAGAACTTGTGAAAATATTATTTCAGCCTGTGAAAATATCAACTCTCCCTCTCTCTCTCTCTATATATATATATATTCATTCAGTTGATACTTGTCACAATTGTCAAATTTAATAAATTTATTACTTTTCATCTAATAAATGATTAAAGTTAGATAGAGGCCTATAACCTTCCAACCCATATTAGTCTGTGTTTTCCACCATTTTTTCTTATAATTAAAAAGTTGTTCCATGGAGTATTTAGATTACGTATGTTCTTATAAAACAGAACAAACTAAACTATATTAACCATAGATGCAGCTAATTAAAGAAATAAATTTAAATATTTTGCAATTAAAAACACAAAATTACTTCTATTTTTTTGTGTGGATTATATTAAAAAGAGTAATTGCAAGAGAGAGAGTCGGATAGGAAGGAGAGAGAAGAAAAAGAAAAGAGAGAGAGTGAGTAAGGTGGTGTTTGTTTATGTCTGAATGCCTCTTAATTAACTTGACTCTGATTCGGTCAGAGACAAATCTTGTTTGGTAAAAAAAAAATTGCCACTTAATCGTTAAGACAGAAACTCAAATCTTAACTATTAAGAGCTGCCTTTTAATAGTTTATTTAAAATTTATGGACAAAAATAGCATCAATAATTATTGTACTCCTTCAATTTCAAATTTTAAGATCATTCAAATAAAATTTTTAAATTACTCAAAGGTTAAAATGATAAAATAATGTCATTCAGATGTTTTACACTTTTTAGTTATCAAACAGTTTTTTAGATTCAGATGTTATTTCATTCAGATGATCTAATTTATTAAAATGTATTAACCATTCATATCTTAATTACTCAGTTTTATCAAGCATCACCTAAGAAAAAGAAGAGAGAGATAATAGTATGTGAATTGCACGTATATACACAAAGAAGAGAAATGAGTATTAAAAATTGTAAATAATTTATTTTAAGGGTAATTTAAGAAAAATTATAACCAACTCTCCTAAAATTTTTACAACGACAGATATTTAAGAACAAAAAAATTATCCTAAAACGTCAAATATTTACGTAACCGAGGGAGTACTTAAACTCTCAAAATTCCATAAGGAAACTATACAGTCCATCTATAAATGGAAGGGAGCATCCATGTTAAATTGTATTTGCGGAAGGTCGCTTTTCTGAAATTAAGCAAACTCTCGCTGGCTGTCTTACTCGGGCTTTACCTGGACTTGTAGCTGATGATCTAAGGCTGCCAATACCAATATCTACTCTGAAGGTACTCCTTAACTTGGCATGTTTCAGTTCTGATTATAATTAAGCATTCCAATTCTTATATTGTTTTAAATTTCATTTATTAACTTCAGCTCCAAGTTTATATCAAAATATGGTTCTCAGTCGCCAACTTTTGTATTTAATGCTCACTTCAAAATGTATTAAAAAAAATATTAAGAGTATTTGCAGAGTTGAGATTGAGTTTATGAGTGTTTTTACGTCATTCTTAGTTCAGTGGTTCAGAGTATTGTTTGTTATTTTTATGAGGTTTATAAATTGTTCTGCAGATAGTTTTTGTAATGTATGCTCCAATTTGTGGTATTTTTCAAATGTCAAACGCATCATTTACTTTTTGTACTCTACTCTTTTTTTTTTCAGTTTGTCCCTATACTTTGAATTTGTTTAATTTAGTCCCTTTACTTCATTTTGTCATTATGATTTAGTCAAACAATAAATGTGTTCCCCCTTCTAAGCTTGTTTTAAGCATCATGAGGGACTCGTATTTATTAATGTGCTCGTATAGATCCGCTCTTCCATTTTACATCAAGAGTTTTGGCATAGTAAGTTCAGCTTGTCATAGGTACCCTTAAACTCTTAGTTGATGGTGAATTTATATTGTAGTTTCTGACCTCTTGTGAAATTTTTAATTACTTCTTTAACTCGTCCATTGTTTTTAGTGCACGTCTTCTTGAACGTTTGTCACACGTGGGAGATTCACATTATTAACAATAATTCGATAAGTTGTTGTTAGACGCAATTCTTAACTTGTTGACTTTCGAGGGTCGACTCTAGAATTCTCTTTTTGGCATGAGTGGTTTTAATTTTTGCCATTTTGCTATCATTGCTTTTCATTACTCGACCAATTGAGCAAGTCGAGCATCCACCCTTGCCGCATGGTTAGGTGAAATAATCGTTCAATGGTTAAAGTTTTTTAAGGATTGCCATTTGCTGGTTCGACACTCGTTCAACTTTATCCTTTAATTTGTTTCATATGCCTCATTTATCTTAAGGACCACATTCTTTTAGAAATATTGACAAGGGCGGAGTCAGGATTTTTTTTCTGGCTAGGCTACCGCGTGGTCAAAAAATTGTGATCTTATAAATAATCTGACGAGGGTTCGGAGGCTGTGCCCCCGAGCCAAATTTTTTAGATAATTTTATATGTTTCGGCCGGTTGCATATGTAAAACATGTATTTAATTACAATATTGTTAATATTACAAGTAATAACATTATATATATATATATATATGTATACACTCCCCAATAAACAGAGCAATTTAGTAATATATTACACCATTTTCTACGGATTTCATGAATGAAATAAAACATATAATTTACCTCTTGCTTGATGTTGATGAAATTTCTAGGCTTGATATTGAGTAAATTCTTTTGTTGTCATTAGCTTTAATTCTCCCTCCCAAATTCCCAATCAGCTCGTGACTTCATCTCCTTAATGAATTTAATAACTCAACATATGCACTAATATTGCAATCCCCACTTCCCCAGTATCATGGCTTAAATTAATTGTTTAGTGACTCAGCCTCGTGCCCCATACTCTTCAGCATGCTTGTTTAGTTTTATTGAAATTTTCAGCACTGCAGCACACTTCCCCATTTAGCACTCATGGTTGAAGCTTATTGCATACCTTACGTATAATATATTATTTAATATATATAATATATATTATACTACCCACTACATATATTAAACCATATATATACATAGTGCATATATTATTTAATATATATATATATATATATATATATATATATATATATATTATACAAAGTGATTAGTGAAGATATATAAGTACTAAAAAAAATTTAAAAAATTCAGGGGCTACAGCCCACCCTAGCCCATACATGCCTCCGCCCATGAATATTGATCACTCGAACCAAGTCGGTTGCCCAAGTTTTTAACCGGAGATTAGGCATACCTATTTTCTAGAATATAATGATTGTTGAGCCTGTGGTTCAAGAAATCGAAAACGCTAGGAGTATAGGCCTAAGGTGATGAACTACAAAAATGTGTCCCCCATTGTTGTTGGTAGGGATGGAAAAGAATTCCAATCCAATAATTTTTTGAAAAAAGAATGTGATTTTTCTACTAAACTCAAAAATGTGGTCCTCCTTTTAACGCCAGATAATAATGTTGATTTTTATTTACCTTCAACCAACGGATATTGATACATTAAAGTACTTAAAAATAGCAAATACACTAAAGTGATATCTTTGGATACATCTCCGATAGTAAAGTCAATATCAATGTTGGAGGAGTTTACTATCTTTTTATTTTTTTTCTTTTTCTTTTTATTAGAGGGGTTTACTATCTGGGAGTGTGTCCAGGGGCGGATCCACAGCAGGGGCAGGGGGGACACCTGCCCCGACTGGATTTCAAGGGCCACGGGTTAAACACTCAAGCTATATCAATATGCATGTGATAGGAAGGAGACAAGATGAGTTATAAAATATTGGTAGTAATGTGGTGGGCATGTGATGAATTGGCCTTTCCCTTAGAATATGATTTTCTATCTCAACCAAACTTATAATAATAATTGCATTGTTATAGAAAACAATGAGTCATTGCCCTGTTTGTCTCCCCGGGATTGAGCTAAAATTTGTCAACATATTGTCTTAAAATTCCCACATTCCCACTACATTGTTCTTTGGTCCTAAAATTTATTTAATGTTGCCTTTCATGGACCAAATTCCAATCCCACATTCCCACTATTAATCTACTGACTTTAGTACTTCATCTCTCAGCAACAGAGCAACAACAGAGGATAAGGACGACAACCCGAAATCTCCAAATTCGCAAATCACAACGGATCAAATCCTAAAATTCAAGTCTCCAAATTCAAATCAGGCAATCAAGATCTGCAACTAATTCAGATATATTTTAATTTTAGTTTTTTAATTTCATAAATTTAACAGTTACTTTAGGAAGTTTTGTAATTGTTTATGAATTCTTCTTTTTTGTACTTTTATAAAATTAGGGCTTTTTACTTCTTAAAATAACACTGAATGAAGAGAACTCCATTGAATAAAAATTCTTCGAGTATGTGTTATATTCTATTTTTACTTTCTTTAAATTTTGTAATGTTACTTGTTAGTAGTTTAATTGAGATTGTTTATTGTTGTTGTTAATTACACTTAACTATTTATATTGTATATTAGTCTTGTTTTGATGTTGATTTAGTTTTTAAACATTTATTGATTGTCAGCCACCCCGCCTCATATTGTGCTAGAATGGTATTTAGACATACGTAATTGAGTTACAACAACTAAACGTACAAAATTTAAATCTATTCGTGAAAATGTCCAAGCCGAATGAACTAGTGACAACTTGTCATTGCTGATATTCGCCAAAAAAACTCACTGCGAGTTGTTTAATTTTGTGATTATTTCATTAAATTTTTATTTTTAAGAGAATGTCTTTTTAAATTTGGCCTCATTAAACTTCGAGGCTGAATCCGCTTCTGAGTAGAGCAATGTCTTGCTTACCAAAGTTCACCGCCTTTAATGTTAGTAGGAAGTCAAATATCTAAACAAGTCAAAATCTCAAGTGACTTGAAAAAGATAAGACTCTCCTCATCTACTTCGAATTTAGATAAATCTCTTCTGTATATTTCAATTGTTAAACCTCTATACTTTTGAAAACTTTCCCACGTAATACCCCTCGTGATAAAAATGGATCAAGGCGCTCGATGTCTGCCCGAGTACAACTCAAACACCAAATCTTTGTTAGCAATCTTTCTGCTGCTATTTAGGTTTATACATGCACTTCCAATATTCTTTGTTAGCAATCCTTTTGCTAGTTTTCGTTAGCATTTTGAATAGGGCAGAAAAAAGAGCTCCTTGTTATATTTTTAGATCTTTAGATTTCTCTTTGAATAAAACGAATAAATGTATTGGAGCTAATCGCTTCAACAGTTAAAAAATTATTAAATCCGATCAAGAAGTTAGAATTGTGCGCAGTTTCCGAGTTGAGCTAGTTGGAACAATATATCGACTATGATCGAAATAAGTATTTTCTGAATAAAAAGGTCAAGGGTTTTCTTTTAAAGTTTCGTCTATTCTTTCTAAAAAAATAGTCTCTTCAATTTTCTTCTTAGTCAATTTATAAATCTATAAAATTGATGTAAATTATTTAACTTTGATTAATTTAATACTTAATATTATTTTTGTTTAAAGTATAGGGTCAATATTGACCTTTTAAAGTCAATTTGAATTATTTTAAAAAAATTAATATGAATTAATTTAGTTTTTGACAATACAATTATGAAAATTGTAACTATCTAAATAATACTACCAAGTAAAAAATTCATTATTTTTAAAAGTTAAATGAATCTATCAATTTTAAATTTAAAAATATATCAAATTAATTTAAAAAAATGATTGATCTTATATTGTTTTGGAATGGAGGGAGTATCATAGATTACTTAAAAATATTCTCAAATACAAAGTTGTTATCTAAAAACTAAATTGTATTATTACAATTTAAAATTTTGTAAAATAAGTAAAATTAAAGTCAAATATTCCTTTTTTTGGGGGAAGTATTTCCTTAACGTGGATTCGGACTGTCAGTGAGAGACAGCTTTTTTCAACGTTTATAGTAAAGTCTGCCCGCGAATAAGGTGGTCCCCTCCCCTCCCCTCCCCGCCCTTTCTCCCGCGGTCAGATCCCTTTTCCACTGCCCGTTCCCACTCCCATTCCCTCTTCCTCCTCACTCCCACTCTTCCACTCTCTCTCTCTGTAGCGATGAGTCTGTTCGGGCTGGGTAGGTAAGCTAAAATACTTGAATTCTCCCATATGAACTTGTTAATTGATCTTATTTCACTTATCAGGAAATTTGAATATCTACCAGATCTGTTGTTTTTTGATTTTTGTGTTTAATGCGCATGATTTGATGCACAACTGGCATAATTTGTGCTCTTCTAATGAATTGAAGAAATTCTGGATTCAATTTGGATTTTATGCATTAGATTTGAAAATTATGATCTCCTGATACTGTTACTACCATGCTATTAAGTATTAACTGTTAAATGATGATAAGAGTCCTTGCGTTTCATATTCTCACTAGGAAATGACTATCAAATCTTAGTTAAGTGTTGTTCTTGGCAAATGGCAACTGGGAAGTGTGTTACCAGAAAATCATCACCTTGTGTTAATTGGAGATGAGGCTTGAAGAGGACGATTGTGGTTTCTGTTTTAGCAATTGAGAAGGAAAATAAACTCAGTGCAGAATTATTTGCCTATGTAGAATGAATGGGAGACTTGTGGCAAATTGTTTGAATGATAGTAGTATAGTACTTGATGAAAGGTGAAAGAGTGAAACCTCTGCTTACAAATTTATTCTTTAAAAGATGAAAGTAAGTATATTGCCACACACTAGACATCAGACAATATAATTCGTTTTTTCAGTTTGACAATAAGAAATTGTAGGGTTAGTCACAGACTCAGAGTTTCGAAGCATGAAGTTTTAGATTGCAAGATAATAAGTTGTAGGTGTCATGAATTAAAGTCTCTCTCTCTCTCTCCCCCCCCCCCCCCACAAAAAGGAAAAAAAAATGAAAAGAAGAGTAAGTTGATTAAATTTAAATTTAAATACTATTATGTTTGTTTTCCATGCTTAGCATGATGAGAAAGCATTTCAAGCACACGGCTGATCAAATATAAAAAATGAAATTCTAGTAAATTCAGTTAGGACATAAGACTTGTTTACATACTCAAATTGCATATAAGTCTTAAGTCTCAACCTATGTTATTTTGATTTATCATTTTTGCTATTTGCGTGTATGTCTACACTTTACTGTCCAGAATTCTACTTATCCTTGATGTTTCAATAATATTGATTTTGGTTATGACGGATGTTTGATATGTCCTTTATCGAATTATCCAAGGATGTAATATGCCTAAGCTTTCTCTTTTTGCAATCAGGAACCAAAGGACATTTCGACCCAAAAAGAGCGCACCCTCTGGGAGTAAGGTTGTGTTCTTTGTAGTACTTAGAATTTTAATTATGTGCTCTCTCTGTCTCTCTCTCTCCCCCCTCTCTCTTCTTTGTGCCAGTTGATTTAATGTGGTATGTTTTTATTTTTATTCTTGGGGATTTAACTTTGTAATGGTAATATCTTTATATGGAATGAAGTACTGTGTTTTTTTCATAAAATATGGAATGTAATACCGTTGTTGTTTCAAAAGACTATCTTTTTAAGATTTTGAGAATTCTTGAACTGTTATCCTGGACAAGTAAAACTATGTATTCTATCTGTTAGTAAAATGAATATACATGATACTTGTATCTCATCTGCAGCTCACGAAATTAGGGGCTGACAATATGAGTTGTTGTGGCTCAATGCTTAAAGGATAGTAAGCCCGTCCATGTGCTCTTTGGGTCAGCAGTATGATCAGAGAAAATGGTGACGGGACTTGTGCATCCGTGTTAGTGGCATTAAAAGTTTGGTTCATTAGGGTTAAGAATTGGTCAAAGTAAATTATTGTTCATTGATTGCATATCCATCACATGAAATTTTCACTTGAACAATGTTATTTATGTTATCTCAATGGTTTTTTCCAAGCTATATCGATCTTTATTTGCTATGGGATAAGATGTATTTTCTTGCTACTTTATGGGATTTGACCATGGTTGTATTTAGTGTTTCTTTTGGTCTCGGATATTCATTGGGATTGAAGGGATGTCCTTTTATTAAGGGGTTTAGTTCTCTTCTAGATTCTGTATCTCTTTGGAGAACCGGAAGTTTTCCTATTTCTAATAAAATTTCTTCTTTTACCTAAAAAGTAAGTGTTTCCAAGCTTGGTTTTGGGTCCTCTACAGCGTACAGTCCTGGGATTCTATCCACTAATTCTCGAGGTATAGCTGTTTATTTGCAGCAATAAATGAACAATTATGCTACTGTTTACTGTGTAAAAGAATTTTCTGAAAACATGCGATGAAAATTTCTTTCTTCTATAAGGAAATATATCATCTAATTTTATATTTCTGCTTCTGGTTTCATATACATGTTTTGTTTGAAAAAATAACGTTTTAAATTTTGTAATGCAGGGTGCGCAGCTAAGAAAGCACATAGATGCTACTCTAGGTAGCGGAAACCTGAGAGAAGCTGTAAGACTTCCTCCAGGGGAGGATATGAATGAATGGCTCGCTGTCAACAGTAATACTTTCTCTCCTCTCGCTCTCTCTGAATTTATGATTTGGTTGTCTCTGATAGGACTTTTTCCTTATTCCTCTGTATGTGAGGTTTAGTATTCAGTGCTGCCAACATTTTCTGTTCTTACCTTTATGTGATTATGTCGAATAGAAATTGGAAATTATATTGGATTGTCTACATAATGACTTCTTGTAGAATAGAGCACAAAGGGGCTAGGATTGTCTCCTTGTAATACTAATCTGTGCATGAGCATGAAAGACAATCCCCAGAAAAGTTCATCTGGCTGCGGTACACTGTACCATTTCCGATTTAAATTATAATTGATTCTATTAAGCTGGAAAGCTTCTTAATTTTTTGAGGAACACCAGTCAGGTGCATTATGGTCCTCTTACAATCTTTGGATCAGTTTAGAAGCTAATAGTCTTTTTGTCTTGGACAATTCCATGTCCTTCAACTGACGCATTTGATATTTATACAACTTTATGTTCAATTTTGAGTAGTAAATCAGTATTAATGGAGGCAGCATGGCTATTTGCAAGTGGATAGAATTTCCCATGTTCTCACCTGTGTATTTGGAAAATGTTTAGGGGGTGTGACTCATTAGTATTTCCAAGGAGTGTCCTTGTCCAACACATGACCTACATAAAATGGCTCCTCTGTGAAGTATTAACGCTACATATGTGCTGAATTTTTTAAGTCCATTTTACCAATTCACATAACGTATCTGTATCATATCCTCATCTTTTGTTCATTTTCTGCATTAAGCTTCTCTTTGAGAACCAATTCTGAATGAAGATTATTGACCGTTCAATTTTCAGCTGTGGATTTCTTCAACCAGGTGAATTTGCTTTTTGGCACCCTAACTGAATTCTGTACAGCAGAGAACTGCCCTACCATGACTGCAGGCCCAAAGTATGTTTTAGTGAATCAAGTGGTATAATGTAGTTTTCATAATTAGCTCGTAGGAAAGTGACATTTTTATATGTAATAAATTTTTTCTTTAAATTTGAATTGTTGAATAGGCAGTTTCTCTAGAGTCTGTAGGTAATAATCGCTCTCTTATGGATTTGTCAATTATCTTTGTTTTTCTTTTTAAATGTGTGTCTTGTCCTTCATCATTGTTCTACATCCTGCGTTCAATTTTCTCAATAATCCTTGTTGCACCTAAACATTTAATTGGTTAGAATTATTAGTATAAGAATCAGATGATTTTGTTTATACATTTGAGCAATTAAACGTCTCACTTATCATAACTGCACTTTCCAAAAATATCTTGTAAACCATGATCAAGTGCACGTGTACTTGTGAAAGATTTGTGGATAGAAGCAGTAGTGTTGTTGAAATTTTTCTACCTCTAGATATCTTTGGAATTTCTACGATGTGAAATTATAGCTGAACCACAATAATGAAGTTGGAGGGAATCTAATTGTAAAGAGTTATCATGATATGTATGTACTAGATTTTTAATACTTCTATAGGTTCTTAGGAAAATGATTATTGTCTCTTTGGTTCCATATGATTGAGTGTTGCAGCTTCTAATTTATTCATTATCATTTGGCTTGTCTTGACATTTGTGTAAGCTGATATTTTATGAGTATGTGCACAATTCTATATGCTACATGGATACTGCCACATATGCTTTTTAGATAAAGAAGATTCAGATATGAGAAAGGGAATTACGATGTATACGGAGGACAAGAAGGCCTCCAGGATACTATCACATGTTTAATTATTTCCACAAATCTCTGTGTTTTCATGATATGATTGCTATCTTTGGTACATAACTTTGAACCATGAACTTTCCTGCAAAATCCTTGCCTGTTTTCAAGTGCTGAATGGAAAAGTTAATTGATTGATATACTACCATTGACTTGTCCATATTATGCTATTACCCAAATAGTTCTTCCGTTATAAGATTATAATGTGTATAGCGCCTAATATTATGGAGATGATAAATTTCAATTTTCAGGTACGAGTATAGATGGGCAGATGGTGTACAGATCAAGAAACCTATTGAAGTTTCAGCTCCAAAATATGTTGAGTACTTGATGGACTGGATCGAATCTCAGTTGGATGATGAATCCTTATTTCCTCAAAGGCTTGGTAATAGCTGATTTTTACCTTGTATCTTTATCAATTTAATCCTTTGTGATGAAGTGAAAAGATCCTCTTGAAAGTGTTTGGTTCTGCAAATATTTATCTATATTTTTTCTTTTGGGTAAAGTTCACGTGGTATGTTCCTTTCAGTTCATAATATTTTCCTTTTATATTTAATAGGTGCACCATTTCCTCCCAACTTCAGGGATGTTGTGAAAACGATATTCAAACGCCTATTCCGTGTATATGCTCACATATATCACTCCCACTTTCAGAAGATTGTCAGTCTCAAGGAGGAGGCCCATCTAAATACCTGTTTCAAGCATTTCATACTGTTTACTTGTGTAAGTGTTCTTCATACAATAAGGCTATTAATTTTCTTAATGTCATTTAAAGAAGCAATTTCTTTGAACTTGCCAAATTTATATAGTAAGCATGTCCACCCAAAGTCCCATGCTTCTTGCTTAATTTTGTTCTTAGAAGTCATAAAAGATTGCGAAGTAGTAGTCCACAGAAGGTTTTGCTGTTTCTTTATAGTTTTTCTCGTCTTGTGCACCTACTTTATAATATTGTAGACAAAGCAATGTTACCTTGTCTGCAGCTACATAGAATATCTTTTCCCCTGGGAAACAATTAGATTATTTAACTGGAATACTATTACAAAATGTGTTTTAGTCATTAGTATTTTCTCCTAGCTATATACCAACTTATATCATATTATTATACTTCAACAGTTAACGAAAAATTACACGGAGGCCGATCTTCTAAATGGTCATTTTGATTTATATATATATATATATGGGTAAGCTTCTAAAGCGAATTCTTAAAAAGCGAACCAAAAACGAATCGTCGTTTTTGGTGTCTATGGCGACGATTCGACTCGTCGCCAAAGATTACATGGCTACGGCGACAGGTCGAATCGTCGCCATTGACACTAAAGACGACGGTTTGTCTTTAGTTCGCTTTTTAAGGTTCGCTTTAGAAAATTTTCCTTAATCCTTTATGCCTTTTTTGGCTCATAAAATCTTTAAGAATATTCATTGTTCTTTTTTCCTTGCAGGAATTTGCTCTAATAGACAAGAAGGAACTAGCACCACTTCAAGAGCTTATAGAATCCATTGTTGTCCCTTACTAAAAGCACTCTACTCTGCATTTTCCTGTATAAAACTCGCTCACTTCGTGAATGCAATAAGTTTATAAAACAAGTGTAAAATTGTCTTGGGTGTAATTTAATGGTTTTTGTGTGCGCTGTGTTATTTTTGTTTCTCAAATTGCTCCTCCTCTCATCTAACATTAAGATTGATCAAGTGTATATTTGTCAAAACTTCATAATGGAGCAGCCTTACAATGCTAGAAACATCAATTACTATAATACCTCTGGGCTACCCTTGAAAATAAATACCATGGTCGCTTTTTGGGCATTTAAGAGTAATGTAAAGAATATTAAATTGTTAAAATGATGTGATAATAAATATTTTAATAATATTTTATGATATGATTAATACCTAATCTATTAATGTAATAATGGTTAAGACAATTGTTGTGACAAAAAAATTTAAAACCTTTAATATTACTCAAAACATAATTAAAAGTGGTTGTCAAATACATTCCATATATAATAGGGACATTTACAATTCCTAGTACATTTTTATTAAAAATTATAACAAAAGTGCATCTAGAAAATATTTATAAAATTAGTACATTTTTAATATTTTATTTACATAATTAACATATTTGGTATCCCTTTAATTTAGCTACGTATTTTAATGGGTCGCTGATATGGTCCTCTTCCCGATTGGATGCTCATTTTGAATTGATAACTGTTGTTCCCTTTTTTTCGTTTCCCTATCTTTTTTACTGAAGCCTCTTTATTTGGAAACCCTTATTTTATAGTTTGGGAACTTAGAAGCCAAATTTTTCTTATTTTCTTTTTGATTTCTGTCGGCGGTCTCTTCGTTATTGTCAGCGTTGATTTTGCCATTGTCGCCTCTGTCCGTTTCGTCGTTGCTGGTGCTTCGTTTGGTTTGTTTGTTGTCGGCGTCGCTCCATTGTTGTCGCCGCTCCATTTCTTTTTTTTGTTTGGTGGTTCGTTTGGTTCGTTGGTTTTTGTTGAGGTCTGATTTGGTACTCATCGTATTCAAGTTTGAGAAAACAGGACACTCAGAGAAGGTTTGGTTCTTCCTTGTTATGAACATTTTCTAATTTCTTTCTATATGTGATGGTTTATTAGTTAATTTTACTTCGTTTTCGTTTTGCGTTGATCAGCATGTGTAGATTATTCTAGGGTTTTTTGTGTAACACGGATTCATCAGTTTATTCTTATTACTTTAAAGTAGATAGTGAAAGGCATTAAATTTATTTGTGATTCTTACCTCTATATTGTTGTGTGGTAACTGTTAAAAGTTAGTATGGTCTTCAAGACTTAAGGCATCATGTGCAAAACTCTTTAAGCAAACCACCACCAAATTTGAGAGTTATATTGAGATATTGTCACTCATATTGATTATAATAGATATGAAGTACATTATAAATCAATTTAGATGAAGTTCCTTATTCATCAACCCTATGAACTAATAATGATTTTTGGATCAAATTAGTTCATTGTCAGCAAGTATTCTTTTTATGTATTAAGTAAAAGTTATAATGTGAAAGTAGTAAAACAGTGGTGGAAATTTTGGATTTACTTGTAACAGTTTGATATAATCTTTGCAGAGTTGTAGACATATTCCATATAACAAAACAGGTTTTTGTTGCCTTTGTTTTAGTTTTTGTTTTTTTGTGCGTTTTGTTTCATATAGGAATAATTATTTTTCTTATTTTGAGGTAGTGAGTATATCTTTTATAAATAGTATATTTCTTTTTAGATGTCCATGAACTTTGATTTTCAGTTGTAGAATGATATCTCTTTCTCTATGTAAAGTTAATTGTGTTGGTTACCATTGTTGGAAATCCTTGTTACCATATTGTTATTGTTGGTTAACAGTGTATACAATAAACTGTTTTTGTACCACATTGTTGGAAATCCTTGTTACCATATTGTTATTATTGGTTACCATTATGTTTCAAACTAACTAATTATTTCATGTACAATGTTTGCTGGTCTGACTTTTTTTTTTATTAATATTTTTGACTTTTTTACAATGATTGTGGAATGTACACAATTTGTTTTGCGGAATATGTGTTTCATCAAAAGTTTAGGGAAATTCCAAATCCTTTTCTAATTTCGCAATACAGGAAGAAATTGTGTGTAAACCTTTACATGCATGTTCGGCACAAGCAAACTGAGGGTTATGACTCCGATACAGAACATCCAGGGAGATTTGTGCAAGATGACTAGATAATTTTTATGTTTTTTTCTTTGTAATTTCTTAAAATTTGTTTATACTTTAAATTTTTGCCAAACAGTTGTATGAAAGTTACCATAATATTATTTATGTTATAATTGTTTTAACTTTCATTTGATTTATACATAATGATAAAATGTCATTTATATATTTTTTTGATGGTGCAAATTTATTTATTACAATGATTATGGCTGCATGTACTTTTTGGTTTATATTTCTAGTGGTTTTCATTTCTAGTGATTTTTCAACATTTACCAAGTGTTAATTGTAATTCATTTTTTTTAATTCAAATCTGTGTAAGCCAACATTGGTTACATTATTTTGATGAATAGGTTACCATATATGTAGTTATAGTCCAGGAAATTTAATGAGGTTATGAGCAACAAAGCAAGTCTAGCTAGTATTGTTAATGCTAATGTTTATTCTCCTTTTGTACCTTTCATTAAAACTTACTGTACTTGTGCACAGTAATATTATTTTGGTTGCAAAACAGTTATACGAAGGTAACTAAACTATGTCATTTAGGTAACCAAATAACGTGTTAAATGAAGATACACTTTTCTTAACTATTTTATATCGTATACATTTAGTAACCAAAGAGTCGTACATATGTAACCGTACTATGTTATGTGGGTAACCAGATATCCTTTACAAAAATTAAGTACATTTAACAGGAGTTAACTGTATTTGTTATCTTTAAATATCGTAATGGAGTACATTTGTTTGCCCACTATTTAATGTAAGAAGGAAACAATATAAGATTTTGGCTTCAGTAATGGTTTACCAAACTAAATATCAATATGTTTGTAAACATTCAATGTGTGTGATGTACTAAGAGTCTCCGTTTTTAAAGCATAATAAAATTGGTAACCAAACAATCATACACAAGTAACCATTCTTTTTTTTTGTTGGTAACCAGTATACATTTAAAATATTAATATCAGGTACCAAGTTATATGTTTGTTACAATACACTTTTGTTGTTCATGTACTACTTCAGACTTGTTTTTGGTCGTAAAATTGTTGAATTTTTACATGTTTTTTTATTGTGTCCTTTTTCTTGACACCTGCTGCAACTGTTTTGAATTTTGATTTCTGATCCATGCTTGTACCTGCTGCAACTGTTTTGAATTTTGTATTGGACTTTCAGCTTGGTTAATGTTTTCTTCTACATTCCTCAATGCCTGTAAGATTGCACTTCCTCTATTGATGTAGAACTTTTCAATAATGAGTGGATACTTGCCTTGTTCATCTGTTTTTCTAACCACTTCCATAAAGAATCTAACGGTTGATTCATCTGATATACTGATTGGTGGAATGCTGCTTTTAATATGAAATTTGATTGCCAGTTTTGTTGTGTTGGTGTCTATCCTTAATGCACTGCATATCAAGTCGTGTAATTCTGCGAAACTACAAGTTGTTGGAACTAGTATGCCGGTAACTTCAAAATTTTCATATTGGATACTGTCAAACCAACTTCCGTTAAAATATAGTACAACCGGAATCATCTCCATTATGAGATAACTGAAACATTTAAAAATACTTTGTTAATGTCAAAGGTTATAATATGATTTATATACGGTAAACATGAGGTAAACTAACAAAAATATGCGGTTCATAACTCTGTATTTTATACATAAACTGTGCTGTGTTTGTTAAGGTAACTAAACATACATATGCTGGTTACCAAATAACATGTTTAAAGTAACCAAAGTTAGTGTGTTAAGAAATCATCAATCAGAAACAAATTTTCAATCATTCTGCTTATAACCAAAACAGGTTCAATCATCAAACAATGGTGAACAAATGTAATGTATACATTAACCAACATAGCATTCTAATGTAATCAATAATTATGTAACCAAACAAACATTTGAATGCTACCAATCTGTTTAGTATACGTAAAATGTATTGTGTATTTAAAGTTACCAAACAAACATATAATGATAACCAAATAAAATGCATATAGTAACCAAAGTTATTCTATTAATAAATCATTAATCCGAAACAACTGTTCCATCAATTTGGTTACAAGCGAAAAAAGTATTATCATCAAACAATGGTGACCAAATGTAATGTATTCTGCAACATAATTAGTAATATTAAGTAATCAATTCTGAAGTTACCAATCAAACATATGAAGGCCACCAATCTGTTCAATATACAAAAATTGTATATGTGTATATGAAGGTTACCAAATAAACATATGAAAATAACCAAATAACAGATATATAGTAACTAGAGTAATTTTACCAAGATATCATTAATCTGAAACAAATATTTAACCATTATGGTTATATATTAAGCAATTACAATCATCGAACTTTAGTGACAAAATATAATGTGTTATGTAACCAAATTAATATTATTAAGTAACCAAACATAAATTGACAAAACAAACATATAAAGGTAACCAATTTGTTTATTATACATAAACTGTTTTTGTGTATGTGAAAGTAACCAAACAATGTTATGACAGTAACATGTGTATATAAAGGTTACCAAACAAACATATGAAGATAACCAAATAACAGATATATAGTAACCAAAGTAATTTTACCAAAATATCATTAATCTGAAACAAATATTTAACCATTATGGTTATATATTAAACAATTACAATCATCAAACTTTGGTGACAAATTATAATGTGTTATGTAACCAAATTAATATTATTAAGTAACCAAACATAAATTAACAAAACAAACATATAAAGGTAACCAATTTGTTTATTATACATAAACTGTTTTTGTGTATGTGAAAGTAACCAAACAACGTTATGACAGTAACCAAATAACATGTATATAGTAACCATAAAAATTCTACTAATAAATAATTAATCTGCAACAAGGTTTAGACCAATATGTTTATAATTTAAGAACTACAATCAGTAAACAATGTGATAAAATCTACTGTGCACAGTAACCAAGATAGTACTACTAACTAACCAGTCCCATGGTAAACAATTACACCAATGCAAACGAAATGATAAGATGGTATTTGAAAAAAAAAATTATGTAACCTATCATTAATGTTATGTGAGTAACCAGACATTTTCACAAATCCATATTATGGGCTACTTACCAGATTATGAATCAAGCTTTTCGTTGTCGGCGTTTGTAATCCTTCGAACTCGCCGTCAATGGAGGTATTAGAAACTTCAAGTGTACCGTCGATGTTCGGTTCCAAATCCGTCAAGCTTGCCGTTAATAATCAATTTTTGATTAATTGTTTTGATATCCTTGTGTCTACAATTCTGTTTCTCTGATTCAATATTGACTGATTGGATTTGGATTGATTTACGGTTATTGGGTTTGATAAATATGTTTTTGTAACTGCCCACAATTCTCCTTGATTTTAGCAGTTTTAAATTTACAATTTTAACTAAAATATATGACGTGATTTGTGTTTGGTATTTTTTTTATAATTATTTTGTGGTTGTTCTGTTTTTGAAAATACTTTATAAATGTTGTATAGTAATGTAAAGAACCCTATATAATATTGGGAGTATGCTAAGAGGTCCAATAGTGGTTGACATATCATTTGACAATGGAACACATTATTGACATGGGGTTTAAGGCAATTGACTCAATAAAAGAAGGCATAACAAATAAAATGTCATAGTATTCTTCTTAGAACATAAAATTCAATCAAACATAAAAATGGCACCATCATAAAAGTTAATAATGAAATAAAAAAAATAAAAAAAAAATTCAGCTGGATGCTCTTTAAAAAAATTCCATTCATTCCTTCAAGAAACTGTTAAACAGTAAGAACAGAAAACACACTTGAGAAAGTTAGTTTCTCCACTCTTCTGCAACATCAAAGCTGCCTAATAAAACTATTCTGAATGTGTTTATCAGAATCATTAAGATAAAAGGAAAGGAAAACCAAAATCTTCATTTGCAGCATGGATGCTGCGGCTGTTATTCACTGGGCACAATCATGTATTTATAAGATTTTCCTTGGAAAACATATATATGGACTTTTGGTTTTTATGCTATACAGTATAAGTTTTCACTTTACTTACTCCTGCACAAAAGAAAACATATTGATAAGGTTAGTACATACTATCATTCTGATGTCCAAGAACTAGTTCTCCTAAAGCTCACTAAAATAGGAACAAAAAAACAACTGTTCATTTAACAATCAAAGTGAAAAGACAGATAAAAAGAAAAAGAAAATGAATTCCATACCACGTGAATTCTGATTTTTTTTCATGATGTAATCACAAGCCCTCATGATAGGGCCAAAATAAATGAGTTTAATTACCATTTTAAGTAAAAAAACTCTCATCTGATGCGCGCGAGGTTAGGAAATGGCTCCGCCTTCGTTTTGCTTGAAGATTTAACCAATTCAGGGGTCCCAAGAATGTTCCATATTCTTATAGTCTCGTCAGCCGCCGCAGATGCAACAGTATAACCATCTGGACTCTGAAATGTAAGAAGCAGGAGAAAAGTTAGAAAATTGGCAAAAGTTACTGATTCAGGAGAGAATAAATTTTCTTATTTAAAGGCTTTCCAAATCCTAAGGGAAAACAGTGTTATTGGTAAATTGTCAATACCTGAGTCATATAGAGCACTCTTGATGTATGCCCATAAAGCTCCGTTATCTTAAACATAGAAGGGTACTTCCACAGGATGAGTTGGTTATCGGTGTAGCCGTGGGAGCTCAAAATTTCGCGCTCATGTTTGTTCCAGAGCAGGCAACAGACCTGTGAACCTGTGTTAACCGAGTTCAAGCATGCTCCAGTGTTGCTATTCCAAAATTTAATGCACTGATCTCCTATACCACCACCAGAAGCGAGCAAATTACTCTGGAACGGACACCAGGAGAGGGCTTTTACAGCTGCAGTGTGGTCTGCCAGGCGATGAAGCCATTGGGTGGCAGAATTTGTAGAGGCCATTGACATGTTCCATATGTGAAGGAGATTGTCATTTCCTCCACTTGCTAATTGCTGTCCTGATGCAGACCATTTTAATCCACAAACCTCCTGACTATGTCCTCTATATGTTCCAATATTGTGGGATCTTATTCTTACATCATGGTTAATAATCAAACAGTCCATTCCCCCAGTTGTCAGAATGTTATTGTTCCAATCGAGTGCTCCCACCCTTAATCCATGTCCGTCTCTCAGAGTCCTCAGCTATTTAAAAAATAAAAACATAAATAAAGAAGATCAGATAGAGGGAAACATTGAACATGATGATCAACAAGTGATTGATCACATTAAGAAATTTTTATTGTTTCTAGACCACAATAAATAAAAATAAAAACTCCTCTGTTGCATAAAAGAGTCTCATTTGCTATTTTGTCCTAGTCGATTTTCAAAATCCTAAAATTCAAAATCAATTTTGATTAATGCAATATTCAATATTGGAAAGTACTTGAGAAGTATTACTAAGTACAAAAATGTCTTTTTGAAAATTGAAATATAACATCACAATTTGAATTTCAGGTATTCAGAAATTAGCTAGGATTAAACTCAAATGGGACACTTTTTGTTGAACGGAGATAGTACAAAAAAGATAATAGATTCAGCAAATAAAGATACAGTTTAAGAGAGAATCCTTACCAGCCTACTTGTTGAAGAATCCCAAAGCTGGACATCAGAATTATTCAAGCCAACAGCAATGTGTCTTCCATCTGGTGCCCATCTTACACTAGTCACAGGCCCAATCTCATCATCAATGGCGAGAAGTTCAGAAGTAGACCCATCAGCAGCATACCACAGATACACTGAATTCCCAAGGGCAACAGCTAGAATATTGCTGCAACCCCAGTCCAGCAAATTCAGATAAAAGTCATCTAGTAGGTCAGGAGCATCCAAAGTTCTCTCCGAAGACTGTTACAATTAAATAAATCAGACATCACTTTGAAATCCTTATGTATAAAAATGAAACATCTAATTCAAATGGAATTAAGGAAAACTTACATTGGGAATGTGTCTCCTTTTCTTAGAAGGTGTCGATAACTGTACAGGTGAAAAAGATTCTTGAAAAGCATCTATTGAAGGGGGTGGCTTATTTTTGAAAGCAAGGATCCTTGTCCTGTTGACATTGAAGATGTCAGCAAGTTGCTTCCTGTAAGCTTCTTTAGACGGAGAGCATGGAGCAGGACTTCCCTTCTCTACCTTCCCACCGTTAAGCATGTAATGAGCAAAGTCAAAATCCATTGCAGACCGGTTAGGGATGAACCTATCCAACTGCCATTTTGAAACAAGAAAAATTATAGGATGAGGACTGAAAATTATCACCAAGGCAGTAAAGTAATAGATAAAGCACACACAACAAACAACTACTAGGATTTAGGTTTAGCTGAACATGGTTAAAAAATCATTAAAAACAATTAATAATCAGAACCATAGTGAGCAAGTACTCGAATGAAAGACCGCTCACCAAAAACTCGCCCAAAAAAAATCAATCAAACAAATGGGTATTATCAATTACAAAAATTGGAAATGACTTAAAAATATCATGGAATAAATTACTTAAATCCAGAAATATACCCTCATCTTATGTACAATATAATTTTAAATTAATTCACAGATAAGGATTTCCAACTTACATTTAAAAGGGATTAAATGTATCTGTTTAACATACAAACTAAGCATACCACAGGGTAACACATACACCAGAAGTCTACAAATTTGTGCTTTAATTCACCAAAATATCAAATTACAGAAATCAAGTACTCTTTATCAATAAAAAAAATGTGGAAAAGAGCACACTCAGTCGAACTAAAATGCAAAATTCAAGCAGATAAGCCACAAATATAAACCAAAAACTCAGATTTCTGAGAAAGTATAAACCATTAAACCCAAAAAAACAGATTAAACATATAAACCAAGAAACCACCCAATTCAAATCGACCAAAACCGCAAGTCCAACCCAAAAAAGAACAAAATAAAACAATTCATCTTCGTTTTCTTGATTTTTTTCCTCATACAAAAAATTCAGAAAACATAAAATTTAAACCCACAAAACACACACTATATGTATACATATAGAGAGAGAACGGAAAAAGGGTATACATACATCATCAGAAGAATTTTTTCTATGGGGCATCCGATCGGTGAGAGGCAATCGCGACATCTTGTATGGAATTCCTGCATCCATTACATTAAAATGATGAAATTGGGTATAAAAATAAAATAAAATCAGAGTAGAACAATTGAGAAAAATAGTGAATCAAAAGGAGTTGATGAGAGAGAGAATGAATGGATTTTGGCGACAGATAGATCTTCTCAGAGAGTCTTAAGAGCGCAGGTTGTCAATGCATGCCAGTAGAGAATTGAATTGAAATAGAAAAGGGAGTTTTGCGTATGAAATTGAGTTCAGGGAACTCCCCCAACGGCTATATTTATAGAGTTGAGACTAGCTCGGCCGTCTACCGAGCCGGTTGAACCGCTTTGCGCCGGTTCAGATGCTACTGCCTTTCTTTTTCTTTTTTCTTTTTTTTTTCTTTTTTTGTTTTTACACAAGGGACAAATAAATTAAGGGAATTTTTTATTTTTACAATTTTTCTTCTCACATAAAGGTGAGAACGGCTCTATTCATACATATACACTATCAAATTTACTTGTAAAAATAATATTTCACTAAATTAAATGTTTGTTTGTTTACTGACATTTGAAGTATTTAGTGCGTTTAGAAGTTTTAAACACAATTAAAAATCTTGTTCATTTAGAAGCAGTTTATTTTAAACTTAACTTATTTAACTAATAAACATAATGTTCCAAAAGTCCAAAAACTACTGTTTTTTAATTGACTTTCTAATTGTCTAGTGTCAAATGTTTGGAACAAAATAAGGAGTACAATTTTTTTAGGAAAAAAAAAATCCATTGTTAATTACTTTTCCTATTATTTTTACCCTGAATGCAAAAATAGCAATTCTTTGCTATAAAATGATATTCCTTTGCTTTAACAAAAAGAGTTTCACCTGTAAAATATTTTTGTTTCATAAAAATAGTTATGTTTAAATAATACTCTATATAATGACACGTTGTTATCAAATTTATAATCATAATTTTATTTTTATGTTATAACTAGCAATTTATATTCTTAGGAGGCAAATACGGAACAAAAATTATAAATTTTATAAATTAATCTCTATATGTGAAATTGAAAAATACCAAAAAAATTATGTGGACATAGCATACGATGGAGAAACTGATTGATTTATTTATTTTAATATAACTGATTAAAGATTTGAACATTGTACTGTACATAATTTATTTCTTTGTGCCTGTCAAATTATCATGTGGGATGCGTCAGTATCAGTGAACAAACTCCTTAGAATTTATTTATACATTATTTTTGTTTAGTGAAAATTCATGTAATTGTACATTATTATTGATGGGCCAATCAACAACCTTTAAATTAGGGTTTCGATTAATTCACGAACATTGACTTTGACCACCGTTTGACAGCCTCGATCTCGCCGAAAGACCTGTAAAAGGTCCGCCAGAGTTGGGAGCTCCAGAATGACTCTCCAATACTTAAGTCAAAACATTGATATGAGGAGAGAACTATTATAGAGGTCAGAATTGTGTACTTGAATTATACTGAAACATCCCTTATTTACAGCATGAGAGTCATCTCCTTCAGGAATTAAGAATAAGAGTCCTGCATGGATTTAGAGATCTATTAAATTGTCAATCCTTTGCTGATTAAACTTTAATGACTTATAGTTCTTATTAGATTGAGTATTCTTATAGAACACTCAACGAGCCAACTTATTAAACTACCCCTTATTAATAAGGTTATAAAAATTACACGTGACAGTTTACTAATGGTGGATTATTTTTACCCACATCATTTGTCCCTTTACTCCTTTAAAAATATTTTAGATGAGTAAATAACTCTAAGTAATTTTTTTTTGGGTAGAGCCTACTGCGGGACCCTTTTATTTAGGTTCCTTGGCACTAAAACTTCCTTGGCGCTTTTCTTTCTTTCTTCTCCTTGGCGCTTTTTCTTTTAGGTACTTTCTCCTTGGCGCTTTTCTATCCTCTGCCTCCTTGGCGCTTTCTTTTATATAACGCCCTTGGCGCTTTTTATTTTCTCCCTTAGCACTTTTTGTTTCTCTTTGGCGCTTTTTGAGAAGGACCCGCAGGTTTAGTGCCTCCTGGCGCTTTTGGAATACTTTCCTTGGCGCTTTGAGGAAGTATCTCCTTGATTTTTTGTGGTGACAAATAATGCCAAGGGTGCGCATTTTCTCCCCTTGACGCTTTTCTTCTAGTGGCGCTTTGTCCCTCAAAGCTCATTGGCGTTTTTAGGGAGTACTCTCCTTGGCACTTTTAACACTTGGCGTTAAATGGGTGAGGGACCCACAAATCTTAACCTTCCTTGGCACTCTTAATGCTTGGCGCTAAATGGATGAGGGACCTGCAAGTCCTAACTATCCTTGGCGCTTTAAGGAGGTAAATAACGCCAACAGTTTTTCCCCTTGGCGCTTTTGATTTGGGCCATCAGGCCTTTCTAGTTTCAACCTTCCATAATTATCAAAGAAATTCAAATTTCAAAATTTTGAATTTGAAATTCCCTCTTATAATCGTTTCTAGATCCTTCTTCCCATACAAGGGTCTTTTAGAACTTCTTTATCTCTTTTGAATTTTAAAATTCAAATCCTAGTGATCTTCCCGCTCAATGATCATTTATTTGACTACATATAAGGAGTGAAAGTGAAATTTATTTTCATTATTCACTTTTTACTAGGGAGTGAGAGAAAACTTTAGAAAATTTTCCTTTCTTTGAGTGTTGAGAGCTTCAATCCTCCTAAGGCAATTTCTGGCACCTCCAGTCGTGCACATTCGAAGTGTTCTTGAGGTGTTCTTGAAAGAATTTGAGCTTTGATCCATTCCCTTCAATCCTCCACTTATTTACCATTGATTCTCAACCAGGTAAATCTTCTGAATCTATCTCTTCTCCAATAAATCTAGTACATAATGTTATTGAAGAAGTTGCCTCTAGATCGACCCAACAAGGCCTAAAACCAACTGTTAAAACCTCTAGAAAAATTTATAAGAAAAAGAAATCAGTTTTAGGAGCCCAAACCTCAGGCTCCATTAGGGATATAGTAGAGGAGACTAGGGATGAAGTTCCCTCAAACTCTAAGTGTGAAGCATTTAATTCTTCCGCTAGGTTTAATTTACAAAGTGAAATAGATGATATTGCGAACAAGTATTACATTCCTGACTAATATATGTGTATCTCCCTACAAAAGTTGATCATTCTTGCAACGGTACACAAGATTTATATGTATTTAACACTGCTTTAGATCATGGCCTTAGATTTCCTTTGCAACCCTTTATACCTGAACTTTTTTCTAGCTATAAAATCCATCTTGCTCAAATCCAACCTATCGGGTGGCATCTTATCACTTGTTTTATGCTGCGATGCAAACAACTAAGTATTAAGTCTAGTGTTAAGATCTTTAGGAGAATGTTTTATCTTAGGAATCACACTCTAAAGTTTGTCGACTGGGTCATCGTTAACCACTAGTTTTATGGGAAAGAAAAACATATACTCAATACTGAAAGCTTCCCAGACTCCATCACTACTTGGAAAGAACACTTTTTTTATACGAGAAAAAGAGATGGAGAATGGTCTAAATTATTCTAGCAAGAATGGGGCACAACTGATGACTTTTCTCTTACCAATGGGGAGTTAACACCTGAAAAGGATAAAATAAGAGAAGCCTTGGAGGCTAATAGTGGACGAACCCATTCTGCCTTGCTACTAAATGAACAGACATTGGTAAATTGTAGCTTGAGTCCTTGTCGTGGGAAAGGTATTTCCCTATTTCTTTATTTCTCATTCATTCCACTCATATATGGTTTTTGTTATTTAAAGTGCTTCTATTTCATTTTCTTTCCCAGTTTTAACAGCGACTCAGAAATTTTGGGAGCGACGCATGAAAAATAAGAATAAGCCCAAACCAAAGAAGGCAAGGACTAAGAAAACTTCTATTGAAGCTCCTTCCTTAACTTTTTCCACTGCTCCTTAATTTAACCAAGGCTAGCTCGGGTGCTCAGACCAGCAAAAAATGGGGACTTATGGATAAGGGTGATGATGTCTCCCTTTTTTCTTTCTCCAGAAGAGGCTAGCGGTAGCTTTGAAAGCGCTTTTGTCCCTAATTGGGGGATCAGGACTCAAGATTCTATTTTTAGAGACCCCAGTATCTCCCAAGATTGGTTTCACAAAAGCCATACACCTTTCGATCGAAGCCAGATAAGCGAGCTATCAAACGATGTGATTGTTGGAAAAGGGGTGAAAACTGGAGCCATGGTAATGTTTTACCCTTTAATATGACTTTATATCTTTTTACTTCATTCAACAATACACTTTATTTTTTTTCTTTTTGTTGACAGACCCATTGTTATGTTGTTGAGGCCTATCGTCGACTAACTGCTTACGACCCCGTGATGATGACCTTGGAGGCAAGCAATTTTCAAAAGGAGATAAACAACTTGAGGAGCTACAAAGGCAACTTGGGGAGATGCAATTTCAGTGGGATTTTGTAGTAGAGTTAGTCATATCTGATGTTATCTCTTGGAAAGGACAGTATTTAGCAGCCAAACTGTCAACTGAGGAAGTCATTGACTCTTGGAGGAAAACCTCAGCTTGGAGGCAAGAGCAAGAGGACTATATGGTCAACCATGGCGCACAACCCTTTATCTTGACATTGATATAGTGTTGATCATGGGGCCTTAGGATAAAGTCAGATTTTTAGGAGGAAGAAGAAGGCTGAATCTCAAGGGATTCTAGTTGAGGAATTGCCTGCTAAAGACTCTGCTTTTTACTTCGGGTCTGGAGACGATGACGATGATGATAATGGTGATGCAGGGGCTGTGACAACCCGGATTTTTGAGAATAATTATAATAAGAATTTAATATAGAATAATTCTTATTATGAGTCGCGTTTGAATATATATGTGTTATATATATTTATGTGATTAAATAGATGAGCTTAATATGTATATATATAAATGTGAAATATATACATAGATTCGAAATGAATGAGTTAATAGTTAATTATTGCAACGATCGCGAGTCATGGGTAGCTTGATAATTCGAGCTTATGAATATTATTGAATAAAATAGACTTTTATTGATAATATTATGTGGTAAGTGTTTAAAGGTTATATTATAACCTAGATTATGTGTAGACGATGATTAGTAGGTATCAAAGTTTTCGTATTAGCTAATTTGGCGGATTCGAGAAATATCGCTAGAGTACTATTTATTGGATTAAATAAATAGTTAAAGGATAATATTATTGGACGAGTTATTTATTGTAAAGACGCTAACCCAAAATATGGGTGAGATATATGTACGTTGATGTATATGATTATGGGGAGTTAATCGGAAAGAGTAGCGATCGCGAATCGTGAATACCCTTGTAATTTGGGTTTATTAATAGTATTAACGGATTAAATATTAATTTTATGCGACGTGTTTAAAGGTTATTTTATAACCTGGATGATGTCAATATATGAAGTTTTATGCGTTATTGAATCGTAGGAGTGAATAATTGATTTTGCGAAAGATCGCAAAATTACTATTCACGGGGCACGTTTCTCGAGGCACTATTCATGCCATAAAATTTTTGTGTCTTTTTCGATGTTGAATAATTTCATAAATACGTGTATGCGTACGAATAATTTTTCCAAGTGTTAGAAATTTTATTTGAGCTGATACGTGATTTTATCCATATCCGAAATGTATTATATGGGTGTTCCGAATAATTGGACAAATCCCTTAATAATTATTTTTTTACGTATCCCAATATTTATGGTAATACTCATTTTAATTTTGGGTAGAGTTATTTACCAGTTTTGGTACAAAAGTGGGAGTTTTCGGATATATTTTTGTGTATTTGGGGAGTTAGTTTGACTTGTTACTCCAAAAGGGAACCAACTCCCCCATTTTGGACCAATCAAAATAGAGAGAGAGGAGAGAGGAGCTGGCAATTTCCTAGAGCCCCCAACTCCCTCATTTCCTCCCGAACTCCCTCCCTCCCATACCATTCCATTTCATTTTCTTTCTCCAAAAGTTGGTGCTGCAGATTTTAGAGAGAGAGAGAGAGAGAAAGTTGCAGGAAATGAAGAAGAAGAAGAAGGAAGAGAGGGTATGCGGGTGGAGGAAGAAAATAGAAGAAAGGAAGGAGAAGAAGAAGAGTACTCGGGTGAGCCAAGAAGGAAGAAAATCCTCAAGCCAAGCTCCAAGCAAGGCTTAGTAGCATCTATGAGGGATTTACAGAGGTAAATCATTAATTTGAAACCATTTTCATTTGATTTGGTTAAGGTTTTCAAGATTTTCATAGTTTTAGAGCTTTTATGCTCATGGGTTGGTTTTCTTGCGATTCTTGTTGGTTTTGTTTGTGTTAGATGGTTGTAAATGTTGTTAAGAGGTTATATAAACCATTAATAACATCAAAGTGGAACAAAAACACAATAAATTCGTACCCTTGCTTAAGGAGGATGAAGAACATGAAGAACAATGAACTTTGGACATGAACTTGGACATTTGGACGATTTAGAGGACTTTGTAGCTATGATTTTGTGTTTGTTTAATTCGTTTTGTTGTTATGATATTGTACTTCCATGGGTTATGAGTTTAACCCAGTTGGAATGGAGTAAAAAGGGATTAAAACGAAGTTTTGGTGATGATTTTGGTGAAGAACACCAAGAACACCAAGAACACGAAAATATAACATGAGTTGATACTTTGGCCTAAGATTTGGCCATGTTAATGTTAATGGATAGTTCTGAATTTTTGATATGTTGTAGCCCTATGTCTTAGGAGTCCATAGAGTCCAGAACGGACCAATTTGAACGTGTATTGAGAGAGTTATGGTGGTTGGAAGCAAGATAGGTCTAGAACACCAAAACAGAGCATTCCGGGAAGCAAAACGCGTTGGGGACTAAGGCCTAGCGCCAACGGCACTTGGCTGGGCGCTGTAGGCGCTGGCCACGGGGCCAGCTACTGCATAGGAGCGCTGTAGGCGCTGGCCATAGGCCATTGTGAGCGCCAACGGCGCTGGTAAGGAAACTGTGCAAAACTGCTCCGACGTCCTTTAGTAAAATGGGCATAACTTTCTCATACGAACTCGGATTGAGATGATTCAAGATGATTCGGAAAACGAACGAGTAGACCTACAACTTTCTTTCTTTGAGTTTTTCAATTTGAGGTCGGGATCAATTCCCAAATTGACCATTTGTGTGACTGATGTGTTTTTGGAGGCAATCGGAGAGTGTCGGGCATGCGCGTAAGCACGCGTAATGCTCCCGACAATGTTAAATGATGTTCTAAGTTTTATAACATGAATGTTATGATTTATAATGATACTTACCATTAACCAAGGAGTATTAGATAAATTGAATGGGCATGTTAGGCGTACGCAAATGCATGTCGCCTAGGCGTTCGAATAATCAAGTTTAGCGTATAGACGTGCAAGCGTCATAACGTCGTAACTAGTGTGTATAATCTTGTTTAATATTTTGTTTCTAATAATAATGAAACATGATAGTGTGTTATAAACCAATGCATGAGCATGCTAAGCACATGCAAAAGAGGCGAATTAGGTGTGTGACGTGTAAACGTCGAAACGCCGTGTAAAGTGTTAATGAACTTGAATAATGTCTCGATTCAAATGAAACGAACATTATAAGATACGGGATGGGGTTAATGTAACCAATAAGTATTGATGGTGATAAGGGTCGTAACGTTTTCAAACGACGCGACGCCGAGTAACGTTTTAGAGTTAATCGCGTTATTAATTTATAATGCGCGAAAAATATGAGATAAGAGTTATTATATTGTAAACCATTATATGAAGCCTTTTTAGTGGCTAATTGATATTTTATTGTTAAATAAATTGTGTAGGATATTTGAAGGACGAGCCATCATAATTTGGCAAGGAACGCTTAAGGCAAGTTCTTTCAGTAACTTGTTAACTTGTTTAAATGTATTGATGTACATGACTTGATTACTAAATCTTTCACTATTATGTGGATTATATGAGAGCATGATCAAAGTGTGCATAATGTGCAATTATGTGACTATATTGTTCTATGTGGAACTTAAATTATTGTAAATATACAATGTGAGATGCATGAAGTATGCTATGAGATACATGATGCATATATATGGATAAATTGCATAAGATTTATAATGCATGAGTAAGATGCATAGTATGAGAATCATGGTGCATGGATAAAATGCAAACTTATGTGTTACGTGAAGCATGAAATGTGAAAATTGTTAGTTCTTGCTGAGCCGTCGTGCTCATTCTTGCAAAAATAAAACTTTTGCAGATTTACGATGCAATGTAATTATCTTGATATCGGGATGATGAGTATTAGAGGCGCATGGAACCAGGAAGGTTGCTAAATGTCCCTTTACTGTAATTATTTAGCTATGATGACGGTATATGATGTACGTGAATTTGACTATGTAAACCCTGAGTTAGAAATGAAGATTATCCATTATAATATTTATTATGTGATTATGTTAGTTACTTGTTATAGTAAACTATAAGAATGTCGATGTTGTATAAAGGACATTTTTATAACGAATGTATTGGTTATTGAATAACCTTGCGAATATTCAGGGATTGGATAAAGTCAGAATCTGAACCTTACGTTCACATATGAGATATTATAAAGGATCGTGGTATTTATTCAACCTTGGTCATAAGTGTTTTATTTAAGGTCTTCGTGCCTGGGATTAGATGAGGATATGTTGTTATATTATTGTAATTACATATTTGTAGTAAGCCCATGTTATATGGGTAGTACCGTGACGCACGGGAATCGGGTTCAAGGTAAGACTCGAGTTTCGGGGGCGTTACAGTTGGTATCAAAGCTGATAGGTTATAAACCTTGGGTAAGAGTACCTTAGGCTATAACTGTAGTGAAGGAAGATGATAATGATGAAGATAGATAAAACTCAAATAGAGTTTAATTGATAGTAAATGAATTTAGAAAATTCATAGTAAGAGTTGGAATATATATAAGACGATTCAAAGAAGAATCTCGATGCGTTATAAAAGATGAGAATTGGGAGTTACCTGACTCCAGTGATATAGATGATAAGTATTGATCAATAGACGAGGTCTATAAGGCGTAAAGGCATAAAATCATATATTATGATTAAAGAGAAGAGTAGAGAAGGTCGTAGGATGAAACGATCGTAGGATAAGGAAGATCGTAATGTAAAACGATTGTAGAGTAAGATCACGATGTGATTGGATTAAGTCATAGAATGACAGATGATCAATTGAATGATTGAAAATTTTAGCTGAATGCTATAGACAGATGGTACTATGAGATAGTACGAGTAAAACTCGGAAAGAGTTATGGGTGATGAAACACGAATTAAATTCTTGTTAAGCAACGAGTAAGCTAGGATTGGGGGTGATTTCAATTGAGGACTCATGTTAGTGGCTGAGTTGTACAATTCCTTGTATGGGCGGGGGATTCGTGCTTGGTTTGAGAACCACTTAGCTTCCTATATCGGTATAGTGGTTGAGTTGAACAATTCCTTGTATGGGCGGGGAATTTGTGCTTGGTGTAACAACCCCTTAGCCTCCTATATTGATTAGTGGCCGAGTTGATCGATTCCTTGTATGGGCAGGGGATTGTGATAGGTTCGACAATCACTTAGCTTCCTATATTGATAATCGTTGGAACCTAGTATCGCGCTATCGCTATACGTGTGACGAGAAGGTGATTCTTTTCTCATATTTATATTTGATAGTTAGAGAATATTAAGATTAGGTGCGAGTTCTTTAAACTCACACGTATGGTAAGTTCGTGACTCATAATCATTTGGTCTGGTGGAACCCCTCAGCGATTGGACGATTTTGGTCTGACTAGGATAAGTTTCTAAAAAACCCATATGATTGTGGTAAGTTCCTGAACTCATATTGTGTGGTAAGTTTGATGAACTATATTGGGGTATCGAAAGGTTGTGGATTTAGAACTGTGAATTCTCAAAATGATGAGCATTGATGGAGTTAGAAATAGATAGAATTATTAAATAGTGGAGAAATGGGAGAAATTGAAGTTGATGAGGAGACATGGATATTCTAAATCTTCTAGCTATGCTAGACTTCGAAATTTATTGACTTCGTGCTGACATTTGCACTTTTGATCTTCAAAAAATGTATGGGGCCAGATTTCTGGACCAGGGATTTTAAATGTACTATTATTCATATGTCTATGCAAATTGTTTCGGCTAGACAAAGTTGATTTGAAAATATCAAAATGTATTTTTAAATTGTCATCAATGCATCATGAGACCTGATGTAGAATGACAGATGATGGAGTCATCAATGCAGATTAACCTAGTGTTGGATGTGATCATAGGATCGTCAACCCACTAAGGTATGATGTAGTATGACAATGTCAGAAAATGACGGAATCCTAACACACTGTTGCAACAGTGCAGTATTATGATGTCATAAAATGATTTTTGTTTTCTCTAAGGTATAAAAAAAAAATTTGCATGCCAATTGAGTTGGCTATAATGATTCGATTGATGTCCAAATTATTGATGTAAGTCTAAGCTATTTGATTCGGTTAGACGAATGTTGCAATGTGTTTATGAAATTCAAGCATTATTTGAGAATTTATGCCAAACCAAATTGTTTTGGTGCGGATTCTTGAGCTGGGGGAAATACCCGGAATAGGGGAATATAAGTGTCGGTTGTCTGGCACGGTCAGGATTTAATGTTATGCATACACATGGTGTACGAGAGGTCGATCCCCTCAAGTACAACTGGCGGAGAGCAACCCTTAATGTGGATGCTATAAGTGTCGGGTATCCGATGCAGTCAGAGTTAAATGTGATGCATATACATGGGGTATGAGAGGCTGATCCCCTCGAGTACTACTGACGGACTAATTCCTTGACTACGTTCATGGTCTTTATGAGGTAGATTACCTTTTTCATAATTGAAATTGGTAGGGGTAGTAATACCCGTAAACCTCCATGGTCATGGTTTTTATGACCCCTCAGCATAATATGAAAAGTTTTTAAGGAACATTTTATTTCCTAATTGGTCAAGTTACTTCACAATTATTAAACAATTGTTGAAGGTTCCTATTATTTGGGAAACTGATTTTGGGAAGAGTGATTATCCCAAGGAGAAGTAGTCGTAGAATGCGACAATTTTACGTGAATCCTTGAAAGAGGACAGTGTAAAGGTTAGATTGAAAACCTAGTTTTGATGGGTAGAATAAGCAAAGATGAATGCATTGAAATTTCGAGGACGAAATTTTTAGAAGAAGGGGTGAATGTAATATCCCGAATGTTTATGAGTTAGCAAATCATGATATTAAATTATTATGATGATTGTGGCATACAATGATCCTTAGAAAAGGAAATTGATGGGTTAAACATAGGATAATACTCAGAGATTAAATAGGTAATATGAAACCTATGTTATAGTAATACGTTAAAATTCATTCAACGATAAAATTTCGGAAGAAATTAGACGAAAACCGAGTAAGAGGTTTGATATTTGTGATTCCGAGGACGGAATCCTTATAAGGAGGGAAGGATGTGACAACCCGGATTTTTGAGAATAATTATAATAAGAATTTAATATAGAATAATTCTTATTATGAGTCGCGTTTGAATATATATGTGTTATATATATATTTATGTGATTAAATAGATGAGCTTAATATGTATATATATAAATGTGAAATATATACATAGATTCGAAATGAATGAGTTAATAGTTAATTATTGCAACGATCGCGAGTCATGGGTAGCTTGATAATTCGAGCTTATGAATATTATTGAATAAAATAGACTTTTATTGATAATATTATGTGGTAAGTGTTTAAAGGTTATATTATAACCTAGATTATGTGTAGACGATGATTAGTAGGTATCAAAGTTTTCGTATTAGCTAATTTGGCGGATTCGAGAAATATCGCTAGAGTACTATTTATTGGATTAAATAAATAGTTAAAGGATAATATTATTGGACGAGTTATTTATTGTAAAGACGCTAACCCAAAATATGGGTGAGATATATGTACGTTGATGTATATGATTATGGGGAGTTAATCGGAAAGAGTAGCGATCGCGAATCGTGAATACTACCCTTGTAATTTGGGTTTATTAATAGTATTAACGGATTAAATATTAATTTTATGCGACGTGTTTAAAGGTTATTTTATAACCTGGATGATGTCAATATATGAAGTTTTATGCGTTATTGAATCGTAGGAGTGAATAATTGATTTTGCGAAAGATCGCAAAATTACTATTCACGGGGCACGTTTCTCGAGGCACTATTCATGCCATAAAATTTTTGTGTCTTTTTCGATGTTGAATAATTTCATAAATACGTGTATGCGTACGAATAATTTTTCCAAGTGTTAGAAATTTTATTTGAGCTGATACGTGATTTTATCCATATCCGAAATGTATTATATGGGTGTTCCGAATAATTGGACAAATCCCTTAATAATTATTTTTTTACGTATCCCAATATTTATGGTAATACTTATTTTAATTTTGGGTAGAGTTATTTACCAGTTTTGGTACAAAAGTGGGAGTTTTCGGATATATTTTTGTGTATTTGGGGAGTTAGTTTGACTTGTTACTCCAAAAGGGAACCAACTCCCCCATTTTGGACCAATCAAAATAGAGAGAGAGGAGAGAGGAGCTGGCAATTTCCTAGAGCCCCCAACTCCCTCATTTCCTCCCGAACTCCCTCCCTCCCATACCATTCCATTTCATTTTCTTTCTCCAAAAGTTGGTGCTGCAGATTTTAGAGAGAGAGAGAGAGAGAGAAAGTTGCAGGAAATGAAGAAGAAGAAGAAGGAAGAGAGGGTATGCGGGTGGAGGAAGAAAATAGAAGAAAGGAAGGAGAAGAAGAAGAGTACTCGGGTGAGCCAAGAAGGAAGAAAATCCTCAAGCCAAGCTCCAAGCAAGGCTTAGTAGCATCTATGAGGGATTTACAGAGGTAAATCATTAATTTGAAACCATTTTCATTTGATTTGGTTAAGGTTTTCAAGATTTTCATAGTTTTAGAGCTTTTATGCTCATGGGTTGGTTTTCTTGCGATTCTTGTTGGTTTTGTTTGTGTTAGATGGTTGTAAATGTTGTTAAGAGGTTATATAAACCATTAATAACATCAAAGTGGAACAAAAACACAATAAATTCGTACCCTTGCTTAAGGAGGATGAAGAACATGAAGAACAATGAACTTTGGACATGAACTTGGACATTTGGACGATTTAGAGGACTTTGTAGCTATGATTTTGTGTTTGTTTAATTCGTTTTGTTGTTATGATATTGTACTTCCATGGGTTATGAGTTTAACCCAGTTGGAATGGAGTAAAAAGGGATTAAAACGAAGTTTTGGTGATGATTTTGGTGAAGAACACCAAGAACACCAAGAACACGAAAATATAACATGAGTTGATACTTTGGCCTAAGATTTGGCCATGTTAATGTTAATGGATAGTTCTGAATTTTTGATATGTTGTAGCCCTATGTCTTAGGAGTCCATAGAGTCCAGAACGGACCAATTTGAACGTGTATTGAGAGAGTTATGGTGGTTGGAAGCAAGATAGGTCTAGAACACCAAAACAGAGCATTCCGGGAAGCAAAACGCGTTGGGGACTAAGGCCTAGCGCCAACGGCACTTGGCTGGGCGCTGTAGGCGCTAGCCACGGGGCCAGCTACTGCATAGGAGCGCTGTAGGCGCTGGCCATAGGCCATTGTGAGCGCCAACGGCGCTGGTAAGGAAACTGTGCAAAACTGCTCCGACGTCCTTTAGTAAAATGGGCATAACTTTCTCATACGAACTCGGATTGAGATGATTCAAGATTATTCGGAAAGCGAACGAGTAGACCTACAACTTTCGTTCTTTGAGTTTTTCAATTTGAGGTCGGGATCAATTCCCAAATTGACCATTTGTGTGACTGATGTGTTTTTGGAGGCAATCGGAGAGTGTCGGGCATGCGCGTAAGCACGCGTAATGCTCCCGACAATGTTAAATGATGTTCTAAGTTTTATAACATGAATGTTATGATTTATAATGATACTTACCATTAACCAAGGAGTATTAGATAAATTGAATGGGCATGTTAGGCGTACGCAAATGCATGTCGCCTAGGCGTTCGAATAATCAAGTTTAGCGTATAGACGTGCAAGCGTCATAACGTCGTAACTAGTGTGTATAATCTTGTTTAATATTTTGTTTCTAATAATAATGAAACATGATAGTGTGTTATAAACCAATTGCATGAGCATGTTAAGCACATGCAAAAGAGGCGAATTAGGTGTGTGACGTGTAAACGTCGAAACGCCGTGTGTAAAGTGTTAATGAACTTGAATAATGTCTCGATTCAAATGAAACGAACATTATAAGATACGGGATGGGGTTAATGTAACCAATAAGTATTGATGGTGATAAGGGTCGTAACGTTTTTCAAACGACGCGACGCCGAGTAACGTTTTAGAGTTAATCGCGTTATTAATTTATAATGCGCGAAAAAATATGAGATAAGAGTTATTATATTGTAAACCATTATATGAAGCCTTTTTAGTGGCTAATTGGTATTTTATTGTTAAATAAATTGTGTAGGATATTTGAAGGACGAGCCATCATTAATTTGGCAAGGAACGCTTAAGGCAAGTTCTTTCAGTAACTTGTTAACTTGTTTAAATGTATTGATGTACATGACTTGATTACTAAATCTTTCACTATTATGTGGATTATATGAGAGCATGATCAAAGTGTGCATAATGTGCAATTATGTGACTATATTGTTCTATGTGGAACTTAAATTATTGTAAATATACAATGTGAGATGCATGAAGTATGCTATGAGATACATGATGCATATATATGGATAAATTGCATAAGATTTATAATGCATGAGTAAGATGCATAGTATGAGAATCATGGTGCATGGATAAAATGCAAACTTATGTGTTACGTGAAGCATGAAATGTGAAAATTGTTAGTTCTTGCTGAGCCGTCGTGCTCATTCTTGCAAAAATAAAACTTTTGCAGATTTACGATGCAATGTAATTATCTTGATATCGGGATGATGAGTATTAGAGGCGCATGGAAACAGGAAGGTTGCTAAATGTCCCTTTACTGTAATTATTTAGCTATGATGACGGTATATGATGTACGTGAATTTGACTATGTAAACCCTGAGTTAGAAATGAAGATTATCCATTATAATATTTATTATGTGATTATGTTAGTTACTTGTTATAGTAAACTACAAGAATGTCGATGTTGTATAAAGGACATTTTTATAACGAATGTATTGGTTATTGAATAACCTTGCGAATATTCAGGGATTGGATAAAGTCAGAATCTGAACCTTACGTTCACATATGAGATATTATAAAGGATCGTGGTATTTATTCAACCTTGGTCATAAGTGTTTTATTTAAGGTCTTCGTGCCTGGGATTAGATGAGGATATGTTGTTATATTATTGTAATTACATATTTGTAGTAAGCCCATGTTATATGGGTAGTACCGTGACGCACGGGAATCGGGTTCAAGGTAAGACCCGAGTTTCGGGGGCGTTACAGGGGCCCTTGTTGTTCAGCCAGAAGCTTTGGCAGCAGAAGTCCCTGATGAGAGTGGCCTTGAGTAGTTTATGCCTTTTATGTATGCTTTCTTATATTTATCTTTTTAGTATCTTATTTTGAAGAATACTCCCGATGTAATTACATGCTTTATAATGAAATGACTATCTTCTTTTGTTATATTGCGTTGCTTTACTTAAGAAACATCCCTTACTTAAATGGTTGACCAAACTAATTAGGAGAAACAATCTCTAAGTTAACAAACCTCAAACGAGAAAAACTTTCCTTTTATTAATGATTGAATGATGGTCTTAGAGGCTTACATAACTTGAACTAGCCTCTTAGACTTTGGTTATAACATGCCTTTCATTATTAACTTTCTAAGCTTATTAGACAAGATAAAATAAAATCTTACTTTTACTGATAGTATACTCTTAGATTGACTATGTGCCAAGAGCGTGCCACAATACTTCTAGCTGGAGTTTCCAACTGATAGGATCTCGACCTCAATACCTTCTTGTCTTTCCCAATTCGCAGCTAGCTTTCCCATGAACCTTCCTAAGTACCAAGTCTCCTTGCTTAAATTATCTACTTTTCACCCGTAGGTTATAGAACTTGGATACTTTCTTTTGATACCCAGCCATTCTTAATTGAGCTTTATCTATAACTTCATCGAGCAGATCAGGCCCTAATATGAGCCATTGTTCATTAGTTTGTTCATTGAACCCTTGGACTCAATAAGAAGGCATTCCAATCTCCAGGAATCATTGCTTCTGTTCTATAGGCTAAGTTAAAAGGAGGTTCTCCTGTAGCTGATTTGCTTGTTGTTCTATAAGTCAATAGTATGTTGTAAAGCTCATCAGCCTATACTCCTTTGGACGTATGATCTAACCTTTTCCTCAGTCCATCCAAGATGGTTCAATTCATTACCTCAACTTGTTCATTTGCTTGAGGGTGCTTCCTTAAAGTAAACCTTTGGTCGATTCCCAAATTTGTGTAGAAGTCTTTAAACTTGGGGTTATTAAATTGCTTTCTATTGTCTATGATCAGTACCCTTGGTATCCCATACCTATAGATGACAGCCTCTCAGAAAAACTTCTAAATCTTTTGTTCAGTTATAGTGGCTAAGGCTTCTGCTTCTACCCATTTCATAAAGTAGTCAATGGCTACCACTACGAACTTCCTTTGTCTCATTGCTATCAAAAAAGGACCTAAGATATCCATTCCTCATACGGCAAAAGGTAAAGGTGAAGTGATTGGGGAAATTACCTCAGCCGGTTGGTGTAGAATAGGTGCATGCTTCTGGCACTTCTCGCATCTTTTGACAAAGTCAATGTCTTCCTTTTGCATATTGGGCCAATAATATCCCTGCCTCATGACTTTATGGGCCAAAGCTCTGCCCTTTAAGTGTTGGCCACAAATACCTTTGTGGACTTTTCTGAGTGTATAATTTGCTTCTATTGGTGTAAGGCACCATAGATATAGGACTACAAAAGACCCCTTACACAATATCCCATCAACAAATATATACTTCGCAACCCTTATTCTCAACTTCTTTGCTTCATCTGAGTCTTGGGGCAGGCCTCCTTGCTTTAGATAAGCTTTTATAGGATTCATCCAAGTTGATTCCATCCCAATTGGAGCAACCAGAATTGCCTTTATGCTAGGTTTTTCCAAAATCTTCAGGTACATTGTTCTGTTGTAATTTTTCTCTTCTTTCTCTATTTCTCCTTTTCTTTCTTTGTTTTCAGTTTTGAACTTATTTAGCCCTGTCTTGCCGAGGATTATGTTGTATGATAAAGGGGTTTTCACAACTAGAAAAGTTATCATATATAACAGTGGATTGATTTGGAGTTCAACTAAGGTTACTGGTAAGGCTATACTACCTTTAATCTTGGTTTTTACTCCAGCAAACCCATAAAACAGTGTTGGTGATAGGGTAAGTTAATCATCTTTATAGCCCATCTCCTTAAAGACATTATGGTATAGAACATCTACTAAACTACTATTGTCAACCAAGACCCTTTGAACAGTAAAATTTCCTACTACCATATTTATGATTAAAGGATCATCATGCAAAAATTTAATACCATCTAAATCATCATCTGTAAAAGATATTACTTGTTCCAACCGAGCTTTCTTTGATGGTGTTTCTACTGTGAGAACCTCCATTGCATATGTTTTCCTTGATGAATTGGAGGTGCCACCAGTTGTTGGTCCTCATGAGATTACATGAATAATTCTTCCTCTAGCTGGGGGATCTTGATCCCTCCTGGGTTATTCTCTTCTATTTGGCCTATCACGGCCTTCATTCTAGGTTCTACGATTGTTCCTTTCTCTTCTTTTACCTTTGTTATCTCTGTCACCCCTGAACTTCCTTCCATCTCCTTATTTGACATATCTCTCCAATTGGCCTTTTCTTGTGAGGTACTCTATCATGTTCATGATCTTTGTGGTATCTGTAATACTAACTTTGATTTCTCTTTTCTTCATCAGCCCTCATGGGTTTAGGTCATCATACATAAGGTTCAGAGGCTATTTTCATCAATATTTGACTTCTTTGAGATGTTAAGGGTGTATACTCGGTGTATTTGGAGGAAAATATTATCCTTGGAGAACACTTGTTTCCTCTCAATCTTTTGCCATTGTTGTTGTCCCTACTCCAGAGTCGCCATTCCTTCTCTTCCTATCATTAGTCCTAGGAATGTTCTTGGGCTAGACAATATCCTCAACAAACATGTATTTTCCTGCCTATCTTTGGAGTTCTGTCGTGGATTGGGGAGTGTTCTTGGCTAAGAACACCTTCAGATATTCGTTGGTTGTTCCATTAGTAAGAGCCACCACTGCTACGAATTGATCTAGGTTAGGGACTTTTAGTGCCTCCTTGGTGAACCGGTTCAAGTAGTCCCTCAGAGATTCTCCAGTCCGATGAACCAGGGACATAAGTGATGCTGAACTTTTGGCATGAGTCTTTCCTCTAATGAACTGATTTACAAACAACTCACCCAATTAATCAAAAGAGCTGATTGAGGCTAGAGCAAGTTGTCTGTACCAAGCTTGGGTTGGACCCTTCAGGGTTTGTGGAAAAGCTTTACACTTTATAATATTTGAGACATTGTGTAACAACAAAAGTGCATCAAAAGTAAGTATATGATTTGTAGGATCACCTATTCCATCATATTTATCCATCTGGGGCATCTTAAAACCATCAGGGAGAGGTTCATCCATGACATCTTGAGTGAATAGAGGAGGTCATGCCTTATATAACATCCGTCCATGCCCTACCCCTTGAACTCCTAGGGACAGTAGGACTCATTAGCGATCTTAAAGATGTCTTTGTACCTCCCTTTCGATCATTGTTTCCTCCTGGGCATTAGGTCTCGAGCTGGCAGTCCTATTACTCTGATGATGCTTTGACATTTGTGGCTGCCTAGGTTCCTTCTCTAGGTCATGTAATTGCTCTTGGAGATTATTTATACTCTCCCTCAGTTGGTTGACTGTGTTATCTTCTGCTCTTGGGCGATCACACCTATGGGGGGTTGTTCCTTCTGTCATGTTGACGATTATTCTAGATTCGTCTACGCAGATCTAGATCACCACGATTCTGATTGATCTGTAGCCGAAGATCCACTTAGAGTGGACACTGGGCATGTATACTATATGGTCCACTATTGAGTGCGGACAAGTTCTTCTTGGATATGAAGAGGTGGAGGATGATGGTGAGAGGGCTATGGAATATGAGTTGATTGTGCTCCTTGTTCTTGATTGTTAAAAAGTAGAGGATATGAAGGGTTCTGTCCCCGTGCACTAATACGAGTATTCACCATGTAGATTTTTTAATTTGTGAAAAAAAAAAAAGATGACTTTTCGTTCAATTCCCACAGACGGTGCCAATCTGATGCGTCAATCAGCAACCTTCAAACTAGGGTTTCGATCAACCCACGAACTTTAACCACCATTTGACCGCCTTGATTTCGCCAAAAAATTTATAAAAGGACTACCGGAGTTGGGGGTTACGAGATGACTCTCTGATGCTTAAGTCAGAACGCTGATATAAGAAGAGAAAATTATTACGAGGGGTCAGAATTTTATACTTGAATTATGCTAAAATATCCCTTATTTATAACATAAGAGGCCTCTCCTTCAAGAGTTAGGAATAAATGTCCTGCTTGGATTAAAGATCTACTAAGTTATCAATCCTTGACTGATTAAACTTTAAGGAGTTTTAGTTCTTAGTTGATTAAACTTTAAAGACTTCCGGTCCTTATTGGATTGAATATTTTTGTAGAACACTCAACAAGTCAAATTATTAAATTACCCCTTATTAATAGAGTTAAAAAAATTACATGTTGCAGTTTAGTATTAGTGGTTTATTTTTACCCACCTCACTTATAAACCTGAAACTTTACCTGCTCATGCAAATTGACCGAATTTCCTTGAATTGTTTGGGTCCAATTGTCCTTAGCCACCCTAATCCACGAGGTTGTTCTATTGCTTTACTTAACTACCAATGTATAAATAATTTAAGGGATACAAATATTCAATGTTTGCTCATGTAATTTCTTGTAAATTCCACTAATATTTTTTGAGGGGGTATATAATTCTTAATTTTATCAGAAGAAAAAGTAAATATCCAGAGACAAAATGCACATTTGACGGTCATAATGTTTGTTTGCAAAACTGATGAGTAGAATAAAATTATTTGTACTAATTTATAATCCCATGATAAAATCGTTATTTAATCATGTAAACTATATTTTATCATTTTTAAAACCATTTGACGATAAATTAAATCTCAAGTGAAAATATAATATTATATAATCCCCTTTAAAATATCAAATGACCTTAAAAATAATAAAAAATAATCCATGCAATTAATTAATAATTAAATCATATGATAAAATAGTCCTTAATGGTGTTAAATTAGTACAAACAATTATATCTCATCTATCATTTTTACAAACACAAGTAACTTTGAGTCAAATTACTGGTGCTACAAATCTTTGGATAACAAAAATACATCACATATAAATGCAATGCCACCTTGGAAAAACTCTATAAATGAATAAAGTATAAGTACATAAAAAAAGGTCATATTGAATTGCCCTTTCAGGAGGAAGACACTAAATGAATGGTTTAAAAGGCAAAAAATGACATCACTATTGTTAACCCTGTAAACTACTAATATCAACATGCCCGTATCGCTTAGCTGCAAAACCATATGACCCCACAACTCCGACCATGAGACCAAGAACAATGGAGAATAGCTGGAAGTTAGCAAGCAGCTGCCCTCGGACCTCGTGGTCTGGTGAATTACACGAGATCATATTACCTTTGAGCTTGCAACCATCTGGCATCGATGGCCCATAGAGTGTGAATGCAGTCTGATAGAACCAGAGGCCTTGCAGTGCTATAGCAATGCCACTAGACAAATCAGCTGGGAAGCTCGTGGGCATGAGCGCTCCTGCAATAGTGGATAGTATGCAGAATGCTATAAGGAGGACGAGGAGGATATGGTAGTGCCCCTCAAGGCCTTTATGTGTAGTCGAATGGAAATAGAATAATAGATACTCTGCACAAAATGCTGTCGCGGCAATGAAGCACAAAGCTCCTTCTGGCAAGGGAAGAAAGCTGAACAAGGGAGGATAAAGAATAAGCAATGTACTGAAAAAGTAGACTTTGTCATTCATGATATTCTAAGGCAATATTAACCTATTCTTTCGAAAAGTTACATGCAAGTATTATCAGCCTTGATGCACTAGATTTGCATTGGTCATTTTTGCACAGGTGTTAAACCATTATTATAGTTTAATCTTTTATGCACTGTATTAGTAAGGGTGCAGCGTAATAAGAAACTAACAAAATAAAAACAGAGAATTTGAATAGTAAAATGGATCCAATAATTAACGCCCTGAAGCACATTCAGGAGGTTAAGTCACAAAAAGGCCTCTCAATGCATACTACAGTTTAATCTTGAATACATAATTACACAATACTGACATTGGAATGTTGCACACCATATAAACAAAATTGAAAAGGTAAATATGCTTTATTCTAGAATCTTTTTTGACAGGTAAATCAAGCTGAAGTTATTCAATAAAAGCTTTTATGTGAAACAGATCGTCACAACCAATATCTACAGATATTACTGCCCGTTGCCAACTATTTCCCTTCCATCACTAATCAAAAGCTTGTCGTAATTAATTGATGGTCCAGATTCTTATTATATTGACAATTATGGGTTCTCTTCATGAGATTATTCCTTGAACTCTTCATTTTTTGCATTAAAAAAAGTTGTAATCTTCCACTTAGTACTGCCTAAATAAGTTGTAGAACAACTATACGATTTGAAACTGTGAATTTTGCACACGTGCTAATCTTATGTATACACGGCAATTATATTTTATATGACAAAACCTGGGAATATATCAAAAACATTTGGTGATAGCCAAAAATATATCAGCGAGTGTAATTGAAGTTGTCGTCTTAGTAACATCTAGGGAGTAAACATAAGAAAGACAGGATTCTGAGCCATTTTTACAACAAGGTCAATGCTAAAATGCGTGAAACAATAATGTTGTGGTTAATGGAAACTCATGTTAGCTAAAATGTCAAGTAAATTATAGGGACATGCTAAGTGGTTAATGGAGACACCTGAGGGTATACTTTTAAAGTTCTTACATAAATTTCTTCCTAAGGCTTTCCCGCTCTCCGCTTTGACCACTGTAAGCCATACTATTTTCCTATTGGGCATTTAAGATCCCACTAGAATCTCCAATGGCCTATTATATATGTACTACACAAGCATTAGACAACATCCAAAGAAAAAGTATTAGATGGTCAGAGCTGTTAAATAATTAAGTCTGCGAGTATTTTGATTTTAAATTATCAACAATGAACTTCCAACCTTCATGAGCACCTTACAAAACTCAACTATGAAGCACACACTTAGAACTGTCCTTCTAAAGGCAGATCCAGTATATGTTAATAGATATGGTGACTAAAAAGAACAAGGTATCTTAATGCGTTTTAAGTGCCATTTGAACCAAATATCTACAGTTTTCAAATGGTTGCATATACAGAAAATCTGGATGACAATTTCTTGTATATAACAAGCATCAAAGAAAAAAATATAAGAAAATTGGTCTTGAATTTTGACAGCATAAAAGAAAAAAATTATTTACTAAGAAAAAGAGTACTAGATTAGATCAACAGGCATGGTTGCGCTAAGTTGAGGAATAACTTCATTGCATCTTCCCCTTCAGCTTTTAAATTCCATTACTTGTCAAAAACAGAAAGTTGAAAGAAATAAGAAGAAGAAGAGTACTAGATTAGATCAACAGGCGTGGTTGCGCTGAGGAATAACTTCATTGCATCTTCCCCTTCAGCTTTTAAATTCCATTACTTGTCAAAAACAGAAAGTTGAAAGAAATAAAAGAAGATGAAGTTCACAGGTATGCAAATAAAAAATAAAATATGCAAATTCCCAGTAGTCTTAGCAATCACAGGTATTCATTTAATTTACTTTTGGCCTTTTCTAGTCCTTATTTTGCCTTTCCCTTTGCACATAAAGAAAAGGTCAAACAGAATCATTACTTAACAAGGCAGCAAATTATTTCCATCTCCATCATTATATGCTTTACTAAGCCATAAAGAATTGCTGAGAACGTGAGGGAATATTAAAGGCAATAAGTGGTTTACATTTCTCCACTAAGCTGATCACCAAAAACAGTGTCAAATTCGTAAACGTACGCTTGATTTAAACCCAGCTATCTAGAAATTATAAATTTCTATCTAGTCCCAAGGATTGAAAACAAAACATGTAATAAAATGAAGTACTTAAGTTAAGAAGGCCAAGAACACTAAAAGATAATTGAAAGACTGACCTGGTTTTCTCGGACAGCAGAATTACGACAGTATAGACAAAAAACATTAGAAGCATCCCGCCATGCTCAAAATCGTTCATGTGAGATGGGTTCAGCACTCCATTAACAAAGAACTTAAGGTGAGTCGAATACAAAAGCTCTATACACATATCGATAAAAGCACCAATTGCCACAAGATACAGCTCCAAGTACTTGAGCCTCCCATCGAAACCAGGAACAGGGTTCCAAACCCTAACCCGAAAAGATTTAGGATTCGACGTATACCTTACCATAGAGCACCATATATGCCATACACCAACAAATAGAAACAATGTTCCTGGTAGAACATGCCCAGCAAAAGATCCCATCTCTCCAATTAACAAGCCAACCCAAGAAATAAACTTTTTCTCTTATCTCTTCCTTCAGTCATATAAGTTTAACTAAATCTATGAATCCCAAAGCCGCCCCTTCTTCGCTCCCTCCTTTCTTTTTGACCCTTTTAAAAGTCTCTCTCCAAGAATCAAAATAAAACAACTACGTCAATAGAGGGTCTTCTTTGATGGCTCTGTCTATATCAATGGTCAAAAAAATGCCTCCTCACTGTAAATCAATCTCCTTAAGAATCTAATAGAACAATACAAATACTTCAAATAGAGGGGTGATAAATCCTCTACAATCTCTGCTGCCTCTTAGAATCAAAAAATCAATTCCTGTACCAAATTAAGTTGAACTTTCATCAAAAATACACTTTTCAAGAATACGAAATTTCAATAAAAGTTCAAACACCCTTTTGAAAGTAATACTCAAATATCATTTCTATTTCGAAAAGTCAACAAATGTGATGATTAACCCAAGAAAACAACAACAGAGCCACAAAATAGAAACTTCTCAACGACCCTTTAAAGATAAAGTAATTAAAAAATAAAAACAAATAAATTAAAACCCATTTGCACTTCGTAGAAATCAATCAAACAAAAAAAATAGAAACAATCCAAGCACAAAACAAGGCACTTACGTGTAATACGAACATGCACTTACATTGAGAAATTGATTTTTCGTTGTGGGTGTTGTGATTGTTATATGATTATTAAGGATCCAAAAGCTCTCAAAACCAGGGGGAAAGTGGACTTTTAGAGAGAGAGAGTGGTGTAATGAGAGAAAGTCAAGAAAAAGTATGGAGGTCGGAGATCAGATACCGATTGCTGGGGTCCCGTGACAAACTGATATTGAAAAGGTTAAGGCCAAAAAAAAAATTAAAAAAAAATTTGCCAGCTAAATTATTAACGCATCATGTCATGTGTATCTTACTGTGCTACTAACCTTATTATATACACTTTGTAGTGATTGTAGTGTTTGGAAAATGCTAGATTTTGACTGACCGGCTTGTTTAGAGAAAATGGCTGGGCCCACAATTTGATTTATCAGCCGAACGTACTATGTGTTATTTTCACTTCTCAAGTTTCTCCCCAAGGCGGCCCGAATAACCCCAATTTTAGTATGACCCGATTTTCAAAAGATTAAGACTTGTAAAAAGTATTTATTGAGTTCCAACGTACACTAACAATTTTAATTTAGTAAAATTATAAAATTGGTTGAATAAATATATATATTTTAAAATATTATGAATAATAGTTATTTATGTAATTAATAACAAAAAAATTGATACATAAAAGTTAGATATATCATGTAATAATTCAGTTAACATGTGAAATATTTGAATGTGTATATAAAAATTCAAGATGTTATTAAACTTATTATAATATCTTTAGTCATGGTGTTTTAGTGAATCTGTGGTGGACTAGATGACCCAATAAAATATTATTAAGATAGTGTATCGGGTTTTACTATACTATGATTTGATTTGTATTATATGATTTGGACTCGAGATTTGATCCGGATCGTCAGGAATTTTCTTTAGCTATGACAATATATATTTTTTTGTGTAAATATTAATTTAAATTAATATATATATATATATGTGTGTGTGTGTGTAAGAATATTGAGTACATAATCTTCACAATATAATATATCACTCATAATAACATTTTTTTGGTCTTTTAATTTTTCAAAAATATTAAATGTTTTGATTATATATATTAAATAATAAATTTTGTAATTAATAGCATATTTTGCATACTTTAAATTCATAGTACTATTATTAACTAAGACTATAATGCATTATATCAATTTTAAATTTTAAGATTTGTGAATTAATTTCAAAATATTAAAGTAGAAGTTAACTTTAAAAATTAAAAATAAAATTTTAATTATGGAACGGAAGGATTATTAATAGATGGACAAAGAATTATGTGAAGTCTTCATTAAAATATGCTTATACTATTCAACTATTATATTGATTCGAAATGAGACAAAAAATTTAAGATCCCTAATATTATTCTATTAATTAGATATAATTTTTATACTTAAATATACTATAAATATCCCTAAAATATTTAATATTATATATTTGACGCGCATTTGAGATAAAAAAAACAAATTATGACTCATATGTGCATGCTGTCTACAATTTGAACTGTGCAAATTGGTTGCACATTTTATGTGTTGGCTCACTAAGGTATTGCGTAAAAACCCCAACATCAGATATTTTATAAGTCGGGCGGGCCTAAAGCCAACCCAGAGTTAGTGATATAAAGTGTCAACCCTTTCGGTCCAATCTATTTGTTTTTTTTTAAAGTAGTATTGTTGTTTTTAAGCAAATGTATAATCTAGAAATGACATACAATTCTATAACATATAATCATTTTAATTAAATAATTAAATCATAGTTTAATATAAATCTAATGTTTTATCGACAGTTTAATTTGTTTAATGATGCTCTTCGGCTGGTCAATAGAGCACATTGCTTTTATTTCTGTAATAGAGACGTTGTAATAAGTGCGTTTGGTTAACGAATAAAAACCTTAGTTCATTTTTATTGATCTAGTTTGGTCATTATTGTATTTTAAGAAGTTAACTGTGTGTTATTGAGTTTAGTGACAAGAGTTTTTTCAAATATACATAAGTTCAGTACTCAATAAACCGCAAAACATTCATCTCTTTTAAAATTACCTAAATATAATACTCCCTCAATTCTGAATTATAAGATCATTATTAATTTTTAAAAAGTTAATTTTAAGTGTTTCTAAACTTAAAATTGACATAAATTCATTTAGTATAAGTCAATATAATTATGAATATCATAAATTATATGAAAAATAGTAGTAGTTATAAGATTTATTATTTTTAAAATTTAAATAAATCATGTTAATTTTAAATTAATTTTTTAAAAATTAATATTAATATTATAATTTAAAACTGAGGGAGTACATTATGACTTTCCTAATTATGCGCGTAGTCGTAAGAGTATTTATTCGATAATTTGCTCGGTGCATGCTAAAAGAATGAAAGTTGTGAATTTCATTATCATTTGAAAACTTGTGGACTTCATGATCATTTGAAAAACAAACTTGAAGCAAGAATTTAAATATATCTTAGATATGACATCTAAATTAAATGTGTATATAGATATATAGTTTTATATTTTATTTGGATTGTAGAAATTAAAAGAGTTAATAGAATGTTTCATTTTCATGGAATGAAAAAAATTTAAATAAATAAATAATTGATTGTTTTATTAAAATGTAATAAGTCATTTCTATTCCATTCAAATTGATGAATTCCATTTCACACGAAGAGTTATAAAATGACTTTTCCTTTCATTTTATTATCTTTTCTATTCCATTTCTATCGCAATTCCATTTCTTCAATTTTTATGAGATATTGTTAATATTGCATTTGTTCGGTGAAAATAATAGTACGACTTTATGAGTATTAATATAAAAACTCTATGTGGATATAAAAATTAGACATTAGTATATTTGAATTTCACCTATTTATATTTTTATCCCCAATGGGGGTTTAAAATACAAATAAATAAAATTCAAATACATTAATGTCTAATTTTCATGTCCGCCTAAAAAAGTTCGAATTAATAATCAAGTTAAGACCCAATGAAAGTAAGATTTTATTTTATTTTTTCTACAATTTTTTGAATAAAATTTATATGAGACTTACTAAAGACTTGGAGGTGAGTATGAAGTGGATTTTAAAGTCCAGATTCCAAAAATTCTAAGCTGTATTATGCCATTTTAGTACTTTGGCCAGCTATTTTGAAAAATAATATACATTTATTTCAGACATTGTACCAAAGGTTTTTTGACTTTTTTCTTCTTCTTCTTCTTTATAATTTCACTACTAGGTGTTATTATTAGGGTTCTTTACATAAGTGTACAACAATTAGTAAAAAATTACAAGAATAGTGCACTAATAAAATAATTACATGCACTAATAAAATAATTACAAAAAGAGTGCAACAAGATAACCCATTAAATCATTATCCCTTAAATCAAGGAGAACTATAACCACCCTATTTACTCCTCTCTATTTAATGACCTCATTAACCCAAAATCAGAATATTATATATATATATATATACCATATGGTGAGTCAACCATCTGCAGGGTCTCTTCCGCAAGAAACACCTCTCCATGTGCAGAAATTTGAGTTCTTTTTGGACCAATCTTGCAGTACATTTTGTGGGTCGTCCACAAATGATTGTCTCACTTCCAAAAGAATTGCTAGAGTTGATTCTAATGAGTTCTTGCACAAAACATACCCACATAAAAAGAAACCAAGAAAAAGAAAAACAAGAAGATTTGGGTGAATTGCTTTTGAAATATTTTTTATGACTATTTGGTTACACACTAAAACAATGTTTGATTACCTTTGTATGAAGGTTTGTCTACCAAATGTTCTTAATTCTTTTATAATTTATTGTAATTTTTTCTAAAAATGTATTAGGAAATGTAAATGTCCCTTATTATTATTAGGTGGTCCGTATACTATACTGAAGTTAACAGGCCTATATATGTAGCCTTGGTGGAATTGAAGGGATCTGACAGGAGCATGGCTCGCCCCAATTCCCAAAAGAGAACCATTCTATTTTTTGAATGATTTTTTTTTCTTTTTCAGAAATTCTTTTATGAAATTGCATGATAATTAAGGTATAATAATATTTGATACTCCCTCCGTTCCAAATTAATTGCTTAATTTTGACTTTTTAAAGTTAAATTGACCATTTTTAAAACTAATTTTTTTACTATTTTTGCTAAAATATAGGTGAAGAGATTATAACCAAAATAAAGTATATACAATTTATTACTAACCCCAATTTTTATAATTTTAGAAATATATTTATATATGTTTAATTATTAATTCTAAAAATAGTCAATTTAACTTAAAAAAATCAAAATTGAGCAATTAATTTGGGACGGAGGGAGTACTTTAATGAATGCTAATAGTTCTTTAACTCCGCACCTAAATAAAGTCTATTATAACTTTACTCTTAGGAATGGAAGAGGTATTTCTATTGGGGGTGTATGATTATTACGACGCTCTTTTTGTTGTTGTTCGTGTTGAAAAACTATTTAAATTTGTTTATTATTTTTTTTAGAATTCTATGTGTTCTTCAAGTTTTAAATTTTATGGAGGAGATATCACCTCAATTTTAGTATTTTTGTAATTCAACTAATTTATGAATTGTTCCCTGTTTTTGTTATAGGGCTTTGTCAAAAAATAAAATAACAAGATATATATTGATAATTATACCTTAATACATGTATTTTCTATAGTTTAACTTCACAATGTCATTTTAGGAGTTAAATGCAAGTTGTGTTTCCCAAGTTTACTCTATTTTTCACATTACATCATATATTTCAAAACGTAATATTTTGCATCCTGTAGTTTTAGCGAACTGACATGTAATATTTTTCGGCCCAAAATTTGTCGATAAAAGAAATGAGGTTAGTGTTTAGTAGTGACGGATTTCGAGTTGGAAGGTGTTATGTGTCAGTTTGTTAAAAATACGGGATATAAAGTGTCACGTTTTAAAATATAAGATGTAATATGGGATAAACTTAGGGATTTAAAGTGTAATTAACTATCATTTTAGATAAAAGAAAAAGGAACGAAAATAAATAAGATGAATAATGATCCGTTTGATAAGAGAGAATAAAGAGATGGTAAAATGGAAAGGACAAAAATAAATTACATGAATTTCTTTAGAGAAGAGAATGTGCAATTTTTTACTGTATTACTCATCTTTCGAAAGATAAAAGTATTTTACTAAAAACGTGCTTCTTCTCCTCCAAATTAAATGTCTAGTTTTATTTTTTTTATTAAATTGGCTATTTTTATAATTAATAATTAAACACATATAAATATATTTTTAAAATTATAAAAATTAGAATTGGTAGTAAATTGTATCTACTTAGGCTTGACAATTTTACCTGAACCCGATAAAACCCGTCTGATCCCTACCCTAATAGAACCCGATTGTTTAGACCTTATAAGGTTATAGTCGAGTATGAAATATATCACTTCACCCCTGCCCCAACCCGATTATGTGTATATATATAATTTTTTTTAATTAGCATTTTGTATATATATAATTATGTACTTATTTATGTTATTTCATTATAAATTCATAATATTTGTAATATAATATGTTACTAATAATAGAAATATTGTATGTCGTTTAATTTTCAATTAGAAATAATTGTAGAAAATAATATCAAAAAATTAAAGAAATTTAATTTGGACAAAAAGTGGATAATCAAGTAAACGGGGTAGGGGCGGGATGGGTATGGGGTATTGTTTTCAAGGTCGGGTGGGGAGGATAGCTACATATTGGTGGGGCGGATTTGGGGAGGGGTCCTCCGGACCATACCCACCCCGTTGCCTGATCTATATCTACTTTCTTATGGTTATAATCTCTCTACCTAAATTTTATCAAAAAATAGTATAAAAATTAGTTTTAAAAATAATTAATTTGACAAAAAAATATCAAAATAGGACATTTTATTTGGGACAAAGGGAGTAAAAGTTAAGAAAATAATTTATGCTCTTAAGAAATGAGATATTTGTTGATCCATACGTTTTAAATTATAAGATCGTTATTGACTTTCTAATTAAAAATTAATTTAAAATATTTTTAAATTTAAAATTGACATAATTCATTTAAGTTCTTAAAACCATAAATTTGAAAATTAGAAGACCACGGTTTGCAATTTTGGTGCAAGAGGACTTCATGTGTTGGTTTGCTAATTTAATACAATCTTCTCCAATTTGGGCTCCATTGTTGTGCAAGAGAGAGAAGGGATGAATAGTTGTTGAGTTGAGAATTAAGATAACGAAAAAGGGAAAGGAAAGACCAATTTTTATGTTAAGAAACGGAACTGCGTACCTCTGCCATGGGATATATAGGTTTCGCTGTGATTCCTCTCTTTTAACTCGTTGCCGGCATGGAAGGTAAAGCGAAGAAGAATGGAATGGAATGGGAAAAAGAACATGTCGGCATGGAAAGTAAGTAGAAGAAGAGTTCTTATATTTTTAAGCCAATGTGTCGTCGTTTTACCTGGGCTGCGCACTTACGTTATGTACGGGGTACCGCAGCTCCAGTTTTCTATTATAAAATTTATTATTTTAAACGAATTACGTCAATTTTAAATTTAAAAACATCTCAATTTGATTTAAAAAAATCAATGTTAATTTTATAATTTGAAATGGAGGGAGTACATTTTATTAGCCTGCATGAGTACGTTCAAAAGGTGACGCTCCCAAATTCAAACTTACACAACCTAATTTAAGTCATCAAAATATAAAACACTACATTAACTTACATAATCATAATTATTACAATACCGTGTATAGCACAGTAATACACACACTAAATTCTCACTACAATTATTGATATACTATTATACAACTTGGCGAAGACTATTACAAATACTAACTTGGATCATCACTCAATTCTCGTGTTCTCACTGTTAACCCCGGCTACATTCTCATTTCCTGAAAAGAATTAAGAAACAATAGAGTGAACTCGAATAGCCTAGTAAAAAATATCATAACTAAGATAATGGAAAATAAAATTATCTTTAACATTCAACAGTGATTAAATCAGAGATTTAGAAAATGCTATAAATCATAATTTTTTAACAAATAACTTGCAGCGAAATAAGCAATCTATTAAGAGAGTCAAATAGACAATAATGTAGAATATTTTTTTCAAATTAAAATTTATCATTAATGGTCATGATTATGCTAAACAATTGTTCTTCTTTGCACTCAAACCAAAGAAAACTTTCATCACGTGTCTTTGTTACACAGGCTAAAAACACTCAATAACTATATTGTCTTTGCACCCATGCCAAAGACATTCACAACAACTTGAGTCTGATGATTAGTACAAACAACAAATAATAAACTTAAATATTAGGAATAATAAAACAATGAATGAATATTAGAGATCTGTAACTTATTTATGTTTAAGAAATAATTTACTTTGTTCATAATCCAATAATGTCTAAATTATCAACACAATATCCAGAATATTGAAATGAGTTCAACCCCAAGGGGACTAAATAGCATATTTGACCCTCCTATTTGTCATGTTTTTGTAAAACTGTTCCCTAAACTTTTTTTAGCACAATTGTTTCTCAATGATGCATTAGCCGTGTAAAAGTGTTCATTTTATATTTTTGGTCAATTTTCTTAGTCAAATAAGATGTTTTCCATTAGTCAAATGTTGATCCAAACTTTTATCATTTTCATTTATATATCCACTAAATATAAATATGTATATTATCGTTTTCATTTAACTTGATTTAATTAATTAAATTATGAACTTGTACAATAAATAGCATAAATGTCAAAATATAACAAATATTCATTTTATCTAGAAAATAAATTCATACACTTCTTGCTAATTAAATTTCTCAAATATTAAAATTTTTGCAATATACATTCAAACATAATTTTTTTCTAATTTTAAAATAAAATTTTAGTATAAAAAATGCAAATTAACACAAAAAATTATATTTTTTTTCTAAATATTAAAATTTACGTTAAACAAACCTAGAAAAAACTTGTTACAGAACAAATATTATAATTCATATAATATAAAAAAGTATTAAAAATTCATTTATTTATACTCAGATTAATTAGGTTCAGGAACCATCATCGTTCCATTCATTTCCCAGTCCATCCATTGGAATGCATCAATTCATATGATTTTTTTTTCTTTTTTCTTTTTTTAATATAAAAAAATATTAAAATGAAGTATTATAAGATCCAGTAAGCCCAGACCATACCAATTATTAGAAAAATTATGTTAATACTTTGATACATGTTACGGAAATTTTTAATACTTTTTTATATTATATAAATTATAATATTCATTCCGTAACAAGTTTTTTCTAAGTTTGTTTAACATAAATTTTAATATTTATAAAAAAAATATAATTTTTTGTGTGTTAATTTGCACTTTTTATGGGTATTAAAATTTTATTTTTAAATTAGAAAAAATTATGTTTGAATGTATATTACGAAAATTTTAATATTTGAGAAATTTAATTAACAAGAAGTGTATGAATTTATTTTCTTGATAAAATGAATATTTGTTATTTTTTGACGTTTATGTTATTTATTGCATAAGTTCATAATTTAATTAATTAGATCAAGTTAAATGAAAATGATAATATATATATATATATATATTTATATTTAGTGAATATATAAATGAAAATGATAAAGGTTTGAAGAAATATTTGACCAAAAGAAACATTTGACTAACGAAAATTGACAAAAAATAGAAAATGAACACTTTTGTACAACTAATGCATCGTTGAGGAACAATTGTGCTAAAAAAAAGTTTAGGGAACAGTTTTGCAAAAACTTGACAAATAAGAGGGTTAAATATGCTATTTAGTCAGCCCAAGTGTATTGTTCAAGATTCATAGATAGAAAGTTCAACGGTGAGATTCACGGTACAAAGAATATTTAACAGTCTAAAATATTCACAGTTCAAATAGAAAGTTTAAGTCAAAATGTTGATAGTCAAATATAAAGTTCAAAGTCCAAAATGTTCTCCGTTCAAAAGTTTACAGTTCAAATATAACAGTTAGAATTCAATAGGAAGGTTCAGGTCAAAAAATATTAGATGAATCGCAAACTATTAAAGAAATTTTAACGAATTGTTATTTCAAAATTTTTTATCGTTTAATGTTAAGGGCTGTAGAAACAAATAATAATTTATTACCAGTTACCATAGTAGGTTTAAATTTAGGAGTATGAAGAAAATAATATTCTTTACTTTAGCACGTGACTATATTGTCTTGCACCCAGGCCAAAGACAATATAGTTGTTGAGTATTTTTAGCCTATGTGACAAAGACACGTAATGAAAGTTTATTTGGTCTGAGTACAAAGAAGAATAATTGTTTGGCATAATCATGACCATTGATGTTACCAATAATGGAGTCAAAATGATGAACAAACAACTTGAGTCCTGATAGTTAGTACAAACAACAAAGAATAAACAGAAATATTATGAATAATAAAACAATGAATGAATATTAGAGATCTGCAACTTATTTATGTTTAATGAATAATTTACTTTGTTCATAGTTCAATAATATCCAAATTATTAACACAATATCTAAAATATTGAAATAAATTCAAATTCAAAGGTATTGTTAAAGATTCATATATAGAAATTCAGGTCATGAATGACCATTTAGTTAAAAGATAAAACTTTTATGGTTTCAAAAGTTAAGAGTTTTAATTTATTTATATTTAAACTTTTGTTGTGTGTATAATTTTGGTATAAGTGTTGAGTATTACATTAACAATTAAAAGAAATTTAAAGTCCATTCATTCTATCGCGTGGAAACCGTGTGATATCACAGATTCACATGTCTTATAGTATAAGAATTGTGACGCCCCCAAAATAGGTCCACACAACCCATTTTGAGTCGCCAATAACATTCTACAAAATACAAATACAAATACGAATTTTTCCATTTACAACTAATATTTGTCGTGCAAAATACGACCACACACATACTGTGACTTTCCATACAAATATCGTACTGTATGGTACCACAGTATCCAAACCCAAATTATTACAATGCCGAAAAAAACGACAACACATGTTTTAAGTCTCTGGTACAATCATTATTAAACTATGTCATAACTTGATAAGGACAACCACTAACTCGGACCATCACTCCACTCCCCGGCTAGTCCCAGCTACATTTTCCTTTCCTGAGAAGAACAATGGAACAAAACTGAAAAGGGTGAGCTCAAATAGCCGAGTAAGAAATATCACGACTAAGATAATGAAGAATAAAATTTATCTTTAGTCTTCAACAGAATTAAATCAGAGATTTAAAGATATTTTAATTGTTCAACAACAACAATTGCAGCGGAACAAACAATCCATTAGAAGAGTCAAGTATATTATAATATCTACCATCTTCTATAAATTAAAGTATCACCACCAATATTTTATCCCTGTAACACCAATCAACAATTTCTGTTTATAAACATCCAAATCAACAGTTTATATTCAACAGCCTCTCTTTGCACTACGTGCCAAAGATATTTATTTGTAACATCACCGGTCATGATCATGCCAAACGCCAGTTCATCTTTGCACTACGGGCCAAAGAGAACTTTCACCATACGCCTTTGTTTGTAACACCAAAAGTCATGATTATACCAATACACAGTTTGGTCAAAATCATGTCACACCAATTCATCTTTGCACTACGGGCCAAAGAGAACTATCACCACAATTTAAGTATGAGGATGAGGATGATGACAATGATACAGTGAAATTAAGGATAAGAAAAACTTTATAATTTAATCACTATCAAAGATTGACCAAATTGCCAACACGATAACCAAATTGTGGAGTCAAATTCAAGAATGATATTCAAAAAATTATTTCATGCTTCAACTATAACGTATAGAAAGATTCAAGTGAAAAGATATTAGATGAAGCACAAACTATTAAGGATATTCTACTAATTTTCAGGGATTTTCTCCATTTTAAAAATAAGGTTTTGGAAACAAACAAGGATTTCTTATCATAAATGGAGAAATGTGAAAGAAAAAGATATCCCTTAAAGAGTACAAAAGAAATGATAAGTTATATGAGTATAACAGAATATATGAAACTGCAAATGGATTTTCACCTGTCATGCGATAATTCGCGTAGACAGATTATTTCCACAACAGATTAATAAGTAATGAATACGACGGGTTATTCACCAGGTATACGTCAATCCACACGAACAGGTTATACCCACAAATTTATAAGGAACAAATGCGAAGGGATATTCACCAGGTACGACACTCCGTACATACAAGTTATTCCCACAGAGTAATAAGGAATAAATACAAAAGGGTATTCACCAGGCATGCGTCATACCGCACGGACAGGTTATCCCCACAAATTAATATATAACGAATAACAACCTTTATGAGTATAATATCACTTACGAACATGAAAGCAAATGATATTATATATGAGTATGAAAGAAATGATATTCCCTACCTTAGTTAACAAGTGACTGGATATTACTTTCTATGAAGTTTACTAACTTCGGATAATACTAGTATTCTCACAAATACTCACAATAGCCTAGCACACTAAGAGAACTTCAGAAATTTAGAGAGAGAGAGAGGAAGTATAAGCAATGAAGGTGTGAAATTTCTTAAGCAAACCCTCCCTATTTATAGGAAAATCAAGGTGAGGGCATTATAGTCTTTTTCCTAAATTTTCTTGGTTTATTACTCTTATACCCTTGGCATAATCTTTTAATATCATCCATCCATTTTTTCTTCCATTTATATCATCCATCCATTTTGTCTTCCATTTATATCATCCATCCATTTTTTCTTCCATTATCAAAAGATAATTCCATTATCAAAAAGATAAAACCATTATAAAAATAACTCCATTATCAAAATAAATCCCTTTTTCTGTATTATTGTGTTAAATGTATTAATATCACATATAACATATACTCGCAATACTGACAATCAGATTATTCCCAGGAAAGAGGGGGCCTTCCATAAAAAAATGGCGCGCAATTAAATAACCCATTTCCTTGACAGAATTTCTAGACATTATCGATAATGCTAAAATATCCTATCAAATGATATAAGTTACAGTGTCGTGACAAATAGTAAAATATATTATGTAGATGCTAATTAACAATTATTGAATCAAGATACTATGCAATTGCTACTTTATCAATTATTGAATCAATAATATAAAACACTGTGCAACATCGTGAGCTACTGTGGAATACCGTGTGCTACTGTGGAATAACGCGTTTTACTGTTCTTTTTATCACCGGGTATTTTAACAGTTATCGGTTAAAGTTTTGCCGCCAATTTCTATCACTTTCTATATCCGACAGTTAACCCGTTGTGGGGCCCACTATCATTGACAATATTGCCATTTCGGCGCTGTCGTACGGTACCGAATATAATATTCTCCGACAGAAAGAATATTCCCCGACAAAAGGAATATTCCCCGACATACTATTTATCAGGTAATTTGTATTTAACACCCTTAACTATCATTTATAACAATTAAGCACTTCACTATTTAGAAAAATAATCATAAAGAAAATAATAAATTTTTATTTCATAAATTCGGGGTCTTACAAGAATCATATCAGCCCCGTAGAGTAATAAGTTAGTACTCAGTTGTTCTAAAATTAGAGATATAATTTAATTTTTAAGATACAATTAAATGTTAAATTAATGTGAATTTATTTAATTTTAATTGATATAATTATTATAATTATAAAGTATACAACAAAAAAACTATTAATCACAAATTTTATTTCATTCTAAATTTTTATGAGTCATATCAATTTTGAAATTTAATATCTCATTGTTTGATTTCAAAAGTCAAATTGTATCTCTAATTTTGAAATTGGGGAGTAATTCAATGGTACTTCTTTTAAAGTTATTTTTAGAATTTATATTATCACAATTTAATTTTAAAATTTATTTTATCTTAAGTGCTAAGGAAAATGTAGAGAAAGAGTCATGAAAGAAATCAGAAGTAATTTAAGAGAAATTTATCTTTAATTTTTTGTAATGTTTATTGAATTAGTGATTTCTAATATTTTATTAAGAAATATATTCGAATTTGTGATCTTATAAATTTAAAAAAGAGGTGTAGTGTGACTTTGCATAAATACTTCTATTATTTATATATGCATTACAAATTGTTTAATTCATAAAAAGTAAAAAAAAAGGAGAAGGGAAACACTATGCATGTGATTTCTAATTACTGGCACTATATGTAAACGCCTGCTTCGCGTTTTTAACATCCATGGCATGGAGGCATAAAATCAACTAAAGAGGTCTACTATCAGTCTATCACAAAACATTTTTCAACGGTTGTGGTCATGCAAAAGCAGCAAAACCTTTCTTGCGGAATTTATAGTCGGTCAATTAAAGAATAAAATTTCATTTTGAAAAATAATGAAAAAGACTATTAAATTAACTGAACAAGCAGATACAATAGGAATTCAAATACATATTGCAGGGCGTATCAATAGAAAAAAAAAATTGCGCGTGTGGAATGGATTAGAAAAGGTAAGGTTTCCCTGCAAACCATTCGAACTAAAATCGATTATTGTTCCTGTACAGTTCGAGCGTGACAAATTTATATGTCGAATTATAATTACGAAATATATTCAAACATAATACATAAAATTATAAGAAGGTTCAATTATTATACATGTCTCCAAAATAGTTATCACATACCATGTTACGAGGTAATCAAAAAAATTTACCTAAACATTGGTATTAGATATCATTTTCCATAATACTTGGTAGTCCCCGTTCCATATTTAAAAAAAAAAAAATTATTTGTCAAATTTTAAGATTTAAATTAATATAAAATACTATGAATTAATTTGCTTTGGCACAATTATCATACCCTTTTGGTTATTAAAAGATTTAGTTTAATACAGAATTCGATAAAGGATTAAATTTTTTATATATAAAAGGCAATAATTTTTAAACCCCGGTATCATGTATTCACACTTGAAAACTAGTAAACTAGTAAGTAGTAGTTTACTAGTTCATAGATAAAAGACAATACGACAACTGGATATTGAATATTTATACTTTTTTCTTGGGTCATTAAATATTTATTCTGAATCAGATTGTGCTAGTAGTTGTTATTTGACTTGTTTTCGCGGATTCAACAAATAAAATAAAATAAAATAAATGTAAGTTATGCACCATGCGGTCGGACGGGTCAGGTTCAATAAAAGATCCGTATTTCCTTCCAAAAAAGTAATTTAGGCCATGCTAATTTTAATGTTATTGATATGTTTGAAAAGTATATTTGGGTCATTTTTAAATTTCAATTACTTTGCATAAAAAATATTATGATGATTTTAGGATTTATATATTATCAGTTAATCAATATATAAATATAACAGGATAAAAATAAATTATTTTCGTTGATTCCAAGTTGACTCAATAATTTTTATTTATTTATTTATCTTTTCTAACATTAAAATACAAAGTTTAATTTTTTATTTCACTATTAAACATTCAATGTATCTTTTACGTTAGTATTACAATATACTTCATTATATTCAAATTTTTACTTTTGAACTTACCAAGATATATGTTACAATATTTTAACTTTTAATTTTCCTAATTCATAAACTTAATTAATATAAAACTATTTCATTCAACTTACTTTATAATACATTATAAACAGGACTCTGACTACACACCAAATTATACATAAAATTTTTACAAGTTCAGTACGGATCAATATCTTCTCTTGAACTAACTATTTTTCAAAAAATATTATCGTTTTATTAAAAAAATGATTGTTAGTATCAATACAAACAATGTTATCTTATTCGATAAAGTTGTATATATGCACTATTTTTTTCAATTTATCAATTAATCTTAAGTTTTAAAGTATAAATATTTTTTTGAAATGATAATATAACTTATATAAATATCATTCGTCGCGTAAAGTACAATTTATAAATAAATATGATTGTATTTTTTTAACATATTAAATGTAATATATCTATTGTGCAGATTATAAGGACATATTGTAATAATTTTATTTATAATTAAAAAATTTATTATTATTCACTCAATTGTATTATTTTTAAAATTTATTTTATATATAATTTTTAAATTTATTCGTACTTTATACGAGTTAGTAAGTTTATATTTATGAATTTTAAAAGTAACGTTGAAAGTAAATTTACGTTGACAAATTACAAATATAAACTTCAAAAAGCCCAAAACAAAAAATCTACCATACTGCTTACATAAATCCAAAATTACCTTCAAATTTAAACTCACCACGTGTCCCTATTTTCACGGGATTGTTCTTCCCTGCTTACGTGTACCTTCTCTTTTCGTCAGTCACACTCTCTTTTTACCATTTCACCGTAACGTGATCCTCCCTCGGAATCTCCGTTGCCGCCGATCCGATCTCCGGCCCGGCGAACTACCTCGATCGCACTTTGGAACTACTCAAAAGAAGTTGACAAAAGAGCTAAAAAAAGAATTTTTATTTTTTATTTTTTTTAGAAAAAGATGTGACACAGTTTTCTACTACGCCTAACCCTCCCCCTTATTTAATTATTTCTTTGATAATCCCACAGTTTTTATTTTCTCTCTCTACTTTCTCGCTCCTCTTTCTCTCTCTAAATATAGATACATATATGTGTATGTAAAGCTTGTTCGCCGGCCGATTTTTGCTGTAATTTTGGCGGAGTAGATCGTGTAAGTATATACCGATACACATATAGATATATATGTTCTATATATATAGATACACATTTGTTTGTATATATTATGAGGGGATTTATAATATAATACTAGACAGAAGAACATGCTTAAATGCTTCTTTTACTTTCTCTAGGTATAGTGTGTGTATATATGGATTTTTCTTTACTCTGACGAACTTCTCTGCGTACTGTGTTTGCCTGCAATTGTTCTGCAGAATTTGGCTGAGCAGATTGTTTCATTTTGAATCGAATTATTGTTCATCTAGTAGTTGAGTATTGCGGCACTGAGTTGAATTTCAAGTTGTGCTGGTATTGACTTTGTTTGTTGGAAAATTGAATTGGTCTGGGGGAATTGAAGGATTCGTGCAATTTTGTTTGTAATGACTGTTGATCAAGTTTGGTAGGAGATACTGAATTGGCGGAGGTGAGGTTTGTATTTTGAGCTTCTGAATTTGAGATTTTTTTAGGTTTTGTGATTGTTTTATTGGTTTATAATTGGGCTATGATGTGATAGTCTGTGGAGTTGGTGCAAATTGAGGATCAAAGTTAGTTCACCATGTCGAAAGTAGTTTATGAAGGTTGGATGGTTCGGTATGGGCGGAGGAAGATTGGCCGATCCTATATTCATATGCGTTATTTTGTTCTCGAGTCTCGACTGATTGCTTATTACAAGAGGAAGCCCCAGGATAATGTGGTAATCCTCTATTTATTCCTTATTTGAATATCTTTTTGTTTAATTTGCCAGATGTTTGGTGTTTTAACAATTTTCGTATGAGTTTAAACTTTTCTTGGAAATTGCTTTAGCAAAGTAGGAGAATATTCTTTGAAGAGTATTTGCTGTTACAGTTGTTTTTTTCTCTCTGATGTACTACATTACAAGCGAAGTTAACTATATGGAATCATCTCATATCCCACATTGTTTCCCTGCAAATTGCAATTGTCTTTGGTTCATGATTTGACTGAATGTCAAAAAATAATTTAATCTTATTTTCTTTTATATAATTAGGTTCCAATCAAGACACTTCTTATCGATGGCAATTGCCGGGTGGAAGACCGTGGCTTGAAGACCCAGCATGGACATGTGAGTTTGTATCTCTTATAGTTGTTTCCATCCTTCATTTGGTTTGTGCTTCAACAATTCTTGAATTTACCCATTAATTAAGCAACCTCATTGATGTTTATTTTGATTGGATTAAAGCAAAGCTAGGTTATTTTGGTCAAGTATCCATTATTCCCTGCTTCTTCTTGTTATTTCTTCAATTAAATCTTCTCTGTTCTCCGATTTTCTCCAATTTTCTCTCTTTTTTTTTTGGAGAACATTGGTACCAGACACTTCTTGATTAGATTGACTTATACTGTTGATCAATAAAAGTAGTTGCAGCATCTCAGCATTTAAGTAGTCATGATTTTCCATCCGCACTTAAGTATCAGCAATTTATTTAGCTCATGTAAGAAAGTGCACTAAATGGAGGGGGAGTCTTTAGCAATTGCCTGCCTAATTAGTTTTTTGTTTCGAATTACTTTAGTGTAGTTATTTTACATATTGTGGTTGGAATATTTGATATCTTAGTAGCTGTTTATGCCCTGATTGGTGTTGAAGTTATTGATATGTTGGAAGACAAATTCTGTTTGGGCGTAAATTTCTCTATTTTTTGTTGCAAAATTTTAGGAGGTACTTTGGTGGCGAGAAAGGAACTACTTTGGATATTAGGCAGTTGCAGCGAGGGCTTTATTGTGAACTTTTTACCCGGATCATGAAATTAAATAATTGGATACTAGTCTTCAATAACTTAGTTAACTTTCAGTTGTTATTGAATGGGTCCTTTCAATAATGTAAAATTTTCGCCTTATGTATGAAACACACACATGCTCACACACAAAATTACATACAGATGCGTACTGACCAATACTACTTACATGTGTGGGCATGTAGTGACATTCTCAGCATAAAATTTGTTTTTTATATGTTAGCTAGAAGTTATGGTTTTGTAGCATTGCGTACTGTCACCTTTTTAATTATAGAACATTTAGTATAATGTTCTATAGTTGCGTCTTTTTTTAACATGCTTTTGTGTTTGGCAGATGGTTTATGTTTTATCAATATACAACAAGAAAGAGAAATATCATCGAATTACGGTGTGTGATTTTTCTATCCTACTCTGTAAATTAAATGCAAATTGTTGTTGTAAATTTACTTAGATTTTGGCAGACAACTTTACAAAGTTAGCATATTAAAGTTATATTAGTGGAAACTATCATTTCACTTTCTCTTTGTTAGTGTAGCTTATTTAGTATCCATGTCAGGAGCGCCAAAGAAGATTTTGTCTGCTGTGCTTGAAGGATTTCAGACATTATTTAGTACAATAGGAAAAAGCTTTAGCTGGTCAATATGGGAAACAAAATAGCTTTTGGGTGCAAATAAGTTAAATATATCTGCACCCAGTGCTCCTCATATCGCTTTGATGATGGGGCAACAAAACGGACAGGCTATACTTGATAAAATTAGGCTTTGATTGATATAATCTTACTTATCAAAGGAAAATTTTCAACGAGCAGATGATTATTATGACTTCTGGTGGTAGTAGCAGTTTCCTAATTTAATTCGTCAATAATTGGCAGCATCAATATAGCTTGTTTCGACATAAAAAGTGTGTGTGTGTGTGTGTGTGTGTGGATATAGGAGGTAGGTTTTCTAAGATGCAGTCCTTTTGATTTGGATCATGGTTCAGCTGTCTTGATGAATCTGGATATGGTTCTTGCTCGGGATCGTATTGTGGAGGTGTCTTTCCACAACTGTGATGTATTGCAGTTTGATGGATAATAATGGATGTGTATTTAAAGATCAAATTTATATGACTACGTCTGGAAAGGTTTAAAGTAATGGCACATTTGGAATCAGTTGCTCAAGAGTTTCATAGGGCTACCTTTTTTTTGTCATTATCAATTGACAATTGGTGGTCGGCCGCTTGCTTTTCTAGTTTCTCCCTCGTCTTTGCTCTAGCTGATTGCTCTTTCTTTCTTGGTTTAGTTGAGATAGTTAAAGAATTTTCTTTCTCGGGGATATCGAGGTGTTTCCATTTATAGAGATCATGGATGTATATTTGCTTGAAATTCTTGTCTCTGATGCTATGGACCTTCCTGCTAAGGGGGGTTCCTTCACAATTATATTTTGGGTTTCTTTTGGGGCTGAGATAGCTGGATTTCATACATGCTTTGCTGGATATATAAATATTATATATATATATATATTTTATTTTTGCTAGTTAATTTTTTTTTGTTTTCTGATTTTCTGGTGGTCTGCAGGATATATATTAATCGTCTTTTTGAGGTTTACATGTGTAATTACTGTTTTTTTGGGCCTTTGACTTGGGTGTCTTTCCTCCTTTGATCATGTTTCTTTTTCCTTCTTTTGCTTCTGTGTCAAAGATTGCTTTTGGGTGTCTTTCCTCTTTTTATAATGATTGCTTTTGAAAGAGGGGTGATATAGAGGTCCGTACCTGATAAAGAAATAGTTTTGTATAGGTATATAATATTTTTTTTTTAATATACACTCATATTTATTGGTTCCTGGATATGGTTAAAATGTCTTGTAATCTATGTGTCTGGTATAGGTTTCATGATGTCGGGTTGGAACAGGGAATACTTTTTTATGTTTATTCTAATTATTACGGTGAAACTCTCTTTTCTTTTCGGGTTGGGCAGGAGTGGGGTGGGTGGGTTAATTACATGCATGTTCAAAGTTGTGGTCCTGCCGACTCATCTGAGGGTGGACTTGTGATGTAGGACAAGGTGGGAAGAAAGAATAAGAGTATCTATCTCCGCAGAGAATCGGTAAAGAAACACACACAAAAGCACACAGTTTTAATCTCAAATCAATATATTCAATAATCTAAAAATAATGAAGTATTACAATGCTTAAATAGAAAAACCCAATACTTGGGGACTAAGTAAAAACCCTAATTTAGAAAGGAAATAATTTCCTAACTAAAATCTACTACAATAATAAACTCTCCTAATTGAAATCTACTATTACAATCTATGTTACTCGGACTCGGATGAAGTGTCTGGTTGGACACGGTATCCGACACGGGTACTTCTCAATTTGGCCAATTTTTTACACTAAAGTGAAGTATCTTGTCCAATCGGACACGTGAAGAGTCCGAGTAACACTGATTACAATTAAAACTCTCCTAATGAAAAGCTACTACTATAATATCTTACTAAAAAATTTCATTAATAACTCAACATTTATCTCTAAATAACAATACAAAATTAATAAACTTCTTGAATTTCTTCTTTCGTACCGCATCATTCTCCTCGCCTTTCCTCGAGTTTTGAAATATCGTTGAATAATAAACCACAGTTCGAGAGATGTCTTCCAACAAAACATGCGCATTTGATGTTTCTTGAGTACAAATTTCGGGAATAGCGTTGACACAAGCAAGAAACTAGATGCAGCTTTGGACTCAAATATGGAATTTGGCATAAGAAAGTCAACATGTTCTACCTCAATTGTCTCTTTCTTTTTGTGTTCAACTTCTTGGTCAAACATAGTTCACCTCTTGCACTGCACTTCCTTTAATGCAAATCTCTTTGGAATTTTCAATGGAAACATCCTCAACTTTATCTTCGTCGATGTTTTCGCATATGAGGTCAAACTTAATTTCAATTTCCTCACTGCAAACCATCTCTGAATCTGCAAGTTGTTCAACACACTTAACTTCCACTTCATGTTTCTCACAAATATCAATATGTGAGAGTACTTGCTCTTCTTTATCCTCACCAATTTCATATTGGTTATTGATACGTTCAAGTATTGTGAGACATTCATCATTGTAAGAATTTACTTTGCGAGTCTCCTCATGTGAACATGTCGCTTTAGTTGAACAAACACGATTAGGATGAACATTTTTTTGTGCTTGAACAAAATATGGATGAACATAGCATGTGGTTATGTACTCGTAATGTGCCTTTAAATTTGCAAGACTTGTTTTAGAAAGTACAACCTCATCGCATAATTTCCAATACTCGATACTATACGGGACACAAGACCGTTTAAGTTGCTCGTATATGATCAAAGTTCGATGCTCAAGTTGCTTTATCTTAGCCCAAAGAAAGTCTGGATTGTTAAACTTGGAAGACATTGTATATATGTAGAGGGGCTGAATTGAAAATTTCAAAAACTTTTTTGAGGGGGGGGGAATTGAAAATTTTAGAAACTTTAGGGGTTGAATTGAAACTTTTAGAAACTTTGAGGGCTAAGTTGAGAATTTCAGAAACCTGTGGGTACTAAACTGTAATTTGACAGAAGAAAACCTGAACTTTGATGAACAGTGGTGAGCACTGTAGCGATGAACAGTAACGTCAAACTTTTTTTCCCCGGGAATAGATGGAGACTACGGCGACGACGATTCCTGCTGCAGATTGTGCTTTCGTCTTGGAAATTGTTGTCGATTCTCTAGTGAACTTCGACAATTTGATGATGGCCAGAAAAATAGGGTAGGAAGGAATTAGGTGAAATCAAAAGATATCAGGAATTTTGGTTCTTGATACCATTATGATGTAGGACAAAGTGGGAAGAAAGAATAAGAGTACCTATCTCCGCAGAGAATCGGTAAAGAAACAGATACAAAAGCACACAATTTTAATCTCAAATCAATATGTTCAATAATCTAAAAATAATGAAGTATTACAATGTTTAAATAGAAAACCCAATACTTGGGGACTAAGTAAAAACCCTAATTTAAACTAAAATCTACTACTATAATAAACTCTGTTAATTGAAATCTACTAGACTACTACTACAATTAAAACTCTCCTAATGAAAAGCTACTACTATAATATCCTACTAAATAATTTCATTAATAACTCAACGTTTATCTCTAAATAACAATACAAAATTAATAAATTTCTTGAATTTCTTCTTTCGTACCGCATCAACTTGGTTTGGTGGATGAACCGCATGTTGTACATGCAGATAAGGCTTGACAAATACAGTTATACAGCATAATAGAAATTTAGAAATAATAATAAAACAGTGTAACCATCAAATAAAATTAATGAACGGTGTAAAATTTGTAATCTCTGATCTTATTGTAGCTGTGCTTGCTTGGTCATTCTTATTGCTTTCATAATTTCATAATATCATGTATTAAATACTAACTTGTTGATTATGCCTGTTCCAGATGGCAGCATTCAATATCCAGGAGGCACTAATCTGGAAAGAAAAAATTGAATCCGTCATTGATCAGGTTTGTGCTCTTAAACTGGTGACACACCTCTCCCTCCCAGAAGATAAAAGGAAGAAGAAATCCCTCTTTCTGCTTTTTATTTGTTCAGGAGTTTGTCCTTATTTTTTTGGTTAATATGCAGCCTTCTGTAAGTTATGTGATGAATGCAATTTGTATTAAAAACATGTTGATGACGTGCAGCATCAGGAATCACTAGTTGCTAACGGTAATAAGTACCACTCTTTTGAATATAAATCTGGGATGGATAATGGAAGGAATGGTTCGTCATCAGATCGTGAAAGTCAGTAAGTGTCTTATTTACTTGTATATCATATGCCTACTTGTAGTATTTCGATGATAATGGAAGTGTTAATGTAAAATATTTTGTAGTGTTTCTTTATTTTGGAAAGTTCGACTCCAGGTTCTGGTTGGCACTGGTCAACTTGTAGTAATACTACAACTTTGACCTAACGAGGATTACTAATATTGCTCAATAACCTAGTTTGGTAATTCTAGTCATATTCTTATCAGTAGTTAAAATGGTGTAGAGTTGCCCGCTATGTTTCCACTAATTAACCGAACTCAATGGAGATATCATATATGGAGGCAATGGAAGTTTAGGAGGTATAGGAATGGCAGGAAGTTCTGCTGGAAGTAGTGAGGGTCTGTATAGTAGGAGTCAGGCTCTGAAGTGTAGAAGTTGGAAGTAAGAATACATTAATCATCTGAGTTTTCAATTGCCAATGCAAGCAAGGCTCTACTAGTGTTTCTGTTTCTTGTGGATGCAAATATTCTTTTTTTATTTGTTTTTTTATAGTAAAATTTATTTGTTCTTTTAATACTTGAAACACACAGTTGAGGTATTATGTCTTGCTCTTGTTTCCTCCTATCTTTAATGCTGTTTTTAAAAGCAGTTCTGACCTTATTTCTGTCCGTTACTTAAATTTTAAATTGATATTACTTTTATAGCTAAGTAATTATGATTACTTATATATGGTTACATATTCTATTTTACGCTAACCATGTCTTTATGTTTTTCTGATAATGCTCCCTCTTTCTCTCTCTATTTTTTTTCTTTAAATTTGTACATTGATGTTTTCTTTTTAAAATACCTGATTCGCGATCTTACTTCTTAACCTTCAACTTTTCTTTAACCTTGCTTGATTATGGTTTTGCATATTTTGTAGGTTTAGTGCTGCTGAGGACGAAGATGATTCTCATCGAAATTTACTGCGAAGAACAACAATCGGAAATGGTAAACCTCTCTTTCTTCCTTCTATTGGCTGCTGATTGGTTTGTAAGCTTTAGCTAAATCACCATCAAATGCGCATCTGGCAGGTCCTCCAGAATCTGTATTTGACTGGACAAAGGAAAAGTCAGCTTTGGCAAACCAGAATACCGACAATCAGGCATTTTCTAGAAAACATTGGCGTCTTCTTCAATGCCAAAATGGTTTGTGATAATTACTTTATTATTTCTTCATTCACACATGGATTATTGTCATCTTAACCAGGGAACATGGTGTAATGAACGTACTGGCAATTATATTATGGTATCTATAAACTTTGATAAAATTTTCTATTTATTGTTTCAGGACTTCGCATTTTTGAAGAGCTTCTTGAAGTTGATTTTCTTGTATGGAATCATTTATCTTTTTTTCTTTTCCTTTGCTAAACCTACATGCCTTGTTTAGCCATACGTTGGTGTATTATGAAATTATCCATAATGCATAAATCTTTTATTGCAGCCAAAGAGCTGTAGTAGAGCAATGAAGGCTGTTGGAGTTGTGGAGGCTACCTGTGAAGAAGTTTTTGAGCTTGTTATGAGCATGGATACAACACGGTTTGAGTGAGTACTGGTAGTTAAGATATTTTTGATTAGATAAATGTTTTTGCCATTATGCTTCTTGTTGGTTCCGGGAGAATTTCATGCCATGTAGGATACTTTTTATCTAATTTGACTTGGTGATTACTCATTTTCATTGTTGGTTGGAGTGTTTTCTCTTGTACATTTTTATGTTACTATGTTACTCTTGTAGTCCTGTTATATGCAAATTCGTGGGCTTCTGTATTATAGTTGTGGTTCTCGCTCTTAGCCATTGAACTCATCAAGATGTACAGAGGCAATTAAGTACTTGTTTCTCATAATTAAAGCCTGATGAGAGGGATCAACTGGGTATAATATTACCTTTGGCATCATCTGCAGACTTTGCACAAAGCCACAAACTAATGTCCCCAGATATTAACACAATCTCACAGTTGTAAGCTGGACAGTACCTAGAATTTTCTTTTAAAGATATGTGCTGATTAAGCATCACAATGCAATAAAGTACCCCGGGATTAATCTGTTAGATTATTTGCAACGTGGTCAGCCATAGATACAACCAGCAACATTACAGTTGTTAGCAATATCATCTACCAATAAACTAGGCAGTAATGTATGATGAGGGGCCGTAGAGGAAAATCAAGAAATTTTTTTGATTAAGTTTTTTTGTTGTTATTTAAAGATAAATGTTTGATTTTTAATGTAATTATTTATTACTTCAATTAAGTAGGATATTCTAGATTTATAATAGTAGATTTTAATTAGGGGATTTGTTTTAATTGTATTAGTAGATTTCAATTAGGAGATTATTTCCCTTTTAATTTAGGTTTTTAATTATAGTAGTTGATTTGAATTAGGAGATTAGTTTAATTATAGTGGTGGATTCTATTTAGAAGATTATTTCTTTTTTATATTAAAATTCTTTACTTGGTTTCTAAGTCGAAGTCCTAGAGTTCATATATAAACAATTTTAATCGTTATTATTCAGATTATTGAATATATTGATTTTGAGATTAAAGTTTTGTGCTTTTGTGCCTGCCGGGATAGGTACTCTTGTTCCTACTTTTCACCTTGTCATACATCAGAGTATGCCTGGTTTATAAAATATATAAATCACAATCTAAGATGGAGTTTTCAAAATGATAATCTTTGCTAGTAATCATCAGTCAATATAATCACAATCCATTCTCAAGTATCGAGGTTTAGTCCTTCTCCCTTAAGAATCAATTTTGATACTTGAAAGCTCATGGCACTATATTTACAAGGATAAACTAAGAAGAATAATCATTTCGCATATATTGAGTATCCTCTAGCATGTTTGTAATCATAAGGTGTCGAGAATATGTATTCCTCAACTGGAAGCACATGGATTAGAATATGTATTCCTTAACAAGGAATAATCATTTAACCTTGTTTACCTTGGTATGACTCTTTAGAATTTTTTAAATGAAGCACATGGATTTAGGGCTTACTGGAAGTTTTCTGATTTGCATAATGTTCAATCACTTCTCTTGAAATTTCCAAAATATCAGCTCATTATGCTGTTGACTGTTGAGTTGATCGAACATTTTTAGCCAAGACAATCAGATCATCTTTATATCAGCCAGTTGACATCTTCATATGAATCGGTTGATTTCCACGGTTTATCAAAGTGTCACAAAACACAATTTCTTTGGAGTGCATAAAAGCATGTTGGTACTTCGGCTTCGTGGGATTTCTTTTCGCACAAGTGTGATGCTTTTATTTGCCTTAAGGCAGCTGAATATTTTGGCTTTTACGGTTTTACGAGTAAGACCTGATCCATCTGTTTGCTTTATTAGTTGACTTTTTATGTGATCAATACCAAGGGACTAGTTTGCATACCAAGACTGATAAATTTGGTGTCTAGACTTTTTTATTTTTATTTATTTATTTATTTATTTATTTTTTTTTGGGGGGGGGGGGTGGTTGGTTGGTACAGTTACTCAGAAAATTAACTCTAGATTGGGTCAGAGTAATGTGTTTTGTCATATGGGGATTGGGCAGGGGTTTATCAATGGGCCAAACTTATACTGCAAGAACTTGTCAAGTGAAGCCTCAAAACTAGATATATGGGTTATGGGCCTTCAGCCTATTACAAATTTGTTTAGGCTTGATGCTCCAACATTGTATTGGTAGCGTCAAGTCTCTGAGTCCTGTGATTTGTTTTTTTCGCATGTTTCATGTGATTTGTCTACTTCTCATGTACAATTTGGGATCAGACATGAGGTTGGATGAGACCGTGTGACGCAGGAGAATATTTAGAACAAAGAATTAATGGAAAATTATGGGAAACAAATAAAAATAAGCTAGGAAGTTGAACTCCACAATTAAATCACTAGGGTCTCTCTAGTGTATCAACTCCACAAATCAACACTAAGATGGATTAAACACCTCTACGGTATGAATCATAGTAATCAACTTCAATTTCAATAGTCTAATCTATTTGTGGGGTTTACATCACTATTTAAAGAGAATCAAAACTCTAATATTACTTGGGGAACAATAAAAGTACCAAACGACTAAAATACTCTTACTAAATATTGAAGTTTTCAAATAGTGTTCTAAATCCGCACTAATCAATAGTGTTCTAAAATACTGTTTTGCAGGCTGTCTCAAAAGTATGCTCTAATTTATTTTTATCATGTTTGTCCCTTCTATGTTTATACTCTCAATATTCTTGTTATATTGTTCTTTTATTCCTTGTGTAGGTGGGACTGTAGTTTCCAGTACGGTAGCTTGGTTGAAGAGGTGGATGGGCATACAGCAATTCTTTATCACAGACTTCTGCTAGACTGGTTCCCAACGTAATGTGCTCTTCTAGTCTCCTGTTAAGAACCTGCTTGTTATTGCTTTGTGTAGCATCTGATTACCTAAACTGGTATCAGCTCAATCAAGTCCTATATTAACTTGGGTTTGAGCTTGTTTAAGCATAGCTCTCATGTGTAATCTTGTTTTCATCCCCCACACCCCTACACACACACACACACTAAAAAAAGAGAATAAATGTCTAGATGCTTGATCGGTTTACAAGGGATAAATTTATCCTGTAAATACTATGTTCCATTTTCAACACTGCAAGGATTTTCTTAACTGTGTCTAATGAGTTGAAATTATTATCTGGTGGAATGGATTGTAGTGTGCGTACTCTCATGCTAGGGAAGCTTGGTTTGCTGGATGTTGAGGGTCTATTAAGCTATGTTACTCGGACTCGGATGGAGTGTCTGGTTGGACACGGTATCCGACACGGGTACTTCTCAATTTTGCCAATTTTTTACACTAAAGTGAAGTATCTTGTCCAAGTGTCGGGTTTCGGACACGGGTGTCGGACACGAGTACTTTAGGGCAAAGTGAAGAGTCCTAGTAACACTGCTATTAAGCTTTTGCTGGATATAATTGTGTATCCATGGATTAGAGTGTTGGTAGAAAAATATGGCAGAGAGCATATGGAGTTCTAATTACATTAGACGCTTAACCGGTTAGGCTCAGGAAAAACTATGAAAACTGATGCACACATGTGCCTAGAGACTTCTTTGACGTGTTTGGACTTTGGGAAACAAATCCTGTAAGGTTTTTTGAAATAGTATTCTATAATCCAGATAATAGATATGTTTGTAATCTCCTGAATTGAGGAGTTCCTTTATTTATTTTTTCCTTTTTTTTATTTATAAATTTTATTTGAGTATTAGTTTGCCGCTTTCCCCAACTCTTTAAACGTGGACAGCTTTCCTGCCTAAGTCTTCTGTAGGTTGGTGATTGGAGATATACATTTGTGAATTTGAGGATTCGGCAAGATTCTTCAGGTGTCTCTTGGGGGATTCTTTTTTAAATGCTAATAATTTAATATATACTCATAATATATACTATACTAGTTAACATAGTATTACATACTAATACTAGAATTAGTGTAGGTTTTAGTTGGTATATATTTCCAAAATTCCTAGATATTATTTGTGTATAAAAATTTTGTTTTTTCTTGAAAGTTTATTGGTATTGAAATTTTAATATATGTGAGTATGTATATATATATGGTGCCATGACGAGACGAGACGTGACGGTAGTTGACTGCCAGGATGCCCCAAGTGATAAGATGTCCCATGGCATCCATACTGTAACAAGTCGTTAACAATGTGCAATTTATACATTATTTATTTTATTTCAGAAGTATATTGAACAATAAAATTTTATATACATTAAATCCAAAATATAATAACTAACAATATGGAATACAATTAAAAACACAATTATATGAATACTTCATAATCAAAATTCAAAAATAAAACACTTGACATTAAATATTAGTAGAACAAGTCAACAAACACCATGTAGAAAATAAATAATCAACCAAGTCATCACCCATCACATATCAAGTCCACGGGTTTATGATGAGTTATGGGTAAAAAATGACTTCACTTAACGCCTTGGCAGCTCGGCGTCCAAAGCGTCTTGCCCTTCTCCAATGCCAGGTTGCCTAGGCGACGCCACGACAACTATGATATATATATATATATATATAATGAAATGGGGGATGCACTATCTCTTAAAATAATTTTTTTATGTTCGTTCCTAAATTTTACTTTAACATGTTGAGTGACTGTTGTTATCCTTCAAGAAATATGCTACTATTCGTGCTGGAAGTACAACCATTGTGAAAGGATAGCTTAAAATTTATTTTGAGGGAAGTGCATCTCCCATTCTCTCTCTTCCCCTCCCCCTCCCTCTCCCTCCCTCCTTCCCTCTCTCTCTCACTATATATATATATTGAATATTTAAAAATATATGCTGAATCCCCACATAACTCGAATTGCCAATTTTTGAGATTTGCCAAACCGCAGAATCCCTGAATGGCAAACCCGAATCCTTTCTTCTTAGTAATTCCTGTCCCCTTTCTTGATTTACACGAACTCGAGTATGTGCTTTAAATGATGAGGACCTACTACTAACACTTTTGAGACGCATACTATCTGCATGTGCCAATGACTTTATAGGACTAAGGTACTCTTGTAGCCCTCTATTAGTAATTTCATGCTTTGGAGTGAGAGACTAGAAGGAAACAAAGAAAAGCAGCAAAAATTAAGGAAGCAAATTACAAAAGAAGTTTCTAGCTAAATGACTTCCTAAGCTCATTTGGTACCATGGCAAAATGATTGATAAACGTGAGGACAGAAAGTCTTGAAGAGAATATTCTAGCTAAGGAGGCACCTAAGTTGGTAACCTTTAACATGCTGATTACGGGATACCAATTACCATGTTATTTTGTTAAATCTTTCTGGTTAATTGGTTATATATATATATATATATATATATATATATCGTTACTCTTCTTCAACGCACAGACTCTAGTTATTAAAAGTTCTTTTTGATAAATAAGCTTACTAGAGAATGATGCTCTTCCTGTGGCTGTACGTCAGTTTAGACATTCTCATGCGGAGGGATTACGTTCGTTATACCCTCGTTTATCCCCTTGGTAGGGATTGTGAGTCTTCTGTTTTTCAATATGTATAGCAGTCAAGGTGCTAGTTTTATTGATTTGGAAATTGTTCAAGCATTGTGGTTCCTGTTTCATAAAAGAAATGATGTTTTGTGCTTGCTGATAGCTTTACATATGGATGCACAAATTATTAGTTAGTTATTGAATGATTAGGAAGGTTATAAGTATTAATTTTATTCTTAAAACTTGCATGGAAAGCAAATTAAAGTCAATTTATACAGATGCTACTTATTGCAGGTTTGTGTGGCCTCGTGACCTTTGTTATGTGCGTTATTGGCGCCGAAATGATGATGGAAGTTATGGTGAGTGCATCTGAGTACTGTTTCTTGCTCATTCTTTCTCCTTCGTGCTTTAATGTGAGGATTCTTTTTCTTCAATGAGGAAAAAATTCAAAAAAAAGAAAAGAAAAGGATTAACACAGTTTTGAACTTAAGATTCTTTGTTTATTTATCTTTGTTACTGTGCAGTTGTGTTATTTTGTTCGAGGGAGCACGAGAACTGTGGTCCACAGCCAGGATATGTGCGGGCGCATATTGAGAGTAAAATTTTCAAAGTTTATTTATGATAAAACATTAAGTAGTTTGAAGGTCTTCAGGTTCTTAGTCATAAACAAAATAAGCGATTTCAGAAACAGAATTATCCTATTGTGCTCAGGTGGAGGTTTCAATATTTCCCCTTTGAAACGTCGGAATGGGAGGCCGAGAACACAAGTGCAGCATCTTATGCAAATTGATCTGAAAGGGTGGGGTGTGGGATATGTTTCATCATTTCAGCAACATTGTTTGCTTCAGATGTTAAATAGTGTTGCTGGTGAGTTTCTATAATTGTTCATGCTCAAGTCAACTTGTTAAGAATTGGAATATAATTATGGCTTGTGTACTGCTGTGATGGTTCAGGTCCTTCAGGAAGCTCTATTTCTGATCATGCATTCCATCTTATTCTTCATTTCCTTTGGCCATGTGGAATATGCAGCATACTTCTCTTTCACTCTCTAGATTGTATTACTTGAAAGTGTCAATTATATGGTGCTTGTCTTCTCTGTCTTGTAATTGCTGAAATTCCAGATACTTTTGGGTGTTCTGTTATTTGTTTTGCGAGTTTGAAGTAATCATGTTACCCACCTACAATGGCTGAACACTGAAACCTATGAGTTCGATGCAACTGTACCATACCCCTTATTTCTAATTATTATGTAATTGGCATAATTCTTTTAATTATGAGGCCATACAATCAGAAGAAGATTTAAAGATATTAGTCTGTGTCACTAGAAAACAAAATTTGTGCAGTCTTCTTTATGTATTAACTGGTTACATATATCATACATTTATTTCTTTTTTTTTTGTTAGTATTTTTAGATTTTTCTGAACTTGTACTCTTTCCCTTAAATCTCTTTTTGTAATAATGATAAATCTCTGTCTTCCTATGATAATTAGAAAAAGATATTGGGTTCTTCACTATCTTGCCACATTTTTTCAGATTGTCTCTGATCTTTTCTGTTATACTCGTATTTTACTTCTGTTTTGTTTTGTTTCATCCTCTATTACAGGTCTGCGTGAATACTTTTCTCAAACCGATGAAAGAAATGCTCCTCCACGAATACCTGTTATGGTCAATATGGCGTCAGCTTCTGTTCCTGCAAAGAAAGGTCTAAAGTTGCAGGGGTCGGCTATTCCTCATAGTCATTCTCTTGATCAAATAAGTGCTGCTAACAAAAATTCAATGATGGATGAATACTCTGATGAGGAAGAGGAATTCCAAATACCTGATGATGAGGTTTATATTCTACTTGTGCACTAGTTATGTTTACGTACTTATTTTTTTTCTTTTTAAAAATAAATAAATAAAATTCTTTAAATGAGTAAATACATACAATTTCTTAATTTTGTTTTGAAATTTTTTCAGCCATTCACAACCAGCCTTGAGAATGATTCTAAAAGAATTGGTATATTTAAGATTTTTGTTCAATTCATTCGGCATAAAATCCTTATAATTTGAATCAAGTGGAGCTTCTATTAACAATATTGTTCATAAACTGAAGCCATTGAAGAAGAACCTAAGGATGAGCTTGATCTATCCTGCTTCTCTGGTAACCTTCGACGTGATGAACGTGAAAATAGTCGTGACTGCTGGAGAATCGCTGATGGAAACAATTTTCGAGTTCGTAGCCGGCATTTTTGCTATGACAAATCAAAGGTTTTTAACCCTTCGCTTGTTCCTCAGGCATTTGTGCCTGATTCATACATCTTGGTTTTTTTTTCACAAATGACTTTTTAGGCTTACTCTAATTATATTATTGCTATATATTTAAAGATTCCTGCTGGTAAACATCTTATGGATCTTGTTGCTGTTGATTGGTTCAAAGACACAAAACGAATGGACCACGTTGCCAGACGCCGTGGTTGTGCAGCACAGGCAAGTATCTTGGATACATGGTTATCACTCTTATGGTTTCTCTTTCTTGTTAGAGTAACAAAAGTTTTTTATGTAATATTGTGCTTCTGTATAAACCTCAAAAACTGTCTTTAAGGTGGAGACACTTTCCGGATTTATATTGTCGTTGGTCTATTTGATACTCCATCTGTTCCACAAAAAGAGTCCATATGCAAAATATAGAAATTTTGATATTTTTTCCCCATATCTACCCCTAAATTTATTTAGTATTTAGCTTCATACTGATGACATGACAATGAAATTGTAATAATAAACTTGATGACTGTGTCATTTTATACTATCATCAAAAGAAATGGGACTACTTTTTTGGAACTGTAAAAAAATAAAATTGGCATATGGTACTCTTTTTGTGGAACATGGAGAGTATTATTTTCCTCACTTGCACGACATCTAGTTAGTGGTAATTTTGGAAGCATTCAACTCCAATAATTTGATTGGTGAGATCACTTTGGTAGTTACCATCTTCCATATAATTTAAAGGATCCTCACTATTATCATCACCCTCAACCTCATCCCATTTGCACCCAAATTCCTCTCGTTGCACTTAGTCTTTCTAGTGCCCTCTATTTTAAGTACTAAGATATTAATGCTGGTTGTCTGTTTTCAATTTTTTTACCTCCTTGACTTGATCTGTTTGTGGTGTTAGTGATGCTGCATGGTGGTGAGAATATAGAGAAAAAGGAGAAATAGGACAGAACAGGAAGAGGAAGAATTAGAGAATATATATAAATATATACATATATATTCTGGAGAGAGGAAGGAGGAGACAAGCAGTATGAACTGAAGAATGGGTTGGGGAGAGAGAAGTGGAGACTGTGGAGGGAAACAGAAGGAAGAAATCATAACTCAATTATCATTCATGATTCATCAGAAGCCAACTAAGCATTTATATTCGCAATCAAAAATAAAATAAATGACTTATGTATCAGGACAAATCAGGTGTAAGTTATTTAGACATAATAGAATGCATTAAGCATTAACGAGGTCATAAATTTTTTCATCAGGTTTGGACCTGCAACTTGATTTTCCGTAGATCAAATTTTATTATGTAGCAAAGCGAGTCCATTAGGATCTCTTTACTCATTTCTTGAATCCTTAACTACCAACAAAAAGGATATGCACTTGCGTTTTTATGGGAAGACGTTCAACATAGATATCTGTCTCCATTATGAAGTTCATTGTTGAAGGCGTTTTATATCGACCCTCTTCATGCAAAACTAAGTGATGTTACAATTTATTTGTCAATGTCCTAACTTCTAAAGCAATCTTGGTCCAGGAGATTGGTCATAGATGATTCAGGGAAATGGTGTTTTTCTGCGCACTTTTCAAAGGAGATATATGAATTGTGGGTTATAGCCTTCTAGGTGACACAGTGCCATTGTGAAGTCGAATATTCTGTGTTTTTAAGATGACTATGAGTGGAGCCTTGGAATTCCCAACCAATTCTCATATTCTTTTGAGTTCTAGAAGAACTTCAAAATGGGGAGATAAACATGCCATCTCCAGGACAAGTGAAGACCACTTCCTTCCCATTATTATTCCTCCCATGGACCCATCTCATTCCATAATGTCCCTTCTTTAGTCTGGAGTCCATTTTTGAATTGCTGTTGTATCTTGTGATTACCTGGGTTTGCTTATTATCTATCTGCAGTTTGTGCTGCTCAATATTACCTCTTTTGCGCCCATGGAATCGGAACATGGCATTCTCAATTATGTCACTATTGGAAGACATCCCTTTGGTCATGGATTCTCATTGTCCTACCATACAAAACTTGTGGAAGAGTTTCTCTCAATGAAAGGGAAAATGATGCGGACATGTTGATTATATGTATTATTAAAAGATAAATTAATTAGATTTGGAAATCATAGGGTATTTTGAAAAGTTTTTACAATAGCTATCATTGAGGTCCTTTAATAATAGTAGGTCTTTTAATTATAGTAGGCCTTTTAATTGTAATTGGTTTTTTAGTTCTAGGATTTTCAGTGTCCTATATAAATGATGTCATCCCCCATGAGTACATTGGAGTTTAATTATATATTGATTTGAAATGCTTTGTGCTTTTATGTGTGTTTCTACCAATTCCCTGCATGGATAGTTCTTTTATGCTTTGTGCTTTTAAGTGTAGTATATATTATGAGCAGTACTTTTGAAATTTCTGTATAGGTTGCCTCCGAGAAAGGACATTTTTCCATAGTGTTTAATCTACAAGTAAGTTGCTTTCTTAGTTGATTTAATTTGATTAATAATTTGTCTGAATGCTAGAGAGGAAATAACATCATATTCTTTTAGGTTCCGGGCTCGACACACTACAGCATGGTCTTCTATTTTGTAATGAAGGAATTGGCACCTGGATCTCTCTTGCAGCGGTTTGTTGATGGGGATGATGAGTTTCGTAATAGTAGACTAAAACTCATCCCATCAGTTCCGAAGGTAGAGCCTCCATTTTTGATTTAATGAATAATTATTTTTGATTATTTTTCACTATGACCCCTCGTATTGCTATTGGGCATGAAATCACCCTTCACCTGATATTCACATACATAATGGTAAATCTGACCTCCAACATTGCCAAAATAACACGATAACAGTATAGAAATTTATGTGGTTATAGATGCAAACCATGTATGCATGTTTTTGTTTTGGATATTTTGAACGTTTATAAGAATGCATTTCCCCCCCTTCCTTCTGTCCATGTGGATACTTGGTCCCATGTTCTCATTGGCGTGCTGTCGCAAGCACCCAAAAATAAAACCTTACTGCAAAAGATATTAATGTAGTAGTGCAAGTAAGAGTCGATCCCACAGAGAATGATTAGTCTAAATTTATACTTTGTAAACCAAAAGGGGGGTTTGGAATTTTATTTAATTGATTAACTGAAGCAAAACAAGAATAAAATAAAAACCTTAGTTCTTCCGTTTAATATCACCTTATCATAGCAATATTTATCCTTCAATGAAATTAATAGCCCTAGATAACAATAAGCTCTGCTACCCGAAACTCCCCTTAATTATCACTCAATGAAACAAGCTCTTCACAAGATTCTAACCATTATACAACCTAGAACAAGCTCTCTAGATTTAATATAATAGCAGCATTAAGAAACTAGGGAATTAGACTATTCCAAGCAACAATCACACAAGCTCGGATTATTTAACCCTGTCTTCCAATAATCATAGCAATACTCAAAAGCTTGACCACAATCATGTATCACTAATTGCTACTTGTGATTAGAAATAATATCAATTACACGTAATATTATCCCTTAATCTAGCACATGATATTAATCAAATTAACTTAACTGATCACATTAAATCAATCGGAATAAATTATCATTCAACAGTTAAAACAGATTATCGAGAATGAACTTCATATAAGAAGGAACAAATAATGTATAAAAAGTTCAACATCCCATTGGAACTAAATAAAAGAAAAGAGAAGAGTTCATAGCAAATATGCAAATATAATTTATAAGATATTCAACAATAATAGAATATAAAAAATAAAGGAAGAGTTTAGAGAAGAAAAACTATGTTTTGACATCCGACTGTCACTTCGGATCACAATCTTCAATCTCCAAACATTCGCCTTTGATTGTTCGCTTCCATAAATGTTGATCTCTTGCTTGCTCTTGAACTATAAAAATGGAGAGGAGAGTAGCCTCCCCCTGGAGGTCTACTTCCTCTCCCTACTCCTATACTAACAAACTAATGTAGAGAATGGATACAAGGAATTGGTGTATGAGTGGTAGGTGAATTGGTGTGTGAATTAGCAAAATACAAGCATAACTTCACTTGGTATTTATAGGAACTCATGGTGTGCTAACCTATCATCATAAGTCAAGATCAAACACCCAATCAACACATGTGCATCAGCCAACCAAGGAAGAATCCACCAAAAAACGTGCCCATGTGATGTGCTAAAAATCCAAATCTGTCAACTAACTGATCAGCACCTTGCAAGCTACTTTTGAATTAGTAAGCTGCCGAATTTCGACTTGGGCAAAGAACAAACGTTGTAGCCCTGGAGTTTCTAATGAATTTGGGCTTTTGAATCACCTGATTTGGAGTTGGGAAGCTCAAGTTATGGTCCAAATACTCCAACTGGTCCGAACAGGAATCCAGTCCATGCGGGATTCGGATTAGCTGTCTAAAAAGCAATGTTTGGAGGCCCAAATGAACTTGGATTTTTGCTCACCATACCATTTCGGAAAGCTTGAGAAGTCTACTAAAATCTTCAAGAAGAACACATTTTCATTTGGAAATTCTAACACAATTCAAATCTCAACCGAAGCCCCAAAGGTCAATATGTCCAAAAGCTCAGTTTCCTAAAATTTCCAGCTTTGACGTATGTTGGTAAAATGGTCATAATTCTCTCATCCGAACTTCGATTTAGGCTTTTCAAGATGATTCGGAAAGCTAAGAAATAGATCTACAACATTCCTTCTTTCAGCGTTGAGAGATAAAGGCTGGACCAAGGACGAAATTGGATCTCAATGGGCTGCTATGTCAATGATAAATTATGGACATTGATCCAAATACCCTTTTATTCTTTTTTCCTGCAAAATAAAGTAAAAATACATAAAAGTGATACAAAGACATATTTCATAACAATAATATAAAAACACATAAAAAAGAATATAAATTACTCAAAAACTCACAAATCATCAAGCTAAAAATACTCAATTTATAGGTATAAAATTGACTCATCACTCATCTATCATCTGTTTGTCTTGATTTCTGGGTATGTATGCTGTAAACAGTTTAGCTTCAGGATCGTTTTTGTGCAGCATTCAATTGCTTGATCCGCCTATAGAATCAGTACAAATCATGTGCATACAGGAAGTGTTTCCAATCTGGACAGTTTTGCCCAAGTTTCTCAAATTTGAAATCTCATCTTGCCTTCATCTTGATATACTTGGTTTTTAATTTTGGCAAGTTCCCTTTTTTTCCCCTTCATAATATTGTTCATTGGTTCACGATGTTCACTTGCTTATCATGCAGGGCTCTTGGATTGTGCGGCAAAGTGTAGGAAGCACCCCATGTCTATTGGGAAAAGCAGTCGATTGCAATTATATACGTGGTCCCAAGTACTTAGAAGTAATGCTTCTCTTTAATTTTTTGTTTCTAGAGATATATTTGACATAGACAAGCTTAATATTGTGTTCTATCATTTTGTAGATTGATGTTGACATTGGTTCTTCTACCGTGGCTAATGGAGTTTTGGGACTTGTAATTGGGGTAATTACAAGTCTTGTAGTAGAAATGGCTTTCCTTGTACAGGTATGTTTGTTTTAAATTTTAACTAGTGATTAATACTACTTTACCCAAGATTTCGCCTACATAGTTTTCAGTACTTGAAAAGGAAAACCCTTAAAATTTGTGCGGAGTAGAACGACAAATATTGCTGGTAAAACTTTAACCTATGAACTTGCTACCGAAGGGGGAGTGTTGTTATGTAGTATCGAACCGTGTTCATTAACATTAATTAGGCCAGCATCTTATTTCCATTACATTATGTTTTATTGGTATCAACCTCATCTTGTTATTGATTTTGCTTGAACATAGTTTCCCGTGACAAGAGAGACATTACTTGGTAAGCATTAGTTTCATTAATGAATCAAGTTAGTTTTAGTTTTAGGCTTTGATTTTCCTCACTCTGCCAATAAGTGTGGAGATCTCTTTCAATTTTGTATATCCTCGAGTCGAGGCATTACATGGACAGGGGATGTAAACATATATCTAGGTCATGTCAGTTTTCTGATACATAAACTTTAAAACATTAATTGAAAAAATAATAAGAAAAAAGTTTGGGATTTCTTTCTTCTTGATGTGCTACTCTAATAATGAGGATTTTCTATGTTGAAATTATAATACTCCCCCTGTCCGAAAAAATGAATACCATTTTCTTTGGAAATTACTAAGAAAGTTGGACTTATATTTTCTTGATTTTGTGGGGGGGAGGGAGAGAGAGTATGCCATAGCATTATTTGAGAAAGAATATGCCTTATACATGACCCGTTGGCACTATTTTTTCACAAACAGGCAAACACTACAGATGAATTACCAGAGCGGCTGATAAGTGCTGTCCGTGTTTCTCATATAGAGTTGTCATCTGCCATAGTCCCAAAGCTGGAACCAGATCCATCTGACTGAGTCAAAGCTTCAACTCTGCCAATCTAACACACAATTATTTGCTCAAATGTGCGTATTTTACACCCCCAGTTTTCTTTCATTCATTACATAGCTTTTATATTAAAAAAACATCATCAATGATCACCAAATTCCTTTACTTCTCTCTTCTTTTTTGCTTAAAAATAGAAAGAAAGGTAGTTGTTCTTTGTATGTTTATAGTTTCTGAATAAGTTTAAGACGATGATAATGATTTTTTCCCTGAATCTTTCTCATGTGAAGGCGGATTCCATATTTGCCTTGTGGTCTACTATCAGTATGCACACTGGTCCAGACCTAGGCGATACCTAGAAATTTGATGGATATGAACATATCATTTTTCTTCACTGTACAATTAAAGTGTTCATGCTTGTTTTCCTCTAGAAAGAGATGTTTATGGAGGAAGAAAAGTAAAAGGAAAAGAAAAGAAATGAAAAGGGATAGAAAGTTAATGAGCAACATAAATTGCATGGCTCGACATGGACATAATATGTATGGTTCTTTGGTTTGGGATGATTGACAATCTGTCTCATATATTCATGTGTCCAATATTTTCCGCCCCGATAATATTCTAATTTCAGTTAAGAATTAAAGATGCTTATTCAATATCTTGATTAGTTGATCTGCTACAATGGATTAAAAAATTATAGGCGTTACAATACTCTTCTATGATAAAGGACAGAGAGAGAGTATAAAGGACTGAGAGAGAGTATAATCGCTTGTTTTCATGTCTGCTCTTCTTGTATACCCATTAAGCGAAACTTGTTATGCATTATTTTGAAGTGAAACATATGTCAATGGAAAATAATATATATTGCGAATGATTACGTCGATTTTTTAGTTTTTTACCTATCTTATGTTTTTATGAGTTTTGTAATTGTAATTCGGCATAAATTTATCGCAATACATAACAGGACGTTATATCAATAATCTCGTTTTTTCTCTATTTTTTTAATAGTAAAGAGACAAATTCAACAGGAGAGAAAAATGTATACACCTTCTATATCTTTTTGTCATATTTTTTAAGGAAAGAGATTTACTGACCGCATTAACGTTCACTAAATCTTAAAATACTTCAAATATAACACCTAAAATGTTAATACTTCAAATCAAAATTCCATGTATTTCCTTTCTACAATAAAAAGAGTGGAATAAATAAGAAGTTTTTCGGTTACACTTGATTACACGATGTTTAGAAGTTCAAATATATTTTAAAAATTTTATTTGTTTGGAAGCAGTTTATTTTAATAAAACTTATTTAATTCAGAAACTTAGTGTTTCAGGCTCGCTCCTGCAAATGCGGACATGTTGTTAACACTAAAAACTGAATAAACTTTAGTAGGTTGCATGTGTTGAGCAAAAATTGTAAATAACTATTTGACATAATTTCACTCGCGCAATTCAAGTTCGCAAGTTCTTATTAATGTAGGTTGGACCCATATGAGAGATAATGTATCTCTTAATTACATCCCTTTATTTTAGGAGAACACCATTTGATTTTAATTTTAAAATCTAATTATTAATTTATTTATTTTTTTGGGGGGGGGGGGGGGTGGGGGTTGGGAATTATTTTAATTTAGTGGCTGAGCCTAAGTAATTTTATTTATTTAGGTTGCCTACGTACCCGTTAATGGGATCAAGCCGATTCGTAGTTCGTGAAAAAAATTTAATTAAAGTGAATGAATTTAATATTATTCACTGTATAAGTAGATGAATTTTACTTATAAATTTAGTTTGTGTAAAATTTATTTAGGAATTTGGTTTAACTAAATGGGTGAGACACTATTTACTTAAAAATTTGATTTAACTTAGGAATTTGATATATATATTAAGTCAATGGGTCAGACACCATTTACTTGAAAATTTTAAATTTATTTAAGAATTTGATTTTAAGTAAATGAGTTAGACACCATTAACATGAGAAATTTGAATTTGTTTAAGAATTTGATTTTAAGTAAATGGGTTAGAACACCATTTACTTGGAAATTTAAAACATATGCCAACACTGCCTTTATTTTTTTGTTTTTAAGTAGTAAAGGGAAAAATGTATATATCTTCTATATCTTTTTGTCATATTTTGTAAGGAAAGAGATTTACTAAATCTTAAAATACTTCAAATATAACACCTAAAACATTAATACTTCAAATCAAAATTTCATTTAATTCCTTTCCACAATAAAAAGAGCGGAATAAATAAGAAGTCTTGTGGTCAAGTGTTCATAACACTTTTAATACGTTTATAAGTTCAAACACGCTTAAATACAAGAGTTAAACAACCATTCATGTATCTACTGAAATCCACTTCATGCATGCATGTCTCATTGATTGATCAGATGGCTTCTTGCTTGATAAAATTCACTAAAGCATCCAAAGCAGCCACCGAACTCGCCGGAAAACCAGACTCAAGTTTCCCCCGCAAAATCCCTGCCTGCTTATGAACCTCTTCATCAGTCATCAACCTTTCAATTCCATGAATTATGTCATCTTTCTTCATTCCTTTCGCCGAATCCCCACCGGATGATACCTTGAACCCCACCTTAAGATGAGAAACCACCAACTTGGTGTTGTAGTACTGATCACCCCTGATCGGCCAAGCCAAGATTGGAACTCCACGTCCGATCGCTTCGACTGTCGAGTTCCATCCACAATGCGATAAAAATCCACCGGTTGATGGATGACTCAGTATCAACAGTTGTGGTGCCCAGCCGCGTATTATCAAACCTCTATTACCAACTTTCTTGTCCAAGCCATGTGGATAGTATCCTTCTTCAACAGCGTCTGGACCGGTCTGAACTCCAAGAAGTGTAGAGGGCGGACCAGTTTTACCAGAATTAGGTTGGAGAACCCATATAAACGGTTGGTTCGACTCTCCCAAAGCATTTGCTAGTTGCTCATATTCTTCCACAGTTGGTCCAACTTCACTGCCAAATGATACGTAGATTACGGACCCACATGGCTTTGAATCTAACCATTGAACCACTTCATCTTCCGTGTAGTTTGATTGTCGACCGCTAGATCTGATTTCTCCGTCGCGAAGGAGTGAACCAGCCGATTTCCAATATTTCTCTGGCAATAGTGGGCCCACACCCCAGACCGGTTTTCCAATTTGAGTAGCAACATAGTTAATGAATGACTTTTCTAAATCATCACATGTGTTGATCAACAATGCAATCGATCCCTCCACCTCGTCCAGCCAACGCGGCTTCTGGCCCGGTCCGGGCGGACCCAATCCCATTCCACGACTAGGCGGTCCATTAAGTCTATCTGATCCAGGTGGACCAAATTTCATCTCATTTGGCGGTCCGTTCAGTCTATCTAATTCGGGTGTACCAAAATACATCCCATTTGGCGGTCCATTCAGTTTATCTAATCTTGGTGGCCCAAAGTTCATCCCATTTGGCGGTCCAGGTGGACTTCCATTTCCACCACCACCATGGTGAGGTGGCCCGCGAGGCCGTCTATCAAGATCCGAATAAGCTAGGGCCATGTCTTGAGGTAACCCGGGAAGAACCCGGATATCACCGGGTTTCATTTCACCCACTTGGGCTTTCCACCCAGCGTAATCCATAGCTGCAGTACAAGCACCCGTGGTGAAGAAAGAGATAGTTGGAACTCCAAATTTAGCAAATATCTCCTTGCTCCAGCTCATCATCACATCAAACACTACACACACGGGTCGGGTCTGATTCGTGTCATCGGATCGGGCAGATAATAACCTTTCAATACCCTGTCCTAGCTGGTGGTGTTGATGTTGAAATCGGTTCGGTCCATGTCCACCTCCACGTCCGGCTGCTGGTTCTGGTGGTGGCGATTCGGATTTATCGGCTGCAATTTCGACAATTTGGATAAAAGGGTGGTGGCGTAGGGAGTCGGGAATGGAAGAGGAAAGGTAAGATGGGATGATAAGTGTGGGACTATAATTTCGAGACGAGAAGTGAATGCAGAGCTCCATGGAAGGGAAGAGATGACCTTGTCCATAAAAGGGTAATACCAATATCTCACCAGCTGATTCCATTGCTTTTCTTTTCACGCTGAAAAATTAGTTGATTGATTTCTAATATATATATATATATATATATACACACACACACACACACAGTGTTGTGTGAAATGGACACGGTAGAGAATCAAGCTAAAAGACAGAGTAGAGAATATTTAATTACTTGGAGGTCAAGCAAATATAGAAATGCGTGTTTATTTGGATTCTTGGAGTGTTGAATGTTGTTCACAGAAAAAATTAGAAGGTTTTCATACCGACCTGCATGAGAGCCGCCCAAGTTCCTAGTTCAAGGCATCTACTGCTCCCTCCCTCCTGCAAAAATTGGTCTAGTTTAACTTATTGCCAAATTACATATTTTTATAATAAAAATTTTTACTATTTTTTTTTATAAATGTAGGTGAATAAATTATGCTTTTAGAAACTTATTCCGAATTTATTATTCTCTCAAATTTAATTTTCATAGGGTTAGAAATTTATATAAATATGTTTAATTTTTAATTCTAAAATTTGTTAATTTGACCATAAAAATTAAACCGGGTCAATTTTTAAGCGACGAAGGAAGTATATTATTTAGTCTTTTATTTAAAATTAATTTTATAAACATGATATTAATATAAAATTGAGAATGGTGGATGAGACAAGAATGAGGACAATAAATTAAATTTATGTGAGTCCATATTATTACTCACATAATAATACTTTTCTAAGTCCATATTATTACTCTGAGTTCTAAAATTAGAAATTATATTTTCTTATTTATCATCTAAAGTTAGATAGATAGTGTTAATTTTAAACCATAAAGTGACATAAAGTTTTTAACATGTTATTACTTATATTATAGATAAATTGAGTATTATTATGCATTATTATTATATTTTTATCACATTTAAGAATATATTTAAAAAAGTAAAAATAACTTTAAAAATTGTTATTTTAAAAATGTATTCCTAAATTTAGAACGCATGGAGTATATAAGTTTGTTAGGTATGCCTGCTGATTTGATTTGTAAAGTATTAGATGGACTATTTGGTTTATTTATTTATTGTAGGCATAATATATAGATTGTAAAATTATCCGATCAAATTCTAAAAAAGCATGACAATATTTTAGATAATGTTATAACAACTATAATTAATTATACTAAACTCTGAAAGTTTTATATTAATTTTTAAAATTTTAAACTGTCTTAAATTGTTTAAAAAAAATATTAAAATGTATTTCAGATGGAGAAAAAAAATAAAAATAAAAGAAGAGTGCAAGTAATGATAAGCCATCCTTGTCGACAAAGCCGCGTCGACAAAGACTTAATTTGTCCACCTCCACGAGATGGACCCTATCCAATTAAGTGAGTTGACATTATTGGTAACGAATTAATATTATTTCCTTAACAATTAAGATTTGTTTTTCTTAAAAACTAAGGCATTTTCTTAATTAATTGCAGTAACCCGCCAAGCTAAGGAACCAATTTGATTGGACCTTCAAGTAACTTATGACTAGCCAACTTGTTTCCCGCCATTTCATGAGTACCAGCATGCGACGTACTCGTTAGACGTTAGGTAGATTCATAAATTATGTGAGATAAAATAAAAATTTTATAAAAGTTGAATACTAAGTAAAAAAAAAAATTACTGCTGAATGGTGATGTATTTGGTGGCAGCTGCGTATCCAAAGTCCTAAAACGTAACGTAATATTACCTCCATTTCATAATAATAGTCGTTTTAGCTTCATGCATATGAATTAAAAAAGTTATTTAATATTATTATTTAATAATTAAAATTTATATGAAATTTTATCACTATCTCTTTATGGAAAATTTAAAACTATTAATACAAGGAAAAAAATTTCTTGGGACAATGAGAGAAATTAGGAGTGATATAGAAAAGTAAATAATTTATTCTTCTAAAAAGTTATAAACGACAAATAAATTGAAATAAATTTTTTTTTTCTAAAAAATTGATTATTATGGAAGGGAGGTAATACTTATTTGCCAAATCCCAACTTTGCCCCTTAAGTGTTTTACAATTTTCCAAACTAACATTAGAAGATTACATGTACTACTTTTTTTATTTTTATTTTTGATTTTTCTGTCTGTATTATTGTCGATAGTTATTTTTTTTTGACACATGAAAAATTTTATTGCATGAAGTGATCGAGACATCGTAAATTAGTCCACGAGTATTGCGAGAAGTCCTCTGTCTGTCTTATTACAGAATAGGTAGGCCCAAACCTTTCCCCTCCATAAGACAGACTCCAGCTCTACAATAAGACACGGTACATGAATAGTTTTAGATGCCCACCTACTAATACTATAGTTATTTACTTTTTTATTTATAATTAATTTTATAAATAGACAGATAATAACAACGTTAATATTAAAACACCAGTAAGAATAAGAATAGTGGATGAAACGAGAAAGAGGCTCTTCTCAGTTAATAAAAGAAGAGTGCAAGTAATGTTATGTTTGTTAAATGACGCATGCAGTGACTGACGAGCCATCCGTGTCGGCAAAGCCTCGTAGGGTGGGACTGCATGCACCGAAGAGTGCTAGTAATTAATGTTATGTTTGAGAAAGAGAAAGAGAAAGAGGCTCTTTTCGGTTAATAAAAGAAGAGTGCTAGTAATGTTATGTTTGTTAAATGACGCATGCAGTGACGAGCCATCCGTGTCGGCAAAGCCTCGTAGGGTGGGACTGCATGCACCCCACCTCCAAGAGATAGTCAGATAAAATATAGAAAAAGATAGAAAGAAAGAAAGAAAGAAACCCGTGCTACTTTACTAGTCACTTAATATCTGATAAGTTTATATACACTACCCCAAACACTATTTCAAACATTACATTGCATATTCAACTATTAAAAAATAGGACCGGACACGAAAATCTAAGTCAGGTCCCACTTTTTAATGATTGAATATGTAATGTAGTTTAAAATATAGTATTTGAAGTAGTGTATATAGACTTATCCCTCAATATCAGACACTCAATATCAGAGCTAGTCCTGAGTTTTCTAAAGTACAAGATAAATTTTTTCAAGTGTGTCCCTTTATATAAATTAAATAAATAAATAAATAAATTATCAGCTAATTAATTTTATTAAAATTATAAGAATTTACAAAAGATAAGGAAGAATATTTTGGGGCTCCGTTAAAACCTTGTTTGGGAAAAATTCAATTAGACAAAACCCCAAACAAAGGAAAAAGAGTACCCCGGATTGTAAACATTGCATTAAAAAACGAAAACTACATATTTAAGTCTACATGCTACTCCCAAATCTCAGTAAGCATTTCTTCCAATTGAAATGATTGTTCATATTCATTTGGTAAATCTTCATTTAAATTTTCAAATGAAGCATTGGTTTGTTTAACAAAATATTTATTCAAAGATCCTCTTAAACTTTGAGCAGTTTTTTCTTCTTTTTTCTTTCTTTGTCTCTTGAGATTTCGGGAAAGTTGTTTCTTAGGAAACATTTTTTAATTTTTATAATAGACACAACACAATAAAAAACAATAAAACTAATTAACAAAGAACAATAAAACCTGAATTTTGAGCATATTTTCTTCCACTTAAAACTTCCAATTATAAAGAACAAGAATCTCAGTCAAGTTTCTGTTGAATCAACTAATAAATAAAAAAAGTTAACAAAGATATGTATTACAATTTACAAAATTTATACATCTAGATTCTATTGTCTATATGTATCTTTAAAAAAAATTACCTTCAAAGAAAGACACTGGTCTAGCTGGTGGATGATTTATTTTCCAACTCTGTTGGAGAAGAGGAGAATTATCGAAATTTTTTTTTTGCTTGCGTTGCATTATGAACTTAGAAGGTCGAAGCGTTTTTCCTTCTTTTTGTGGCTAAGAGTCTGTTTTAATTCCCCATATTTATTGATTTGTTTTATATTATATTTTATAATTAATATGAGACTTCCTTACTCAGTACGTTTCTTCTTGAGATTGAGTATATAAAGACTGATTGAATTGATTGACTTCCCTTTTCATTAACAGGTACAAGCGGCAACTTCTTTTATTTTATTATTTTATTTTTTTATACACATATATACATAAGTTTATAAAATATTTTGAGCCCCCTCAGCTGTGGGCCTTGGGCTGTAGCCCTAGTAACCCTGACCCAAGGCCGGCACTGCTCAATATATGGACCATATCTTTTCACTCTCATAAATCAATTTTGCTTTCTTCTACATCTAACTAACGAGATATAATTATGGGGAGTAATATTTTCATATGTATTTTTGATATTTTTATATGATTCTTTCTTACATCAATGTGAGACTCACTTTATGCTCATGTGAGAAAGAATTATGTGAAAATATTAAAAATACATGTAGAAATATCAATTTCCTATAATCAAGTCAACTAATTATTTTTGTGATAAAAGAATGGTCGCAAAAAGAGAAATACAAAATAATTATGATTAATTATTATTTTAGACTCAATTATATATTATGAATTATCAACTAATTATAATTTATCACATTATTTTATAAAATGCAAATTATCTTTTGTAAAATAATTTTTATAAAATAATTTTGTCACTATAGTAATACTTAACAAAATATCACGAAGACCCCTGGCGCATAGCTTCATTGAGATAAAAAGAATACACTTGGGATTTGTTCGATTTAGTATATTTTGAGTGTTGGTTTATAATGTTTAAAGAACATTAATACCTTTAATGCATGTTTTTTTAATGAATTTATTGAGTTTGTAAGTTAAATAAACTTTGTTTGAAAAACAAATGCACATCACGTTTCTCAAATTTGAGTTAACTTGAGTTTGTTAATAGTTGTTACTATTATACTATGGAGTATAGGAGTGTATTGATATTTTTATAAATGAAATGATAATTTTATAAATTTTTTGTCACATGACGGTGAAACTCATTTAATATTATGTAATTATTTTGAAGAGATGTGTAATAATAAGTGAGATTTTTTTATAATTCTATCGAATCTCATGTATTCATAAGTTTCGTAATTATAATTTTAACATAAATTTATTAGAGGTTCAAATAAAAAAGTATCCCAAATCGATTGAGTACATTTGTATTTAATTTTAACTAATTGCCAGTGGTATGACTACTTTAGAAAATGATTTATCACCTTTATGGACCTTCTTGCAAACATCTACCTAGAAAATTATTGCAAGGAAATCTTTACACAATACAACTCGAATAATTTCTTTTTAGTGATCAGTCAGTCATTACAATAACACCCCTAAAGGCATCCAAAGCTTCACCCGAGCTTTTTGGAAAACTACCATCAAATTTGGCCCCAATTGCCATTGCTCGTTTATGCACATCTTCATCACTCATCAACTTCTCTATTCCCTGCAATATCAACTCTTTTTTCACAATTCCCAATGTGTCCTCACCTTCACTCATTGCCATATACCCAACCTTGAGATAATTCACCACTAGCTTAGCATTATAAACTTGGTCACCCCTAATAGGCCATGCCAAAAATGGCACGCCTCGCCCCATCGCCTCCACCGTCGAGTTCCACCCACAATGCGATAAAAATCCGCCCGTCGAGGGGTGGCTCAGTATCAAAAGTTGTGGTGCCCATCCCTTTATAATTAAACCCCTATTCCCAATTTTCTCATCCATGCCATGGGGAAAGTAAACCTCATCTTTCTCACCATCATTTGCATATGATTTGGGTAAACCCGGTTTTTGTTGGATTACCCAGATAAATGGATGGGTTGTTTCCACCAAAGCACTTGCTAGGTGGGAGTACTCTTCTGACGTGGGACCCACTTCACTACCGAATGAGACGTAAAGAACAGACCCACGTGGCTTTGAATCTAACCATTGGATTACCTCGTCTTCACTATAGTTGACTCGGTGATTTGGCCGTCGAATTTGTCTGTCGCTGATTAATGTATCAGACGATTCCCAGTATTTGTCGGGCAGGAGCGGTCCCACTCCCCACACTGGCATAGCCATCTGATTTGCCATGTAATCGATAAATGGACGCTCTAGATCATCACACGTATTAAACATTAGTCCGATAGAACCCTCTATGAGTGGCACCCATGGAGGTCGATCACCCGGTTTGGGTGGACCTCCACCGCCTAATCGGGCTTGACTTGAATTGGATGGGCTGGGTCTTCCAGCTTGTGAAGGCCCAGTTGTCCGGCCTTTAAGGTCCGAAAGCGTCACGGTCACTTCGTTGGGTAAGTTGGGAATGTTAAGCACCTCACCGACGTTTAATTTTCCGGCATCAGCTTTCCACGCACCCCACTCTATGGCGGCAGCACACGCGCCAAATGTGAAGAAGCTGATGACTGGGACATTGAACTTCCAGAATACATGTTTAGTCCGGCCCATCTGGAAGTCGACAATGGCACATATTGGACGGGCCGAGTCTGATTCAGTGGACCGTCTTGTGAGGTGGGCCTCAAGGTCCAGGCCCATTTGGTGACGAGCTGGGTCTGAACCAAGCATGGGTGGTCCGCCTGAGGCGGCGGCGATCTCCGCCGTGGAGAGGAGGGGGTGGTGGTTGAGAAAGGAGGAAGGAAGGGAGGACGAGAGGTTGGAGGGGAGGACAAGGGTAGTTTTGAAATTTCGGGAGGAGAGGTGTTTGCAGAGCTCAATGCATGGGAATAGATGACCTGAGCCAGAAGATGTAACCACAAATACTTCCTCAACTGTTGTCATCTTAATTCTGTCTCAAAAGAGTGTTTTGGTGTGTGTGTGTGTGTGTGTGTGTGTGTATATATATATATATATATATATATATGATTTCCCTGCAAAACTGCATACCAGGTTGAAAAGGTGGTTAGTTGGGAGAGATGTTAGTCAAAGTAAATTGTGTGATTGTGTCCGAGAGAGAGAGGAGAGGATAAGATTTTGTTTTAGCATCCAAACTCCAAAGGCTGTAAAGTGGTGGCCTTTTAGCTCTGCAATTATTTACAAATCCAGCAGCAGCTATCATCATAATATTCTGCCAATTATTCAGCTCTTCAAGTAAACTTGAAAAAACGCAATATATATATATATATATATATATATAATATATGTCTATTTGTAAATAATGGTAAGGCTACATATGTCAGACCATTTCCAGACCTATGTTATTTGCAGAGATTTGTGTACCGGGTACAAACTAAACTTACGAGTTCAAGTCTTGGAAATAGCATCTTTACATAGAGGTAAGATGGCGTATATTTACCTTTTTCAGACCCTGCTATTTGCACTACTAGTGGGTGCCTTCAGCCTTGTGCTGGGTATGACCTAAACTTTCTCTACCTGCAAACTAGGTACACCTAAACTTACTGTACATGTAAGCTGATTTTTGTATGCGATTTTTTACAACCAAATATAAGTGGATATATCATTTTTATTTATAGAAATATCAATGTCCTAGAAATATTAGAGTTAATCACCAAAAAGAAGTGTAGATATCAGAGTTGGAATTGTAAGCAGGAATAGTGGCACCATCAAACCAAAACACGAAGTAATAATTTTGAGTATGCATGATATAGAAAAACACACAATTACATGCAATCAACAACCTTGAAATGTGTCTCCAACTATACAAGCCAGACCAAAGGTACTCGGACTGTATTCTGAATGTTTTTCTAAACTGATGCACATCACAGTACCTATACATCTGTAATGAAAAGATATACAATACGTAAAAGGGAGCAAGATAAAAGTAGACTCTAAACATACTTGGAAGTTGGAAGATTCTCACTTAATCCTTAACAATTACCAGACTCCAGAGCTTGGTTGCAGTTCACTAGAAAAACCAAACCATCTCTAATTTGAAATTTTGCTAAGCTAGCAATGCTCTGTGTTTTGACCTCCCAATGCCATTCCCGGCCAAAGAAGTTACTGTTACTCTGTCCTTATACGAGGCAATACCTTCCCGGTGAAGAAATTCTAAACTTATGCAATGATAACCACCAGATAAGTAGGTAAACATCGTAGAAGTTTGAGAATCATGCTGAACATTCCTAAGTTTCCTGTGAAAGCAAGAAGCCCATTACTGCATGTGAATGTAAAAGAACCGCAAACAATGACCCACATTTTCAGATTCAGGTGATCTAGATAGAAATTCCAAACAGTAAATTGACAGAATAATCCAAATAGCTCATATAGAATAGAGAGCCCGGCAACAGTAGCTCATATATGATAGAAACTAGAAAGGCCAATGGCACATAATCTTCAGATGAGCAGAAGTGGCTAATTTGTATCATTTCGAGATGCGAAATAAGCCTAAAGCCCCATATAAGATTGGGAAAATCCATAATGGCCCACAAAAAAGCTGTTGTGCAGCATTGTGGAAAAGTTATGTCAAATGTTTGAAAAAATATTTTAAAAATAAGACTTCTATTTGATGAACAGTTCCTTGTAGAAATATGGCAACAAAGAAAACTAAAATCAATTCAACTACAAATGATTATTATCTGAAGATTTACAGGTGCAATATGGACAGGTCATTCCTGCAGTTAATCTATGACCTTCTTTATCTGAATAAGTAAAAATTCTGAAAGCTCACCAAATGATCAATATACAGACTTTTCAAGCTGTCGGAAGAATATCCAAGGCAACTTCCTTCAACGATGGCATCTTGTCTTGCTGATGCAAGCAAACATATTTGTTTCCCATTCTACGGAGCACCTTCCAAGGACCAGGGTAACACCTTAAGTAAATCCAGAAGTAAAAAAAAAGGGTTAAAGAACAAAAAGTTAATCATAAGTGAACTGGGTTAAGCTATATCAGCTAAAAATCTACTTACATACTTCCAGTAACGAGAACTGCATGCTTTCCAAAAATACTTTTTTTTTCCAAGTATTTGGCTTATGGGAAATGTTTACCAAGCGTATCACTAACATACCTGAAAAGGGTTCCCCCATTGCGACCTTTAAAATTGTGGATGTAGTATACGGTTTCCATCTTTGGAAAGAGTGTCCTGGTAAGTGCCGCTAGCTTTGGATAGAAGAACGATGGATAATCTTATACATTTCAAGGATAACTATATTTACTTGACGAATAAAGGGAATAATAGTTATATTTGAACAGAAAACTTGATTCTTCTACCTCCAAAAGCAACAGCATACTACTAACTTGATTCTTTATTCAAATAGTATCAGGGGAAAATATCATGATCTTATTATATCATCCTCCTAACTTCTAACATTGTACAGTCAATATATCACCTTCAGAAAAAGAGAAAGGAAACAAACATAAAACAAAGGAAAATACTTTCTTGTTCTCATCCTAAACTTTTACTATAGGAGGAAATGACGTGGTGCCGGGGGTGGGCGGAAGAAGAATGAAGTGAATCTAAACTACTTCTGACGATATGGCTGATGAGAAACTAGTAGAATCAATCTGAACTTCATACAAATGCACATAACAAAAAAGACAAACTAACTTCATCACCATTTTAAAATAATTGCATCAGATAGATGAAGGATACACCCAGATCTAATACGATCAAGTTCTCCATTGAATATGATTAATTGGCGATCAGTGTTTACCACTGCTTCTTTGTACAGCTCTTCCACCACAAGCATTTCTGGGTTTGAAAAGAAAATTGCATGAAAGTAAAATTCATGGCATGATGAGAAAATGCAAGACGGAGACTGAGGCTACCATTAACATTAAAATATGGATATGCAACTAGGAATAGCTCATCATCTGGCTTCACGCGGTCTGTCATCTTAACTTTTTCAACAAATCCAAAATCTTCAAAAAAGGATGGCTTCGTCAGATAGTCCAATTTAAAAGAAGCCCCTTCAAAGATGGAGCTTCTTGCAAACTGAACTTCATTAGCCTCCGGGAAAAACTGGAAGGTTCAATGCAAAAGGTGTATAAGCATACATTCACACATAATACTGAAAAAATTTAATGAGAAAGCCCAATGAATCATATCATATGATATAGAAATGAGAAGTAACATCGATACTAAGGAGAAAAACTTAAAATGAAGGTAAGGAGGTATTATGCAAACAAAATTATGGAAAGTGTCATGAAATTCTGAGACATACTATTCTGGAGCGTGTAACTTTCTCAGATTTAATTAAGAGGTCACAAAACTCACGAATCAATTGCATACTTCCGGTCATTTCAATGCCACCTTCCCCATCTCCTGACATATTGAAAGATTTTAAAAAGATTATGTAAGCATTGAAATATACTAGGTGAAACGAAGGAACGAGTGAACATAGAAAAGAAGAGGAAAAACAGAATACTTGGTAGCAAGATAACCTGGTACGGATTCCAGTCCAGCAGTTGGAAATTCAATCTCCTATAGCAGAGATTTGTTCGTTACATACTCTTATCAATATTCTAGAAGAAATGTGTTATCACTTCCACTCTTAAATAAAAAGTAAAAACTAAAAAAAAAAAAACACAAAAAGACAAACCATCAATTGTCTTTTATCCTTCATAGCCAATTCAGTTGCTTCTTTAGCCTGTAAGTCATTACCGGCCCAAAATTTCAGTTATCACAGACGTATACAAGAAAAGGAAGTGCAAAGGCATAAATAAAAAGTCACATGTCCAAGAAATATAAGCACTAAAGATAGTAAAATGACTGACTTGATAATCTTAACACAAACACATATAGAGAGTTTAAATAACTAAAAAGGCGTAAAGGAAGTTGATGCAAGTTTGTAATTTATAACATAACATCTGTGATCTTTAGTATATAGAAAACATTCTTGAAAGAACCCTCACTCAGTTCTTGCAAATCTGGGGGTTAATTAGTACAAAGTGGTTGCCTTAGTCTCCTTAGTCTTCAAAACGTGTTTCACATCCTACCAATCAAGTCACACCTGAAGTACCATCTAGTTGCACACGAAAGTTGCGAAGTTGCTCCCATAATTTCTTGCCTCCTAAGTTAAAACTTCTTGTCAAGAAAGAAAGACCCCTAAGCAACAGATTTCGGTTTCTGATTCACATCCAATTGGTTGGCTGCCAACATCATTCAACAATGAAAACTTCTCTGCTGATTATAAAACAGCTTTCAAAGGCCATCACTGCTCAAAAGGGTAATGGGCTGCCTACTCATAACGGTTGGCGACTCATTTTATAATGAATTAAAGACAATATGTTTTGCCAAATAGTGCCTTCCTGGTAATCACAATTATTTCACACACTCGAAATTAAACTTAATCAAAAATAACCTGCAGATTCATTTCACTTCTGGTGAATGACCCTTTTCCAAGATTATTCAACACAATCAGAAAGAATTAGAAATCAGATGGTATAACTGAAGTAAAAGCTCACTTGTTCAAGGAGTTGAGAATAATCACTAGGAAATGGAACATCATATTCAACCGAAGCACCACTATCCCCAGAAACTGAAGTTGATACCATTCTAGAAATCTTGCGAGTGCCCACCCTTCCAAGACACACATTCACATCCCTTTTCACGCCAAAGCCTCTACAATTGAAACCCTGCATTTGTAGAACATTAAGAAAAACCTTCACCAAAAATATACAAGAAAGAAAATATACAAGGTAAAATTAGAATTGCAGACCCAAAAGAAAAGAAAAACCAGTATATGATCTTTTGGGGTGTTTACAAAAAATCAAGAGTGAGGAGTAAATAATAATTGGTTGAGTAATTTGTTTTGGGTTTCCACCAAAAATGAATATGAACATATTTTGATTGAAGTTTTGTTACTTGATTTGTGAATGTGAAAGACACAAGCAAAAATGCCTAAAAATGAACTCTTGTTCTACTTTTCTAACAATTATCCAGCTAAACAGATTACGAGGAAGAATGTGACGAATTGGTGCAAAATTCACTTACCTTTGGATTTGAGAAAGAGCGGACGGCAATTGGAGCCACAAGAGAGAGGGGACTGTAATCAAAAACGGTTGGAGCCCTGGATAACGGCATTTTCAAACCACAAGAGGGGGTGTGTCCTGAAATATCATACTTGCATGTTAGTGTTCCTTGGCAGTTTACGGCCTGTTTGGGAGTTTTTAAATGAGAGAAAAAAAAACTGTAAACTTTGTCTCTCTAATTATTGTTGGATGATTCTTTTTTTATAATATAATTATAATAAGATAAAATATATTATAATAAGATAAAATCAGCCGTCCCTTTTTGATATAATTATTGTAAAACGATACTAATTAGACTTGACAATTTAAGTTATAAATCATTAAATCAACTCAATTAACTTGGAACTAAATGGATTGGTTGCCTATTTTTATATTGTGAATTGGATATAGCCTAGTTTGAATTTATATTATAATAATAAGTTCAAACTAGTTAACTACCTTTTAACCTAAAATTTTCGAACTACACTTGATGTTGGTGACACAAAAGAGTACTCTGATAACAGAGAGAGTGAATAAACAATTTAGAGATAGACAGTGGGGAGGAAAAAAAGTTTAGAGGGAGAAAGTGTAAAAAACAAAATAATAATAATTAAAAGAGAGTATAAATTTTTAAGTGTATTTTAGAGAGAGAGAGAATTCAAATAAAATTTGGGAGTGTATAAAAGGTTTAGTGAGAGAAAGTGTAAAAAAAAAAATTTGTGTGAGAGAGAGTGTCCTATAAAAATTTTAGAAAGAAAAAGTGTATAAAAGTTTCACGGGGAGAAAATATAAAATCAAATAGAGAGAGAAGTTAAAGGAACAAAGAGACTAAACAAATAATAAATAATTTGATTCATTAGACCTCAATAGTAGTAAATTTAAAATTTTAAAAATGGGTCGATCTATATTAACCATTCGAAAAATACAATCCACACGATTTATATCAAACACAAGTTGTTGATTTTAGTTTTTAATGAAACCAAAATTGTAATACCCAAGCTTCTGAGTCCCACATCGCCTGTTTCCAAACTTCTCTCTCCTTTCCTTACCTATATATATAATACTAATATTTTATTTTTATTATTATTATTATTAAACAATAAAGATTTTCTTATTTTAAGAAAAGACTTTTTGTAAGAGGGACTTTTTAGTAAGTACCTCCTTAGTTAAAAATTTTCAGTATCGAGGGCGTAGGCAAACTGCGAACCTCATAATTTCGGGTACGTTTTTTTTCTTCTTTTGTATTTATTCAATTTAATTTTCTGTATTATTAGTTTATTACTTTAATTAGTATATTGTAGTTAGTTTGTTAGTTAATATTTTGGTATTATTTTGGCTAGATATTATGTATCTCTTTAATTTGAAGGGTTCAATATATGCATAAATCAGTTAAATACTAATATTGTAGTATTTAATAAAATGTATTATTTTTGTGAATAGATTACTTTGAGCGAGCCTAACTAATTGCATCTGTAATTGTGGGTATTGCATTACGTACTCCAGGTACGGATTCCGTACTCCTCCAGCGATAGTCTTCTGAAATTTAATTAATTCGTTTTGTTCCGCGTTTTGAATTTCGTTATTATTTCACATGATTGTTTCTTGTGAAATTCATATAATTCTTTCATTTTTGAGTTGATACATATGACTCGTATTTGTATTCTTTGAGTTGGAATATCATATCTAGTATTTATTTTTGTAGGAACGTACATGCTAATATATTTTGGGAGATTTTGTGTCAATTCGTTTCGATTTAGCATGTGTGTATTAGAACCCTTTTGTTGGTATTATGTTGCTTATATTGTGACATGATATTTTATTAGATGATATCGTAGGGTGTACCTTGAGCTAACCACCTGTGGGGGTACCACGGGCATGTCGTCTTGGCACGAGAGACATGACACTTCCGTGGCAGTGTGATTAGTCCACGGCGTCTCTGTTTTGTGCTCCGATGGGAGTTGGCCATTTGGTGATTTGTTGTGAGAGGCGTATGGGTCGACCCTAGTTTTCTGTTCTGTTCTGCGGATTGCTGATGTTGTGCCAAACACACTTTCCGATTTTGCATGCATTTGGATCTGCAGTCCAATATGTGATTTGTCTATATGACATTATTTGACTTGTCTATGTGGCAAGCTATATTTCTGAGCTCGGTATGAAATAACCTCAGCCATTCGATTCAGCTTATTTTGTTATTCAGTTCAGTTCAGTTCAGCTATGTTATTCAGTTCAGTTCAGTTCAGTTCAACTTTGTTATTCAGTTTAGTTCGACTATGTTCAGTTCAGTTCAGCTATGTTATTCAGTTCAGTTCAGTTCAGCTATGTTATTGTGATATTTGTTATTCAGTTCAGTTCAATTCAGCTATGTTATTGAGTTCAGTTCAGTTCAGCTATTTAAGTTCAGTTCAGTTCAGCTATGTTATTGAGTTTAGTTGAGTTTGATTTCGTTATTCAGTTCAGCTATGTTATTGAGTTTAGTTCATATTGATTTTGTTATTCATTTCGGTTCTCATTTCTGTACTTTATATTCGTACTGGGCAATTGGCTCATGCTGTGTTTTTCTTCCGGCAGGTATTCAAGGGGATCATAGGCAAGTGTGAAGAGATGTTCCTTTTAGTTTGATATTCTGCTTAGAGTTTGTTCGTACGTGACTTCCCTTTCCTATTTCGGGAAGGGGGTGTTACAGAGTTGGTATCAGAGCTTAGGTTTCTTTCTTGTAGAAAACTTATTTAGGTTTGACCTGTGAGTTATGGGTAGACTTTTGGGTTAGGTTTTTATTCTGTTTGATACTCTAGTCAGTTGTCACATCCTTTTGATAATTGATTTTGTTTTGTTTATTTATTTATTTTTTTTTTAATTCCGAGGACGGAATTCTTTTTAAGGGGGAAGTAATGTAATACCCAAGCTTCTGAGTCCCACATCGCCTGTTTCCAAACTTCTCTCTCCTTTCCTTACCTATATATATAATACTAATATTTTATTTTTATTATTATTATTATTAAACAATAAAGATTTTCTTATTTTAAGAAAAGACTTTTTGTAAGAGGGACTTTTTAGTAAGTACCTCCTTAGTTAAAAATTTTCAGTATCGAGGGCGTAGGCAAACTGCGAACCTCATAATTTCGGGTACGTTTTTTTTCTTCTTTTGTATTTATTCAATTTAATTTTCTGTATTATTAGTTTATTACTTTAATTAGTATATTGTAGTTAGTTTGTTAGTTAATATTTTGGTATTATTTTGGCTAGATATTATGTATCTCTTTAATTTGAAGGGTTCAATATATGCATAAATCAGTTAAATACTAATATTGTAGTATTTAATAAATGTATTATTTTTTGTGAATAGATTACTTTGGAGCGAGCCTAACTAATTGCATCTGTAATTGTGGGTATTGCATTACGTACTCCAGGTACGGATTCCGTACTCCTCCAGCGATAGTCTTCTGAAATTTAATTAATTCGTTTTGTTCCGCGTTTTGAATTTCGTTATTATTTCACATGATTGTTTCTTGTGAAATTCATATAATTCTTTCATTTTTGAGTTGATACATATGACTCGTATTTGTATTCTTTGAGTTGGAATATCATATCTAGTATTTATTTTTGTAGGAACGTACATGCTAATATATTTTGGGAGATTTTGTGTCAATTCGTTTCGATTTAGCATGTGTGTATTAGAACCCTTTTGTTGGTATTATGTTGCTTATATTGTGACATGATATTTTATTAGATGATATCGTAGGGTGTACCTTGAGCTAACCACCTGTGGGGGTACCACGGGCATGTCGTCTTGGCACGAGAGACATGACACTTCCGTGGCAGTGTGATTAGTCCACGGCGTCTCTGTTTTGTGCTCCGATGGGAGTTGGCCATTTTGGTGATTTTGTTGTGAGAGGCGTATGGGTCGACCCTAGTTTTCTGTTCTGTTCTGCGGATTGCTGATGTTGTGCCAAACACACTTTCCGATTTTGCATGCATTTGGATCTGCAGTCCAATATGTGATTTGTCTATATGACATTATTTGACTTGTCTATGTGGCAAGCTATATTTCTGAGCTCGGTATGAAATAACCTCAGCCATTCGATTCAGCTTATTTTGTTATTCAGTTCAGTTCAGTTCAGCTATGTTATTCAGTTCAGTTCAGTTCAGTTCAACTTTGTTATTCAGTTTAGTTCGACTATGTTCAGTTCAGTTCAGCTATGTTATTCAGTTCAGTTCAGTTCAGCTATGTTATTGTGATATTTGTTATTCAGTTCAGTTCAATTCAGCTATGTTATTGAGTTCAGTTCAGTTCAGCTATTTAAGTTCAGTTCAGTTCAGCTATGTTATTGAGTTTAGTTGAGTTTGATTTCGTTATTCAGTTCAGCTATGTTATTGAGTTTAGTTCATATTGATTTTGTTATTCATTTCGGTTCTCATTTCTGTACTTTATATTCGTACTGGGCAATTGGCTCATGCTGTGTTTTTCTTCCGGCAGGTATTCAAGGGGATCATAGGCAAGTGTGAAGAGATGTTCCTTTTAGTTTGATATTCTGCTTAGAGTTTGTTCGTACGTGACTTCCCTTTCCTATTTCGGGAAAGGGGTGTTACAAAAATCATGTTGCGTAACTTGAAAAAACTAAATCAAATTTATTTTTTGTCAAGTCTAAACCTTTTTGATGGACTCGGCTCATCTCCAGACTCCTGACTTTTACTATTAGCCTTATACCTGTCTAAATTAAATCTGAAGATAATATGCAATATGATGTCAATTATAAAACAATAAAATATATTCACACGTATTCAGAATTTAAAAATTATAAAATAAACGATCTGAATAACTTTATCATTTAGATTCAGATTTATTCAGACTCATGCAGATGTAAACAAACAACCTCTAAAACTCAATATACATACTCATCAAAAAGTCATAATTAAATATACTATTGAAGTAGTTTAAAATCTCATATACTTATCAAATCAAAATTATCTCACATATCTTCATTCGGACATTACAAAGACAGTGCGTACACATATAATAGAGATGAGAATAGGAGGACAATATGTACATGATCTTAGCTTTAGACACTATTTTTATATTATTGATATATCTTTAAGGTTAAATGACATTTTTATTCTTCTAAATTATTACTCACTTTTAAAGTTGTTTCTAAAATTCATTTTTCGTTAATTGAGTCCTTAAAATAAACTTTTGTGTTAATTCTATTCATTTTCCTCAATTTTACTTAAATCCCTCGAAAGTTCAGCCCGACCCATTTTTTGAAGGACACTTATGACTTTTATCAATATGATGTCAATTATATTATGTTTTTTAAAAAAGTATTATCAACATTAGACCATACAAATTAGAATACAAAAAAACTACATAAAATGAAAACTAAAGATATATGTAATCACTATAATTATCACCTAAATTTAATTAATTAATTATAAACATTTTTAAAAATGTTACCAACTATTTTTTTTATCTTAGTTTTAGAAAAACCTAGAACTCAATTAAAATGAATTAACAGTAAAAGTAAACTAGTAGAAGAAGAAAACATTAAAAAAAATTTAGATAAAAAACTGCAAACCCAGATGTTTGCTTATCATCCGCTCGTCCTCCCATCGAGCCATCGACATTATTAACATCAAGATCTGACCGCTCGCCGAATCATCAAACAACGAACGAAAAATCTGCATAGGGAACAAACTACCACATTAAGAAGCTTGACAGCCGGGGCTACAGGGAGATAGTTCCGGTGTGAGAATAAGTACATACCAGAAATGTTAACACTGGATGTATTTGATTGCTTTAGTGCGTAAAGTAAGTTGTACCTGAAATATGAATTATTGTCGTGCATTATAATTTGATCACATCTCCCCGATTGGACTAACACTCTGTTTCTGAGTTTTAAAATGAACAGAAAAGAAAAGAAATGGATGGAAAATTAAGTTTTATTTCACTTCCTATGTTTTTGAGTTTTTTAATAAACGGAAAAGAAAAGAAATGGATAGAAAACTTGACCACTTATCCTGCCAAAGTTTTTCAACCAAAATTGGCCTGATTTGGACGGAAAAAAAATTGTAATAAGTAATATTTTTATAATTTCCACATTATTCTCAACTTTCAATATAATAAATTTTAAATTATTACTCATGTCCCCAATTTATTTTTATCTACTAAACCTAAGCCGATAAAAGTGCACAAGTGTTATTGTAATTAACAAAGTGTAAAAATATGGTTATATATTCATGCGTGTGTGTGTGTATATATACACACACACTGAATTAGACATAAGTGTAGTCATAACATAAAACTAGCAGAGACGAGTGCATGGGGACCCAAGTTCAGATTGGGAGTAAAATCGAGCGTCGCAGCTTAGGCTGGTTAGCTTAGCAGAGCTGAGTGCATAAAAAGAGTTAAGGGACGCGGGGGTGTTCATAAGTGGAGTGGAGTAGCTAGCTACCAGATGCAATTACTTTGGAGTACGTACTTTTTATACTGAGCACATATTGATAAGTCTGAGCACTATGTTTGTGAGTTTTCTATCTTTGTTTTTTGTTGTGTTATTATAGTCATAATAATAATGAATTTTGTAAATGATCTAAATACCAATTGTTAGAGTTATTGTTTTATTACCGTAAATTATGAATCATATATATTTTAAATTTTAAAATATTTTAAATTGAGCTCAAAAAGTTAATAATAGAGTTTTTTACTTGTTATTATTATTATTTTGCTATAGTTGATATATTTAATACTCTATACTTGATAAAATTTGATTAGATATAGTGAGAAAAAATAAATAAACTTTCTACGGTATTTCATAGTTTGTTTTTATTCATAGTTCAATAGTTATGATTAATAGAAGGGTAAATTTATAAAAGTGATATTTTTCTTTTCTTTTTTTCATTGGAACTCAAAAACGCAAGAATTTTTTTGAAAAATTTTCTATTCTTTTCTATTAAAAATTCAGAAACAAGACAAAGAAAAACTTCAAATTTTCTATTCTTTTCTTTTTTGTTCTAATTTAAGTTTTCTATTCTTTTCCGTCCAAAACTCAGAAACAGAGTGTAAGAATCCTATGTAAAGATAACTGCAAATACTCCTAGCAGAATAGAATCATATCTCCTCAACAATCGAAAATTAAATAAAATAAAGGTACTACAAGTCAATCAAGACAATAGTCATTCTAGAATGTCAAATATCTTAACTGAAATATTCTGCCACGTGGCGTGACCCACCAAATCTTCCCAACCCACAAAATCATGCCCCAACAGACATCATCTACCATCTCTTACGATCTCATCAACACCTAACCACTACGGCACAACCGCAACAACGCAAAATTTTAAAAAACAATCACCGAAAAGCTAAGAATTGTAATAATCCCTTAAAATTTCCATAATCCGTTTTTTCATCTCGCCATCCTGAACTTAGATCTGTCGCTGAAAAGCCTAAATCTATTATGCTTACCAATTAAAAGTTTTACTGGGTGCTTATCAATTAAAGTAATCCCCGCTTAGCAATCTCAGCTTGCCATCGCCGTCGCTTATCAAAAGCATGCAATTTGCCGGTGTACTTGGTGAACTGATAATTTATGCTTGAGGAAGTGCTATTTAAAGTAGAAAAAGAGTTGATTTCATGTTCCTTTTGTCTAGTAGAATTGTTCGTTGCTAATCCATATATACTACGTAATGAGTTCTTTCAAGGGTTTCAGTTCTTAAATTTTTGCTATATATTAAAATACATCTATGGGTTTGATAGATTTCTAATAAATTGTTAATTTGCTTCAATAATTGTTAGAAGTGACACGGTTGTTTTAAAAAGGAGTCGATTTTGAGCTAGATTGTATTTTGTGGTTCTCCATTTGGTACAAGAAATGGAAATGAGAAAAGGAGGCAAGAGGTGTATTGATGTAGATAATGGTGGTGTATTGAATTATATTCTTGAAATTATATTTTGATTTTTTATTTTAATAATAAATATTTTCTATGTTAGTCATGTGTAATCCATGTGATCTTACACTGTCTTTTATTCTAAAATCTTTTATTTGTTATATATTTATAAACATTCATAATGTTAAAGACATTTTTGTCCCTAAAAATTGGATCGAGTTTTTTCATATCAATAATTATTGTCAAGTTCTATATATACCAGCACTCTGTAATACACACGTTGAGTGTATAAATTATATGAGTTAAAATTAAAATTTCATAAAATTTGGAGAACAAAATAATAAGACAAAAAATATTAAATAAAAAATAAAATAGTAATATATTTAAAATTATAAAAATAAAAGCGAAAAAAAAGATGTCAAACATAATACAAAATTATCAAAAGACTTTCAAAATTTTTAATATATAGATAGATAGATAAACATAAACATGCTAATGATAAAGTATTTTGTATATATGCATGTAACAGGTGACGATATAAGGAATAATATATCAAATAGTTTCATTTTAAGTATCACGTGACAAACGTGAACTTAATTTTAGCCACATGTGTTGAATTGATAAGGTGGGAACTGAAATAGGTGTATGATGCTAATGTAAGTTTTCTTCACGTCCACCCATCGAAAATCCAATTCGATATGATTAAATTCAAGATTTTGAATTGCGGGGGGTCAAAATACTTGAATAAAAAATATAATTTTATACGGTAAATTTAAAATTTTAATTTTATATTAAACACTTTTTTTGAATTAAAAAAATTATCATTAAATTAAATTTATAATAAAATTATGTTTAATTTATTTTTTATATACAACTTTACAAAGTAATATTTTTTTTCAAATTACATAAATACTACAATCCAATAATTTTTAGAATCCTAATTAATTTCATATATTTACGCAAAAGATACAATAGTAAAAATATCAACACAAAAATTCATAAACTGAAACAATAATATTCTTATCATATTTCTTAACTTTAAAGATAAATTATATAAAATTAGTAGTAAGTTAGAGTAGTGGAGAGGGAATTCGTAGTGAAAATAATGTGTGGTACATAAAAATTTGGAAAAAAATATATAAATAAGACTAAATACTAAAAGTTTGTTTTGAAAAGAAAAATAAATTTAAGAATAATGGAATGTCTAAAAATTAAAAAAAATAAATGGTGGCCCATATATTAATTAAAAAAATAAAAAATCAGGTGGGCTATAATCTGGCTATGAAGTGCCGCCACTAACCACAATTAGAGAAGCTTGATTTTTTATTATTATTATTATTATTTTTTTTTTTAGGGATAAACTCGATAGTTGCTTACAGGGTTATGAAGAACGATTTGCTGATATTTTACATGTGGATCTATATTCGTGAACAATTATCATATATATATATATATGAGTACCAATTCACAGCAAACGGTTACCGCGTTAATTAATTTTGCCGTTACAGGAGGGAAGAAATTTTTTTTTTTCCGGCAAAGGTAAGTTAGCTTACAATAGGTATTAGTTTTTTGATCTTCGTACTTCCATACTCAGCCCAACTGTCATTTATTATCATAAAGTATTTTATAAAAATATACAAAATTTTAATTTTCTCCAATATATTAAAAACTTATAGATATATTTTATTTTTAAGTTAATTTATGAAATACTAAGATATAAAATAGTATAATATTAATATATACTATTTATTATTATATTTGTTACTTTTAAAATTTTAAAATTTTATATTTTAGTATTTCATAAATTAACTTAAAAATAAAATATATCTATAAGTTTTTAATATATTGGAGGAAATTAAAATTTTGTATATTTTTATAATATACTTTATGATAATAAATGACAGTTGGGTTGGGTATGAAAGTACATAAAGATTAGAGACCAAAAAACTGATACCTATTGTAAGCCAACTTACCTTTGCTAAAAAAAATAAAAATTCTTCCCTGCGGCAGATAAACCAACAAAGCTAAACACTACTGCCGCTACATATATATATATATATATAAATAAAGAAGCGCGTGTGTTTTAGATGTACATAATATATAATTTTATGTATAATAATATAAATGAATCAAATCAAATAAAATATTGAGTTGTTGGATTTAATTTTATATTGCTCTCTTTTGATTAAAAACTCGTGCAAAAGAAGCTATGTGATGATAATGCAAGTGTTTTTCACGTCCACCCGACGAAAATCCAATTCGATTAATTATGACCACAACTATTTTTTCGTCTCTATGTACTGGGATCAAAAGTTAAAAACTACTCCCAATGCACGTGAGGTCTTATTTATAGGAGGCTCAGTGCATATTCTATTAGATCAACGTACCCAAGAGCTAATCAGACATAATAGTAATTAGCAGAAAAAGGTACGTAGTAGCTACATTAAACACGATGGAAATCGTATTTACATTGGAGTTCAACGTTGAAGTGGGAAGGGGAGCCTACAGGAGTTTCATTGAGGACCTACGCAAGCGATTGGCCGGAGATAGAGTGTCACATGGTCGTCCCGTACTCCCCCCTCAGCCTCTGCCAGATAAAAATGCACCCACTATTACTAAATGGTTCGAAATTGTGCTGCGAACAACTAATCCTGAATCTGTTCCTCATAACATAAGGCTACTGTTTCGACCGAGTAACCTATACTTAGACGCCTACCAGATGGAGAATTCTGACACCTGGTTAGAGTTCTTGCCTCCTCCTCCACCCAAAAAAGCTGGTAAACCTCCTCCCGAATCTCAACCCAAACATCTAATTCCTGGATCAACCTTCCTAGACTTCAGTGGTGATTACGGGAGCTCTAAAGGCTTAGAAGCTACAGCTGAAAAGGGAAGGAACAAAACACCACTTGGTCGAGATTACCTCAGAGATGCTGTTAACCTTCTCGCTACTACCACTGAGAAAATTGATAGGGCGAAATCACTGCTGGTCGTGATTCAAATGATCGCTGAATCTATTAGATTCGAAGATCTCTCCAATTTTATCATTGATAATTACGAGGGAGGTACTCCTGGAGAACGGATCTTGGAACTGGAGAATAGTTGGGGACGCCTCTCTAATGGTTTGCTACGATCTGATGCCCATCCTGAACTCTCCATATTCCCTATTCGTTATGTGGATAGTCAGGGTCAGCAACTGTTTACGGCTGAGCAGGCGGTTGCTGCAATTGGCATTCTGTTGTATAATGTAAAAGGCATTAAGCGGCAGCTCGCTCATCCATATGCAAATGATTCTGTCGACGTAAGTGAAGGACGACCGTTGGTGGAGGTCTTTGCAGTGCAAATCAACAACATCGACGGAGAGGATCCCGGTGATCTTTATGGCACAATTAAAGTCTCTGACGGAGTGATTTCTCAATACATCTACAACCGAGAAAGTGGGAACATTGAATCAATTAAACCGGGCGAGAAGGCTCTTCTGACTGGCCCTGCTGCTGGAGCCATCTCAGCCTCAGATAACTTCACCATCGACGTGGCTCTCATGGACAGCGACTCCTTCCCAAATGTTTCACCCGACGATGAAATCAGCAAAGGGCAAATTGCGTGGAACATTTACAACACCGACAATATTTATGACGAACCCTTATCTCAAGAAATTAGTGGCAAATATGGCTCTGCGACCGTGGTCTACGGAGTGTTTAGTGATGCGGTTCAAGCTACTATTCAGGTTACACTGATAAATGGGGATAATGAAAGCCCAGCTGAAGTTTATGGACTGCTTGCTGCTAGTAATAGTAAGTTTACAGATAGTTATGAGAGTGAGCTCTTTCGGGTTACCAAGGACTCGGATGTCAGTGTGGAAGTAAAGCCTGGGGAGCTCATTCAATTGTCTAGATCCATTGTAGCCGTGCCACTCAACTCAGACCTCAGAGTTCGCGCAAATCTGTATGATCGTGATAGCTTTGTTTCTGCGGATGATGAGATTGCCAATGGCACTGCTACCTTCCCTGCACAACTATCCGGTACATCGCAGCAGAGTATATCGGGCAAGTACGGTGAGATACAAGTGAAGGTCATTTGGACTCCATGATCAATCGAGTATATATATGAGTATGAATAAATGTACGTACTAACCATAACCTGTATACTTAATTCGCTCCCTATGCATGCATGAATATTTATGTCTATATATATATATATGAATAAATGTACGTACCAGCATAATCTGTGTACTCCATGATCGAGATGCCTAATTATATGTATTACTCTCTCCTTCTCTTTTATAAGACCGTTTAATTATATATATTAAAATATTCGATATTATACCATAACGTCTATTTTGTTCTCAAAAAAAATACTTAAGTAGAGTTTATTAAATTAAAGAAGAAAAAAATTTCTAAAGGTAGGATACATCAGGGCAACAGAAGAAACTTAAAATTGATACTTTCTCTTCTTATTTTAAGTTTCTTAATTTTTTTTCTAAGAAAGTGTACGATGTGATAAAAATATGTAACTGAAAATGCACAATATCAAATTGAAGAACTGGTAAGTATAGGTCGAACCCACAAAGACTAGATTAATTTTAATGTATCTTTAATATCTATTTTAGGCGAATTAAAAATAAAGATTGAGAATCAATTAACTATAATTAAACTAACTAATAATAAGGAAGCAATCTAGGAATCCAAATCTATTAAATAATAAACATAACAAGTAATTCAATCTTTTCTATTTTTATAACTTAATTATGATTTTGATCCCCCTTCCCTTTAATTTATAGTAAATTTATAATTAATGTGGACAAACATAGACTATGAAAATTTAAGGATTAATTATAACCCATTAAAACTTCTTTGAGCAAGCATGAATTATGAAAAACTCATATCTTAACAATAATCTATCAAAACCTCTTAATTAATTTAAAATCACATAAGAACTATAAAACGAAAGTATTTCAATAACGAAACATGAAGACGAAATCAATTAAACATAAAAGCATAAATAATAGAAGGGATGAAAAATATTATCATGAATAATTATTTAATTTCATCTTCATCCTAAATTAAAGAAATTAACTAGACATGAAAATAAAGAAGAAGTAGAAAATTAAAAATAAAATAAGAAAACTCCCTTTAATTAACAATCATCCAACAAACGTACAATGAAAATATAATTTAATCTTACTCCTACTCCTAAACTAATACATCTCTTCTCTCTAAAACAAGAGATCTATTTATAGAAAAAATAAATTTGTGCCCTAATTTACATTCATTGAACTTGACCTCTTTTATTTCCTTCTTATCATCTTCTTTTCTTCTTGATTTCAATCTCTACATGGTAATCTCCCAATAATCCCTGTCCATGTAGGTTTTAACTTTCTAGTGACAATCAACTTCTCAAAGATATCTTCTAGATTGACTTTTCTTTCTCTCGTTAGATTTGACTTGCACACCAAGATTGTTCCACCTCCTTCCTTCTCCTTGTAGGATTCTTCTTGGATATATTCTTACATGAATAAGAGCATTAAATATTGTTTGATCACCAAGATTTTGACTTTATCGCAACAAAATATTAAATCCTACAAAATAAAATAAAACATATTAATTTAATAAACTAATATAATTAAAAAGAAAAAATTAGGGATCATAAAATGTATAAATTATATGTCTATCAAATACCCCGATACCTAGTTTTTGCTTGTCCTCGAGTGAAAAAGAAAAGAAAATAAAAACAAAAATTATACTACCCCATTTTCGTAGGAAACACGATTGCACTTAACATGTGCAACATGCTTTTAAACCCCAAGGTTACCTCAAGTGGACGAGTTGTGTCTCATGAGGGTTTGCAGTGAATATACCCACAAAATTTAAAATTCAAAATAAAATCTTTTTGAGTTTAACCAATTATGAAATCGAATGAAAACTTATAAGTATACATAGGCATTAAACATAAGCAAAATTAAATTCAAAATCACACTTTTATCTTGTCAAACATACTCTATCTTTATTCTAGACACCATCCTTCATAAAATTTATTTCATGTGTTGCATGCATGTGTATGTGATGTAACTCTTAGTAGGAATTTTTACCATGAAAATCAAACAACCTCATTTTTCTTTCATTTTTTTATTTTCCTTCTCTTCTTTTTTTTTCTTCTTTTCATTCCTTTGATTTTTTTTCTTGACTTATGCAATGTCTTATTTTTTTAGGCTTTTCAGCGTTACCCATGTAGCGAGTGTTGGACCAATGACTCCGAAACCAATTGGCTTTAGGGTACTAGGTGTAGAGACACACCTAAGGGCTTACTAACTTGAGTAACAAATGTCACAAAACTAGACTAGTCAAGCTGCTTATATCTATCACACTTTTCAGCGTGAATATCGATGCTTCCTGAGGCTTGGATACCCAGTTATTTCGTTCAATGGACATTGAAGCAGTTATTTAATTTTTCAACTTTTTTTCCAACTTTTCAACTCGTTTTTTTTCTTTCAATTTTTTTTTCTTTTTTTTCGAAATTGCTAGAATCATAGTTTATACCCCATAACTAAGAATTAATGCAAATGTGAAGTGCAAAAATGCATTTGAATTCAATTTTATTCCAGATGATGTTTCAAACTAAGATTTTGTGTCTTATCTAAGGTTCAAGAGTTCTAAATCTTTTAATCTTACTCATGAGTTCAGCTCCACAGATACTTATTAGAATTAATCCAACTCATAAAAAGTCAAACAAAATTTTTAAATTTTTTTTACTATATTTTCCTAAAAAAAGAAAAAAATCTAATACAGTAATACAAACTCCCCCATACCTAAATCATGCATTGCCCTCGATGTATGCAAATGAAAAATAGAAAACAAAGAATTAAAAGAATTATACCTTGTATGTGGGGCATTTGTTCTGCAGGAAAATGTGGTGAGAAGGAAAACAAATGTACATACCTATGAATTTTTTATATCCTAAAAAGTATGTGATTATAAATGAATGATACAAATGGGCAAGAGAATGTGAACTTTTCATGATTTTCAGGAGGTCTAGGAAAATAAAAATAGTCAGAATTTTCATCACAGTTATATTTAAAGTCTACCTCATGAAAACTTTCACTAATATGTTCAAAAGATGAAAGAATTGGTTCAAATATATGTTTTAATTTGGGCGACTTATGTGTAGTGGATCTCAACATCTTATTGACCTTATCTAAATATTCAGATTCATCCCAATTTTGATCAAAGTGATTTAAGAAAAAGTCAATTGGATCATCTTAAATCATGAGTCGATTTCAATTATTTCTTAGGTTATGGACAACTCTTGGATCAAGTTTACTTTAATGGGTTGATCTAAAAAATCAGTATATGGTTGTTTAGGAATAAGTCTTTCAGGTTATGGAGCTTTAGGTTATAGACTTTTTCAACTGACTCATTAAATGTGACATGATCAATTTTAATCATAGACTCATAATTCTTAGACTCCTCAAATTGGCTTGACTCAGACTGTGAATAATTGAATATAGATTTTTCATTTTTCTCATCATTTCCACAACTATCAAGATTTTCAAAATTAACCTCAGAGTCACTAGAAAACTCACTTACCTCTTGTTCATTTATTATGGTAGCTAACCGACTCATTTGAATTTCTAGACGAGATATAGTTTGATTCGTGTTTTACATGAAATTAAAATGAGTTTCCACTAAAGCTTCTATAGTTTTCTCTAAGGTGTTCAATCTTTCCTCTTCTTCATTTGAAAACTCTTGTGGATATTGATGTTCTAGATCCAAATACGGATATGAATATGAACTTAGATAAGGATCTTCACAAGTTGAAAAAAATTATTTACTTGGTGTGCATTAAAATTTTCATATGGTTCTTGATTCCAAGCAAAATTATTCTTCCAACTATAATAGGAGTCCATCTTTTTACAAATCACAAAACAAATAAACAACTAACCACGAAAATCACACAAAAATAAATAAAAATCCTAATTCTACGGTTAACCTAAATAAAATCTGGACAGCTCCTAACTATTCTAAGTTATACCCCAAGGTCCACAAAATTCAAAATTAATCACACCATTAGCCAGGTAAGTGTAAGAACGGTGGGAGTCTCTCCAAGGGTACGATGACTAATTGAATAACCACACGTTTTTTAGGCGTTTGCCTTTCGAACCACTTGCCTAGACACTAGTAGTTAGATTAATTTAAAATTTAGCCTCATCTTGGATTCGCTTGTCCTAATTGAGCTCGAGAGTCCTAGGGGTCAACGTCTACTTGATTTTATTAAGTCAAGGTTATGCAAAATGCAAGTTGGGTGGTTTGTGGGCCAAGGAAGGGTTATGAAATCCCCACCTTATCTTGTTAGGTTGTGCCCTTAATGTTAGATTAAAGATGAAAATGCACAAATAAAATAAAAAAATTGTAAACAAATAAAATGTCCTAAAACTATGTGAATTACAAAGTAAAGAGAAATTTGACATACTTCAATCCTTTAGCAATCACCACAGTTTATATTTGACAAATAAAAAATAAAAATAATAAAAACCTAAACAGGATGTGCTCTACGTGAGTGAATGCATGAATACGACAATTAGTTTTCTAACTAACAATAAAAACTAAAAAAAATAAAACTAAGCTACTATTTTTTTTAGTTAAGATACAAAATACCAGGAATAACGCAACAATAATCTTGTCTTTTCGCACCTTTGATCCGCTTCAATAATCCTGAAAAATAAATAATTAAAATAATATTATAACTAAAAAAAATTAATTCGAATAATAAAAATTAAGGAATAAAAAATTAATTCTAGTCCCCGACAACGACACCAAAAACTTGATGTGATAAAAGTATGTAACTGTAGGTACATAGTGTCAAATTGAACAACTGACAAGTACATGTCGAACCCACAAAGACTAGATTAATTTTAATGTATCCTTAATATCTATTTTAGGCGAATTAGAAATAAAGATTGAGAATCAATTAACTATAATTAAACTAACTAATAATAAGGAAGCAATCTAGGAATCCGAATCCATTAAATAATAAACTTAACAAGTAATTCAATCTCTTTTATTTTTATAACTTAAGTATGATTATGATCCCCCTTTCTCTTTAATTTAGTAAATTTATAATTAACGTGGGCAAACATAGATTATGAAAATTTAAAGATTAACTATAACCCATTAAAACTTCTTCGAGCAAGCATGGATTATGAAAAACTCATATCTTAACAATAATTTATCAAAACCTCTTAATTAATTTAAAATCAGATAAGAACTATAAAACGAAGGTATTTCAATAACGAAATATGAAGGCGAAATCAATTAAACATAAAAGCATAAATAATAGAAGAGATGAAAAATATTATCATGAATAATTATTTAATTTCATCTTCATCCTAGATTAAAGAAATTAACTAGACATGAAAATAAATAAGGTAACTAAAATAAAAAAAGAAGTAAAAAATTAAAAATAAAATAAGAAAACTCCCTTTAATTAACAATCATCCAACGAACGTACAATGAAAAAAATAATTTAATCTTACTCCTACTCCTAAACTAATACATCTCTTCTCTCTAAAACAAGAGACCTATTTATAGAAAAAATAAATTTGTGCCCTAATTTACATTCATTGAACTTGGCCTCTTTTGTTTACTTCTTATCCTCTTCTTTTCTTCTTGATTTCAATCTCTACATGGTAATCTCCCAATAATCTCTTTCGATGTAGGTTTCAACTTTCTAGTGACAATCAACTTCTCAAAGATATCTTCTAGGTTGACTTTCTTTTCTCTTGTTAGATTTGACTTGCACACCAAGATTGTTCCACCTCATTCCTTCTCCTTGTAGGATTCTTCTTGGACATATTCTTACGTGAATAAGAGCATTAAATATTGCTTGATCACCAAGATTTTGACTTTATTGCAACAAAATATTAAATCCTATAAAATAAAATAAAACATATTAATTTAATAAACTAATATAATTAAAAGGAAAAAAAATTAGGGATAATAAAATGTATAAATAGTTTTAAATTCAAATTATCATACATTTTTTTTTAAATTCTTAAAATTGATTATAATTAAGTTTGACTACTTTTAAGAGGTCTTAAACATCCTTTTAAGATCTAAAAAGGATGTTTAACCATTTTGACATCCTATATGACCATATATACCGTTTCAAATTTGATTTCTCTTTTTTCCTCTCATCATTTACTACTATTTTGCTATTTTTCATGTATGGGTGTCAGACAATACTTATTCATTTAAAAAAATAATTAAAAATAAATAATTACATTACACATGAAAATAATATATAACATGAGAAAAAAAATTAAATAGAATAATTTTGAAACTCCATACATACCATCTTTACCCTTGAGTTTGTGTGTCTTGAGTTGTCATCATTGTAGAACACTAAATTTTGTGGTCCAATTACAAAGTGACACTTGTGATAAATGACACAATTCAATCAATAAAAATATTTTATTTTAATTGACAAATAAATCGAAATTGTCAAGTGGGATCTACTTCGTGCAACGCTCAGATTCACATCAACATAAAATATATAATCAGATGATTTATTTTTTTATTGTAAAAGATTATTCATTGAGATATAGTACCCACTTTTATTCAAAATAAATAATATTTGACATTACTCTAATTTTTAGAAACAAAATTTTGTGTGTATAATCACCATGAAAACAAATATGAAAGCAGTGGAAGTATAACCTAGACAAAAGCCGTAAATACTTGAAAGAAAAATTGGCTTATAATTAAACATTGAGTCGTGAATAATAGCATAAAACACATAAATTAGTCTAATCATAAGTGGCGTAGCTAGGTAGTGTGCTTTTTCGTAAGGATTCAACTGAATATGTAATTGTGAGACCTTGGGAGCTCATTCGGTTGTTGAGATCTATAGTAGGTGAGTTTGAGCAGATCTATATGATTTTGACACTATTTTTTTTGATGATGAGATTGCTAAAGACACTGTGCACTTCCCTACAAAAACTTGACACATTGCTCATCTCACATTGCCAACGCCGATTTGATCCACCGCTTGAGCCTACTCTCATAAGCCACAATCCAAAATTGCCTCCTCTCATCCAATCATCATTTTCTCTCCTCCATCAACGACTTCAGCACTCGATTCAACATCGGAAACACCACCAAAGCAGTTTCAAGTGTCAGTTCGACGAGCGTAATTGAACAAAACCACCTCGATAAAAGGAATCATGAGAAATTTTCACTTCCAAAGAGCATTTTTGTTCGATCTAGTGGTTATGCGCAGACAAATCAACCTAATGGAACAGGAAGATCAAATTTGACTCGCAACACCACTCAACAACGAGTCTTGAGTCCATCTCAGAACAAATCGGTGAGTTCAGAATGATCTATGTATTTGATAAATATATTTGGCGAGCATGACATCATCCAAGTGAAGGTCTCTTGGACTATATTCAGATAAATTTAAATCTAACTCTCTCATCTCATGTGTATTGATCTCTACCTAATATTTATTTGTTTACAAAGTTAAATTAAATAAAGATTAAATGACAAAAATACAAGAGATTGAAAAAATGAAAAACCTGCACAGGGAACAAACAACCACACTAAGAAGCTTGACGGCCGGGGCTGTAGGGAGATAGTTCTGGTGTGAGAATAAGTACATACCAGAATCGTCAATAATGGAGGTATTTGATTGCTTTAGTGCGTAAAGTAAGTTGTACCTAAAACATGAATTATTGTCGTGCATTTATAATTTGATCACACCTCCCCGATTGGACTAACACTCTGTTTCTGAGTTTTAAAATGGACAGAAAAGAAAAGAAATAGATAGAAAATTTAAGTTTTCTTTCACTTCTTATGTTTTTGAGTTTTTTAATAAACGGAAAAGAAAAGAAATGGATAGAAACTTGGCCACTTTTCTTGCCAAAATTTTTCGTCCAAAATTGGCCTGATTTGGACGGAAAAGAAATTAGAATAAGTAATATTTTTATAATTCTCATATTATCCTCAACTTTCAATATAATAAATTTTAAATTACTACTCATGTCCCCAATTTATTTTTATCTACTAAACCTAAGTTGATAAAAGTGCACAAGTGTTATTGTAATTACCAAAGTGTAAAAATATGGTTATATATCCATGCGTGAATATATATATATATATAGATATATACAATAAGCTTCTCATGCAAACTAAAATTTACGGACCAAGTACGTACTAGGCATAAAGTGCATGCGGGTTAAATTTTAAAGTCGCGGGTCCAATTTTGTGGGTCGGGTCCATTTTAAATAAAAAATGCAAGAGCCTAAGTCAGTGTAAACTAAAGAACCAAGACACTCTCTCTGAAACGGCAAACCCAGTAGCTCTAACAAATCCCGAACCACCAAAGTCGGAGCAAATCCGGCCAAATCCTCATCATTTCCGGCGAACCAAGACTCTCTCTCCCTCTCTCACGGCGAAGGTAAAGCTCCTTAACAGTTAACATCTTGAACAACTCAAAGGACTTGAACAACTCACCCTTGAGCCTGTGAATTATGCTAGCATCTTGCCCAATTATCAACATATCATCTACATATAATAATAGAATAACGAAGTTACCATCTGAGAACTTTTTCACATACACACAATGATCTGTCACAGTTCTCCTATAGCCTTGATCCACCATAAATGAATCAAATTTCATGTACCACTGCCTTGGGGCTTGTTTCAGGCCGTATAAACTTTTCTTCAACCTGCAAACCAAGTGCTCTTTCCCTTTAACTTCAAATCCCTTTGGTTGCTCCATGTAGATTTCCTCCTTCAAATCACCATGAAGGAATGCAATTTTCACATCTAGTTGCTCAAGCTCAAGATCCATACTAGCTACTAACCCCAACACCGCTCGAATAGAAGTCATCTTCACAATCGGAGAAAAAATCTCCTCGAAGTCAATACCTTGCTTTTGAGCAAAACCCTTGACGACTAACCGAGCCTTATACTTCACTAGTTTTTCACCATCATTCTTAAGTTTAAACACCCATTTGTTCTTCAATACTTTCTACCCTTTGGAAGTGTAGTCAACTCATAAGTGTGATTCTTGTGCAAAGAATCTATCTCATCTTGCATAGCTCTCAACCAATTTCTTTTCTTCTTATGATTCTTGACTTTCTAAAAATTCTCTGGCTCCCCCTCCTCAGTAACTAATAGATATTCAGATGAAGGATACCTGACTGATGGCACATGTTCTCTCGTGGATCTTCTTAGCTGAGGTTCTTCAATATCAGGTTGTTCCCCCTGATTAACACTCTCTGCATCTGACCCATCACCATCGTGCAAATCTGTATTAGTCATATCTTCATTCTGACCTCCTTCTCTAACTGTAGCATTCTGTAATGGAGAAGGAACTTCGCTGAGGTCTGGAACTCTATTATCTCTTGGCAGTGTAACATTATCAAAATTCTCAAAATTTTGGTGCTCATAAAACACCACATCTCTGCTTTTGAATAATTTCCTCTGCACCGGATCCCATAACCGGTATCCAAACTCTGCATCTCCATAGCTAACAAAAATACATGGAGTAGACTTGTCATCAAGCTTCGATCTTTGTTCTTTGGGGATATGTGCAAAAGCCTTGCACCCAAATACTCTCAAGTAAGAATATGACACATCCTTACCACTCCAAATCTCCTCTGAAATCTGGAAATTCAAAGGCGCTGATGGAGATCTATTAATCAGATAGCAAGTAGTACGAACAGCTTCACTCCAGAATAACTTAGGCAGCTTAGCCATTCTCAACATGCATCGAACTTTCTCAACAATAGTGCGGTTTATTCTCTCAGCCACACCATTATGCTGTGGGGTACCAGGAACAGTCTGCTCATGCCGAATGCCATTTTAACTGCAATAATCAACAAACTCCTTTGATGTGTATTCCCCTCCGTTGTCGCTGCGAAGTCACTTCAATAATTTTCTAGTCTCCTTTTCAACCATAGCATGAAAACTCTAAAAATGCTGGAATACCTGGTCTTTTATTCTTAACAAATATACCCACACCTTCCATGAAACATCATCAATAAAGGTAACAAAATACATATTTCCACCCAAAGACTCAACCTCAATGGGTCCACATACATCAGAATATACTCTTTCTAGTAATTCTGATTTTCTTTTAGCGGAACTACTAAAAGAAACTCTATGTTGTTTCCCAAATAAACAATAATCACAAGGGCTTAAAACAGTACCTTTAACAAAAGGAATGAGTGACCTTTTTGTTAATAACTGCAACCCTTTCTTACTCATGTGGCCAAGCCTCTTATGCTACAAGTTTGGCGAAGAGTCATCCTTAGCTGCGTTCAACTCATTGGAACACACATTCACATGAGTCTTGTACAACGGGCAACAAGCAGCACCTCTTGCAATCACCATAGCGCCCTTGGTAAGCTTTCATTTTCCACTGGCGACGTGATTTTCATAGCCTTCTCTGTCCAAGACCATGCCAGAAATTAAGTTGAGACGTAAATCAGGAACGTGTCTAACATCCCTCAAGGTAATAGTGCAACCAACACCTGTTTGAATGCAAACATCACCAATTCTAATAATCTTGGACTGATCAGTATCCCCATTCTCACATACCCAAAGTCTCCAGCTTTATAAGTTGTGAAGAATTCCCTCTTGGGTGTAGCATGATACGAAGCACCAGTATCAATCACCCAATTAACTTCCTGATCATCAATATGCAAGCATTCTTCTTCCCCAAATGAAAGAATAACAACATCTTCGGTGACTATAGTTGCAGTGTTCATCTCCTCAACCTTTCCCTGCTCACTATTTTTCTGTTTGTCTAACCAGATCTTGTAATTTCTTTTGTAATGACCTTCCTTATTACAATGGAAGCATCTATACGTTTCACCTTGTTTGGTCTTTGACTTGCTCTTGTAATTTTTGCTTTTGCTGCGACTTTTATCTCCTTGGTGAGATCCCCTAAAATTGCTTCTGCCCCTGTTCTCTGCAACAAGAGCTTGTGCCTCAAAATTTATGCCTTGCTCCTTTCGCCTTGTCTCCTCATTATGAAGACTGTCCTTGACCATCTGCATAGTCATTTTTCCTTCTGGAGTTGAATTGCTTAGAGACACCACCAAAGTCTCCTAGCTGTTTGGTAACGAACTGAGAAGCAAAAGAGCCTGAATCTCATCATCAAGATTCAACTTCATGGTGGACAACTGGTTCACCAATCCTTGGAACTCACTCATATGCTCCGACACACTGCTCCCGTCTTTGTACTTCAAGTTCACAATTTTTCGAATCACAAAAGTTTTATTTTGTGCATTCTTCTTCTCGTACATAGACTCTAGTGTTGTCCATAGAGTATGAGCATCCGTCTCTTGTGAAACATGGTGGAACACACTTTGATCAATCTATTGCCGAATATGACCAATAGTCTTCCTGTTCATCTTTTTCAATTCAGCATCAGATTTATCCACGGACTTCTTTCCCTCAAGCTCCAACGGATCATGTAAGTCCTTGCAATAAAGGATATCCTTCATTCTGGGCTTCCAGATCAAAAAAATTGAAGAGGTCAATTTAATCATAGCTCTAACTGATTCCTCCATAGAATTTATCAAAAACAACTGAGCAAAATAACCTTAGATCTGATACCAATTGTTGGAAAAAATTACCTCCAAAATACTATTGTCTTTGATAAATTAAATGGATAAAAATATCAGTACATGTCAAACAGATTAAATTTGCAGTTCCACCAAAATAATTATCCACTACAAGAAATAATAAGAAGAAATAACCAAGCACGAGACGCCAAGATTTTTACGTGGAAACCCTCAGCAGACTAAAAGGTAAAAACTACGGGACGATCTCCGAAAAATCCACCAGAATAAACTGAGAGAATACAAAGATATCCTAATTTGAGTAAACACTCAAATTATCTCACTATGTTGAAGATGGACATATTTTACATCGAAAATGTTCACATTGTCAAATAAGCAAAAGACCAAAGGTGATAGTTTAACAGTAAATTAAGGTCTCTCTTTTTATTATGCAATGTCATATGTTTGAATTTATCAAAGTTAATTTATTAAGAGCAGTTCAATAGGTAGACTGGTAGAGAGTACTACATTAAGTGATATACCAAGAACAGTGCATAAGATATAAGAATGAGAAAATTTCAATGAGAGGCTGCTAAGGGATTTTTGGATATTTATACCAAATAAAAAGGGATTTGATAGTGAAATAAAGTATAAAGGTATTAGTGAGTTCTTTTAGGTACAACTTGTGGTTGTTGGAAAAATAGTTCGAAAATAGATTTTTTTTTTAAATAAAAAATAAAATCAAGATCATCTTTATGGTTTTATGCAAACAACAAATATGTGTATATATATATATATATGTGTGTGTGTGTGTGTGTGTGTGCGCGCGCGCGTGTTTAGAGTATGGATTTATTACCTAGTGTTTTGGTTGTATTAACACGTTTTAAAAATTTGTACGGTCTCTAGTATCCTCAAGATCTTCTCTCTTATGGCCTTATACTTAACTTAGAGTGTGAAAAAAAAATTCTAACTGTGTTTTTCCTAGGTTCAAAGAGAGAATACGAAATTTGGTATTTTTCTGATAGAAAAAGTACCAAATACATTTCTAATCAGTAATATATATATATATATATATATATATATATATATATATATAATAACATTGATCCTTACCCTCTCTTATGAATTTGGTCCATATTAGGATAGGGAGGGGATCCTAAGGGATTCCTATTTTGATAAGATATTATTATCTAATAATAATATTCTAAATAAATATTAATTATAATTAATTTCACTAAATAATTGTAATTGCACTTCAGTCCATGAATTAATTAAATAAATCATTTACTAATAAACTGTAAATATTTCATCTATAGATGTACATAAATAAGTAGTCGGGTGAAGGTTAGAATGGGATCTATCTCATTCCATCGTATATGACATGCACGTTGACCCCCTTTCCGGGTCCACGAATGGAAATATGTTATGCTTTTTCCATGACGACTGACTCCCCTCTCTAGACAAAAGGAATATAGAAACAGATGTAAAGCATTCGTAGGAAATATATAAACAGTAGGGGTAGATAGGACATCGATGGAGAAGATTCTCATAGAATTTGTAGCAGTGAGAGTAAAAATGACTGATCGTGATAAGTGACCGGAAAGTCTGTTGAAGTCGTTTGAGTCTTTGACAACCACTCTTTCCTGTGAAACTACTCCTTTAACTATGATTGATCTGACCATTTTCTTTAGGCAGAAGCTGAAAAGAGATTTGAACAGCAGTCTGAAAAGACTAATACTGTGCAAAAGAATATGTTTCAAAAGAAGAAAAAACACAAAATGAGTGCAGAAGGACCTGAAAAACATAAAGTGTTGGTGCTGCAAGTTAATTGATATAATTATGATACATTTAAACTAATTTCATAAGTCCATAATTTAAATGATCATAAATTGATTTAAAAATTAAATCAATCCTATTAATAGTAAATATTAAAAGGCTTGGTCAAGATTCTATGATCAATAATAAATTATCTTATGAAAAATTTTATAGATATTTTGACAATAATAATCTTCCACATTTGAATCAAACATATTAATCGGCATTCCGATGTATTAATTTACATAATGTAATCTCACTCATTGGAACATCAAATTAATATATATATATATATATATATATATATAACAATATTAAGTCCATTATTATTTCAAAATTAAGAAATTTCACAAATTAGTATTTATGTGAAAATATTTTATAAATAAAATATTATCACATGGTCCGTTTAATGCACACCATTAATACAATAGTACTTTAATTAGAAGTTCAACTTCCATAATCAAGATAAATCATCTCTTTTAAAGTATTATAACCGACATGATAATATCTCCAAATCATCCTAGGTTATAAACTATTATTTCTTTATTTATATATTACATATGATTTATATCTTATGTTTATAACATTTATTTATACACATAAACCATAATATATATAATATGGAGATTTATATAAACAAATTAAATGACCATTTAATGAATGATGAATGATGTACTTTTATTAATAAATAAATGTCCAACATAAATAAATAAATAGATAAATAGGATTTTTATAGCAAAAATCCAACAATCTCCAACTGACTATTAAATCATGTTTGACATACATTTAATACCAATCGCATCACAATGAGATTCAAAAATTTTAGCATGTAATATTTTTGTGAATGGATCTGCTAGATTTTCAACTCTTGGAATCTCACATACTTTTATATCTCTTTTATTCACATACTCTCGAATGATATGATACTTGCACTCAATATGCTTTGATTTCTTATTATTATTGGGATCCTTTGATTGTGTCACTGCCCCACTATTATCATAATCTATAACCATGGGACTAGCAGATGACGGTACTACACCAAGTTCCATTAAAAACTTTCGAAACCAAATAGCTTTCTTGGAAGACTCTGAAGTTGCAACATACTCAGCTTCTATAGTGGAATCAGCAATACAACCTTGCTTAACACTCCTTTAACTAATAGCTCCACCACCTAAAGTGAACACATTCCCAGAAGTTGACTTTCTGGTATTTTTATCACCCATAAAGTCTGAATCAAAATATCCAATAGAAACTAGATCATCACTGTGATAGACAAACATATAATCTCTCATTCTCCGAAGATATTTGAGTATATGTTTAACTACTAACCAGTGTTCAGGTTCTAGATTAGACTAATATTTGTTAACCATTCCCACTGCATAACAGATATTTGGTCTAGTACACAACATAACATATATTGAGCTTCCTACTGCTGATACATAAGGAACAACTTTCATACGCTCTTTCTTAGATTTTATAGCAAGACAATGAATTGGAGAAGGAGGAACTCCATATCTAAAAGGAAGTAGTCCCTTTTTGCAATCTTGCATAGCATATTTAACCAGAATTTTATCTATATATGCAATTTGAGAAGTGCTCAACATTCTTTTTTGACGATCCCGAATAGCCTGGATCCTAAGAATGTATTCGGCTTCTCCCAAATCTTTCATGTCAAAATGATTAGATAGCCAAACTTTAACCTGAGATAACATTCGTATGTCATTTCCAATCAATAGGATGTCATATACATATAATACCAAGAATACTACTAGTTTATCTTCACTTCTTTTATAAACACATGGCTCTTCAAGATTTTGTTCAAATCTAAGTGATTAGATTACTTAATCAAATCTGACATTCCATGATCCCGATGTTTGTTTAAGCCCATAAATAGATTTATGAAGCTTACAAATCATTCCTTCTTAGACTTTAACCATGAAACCATCTGGTTGAGACATGTAAATGTCTTCCTTAAGATAGCCCATTAAGAAAAACTGTCTTGACATCTATTTGTCATATCCCGTAGTCAAGATGTGCAGCAATAGATAAGAGAATTTTGATGAATTTAAACTTTGCCACTATGAAAAAGTATCCTCAAAGTCAATGCCTTTTTGATTATATCCTTTCGCCACAAGCCTAACTTTATAGGTTTGAACCTTCTCATCCACTCCTCTTTTTTTCTTGTAGATCTACTTGCACCCAATAGGTTTTACTCCATTAGGTGCATCTACAAGTTCTTAGACTTTATTGGAATATATGGACTCCATTTCTTCTTTCATTGCTTCTTGTCATAGATTAACATCTCTATCAGCAAGTGCCTCACTAAAGCTACTTGGATCTGAATTTAGATCATCTGAGACAATCTCACTAGATTCACCTAAAAGAGTAAGTCTTTGTGTGGGTCTAGAAGTCCTCCCACTACGACCAGGCTCTCCTAAATTAGAAGATTCAGGCATTGTGACTTGTGGTGTAATTACTTGTTTATTTTGGTACTGATTGTGGAGAATGATCTTTAGATATTTTCTCTAAGACAATTCTACTACTTGACTTGTGTTCCATCATATAATCCTTTTCTAGAAAAACTGCATTTTCACTCACAAATACCTTCTAGTTTTCTAGACTATAAAACAGTTCACCCTTTGTCTCTTTTGGATACCCTACAAACAAACACACTTCTAATCTTGTTCTTAATTTATCTAAATCGGTTTTCCTTTTCTGCACGTGCGCAGGGCAACCCCATATATGATTATGTTTCAAGCTAGGCTTACGCCCTGACCAGAATTCTAATGGTGTTTTTAGAATTGATTTAAATAGAACAATATTCAATATGTACATTGCAGATTGTAAAACATATCCCCGAAAAGATATAGGTAGTGTAAAGTAACTCATCATAAATCGAACCATATTTAAAAAAGTCTTTTTTCTTCTTTTTGCCACACCATTTTGCTGAGGAGTCCCAGGTGCAAACAACTGTGATACTATTCCATTTTCAGACGATTAATTCTTGAATTCTATAAGCAGGTGCTCACCACCTTGATCAGATCAAAGGGTCTTTATGTATGTACCCGTTTGTTTTTCAACTTCTGCCCAAAACTCTTTGAATTTTTCAAAAGCTTCAGACTTATAATGCATTAGGTATACATAACCAAATCTTGAGTAATCATCAGTAAATGTGATAAATACTAATAACCTCCTTTAGCTTTCAATGTCAATGGACCACATAAATCAGTATGAATCAAATCTAACTTTTCTATGACTCTATCACCATTTGCTTTAAAAGGTCCTTTAGTCATTTTACCCTCTATACAAGATTCACAAACTAGATAAGAATTAACTTCAAGAAAACTTAAAGGTCCATCCTTTACCAGTCTTTGGATCCTGTTTAGATTAATATGACCTAAACATAAGTTCCATAAATAAGTTTTACTTGTTGAAGAAACTTTTCTTTTCTTAGATATGTTATTATTAATTTTAGTATTTTACAGTGTTCTTGTAATATGAATGAGAATATATAAATTATCTATTAATGTACCATCACAAACAAAAGTAGAAATTTTCTTAATAATAACTTTATTATTAAAAATCACTGAGTACCCTTGCTTAAAAAAACAAGAACCCGAAATTAAATTTCTACGAGCGTTTGGTACGTAAAGTACATTATTCAAATATAAGCTCTTATCACTAGAAAATTGTAAATGAACTACTCTTACTGCCACTGCTGCAACTATTGCATCCGATGCTAACTGTAGATAAATTCCCCCTTCACTTAGCCTTCTGATCTCCTGAAACCCCTGTAAAGTAATGCAAACATGACTAGTGGCTCTGGAATCTACGCACTAAGATCCCATAGAAATAGCCAATAAACATGATTCAACTAGTAAAGTTTGAAAATTATCTTTGTTATTTACCTTCTCAAGGAATACTGGACAGTTGCGCTTCCAGTGTCCTTTTTCACCACAGTGAAAACATTTTCCTTTGGGTTTAACCTCACCTTGACCTTGTTTCTTTCCAACTCCCCCGGTGCCAAAAAACTTTGCATTCTTTTTCTTTTTGTTTGGTTTCTTTTTCTTGTCAGTCTTAGCCTTAGCAATATTAGCCTCAGCTATATGGACAACTAGCTTAGGTACTAGAATACCTTAGGCTGACTAAAGTTTTTTCATTAACTCAGGGATAGTATAATGAAACTGCCCCATATTATAGTTAACCCTGAAATTTTTAAAAGTATCAGGTAATGACTGCAACATGTCAACCAACGTATCTGCATTGACATTTGCTGCGAGGACCTCCAGTTCGCTAAAGCGAGATATAAACTTGAGGCAATGCTCACCCACTGGAGTTCCTTCAACCAGTTTTTCTTTCATGAGAGACTTCATAATACTCTATCTTATGGCACGAGCATGATCACCAAACATACCATGCAAAGATTCTATCATGGCCCTAGTAGTTGGAACAATCATATGATGATGCTGCAAAATATTGGATAAAGTATCCAAGATGTAGCATTTAGCCATCTCATCAGCCTTTACCCATTTTTCATGTGCTTTTTTAATAGCACGAGGAGCAGTAGCTGTAGGTGCCTCAGAGCAAGAATCAATAAGCACAAATTTATATTCCTGAGCAGTAAGAACAATTTTTAAATTTCTTTTCCAATCAACATAATTAGGGTCAGTCAATTGGTTCTCTTTTAGAATGATTGAGATTGGGTTGAATGCAGACATGATATCTAAAATAAAAAACATACATACATCATTCACATGGCCATTATCAAGTAAAATAATGCATATAAACACTTCATTAATTTTAACATAGGTATCTTATTTGTTAAATAATGTTCATCCACAGGGAAAATAATTATTTTAAACTACCATTCTTTTCTTTTCTAATTAACTCTTATCAAAGAAAATAAGATACCTATATTTTACTTTAGCCTTCAAGAGTATTAATAAATAACCTTTCGGTAGGGAAAAACTATTAATCTCAAAATATATCTTCATGGGAAAAGTATATTTATACTATTATTTTAATAAACTCATATCCCATGAGGGTATCTATACTTGTTATCTTGATCACTAATATTTTTCGTATGAAACATACTAGTTGTCATAACTAGATATATAATGGAGGTTGTGGGATTTTATCTCTCTCCCACTTGAATTTTTAATATTATTTATTTATTTATATATCATCTCATAAAATAAAATAAGTCACATTAAATAAACATTAAAATTTAGATTATTTGAAAGTACTTTACATCCCGCCCAATTTAAAAATACCATACATCCATACAATTTTAGGAAATATTTTTTTAATTTTCATACAAATATAATTTCAAAACATTTTGGACTTTATGATTTGAATTTTTTAAATTAACTAAAATTCAATTCTACCACTTAAATCTAGGTTTTAATAACAAACAAATAATTACATCATCAAATATCACATAGCAAGATAACTACAAATAGTATATTATCATAAATAATAACAATCCTGGATCTATCAGGACTCTCCTGAAACATCCCTGTTGAATTCGAATGTTGTATACTCCATGACTCCATGTCCATATTGGATTCTGAAAACTTCATGTTCATCTTCTTCAACAGCTTATATATTATTAACGCAATGGCTCACATATAGATCATATACTTTATACGAAGTGTATATCTGATCTATGTATAATTACATCGATGAAACCTATACTCATTAAAAGTTTACATATCATCTAAACTGCAGAAAAATTAAATAACTCACAACAGGAGTTTTACAGACCAAAATCAAAACAAACAGTTATTTAAATAAAACATACATTCATACTAGCCATGAGAGTATGTAACAATTAATTCTGCAAAACAGAAGTTAGAACAATAATCTATCCAACTATGTACCGTAAAGGATACTTTAATACATCTCATGCATACTTTGAATCCATAACATAAACGGATGGATTACATAATTAAAACCATAAAGCAGCAGATTTCGAAAATCACCTATACACATATATATTCATGTTATCCATATAAAAGCATAAAGATGGTTCTAATGCCAATTGTTGAAAAAATAATCCGAAAATAGGTTTGAAAAATAAAATCAGGATCATTTTTATGGTTTTATACGAACAACAAATATATATATATACATATATATATATATATATATATGTATCTAGAGTACAAAGTTGTTACTTAGTACTTGGTTGGATTAACACGTTTTCAAAATTCGTACGGTCTCTAGTATCCTCAAGATCTTTCCTCCTATAACATTATGTTGAACTTGGAGTGTGAACTCAAAAGCATCTTTTTGGAAAAAAAACACTAGCTATGTTTTTTTTAGGCTCAAAGAGAGAATATGAAATTTGGTATTTTTCTGATAGAAAAAGTACCAAATACGTTTGATCAATGATATAAATAATAACATTGATCTTTACCCCTCTCTTATGAATCTGGTCCATATTAGGCTAGGAAGTGAATCTCTTAAGGGATTCATATTCTGACTCCAATACTTATCTAGATATTATTATCTAATAATAATATACTAAATAAATATTAATTAAAATTAATTTCACTAAATAATTGTAATTGCACTTCAGCCCAAGAATTAATTAAATAAACTCTTTACTAATAAACTGTAAATGTTTCCTCTATAGATGTACATAAATATTTTAGAATTAATTGATATAATTCTGATACATTTAAACTAATTTCATAAGTCTATAATTTATCTCTATTTCATCATAAATTGATTTAACAATTAAATCAATCCTTTTTATAATAAATACTAAAAGACTTGGCCAAGATTCTATGATCAATAATAAATTATCTTATGAAAAATCTTATAGATGTTTTGACAATAATAATATTTCTCATATTAATTAAACATATTAATCGACATTTTGAGATATTAATTAACACAATGTAATCTTACTCATTGGAACATCAAATTTACATATATATATATATATATATATATATATATATATATATATATAATATTAAGTCCATTATTATTTTAAAATTAAGAAATTTCACAAGTTAGTATTTATGTGAAAATATTTTATAAATAAAATATTATCACATGATCCGTTAATACACTAGTACTTTAATTAGAAGTTCAACTTCCATGATCAAGATAAATCATCTCTTTTAAAGTGCTATAACCTACATGATAATATCTCAAAATCATCCAAGGTTATAAATCATTATTTTTTTATTTATACATTACATATGATTTATATCTTCTGTGTATAACATTTATTTATACACATAAACCATAATATATATAATATGGAAATTTATATAAACAAACTAAATGACCATTTAATGAATGATGCATGATGTACTTTTATTAATAAATAAATGTCCAACATAAATAAATAAATAAATAAATAGATAAGTAGAATTTTTATAGCAAAAATCCAACAATGGTTTCATCGATGTTTTCTTATGTATTTTCTTATTTTTCTTGTGGCTCAAGTTAATTCTATGTTTACTTTGGCGAGTCAGTGGTTTTTCATTATTAGTCCGTTCTAAATTAATTAGATATGTATTTTTATTTTATTTTTAAATATGATTTCCTTAAATATATTCTTAAAATTTGTTAGAAATGTAGTAGTAATGGCATAATAATATTTACTCTAACTAGAATTTTAGTAATGACACATTAAGAATTTCATGTCACTTTATAGTTTAAAATTACGAATGTATCCTTAATTTTAAGACAATAACAAAAATATATTTTTAATATTGACATGAAAAGAGTATTATTTTAGAGAATTTTTCACGTAATTACTCTTGATGTTCTTGTGTTAGTGTTATTATTTTATCCTTGTCATGATAAATGTTATTATCAACTCTCTCTAACTCTCTACTCCAAACTTTGATCTAAATTTTGGAGACTTTTCTCTTCTTTGAACAGGTCTTTCCCTATAATCTCTTTTTTAATTTCTCTTCTTGCTTGATTCTTACATTTTTAATTCTTTCCTTTGTGAGAGCTTGTGGCTCTCACAGTCTATATGGTGTTGACTGACTCAAATATGGATTATGGTTTAATTATTGGTGCTTCTTTAGGTGATTGGAAAGAGTAGATCTACTTCTACGGCCGTTTTGCTAGTTGACTCATCGGTGATGACTGAAAGATACCAATTATTCCATTGTACAGCTTATGTCCCATTTTATTTTCTGGATGATATATTTTTCCTTAAATTGGAGTTTATTTCATGTTTATTGGAAAGATTAGTATACACTACTCCCTCCATTTTAAAATTAGAGATACAATTTGACTTTTGAGATCAAACAACGGCATATTAAATTTTAAAATTGGTATGACTCATAAAAATTTAGAATAAAATAAATTTTATGATTAATAGTTTTTGTTATATACTATACAATTATAATAATTGTATCAACTAAAATTAAATAAATTCACATTAATTTAAAATTTAATATGATGTCGTTTGACCTTAAAAGTCAAATTATATCTCTAATTTAATTTTGAAACAGATGGAGTACTTTTGAATAGAGAAAATTTCACCTCATCAATACTATTATATTTGTAGCTTGGATATTTCCGATAAAATAAATTCTCCCCAACTTTTTTTCCCAGAATTTGTCAAAAATAAATATTATTATCAAGTTCTACTAATTCCCTTCTTTTACTATCCTACTGAAGTGAATTTTAAGTTGAAGACAATCAAGTTTGATATTCTGTCAATGTAAAACATTATAATTAATATCAGGATCCGGTTACGATGAAGTTGTCACACTCTTGACCACTATGAAGTTTATAACTTTGTTTGTATTTGTCATAAGAAATGTTGAATTTTAATTCTAGCTTTCTGTTTGTGCGCCAACACAAATCCAACATCTACTCAAGAGTATGATAACTTTACCATAACCGAATCTATCATACCATGTACAGTTGTAACACACAGCACTATATATATATATATATATATATATATATATATATATATATATATATATACCAATCCACAGCAAACGGTTGCCGTGACAATTAATTTTGTCCTTGCCGCTACAGGCTGTAGCGGCAGTAGTGTTTGGCTTTGTTGGCTGTAGCGGCAAGGAAGAATTTTTTTTTTGCGGCAAAGGTAAGTTGGCTTACAATATGTATCAATTTTTTGGTCTCCTAATCTTTATGTACTTCCATACCCAACCCAACTGTCATTTATTATCATAAAGTATATTATAAAAATATACAAAATTTTAATTTCCTCCAATATATTAAAAACTTATAGATATATTTTATTTTTAAGTTAATTTATGAAATACTAAAATATAAAATAGTAAAATTTTAAAAGTAACAAATATAATAATAAATAATATATATTAATATTATACTATTTTATATTTTAGTATTTCATAAATTAACTTAAAAATAAAATATATCTATAAGTTTTTAATATATTGGAAGAAATTAAAATTTTGTATATTTTTATAAAATATTTTATGATAATAAATGACAGTTGGGTTGAGTATGGAAGTACATAAAGATTAGGAGACCAAAAAAATACCTATTGTAAGCCAACTTACCTTTGCCGCAAAAAAAAAATTCTTCCATGCCGTTACAGCCTGTAACGGCTGTGGATTGGTACCCATATATATATATATTGCATCACCTAATAAACCACCCACCTGTCCAAGAAAAAAAAATAAAAAAAGAAAACAAAGACAAAGTACACCAAACTCACCCATAATTAATTTAAGTCGATGAAGTTTATTATCCTGTTACTAACTATCTCGAATTAAGCACCAACTATAGAATAACCTACACTACATAAAATTCTATATAAACCTATAGTTTCCTGGGCTTAGAAGCCAAAAGATCAGAGCAAAAATATAGAATGGGAAAGAGCAAAGTTCTTGTAGTGGGTGGGACTGGTTATATTGGTAAGAGGATTGTAAAGGCTAGCCTAGCTGAGGGACATATAACCTATGTTCTCCAGCGCCCTGAGATCGGCTTAGATATCGATAAACTGCAGATATTATTGTCGTTTAAGCAGCAAGGGGCTCGCCTCATCGAAGCGTCATTTTCCGATCACCGGAGCCTCGTCAACGCCGTGAAACAGGTCGATGTTGTGATTTGCACCATGTCCGGGGTTCATTTCCGGACTCATAATATTTTGGTGCAGCTCAAGCTTGTTGATGCAATCAAAGAAGCTGGAAATATCAAGGTATTTAATTTTCTATGCAAATTAATAATTTTCATATGTATAAACATATACGTGGAAATTAAAAAGGTATGTATATAATGGAAAAATGTCTATAGATAATGTTAGATGTCATTTTCTGGAGTAAGACTTAAGATAATCTTTCGATACTATTACTCTCATAAGTATAATGTATTTTATCTTCCGGAGGTCGAGAACGTCTAAAACGTCTGAATGTAATCCTTAGATGTCATCTAAAACATGTCTTAGTCAACTTTAACTACAAAATACTTTAAAATTTAGAGTTTTTAACGTTTTCTTTTAAATCTAACCGTATAAATGATAAAAATTTAAATAAATTAAAAAAAACATTAAAAATAAAGGGGTCTATCAATTCTTATGTAATTCTGTGAAATGAAACTCCTTGATATATGTATTGAAATTTCATTAATTTTAATGGAGGGTCTTACATTATAAAAGTTCTTAGAAAACAACAAATTCTCTTATAATTGTTTCATGTTTTAAGTATCTAAACGGTCTAGTTTGAAAGAAAACGTGGAGTGATTTGTAGCCAAGCTCATGCCTTAAATTTTCTTTTTTCATATATATACACACAGGGGTCACAATATATATCTTACATCGTTCATTATAAAATTTGATAGCCATAATTTAAAAATACAACTCATCTGCTATAATATAATGTTCCGATAGAGGAGTTGTATTTTTAAATCGTGATGATCTATAAATGGATGTCGTAAATATGGTAACCACAAATAGATCTATAACCATCATTTACTATGAATCAGTTATATATATATATATATATATATATATATATATATATATATATATATATATATATATATACACACACGGTCCGCTTCTCCAACGGATCGTTTCATTAAAGAACCGGTCTATAGCGACGATTTTGTCTGTCGCTATAACTCTGTGACACTGAATCGGTCTATAACGACAGTGTAAACCGTCGTCGGTCTGTTGCTATAACTCTGTTAAGTGTCGCATATATTATAGCGACGGACAGAATCGTCGCTATAAACCGATTCGTTTTTAGTTCGTTTTTCCCGATTCGCTGAAGAAATTTTTCATATATATATATAGGTTGCGACAAGCAATTAAAAGGGTATAATTTGGCTTGATGAAACGGTAAAATGATAAAAGTAGTATTATATATTAACAAAATAAGTAAACTGATAAAATTATTCTTAATTTAATATTTTACAATCATGTTAACTATGATTGCCACACTTTTGCCAGCCATTTAGTTTGACAAACGGTGTCATAGTAGTTTTAAAGAATAAAAAAAATAAAGGTGTTATGGTACTCATCGTCCATACCTTAGGCTCAGGACTATCCATTAATTTTCCTTGTAATTTAGGTATCACTTGTTTGTATATTTAAAGGCTTACACAAATTACAAAATTGACTTTCATAAACTACAAACTACACTTTCAATTTCATCACAAGTCTTATTAAATGGGACGTTGGGACTAGTATATAATTAGAGTAGTTGGGTCTAGTAGAGAGACGAAGAATTGTGACAAAAATAATTAAGTACCAATTCTACTAAAATAATGGGAGACAAAATCATTTGTTAAAACACCAAGATAATTATTAGTTGTTCAAAGGCAAAATAAAATAAAAGTCACATTTCAGAAATGAAACCAGTCAATTTATTAATAAAAGAAATCGCACAAATATTGACTTTTGTCAAAGTGTTTTGTCATTAAATTAATAACTATTTATATATTATTTCTGTATTTCCCTCGTCGATATCTTTTGATTAAGACTCCAAATCTCCACAATGATAAAAGTAAGAATTTTTTAAAAAGTAAAGACTAAGAGCCATCGAAAAATTGTGATTAATTATTCAACAGGTGTAGATACCAATAGATAGTGATCGCTATTAAACCTAGGTAATAGAACAGCAACTACATTTAAATAAGTGGATAATATAATTGATTATCGCACTTAGTTGACTATGAAAACGACTCAAAATAACATATTTCATGATAATATTTTTATCATTTCATCTTGTTTTAATTAATCAAAACAACAACGTTTAGATCATTTTTATTGTCACAACTTGTGGCAAATGCAGCACTACTTATTTCTTTAGATAACATTTTCCAATCAAACCCATAATTAGTTTCTTTTTGATAGACTAATAAAGAAGGCATTTTGGACTAAATTGATAAAATTACATAATCATTTATGTACTTGAACTATGTTAATTAAGATTATAGTTTCCAACTCATAGATAGGCGACGATTCAGTACTAGGAAGTAGGAACATCCCCTCTTCTCTCTTTTCCTCCTAGCCAGAAATCTTAGCCTCTAAAACTTTAGTTTAAACATAGACAAAGTCACTTTTCTCTTTTAAAGAGATTTAGATATGGGTAAAGTATCTTTTCTCTTTTGTAAAAACCCTCCTCTAGATCTTTTTTATCATCAATAATCTATTATTTGGTTGTTTGTTTTTTTGTAGAGTTTATTTTTCCCTTTTATGGGATGTTATTTTTTTTCTCGTTTGGGATTCAATCTCTCGCTCTTTCTTCACTATGTGGGAATCATTTTTTCCCTTGTGGGAGCTTGAATTCTCTTTATGTAGAGAGTTGTTTTTTTTACGGTGATGGCGATTGTAGATATGGTGATTAAATACGGGATGTGGCATGTCTCCAACGGCTGTTTCTTGACTGTTTTATCTTTTTGATTGAATAAATTTATTTTCCATAGTATTGTTACTAGGTTTGTCAAAAAAATAAATAAATAAATAAGATTATACTCCCTCCGTTCCAAATTAATTGTTCAATTTTGACTTTTTAAAGTCAAATTGACTATTTTTAAAACTAATATTTTTACTATTTTTGCTAAAATATAGGTGAAGAGATTATAATCAAAAGAACGTATATACAATTTATTACTAACCCCAATTTTTATAATTTTAGAAATATATTTATATATGTTTAATTATTAATTCTAATAATAGTCAATTTAACTTTAAAAAGTTAAAATTGAACAATTAATTTGGGACGGAGTGATAGTAAATTTCCACCGAAACATGTATATATATATGTGTGTATATATATATATATATATATATATATATATATATATATATATAGTAACAAATGCTTATATAATTATAACTTCTTGGATACAAATTTTTGCAGAGATTCGTGCCGTCAGAGTTTGGTATAGACCCTGCACGAATGGAACACGCGCTTGAACCAGGAAGGGAAACATTCGATGAGAAGATGAAGGTGAGGGAGGCCATTGAAGAAGCTAAAATTCCCTTCACTTATGTCTCCGCTAATTGCTTTGCCGGTTACTTTGTTGGCAATCTCTCTCAACTTGGCACCCTTGTTCCACCAAGAGACAAAGTAAGCCTATATGGAGATGGCACTGTCAAAGGTACGTACATCTTATTTATTTTTGTGGCGTAAAATTTAATAAACAAAATCATATGTATTTAAATATGATACACATTATAATGTATATATGAGTGTTGCTTGGATCATAACATGTTATAAAATAAGACTAATTTTATCCAACATAAACTCTTTATTTATAATGCAGCATTATTAAGAAGAATATATGAAATGTTAATTCAGCCAAAAAAAAGTTCACTGAGTTGTACATGTATATATACATTTTAAATTTTTTATTTTTTTTGGTTAATGGCTTATATACATTTGTACTTTCAACTATATATGGAGGGACGAAGCTAGTGTAGAGCTAGGGGGGCAGGCTACAAATATATATATATATATATATATATATATATATATATATATATATATGGGGAAGAATATGTTTATAACACCTAAATTTTTTTGTGATATTTTCCGTCTAGGCCTTTAAAGATATAGTAATTTGCAGAAATACCTTCAAAGATTATTAATTATTCAATTAAGACCTAGCTAAATGAAATTTATGCTCTTAATCAATGAACTTTTTACATTATATTAATATTCAATAATAAATTATATCATATTTCAGCATGCCACATTATGTCCCGACTTCCAAAAATTCTAAATTTTTTTGTGAGGCATCGCTGCGCTCTCGTTTTCTCTACTTAGTACCATAACTTATGATGCAAGTTATATTTTTGTAATATAAAAATTTACTTATTTCATTTGTTGAAATATTATGCATGTATTCATTACGCTATATATGTACAGCCGTTTATGTGGATGAAGATGATATTGGTACATACACCATCAAAGCAATAGATGATCCTCGGACACTGAACAAAACTGTATATCTTAGGCCACCAGAAAATTGCATGTCTCAGAGACAATTAATCGAAAAATGGGAAAAATTATCAGGAAAAAAGCTCGAAAAAATAAATATCTTGTCAGAAGAGTTTATAGCTTCAATGAAAGAAATGGAGTATGCTGCACAAGCGGGAATGGGACATTTCTACCACATTTTCTACGATGGTTGTTTAACAAACTTTGAAATAGGGGGGCAAGGAGAAGAAGCTTCTCAGCTCTATCCAGATGTTCATTATACTCGCGTCGATTCCTACTTAAAACGTTTTCTTTAGCAGTTTACTTGATAATAATTCTATGTGCACAAACCGTGAACAAATAGTTTTTGTCTCTGTTTGTGCACAACTGCATGTTTGTGCACGTAGAACTACTTTCTTTAATTAATTTGTTTTTGTTTTTGAAATGGAATGTAACGTTTGTTTTGTGTTTTGAAAGCCTGTTTTTCTTGATTTTCCATCTTATACGGCCTGTAATCCTTCGTCACATTTGTTCACTTTCTTACGTATACTATATAGCAGCATTGATGTACAATAACCCATCAATTCTAACGGATTCCTTTGGCTCATACTCATGCAAAGATAGAAAATATATGCTGTACACCAAATCACAAAAAAAAAAAAAATCTTCTTTTACCCTTAAGTTTAGTATCAAGTGTTTAATTTAATAATATAATGACATAATAATAAAATTATGATGATAAATTTGTGTATAATTATTTTAATTGATAAAATAATAATAATAAATTTATGTTTATTAAGTCTTTAGTTTAATAGATGAAATGATAATAAAAATATAACGACAAACTTAATAAATTGAACTCTTTTTGTAAAATTGGAGAGAGTATTATTAATACTACTTGCACCAACAATAATAAGGCAGCCAGGCTTATATTCTTCATGAATATTGTATTACCATGACACAACTAAACTAGTTACGTTGTATTTTAGGGATAAATGTTTTTTTTAAAAATATATATATTTGCAAACAGAACTCCTTTTTTCCCTTTTTTCTGTTTTTTTTAGACGGAATGAGTATAAGATTTCGACACTTTAAATAAAATGTTCAGATTAATTTACAAATTATAATTAAAATTTAAAAAAAATAAAGGGAGAGGGAATCGTGCCATGAACAACATTAATGAATTAAGGAGTCTTTCACTGAAGTCAACGAGCAAGCTAAGTCAGTAAGAGGACTGGAGGAGACATAAACGTATTCATAGGTATCGTTTCCAAGCAATTCGTAGGTGATTTTGTTTTGCCAATCGAGTTCTACAGTGTATATAGATGAACAATTTTGAAACTTCAAGAGAATAAATCAAGATGTTGATAATGTGAAATATCAAAGACATGAAGAAGAGTTGATGAATAACAGATGAAGGTTTGAGTTCTATTATGTGTTGCGAAAGTTTTCAACCGAATTAAAATTGCGACGTATATCCATACATGTAAGACCCCGGCTTTTATGAAATAATAGTTTATTTTTCTTTATGATTATTATTCTAAACAGTAAAGTGTTTAATTGATAAAATGTTATAGTTAAGAGTGATCATATGCAAATTATTAGATAAACAGTATGTCGGGAAATATTCTTTTTGTCAAGGACTATTCTTTCTGTCAGGGAATATTATATTCGGTAAAGTACGACGGCGCCAAAATAACCAATCATTGGTGGGCCCCATAACGACTAATTGTCGGATACTGAAAACGACAGTTTTAATATTTTTTATATAAATTGTCAACGGTATTATCACCTACAACTATTGAAATACCCGGTAATAAAAGAATAATAGCACGCGTTATTCCACAGTAGCACGCGTTATTCCACAGTAGTACGCGGTATTCCACAGTAGCACACGATATTGCACAGTATTTCATATTATTGATTCAATAATTGATATAGTATCAATTGCATAGTGTTTTAACTCAATAATTGTTACAATAACATCTGCATAGTATTTTATATTATTAAGTTGATGATTGTCACGACACAGTAACTCATATTATTTGACATGATATTATTAGACCAGTTAGCATTATTGACAATGTCTAGAAGTTCTATCAAGGAAATGGGTTATTTAATTGTGTGTCGTTTCTACGAAAAGCCCCCTCATTCCTGGGAATGATCTGGTTGTCAATATTGTAAGTCTATAATATTAATGGTGAATAATTGTTGAAAGATTGAAAATGTGCTGATTAAAGATAAGTGATGTGTGGTAGATATTTATTTAATTTTTGTTATAAATAGAGGGGTTTGTCATGAAGCGTTTATTGTAAGTTTGGCTTATTATTCCATGGACCCACCACTTGCCAATTTATTAAAACCGTCGGCAAAGTTTTCTTTCAGTATTTGTTTTATTATTATAATAAGGGTTAAATATAAATTACTACCCTAAACTATGAGCCATATTCCACTTTGGTGATCCACCTTTCAATTTTGTCAATTAGATTATTGAACTATTAATTTTTTTCCACTTCCATTCAATTGGGTCTGTCACGTCAGAAATTGTTGACGTGGCTATCTAGATAGACCATAGTTGAGCTGATGTGTAACAAAAAAAGAATATTTTAATTTTTGATTAAACATTTATTATATATTAAAGGGCAAAATTGTCAAATCCTTGTTTTCATCCTTTCCGACCCAATCTCACTGCTCCGAAGAGCTTTCGGCGTATCTGGTGAGCTCGTCTCTGACGATATCGCTGCCGGCCAGAACATGGAGAGCTGGAGCGGCACAAGCTTCCCATTGGAGAAGAGCTCGTCGACGGAGAGCATCATCACCGGATCTTCAAGTCTAAACTCAAAATCGTCAAACTCCTTTTCGGAAACTTCTGGATCTGATTCCTCCGGAGTATCAGCTAGGTTTTTCTCCGGAGACGGAGGTTTAGGTTTAATAACTCCAGTAGACTTTGAAGCTTCCTCATCACGGCCAAACGAGATTCAAGGACTCAACTAACCGTACGAAAGAAAGGTCGTCGGGCGGTCCAAAAAATTCTCCAGCGACATTCACTAAACAATACTCTATATAAAATCACTAAACAAAAAAAAAACAGCAGTAAATCTAGAAAAGTTCCGACGAGCACAAAATCTTACTCCATTTAGAACACATCTATAATTTAAGAACAAATCACCGCTTTCGAACCCAAAATCTATACAAGTATTAACAAAATCAAAACACCATTTTGATCATAGAGACCCACTACTATCACCATTATCCATAATTTATCGGCTAAAAATATAAAGACCCAAGATCTATACATCCATACATGCATTGGGGGAAAATTAAAATTGAACGAATGAAAAAATAAGAAGAAAGGACCAGATTAAAGGGAAGAAAAAGAGACCCAATGATGGCGTCGTCGGCTCCGATAATGGCGCCATCGATTTCGATGACGGTGATGGTTTCAAAGTGATCAATTGAGTAGAGCTAGATCTGAGGGGAGTGGAAGGTATGATACTCACAAGCACTTGATATTGAGGCGAAGTAACTTGCTCATGATCACCATAATACTATTGTAAAATAACACCAGATCTGATTTGATTCCAACAAGTTGTTTGGTTAAGCATTTCTTTTATTCTTTTTATTATAAAACAATTTTAATAAAGTGGTTTGACGATTTTTCCCTTTAATATATAATAAATATTTAATCAAAAATTAAAATATTTTTTTTATTACACATCAGCTTAACTATGGCCTACCAAGACAGCCACGTCAGCAATTTTTGACGTGACAGACCCAATTGAATGGAAGTGGAAAAAATTAATAGTTCAATCATCTAATTGACAAAAATGAAAGGTGAATCACCGAAGTGGAATATGGCTCATAATTTAGGGTAGTAATTTATATTTAAGCCTAATAATAATAGTAATAAAACATAAAACTTTTTATATAAAACAGAAAACTTTTATATTATATATAAAGTTATTTGTTTTATTAGAATATTTTATTGAATAATAAAAATCAGACGAACGAATTCGACATCGGTGTGCTAAGCCGATGCATTTGTCAAACGTGGTGTGCTAAGCATTTTCCTATAAATAGGTTGCTCGGTTGAGCAATGAAACTCACACCAGAAACACAAAATTCTTGAATATAATATTGTGAGTAATTCTTTTGAGTATAAAGATACTTTGAGTGTAGCTTATAGTGCAAGATTTTCTCAAGATAATCTTCTTTATACCAGTCAGATCTAGTCTCCTACTAAGGTAAAGGATATCATTTTCTTTTATACTCGTAGAGGATATTATTTTCTTTCATACTCCTCCGTTTATGGTAAGAAAATTATTATTCGTTTCTATAACCTTATTATTAAATGGTGAAAATTCTTGAAATTAATAGAATATCCTTAATAGTTTGTGCTTCATCAACTATCTTTTCACCTAAATCTTTTTATTGCGTTTTACACGTTATAGTTGAATTGTGAACCTTATTTATTCTATTCTTGAACTCTAATTGAATTTCTGGATATCATGTTGGTAATTTGAACATTCTTGGACTCTAGATAATTGAAATTATAAATCTCTAATATTTATTTTTGATCTTATTGTTTCTATTCATCCTTTAAATCATTGTCATAATCCTCAGACTTAAATTGTGGTGAAAAGTTCTCTTTGGCCCGTAGTGCAAAGATGAACTAGTGATTAACATGATTATGACCAAAAACTGTGTATTGGTATAATCATGACCTTTGGTATTACAGACAAAGGCTTGTGGTGAAAGTTATCTTTGGCCCGCAGTGCAAAGATGGATTGGTGTTTGGTATGATCATGACCAGTTGTGTTACAAATGAATATCTTTGGCCCGTTGTGCAAAGATAAATTGTTGAACAAGAACTGTTGATTGGTGTTACAGGAATAAAATATTGATGGTAAACTTTTAAATTGTAAAAGATAGTAGACATTATGATCTACTTGACTCTTTTAATGGATTGCTTGTTCCACTGCAGTAATTGTTGAAAACTTATATTAACTTTAAATCTCTGATTTATCACTGTTGAAGGCTAAAGATAATTTATTCTTCATTATCTTAGTTATGATATTCTTTACTGAGCTATTTGAGCTCACCCTTTTTATTTTTATTCCATTGTTCTTCTCAGAAAATGAGAGTGTGGTTGGGGGTAGCCGGGGAATGAAGTGATGGTCCGAGACTGTAGAAATATCTCAATACATTATAAAATAGTGTGGCAATAATTGTATTAAGAATTTAAGTTGGGTGTAAATATTGTTGTACTAGATACGGTACAATATTTGTATTTAAACTCACAGTATATGTGTTGTCGTATTTTGCACGACAGATTAATAGTTGTAAATAAAAAAATTGTATTTAGATTTTGTAATATATATTTTAGCGACTCAAAATGGGTTGTGTGTGGACATATTTTGGGGGCGTCACAATACATGTAATAGGTAGAAATTAAGAATAGTCTCATCCTAATTTATTTTATTATCTTATAAATTTTTACGTTGGTCGCGATTTAACTTGGTCACATCTTTATCAACATATATATCTGTTAGGGATAGGACTGAGCATTCGGTTATAACCGAAAATCGAAATTAATGTATTTTTAATATCCGAATAAGTAACCGAATTACACAGTAACCGAATAACCGAATTTACTATTCGGTTATTCGGATAATAACCGAAATTAAGGTCTATATTTCTCTAACAAATAAAAGTCATTTCAAATTTCCAATACAAGAGTTTCCAATCATAAAATTTTATCAATAAATATTTTAATTTTATTTTTTTCTTATTCGGTTAACCGAATAACAAAAATTTTAAAACCAAACCCGAACCCGAAAACCGTATATTAAATCGGATATAACCGAATTTCAAAAAATAACCGAATAACCGAAAAAATTCGGTTAAAAAAATTCGGTTCAGTTCGATTTTTCGGTTATACCCGTTTTTTGCTGAGTCCTAGTTAGGGATAGAGATTATTACCCGGACCCCTAACGGTGACCCCAAAACTCATATTACGGGCCCAAATATCCTTGACACGCTAGAACGATTGGGTCACAAGATACAATCAATAGTAAACACTCTCCCACTTTATTATAAATGCAGCGTGAAAGTATTGGGGGCTTATTAGGGAGTCATACCTCAAACATCTCTTGGAAAGGGTCCAGATCCCTAAAGGACCTTGGATCTTCTAGAGGCCCGAATTCTTAGAGGATCCCGAAGACCATGCGAGAGGCTCAAACACTAGTGGATATAATCCAGATTCCATCAAGCGTGAAATGCGTAAAGGATTAGACTTCTTTCCTATTGGGGGCTTTTATCCATATCAGTCCACTTATATTTGAACTTATTAGTAAGGGTTCCTGCCCGACAAAGAGGGAAATCCTAACAAACAGATATTCAAACTTATAAAAATACAAAGAAGGCTTCTGGTATGTTTTTCATGCACACATTTATATTCTCAAAATAATAGTCTCTATAAACGATGTTACTGACTTAACCATCGAAGACGAATCCAGAGGTCAATTCTTAGCACATTCGTTCATTTTCAAGTATATCAAAGTATTCAAATATGGTGGTTGAGTCTGTTGAAACCAAACGTTATCAATATCATTTCTCTTTTTGATGTATGTATTTATTTTATTTTTCTATTAAAAGGGTATCGTATCGGGAGATCAAAGAGTAACTTCTCTTTTTTTTTGTTAATTTGGATGAAGTTTGAACCTAAGATTTCTTATTTCCAAATGCTCTCGATCAAAGAGAGAGAGAGAGACTTTTGCAGTGTGCATAGTTATATTATATCCTTACCAAAAAGAGTAACTTTTGCGGTGTGCATAGTTATATCCTTACCAAAAGAGGCGGATGGCCCAGATTCCGTCGACAATTACAACAACCGCTAACTACTAACTACTAGTTTGTTTGCTTTTGTTAGTCTTACCAAACATTTAACTGAACACTAATATAGCCATTGACCAACAAAAAAGCATAAGCACATGGACTTGCTTAGCCAAAAAGAAAACATATGGTCAATGAATGTAGTGCATCACCATGCAGCAACAACCATATGACCAACTGCCACCATCACATGTCCAATCATAAGTTGCTCTGTCTATTAATTTTCAAGTGACTTATTGTCAGTTTCAACAATTTAATTAATCATGCTCCCTTTAATCTTAGAAAAGAGTCTCATTTGTAAGTTTTACGGTGACCAGAAATATTTATTTTTTTCATGTTTAACCGCAAAAGTAACAAATTGATAGTTAAGAAACAGTGGTATAAATAATAATATAATTATGATAATAAATCATTTGAGGGTATTGTGTAATATATTATATATTAATATCAAAAAAGTTTTAAAAAATCTTTCTGCTAAACATTTTCTTTTTCTTTTCTTTTTTTTTTGTATTGTGGTCAAAAGGGTGTTAATGGGCTTATCTTTTTATTTTGGATAAGAGTGACTTTGTATGGACAATGATGCCAAGGAGACACAAATCTTAGTCGTAAGTAACAATAATTGTAAGTAATATATAGATCAGACTAATCTCCAATGTCGCCCTAAATTTTAACCTTAAAAATTAATTTACACCTTAAATTTTATTTAAAATTATATACACCCTAAAATTTGAGTTTTAAACAATTTACACTCTCCGCATCCTCTACATCAAAACAATTTACATACTAAACTTTAGTACAGAAAGTGCAAATTGTATTGAAACTTAAAGTTTAAGGTGCAAATTGATATTAAGGTTAAAGTTTAGAGTACAGTATGGAATTTAGTCTTATCTAGGCTAGAGACCTTTTTGTTTTTTGGCAATACCCTACATGTGGAATGTAGCAGAAAAGTAACAAGAAGAAAATAATTACTGTTATCACAAAGGATTAGAATCAACATATACATGCTTCTAACATCTGACAATCTTGTATCAGAATAACTTGAATATCTCAGCTTTTCAAAATTCTCTGCACTTTTTCCATATATTCGTGAAGAACCAACTCCGGCTCATACTAAACAACCTTTGAAACCTTTTCTTAGGGCAGTTTCATCCAAGTTTCTTCCTATAAAAACAATCTTGTTTATCCGTTTCTCTTCTGGTTCCCATGCCTTGCCTGGGCAGCCATCCAAAGTAGAATGCACCCCCTAAACAATAATGAAGAATAAATTAAAGGAAGTCGAACAACAACAAAAAAAAACAATGAACCTTCAAACAGGATGAGAGAGAATAGAACCTGAAAAACATATCGTTGCTCCGAATCAGTCACAGACAAGACGCCCTTCATTCTGTACAGGTCCTCTCCTTTTTCTTCAATCAATCTTTCAAGCCAATCGTCCAGCTATATCATGTACAATAGGACAGTGTGAGTTTCAAGCATCCGATGAACTAAAGTTTAACCAATCATACTAAGCAATATGGAGAAAGAATTAGGGGTAGACCCCAACTCTTCTCTACAGTCCAATCATCAGCTCTCTACTAGCAATTATTTGGCATAATGGAGAGCTATGGGAAATAGGACAAGTGAAGGTGACCCCAGTTTATAATTGAAGGCTTTGGGCAGGTATTCAAAACTTCACATAGCAAAAATTCAACACCTAATGGTTATGTTTATGGCTATGATGAACAGATACTACAACCGACATTTAGGTAACCTATGTAAAGCAATTACCTCATCAAGGTCTAGGGTTCCCTCACAAACAATACTAACGCTGGAGACTGCAGAATCATGTACGTGGTCGTGATGATGACGATGCCCTTCGTGGTGTTCTGTTGAGAATTAATTATGTTACAATGATTAATCATTGATATGAAAATGTAGTACAAAGTAATTCAAAACGAGATTCAAGTAAATTAGAAAGCAAGAAACCCATCCTGAACATAATTCTGTCTAATAAACTAATAGCTTTATTACAGCAAGATAAGAGAACGATAAGGGTTATATTCTCAATATGATAGTGGATACAAATCAGAAATAGGGATTCTGTTCCTTGGAAGTTAGCATTCGAAGATGAACTAGTCAAAGCTTCATATTGCACTGAAAAAAAGGTTGTAATAACAAGCAGAAGCAGAGATTTTATTTATTGGAATGTCCAAAAGGGATAGGAAATTAAAATCAATAAAGTAGCTCAAATATTTATCAGAAAGACCACTACTTTGCCAAACTCTGTTTAACAAGAACCCAAAACCCCACAGAAACTCACAATGAGAATGAACTTTTATCAAAGGAATACTACAAAATGCAAAGAAATTCTAGGCAACACTTGTAAAACAGACCTTTATTTATTAAGGTTGCATAAACTGATCATGGATATTCACTCAAAATATATAGTTCTTAAAAATTGTTTTTTTTCTTTCTCTATCTATATCTTTTTTTGGTAAACATTTCTTGTATTAGAAAGAAGACTATTAAAGAAAAACAATAGGAATGAAGATGGAACTGAAATTTTTTTAAACAATACCATGACTAGCTTCATGTTGATGGGTTGCACAATCAGAACCATCTGAGGGAACAGCCGAATCAATTCTGAAAAACCCAAAAGGCATGGAATATATAAATATGATATATCAAATTTATTGCATACTACTTGAATAAGTGTCTTAACATATAATCTGAATCACCTGTCAAGATCATAACCACCCACTCCAAGCACAAAGTCCATATCAACATTCCCGAATTTAGCAAGCTTTATTTGTGCCATTCCATTGATGTGCTTGGAGAATTAGAAAGAAAGAAAAAATCACCAAAAAATCCAAAACTTGCAATATGAATAGTGCACAAACTAAAGATTGATACAGGAAGAATCATTTTATTTTTAAAAAAATAATCAAGCAGAAGTATTAAAAATTACACGACCGATCTGATTCAGTCTTCAACCCCTAAAATGTTGTTAAAAACAACAACCATTTATTCACAACTATGCACACTAACCTGATTTTAACCAATCCAACCTTCCAGTGAAATACTCCACATATATCGATACACATAAAACCTAACTTAAGGAATTAGCATAATTACAAACAGAAATAGAAATGAAAAAATAAAGAAGAATGCTTCATGGATATCAGCACAGGTTGGACCTATAGTGCTCATAAACATATTTATCCAATGTTTTCAAGTGTTGTCAATATACTTTTTACATCTACCCTCAAACCAAAGCTCAGCCCAGCTCTATATATTACTGAAAAAACGCTATATAAATCTTTTGAAAAGCTAATAAAGCGTAGAAATCGATTATTTATGAGGCTTAGTATCTTTGATAAGCAACAAAAAATACGTATCTGGATCTATACATGCACAAGGAGAAGCTCTACCTTAATTTTCTTGGTCAATACCTCCAAGTCACTCTCGGTTACTAAGTCAGTCTGCAAACATTAGGGAAAAAAATAAAAAGAACAAAAAAAAAACTAATTAGATTTCAAAGAAATGCAACAAAGGTTAGCAAGGGTAAACAAAGGAAAGAACGTCAATTATTTTAGGAAGTAATTGAATTTTACCTTGTTCACTATAATACGATCTGCATAGGCAACTTGTTCCACCGCCTCATTTACCACAAATCTTGGTTTTACCTCATTCAAATGTTGCATCGAATGCTTAGAGTCAACCAAAGTAACAACTCCATCAAGCTTCACATAACGTGAAACCAGCTCATCAGTACAAAATGTTTCAATAACCGGACCAGGCTTTGCAAGACCTGCATAAGGGACACCCTGGAATATATTAGTGGGTCAAGCTTTCCAAATCCTGGATTTAAAGGAGTAAGCAGTCGTGCTTTTAAATTTCAACTTATGCAATTGATAAGTGTCTAGTTCCACCGTGAGGGCTCACAATCCAACAAAATAGAAGGCGGGTTTCCAAAGATAAAAAGGCATCAGATGCATTTCTCAATGGCAATTGACAAGGTTGCCAAGGAATTTACAAGCGAATATGACAAGGGGTTTACAAGTGTAAAACATAATGGCATACTTGAGCAGGTTCAAGAAAATAATCATTCATTCCAGTTTATATTCCTATCTTATAGCACATGCTATGGTTGTATGGTCCTCTTTTTTGGCTTTTTTTGTCCGTTGTTGTTTTGGGGGGTTGGAGGGGGGAGAGGCAGGGAGGGGGATGATATGTATGAAGAAAAGTGAAGCTATTAGTCTGGTAGGTATCTATCTACATTAGTAGCATCATTCAGTTAATACACAACAGAAAAAGGTCTGTGTGCATTGTCCCTGGTGTGTGTCGGTGTGCTCATGATACTGAAAATAATTGTATTTCAATAGCAATTTTACATACCTGTCGTTTCTATAACAATATGATCAAATTTGTCTCGCTTCGTTTTAACCAACTCCAAAAGCAGTTTGACAAGATCTCCACGGACAGTACAACAGAGACAGCCATTATTAACCATGATAATCTCCTCATTAGAAGAGGAATGACTAGCGACTAATGAACCATCAATATCCACCTCACCAAACTGCAAGGAAAGGTAAATAATAAATATTCATAAAAGAAATTGAAATACACCCAATCTTGAAGGCTTTTATAAGCGTTAAAAAGCATATATTTAATTCACAATAGCATTCTTTTTTCTCTTCTTTTTTGATAAAATTCATATAGCATTCTACTAAATTTAATTGTACTTCAAATCTTACATTTGGTCGCTTGTTATTAATAGGCTAAACACTAACGACATGTTTTATTGGCCCCTGCCTAATAAAAATTTTATCTCCTGATATATTTGTGATAAGCAAGGAGGAAAAAAATTAGTATTCTCACATCTTCTTCAACAGAACTGTTGCTTGGTTGCTGTGGAGTTGTTTGCTTTGTCGGTTTTCAGAGGAATGGATTTGTCCATAATCCGTGGATGACTTGCATTGTATCAGGTTTAACATGTTTGGACTTTGGCAGGAGTAAGGACGTGAGATTCTCTTGAGATATGAATGTGGATGTAGAGGAGTGCTACGATCATTCTTTACCATTTCATTCTTTACTATCCCATATATTCAAAGGGATTAGAGGGTTGTTCCGTTGTGAGGACTTTGTAATTTCCACTTTTGATCGTTGGAGGACTGCTTGTTCTCTCTTATTGTATTCTCTCTTCTTTTATTTTTCCTTTTCTTGTGACTTGTAAGTGTTTTTTGTATTATTTATACTCTTTCTCATTGACTCCTTTTAAACTTAACAAAAATCAAATTTTAAGATGAAAATTCTTCTGGAATTACCTTTAAAGTGATGTGGACCTCTTCCACAACACTAAGAAGCAAAAAAATAAAATATATACATTATATATAGAGTATCTCATTATACTACCAGTTCATGCTCAATAAATTTTATAACAACCTAGAACTAGAAGCATCAAGACTACATTAGATCTAGCCACCAATCGCAAATTACAGAATTTGAACTTTCAGCAGTAACAAGGAGTTGGTCTTTCTCTATTAACACTGCAAGTTTGTGTTCACAAACATTAAGGAGTATAAGGTGTACAACATGAATGACCTAAACACTAAATTATAATATTGAGCAAAGAAGAAGTAAAAGAATGAAGAATAGAATTAAACTGCATCTGCCCATGCATAGTTAGTGTCTAACTTAGTAGATGCAGCATATTATGTACTGGTGCCACCAAAATTATACTAACCACATGCTCAAATGAAAGGTCAGAAAATTTTGTGTGAAGGACTGCAGTAGCAATGCAACGATGTGTCCTAAACTGGAAACAATAGTCTCTTATACAATCCTTGAGATGTGGATACAGTACTATCATGAAATCTACTTAAGACTTGATCATTATCCACAAAAGACATAAAATTAGAACAAGTTGATTTCACTAATCGTCTTAACAGTGTCGGACACAAAATTTCAGATGCCAATCTATATTGCAGTATTAGAGCGGACAACCAAGAAATCAGCAATCTAAATGTTGCATCATCAACAAGTGAATATCAAGAAAGGCTAAACAGGCGGGACAAATGTGGGCCCAAGTGTATATTAGGGTTCACATGAACTAATTGAAACAAATGTACAAATTAGGGTTTACAGAACCTAGTTAAATGTACAAATTAAGGTTCATATGACCTAATTAAATGTACAAATTAGGGTCCATGATGTAATTAAATGGATACCGTTAAAGCCGAAAATAAATGTGCTAGACCCGGGGAAGCCTCCACGTGTTCCAAGGCAGAAGACTCGTGGATGCGACCCATTTTGGGAATTGATTGAGGGATTGGATTGGCGGCTAGAAGGGCAGGGCAATTTGGGCATTACTTTGATGACTAAAGAGTATTTCGGGAATTTCCCTTAAAATATGTGTCTGGCATATGACTACTTCCCAGGAAAGTTCTATAAATAGCCCTTCTATTCTAAGAAGAAAGGATAGCTCTTAAAACATTACACTTGGACTCTTAGAAGCTCTGAGTACTTGGAACTCTCTCCCAACTCGAAGACTCAAGAAGGCTCTTGGAATCCCTGCTACCCTAACCCGGTTTCCGGATTCTGAGAGTTCTGCCACGTGTCATTGGAGTAATCGCTCACCTGTTCTTCTTCCCTCTTCAATCAATCAGTCAATTCCTTATTCTTCGTGGATTTCTCGCCTCTCCAGCCAACACGAAACCCTAACCCTAGCAAGGCGCGATTTCCTTGCCCACATTAATTTGGCGACTCTGCTGGGGAGGTGTAGAATTCGTGAAGGGTATGCCCACAACTCGAAGTGGGAGAACTACAGGAAGAGTTTCACCAACAACAAGCATCACTTCACCGGATCCGATTCCAAGGCAAGCAAATCCATTGTTCCAAAGCGCGAATCTGGATCTCGATCAACCCATCTTAGAAGACGCTTCAGAAGGAAGTTCAACATCACCATACATGGCTGATTAACAACAAATAAATGTTAGGCAGACAGGCACGGGAAGGCAAGGTGAGGAAGCAAGTGGAGAGCAGACAACCACAAATGTTGTGCAACTGGAGGTGCTTAAGGCGTTGAAGGAGGCACGGGAAGGCCAAAGAATGATGATGACTATGATGCTGGAGACGCAGAAGAAACAGGAAGAGATGGGGAACTTCCGCCAACAGTTGATGCAGATCCCCACTTTCAAGGCCATGTTCCTAGGAAGTTCGCGGGGGGAACGAACAGGAGTTGAGGACAACAACAACAACAGCAGCAAAGAGAATCAGACTGCGCCTCCAGCAACAGAGAGTCAGCCGATTCCAATCATCAACTTGGAGCCTCAGAACAGTGGTGACGTGCCACAATTCAGATTGGAGGCGAGCCAGCCTCAACCAAATATCATCCCAACCACTCTTCCAACATTTTCACAACTGCAGATACCATCCTGAGCCACATACAACCAACAAGCCAAAAAGCACAACCGATACAAATCTTGCATGATGCAAGTTTACACTCGCCAATTTCCTTACCATACTCACTGTCAACGCATCCATACAACACAGCCCCTCAACGAGTCCATACCACAAGCCCGTATGTGACGAAGAATGATATGATCGATGTGATCAATCAACTTCGCAAACAGACATCTCGACCTTCAGAGTTAGACTTTACTCCACCTTACCCGGCACATATTCGGAGGCAATCTTACCCAACATGGTATATTGAGCATCCCCCACAGTTTCCAAAATACAACGGGGAGAAAGAAAATGCCAGGGAACATATTGCCAGATTCGTGGAGTCGATGTCTCCGTGACTAGGATATGATGAAGTAAACAACTACAACTTGTTGATGAGGGAATTCAACAAGACTTTAACGGATAGTGTCTTCAGTTGGTACTACAACTTGGAGAAGGGATCAGTCCATGTTTGGGATGATCTAAAATTGCAATTTTTTAAGAAATTTTTCTATGTGCAGAAACAGGTAACCATTGTAGAGCTGATGCGATTCAAGCAGAAGTCGAGTGAGGAGCTGTCAGATTATGCAGCGTACATGACAAGTCACTTTCAAACCACAAAGGAAAAGAAACATGCAACACGATTACCCATGGTGTAGTCCCAGAAGTTGAAATGATGGAAAATTTAAAAATGACAGAAGAAAGAGAGGATTGTGATATTGGCTTACAGGTGACGGCGCTAATGAACGGAGTCAAATTCAGAAATTTTTTCGATCAGATAGGATTGACCAAGGAAGCAAGGATAAAAGCAACCAAGGCAATCATTAAAGCTGTCGAGACACAAGAGACCTGCATGACCGTAAGCAAAGGATTTGTGAAGACGATGGAAGAGGAAGAAAACAAGATATCTTTCTCCAAAGCTGATAGAGAGATAAGATACCCGCACAACAGGCCGTTGTATGTGACAGCAGTACTCAATGGTGTAGAAGTGCGGAGGGCGTTCATCGACAATGGAGCGTCTGTAAATATTATGCCCTACACCGTGTTTAAACGGTTAGGTCTGCCAGATAAGAAGATTGTGAAAGAAAAAACAAACATTACGGGATTCGCCAACCAAAGTACCAGAACCCTTGGACACATCAAGGTAGACATGCAGGTTGGGAAAATTTGAGGACCTGTAATGTTTCATGTTGCTGAGGTGGATGCAGCATATCATGTCTAGCTAGGAAGGGCCTAGCAAAACGACTATGGGGTGGTACCCTCAGTTTTTCATCAATGTCTGAAAGCTATCTGGAAAGGGAGAGAAGTGAAGGTACCAGCAACAAGGAATCCCTTTGGATCGGAGGAGGCACACATCACCGAAGAAACTTTCTTCGACGATGTCGCTGAAGAGAGAGAGAACCAGATTGCAAGGCCTGATTCCTTAAGACTAGCAAGTTGGGAGGAAGTGCAGGAAGATAAGTTTGTGCCTGTAGAAAAAGAAAAGAAGAACTCGGAACAAGGAGAATGTTCCAAAAACAAGAAGCCAGTGGTAGTAGACCTGGAGAAGGAAGGAAAAGGAGAAAAGAAAAGGCCAGCAGACCCTGAAGACGCCAGAAACATAATAAATGCCAAGCGGACAGCATAATCAGAGGATTGCCGAAAAACGAAATGGGAGAGGGTTGTTAAACCCGACGGAAAGGTGTTGTTTCGCTTATGACGGTGCAAGGGGGAAGAGTCCAAGGGAGAGTGCAAACCTAACGGCTCAGGAGGTGTCCCCCACTCCAGCAGTAATGAAGGAGAAATTGTGCAGCAGAAGGTAGAACCAGCTCCAGAATACTTTGAGGATAGGCCGAAACCTCAACAAAAGAAGGGAAAGAAGTGGCTTTGTCATACAAATTGGTCTTCCCTTGCACAAACAATGAAGCAGAATATGAGGCGTTTATATTGGGATTGTTGGCGGCTCAAGAGTTGGGGGTCAAGCATCTTAAAGTAAAGGGAAATTCAAATCTGATAGTACAACAAATAAGAGGCCAATTCGCAGTGAATGAACCTATCTTGGCGCCATATCGAACTATAGCACAGAAGTTGATGGAGGCTTTCAAGAAGGTGGTGATTGAGTATGTGACGAGAGGACAAAACAAACAACCTGACGCATTGGCAACTGTAGCATCTTGAGTGTTTGTCCAAGGAGAAGACTTGGATGTGAGTGTAATGAAGAGAACCCTCCCAACCACGGTGCTAAGCTTGTTCCCCAAAGACATAATAGATGATTGGAGACATGACATCTCCCATCAATTGCAAACAAAAGAGGGAAAAATATCACCAGTGAAGCTTCAGAAATACATCATCAAGGGAGTCTTGTATCACAAAGAAGTAGACGGTGTATTGACACGATGCTTGGGGAGGCAAGAAGCGGATAAAGTCTTACATCAAGTGCATAACGAGAACTACGGATTGGCAGACATTGGTTTGCATCGCAGGTTGCAGCGCCAAGGGTATTATTGGCCCGGAATAAAGAAGGAAGCAGATGCTCTTCAACGACAATGTGTTTCGTGCCAACAATTCCCTAGAGAGAAAGAATGCGCCTTCATTGATGACATAGCCGATTGGCGAATCCCTTATGTGGAGTTTTTACACAGCGGCAATCTTCCTGCCGAAAAGGAGAACACAATCATAATAAAGAGGAAATCACAACGATTCTTCTTGCAAAATGGAGAATTGTTTAGAAGAGTTTCAATGGCAAGCCCTTACAGTGTTTGGGAGTAGGAGAGGCCAAAGATTTAGTTTATCAAATGCACAAAGACGAACACCAAGGGGGAGCCAAGTTGTACAAACAACTTATTGATCACGGTTATTACTGGCCAAAAATGGAAGGAGATTGCTTGGATTTTGTCAAGAAGTGCCACATCTGCCAAATCCACGGGAATTTGATTCATGCTCCTGTTGTAGACTTACGAACTATAGCAACACCATGGCCTTTCCATACATGGGGAAAGCAAGAAGCGGATAAAATCTTACATCAAGTGCATAACGAGAACTGCGGATTGGCAGACATTGCTTTGCATCGCAGGTTGCAGCGCCAAGGGTATTATTGGCCCGAAATGAAGAAGGAAGCAGATGTACTTCAACGACAATGTGCTTCGTGCGAAGAATACCCTGGGGAGGAAGAATGCGCCTTCATTGATAACATAGCGGATTGACGAATCCCTTATGTGGAGTTTTTACACAGCGGAAATCTTCCTGCCGAAAAGGAGGACACAATCATAATATAGAGGAAGTCACAATGATTCTTCTTGCAAAATGGAGAATTGTTAAGAAGAGAGTTCAATGGCAAGCCCTTACGGTGTTTGGAAGTAGGAGGCCAAAGATTTGGTCTATCAAATGCACAAAGACGAACACCAAGGGGGAGCCAAGTTGTACAAACAACTTATTGATCACGTTTATTACTGACCAAAAATGGAAGGAGATTGCTTGGATTTTGTCAAGAATTGCTATATCTGCCAAATCTACGGGAATTTGATTCATGATCCTGCTGTAGGCTTGCGAACTATAGCAACACCATGACCTTTCCATACATGGGGAATGGATCTTATAGGTCCCATTCATCCAAATTCCAAAGGCAACATATGGATCTTGACGGGCACTAAGATGTATACAAAGTGGGTAGAGGCAATCCCTTTGAAAAAGGCTACGGGTCCAGCGGTGGCGAACTTCATTAAGGAACACATTATTTGTCGTTTCGGGATCCCGAAGATCATTCTGTCAGATAATGAAACTCCCTTCATCAATAGAGACATCAAAAATTTGATATAAAGATACAGGGTGAAACACTACAAATCATCACCCTACTACCCGAAAGGCAATAGACAAGCAGAGGCCACAAACAAAACCTTAATCAAAATCTTAGCAAAAACTCTAGATGATCATCCAATGATATGGACGGAACAATTACCAATAGCATTATGGGCACATCGAACTTCAAAAAGAAAGCCTACAGGTGAAACCCCATACACTTTAGTTTATGGTGAAGAATCTATCCTGCCCGCTGAAATATAAATCCCTTCGGCTCGGATGAGACTTCGAAGCTTAGTCGAGGAAAGAAACCGACCAGCTGCCCTATAGACCTTAGCTTAATTTTGAGACAAAGCTAAAGAAAAACTTAAACGGTATCACGAAAGACTGCGACGACAATACAATACCGCAGTGGTACCACGACAAATTCTGGTGGGAGACTTGGTGCTCAAAACGGCAACTCAAGTCATGAGGGGAACACCAACCCCCAAATTTTACCCCAAATGGGAAGGCCCGTATAGGGTACAAGAGATCTCCGAAAACGGGTATTGCAAGATATCTCGTGTGGAATCAGATGTTGTCTCAGGCCCATTAAACTTGAAATGGGTAAAGAAATATTATACATGAGATGATCATCACAAAAAGTTATACTTTCAAACTTCAAAAGTAATCGACGCACCGGACTATCAGCCCTCGGATCAAAAAGTTATACTTTCAACTTCAAAAGTAATCGAGGCACCTGATTATCAACCCTCGGAAGTTACACTTTATCTCTAAAAGTGGCGAACGTTATGCTTTCTCCGACAAAAGCAAGATTTATTATTTGAAACGTTATGCTTTTCGTTAAAAGTAATCTGATTATCAATAAATTATCAAACTTTCACTTATACTTGAATGTTTTTTCTGATTTCTTAAAAAAAATAGATTCAAGTGTTGGTTTGCGAAAAAGAATATATATACACGTTATTGACAAAATTCATGTTTACCTGTTCATAATACTTATTGTTGTCTTGGAGTATTAATTTGAATAACTTGAGATTCAATGATAAATATTGAGTTTTAAGGAATCATTCAAATTAAAGGCAATCAACAAGGTTAAAGAAACTCTACTTTGATAAATGAAATATGTGTAAATGAGTTTCTGATACAGGAAAAGGAAAAAAAAAAGACTACAGAAAGTCATGATCTAAAGGCCATGGCATATCAAACTGAAGAGAAGACATAACTAAGGCCTCTAAATCAGTAATGGCAGCATCCCGAATCTCGAGATTTTCAACTTTCAATTTCTTGACATCTCGGATAGCTGACTCTAAGTCCTGAAGCTGACGCTCTACCTCTTGAATCTGGGACTTTAGATCTTGGAAATGGATCTTCAATTTGTTTGCGACTTCGTCAAACTCCGAAATCTGTACTGAAAAGGAGTCATCTTCACACTTACGTACAACAACCTCCGAACATAGCCCAACAAGATTAAAATTTGACTTGAGGAGATCCAGCCTAGCCTGAAAAGGGGACATATCAACACCCACGGCTGCAAAGTCGTCTACATCATCGCTAAATTTCTTCAAGTCCTCGACTTGCAAAGAGTATAAAGAAAGAGTGTGCAACCAAAGAACAAGACCTACAAGCTGATTTAGGAAGAAGGTCTGGGCAGAAGACGCCTTAATAATCAGCTGGTCAAGTATCTGTGGGAACCGAGCTAGGAGACGCTCAAGACTTTCCTGACTAGAAGATGATATCTGGAAGCCCCTTCAAGAAACAAGATCTCCACTTGGATTGAAGGAAGCTCTGGCAGAAGCTACTTTAGAGGCCATCATAAAATTTGTCGAGATAAAGGATGGAGGAGCAAGGGGCTGATGTGCTGCTGATGAATCCTCGACGCCTTGGTCATTCGGAAGACAACCCGGAGGATAACCGAGGTCAGTATATAGCGAGGTGTCAACATCCGGATTGAAAGCATCAAATAAGGCAAGCGCATCAACAGGCAAAGACAACTCTTGCATCTTCTCGCTCTGAAAACAAGATGATAAAGCATAATATATTTGGGAGAAAGAAAGAAAATTCAAAAAGAAGATATATTTATCAAAGAAAGATACTCACAAGATAGTCAATGGAAAAATAGTTGGGAGATGCAACAGAAGGCGGAATATCGTTCAACCCACCCGAAGTGCTATCAACAATACCCTACCGAAAAATCACTAACTCGGCAGAATCCTTCTGGGGAGGATGAACATCAGCAATAGTCTCAGAAGGATCCCCCTCGAGGAAGCAGGAATCTCATCGGTATCCTCAGGCTTATCATGTGGAGAAGGCATGAGGGCTTGAGGAAATTGATGTATCACCCACAGCAAGGCTCGAGCTCACATCAGATAAAGTGTCTTTCGCATCAAGACTAACACAAGCATCATGTGATGAAGACGACTCAGGAGGAACATCATCCTCCTCTTCATCAGCATCGACAATCTGAAAATGGTGGAAATAATGATATAAGGAATCACGAAAGCAGCTATGTGAATAGTAACAGACATAAATGAAGATACTACAAAAAAAATACCAAATTTCTACGGCGTTTCTTGACCGGATCCTCGGTTGTCAGCACACTAGGACTAGCATCATCAAAAGGGCGCTTTGCTAATAGCCTTAAGCGAAGCATAATGACAGGACGACTAACCGGGGACACGGTAGAAGCAATAGGAGGAGCCACCTCAGAATCAATAGTGGTAGATGTTCTTGTTTTAGAACGAGTAATTCTCATTTCCCCGGCATCAGAGGATCCCTGGGGAGGAGCTGGAGGAGGCATGCGAGACAGAGGTAACTGAGACAAAGTACGTGGTGGAAGGTTCCTAGAGGTAGTAGGGGCCTATACGGGAAGAATAGCTGGGTCACTTTGAGAATGTACACCTACTGACTGAGAAGGAGAAGACTTAGGCATCAAGGCCTCACGCTCAATAAGCCAGCTACTGGCTGGCCAATGTTCCGAACAGGCATTGGGCTTAGGAGAACATAACATCTTAGCCCATTGAAGACGCTTGGGAGGAGAAGCTGGTATAGAGCACATCAGGGTGTCCTCCTCCCACCTCCTAAGATTGATTTGCCAATAGTTGCGTTCACCAGTAGTATACCGCTCACTCCAAGTATCGGTTGGTATGACAAAGGCAAATGATCTGTGAGGAACAGCTGAAGGTTCTGGAAAGGCCCATGCAAAAGAGGGGGAGATAGACACGAAATTGAGAAGAGTAGTCTCATGGTAAATATACTCAAGTTCAAATGCTTTATTATGTGAAGTCTTCCTTATTTGATAGGAGCGTCCCTTCGGCCGTACTTGCAAGGAGACTTATGAGACTGCTCTTCTCAATTTCGTATCTACCTCCCCTCTTTTGCATGGGCCTTTCCAGAACCCCCAGCTGCTCCTCACAGATCCTCGGAGTGGGCGGTATACTACTGGTGAACGCAACTATTGACAAATCAATCTTAAGAGGTGGGAGGACACCCTGATGTGCTTTATACCATCTTCTCCTCCCAAGCGTCTTCAATGGGCTAAGATGTTATGTTCTCCTAAGCCCAATGCCTGTTCGGAACAGTGGCCAGCCAGTAGCCGGCTTATTGAGCGTGAGGCCTTGATGCCTAAGTCTTCTCCTCCTCAGTCAGTAGGTGTACATTCTCAAAGTGACCCAGTTATTCTTCCCGTACAGGCCCCTACTACCTCTAGGAACCTTCCACCACGTACTTTGTCTCGGTTACCTCTATCTCGCATGCCTCCTCCAGCTCCTCCCCAGAGATCCTCTGATGCCGGGGAAATGAGAATTACTCGTTCTAAAACAAGAACATCTACCACTATTGATTCTGAGGTGGCTCCTCCTATTGCTTCTACCGTGTCCCCGGTTAGTCGTCCTGTCATTATGCTTCGCTTAAGGCTATTAGCAAAGCGCCCTCTTGATGATGCTAGTCCTAGTGTGCTGACAGCCGAGGATCCGGTCAAGAAACGCCGTAGAAATTTGGTATTTTTTTTGTAGTATCTTCATTTATGTCTGTTACTATTCACATAGCTGCTTTCGTGATTCCTTATATCATTATTTCCACCATTTTCAGATTGTCGATGCTGATGAAGAGGAGGATGATGTTCCTCCTGAGTCGTCTTCATCACATGATGCTTGTGTTAGTCTTGATGCGAAAGACACTTTATCTGATGTGAGCTCGAGCCTTGCTGTGGGTGATACATCAATTTCCTCAAGCCCTCATGCCTTCTCCACATGATAAGCCTGAGGATACCGATGAGATTCCTGCTTCCTCGAGGGAGATCCTTCTGAGACTATTGCTGATGTTCATCCTCCCCAGAAGGATTCTGCCGAGTTAGTGATTTTTCGGTAGGGTATTGTTGATAGCACTTTGGGTGGGTTGAACGATATTCCGCCTTCTGTTGCATCTCCCAACTATTTTTCCATTGACTATCTTGTGAGTATCTTTCTTTGATAAATATATCTTCTTCTTTTTGAATTTTCTTTCTTTCTCCCAAATATATTATGCTTTATCATCTTGTTTTCAGAGCGAGAAGATGCAAGAGTTGTCTTTGTCTGTTGATGCGCTTGCCTTATTTGATGCTTTCAATCCGGATGTTGACACCTCGCTATATACTGACCTCGGTTATCCTCCGGGTTGTCTTCCGAATGACCAAGGCGTCGAGGATTCATCAGCAGCACATCAGCCCCTTGCTCCTCCATCCTTTATCTCGACAAATTCTATGATGGCCTCTAAAGTAGCTTCTGCCAGAGCTTCCTTCAATCCAAGTGGAGATCTTGTTTCTTGAAGGGGTTTCCAGATATCATCTTCTAGTCAGGAAAGTCTTGAGCGTCTCCTAGCTCGGTTCCCACAGATACTTGACCAGCTGATTATTAAGGCGTCTTCTGCCCAAACCTTCTTCCTAAATCAGCTTGTAGGCCTTGTTCTTTGGTTGCACACTCTTTCTTTATACTCTTTGCAAGTCGAGGACTTGAAGAAATTTAGCGATGATGTAGACGACTTTGCAGCCGTGAGTGTTGATATGTTCCCTTTTCAGGCTAGGCTGGATCTCCTCAAGTCAAATGTTAATCTTGTTGGGCTATGTTCGGAGGTGGTTGTACGTAAGTGTGAAGATGACTCCTTTTCAGTACAGATTTCGGAGTTTGACGAAGCCGCAAACAAATTGAAGATCCATTTCCAAGATCTAAAGTCCCAGATTCAAGAGGTAGAGCGTCAGCTTCAGGACTTAGAGTCAGCCATCCGAGATGTCAAGAAATTGAAAGCTGAAAATCTCGAGATTCGGGATGCTGCTATTACTGATTTAGAGGCCTTAGTTATGCCTTCTCTTCAGTTTGATATGTCATGGCCTTTAGATCATGACTTTCTGTAGTCTCTTTTTTTTCCTTTTCGTGTATCAGAAACTCATTTACACATTTCATTTATCAAAATAGAGTTTCTTTAACCTTGTTGATTGCCTTTAACTTGAATGATTCCTTAAAACTCAATATTTATCATTGAATCTCAAGTTATTCAAATTAATACTCCAAGACAACAATAAGTATTATTAACAAGTAAACATGAATTTTGTCAATAACGTGTATATATATTTTTTTTCGCAAACCAACACTTGAATTTATTTATTTTTTAAGAAATCAGAAAAAACATTCAAGTATAAGTGAAAGTTTGATAATTTATTGATAATCAGATTACTTTTAACGAAAAGCATAACGTTTCAAATAATAAATCTTGCTTTTGTCGGAGAAAGCATAACGTTCGCCGCTTTTAGAGATAAAGTGTAACTTCCGAAGGCTGATAATCAGGTACCTCGATTACTTTTGAAGTTGAAAGTATAACTTTTTAATCCGAGGGCTGATAGTCAGGTGCCTCGATTACTTTTAAAGTTTGAAAGATAACTTTTTGTGATAATCATCTCATGTATAATATTTCTTTACCCATTTCAAGTTTAATAGGCCTGAGACAGCATCTGATTCCACACGAGATTTCTTGCAATACCCGTTTTCGAAGATCTCTCGTACCCTATACGGGCCTTTCCATTTGGGGTAAATTTTGGGGGTTGGTGTTCGCCTCATGACTTGAGTTGCCGTTTTGAGCACCAAGTCTCCCACCAGAATTTGTCGTTGTACCACTGCGGTATTGTATTGTCGTCGCAGTCTTTCGTGATATCGTTCAAGTTTTTCTTTAGCTTTGTCTCAAAATTCAGCTAAGGTCTCTAAGGCCGCTCTGGTCGGTTCCTTTCCTCGACTAAGCTTCGAAGTCTCATCCGAGCCGAAGGGATTTCTATTTCAGCGGGCAGGATAGATTCTTCACCATAAACTAAAGTGTATGGGGTTTCACCTGTAGGCTTTCTTTTTGAAGTTCGATATGCCCATAATGCTATTGGTAATTGTTCCGTCCATATCATTGGATGATCATCTAGAGTTTTTGCTAAGATTTTGATTAAGGTTTTGTTTGTGGCCTCTGCTTGTCTATTGCCTTTCGGGTAGTAGGGTGATGATTTGTAGTGTTTCACCCTATATCTTTCCATCAAATGAAGGGAGTTCCATTATCTGACATAATGATCTTCGGGATCCCGAAACGACAAATAATGTGTTCCTTAATGAAGTTCGCCACCGCTGGATCCGTAGGCTTTTTCAAAGGGATTGCCTCTACCCATTTTGTATACATCTTAGTGTCCGTCAAGATCCAGATGTTGCCTTTGGAATTTGGATGAATGGGACCTATAAGATCCATTCCCCATGTATGGAAAGGTCATGGTGTTGCTATAGTTCGCAAGTCTACAGCAGGATCATGAATCAAATTCCCGTAGATTTGGCAGATATGGCACTTCTTGACAAAATCCAAGCAATCTCCTTCCATTTTTGGTCAGTAATAACCGTGATCAATAAGTTGTTTGTACAACTTGGCTCCCCCTTGGTGTTCGTCTTTGTGCATTTGATAAACCAAATCTTTGGCCTCTTACTTCCAAACACCGTAAGGGCTTGCCATTGAACCCTCTTCTAAACAATTCTCCATTTTGCAAGAAGAATCATTGTGACTTCCTCTTTATTATGATTGTGTCCTCCTTTTCGGCAGGAAGATTTCCGCTGAGTAAAAACTCCACATAAGGGATTCGCCAATCCGCTATGTCATCAATGAAGGCGCATTCTTCCTCCCTAGGGTATTCTTCGCACGAAGCACATTGTCGTTGAAGTACATCTGCTTCCTTTTTCATTTCGGGTCAATAATACCCTTGGCGCTGCAACCTGCGATGCAAAGCAATGTCTGCCAATCCGCAGTTCTCGTTATGCACTTGATGTAAGACTTTATCCGCTTCTTGCCTTCCCAAGCATCGTGTCAATACACTATCTACTTCTTTGTGATACAAGACTCCCTTGATGATGTATTTCTGAAGCTTCACTGGTGATATTTTTCCCTCTTTTGTTTGCAATTGATGGGAGATGTCATGTCTCCAATCATCTATTATGTCTTTGGGGAACAAGCCTAGCACCGTGGTTAGGAGGGTTCTTTTCATTGCCCTCACATCCAAGTCTTCTCCTTGGACACATTTGAGATGCTACAGTTGTCAATGCGTCAAGTTGTTTGTTTTGTCCTCTCGGCACATACTCAATCACCACCTTCTTGAAAGCCTCCATCACCTTTTGTGTTATAGTTCGATATGGCGCCAAGATAGGTTTCTTCACTGCGAATTAGCCTCTTATTTGTCGTACTATCAGATTTGAATCTCCCTTTACTTTAAAATGCTTGACCCCCAACTCTTGAGCCGCCAACAATCTCAATATAAACGCCTCATATTCTACTTCATTGTTTGTGCAAGGGAAGTCCAATTTGTATGACAAGGCCACTTCTTTCCCTTCTTTGATAGTCAACACTACTCCTGCTTCGCCTTTACCTTCTGCAGATGATCCGTCGAAAGCCAAATTCCACCATTCTGGGTCTTCGTCCATTAAGTCGATTGCTTCCACTTCTCCACCTGGAAGATTATCAGAGGGAGGTTCATATTCTCCATTTGGAAATTGAGCTAGCAGGTCTGCCAAGGCTTGACATCGGATCGCCTTCGGTGTCACACACTTGATGTCGTATTCTGAAAGGATCATCATCCATCTAGCGGGTCTTCCTACTAATGCTGGCCTAGTCAGTAGATATCTGATCGGATCAGTTCTGGTTGCAATCTTCACTTCGTGCGCCAAAAAGTAATGTTGCATTTTCTGCGCAATGAACACTAACGCTAGGCAATGCCTCTCCACCTGTGAGTACCTGGTTTTCGGTCCTCTGATTATCCGGCTAATGTAATACACAGGTTTCTCTTCTCCATCCGCCTCCTACGTGATCAATCCGCTTATAGACTTCTTGGTAGATGTGATGTATAACTGCAATGGGATTCCTCTTTGTGGTACTATCATCGTTTGCGCTGCAACCAAAATTCTTTTTACCTTCTCAAATGCCTGTTGCTGGGCTTGCCCCCAGTCCCATTCTGCCTTTCCTTTTAGCAATTTGCCGAAAAGTTCTGTGACTTCTGCTAATGCTTGCATGAATCTCATGTAAGAAACTTTCCCTAGAAAGATCTTCAACTGTTTTTGCGTTTTTGGTGGGGGCATCTCCGTAATTGCTTTCGCCTTGCTTGGGTCTACCTCCAAACCTCTGTTGTGCACCAAGAAGCCCAAGAATTTTTCAGCCGTCATTCCAAAGGCGCACTTCTTCGGATTCATATTCAACTTGTATCTTCGGCATCGCTCAAACACTTTCCTCAGGTGCTCCACATGGGTTGTCGCCTTCTTGGATTTCACTACTACGTCATCCACATAGTCCTCCACTATATCATGAATCATGTCATGAAATATAGCGTGCATTGCCCTTTGATAAGTTGTCCCTGCATTCTTCAACCCAAATGGCATTACTACATAGTAGAAATTCCCAAACGGGGTACAAAAGGCCGTCAACTCTGCATCTTCTACGGACATCTTTATTTGATTGTAACCCTCAAACCCATCCATGAATGACATCAATTAGTCGTTGCATCTACCAAAGTGTCTGTGTTGGGTAATGGGTGCATGTCTTTCGGGCATGCCTTATTCAAGTCTCTGAAATTCACACATATCCGTAACTGACGGTTTGATTTTTTTACTGGTACAATGCTGGATAGCCATATTGGATGTTGGATTGGCTTGATGAACCCTACTTCCAGCAACTTCTTGATTTCCTCCTTTATTTGGGTCTCGACTTCGGGTGCATAGTTGCGAGGTGATTGCTTCACTGGTTTTATTCCCGGGCTTATATTCAGATTGTACTATACCAGCTCCTTGTCAATCTCGAGCATCTCGTCGTAGTTCCAAGCAAAGACATCCCTATACTCTCGCAGTAATTTCACGAGCTCCTCCTTCTGATTAGCATCCAGCTCTTTGTTGACATAAGTCGGTCTTGGCATTCCTCCATCTATTGCCAAATCAACTTCTTCTAATTCATTTTGTTGAGGTTTCGGCCTATGCTCAAAGCATTCTGGAGCTGGTTCTACCTTCTGCTGCACAATTTCTTCTTCTTCATTACTGCTGGAGTGGGGGACACCTCCTGAGCCGTTAGGTTTGCACTCTCCCTTAGACTCTTCCCCCTTGCACCGTCACAAGCGAAACACCACCTTTCCGTCGGGTTTAACCCTCTCCCATTTCTGATTGTGCTGTCCACTTGGCATTTATTATGTTTCTGGCGTCTTCAGGGTCTGCTGGCCTTTTCTTTTCTCCTTTTCCTTCCTTCTTCAGGTTTACTACCACTAGCTTCTTGTTTTTGGAACATTCTCCTTGTTCCGAGTTCTTCTTCTTTTCTTTTTCTACAGGCATGAACTTATCTTCCTGCACTTCCTCCCAGCTTGCTAGTCTTAGGGAATCAGGCCTTGCAATCTGGTTCTCTCCCTCTTCAGCGACATCGTCGAAGAAAGTTTCTTCGGTGATGTGTGCCTCCTCCGGTCCAAAGGGATTCCTTGTTGCTGGTACCTTCACTTCTCTCCCTTTCCAGATAGCTTTCAGGCATTGATGAAAAAGTGAGGGTACCACCCCATAGTCGTTTTGTCAGGCCCTTCCTAGCAAGACATGATATGTTGCATCCACCTCAGCAAAATGGAACATTACAGGTCCTCGAATCTTCCCAACCTGCATGTCTACCTTGATGTGTTCAAGGGTTCTGGTACTTTGGTTGGCGAATCCCGTAATGTTTGTTTTTTCTTTCACAATCTTCTTCTCTGGCAGGCCTAACCGTTTAAACACGGTGTAGGACATAATATTTACAGACGCTCCATTGTCGATGAACGCCCTCCGCACTTCTACACGTGGAGGCTTCCCCGGGTCTAGCACATTTATTTTCGCCTTTTCCGATATCCATTTAATTACATCATGGACCCTAATTTGTACATTTAATTAGGTCACATGAACCCTAATTTGTACATTTAATTAAGTTCTGTAAACCCTAATTTGTACATTTATTTCAATTAGATCATGTGAACCCTAATATGCACTTGGGCCCACATTTGTCCCCTGCGCGAGAGTCGTGATTCCCGAGAGACGTTCGTGCAAAATACTCCAAGCTTCTGAATGATTTTGTGTAACTCCACTTGTCCAAGTCTTGAACATAAGGGTCCTAGAAGAGGGAACCCCTAAGGGTTTGGCCCTTAGGGTTAAAACCCTAGGGAGACAAGACCTAGAAGAGCTCTTCCTTTGACCTTTTGATAGGTCATCTGAAAACTTTCCATATTTGCTCAATATTTGTTTTCTTATTTTTTTTCTGAGAATTAAAACAAAGAAGATCATCAGATATCACTAAATAAAATCCAATCTTTTAGAATCAAATCTTATTTTATTATTTGAAAATAAATCAAAATCTTCCTTTATTAAATTTTTGTAAAGCAAGGTCTTTCCTCTTAAGGAAATCAAATATTCAATATATATATATATATATATTAATTTTAAAATTTTCCTATTGTTAGGAATAAAATATCAGATGTCAAATATATATTTTTTCGAAATTTTTATTTTCATTTGGAATAAAATATCAAATATATACAAATTTCGAAATTTCTATCTATATATATTTTTATTTAGAAGTAAGCTCAAATAAACTTATCTTTATATTTCGAAATCTTCCTTAATAGAAAAATAGAGGTTGTTTCCTTTTCTGTTGCAAGTAGGCAGTTTGAATATATGCATATGTATATACATCTCCCAAGTCACTTAGGTTTTTCTTTTCATCGTGCAATTTTTTGTGGGCAAGGAAATCGCGCCTTACTAGGGTTAGGATTTCGTGTTGGCTGAAAAGGTGAAAAATCCACGAAGAATAAGGATGTTGGCTGAAAAGGTGAAAAATCCACGAAGAATAAGGAATTGACTGATTGATTGAAGAGGGGAGAAGAACAGGTGGGCAATTACTCCAATGACACGTGGCAGAACTCTCAGAATCCGAAACCCGGGTTAGGATAGCAGGGATTCTAAGAGCCTTCTTGAGTCTTCGAGTTGGGAGAGAGTTTCAAGTACTCAGAGCTTCTAAGAGTTCAAGTGTAATGTTTTAAGAGCCATCCTTTCTTCTTAGAATAGAAGGGCTATTTATAGAACTTTCCTGGGAAGTAGTCATATGTCAGGCACATGTTTTAAGGGAAATTCCCGAAATATCATTTAGTCATCAAAGTAATGCCCAAATTGCTAAGACAAAAAATTGCACGATGAAAAGAAAAGCCTAAATGACTTGGGAGATGAACATACATATGCATATATTCAAACTGCATACTTGCAACAGAAAAGGAAGCAACCTCTATTTTCCTATTAAGGAAGATTTTGAAATATAAAGATAAGTTTATTTGAGATTACTTCTAAATAAAAATATATATAGATAGAAATTTCAAAATTTGTATATATTTGATACTTTAATGGAATTTCGAAAAAACATATATTTGATATTTTATTCCTAATGAAAATGAAAATTGCGAAAAAATATATATTTGATATCTGATATTTTATTCCTAACAATAGGAAAATTTCAAAATTAATATATATATATTGAATATTTGATTTCCTTAAGAGGAAAGACCTTGCTTTACAAAAATCTAATAAAGGAAGATTTTGACTTATTTCCAAAAAATAAGATTTGATTCTAAAATATTGAATTTTATTTAGTGATATCTGATGACCTTCCTTGTTTTAATTCTCAGGAAAAAAAAATAAGGAAACAAATATTGAACAAAATATGGAAAGTTTTCAGATGATCTACCAAGAGGTCCAAGGAAGAGCCCTTCTAGGTCTTGCCTCCATAGGGTTTAACCCTAAGGGTTTGGCCCCTAGGGGTTCCCTCTTCTAGGACCCTTGTGTTCAAGACTTGGACAAGTGGAGTCACACAAAATCATTCAAAAACTTGGAGTATTTTACACGAGCGTCTCTCGGGAATCGCGACGCTCGCGCAGGGGGCAAATGTGGGCCCAAGTGCATATTAGTGTTCACATAATCTAATTGAAATAAATGTACAAATTAGGGTTTACAGAACTTAATTAAATGTACAAATTAAGATTCATGTGACCTAATTAAATGTACAAATTAGGGTCCATGAAGTAATTAAATGGATACTGAAAAGGCCGAAAATAAATGTGCTAGACCCGGGGAAGCCTCCACGTGTTCCAAGGCAGAAGACTCGTGAATGCGACCCATTTGGGGAATTGATTGAGGGATTGGATTGGCGGCTAGAAGAATAGGGCAATTTGGGCATTACTTTGATGACTAAAGGGTATTTCGAAAATTTTTCTTAAAACATGTGTCTGGCATGTGACTACTTCCCAGGAAAGTTCTATAAATAACCCTTCTATTCTAAGAAGAAATGATGGCTCTTAAAACATTACACTTGGACTCTTGGAAACTCTGAGTACTTGGAACTCTCTCCCAACTCGAAGACTCAAGAAGCCTCTTGGAATCTCTGTTATCCTAACCCGGTTTCCGGATTCTGAGAGTTCTGTCACGTGTCATTGGAGTAATCGCTCACCTGTTCTTCTCCCCTCTTCAATCAATCAGTCAATTCCTTATTCTTCGTGAATTTCTCGCATCTCCAGCCAACACGAAACCCTAACCCTAGCAAGGCACGATTTCCTTGCCACACTCATAAAATCTCTTTATGGGCCGGCCCATTGCGTAGGGATCAGATCGTCCTTTCTAAGGGGATATCTATCCTAGGATGATAATCCGTGCCGTCTAGTTCATTCACCAAATAAAATGAAGGAGATGGAGAGTTGGTCTACTAGTTAAACTTGTATTTCCTCATCTTGTTCATAATTACAACTTCACTTATTGATTTTTATAATAGACTTATTTTTCTTCAATTTGAATTTTGTTTCAGCTGAAGGTACATACATATTCAATCCATTTCAGGATTTTAATAACATTACGGATCATTACTTTCAAACTTTGCAAGTATGTAACAAAGGTGGTGATTTGTTATTAATGTCCAAAAACTGGGATAACAACTAATAACTATACAACTCTCTATCAATATCTACTGCATATCTTCCAAGAGATGACATGTAAACTTTTTAAGTACAATGCAAGAATATTAATGGAGATAGCATAAAATCATAAGTTTTTGGATAGATAGACCTCAATACCTCATTTTCAATGACAGCAATCCGCTTTCCATGTTGAGCCGTCAGGATATGATTCAACAGAGTGGTCTGCAAGAGTAAATACTACAATAATGAAAATGTAACAACAATCCAATCAAACTAGTTACAGAAAAAAAACTGTATTAGTTTCTTACAAAACTATGGCACACATATTACAAAGATAAATTAGGAAATCCACACTCTACAGGCTTTATCCCAATACAAAATTTTATTCTCATATTCATTTACACTTTCATTTCTCTTCTTTTTCAATTTACCAAGGCGGAGTCTATTTTCCACCACATTTAAGACGATGACAAAATAACCAAAACCAAACAAATAAAAAGTTTCATTTTTAGAGTCCAATTAGTTTACTTTAGCTGCAAAACAGAGGCTTAAAAAACTTTAAGTATAACACTAACCTTTCCGGAACCGAGAAACCCAGTGATCACAGTGGCCGGGACACGATTTTCGAGGTTCAAGGCTGCAGCTACGGATGAATCCAAGTCCTGGGGTTCATAATCGGGGGCAGAGGTAAATCTCCTGGAATTAGCGGGGTGGAATTGGAATTCTCGGGAAACAATACTGTGAAGACTTCTGATGAATTGTGAAATAGTATTTGAAGAGGGATTGAATGAATGAGATTGGAGGGATTGGTAGAGATTTTGGGCTCTAGTTTTGGCCAGCAACAACCTGAAGGTGGCCATTGACGGGGAATTGTCCAACAAAGTTTGGAGGAGAGAGATGGGGAGAATTTGAAGATTTCTTAAACCCTGGAGAGGGTTTAGGGTTTACCAGTTTGAAGTTTTAGAAGGTAATACCAGATCCGGATGAGATGGATATGTTTATGGGGCGGATTTTATTAGATACCCGGGTCAACCATGTTAACATAACAAATGGAGTATATGATTATTAGGATCCCTCCATTGGACATATATTCCGAATTCTTCTGATACACATTCAGCGACGTAAATATAATATTTAGTCATAAAATAAAATTTGTCACAAATAATTAATAATCAAAAAAAATTATCACAAATAATTATGTCACTAAAAATATCGATAAATATCATATTTGTGTCGCTAAATGTATATTAAATAATAAGTATAATGGAGGGATCTTAATTCATGATTATTAATCATATATTGCGATGAAAATATGTCAGACTCTTGTTATGCTTGAATCTTGTTGACAGTAAATTATGAAGAAATGTTTAACAAAGACAAGTTTAAAAAGCAATAGTGCAATAAAAATTAAAGACAATAAATTATACACTCTCTCACTTAGACCTCTCTCTCATAAGTTAGGATAAATTATTATAATAAATTAGGGTATTCAAAAAAAAAAAAATATATATATATATATAGAGAGAGAGACTCTTATTGTGAGTAGACACAATAGCATAATTTATAAATTAAATAAAAAAAATTATATTATAATAAAAATATGTCGACTCTTGTTACGAATAAACATATCAATTAATTATTCATGTATTTATATTAATTTATCGACTAAAGATCAAATATATTTCAAAATATTGTTATTTGATTGAAAAAATTACCATTTAAATTCTTATTATTGTAATCTTTCATTTTTTATAACACCTTACAATTTTAATATATTTTAATTTCTTAAGACTTTTAATCAGAAACTAATGAATAAAAATTGTCAACCCCAACTATGTATATTCAAAATAAGGCAATTATGAAATACAACAATTTAATATATATATATATATATATATATATATATATATATATATATAGACACACACACACACACGAGTAAGTAATAAACAGAACCGCAGAATCATTCCACTATACCTTATTAGATCTCCTTTATTACATTTATTTTTTAATTTTTCCTAATATATATCTAGTGACACAAATAATTATTTGAAGGGACATAATAAAAATTATTACAAATAATTAGCCACACAACAAAATTTATTGTAAATAATTTTGTTGCTACTACCGTTGCTAAAAATAATATTTATATCGCGAAATGTGTGTTGTATGATATTGAAGATACGTATAATATGGAGATTCAAATACACATTTAGCTATATAAATATATTTTTTTTAATAATGATACAATTATTTATAACAAATTTTATATGTCGTTAAATATATATTGAATACTTTTATTTTATTTTTTTGAAAGTATATCGAAAGAACTTGGGTGAGAGATATATTGGAGTGGATTCAATCTATAATTTAACTATTAGATCCTTTGTTTAACTAATGAAGGACAACAAACTTTCAGGGTTATGTTTGTTTATAATTATATTGTAAATTATTTATATTAATTTAAAATATTTAAAAACTTTTTTATCTTTGGAATTTGAGGATAATACATGAAGATTGAAGAGTGAAGACTATGAAGGTGTTTGATAAAAACTGAATGAAAAGTTCTAAATGAGCTGAATGGCTGAATACTGAATGAAAAAAGTTATTTGATAATTGACATGTCTGAAACATCTGAATGACATAATTTTATTATTTTACCCCTCTGAAAAAACTCAAAGTTGTTGTAAATTTATTTAATATTACTTAATATAATAGTTAATATTTTTTTAATTTTTTTTTATTTCATTCAGCTACTCATTCAATCATTCAGCCAAAAAAATCTGACTTAGCTATTCAGCTCAATCATCTAATTGATTCAGTCATTTAGACGATTTTTATACAAAACAAACGCACTCAATGACTAATCGATTCGATCATTCAGATATATTCAGTCCTGAACAAACAACCTCTATGTTTACTCCCAAGGTCATTTGATATTTTTTTATTCTTAAAGCAATTCGATAATGGTCTATATTCCGAATTGAATATATTGTATTATGTATTCTTTTTTTTCCTTTCGTTTTTTGAGATATTAAATGATCGTAGAAATGATATTAAATGTCCATAAATTAAATAAAACGCTAAAATGAACAAAAAATCATTCTTAAACACATTAATTTAGTACAAATTATAATATACTATGCATCATTTTTGTAAGCAAACATAGCCCAAAAATTCGAAAGAAACTATTTAATCCCATCTTACTCGTACAACCACTCATAAATGACCCTAGAAATAAAAATTCACAAGGTTACCAATTTTGAAATAATTCAAGAATTAAAAATTTTAAAGAAAAAAAAAACACAATCATTGTTTTTAGCCAATATGCTAGCTAGCAACACAATTATTTGTCCTAAATTTTAATGTGTTACTAAATAGAATGTTTGTGACGTTAAATGTGTACGCAAAAAAATTGAATGAAAAGTACATCGAAGGGGATCCCAATCCAATATTTTCACATGCTTTAACGATAGGAAATTGATCTTTTAGGGAGCATAATCTACATATGAGCTAATGAACATAATAGCTCTCAACAATTTGATTTAACCAATGTTACAGAAGGTAAATACGATAAATGAAAAGAATATGAAAGATATTCAAATGGCCTTATTTAAAATTTTCAGCTCTTTTTCCGGTATTTGGGATGAGAATTTGGGTGGTAAAGTCATGACCGGCCCATCTCCACCCAACTTTCTGGAAGCCATTCCAAGGGCATATCCAAGGGCTCTTGCAACCGGAACAGCCACTGCATTTCCAACCTGACAGTACCTGCTCAATACATAATAATAAATTAAATAAAACTAATATATTAAAAGTAATGGCTTCGGCTTGATTTATTTATATTTTACTACTCATATGAAAGGAGGAAATAAAAAGAACTCTAAACCTGTAGCCAATGGAAACCACTATTTGTACACAAGTTGGTAAACATCTATTGAGAAGTAGGTTCACACCTTTCTTTAACAGTACCACAAAATCTATAAAAATCAGGAAACCCTTGCAACCTTGCGTACTCGCGCAGAGTGAGGACTCGATCCTGTTCTGGATGTAATGCCGCCTGCACAAAACTTACCGGTTTAAAACAAAATCCAAAAATTGTGTTTCATGGGAGATTCGATTTTCAGTAATGCTATGTGCAAAATCCGTGCACCAACAGATGTGACATTTGTGGCTATATTATTAACTAATGTGAGACCCTTCTAGTTAATCCAAGTTTAGTTAATATTTTACCGAAAATTAATTAACATTAAAGTAATCTAGGATCAAAAATTGTAGCCCAAATCTTATAGGACTCTCAGTCTATCTCTCGAGCAAACTCACAACTTCTAATGTCACATAATTGTTGCAATATGTCTATTCACGTACGTAATACATTTTAATACGTGTCAAAAACATACTTAAATATTCTATTTTTTTAGAAATTTTGCAATATTAATAAAAATATAACACTTGAATATACCAAAATACATTAATTTATACAAAAATATAATATTTGAATATGTTTTGCCGCATTTTAAATTCGTGTCACAAATGTTAAAATAAGTGTTGTAGAATGGAGGGACTATTAAGTAAACCTGGCTTAAATTAAATCTACTTGTGTAAAGCCGTGCATGATTCATGCACATAGCATTACCGTTCTATTTCAACTAAGCAACATTCAAAGAATACCTGATTGTGACATGACGGAAAAGTCACTACAGTTGCAACTGTTTCATCCCACCATAACCTTGCAAATGGCCTATCATATAACCAAAAACCACTTTTATATAAGAAAATTTATAACTTCAATTTTTTTATTTAAAAAAAAACAAAAACAAAAACAATGTTACTAAGGCTTGTAGAGAAAAAAAGATCAGACCTTTTAGACTTCCCTTTTTCAAAAGTAAAGACGTAATCCGGAACCTGAAAACAAGCCAAGAACCACGAACATTGATCAAAAGTAGTTCAAATTGTTGTTATTGGATTTCATCTGAATCACCCCATCTATCTCCGGAGGAGAAGTTTGGTTTCAAACCCTGGTTGTCTACTCTGCTTTGGTAGATCATCCAATTTCAAGCACAGGAAAGATGGATTCACCCACTTTACATGTAACACCCAATCCACGTCAGAACATGTAGGTTAATTTCACGTGTATATAAGGTCCCAAGCTAGTACCAATAATACCTTAAATTAAGACCTTTTGGGTGAGCTAAGATAACCCAAGAAGATACTATTAGGACAATGGATGATGTGTTGCTATCCATAGCAAACACGTGTTTACCCTGAGCCTTGCAATTGGATAGAGAATTTTCTAGAACCCATGAGGTGTTCATCATCCATTGGAGGAGGAAAAAATTACTTTGAATAACCTTTTTGTGCTTTTTACACATGCAAGAGTGTTATGATATACTATAGCAAAAGGCAAGACCGCAAGAGTATACACTATCGATATAAAACACACTATTACACATACAGAAACAAACACAAACACATACACGCATAATAAAAGAGAAGGGAGTTCACATTTGCTTTTGCATCAAAAAAAGAACTTTCAGAAAATTGTGAATAAAAAGACAAGTTGCTACCAGTGGCTTTCCAGATGGTAGCATAATTGGCTCCTTTGTTGGATCTCGAATAACCGAATTGTCTTTATCCACAATCACACCAGGAAAGTCCCTGAAATTTGCTCCCTACAAAGGAAGTAAATTGGAACCATAAGATTAAAAAAAGAACATAAATCAACAGAAATATCATATATTACGAACCTTTCTGCGAGGAACATGACAAACTCGTAAGTAATCATCCTCGGACAATGTATAAGGTCTGTGGTCATAAAGGACAGAACTTTCCGTTTCTGCAACATTTCTTGATGCAAAACCCATAATCTCTATAGAACAAGGGAACTAATCAGAAATTCATAGATCAACAATTGGCCAAAACATAAGACAATAATAGCAGGCCACTCATCTGATGGTGAAAGGACACAAGTGTATATTGTGCAGAATATGGGATCCAGATCATTATTAACACCACCAAATTCAGGTAGACGGACTGAGAATTTGTTTGTACATAACACAGACATAACATCACATAATGTGCCATAATATGTAGAAGGATGCAGTTTCAAAATCTACTTTATGATACTTGTGACTACACACCAAGTATACCAAATGAAAGCATAGGAAATCAGTCAGAGTACCTGTCTAATCGATTGTGAGCAGCATACACATGGTTGACAATGTGTACAGAATCTTGTAAAGTAGCGAAGTAGTACTATAGGCATTTTACCTTCACACAATCACCAATGATTGAAGACTATATAATTGCAATCTAAAGTCACCAGTCACATATTCAAAATACCCCAGTAATGGAGCTATTTATCTCATTTCGTGGCAACTCTCACTTGTAACACATTGCTGAACACCACACATGAACCATGTTCACCGAGCACACGGCAGTTCTTTAGATGAACATGACTCATTATTCGAATTGCAGCCAAATCCCAGTCAGGTAAAATTCTTGTGTGTTAAATGTATAAAATCTGTACATTTTATTATCTCTTACATTACAATAGGTCCCTAATTTATACAACTTGTTTGGAGCTAGTGGAGGAAAACAGGTGGAGTATACACGTACACAGCTCATACACACACACACAGCACAAACACTTCTAACAGTTATCATTCATTATTACTATAGGTCCCTAATTTATACAACTTGTTTGGAGCTAGTGGAGGAGGAAAACAGGGAAGTATACACGTACACAGCTCATACACACACACAGCACAAACAATTCTAACACTCCCCCTCAAGTTGGTGTATAGATATCTCGCATACCCAACTTGAAACACAAGGGATGAAACATCTAACCACTAAGACCCTTAGTTAGAATATCAGCTAGCTGATGTTCTGTTTTTACAAAAGGTAAGTAGATAAGACCACTGACTAATTTTTCTTTGATGAAGTGTCGGTCAATCTCAATGTGCTTTGTTCTATCATGTTGTATCGGATCATTTGCAATACTAATGGCTGCCTTGTTATCACAAAACAACTGCATAGGCCTTTTAGTTGAAACACCCAAATCTTCTAGCAAGGTTCGAAGCCATATTAGTTCACATATACCCAGGGCGATAGCTCGGTATTCAGCCTCAGCACTAGATCTTGCCACAACAGACTGTTTCTTACTACGCCAAATGACAAGATTATCTCCAACAAATGAACAATAGCCTGATGTAGATCGACGATCCTCTATAGAGTCAGCCCAATCTGAGTCGGAAAAAGCTTCGACTCTCATATGACCATGTGGTGCAAACAATAAACCTTTACCGGGTGCAGACTTGAGATACCGCAAAATTCTGTAAACGATTTCCATATGACTTTGTCGAGGATCATGCATATATTGGCTGATTATACCCACAGCATAAGATATATCGGGTCTAGTATGGGACAGGTATATCAGTCGTCCCACTAGACGTTGATATCTTTCTCTATCAACCGTAGGTCCTGTGCCTCCTTCTAGATGATGATTGACTTCAATAGGAGAATCTGCAGGTTTACATCCTAGCATGTCAGTTTCTGTTAAGAGATCAAGAACATACTTCCGTTGAGATAGAAAAATTCCACTGGAAGATCTTGCAACTTCAATGCCAAGAAAATATTTCAAGGTGCCCAGATCTTTGATTTCAAACTCTTTAGCCAGGCTCGCCTTGAGATTAATTATCTCTTCTTTATTATCCCCTGTCACAACAATGTCATCAACATAAACAATAAGAATGACAGTCTTACCATTTATTTGTTTGACAAATAGAGTGTGATCTGCTCGACTCTGTTTGTACCCAAGTTTTACCATTGCTTTGTGGAATTTACCAAACCAGGCTCGAGGAGATTGCTTCAATCCATATAAAGCCTTTCGCAGTCTACAAACTTTACCCCTGGTGACAGGTGAGGCAAAACCAGAGGGTATTTCCATATATACCTCTTCTTCCAGGTCACCATGAAGAAATGCATTTTTCACATCCAATTGTTGAATATCCCAGCCAAAGTTTGTTGCACATGAGATAATGGTGCGAACGGAGTTCATCTTTGCCACGGGAGCAAAAGTCTCCTGGTAATCAATCCCGTGAGTCTGAGTGTACCCTTTTGCAACTAGCCTGGCTTTGAGTCTTTCAACTGTCCCATTTGCCTTTTGTTTCACTGTATATACCCATTTGCAACCAACTGGTCTTTTCCCATAAGGAAGAGTAACTAGTTCCCAAGTATCATTCTTTTTTAGGGCATTCATCTTTTCTATCATAGCATGTTTCCATTTCTCGTTGCTAATTGCTTCTTTCCACCCCTGAGGAATAGATATAGAGGACAAAAAAGAAACAAAGGAATGGTAGGATGCAGATAATTTATCATATGAAACAAAATTTGAGATAGGATGTTGTGTACAAGACCTGACACCTTTTCTAAGAGCAATAGAAATGTCAGTATCATCAGAAGAACAAATAGGATCAGGATTCATACCATTAGTATTACCAAGACTCGGTTCAGGGCAAGGTTGGTGTGGTGGTGCAGTAATGAGGACCTTATTCTTCCCTTTTCGAGTATAGGTTCTCAACTCAGGCTCGGACTGTAACTGTAGCTCTCCCTGTGTAGCAGTATCAGAAACAACAACAGGAGTAGAGGAAGATGGTTCGTGTAACTGTAACTCCCCCTGTGTAGCATTATCAGAAACAACAACAGGAGTAGAAGAAGATGGTATAATAATATTTGTACTTGTATTTGTAATACCAGTTTCAATAGACTCAAAAGACGTCTCCTCAGAAACATCCTCCCCCCTGAGGAGACGGTGAAGATGAGTAAAAAGGTTCAGACTCCCAAAAAGTGACATCCCGAGTGACAAACACTTTGTGAGAAGGGGGATGATAACATTTATAACCTTTTTGAGTCGGAGAATAACCAATAAAAACACACCGAAGAGCTTTGAGATCTAATTTACCTCGAGTGGGGGATTTATCATGAACATAGCACACACATCCGAAAACTCGGGGCGAGGGAGAAGGAGTGGTTATGTGCTGGAGAAGGGAGATAGAACTTTTGTTTCCTAGGCTTCTAGAAGGAAGGCGGTTGATTAGGAATGCCGCAGTAAGAACCGCATCACCCCAAAAAAATTTAGGAGTTTTCATGGTAAACATAAGTGTGCGGGCAACTTCTAGTAGGTGTCGATTTTTCCTTTCCGTTACTCCATTTTGCTCTGGAGTTTGGACACAAGTGGTTTGAAGAATGATGTCATGCCGGGAGAGGTAAGATTCAAAAGCATGATTATTACTGTATTCACGACCGTTATCACTATGGAGGATTTTGATTTTAGCGTTAAATTGAGTTTGAATCATTTTATGAAAGTCCTGAAAGCAATCAAAAACTTCATTTTTGGAACGCAAAAGGTAAATCCAAGTGACACGAGAATGACAGTCAATAAAGCTAACAAACCATCTAAAACCAGAACGAGAAACAATCCGAGATGGCCCCCATATATCTGTATGGATAATAGCAAAAGACTCAGACTGACGACTGTTAATAGCAGAATAAGTCGAACGTTTGTGTTTACCGAGTTCACATGGTTCACACAAAAACTGAGTTTTGTTACAATTTTTAACTAAAGATGGAAACAAAAATTACAATACTGAAAAAGAAGGATGACCCAAGCGACGATGCCATTGATGGAGAGAGGCTAGGTTGGAGTCTGAAACAGAGTGAAGAGCCTGAGTAGGGACCCTTTTAGATGAGGGAACATCTAAATAATAGAGACCATCAACTGCACTACCACTGCCAATCTACTGTCCCGTCACCAAGTCCTGAAAAATACAATGATGTGGAAAAAAAGTTACTGAACAATGCATAGATTCAGAAAGACGTTGGACGGATAATAAATTTGCAGTAAAGGAAGGAATATGAAGAACAGATGATAAAGTCAATGAAGGGGTACAAACTACAGAACCACTCCCGGAGATAGAGGACAGAGAGCCATCAGCAACTCGAACCTTGTCCTTTCCCGAACGGGCCATATATGAAGTAAAAAGGTTTGAGGACCCAGTCATATACTCGGAGGCACCTGTATCTATAATCCAACTATGACAAGTAGGTGAAACATGAAAAGCACGAGGAGGGATACATGTCTGGGCATAATGAGAGGAAGTAGGATTGGAATAGAATTTTCGAAAGGCAGTGATTTCCTCAGGAGTTAGTGCATGAGTAGTGTCTGTGGTACTAGGTACATCTGCAGAATGTGGAGGAGTAGACATGTAGGCATGAGATCCACGTCCTCGACCAGAACGACCGCCACGTCCTTTAGGACGCCCATGAAGCTTAAAACAACGATCTCTGGTATGATTCTTCCCCCCACAATAGTCACAGTCACGGGACTCCTTCTCAACAGGAGAGGGAATGGGAAAGCCAGGCTTAGGATACGAGGCAATCAAGGTTGATCGGTCAACAAGATTTGGTTTGAGTACCATTACCCGACGCCTACTTTCCTCTTGCTGGACTCTAGCATGAGCCTCTCTTAGTGATGGAAAAGGTGTCTGACCAAGCAGCTGTGCTCGAATTTGATCAAATTCTATATTCAACCCAGCCAAGAAATCTACAACCCTATCTTCATTAATAAACTTTTGATAAGCTGCTGCATCTTCCGGACATTTAGCTGAAAAAACCCGATAATGATCAAGCTCCTGCCAGAGTGCATTAATCTCTGCAAAATATTGTGCCACAGACTTCTCTCCTTGACCCAACTCACGGATTCGTTTACGAATATCATAGGCCTTAGACATATCACCAGAGATAGAGAAGGTTTGAGAGATAGCTTCCCAAAGTGCATATGCAGTGTCTAAGAACATGTAACTACTCCTCAGACTAGGTTCCATTGAGTTAAAAATCCATGTTTTTACCATGGAGTTATCAGATTTTCATTCTTCTTGAGCAGTACCTGTTTGTACAGGCATGGTGTTTGTACTAGTAATAAAGTGCTGCATTCGGTTTGCTTCAATTGACATACGACATGCTTGGGACCAGGCAAGATAATTGTTTCCATCCAATTTAAAAGGACTAAGAACCAAGGAGGAATTGAGATGATGATTTCTAAACATCTGTCCCTTATTGGTTTCGATAATAGGACCAACTTCTGCCATGGTGATATAATATGAGCAACAAGAATTTATCCAAGGAATTTACCAACAAGGATAATATACAGTCTTCCAACAGTGAGCAGTAGTTGTATGAAAATAGCCCAAACAATAATGCTTAACAAGGCAGTGTGATGGGACAGTTGAAAATAGGGCAAACACTTAATACTGCAAGCCAAACAGGTTAACACTTGACACTGATATTAAGCAAGTCAAACAGTAGCCAAACAATAGCCTATGCATGCCAGTTCAAGCCGAAGAGAAAAACAAGGTCATTAAAGCAACATAACAGAGACAATCTCCATAAGAGGCTTATGCAGTGTATAACAGTCAGTAACAGGCCAAATTAGCAGCCAACAGATATAACAGTCAGTAACCAAAGGGCCAACTGAACCAAATTTAAGCCAAATCCAAGCAAACCTGATTTTCTCTCTATAAGACCACTATGGGCAGGAAGAGGAGAGAGAGGCGACCGCCTTGGAAGAAGCCGCGGCCGCGAAGGTCGCCGGAAAACAGGTCACGCGCCGGCGCGTGGGATCGGCGGCGAGGCGCGTGAGCGGCGCGTGGCGGCGCGTGCGGCGGTGGGTCAGAAAACTGAAAACTCCGGCTTGGTCGCCCGACAACAGGTAGCTCAATTATGATGTTAATTTCTCAATATCTAATCGTTGGACTAGTTTTCTGATTAAAAATAGGAGCAGTAGCGACGCGGAAGGCAAAAAGGAGAAAAAAAAAATTCGTACTACTAGAATAGATTATGCAGTAGGCTCTGATACCATGTTAAATGTATAAAATCTGTACATTTTATTATCTCTTACATTACAATAGGTCCCTAATTTATACAACTTGTTTGGAGCTAGTGGAGGAGGAAAACAGGGAGTATACATGTACACAGCTCATACACACACAACACAAACACTTCTAACATTGTGGAATTTGGATCGTTAATATGTTGGATTCGTCTCCATTCTACTGATCCTACTTCTCAGCCCTTAAAGTATAGGCACAGGATTGATAATGAGACCCAAATTTTTTCTATAGCATGAAGATCAACACCAACATAACATCTATCAGTGACTTGGCAAAAAAATGGTGAACTAAGACCAGAACTTCTTGTCTACTTCAGGCAAGTTGACTGCTTTGGTAACTGAAAATTCTGACTAGTAAGAACTCAATGTTTCTTCATATTTCAGTACTTTTTTATTTTTATTATAATCCTTTTTCAGTAGTTCACATAGTTTCACCACGAAATACTTCATTGAATTTGTAGTGGCATGATAAAATTACTTCGATTATGCAGAAAGATATAGATATGGATTATAACTACCAAGTCAAAAGTATATACCCCAATTGAAGAATCTATAGCAAAATATAAAATTATAAACTATCAAGACCAGCTCCAAGTTCCTCTATTGAAAGATTATCATTACCATGTTTTGTTAATCGTATATACTTTTGAAACTCTGTTTCTGGATGCATTGCATATGTCATCTCCTCGCGTGTTTCATGGCTTGTGACCTAAAGAATGAAATATAATTAGAAAAACAGAGTAATAGTATAAATAAGCCAAAGAACCAGATTGAATATGATGACAGTACAGGAGGAAGATCAGAGATAGCATCACGAAGAATGACAGCTTCTTCAAGTTCGCGGGGTTGGCCTTCATCATACGCAACAGTGTTTTGCTGCAATGAAAATTTCAATTACTAAGATAGAGACAAAATTTTACTTTGAAATAATAAATTCAATCTGATGAAACAACTCAGTACCTCAAATTCAGGAGAAGGCCAATATCTAACAACAACATCATGTGTAGGAAGTGGAAACTGAGGCAGTTTCTGCAGGCACAAAGATCTGTGAACTTAATGATTGAACAGAAAGTATAAATGAAACCATTGAAATCTGTTTTACATGGCATTTTAAATTTCTCTCCAACACAGATGTACATCTAATTATTGATATTAGATTAACAAGGAACATAAAAATCCCTTAAACCATAACAGAAAATAGCATTTCTACCCTTCATTACCAAGTTGGCAACCCACCAAGAAGAGAATCTGACCCATATAATATGAATATCAAATTGAAAAAAGAAGCAGCAATTCACCTCACTAGGTAGAGCACCCCATATAAAAACACGTAGCCGAAATTGTGGTAGACCATAACAGCCGGCAGCCATTGTTCCAAGCCTTGCTTGGTATTTCATATGCACCATGCGACTTAGAGCGTATCTTCCTAGTGAAGCCTTGTCAAACCTTAAAATGTCAGCCACATTTTCCATCAATACATACTTGGGCTTTAAGAATTTCACAATGTCCATGAAGACAACTATTTGACGGTTTCTTTCATCAGTTAACGGATCATCAATGTTTCTATAGCGATTATAACCACTAATCCCTTGGCATGGAGGACCACCGCAAATAACGTCAACGTCACCCTGAACATGTAGACTCATTGAGTTGCAGAAACTAGATATAAAGAGACATCAAATATAAAGTCAAGATTCGGTGTACTAATGTCTCAAACTGTAAAACTAGTAAAGAAACTTACTGGCATAGGCAAGATTTTAGATTTTGATCCACTTCTTACAAAATCCCTTAAGTGGTCTTCGCAATTACTGAGACAAATAAGTATGAAAAAGTTATTATGAAAGTTAATATGCAACTTCGAGTCTTGCTACTCCACCATCATAATACACAGCCACTACCAACCTTAACCCTTCAATTGGCTCCCATGTATCTTCACTTGGATCATAACCCTTCCAGCGCACCTAACAAAGGAGTTACAAGTTTAGTTCTATCTTAAGTAAATTGAAGTAGAAACCAGACTTTTGTGCTGCAAGAAGAAAAGGTACTCCCTCCGTCCCACATTGTTTGCAACACTTTATTTAGTGTGGCATGGATTTTAAGATATACCGAAAGTACATTTGAATATAATTTTTTAAAAATATATGTAATTTAATTAGAATATAACATTTGAATGTTTTTAAAAAATATAAATATATATAAATATAATATTTAAATTTGTTGTTGATGTGTCACATGCAATAAAAGATGTGTTTCAAATGATGGGAGGGAGGAAGTATGTAAATTAAACTTATAAAATATGGAGCATGTAGAATCACAATAGTTTACTGTGATGGACTAGCCTTTGCAGACTGTGACAGTGGCTAGGAACACTACTTCATCAAACAAAGCACAACCTGCATGTTGGAGACTGACTATAATGGATGTACTTTCTCATATATATATTGAGAATGTCCCATTACTATAATCTTAACATATTAACATAAGGTCCACTCAAGTACAACTATGAAATTTATAAGTGATTCACAGCTATTATGCAAAAGGGTGACGCTCAATGATGTTGTGTGATAATCAATCAAAACATTAGGTATATAGATATATATTGACATACAATTTATTTTTTAATAGGAGTACCTTAAATTTAAGTCCGTGCTTTCCTGATTTGCCTATATTACCATAAGAGATATCAACAAGGAACGAAACTTCAAACTCTCCCCGGGGCATCTTAACATCGCAAGGAGAATTTGTACTAATTTTGGATTCTTCTGTGTCCTTTGGTCTAGATTGAAGTGGTCCTTCAAAATCATTGAATGTATATGATTTGCATAGCTTTTCCCATCCGTTCAATAGTTCCAGAAAATCCTCAGCAGGCATATTCCGAACCTATAAAAAGAAGCACAAAAGTCGTTCATATATTCTCCAAATACACATGTACATGTATACCACCAACTTGGCTGCAATCTATTTACTCACTTGAGTTTCTGGATGATTTAGTTTCAAGCTTTCACATGCAGCCTTGTTATAATCAACTGCCCATCTCTTAAATAAAGGGCAAAGAGTGAGATTTACAAGTAATGGAATACACTAACAACAGCTCAAAGATAACTGAAGTTATACAAAATCAAACTTATTAGGCTTATAAGTTACCGTAACAAGATTAACACTCGAAAGCTTAGCGCCAAGGCACAATCCAGTTGACATTCCACCACAACCCGAGTAAAGATCTAGTAATGCCAACTCAGCTTTGTGAGGCCCATAACTAGACAGGTCCTCCAAGGAAGGCGTACTGGCGGTCGTACGGAAAGTATCAGTGTAATTAATTGAGGATAAATCACGGCTCATTACATAATTATCTGAAGAAATGCAAAATATATAATAAATTATGTCAAGGGTTCAACTTAGGAACAGTAATCAAAACTTCAGTTGGAGTCTTCAGATTTGCATTTAGATTCCAGTATATGTGGCAAAACATATGGTAAAAAGAAAAATAGAAAATAAGGTCACATTGTAGTAGTAAATAGTAAAACTTCTATACATCAATAGTATATTAAAGTAAAACGGACAACCCAGTTTGTTTTCCTGGTTGATTCAAGATGCTGGGAGATTGTAGTGTTGATGAAAAATTAAGCAATTAATAAACACGGAGACTCTTTGTAACATTTGAAGATAAGAAACTGCAGTTGAAGACTTTTAAGTAGAAATCTTTACTCTGCTGGTGAGAAAATTATACATGAAACTCTCAGTGCAAAATTTGAAGATATTTACAGTTACATTAACCGCTAACATTGAGCAAGGGCCCTACATCAAATACCACCCACCGAATGCCCACACAAATATACATGGATAGCTGCACCACAAACTTTGCTAAAGAAAACAAAATACCAGAGCTTCCTCATCCTTTACTCGCTGTATGTAAAACTTCTTATAGGAACTACGAAATTTAAGAAGTTTTATATACAATAGGTTTAAATTGAAATATCATATGATTCGGTATATCAATGGTCGTGCTTGGCTTGATGGTCAAGTGCTCACAAGTTGGATGTTTGGTCACCAATTCAAGTCCTAGAAACAGCCTCCCTGTAACTAAGGTGAGGTAACATAGATCTGACCTTCTCATTCCCCGATATTTGTGAAAGCCTTGTGCACTGGGTACAACCTTATTTATATTTAACTTCTATTGAGTAATCAGCACCAACTTCACATAATGCTGTGGTCCACTATAGCGCCCACCCTTGTGTTTTGGACATATTTTGCATTCCTTTCTTGAACCACACAGCAATTCTTTAATTGCTGCACATGCATACATCAATAATCTTGGATCATCTGATTATATTCAATATATATCTGGAACCACATAACGCTCTTCTCTGCTTTAGTCAGCAAAATAAACTCATCAAATTATTTACTCCCATTATTGGAAGGAATGAAAAAGGCCCTGCAAGATTATTTTAACTAACCCTAGCATCAATTACCCCAGAAAGTGTCTTGAGCTTAAATTTCAAAAATCCAGCAGGACATCTACAAGCTATACGTATTAAAAGTGATGATTGGATAAAAAATACACTACAATACACCTGCCTTGCAATGATATCAAACAAACTTTACGTAGTTACCAAACCACATGTACTGCAGCAGGCCAGTAGCCAGTAAAATGCATTTGTTGACAACTAGTTCAATTAGCTACCCTGAATGCCTGCATGGCATCTATTATACAACTTGCCTTTAATCTCTACTCGTACAAACTGAATAATATTTTGAAGTCTCCATGCGAAATGGCGGATAGATATCAAGGGAGGTATTGACCATAATAACACATAATCATGACTAGTGTCAACTTTGAAAGGTGAAAACTAGAACAAATTTAATTTTAAGCAGCATTTCCATCAGAAAGATCTTTAAAGTGTCTAAATTAGGGGTCTTTAATGATCAAGATCAAGTTCCATTTTTCTGTTTTCTTTTGTATGGGGAATATATATATCACCATAACATCATGAGGAATTATGAATATTCTTACCGGTTGGCAAGGTACGAAATGTTGAATATTGCACACAGTACTCCATGTCATAATAAAAGTCAGATGGCTGGATAGAGTTTGGTTGCAAACCTAGCTGCAACACTTACAAGGTCATAAGTATTTCAATTACATGAGATGGAAACTTAACAAAAGACCAAGAGGAAAGAAAATTGGGGAACCTACTGCCAATTGTCAGAAACAATGAGCAGAATGTGACTAAATAGGTAAATGGGGGGTTGTATAAAGGAAAGAGTGAAACCTACCCCTCTTGCTATTTCTATTACGTTGACTTTTGAGACAATGCAGTCTAATAAATTGTCATTCATGAAAGTGGAAAAGAATAAACGCTTCTTGTCATGGAAAGAAGCCATATCCTTCATAACCTGAAGAAGAAATATAAGAAAAAAAAATAAATAAAAGTATTGGATAGAATGATATGACACGGTAAATTTTCAAAAGTGCAGCAAAGAAGAGTAGGACAACATGACGTAGATACTCACAGTATCTTCAGCCTTATAAAACCATTGAACTCTGAAAAAATCTTCTCCCTCTGTCGATTTGAAAAATTCTAAGATCCTGCCAACATGCTTTTCCCTTCCATCACCCTGAAGAAATGCTAAATATGTAAATCATATCTTGTATTGGCATAGCTGGTATTGAAATCTAATATAACGTATAAGTTCAAACATTAAAAGCCTTTCAAAGAATATTTACATCTGGAAACTATCCAACCTAACAATTGATGCTCAGTTCAAAAAACAAATTATGGACTTCATATCAGGGAAAAAGAATTCCTGATTTACCTTTGGTTTGGATGCCAACACAAGTAATTATGTAACTTTGAAGAGCTTATCATGGACTTCATCTGCATTTCTATAGTTCCTAATTGGACCTTGTTTTTTTGTATGAAAAAGAAGCTTTTTAAGTGTCTAAGATTATTAAACTTCTTAAAAGTATCTCTCTGGCCTAGTGACCTGATCTCATATTGAACCCTTAACATCTTACCTAAAGAAGACAACTACATATACAGTTTATAAAAAAAATCTAAATAGCTCCAGAACCTAGATTTGGTACATGGTAGATGACGCACGCCCATTTTGACGCCTGTAAAAAAATTTACTCTAAGCCTTATTCCCAAAGTAGTTGGGGTCGGTTGTCGTTGAACCGCCCTATCTAGGTCCATGTTTTGTGTGACCCTTCTTGCAAACATATCCTTCTCGATTACTTCTACCTAAGCAAGTTTTTGTCTCCCTCTCCCTCTTTTTGTTCCCTCTAGTTGTAAGTTTTTGTCTCCCTCCTTTTGTTCCCTCTAGTTGTAGCAAATCGCTCTAGTTACAAATACTATACATTGTTTTAGGTTCTAGAACTCCAGTATTTCTTAATTTCCAAGAGATATGGGAATGTCAAATGTGCTCTATTGTGACTCATGGATAAGAAGGCATACTCTCTAAATTTCTATGGTTGCAATAATTAGAATAAAGTATAAGCAAGTACCAAGAAGCTATGTTACACGGACTCGGATGCAAGAACGGACACAGGATTTATACCTAGTGGGAGCTTTGGTACAATACAAATGTGCTCTATTGTGACTCGTGGATAAGAAGGCATACTCTCTAAATTTCTATGGTTGCAATAATTAGAATAAAGTATAAGCAAGTACCAAGAAGCTATGTTACACGGACTCGGATGCAAGGACGGCCACAGGATTTATACCTAGTGGGAGCTTTGGTACAATATATAATAAAAATTATAAAATCATTTAATTTAAACATAATATAGTTATCATTATATAAATAGATATTGTATGCCAAACATAGTGAGCATACCTTAAAATTACCATGTTATCATGTACAGAAGTTTTGTAATTTGTAAACCCTTGCTAAGTTGTTGCCGCCTTTTGCTGTCTTCTACCGTAAAAAAGAGAGGAAGGAGAAAAGCCAATGTTTACTTTTTAAAGTTTGATTTTATTTGAGACTGTTAGAATGTACGTTAGAATGTATTAAGGAAAACAGGTCATGTTTTCCTCTCCATGTTTCCTTCTCTGTATTTTCTTCCTAAAATTAGGGACAATCCTTGTTTATAAATATTGTTGCTTACAATCTAAATAAATAACTGAATGTACATATTTGCTACATTTCTACATGGTATCAGAGTGTCTACAGTTTATCAATAGAATTTTTTTTCCTTCTTTTCTCTTCCGTGTCGCTGCTATTCTTGTTTTCAATCAGAAAACTAGTCAATCAGTTAGATATAGAGAAATTGAGATCATAATTGGGTTACTTGGTGTCGGGCGACCAACACAGAAGTTTCATTTTTCAAACCCACTGCCCCACGCGCCACCCCACGTGCCTGCCGCCGACGCCACGCGCCATCACCAACTGGCGCGTGAAACCTTTTCTGACGCGGCTTTTTGCAAGCTAGTCGTCTCTCTCCCCTCTTACTATCTACAATGATTTTAGAGAGAAAAATTCAGGTTTGTTTGTGTTTGGCTTACTATAAATTCGTTTAGCCCAACTGTCACTATTAACTATCACTGTTATCACTGTTAGGCTATTAATTCCTTAAAGACTGCCTTGTTACTTACTGCTTCCTGCTGTTTGGCTTATTTTTTCCAACTGGTGCTTACTGTTGAGCCTGTAAATTATCCTTGTTATTTTCTTGGATAAATTCTTGTTGCTCCTATTATCTTACCATGACAAAATCTGGTCCTATTACTGAAACCAATAAGGGACAGATGATTAGAAATCATCATCTCAATTTTGCTTTGGTTCTTAGTCCATTTAAGTTGGATGGAAACAATTATCTAGTTTGGTCCCAAGCATGTCGTATGTCCATTGAAGCTAACCGAGTGCAGCACTTTATCACCGGTACAACAACCATACCTATACAAGCAAGTGTGGCCCAAGAAGAGTGGAAATCTGATAACTCCATGGTAAAAACATGGATTTTTAACTCAATGGAACCCAGTATGAGGAGTAGTTATATGTTCTTAGACACTGCATATGCACTTTGGGAGGCTATCTCTCAAACCTTCTCTGTTAGTGGTGATATGTCTAAGGCATATGATATCCGCAAAAGAATTCGTGAGTTGGGTCAAGGGAAGAAGTCTGTGGCATAATATTTTGCAAAAATAAATGCACTGTGGCAGGAACTCGATCATTACCGAGTTTTTTCAGCTAAATGTTTGGAAGATACAGCTGCTTATCAAAAGTTTGTTAATGAAGATAGAGTTGTAGATTTCTTGGCCGGTTTGAATAAGAATTTGATCAAGTTTGAGTACAGCTGCTTGGTCAGACACCTTTTCCATCACTGCGTGAGGCTCATGCTAGAGTCCAACAAGAGAAAAGTAGACATCGGGTGATGGTCTAAATTTAAATCTTGTTGACCGATTAGCCATGATTGCTTCGTATCCTAAGCCTGGACTTCTCATCCCTTCTTCTATTGAGAGGGAGTCCCGCGAATGTGACTATTGTAGAGGAAAGAATCATACCAAGGATAGTTGTTTTAAGCTTCATGGGCGTCCTAAAAGACGTGAAGGCCGGTCTGGTCATGAACGTGGATCTCATGCCTACATGTCTACTCCTCCACCTCCTATTGATGTATACAGACACTACTACTGCACTCAGGAAATCTTAGCCTTTTGAAAATTTTGTTCCAAATCTACTTCCTCTCATTATGCCCAGACAGGTATACTTCCTTGTGCCTTTCATGTTTCATCCACTTGCCCTAGTTGGATTATAGATATAGGTGTCTCTGAGCATATGACTGGGTCCTCCAACCTCTTTACTTCATACACGTCCCGCTCTGGAAAAGACAAGGTTCGAGTAGCTGATGGCTCTCTATCTTCTATCTCCGGGAGTGGTTCTGTAGTTTGTACCCCTACATTGACATTATCATCTGTTCTCTATATCCCCTCATTTACTGCAAATTTATTATATGTCCAACATCTTTCTGAATCTATGCACTGCTCATTAACCTTTTTCCAAATTATTGTGTTTTTCAAGACTTGGTGACGGCGCAGAAGATTGGCAATGGTAATGCAGTTGATGGTCTCTATTATTTAGATGTTCCCTCATCTAACATGCTCTCTACTCAGGCTCTTCACTCTACTTCTAACTCTAGCCTGACCTATCTCCATCAATGGTATCGTCGCTTGGGTCATCCTTCTTTTTTAGTATTGGAGTCTTTATTTTCATCTTTAGTTAAGCAATGTAACAAAACTCAGTTTTTGTGTGAACCATGTCAATTCGGTAAACACAAACGTTCGACTTATTCTGCTATTAACAGTCGTCATTCTGAGCCTTTTGCTATTATCCACACTGATGTATGGGGACCTTCTTGGGTTGTTTCCTGTTCTGGTTGTAGATGGTTTGTTAGCTTTATTGATTGTCATTCTCGTGTCACTTGGATTTACCTTTTGCGTTCCAAAAATGAAGTTTTTGATTGCTTTCAAGGCTTTCATAAAATGATTCAAACATAATTTAACGCTAAGGTCAAAATTCTCCTTAGTGATAATGGTCGTGAATATAGTAATAATCATGTTTTTGCATCTTACCTCTCTCAGCATGGCATTATTCTTCAAACCACCTGTGTCAAAACTCCAGAACAAAATGGAGTGGCGGAAAGAAAAAATTGACACTTACTAGAGGTCGTCCGCACTCTTATGTTCAAAATGACAAACCCTAAATTTCTATGGAGAGATGCGATTCTGACTGTTGCATTCCTTATCAACCGTCTTCCTTCTAGGATCCTTGGAAACAAAATTCATATCTCTTTTCTTCAACACATAACCAGTCCTTCTCCTTCACCTCGAGTTTTTGGTTGTGTGTGATATGTTCATGATAAATCTCTCACTCGTAAAAAATTAGATCACAAGGCTCTTCAGTGTGTTTTCATTAGTTATTCTCCCACCCAAAAAGATTATAAATGTTATCATCCTTCTTCTAACAAAGTATTTGTCACTCGGGATATAACTTTTTGGGAATTGGAACCTTTTTATTCTTCTTCACCTTCTCCTCAGGGGAGGATGTTATTGATGAGGAGAAGCTTCCTTCTGAGACTGGTATTAAAAGTACTATTATACCATCTTCTCCTATTCCTGTTGTTGTTTCTGATAATTCTGCACAGGGGGAGTTACAGTTACAAGAGTCATGTGCTAGACAGAATGAGCCTGAGTCTGAGTTAAGAACCTATGCTCGAAAAGGGAAAAATAAGGTCACCATTGTTGCACCACTACCAACCTTGCTCCGAATCTAGTCTTGATGCTAATGGTGAGAATCCTAATCCTATTCGTTCTTCTGATGATATTGACATTCCTATTGCTCTTAGAAAAGGTGTCAGATCTTGTACATAACATCCTATCTCGAATTTTGAAGCATATAATAAATTATCTGCATCCTCTCATTCCTTTGTTTCTTCTTTGTCTTCTATATCTATTCCTCGGGGGTGGAGAGAAGCAATTAGCAACGAGAACTGGAAACATGCTATGATAGAAGAGATGAATGCCCTGAAAAAGAATGATACTTAGGAACTAGTTACTCTTCCTTATGAAAAAAACCAGTTGGTTGCAAATGGGTATATACATTTAAACAGAAGCCAGATGGGACACAGTTGAAAGACTCAAAACCAGGCTAGTTGCAAAAGAGTATACTTAAACCCATGCGATTGATTACCAGGAGACTTTTGCTCCTGTGGCGAAGATGAACTCTGTTCGTACCATAATCTCATGTGCAGTGAACTTTGGCTGGGATATTCGACAATTAGATATGAAAAATGCATTCCTTCATGGTGACTTGGAAGAAGAAGTATACATAGAAATACCCTCTGGTTTTGTTTCATCTGTCACCAAGGGTAAGGTTTGTAAACTGCGAAAGGCTTTATACGATTTGAAGCAATCTCCTCAAGTCTAGTTCAGTAAATTCCACAAAGCAATGATAAGATTTTGGTACAAGCAGAGTCGAACAGATCACACTCTATTTGTCAAACAAATAAATGGTAAGACTGTCATTCTCATTGTTTATGTTGATGACATTGTGGTAACAGGGGATAATAGAGAAGAGATAGTTAATCTCAAAGCAAGTCTGGCCAAAGAGTTTAAAATCAAAGATCTTGTCACCTTGAAATATTTCCTTGGTATTGAAGTTGCAAGATTTTCCAGTGGGATTTTTCTATCTCAACGGAAGTATGTCATTGATCTTTTAACAGAAATTGGCATACTAGGATGTAAACATGTTGATTCTCCTATTGAAGTTAATCATCATCTAGAAGGAGGCACAGGACCTATGGTTGATAGAGAAAGATATCAACGTTTAGTGGGACGACTGATATACATGTCTCATACTAGACCCGATATATCTTATGTTGTGGGTATAGTGAGTCAATATATGCATGATCCTCGACAATGTCATATGGAAACCGTTTACAGAATTTTGAGGTATCTCAAGTCTGCTCCTGGAAAAGGTTTATTGTTTGCACCAAATGGTCATATGAGAGTCGAAGCTTTTTCCGACTTAGATTGGGCTGGCTCTATAGAGGATTGTCGATCTACATCAGGCTACTGTTCATTTGTTGGAGGTAATCTTGTTACTTGGCGTAGTAAAAAACAGTCTGTGGTGACAAGATCTAGTGTTGAGGCTGAATATTGGGTTATCGCCTTGGGTATATGTGAACTAATGTGGCTTCGAACTTTACTGGAAGATTTGGGTGTTACAACTAAAGGGCCTATGCAGTTATTTTGTGATAACAAGGCAGCCATTAGTATTGCAAACGACCCAGTACAGCACGATAGAACGAAGCACATTGAGATTGACAGACACTTCATGAAAGAAAAATTAATCAGTGGTCTTATTTGCTTACCTTTTGTAAAAACAAAACATCAGCTAGCTCATATTTTGACTAAGGGTCTTACTGATAAAATGTTTCATCCATTTTGTTTCAAGTTGGGTATGCGAGATATATATACACCAACTTGAGGGGGAGTGATAGAATGTACGTTAGAATGTATTAAGTAAAACATGTCCTGTTTTCCTCTCCATTTCCTTCTCTGTATTTTCTTCCTAGAATTAGGGACAATCCTTGTGTATAAATATTGTTGCTTACAATCTAAATAAATAACTGAATGTACACATTTGCTACATTTCTACAGAGACCTCTAATCTCTAAATATTAAACCTTTTCCTTTTATATTTATTATCTTTTTTAAGTGGGGACCAAGCCTAATAGCCTGTGTAAAGTGGGAAAACTCATTTTCATGTGGGTAAAGGCCTATAGGATATTAGAGAACATATAACCTTAGTGGAAGCCTATGGACAAAAGTGTGCATAGATTAAAGAAGAAGAAAAAAATATTAGCAAGGGGATGTCCCCCACTAGACCAACCTAGTTTTGTCCTTGCTCAGATGTAGTGTCCGGCTGAACACAATGTTTTGAAGAGTCCGATACGGGTACTCCTTAATTTTGTCAATTTAAAAATAAAGAATCCGTGTAGCATAGCCAAGAAGTCGATAAAAAATCTATAATGAACACTTGAATTCAATAGACAACAAGTGTCAAAGAAGCTTTGTAAAATTTATGTTACTAAGAGTTATGTGATGCAATTTTACTTATCAAATAGATAGTCGAATGCAATTATTCCTTGTATTATGCCAATATGGGATTTCAGCAGTGATTCTTAACTCTAAGCTTTCTTCAATTCTATATTTTACCTAGTTCTGATTAACTCTTTGTCAAGCTTAAAGACCCAATTCCCCATATTTAAAAAAAAGGAAGGGTTACCATAACCATTCATCCTAGCACAAAATAAAACAACCAATATCATTGTTTATATGTACCACTAGCGTCCCAAGAACAACCACATATTTTGTCTTATCTTGCTGAAGTACAACCACTACACTTATTTCATCTTTAAACTACCAACCTCTTCTTTTTGGTCTTCACGTAGGCCAGTCTACTTAATTACTTCTCCAGAGATTTATAAATGTGGTCTTGGGGTAAAGAATATACAAAATATTAAATAACAATATTAGAAAAGAGTTTCAACAATTCTTTAATACTAGATAACTAAGAAGCTCTACCCTTACGAATGCGCAATCTCCAATACTGAAAATACAGCCATCAACTTTGGCTTGACCATAGTGACATTCCACATTCAGAATTATTTCATCCTCTTCATCAGCACTGCATCAGTGACCATGCCAATTTTCAAAAGCAGAAACATAGCACATGAAAAATTCAGGAAAAGATTAAAGCAATAATATCGAAAGGACAAGTTAGTAAAGTTACTAGAGTATCACTCACTTTAATATCCAACCTTGACCCTCACGTCTTTGACCCTGCAAAGTCCAAAACATACATACTCAAATTGTCAAATTCTAATGACTACTGTAAATAAGATGATAATGAATAACACAAAATTAGAGACGAATTATGATGATACAGCAGCAAAAAGAAAATCTCAAGCCAGGGCAAAATTGTGGTGGTTCATTAGAGATTATACTGTTCCACTTGCCATTATGTAATCAACTTGAGGAAAAAATTTCCTACCAATTCCTAGCTTGGCCTAATTAGTTATATCAATTATTTTCCAGCTTACTAATGATATCTATATAGACTATGCATTAGCCATCACATATTCAAAATTAGATTACATAACTCACATATTTACAGACAAGCTATCGACTTTGTAGACTGTCTATTAATTACCGGAATTTAAAATGACAGTACATAGTAAAATTCACAGGGTAAGTATCGTTAGAAAAGGATAATGGTCACTAGTAACTTTTTTTACTTTAAATATGACAACACACTAATTTTGAGACAATTTACACAAATTACAATAGCAAGCTCCAACTCCAGCTGTAGCTCTAGCTCTAGTGGTACCCCTCTCGTCCTCTAACAGGGAGGTGAAGGTATCAAATCACGTTAGGAACTTATTTAAGAGATCTCCAATAGCATTGAAACGACCTTTCTTCGAGTAAAAGCATGAAAAATTCAAACTTCATGTTCTTGTTGAGGATGTTGTCGGTAAGCTTTTTAAGCCAAATACTGAAGAACTCATCATCCATTCAAGTTCAACAATTAAGTTGGCCACATAGATATATATGAGTCTGAGTGAGGGTTGATATAATAAATGCTGAAGCTACAAGCCACTAGTTTGATCAAACAGTAGAACTTAAACAGTCTTCTACCTTGCTTGCCTTTATAAAAGTTAAATAGAATTTCCAAAAATATTAAGTTCTCGCTTTATAGCCAAAGGAATTATCAATTGTCCCTTGTCTCAGTGACACCTAGATCAAAATATGCATGAAAACTAAAATCAAAGGGAGTTTTCATTAAAATTATACAACTCAGATTAAATTCAATGCAATTCTAAACATGGTAAACTCAATTAATATTGAACATTCACCTTCAGTTCATAACGCCAACTCCACCTTTCTCGAGCTTCCTCATCAGGAATTGGCTCCCCAACAAAAAAGGCCGCAACTTTCTGTTTTTTTGGTTTTTTCTCTGACAAAGCAGAGGCTCTAGTATTCACTGACTTCCGGTTGTGCTCTTTATTAGGCCATTCAATCAAAGAAGACTTTGTTTCGACGTGATCTGCCGCAACAACCGGAAATGGTATTTTTCTTGATCTTAAGCATTTTCCACTAGTAATATTTGAACTAGACATCTTATTCTTCACTGGGGTCCCTGTATGCTCCTTATTAGGCCATTCAAGCAAGCCAAACTTTGTCTCAACATGTTCAGCCAAAGCAACAGGGTTTGTAAATTTTCTTGATCTTATGCATTTTTCACTTGTAATATCAGACCCAGACGTCTTAGTCTTCATTGGGGTTGGGGTCCCTTTATGCTCCTTAATAGGCAATTCAATCAAAGCAGACTTCTTTTCAACATGTTCATCCCAAACAACAAGACTTGTTATTTTTCTCGATCTTAAGCATTTTTTACTTGTAATATCCGAACCAATAGTGTCAGTCTTCACTGTCATCCCTTTATGATCCTTACTAGGCCTTTCAATCAAAGCAGACTTCTTTACAACATGTTCAGCCCCAACAACAGGGCTTATTATCTTTCTCGATCTTAAGCATTTTTCACTTGTAATATCCGAACCAGACATTTTACCCTCCCCTATCATATTTTTATGCAATTCACTCAAAGCAGACTTCTTTTCAACATGCACATCCCCAACAACACGAAATGGAATTTTCCTCGATCTTAAGCACTTTTCACTCACGATACTCGAACCATTTTCGTCCAAATTGCTCTCATTTCTCACCGGTGTCTTCATTTCCGGCAGTTCAACTATACCAGACTTCACTTCCACACGAAACGCTACTGTTCTAGATCTTAAGCATCTCTCACTCGTACTAATTTCACTATCTCCAGATGCAACTTCCATTTTTCTGGAAGACCGTTTCTCCTTCAACGCTGTTGATGGCTCCGGCAATGCTAACAATTCTCCTTCCAAATTCGATGAGAGCCTCGGAGACTTCCTTAAGCACTTCCTCAAAACCGAATCTTCAACTGATGAACAAAATGTAGCCTTCCGTTTCTCCGGCAAACTCTTGCACTTCAATGCACCATCAGATTTACTCAAATTAACATATTTACAATCACTAACCGGTGAAATTAATCTCGGAGATCTTCGCAAGCACTGTATACTTGCAATTGGAGGCAATGCAAGTGGAATGGAGTCGAGATCTTCATTATCGGAGCTTCTGTACTCGTTCGCCGTGCTCCGTGGAGATCTCCGGTAGCATTTCCGAGCTGAGAAATTAGGATCGTAGATATTCAATGGAACAGGCTCAATTACATGCAATGAGAGAGCTAATTCGTCCGATTTAGGCTTTTTTTGCTTTCTCTTTGTAGTGGTAGTATCGGATTTAGCTGGAACTGAAGAGAATCTGGGAGATTTTCTTCTAATGGATAACTCCATTTCTGGTGTTGGGTTGATTTGGTCTAGGGTTTGGTCTTGAAGCGGGGGATGGTGGGAGAGGGGTAGAGATGTAAATTTCAGCGGAGCGGAGTAGGAGTTGGCATCGTGATTAACGAAAGGGAAGAGATGGCCCATGGGAGGAGGAGAGAGAGAGTGTGGGTGATAAGATGATGCAGAATGAGTCAGTAGTAAATGAAAATGCCGATGAGAGAGAATTGAAAATGGCGGGAGTTTTTGTCTTTTTGTTAATTGAACGCAGCCAGGGTCCGGCCGGATCCTCAATAATGTTTCAAAACCATTATTATACAAATTATTATTATTATAAATACTAATAATACAAAACTTTAAAAGTGAAAATAAACATAAATTTATTCACACCACACCAAAAGATTTGCCTCCTTTTTCAATAATACAAGTAAGATCCACATATAATGCCTTTGCCTGAGAATACCCATCTATATAAACCAATTAGTCGTAGTGCTCGTGTCTTCGACACTATGTACGAAGAGAAAGGGAGAGGAGAGATTGTCAACGTTAAAGAATAGAGGAGGTAGAGGGCGAGCTTGGAAGGAGGAAGAACGGAGGAGGATATGAGAGTGAAAGAGGGAGCAATTTTTTTTCCTTTGAAGTTAGAGAATATAATGTACGGTGAAATTTATCTCAAACTTTAGATGGTCATGATGGTTTATTAGGGTGAGCGAGAAATTCAAAATCAGTTGTGTTTTGTTAGATAGACATGGGAGAGACATCTAATATTCTAAAATGTGGGTTAGTGTAAATACATTTCAGATTTTCTTTTCTTTTCAAATTTACATATATAAAAGATACAAATAATACATACATGGGAAAATCCAAAAATTATACTTTAATATTTTTTTATATAAAATCAAAAAATAGAAAATTTAACTCCAAGGGGTAAAATTATGTCATTTTATTAAGATTTTACTAAGCAGTTTTAGTCAAGCTTAGTTGAGACATATTTTATAATTGCTATTTTAGAGAACAAACTTAGTTTAAAATTTTAATATAGACCAAATAAAATAAATTGATCAAAAATAGCAACACTAACATGCAATTGAAGTTAATAAAATCAAAATGAAATACAAATGTTGGATGTTATATATATTTGAACTTGAGTTTTCACGGTCGAGTTGAAATTACTTAAAGAAAGAAAAAAGATACTGATTTTTTAAAGAAATTAAAACAAGAGTTAAAAGGTAAAAGATCAAGGCATTAATCATTCACCACACACACACATATATATATATATAGCAAACGGTTGCTGGAGGCACTATTCCAGCAATCATCATCTCCACCGCTGATCAGAACAATTAAGGGCTGAGATTGAAAAAAATTAATTCCCTGCAGCAGTCCCAACTCCTTGTTGCGTCTCGTGCAATTACTTAAATGGCCCTTCTTATTGATGAAATTATTATTATTTTATTTATCTTGGTCAAATAGTCAAATAAAGTAATAATTATTTATTATAATAATAAAAAATAATAACTTGTCGCTACAACATGTAACGGCTAGCTTCCAACGTAATATTATACAACCTCCTTTAATATTATATTATTATTGTAATATTAATATATTATTGTTTTAATATTATTAATATGTAATATTATATTATTAATATATTATTAGACTAACAAGATTTTCAAGTGTGTTTAAATTTTCAAATGCTCTAAATGCATCAAATGCGGTAAACACTGAGCAATTAAACATGCACTTAATCTCATATATTCCTTGTCTTGTGTTTCCTCAAATAATATTACTATATTATTTTATCTGTTATTTATTTATGAATTAATCCATATTTTATGATTAAAAATTGAGTTTTTGACAATTGATAATGATAGAGAAATAATTACTTTATTGTTAGAGCAATAAATGTCATTAAATTTTGAAATATAATTAAAATAAATGTAAAAATGTAGCTAAGGTTATATTTACTCTCATAACATATTTTTGCTCTTACATTATTAACCATCTTGAATTTACAATTAAAGAAAAAGTATATAAACAAAAAATTTAAATTCCTATTTTTGTTATTTTCTAGTCTAATTTATTTATCAAAAAATTAAATTTTTATATTTAAAAATAATATGAGAAATTAAATGATTAATTTTTTATTAAAATTTACAAAGGACGAATAAAAAGGAAAATAAATTTTCTCTAAAACGGAGTGAGTGCAATATACATATCTCCATTATTTGGTAGGCAATAATGTCAATCAAAGTAAAAGTTGTAAAGAGGCGGGAACACCTTAGTTTGAATCTATAGTACACTTTTTATGGATTTGCTTCGATTATTACACATTTCCTATAATTTCATTCAATATATTAATTATTTAATTTTTAATAATTCTGTTAGTAATTATCAAATTTTGTTAGTAAATAAATGATGGCATTAAAATCAATTATACCAAAAAAAATAAAATTAATAAAAATGATTTTACCTTTAAAGATTAAAAAAAATCAACTATTAAAATTTTGATAAAAAAATTCACATATTCATCAAATGATAAAAACGTCAGATTATTTTTATTTTTAAAATAATTATATTATTTAAATTATAAATTAATTAACTGGTATTGATTTTATTGATTTTATATAAAATTAAAAAAAATATAGTGTATTAAGAGGGAAAAAATGTAATGTGGAGGAGAGTCAAATCAAGTCCACTTTTTATGACATGCTTCAGTTTAGTTTAGTTACATGGAGCAGCTTTTTTTGAGGAGAGTTGGAACTTGGAATGTACTTCCTCGTCTCGTCCTGTACAAGTATTTTTATAATTACAAATGTACTTTAATTATTTTCAATCATAAAGTTAATATGAATTTTTTAAATTTTAATCGATAGATTAATCATTATTATAAATTATTTATAAAAAAAAATTTTCTGTTTCAAGTTAAATGTTAAGTTTTGACTTTTTAAAATTAAATTGACCGTTCTTAAAAATAAATTTTATATTATTTTTTTTTCAAAGTGTAGGTGAAGAGATTATAATCAAAAGAAAGTATATATATCATTTACTATTAACCCTAAGTTTTATAATTTTAAAATATATTTATGTATGTTTAATTATTAATTCTAAAAACAATCAGTTTGATTTAAAAAAGTTAAAATTAAATATTTAATTTGAGACAAATAGAATATTTCTTATTATAAAATTTATTATTTTATAATATTTAATATATATATATATATATATAATAATTTAATAATTTCAAACAAAGAGAGTATTATGTATTTATAGATTACAAAAAGTGGAGTTGGAGATATTAATTTGAGGGGTTTTTCTTTTTCAGTATTTTGTGTTTGAACGTTTGGGTGGATTACAAGTTTAAACTTACCGTAAACTAAATTACTTTTTAGAATAAATAAATTATGTTTTAAATAAACTGTGTTACGAATATAATTACTAAAGTACGATTGATTTTTAAAAGTATCAGACGCCCTTAAATAAACATGTTTATGTTTTGGTGCGTTTAGTCATTATTGTATTGAAAAAGTGCATTGAAGCTTGTAAATTGTGTTTGCATTTAAAATAAAGTTACGTTTAAATAAACAAAATTTTTAGGGGGGTTTGTTATAAGTTATTTGAAATGATGATCTTAAATATCTTAATAAATTGTATTTATTATATTAATAATTTTATATTCTCGGTAATCTTATATCCAATAAAATGTAAAGATTTAACTTTAAAGTAAGTATTCGGATGACCAAAAAAAGGTGGTAATTTTAGATTACCAAATCTTGGTCATCTTAAAATCTTTTTATAGACAAAAATATCCATCATATTTTAGTAATTTATACATAAATATCCTTATTTATGTATAATTATAAAAAAGTTTACCAAGCAAATACCCATATATCAAACACACTTTTATTTATTTTAATAATTTGGACATAAATATTTTAAGTTGTCCTTATTCATCTTGTTTTGTTATTTATTACTCTCTCCGTCTCCAGAAGGATGGGCAAAGTACACTGCACACATATTAAAAAAACTAAAGAGAGAAGAAAGAGAGTAAAAAAATATTAATTTATTCATAATGGTCCCGCAAGATTATATAAAGTGATGGATATTTTTATTTTTTATATTAATGAACTTCACTAAATGATTTAATTACTCTTCACTTTATGTACTTTATATCATTCTTTTGAGAACAAAAAAATTTGTACATTTAGTCATCCTTTTAGGGACGGAAGAAGTATTATAAGTAATTTATTATTGTGCTTAAATTGACATAATTAATTAATCTTCAAATATATTATAAATTATTATTTTATAAAAGTAATAAACTTTAAATATATTTTATTAAATTAACTAATTGGATAGTATTTTGGACGTTTAATTTTATTTGACAAAAATTCATTGGTGAATTATTTGACGTAAATTAGTATATGGGCCATTTTAATAGAATGTGAATATTAAAAATAATATATTCAGTAATCTTGAATTCGTACTAAACACTCACAACAACTATTATGAGTAATCAAATAACTTATAACAAACGAAAATGATAAGATATGACCGATTTCTATTATTAGTAAGTAAGTACCCAATAATCTAAATTTTGGTGGGTATCTTACATGACCTATAACAAACAACCTTTTAAGTTTGTTTGGACTCTAAAATCTCTAAACCTTAAAAAAAAGATTAATAATAAAAAAAAATGCACTGCATACGTTGATACCTTGGCAAGTCTAAGAGCGAAGAGAATAGAAAATTAATGATAGAGTTTGGTATGTAAGGCATGCGGCCATTGGGAAATAATTTATTGAGATATTTATTACAAGTTACGATGAATATTCATCTAAATATAAGATTATCCATAATAGAAAATAATCATATTGTATTATTTTTATTTGGTAAAAGATATGCAATTACTAGTAGTTGTTATTGTGAGTGTTTGACATGAATTAAAGATTACTAAGTGTATATTTTTTCTAATATTGATCTTATACTAAAATATCCTTGTACTAATTTTAGTTGAATGATTCATCTTATGATTATTATCAAATATAATTAATAATCATCAAATTACTATCTGACTAATTAATTTTATATTACTCAATAAATCATATTAAAAAATTTAATGTGTATATAAAATAATAATTCAACGTTATCAGTGAGAATTTGCACTATGTCTCTCCTACCTTAAAGAAGACGATCATCTACACTAGTCAGAAAAATTAAATTGCATCCTTCATTTCTAATGTAGTATCTACCGCCTAGCGGTCTTCCCTGGCTCTTTCTTTGTCTATTTCTTAATTGACTTTTATGAACTAGTTTCCGGTCGATAGTGAAGACCATACTAATGCATATGTGGGATTATCGAAATAGCAACTACTATAGGCAACATGTCCACGCTTCCAACTTCTGAAATGGATCATTGAAGTTTTTAAATAATTGGAAAGAGAATCTATTTTTATTGAGTGATTTATTATATAATCGAAAATAGAGGATTTTGAATAGTATTCGAAATTCAGAAAAACTCTGTGAAAGGGCTAAGGGACTATGTTTTCAATCAATTTGATTCACACCTAGTTATGACCCAATCTAATCATACGAAAACGTGGATGAGAATGAACATTTATTCAATTATTAAGCACAAAATTTTTAAGTATGTCGTTACTAATAAATTAAACTTATAATAATAAATAACAAATAATACCATATATTTTGTATGAGTAATGAATTATTTTAGTTAAACTAAACATGTCGACAAACAAAAAAAAAATTAAAAACTAAATGTAAATTAGGTGACTAATAAGGATATTTATGTCCCAATAATTAAACATAAACGATGTTTTGTCTAACTAAAAATTTTAATATGACCATTATGTGATAATCTCAAATTAACACCTATTTTTTTATCATCTGATTACTGAGAATCTGAACACTTTATCGGGTATTTAATTATAGGGAATTTAAGATTATCAGTGTAACAAACACAATCTATACAGATGACTAGCTCATATTACCGGGTATTTAAGATGATCACTTTAGATAACCTGTAACAAACGCTCCCTATATGTCGACAAATTTATGATAAAATTGGATTATGACTTGGATGAAATTCTAAGAGATCAAATAAAATAAATTAAAATAAGATCAATTTAATTTCAATTTATCAACATAAATTTATTATCATATGTAGCAAGACTCTGCGACAATTTTGTCATCCTCAATTGCATGGTTTTAGACAAGTTAAACTATTTTCATTTGAAATGTTAACAATACGAAATTCTAGCGGTGTCTTCTATCCGTGGACATAATAATGATATGTGTTGGAATTTGAAGATAAAAAAAAGAAATATAGCCTCATTTTTTTCTCCACTAGTGTGCTCTGTCTTAAATAAATAAACTTCAACTTTCTTCTCATTTCTTGAACCTAAATTAAGATGACAAAAACTGACAAATCTTATACTCCAATTTTTATTTTTATTTTGTGAGTTTATAAGCAAAAACAAAAAAACAAAAAAACAAAAAAAATGTGACTTTTACCATTATACCCTTTCATTACATTTTATTGTAATCGTAAACAAATGTACTACAAGGATTATAAACTATTCACTTGATTTATAAACTTTTCCGTTTATTTTAGGATGAAAAAGTGGTAAAGCATTTTGTCTATGTTTTTTTGTTTTTCTTTTCTCACGTTTACAAACTCAGAAGCAAAAGAAATGAGCAAAAAACTTAAGTTTTCAATTCATTTTGTAATTTCAGCTTCTTTTTTATTTAATTTAAAAAAACTCACGGTTGGATGAAATTTTTATCTAATTTCAGTTTACTTGTGACGGTATATTGACGTATTTTCCTCTCTTTTCCTTTATCTTGCAAAGAATAAGAGAGAGTGTATCTTTCCTCTCTTTTCTTCTCCTCAGTTGCTTGTTATTCGTTAATAACCACCAAAGAATAAACGCAACACAAATACAGTATTTGGGACTTAAACGCAACGCACCCAAAAAATAATGCCTTGAGTTTGAAGGTCCCAAAACGCTAAATGCTATCGACCGCAAATACTAGTAACCGAATAAACCCCCCAAGTACTTCAAAAAGCATTCAGCTATTTCATTTTTCTTTTAAAAACATCATGATCAGCACCAACTTTCTTGAAAAACAAGTGATCAGACCTGGCTTTCCTAAAAAGAAAGTAAGGACAAATAATGAACGAAGAAATGCAAAAGATGGTTAGGTTACTACAATATGTTAATGACCAACAATTTACACTGACCTCAAAAATTTTTACTATCAACAAAAAACAAAAGAATTAGAAATAGATTATATAGATTTACATACTTAATGGCGAAAACAAAACATTCAAAGCCCATAGCATAAAAAATAGCCCTATGTTTTACAATTTCACCTAGAGGGGGTTTCGGATGGCTGACTATTCAAGGCAGAATTTGATGGAATGGAAGGTAGGGATCCATTATCTTGAGGGGCTGATCCACCCCACTTAGGCTCTCCATCTGATGGCTCGATGACGTGAACTGAACCGTCGGTCATCCCAAGAGCAAACTGGTTAGAATCAGATGGATGTGCTGCAATCACCACAGGAAAAGTATTGCCATTGCTGCTGCATAATCACAAGTCATTTTCAAATTGTTAAATGAACCTCTATTAATAATAGAATTCTAGTATAGACACTGTCAGAAATTGAATAACTGAGAAAATCAACCAAAAAAAATCATGCACACAAGCGGTTGCAAGTTAAAAGTAAAATGTAGTTCTAAATCCGCTAGGATAGCATTAATCAGCATGCCAATGAATCATTCAAGCAAACTGAAATATAGAAACAGGTGAAAGGCTGCTAATTAAAGATTTCGCATAAAAGTTTTAAAGTCTTTTTCCTTGTTAACATGTCAAAGAGAGTGTAAAGTTGTCTCAACTGTCTTCTAGATTATAATTTACGAGAACTAAGATCGTGCATCTTTTCCAGCCCAGAGAGTGTTGAAGTGAACTTTAATGGGCTAGATGTGTTGCATAAACTTTCTATTCCAACCCTTCCAGTTCCACATGATTTTCTTAAGTTCAACTTATGTAAGAAGAAAATCAGATGCAATTCATCTACTCAAATAAACAGCCAAATCATAAGCAGAATAAAAAATTACTTGATGTTATTTTAGCTAAATTTAAATGGAAGCTTAGAAACAAAATTTAATATTATACAACCTGTGTCCTTAAAGGATGTCTAGAAGTACAATGGGCACACTGCACAAAAGAAGTTAAGGTTGGTAAATATGGGGAGAGTATAAAATTTGTTCCAATTGAACCCGTTGTTTGGACCCACACAAGTACCAAAATTAACTAGGGAATAGTCTTTGTATGGTGATATGTGCACATTGGGGTAGATTAGTATTTTATGCCCTATTTTATATTTGGTTATAGTACTTTTAGACATCCTTTTGAGGACAAAATGCTAGTGTACTTTCGGACATGAGGGTGTAGGGAGTACTTGTTTCGGCTTGGGATAAACTGTTGGAGATTTCTTTCCATCAACATATTGGAGGATACAAGCAGAAATAGTTAACGCATTCCCTGTATTCTTAATGACCGTACAAGTTTCTTTCATTTAGCATACCTGGAAATTGATGAAGCTATGTATGCAGAGGGAGCTATTCGACAACGAAGCCTCAAACTGTCTGCATCAAAAACTCCAATAGCTCCATCGAAGAATCCAGCAAAAACTAGTAGACCATCACATGAGTATATCGCGCTTGATATGGCAGCAGAAAGGGAATCTCTGGGAGACCACTGCAATAATTTATGGGTCAAATCATTTGTTAATATGTCTTAATAAAAGGATAAGAAAATACACATGAATCAAGCTCTGTTTTATGGTAACCGTCAGAACACCTAGATTGTGGTTAGAACCACCAGTAGCACAGCATAACAACTTAGCAACATTTGAGCACAAAGTGAAAAAAGGATGCATAAACAAATAGAAACTGGTAATGTTAGCACAATGATTAACAGAATTATGTTTCATAACCAGGAAAACCTACTGATCGAGAAACCATAGTCTAACTTATCGTCTTGAACAAAAAGGTAGATTATTTACCAATCGTGAGCATTCAAGTTGCGTATCATAAACACCAATTTGGCTTTCATGAACCACAAGCAGATGAGACTGATCATTATGGAATTGAACTTTGGTTTCTCCAACCAGGGGAGAAGGGTGACCAGGTGGTGTTTGTATGGGCCTAGATTTCCTCTTCTCCCATCCATCAATGCTCCAGATACATAGCTGCAGTCAGATAAAGAATCACAATATTAGCAGTTGAACTTCATGCAAATTATTCAAAGATAAGAATGCTTGAATCAGTTATTTTTTTCTCCAGTACTTGCCTGCGCATCAGCTCCAGAAGATACCAGTACATTCAATGTCTGCGAAAATGCAAGCCCTGTGATCGGTTTCTGGTGACCCTTCAGCTTGATTTTAACCTATTGCAATTGTTAAAAGGGACAGGAATACAATCATGAATACAGCAGTTTCAACAGGGGGAAGTGTAAAGATTCAAAAGAATGCTAAAACAGGGGACTGAGCAACTCGAAATTCAACAGATAAGAGTAGCAACAAAAACTAGTAACACATTGATAGCAAGCAACCTCATGATATGCATTTTCTAGTTTGATGTTCCGAAAATTGATAATAAAAGAAAATAGTGCCTACCCTGAATCTAGCTTTAACTCAATGAAGGGTTAAGAGAGCTTCTGAATCAAAACGAATTCCTATTACTTCCAAGGAAGAAATCATATCTTGTTTATGATATCCGAACACTGTTTGCTTTTCAACACCATATGATTGTTTTCAGCCAATAAGATTGAAGCTCATCAAACAGTTACTTCGCCGGAATATAGAAGACATTTCGGCAGAGGTGGTTCTTTCAAATAAAAAATTTTGGGAGGGGAAAGTCGTATTAAAGCAATTAATAAAATTTAAATATGAGAGCACTTGACAAACATTTCAATCTTTTGGTTTCCTTTTAAAAAAAAAAATTAAAATTCTAACAGCCTAAAAAATTTCTGAACAATGATCCTGCTGACCTCTCCTCTCCACCCCTGGCTGCCAAACCTTTTGTTCATTAGTATGTTTCCTCCTTGTAGTCTTTTGGTAATTGTCTAGCATTACTTTATTTGCTTCAACCTGTATCTTTTAATCACCATTAGTACTGTTATCATTAATCAATTTGGTTGTTGAATGCTCTGAGATCTTTAAAATCATAATTCATACCATACATTCTTTGCTACCAGAATTGTTTGACGTTGCTTAACACATTTTGAATCCCATTAATCAAATTCCTTCAAATGTGAAGGCCTTAAAAGTTCAGCTAATCCAATATTAGTATTATAGACCTCAAGCAGTTCAAGTAATTAATTAATAGAGTAATATACACCAACAGATCTCGGAGTTGATTTTTTGGAGGACTTGTGTGGATTTTCCTGAACTTTTCATATTCATTTGCCCCAAGAAACCAAATTGACAATACTTTGATCTAGCATTACATTAATATGCAGTAGCGGGCATGCAGTAGCAGGCAATTATAACCACAATAGAAAGGGAAGAAACTAAATAAAAGAAAAGTTCACTCTTACTTTACCGCTAACAAAGAGAGATTGTGTTATAAGATTCTGACTATGATTGTCATATGCAGTGTTTGATTTAATTTTATTTTTTAGAAATAAAATACAGTAACATCTTTGAAATAAAAGTACGGATAACTCACCTCATCAACCCTAACATTGTATATTTGAATAGTAGAGTCCTCCATTCCAATGGCAATAATATTGTTGTCTTGAGGATGGAATGCCAAATAGGTGGCTGCTGGAGGTGGCGGCATGAATGTTGTCATGACCTGGACAGAATTTGAATTCAGTTTTATCTGATTTCAATATTCTATAATGAATGTTGACCATTCATCTAGTTATCTGATACTGAATAAACAAAAAATAAATTTAAGCTTGTGAATTAGTCAAAAAGATTATAACAGACCTTGAAGGTCATCATGTTGAACAAGGAGACCTTCCCACCAGAGGCAGACATGACATAAGAATCATTTTTGGATAATGCAATGCACGCAGCTGACTCTTCGGCTGGTTTAGAGTCAGTTAAGTCATTAGACATGGGAGCTCCACTCGAAGGCTGCCACAACTGTGGCACAATGGATGCAGTAGACTGACCAAGTACACAGAGAAAGCAATCAGAAACTAAAGGTCTCAAAATAAATAAAAACATCAATTGAAGAAACACTTGTAATATTCAAAAACTAACCTTCCCTGATGGATTGCGTTCACTACGCTGCCATTTCCATAGCTTATGGACGGCATTGGAAGCAAGGGCTAACAAAGCTAGTCCAGAATTTGTGTAGATCAACCGCATAACCTGTGGTAAATGGGTGTGATTAATTTCTAGCTAGTAGCCAGATAACGACTACTACAGAAACTCCAAAACAAAAGTAAAACAAGAACTACTACTACAAAAACTAATATTAGTGTTATTATTGTAAAAGAATAATGGTGAGAATTCATTTTTTAATCAACGAACTTCAAGACACAATTAATAAACTTAACAGAATATCGGTACCACACAACTGATGAAAGTCATCAGGACAGATATATAAGAAGTGTTTCTTGATCAAATCAAATGCTGCTTCAAACTAGGACAAAACAGATCTCAAAGGGATGCTTCTGGAACATACCTTACTAGCTGTCAAAGGGTCAGGCAACCGTAGAGCCTTTAGTTGCACTGGGTCAATTATATCAGGAAACTTCCAGCTCTTTACTTTGTCAGTATTGTCTAAAATCCTTGGTTTAATATCAGCTACCTTGCTGCTCTCCGCAGTAGCCTGCGATAACAAAAAACTCATATTCACATAAGTAATCAACTTAACTTATGAAAAAATAGCAGGACCAACTTTGATGATGAAAAAGGGGAATAACTTACAAGATTGCCAATGGATATTGGGGTCTGAATCCTATCAGATCGTTCTAGGACTTGTTGCATAGGGGCAGACACGTTAGCAATAGGGCCTAATGAACCAGCAACCGGGGGCTGCAGAGAAGTTGAAAAGAAGACAATCAAAGCCAGATTCATGACGTATAGAGAAACACAATAGATCATGCAAGAAACAGAAACTTACTTTGACGTTGACTGCTTCTGAAAGACCTCGAGGCCCATCGAATGCTCTGGTCTGTAGCATCCTCAGCATGCGTTGCCCATCAGAATTTGCCACAACCTTGATTGCATTGTCACTGGTCGTAACGGCAAGTAATGACCCTTCCTTATTAAATCTCAGTCTAGGGCTTGCCTGCAAGGAAAATAACAGTGCATCAATCTTAGAATAATCCACTCATAGATTAAATGCTTTTTCAAACAGAATGTGTGATGTATAATAAGTGTACTAACAGGCAATCCACCATCAGCATCGGTAACTGTTAGAATGTTATTATTGTCCATGTCCCAAAACTTGATCTGAAATTCATCTCCAGCAGCTAGGAAACGGTTCCTAGTTGTGTCAAACTGCACAACACCCAATGAACGTTTCCTAAATCCATTGTATGTCCTCTTAATAGCTCCTTCACTCTCATTCCACTCAACCAGGTGGGATTCACCGTCTTTACTTGTTCCACAAGAAAAGAGTCTGTAAAGAAAGTGAGATAAAGAAAATATGAATATGACAACAATTTGATCTAAAGGAATATTTATTTTCTTCAGCAATACGAAAAAATAGAAAAAACAGGTAAAGAAAAAGAAACATCAAAATAGAAAACGGAATGGTAGCCAGAGTGAACTAAGATGTATCCCATAAACTTAAAAGGCACTTTGTCTATTGATGTCATAAAAATGTGCTCTTAATCAACACTTCTTTTAACCATATCTCTTAATCAAATTTAATGACTGGATTCCACTATACTAAATCAAGAAGAAAAAGCTTTCTGAAATTCCCTTATGAATGTGTTACCAAAAGGAAGAGCCACAAAGGAATTTAATCACTAAGGTAACAATTATCAAAGTGGTTGAATTCCCCACATGCTCCTTGGGAGTTGGTTTTTCTTTAGCTTTTCCTCGATAATTAAATTACAGAAAAGAGCGCTCTCTCACTTTTCATCACTATTGTTGTGCCTATCACTCACTAGATTCTTTTGCCATCATGATTTCAATCCCACTGGTTTTTCTACTTAATTTAAGCATTTAGTTGTGAAATTTATTCAGCTTCCTGGTTCCAATCAACTTGTAACTTAGAGCAAGAGAGGTTGTTCTAATCCCCATACTCGGGCCAAAATTTACCAATCAAAAAATAAAATAAAATTAATGCAAGAGATGCTTGATGATTCTTCTGAACCTTTCTGCATAGTTCGTCCCTCAATCAGGTAGAACGAATTTTATTTGATCCTTCTCCACCCCCCAAGAATAATGTATCTAAGGATTTCTACTTATCGAGAGAAAGAATAGTCCGTTATTTATCACAGAAAATCTAGAATTACCGTGCAAGTGTTTCCTTTGAGATTCGCCCTAATAAACCATTATCTCCTACTTTAACGGTTTTACCTTAATCATAAATCTTATTTTTTGTTCAAGGCAGAATAACAAAGACCAAAAGGCGAGGGAAGTTTAAACCTAGCAGGTTTTGGCTAAAAAATATCCAATAGATGAATGAGCGAAAAAGTACGCTTCTTTCTCTTTTATAACTGGCCCAACTTATGGAATAAAGTTTTGACCAGTATCATGTTCATTCGTTTAATAATTTCCCCCCATATATGCTTTATTCAATACATGCTAAAAATTGCTTTCCTACCTTTCTGCTATAGTTGTCCACTTCCATTACATGCTTTATCTCCAAAACTTGGTGTAATACTTTCAACCTCAGTATCGTATGTTAAGATATGAAATCTTGTTAACATATTTAATCATGCATTATGTATAATAGTATAATGTTCACGGCATTTTGGTTATGTAGGTACACTAGGAATCTAGTTTTAGATATATTTAGCCTAACAGGAAGAATCTTACAGTAAATTTTTTTTATTATATATTCTCCATTTCTCCCTTTTTTTGACAAGTAAAGAACAGGAAACAAATTGTTCTTTATGATCACTTCCTTAAGTCCTTTGTTATATGCTTTGAGGACTCCCAATAAAAGAAGAATTGTGCACACTTCTAGTTTCCCCTTATTATTTTATTTGGATAAGAAAATTTATGAAGTGAAAAGAAGAGAGAGAGAGAGAGAGATTTTGGTTTCCTGCTTACTATCTACATGATGCATTTAGATAAATAGTCCAAATTTCATTCATTTGTTTAGCAGCGCCGTAGGGGTGCTCATCGATAAAAAACCGAACCGGTACCGATCCAAAAATATCGAAAAACTAAGAACCGGTACCGGTACCGAATTACCGGTTTCGGTACCGGTTCGGTACAAAATCGGTACCGGTTTTTTCGGTTCGGTTGTCGGTAATACCGCATGGTAATATATATAATTATTAATAATAATTAAATAATTTTTTTATATATATTAACAATAATTAAATATATAATTAACAATAATTATTATTTAATAATAATTAAAATTTATATTTATATATATAATTATTAAAAATAATTATATATTTCGGTATTTCGGTATTTCGGTTTATACCGAATTCAAAAAATCCCTTACCGCTACCGGTACCGAAAAGTGTTAAAATACCGAAAAACCGATACCGAAAAAACCGGTACCGAAAAAAACCGGTACCGCCGGTACCGGTATCAACCGGTTCCGAAAAAACCGAATTTTTTGAACACCCCTAAGCAGCGGAATGCAGAGAAAGGATATAGACTTTGGCGAGTGTATCAAAGAGAAGAATGAGAGGAAGGTGCTTTATTATATAAGAAAATAGTAAGGAGAAGTAAAGAAGAAGAGAGAAGGGGAACAGGATGAATAATATAGAAGATAGAGAAGAACACGGAGACAATAGAGAATATTCAGGAATCAGGAAGCGACAATTTGTATTCAAGTCTCAAGGTTTATTTAAAGTTAAATAAAACATTCTTTAATATTCAGCAAAGGATAAGAGAGCAACAACTGACCCTTATGATAGACAGGCATGTGCCCGAGGAGGAAGGGGGGGTCAGAATGAATTCAGGGATGATTTTGAGTATAGTGCTTTTTTTTTCTTTTTTCATTTTTTTTTCTGGCATTTCCAGGTGTAAAGTACCCCCGGGCTTTCATGTCTGACCTATTGGAAGCAGACTATAAGTTTTCTTATGTTTATCTTTTCAACTGTGAAATCCCTCCCCAAAAAGAGTTTGCTCCTCACATTTTCACGTACATTTATATATTCCATGTTGCCTATATGCCTACAATTTAGTTTCCACTGTTGAAATTCATCTTTGTTCTCAGTCTCAGTGTCAAACTTTCATTAGCTCAAAACTGCTTGTCTTGCCTTGTTGGTCAAGAATAGAGTCGCATTGATCTTTATTATGGGATGCATTTACCCCTTCAACATATGCATGCATTGCTCTTTTGTATGTACATTTGATTACCATAATAGGCAGCTAGTTTGTTAGACAAATTGTACACAAACAATCAAATATACATATAACATGTTCAAGCATTAATAATCTATGAGGTTTATTATTTATTCCCTTTCGAAATCCAAAGAAGTGCCCATAGAACTCCTGTTGATGAATCAAACCATTTTTTCTTCGGAATACTAGGGAAAAAATGGCACCAAAATAATATTTGTTGTAATGATGCTAGTATTCCACAACTTATAATGATTATTAAAAAAACAAATATAGAGGTCACCAGCCTCACAACATGAATATCGACGAACTGCACGAAACTCTTCATTTTTTTCAAGAAGCAAAGCTCTTAATAATTTTAGAGCACCCTTTAATTTAAAATTAAAAGAAAAGAACTTATGAAGTTGAGTAGTTTATCCGAATAATGGTGACAGGCATAAAAACACAAGTAATAAAATTAAAGTAATAGCAATTACATAAAAGAAGAAAGTGGCACTAGATTTAGATGACAATTGACAAAACATGGCAACTTAGGGAAAAACCTGGTTCCGTCAGCACTATAAGCCATCGTGGTGCACCAAAGTCCAGGGGCGTCATAATCTACTCTTGATCCCAAACAGTCGTACAGCCAAGCTTTGATTTTCCCATCAATTGCAGTGGAGAAAATAAACTGCAACAAAGACAAAAAGTGGTTGGTCCTGTGCAATAATCAAATGAAGAACGTAGCTCCATGGACCTCTCTTATCCGATGAAAATAAGCAAAGCAATGTGCTAAGATAGGAAACAGAAAGCATTCAACTTGTAAGGAAATTTACCTGTATATTCTCTTTGTAGTGAGGGCATACAGAATAAACAGGAGCTTCATGACCCTCAAATATATACAGCCTTCGTCCAGCTCCAGCATCCCACACCTATTACATGAGATGCATGTAATAACTTAGTCTAACATACTCCAAGAATTATTTATTTTTTGAAAGTTAATTCTGGACCAGTGACCTTGAGGTTAATAGGTTATTCCTCAAGACCTCTGCACTTTAGTATCTCAAAAAAATTATTATGCCCAGAAGATAGATACCTTGATTGTCTTGTCATCGCCACACGTAACAATACACAGTTGCTTATTAGGATGGGCAAAGGCAATATCATTTACACCACCAATATGAGCATCGATCTACAACATAGAAAGAGTAGTCCATAATGGTCCACATAACTATTGTTTAAAGATATATTAACAAGTCCATGTACCAGGACTTACTTCCAAGTGTTGTCTCAATTCTCCTGCTGGATTGTACGTATATATCTGAACAATGTGCTTGGAAAAAGCAACACCTAGAAAAGTAAAAAAAAAAGTATAAGAAGTGCAAAAAAATTCCAAAAGGAGAAGATATTTAAACAAATTGAACCTAAATGTAATAATAAACAACACATTTAGTTCTACCAAGTATAGATCCATCTGGTCCCCATATGCATCGATTTACGGATATTGTGGCGTCTTTCACCAAAGTTGTCTGCACAAAATTAACTTAGTCAAAGAAAAATGTATGACATCCTTGCAGATTAGATAAACTAACTTATATGACAATATACATTTTTTAATTTTAAGTCTAACTTATACTATATTATAACTCATGGAAAGGAGCTAAGGCCAATGTATTTCTCACCTGCAATGGCATTGAACAAGCTGACACATCCCAGACCTTGAAGGTTTTATGCACTAACCTTTCTCGAGAACCAACCTCCCAAATGCTAATATCACCAACATTTGTTCCAACTACAAGGCAAATAATTTATTTAGAAAACATATTGTGCAAATTGATCTTTTTTAGTTTTATATTACATCCTGAATCCTAAATACTTCCCTAAGTAGTTTCTAAATAGATAGAGGTCAAATAAGGACCAACCTAGAAGAACAGTTTGTTGCTGTGGATGAAAATCCATGCTCATAACATTTGACCCTTGGTCAAGGATCCGCACTACAGTTTTTGGAAGGTCATCCGGTGAGTATATATTGGGAGGATGCGTCGAACCAGAAAAGGACACCTGTGCAAAATAATTTGGTATGTCAGTCTGAAAGTACGAAAATTAGCATCCACCAAAGAAGTCAAAACAATAATCCTAAGCAACAAGAAGAGATGTCATCTTATGCAAGTAGCAACGGTAATTTAAAATACACATACCTCATCAGATTGGCCAACACGCATACGCTTCATCAGTTGCTCTGAATCACCCATTTGGTAATCCATTCCAGGAGCACCTGGAGGTGTCCTTGGGTGCTTTAGGAATGCAGCTGCAATTATTAAGGTGGGGTATTATAGTTGACACCCTAGATAACTCACTGAACTCTGAAGTAAATGAGAGAAATACTGACCTGCGCCAGGAGGCTGCACAAGACCAGGGGGACCAGCTGCAACAGCAGCATGAGGCATGGAAGGGTTAGTACTTGACATCCACCCTGCAATTGCACTTGGAGAAGGAGAAACAACAGGCTGGAATGGCTGCACCCAAGAAAGTTTTCCCTGAGTGAAATGTTGAAGACAATATAACTACTAGTTGAGCAAGCAAATTCATCTGACTTACACCATGGGCTCCAAGAGGAGGGAAAACCCCAGCTTTAGGTACAGGTCCAGCTAGCGGACTATTAGTAGGCGGAGGAGCACGGGCTCCATTGTTAGAAGCACAAGTATGATCAGTAAAAAGCGTTTTGATATCAGGGTTTGGGCGTGGGTTCTTGCAAAGTTGATGCTGCCAGTTAAGACTGAAAATCACAAGAAATATAATTTGATAGCGATAACCTCAATTATAATAACCACAACCAAAGGAATCATGAGAAAATTTCTTTGAAGTTTCATGGCAACACTCCTTTGAAAATTAAAAGAAAATGATAACAAACTAACAATAACAAATATTTTGTATAGTTTTAAAAAGAAAAAAGGGACTGCCTTAGCAATTGAAACCGAAACATAAGTGGAGGGAAACAAGAATAAGTGGATGGCTTGTAACCTCTGGTTAATCAATGTCCGCAACCGTGAAGCTTTAAATGTTGGAAAGGCAAGCTTATCACGAAACAATGGATTCGCCTCAATAAGCTTTTTGAGTTCAACCAGCATAATGTTGCGTGCTGATTTTGTGTCCCCATACTTGGAGAGCTGCTCATTCTGCCTGGTGAGCATAAATGCATGATAACAACGCATTGAGAAGCACACTATTAGCTGAATGCAATATCATAAAACAATAATAGTTTAAATAAACTGGAAATAGTGTATTAAAGAAAAGGAATCCCTCAAGGATCTAAAATCACAGAAGTAATAAATGCTGGCATTCGTACCTAAAATTGTCAAGAGTAAGTAGTTGAGTGATTTCCTTGAAAAGTTCTTCATTAAAGGAGGAGAACACCTTTAGATCCTTCACAAGAATCTCCACAGCTTTTGCTCGATCATGCCTGAGAATACATACAAAGATTAACTTTTAATGAACTTGGGCTCTATCAAGAGATATGACAGAAGAATCAGGAATAAGATTCACCTATCAAGGGCTTCCAGATACTTCTGTTTCCTTATTTCGAAAAAAATCTTCATTGAGTAGCGGTTGTCCTCAACCTTTGTGAAACCACATAAATAGCGTTCAACTTCATCCCACTCACCTGCCTGAACTTGATCCTCAAAGTATTTCATATTGAAGAAGAAACCAGATTCTTGTTCCAACCTAAGTACAAACAACCACAGATACAGTTCCAAGATAAGAAATAGAGTTACTCCAAAGAGGCCATATTCTCAACTAACTCAATTGGATTACAAGTCTTAGTTTAATGACAGTATTTGTGTTCTCAGGTCCGAAGTGATCAGAAGCTACTCAGTTGGTCAATACCTTGAACCATTTTCTAAATATTACATTATCTCAACATTAGCAAACCAATAAAAACCAAAAATTAAAACAAGCAGAAACAAAAGACTTACTTATGAACTGTTTCCTTGAACTTCTCCTCATCCAAAAACTGCAGTATCAGGAATACAAGTTCCCGACTCAACGATGACATAGTTCCTCCTCCCGGTATCCCCAAGTACTCCAGCGCAAATGTCCAGAATCAACCGAGATATACAAGTGGAGGATGAAACTCACAAACTGAGATACAGAAGATTCAATACTTTTGGAATTGCTACTTTATCCAGAACAATTATTCTACAATTTAACTTTTTGTTGTGCTGAGTAAACTCCTTCCAATTTTTCCAAAAGTAAATAAGCCAACATAACAATTCGTAACAAGAATTTTATTAATTCACCATATAACCATAATGTATAACCCAAACCCAAAAACATGTCTAAAATCCTTTCAAATTTTACACAGTAGTAACATAACCACCAATTTCTAACATTAACGAAAATTGCTAATGCTTATCACATAGTACAATGTATGAGCCCTCATTTCCTTCTTAACGGACATACCCTTTTGCTTAATTTCCCAAAACCTCGCAACAACATAAGAATAACCCAAATAAACCACACCCAAAATCTACCTTCTAAAGAAGAAAAACACAGTCTTTCCTTAATATGAAACCTTCAATCAACTTTAAATCCTTGTAAACAAAAACAAAAATACAGTAGTCTTTTCTTAAAATGAAACCTCCAATCAACCTTAAATTCTTCTACAAAAACAAGAAAAACAACAACCCAAACTTTCAAACAAAATGACCCATTAAAAATCCCACCTTTATCAATCAATCAATCTCTCCCAAAATTAATATAAAAAAAAACAACGGGAACCAACAAATTGGTGAGAACTCAAAGAAAAGCTACTCCAGATCTAAGAATATGACATTAAATTGAATGAAGAAGAAGATTTATGAAGAAAAGCGGCCTTACTTGTGAGCAGCAGAAGGTAAAAAAGCTAGGGTTTTTTTTTGAAAGCACCTCTTTTCTCTGGCAAGACTGTAACCACAACACACATACTTCTTTGTACGCTCTCTTTTCTCTCTTTTATATATGGAATGGATTTTGCAACGTTCTTTTCTTTTACTTTCTCTCTCCTCTTTTTCTCTCTCTATAACTTCCTTTTATAGGTGGGTCTGTCTCAGGTTTCTCTCTCCTAATTCCCCACTAGAGCTGTCTTAATGACTCCTGGGATGATAAAGTCACGGGCTGTCAGTGAAGGATGGCGAACGAACACGTCTTTTTATGAGTACGTGTCGTAGTGTGATTTGTTGAGGATAAATTTTAGCTGATACTGTGGGTGTTGTTTGACTTTTCAATTGATTGTATTTTTGTTAATAAATTAATTTACTTAATTAATGAATCTTTTTAGTACTTTCCTTTTCACTTCCTCGTTTAAACACATTCTCGATCAAGGGGTCTGAATCGGCTGCATCCCGAATAGGAAACTAACGGTGAGTCAATGATATAATGATATTTTCATAAGTAAAAGTGATACTTCCACATAATTTCTTTTACAAGTCATATAAATAATAAATGTGTCTCATATTCATATGAGAGATCTTATGAAAATATTAAATTTTATTTGTAGAAATATCAATTTCCTTTAAAAAATGGTTTATATGTTGATTAATTTTTGTAATTGATACAATTTGATATTGTAATAAAAAAATTCTTATATGAGTGCGAAATCTTTTTGTTATTAGATAAATTGTGTAAAATTATGGCTTCAATTTGTGAAAATATTAATTTCTCTTAATTTTATATAACGAGCGAATTGTGAATTGTTATGCAACTGTAAATGATAAAAACAGAACAATAATATATGAGTCTCATTTATACACTCTTTCTATTTATTCACATAAGTCATCCCTCTACCACCTAGACCTCTTCCTTATGTTAAGATAAATTACTGTAATAAATTAGAACATTAAAAAAAATATAGGTCATATTTAATATTGACATAAATTTGTCATCATATATTAATAAATTGTCATTTTATCAAAAAATATGAAGGGGGTATAATTCTCATCAATTTTTTCAACAAGTTTAAAGTTTTTTTATTTTCAGAATTATTAATACTTATGCAAATGTATAGAAATTAATTGAAATTTGATCAAATATCAAAATTTACTAAAACACGTTAATTTTTTCAAGTTAATACAACTTGGTAAAATAATATTCGATCTGTAAATAAAAGTATCTATTTTATTATTTTATTTTTGCACTTGAATGTAATGCAAAGTTTTTATTTTCTATTTCGGAAATAATGTGGTGAAAGAGTCCAATTCGGAACTGAATTAAGTATTCAGATGTGGTTGGATCGATAGAACTTTAAAATGACATGATTTTTAATCCAGGAAGAATTACAAGGCTCATGATATATCAAATCGAAACTCTAGAGGAGTTCTATAAGACTTATCACCTTTTGCGATGACGTATATTGTTTTAAGCCTGAAAAATCTATTTTAAGTAGTCTAGCCGTCGGTCAAAACTTTGGTTAAACTTGGATTGTTTATTTAATTTTTGTTATTTTAATTTTTCTTTTCCTAATTGATGTTGAGAAGTTGTTTAGAACTATAAATACGCTTTATCATGGTTTGTGAACAATTACGTTTTCATCAATTAATATTAATATATCTTTGTGAGTTCGTTATTTCTCTTGTGGATTCAAAACTTATTTTACGTTTTTATTAGTATATTTAAACCTTCAAATCATGTTTGTATTAGAGCGTTACAATTTGTTGGGACTGACTCATACTTCTGCAGGTTCGACTAATAACTACTACAACGGGGTAATCGGGGGTCTCGCTCCTTGGTGAACGAGTTGTTGTCCAACTCACTGGTGAGTTAACGGGGGTTGCAAAGGGGCAACGTCCCCTGAAAGCCAAGCACAAGATGCAATTAGGCTTGGAGATTTATTAGTAGTCTGATCTTAGGTTTTACTAATATATTGGGTCTCGCGGATTTGAGTCTATGTTATAACAGAGTTTTTTAATTAATATAAAACATTATTTGGTGTGTGGATCATTGTAGAGCGTGTAAGACATCTTATGATTATATCAAAACAAGCAAGACTAGCCAAATTGGTGATCACATGTTCTTATTTTTCCGTTCTTCATATAATATCTGTGAGAGTATGCTATTATTCATTTTTAAATTCTAACTCAATTTAACTGTATTTTGATGTGTCAGGAAAATGTTAAAGTTTCTGAAACTTTTTATTTTCCTATTTTTCCTATTTCTCCTCTTAATTTCCCCTTACCCTTTTCCCCGAGGACCCAGACTCTCCCTAGGCAACAGAATAAAATATATCAACTAAATTGTAAACTTGACCTCCTATTTGTTATGTTTTTTCAAAAGTATTTCTTAAACCTTTTTATAGCACATGTCACCCTCATAAATATATTAGTTGTGTGAAACAGATCCTTCAACTTTTTTTCATCGATATAGAATGAATTTTGTTAGTTAAATTTGACATAAATATTAATTTATTAGTCTCATGTCTGAAGTAAAGTTATTATAATGCTAACAATGGTCTCATAAAAGTTTTCATAATGGCAATCGAATTATCTGTTCCATCAGTCAAGTGAATTTTCATATTCTTCCTCTTAATCCATGCCAATATAATCAAGAATATAAGCAAGAAGGGGTAGCCATGAATGAGTTTGAATTACTACAAAATCTTAAATTATTTACTGTAGTCTAATGTCCAAATTAGCAGGTAAATGCTCTCTTTTTTAAAATCTCACAAGTACACAAGTTTTTTTTGTTTTTTTTTTCAAAAAAAAGTTCAAAAATGACTGAAGTGTATTAAATATATAGATCTGTTACAATGCATGAAAAGATTATAGGTGAAAAAAAACACAAACATAATTCCCTCATAAGAGATAACAGGTCAATTAGGATGATATGTCAATCGTAGCTAAAAGCTTGTAAACATGTACCTACAGATATCACAAGCATCAACAAAAATTGTTGATATGACTAATTTTTTAATACTAGAACACGAAAAATAAGCCACAAGTAATAAACTTTTATGTTACGTTTGGATTGGAATAATGAAGGTGAGAATAGAGTAACTCATTATTATTGAATGAAAAAATTGTGTTTGGTTGCGATTAGAATGAAAAAAATTATGTTTGGTTCCTTGAGAGAGAGAGAACATATAGAATAACTCATTCCAATTAGAATGACGAATGTAATGAATCATTCTACTCTTCATTGCATTCTTTCAATTCAAACGTAACATCACTGTACATATCTACCATCATCAAAAAGAACCTTGATCTTTCATATGAATATAACCTATCCCACATAATGGGAAAAATAAGATTTCGCAAAAGGAGAAAAAAAAAACTCTTATAATGAGAAAGAAATCAGTCAAACTCAAGGAAAAAACAAACTCTTTTTTTCCCTTCAAAGTAAATAATTAGTTGATTCAGAGAAAAGCCAGTATACAACAAAGAGGATACATCATTGGGGATATTTGGCTTTCATATGAGTCATGCCAAAACAAATTCTCCTAGCAAAAAGGTTTCAAATCTCCCTAGATTTAAAAAGTATTAAAACATTATAACGAATTACTTTTGAAGAAATCATCTTCGGTTATCAGCACCAACCAAAACTCCGATAAAATCACACTAAAATATGATTAAGTCCACATTAGGTAATGAAAAAAAAAACAAAAATAAGAGAATCAAGGTGAAAACAAAATTTCCGAAGAATATTTTTAATTGACGTAGAAACAAGACCCTCCCGAGATCTTATAATATAGAAATTAAGATTTCTCTCTAACAAGAAAAGGGAGAGGTTAGAGAGGAAAACAATAAAATATAAAAAAATAAATTCTTATTCATGGAGAGAATATGAAACCACATGAAAAAAATGATCTAGGGGAGAGAAACCCTCCCCAAATTTGAAGTTTTTACCAGGTACGACACTCCGTACATACAGGTTATTCCCACAGAATAATAAGGAATGAATACAGAAGGGTATTCACCAGGTACGACACTCCGTACATACAGGTTATTCCCGCAGAGTAATAAGGAATGAATACAGAAGGGTATTCCCCAGACATGCGTCAATCTGCACTGACAGGTTATCCCCACAAATTACTACCGGATGAATAACAACCTTTATGAGTATAATATCACTTATGAACAAGGAAACAAATGATATTATATAAGAGTATGAAAGAAATGATATCCCCTACCTTCGTTAATAAGTGATTGGATGTTGCTTTCTATGAAGTTTATTAACTTGTACAATACTAGTATTCTCACAAATACTCACAATAGCCTAGCACACTAAGAGAACTCAAGAAATTTAGAGAGAGAGAGAGGGAGTATAAGTAAGGAAGGTGTGAAGATTTCTTAAGATAACCCCTCCTATTTATAGGAAAACCAAGTTTCATTAATTGAACAATAAGGGCTCGACTTATTACACTTTAGTACCTTCATCTTTGCCTCTACTTTTTAATATAATCCCTCAAGTATTATCAATCTTGCATAACATCCCCTAATAGTTCCCACATGTGAACCAATAGTTCCCACATGTGAACCAATAGTTCCCACATGTGAACCAATAGTTCCCACATGTGAACCAATAGTTCACAGCATGTGAATTTTAAAATTTCAATTAGGTACCCCTAAGTTAGACTCCACTTTTAATCCATTAATAATGCTAAAATATCATAACAATTAATATGAGTTACAGTGCTATGATAAATAATAAAAAGTACCATGCGGATGCTATTGTAATTATTGAATCAAAATACTGTGTAATTGCTACTTTATCAATTATTGAATCAATAATTTAAAATACTGTGCAATACCGTGTGCCTGTGAAATACCGCGTACTACTATGGAATAAAGCGTTTTACTGTTCTTTTTATTACCGGGTATTTCAACAGTTGCCGGAGATAATACTGTTGACAAAATACTGTCGCTTTCAGTATCCGACAATGGGGCCCACTATCGTTGACAATTTTGTCATTTGTGGGGCCCACTAATATTTTGATATTTTGGCGCCGTCGTACGGTGCCGAATATAATATTCTCCGACAAAAAGAATATTCTCCGACAAAAAGAATATTCCCCGACATACACTGTTTATCAGATAATTCGCATATAACACCCTTAACTATCATTTATAACAATTAAGCACCTTACTATTTAAAAAATAAAAAATTTATCATAAAGAAAATAATAAACTTTTATTTCATAAAGTCGGGATCTTACAAAACCGGTTCAGTTTGGTCAAATACCGAAAAAACCAAAATAAATGCTCACCCCTAGCCAAGTCCTAATCTGTTAGATCAAAGTCAATGACCTAGCTTGACCTAATTAAAACCCAAAGTCTCACAGACACAGGTTGAACCAGACCAGACCGATCTGTTGTGTACCCCTAATAGTGACCATTCATTATTCTCTCAAAGGCAAATTTGGCCCCCATAAATAAAATTGAAACCTTTAAATACAAAACCATTGTTTCATCTAAGAAGAATCACACAGTAGTGCTAAAAATATGAAATCAGACAAAGTATTAACTCCTGAATAACTTACCTTTCACAATAAACAAACAAACTATCAACACCAACTAATAATTAGCAGTTAGTTAAGATATTGTTTCTAAATTTCTGTAATTATCTTTTAAGAATCCTTGTCTTTGTAAATTCCTTGATTCATGCTTATGTGGTTATCATATATATATATATATATATATATATATATAAGACACCACTGTTTGTAAATAATATAATACATATAATACAAAAGTTCAACTTTCTCTTAGTTTCCTTTTGGTATCAAAGCCACATATAGCTAACAACCCTTCAATCTAAATTCGTTTCTGTTCTTGATCTTTATTCTCTCTTACTTTTTTCTTACCCTTTCATTACATAATGTCCACCGTGGATTCTAGTTCCACCTCCTCTACTACAATCTTCAGCCCTCTTTCATCATCTGTTCTTCTCTCTCAAGGCCACCACTATATCACACTGAAATTAACTCCTTCCAACTACCTCTTATGGCGTACACAAATTGATCTATACCTGCAAGGCTAACATTTGTTTGGCTATGTCACTGGCGAGTTTGCACGTCCTCTATCTTTTCTGCCATCCATTCCTTCTTCCACTACTTCCGCTGCCTCTTCTATTCCAAATCCAGCGGCACAAACCTGGGATGCCCAGGATAAACTTCTTATGAGTCTACTCATCTCCTTTCTTAGTGAAGATGTGATACCCCTTGCAATCGGACTCACATCATTTTTAGTGAAGATGTGATACCCCTTGCAATCGGACTCACATCATTTGTCGAAATCTGGTCTACACTCTCTACCGCGTTTGCTAGTCCTTCTAACACGCGTTTACTTCGCCTATCTATGAAATTACATTCTCCATAGAACCATGATGAAATTCTAACTGCCTATCTTCACTGTCTAAAACGAATTTTCGATGAACTATCGGCTTTCGCACGACCCATCTCCCAATCTGATTTCATGGTCGCTGTTTTAAAGGGTCTTCGTGTTGAATTTGTGTCTCTCAAATCAACCCTATCCATGCTTGATGCTCCTCTGCCATTCTCTGTGTTACTTAGTAAATGTCTCAGCCACGAGTTTTTTACCGAACTAAATGTCCTTGTTGATTCTCCTTCTGCTCCATCACCATTGGCCAATAATGTTCAACGTTTCACCAATAATGCTCAACGCTTCAACAACCATCGTGGTCGCGGTCGTCGTACCCGTGGCCGTGGGCGAGGAAATTTCCACCCACCTAACTCCCAGTATTCATCAAATTTCAATCGCCCACATTGTGTGTTCTGTGGTGGGTTCAATCACGACTCGTACTTGTGTTATTTCCGTCCTCAACTAACAACTTTTGCTGGTCTCCTTGGTCCACCTCTTGGCACTCCTTCTTTGGCTGCTAACTTTATTGCTACTACAATCATCAATTATTCCAATATGTCACTACTCTCTTTGTCTTCTCTACAATGGTACCCTGATACGGGTGCTAATTATTATGTTACACCAGACTTAGTGGGTATCAATCATCTTGACAAGTACAATGGCTTGGATCATCTTCAAGTGGCCAATGGTAATATTGCTCCTATAAGTCATCTTTGTTCCACCACTTTTAATTCCAAAAATAAATTTTTTTATCTTTCTCAAATTTTAGATGTTCCATTTTCTTCCAAAATATTATTATTTGTTAATAAGTTTTGTCGAGATAATAATGTCTATTTCGAATTTCACCCGTCTTGTTTTCATGTTAAGGATCTCGTTTCCCAGAAAACTCTTCTTAGCGGACCAACTAAGGACGAACTTTACACTTTGCAAGTTGCACCTTCCTTCACTGCTCTTTCTGCTTCCCGAGTCTTTTTGTTTGATTGGCATCAACGCCTGGGTCATCCCCATGAACGTGTCCTTCGTCATATTATTTCCAATCATAGCTTAGGTGTATCATCCAATAAAGGCTCTCCAGTGTGTACATCATGTCATATGGGAAAGGTCTGTAGATTTTCTCTTGATAGTAGTTGTTTTTTTGCAAAACATGTTCTTGAATTAATAGTATGTGATGTTTGGGGACCTGCTCCCTTGACTTCTTTGCATGGGAATAAATATTATGTTCTTTTTGTCGATGCTTATACTAAATTTTCATGGATTTATTTTATTAAGTTTCACAGTGAAGTTGCCTCTAAATTTTTGCAATTTCAATCCATGGTAGAACGTCTCTTTAACTCCAAAATTAAATATTTTCAAACTTATTGTGCTAAGAATTTTTTACCACTTACGTCACATTTTTGTCAAAATGGCATCATTCATCGTCTTTCTTGCCCATATACCTCAATTTAAAATAGACTTGTTGAGAGACGTCACTGTTATGTGGTTGAAACTGGCTTAACATTATTGGCTCAAGCCTCAGTTCCAGGAATTTTTTGGAACTATGCCTTTGAATGTGTAACTTATTTAATAAATCGAATGCCAGCTCCAGTTAATAACTATCTTTCCCCTTTTCAAAAATTATTTTCCAAACCACCAAATTATAATTTTCTGAAAATTTTTGGGTGTTTATGTTTTCCTCTCTTAAGGCTGTATAATAAAAACAAATTAGAATACCGTTCTCTTCCGTGCATTTTTTTAGGTTATAGCACTACTCATTTAGGATACTACTGTTTTGAACCAAAATCATAAAAAATTTATCAAGTTCGATATGTAAAATTTGAAGAGTGTCAATTTCCTTTTTCTCACCCACAACCTTCGGCTCCGCCATCTTTACCGACTCAGCCTCCTGTTTCCTCGAGTGCACGACCATGGGCCTGTATACCTACGACAATTATTCCATCTAATTCCTCTTTGCTTCCCTTTGTTGTTCCTTTATCAACACTTCCGTCACCAATCTCTTATCCAGTTCCTGTCCAATCGTCCTCATCCAATAGTTCACTACAGGTCTCTCTAGGTGATGCTTCTCCCATGCCTGCATCCACGTCTTCATCACAATCTTCTACGATTCATACTGTTCCTACCATTCCGCCAACTACACAACCATAACCTTTACACCGACTCCACCCCACGGTTTTACGATATCATAGACAGGCTCATAATGCCTCCATCTTCACCACCGAGACAACCTCTGTAATAACCGTAAAATTTTAAAATTCATTATTAATTAAATATAGATTTAATTTTTAATGAGTTAGTTCCGTATGATTATTTGAAAGTTGTGTATTTAATTTGGGTATGTGATTATATGATTTCGCGTAACTTAGGAATAATTAAGGGGAGTCACTAATGGTTTAATTAAATTAGTGAACTAACCCTACGATTTTAATATTGAAAGAACTGATAAAGTGCCGATTAATTAAATATTCAATTTAATTGAATATAACGTGGGAATAGATATTTAATTAATTTAAAGGGAGTCTCAGTAATAGAATTATTAAATTGATGGACTACCCTAGGTTATTTAATATCTAAAAATTTATGAATAATTAAGTATTAAATATTCAATTATTTTGAATATAGTAAATTAATTAATATTACCTATTAATTAATAAGGATAATACAATTAATAATATTTATAGTCCCGTTGGTAAATAAATAATAATTGACTAGTTAAATTTATTTAATTAACTAGTAGCAAAATAACGGGACACAGAGATTGGGACAAGAATTATGGGATGTATCCCATTTAATTTCCAATCGTGGTTTGCCATTTAGGAAGAAAAAGAAATTAAAATAAAATAAGTTGGGATGAATAGTATTAACCGCGTATGGATTTTGCTCGCGGGATTTCTTGCCGAATTTCTGCTCCTGCAGATTGCGACTAAAGATATGACCATGTGATTAGCGGCGTTGCCCATCGTCTTCTTCATGTTTCCGATGGATAACCAATTTGGACAAAAGCTTGGCATGGTCACTGGGTTTTCTATAAATCGGAACGTTTCCTTCACAGACCCATTTGCTAAATCTTCTATAAGTTGGTATAGAGAGTGATTGTTGCTGGGGAGACTATCTGAAGGAAGGGAGTTGGCACACTGATGGTCTCTGATTTTATTGTCTGCTATGGAAAGAAGAGAAGAACGGCAACTAAGTCTAGGAGGTAACCATTTCCTTGTTAGAATACACCTTCATTGCAAATAAATACGAAATACTCTGCTTATAAGCTTGGAATCAATTCATCAAATTAGGTGTATAAAACTCATAATTAATAGTAGTGTGTGGTTAATATTGGGTTATGCATACTTAGAAATTAGTTTTAATAATTAAAATTGAAGAAAATCGTTGAAACGAAACGGAGAAGACGACCTCTGGTTCGTCATGCCGTAGCGCCAGTAGATGAAGCCGCAGCGATGCGATAAGGGGTCTTGGCGCCGCAGCGTCAGCTTCGCGCCTAAGGGCCTTGACGCCACAGCGCCAAGCTTGCTACTCAAACCTCACGCCGCAGCGTCGATGCGTGTCAGCAGCGGGCCAGGACGGGACTCACGCCACAACGTGTAGTCCAGTTCTAAGCCTCGCGCTGCAGCGCCAAGCCCGTACTTTGGTCGGGTCGGTCCGGATCGGGTCGATTCGGGTCGGGTCGTGCAGTTTGAGAATTAAACACTTTTAATTTAAATTCTTATTTAAGTTACGTTAATTAATAATTAGTTAATTACTATTTAATCAATATTAGATAATAATTATGGATAAATGCAGTTAATTATTTATTATTAGATTTGTATTAAATAATAAATAAGGATAAGTAGTTGATTATTACTTGATTACTATTAGGTAACCATTTGACAATCAAAATAGTGTTGTCTTAAGGCGAAAATTGATTAACCTGGTTACAACTTACGTTTGGTTTCCAGGGTAGTCGTAGTGGCAATCAATGTGCTTTAATGATGCTATGCCAGTTTTAAATCTAATCTATAAGTGACTAATTGTTATACGAATATGTACCTAATTGTGTAGGATTTTAAGGAGCGTGTGTTATATATTATAGCAGACGCACTAGGCAAGTTCCCTAATTCTATTCACCTTATATGTTGAACGCAAGTTCCCTTGACTTCTACTAACTTGTGCAAATATATTATTGTTGTGCAAGTATTATTGAGGACAAGTTCCCTTTTACCGAAACTTCACTTTGTGCAAGTTCCTAACCTTAAACTTCTTACGTTGTTGCAAGTTTCCTGAAGCCATTCTTGTATTATTTATTGCAAGTTAATATTTAAGCTTGAACCTTTAATACTCAAGCATGCTCTAAGTGGATTAATTACTTAACAATTATTCCACATCGTTGTTATTGGCACTCGCACATCGTGCAATTATTTTCGCGCAGACATTGATTTGTATTTTATTTAAAGTGCTATTATGGATGAACTGCTATGGTTAAGTCTTAGCCATTGTTCGGCTAGACATTTGCTGTATAGATTTTAAAAGCTATCCAAACCATTTGATGGTGCGAAATCTTGGACTTTATGAACACCCCTTCAATATAGGGGAGTACCCCACGTATCAAAAATAAGATACAAAGAACAGAAATTAAATGTTATGCATACACATCAGGTACTAGAGGCTGATCCCCTCGAGTACTTATTTCTGAGCCAGTAACCAAAGGGTCAATTAGCTATTGACTCCCTTGGACGTTTATTGTTCAAAGTCTATTTGACTAGCATTCGTTCTAAAAATAATTATTATTCTTGCTTCCGATATTCATATTGTTGAATTCCTCTATTTACTTTCTGTTCATCATGATATATATCATTTCTTGCTGTTATTTAAACTTGCTGAGCAAACTAGTTGCTCACCCTTGCTATATCATGAACATTATTGCAGTTAAGCCCGAGACCTCAGGAAAAGACAAGGGCAAGGAAAAGATGAAATATTAGTCTTTTAATGTCTGTATTTTGATCCAGGCATAGTTAAGAAACTTCTATTGTTATTTAAACCCTAAAGTACTGTATTAGGGTATATTTGTATTTTTGTATTAAGGTTATCGAATCTTGGGACTAGTAACACCTTTTAAATGAACAACATATGTTTATTATATTCCGCATTTAGTTATTATATGTTGTTTGGAGGTGGATGTTTGTATTGGATCGTGATGACCAGATTCGGGTATCTGAGACTCGAATTTGGGGGCGTAACAACCTCATTCCAAACAGCGAATAAAAGTCTTGTTTGCCGTCAAACAATGCTAGACGAACTCACTGCCTTATACAAGAATCAGACATGGACGTTGGTTCCCAAGTCTCTTGACATGAACATTGTAGGCAACAAGTGGGTTTTTTGCGTCAAGACTCATGCTGATGGTTCACTTGCCCGGTACAAGGCACACCTCGTTGCCAAAGGATATCACCAACAACCTGGGTTAGACTATTTCAAAACTTTCAGTTCGGTCATTAAACCGATGACTATTTGATTAATTCTATCTTTGGCAATCACCGGAAAAGGCCTATTCGACAACTTGATGTTAACAATGCTTTTCTCAATGGTTTCTTAACAGAGCCTGTTTATATACAGCAACCGTAAGGCTTTATTGATGCCAAACATCCAAATTATGTGTGTAAACTGCAACGATCACTATATGGGTTAAGACAGGCACCTAGGACCTGGTTTTCACGTCTTTCTTCTTTTCTCCTGACTCATAATTTTACACAGTCCCAAAATAATACTTCTTTATTTATCTATAATGATTCTAACACTTACTTATTTGTTCTTGTATATGTTGACGATATTTTAATTACAGGTAATTTAGAGCAATCTCTTTCTAATCTGATTATTACTCTTGGTGCTGAGTTCTCCTTCAAAGACTTAGGGCCCTTACACTATTTTTTGGGGGTCGAGGTTGTACAAAATGAGGCTGGCCTTCTCTTTTCTCAGAAAAAAACACCCAAAATATTCTGAATCGTGCCTCTATGTCCTCTTGTAAACCCTAGTTCACTCCAATTTCTCCATTAGAAAAATTGTCCACTTCTTCAGGCATCTTGTTTGACAATCCTACTCTATATCGGCAAATTGTTGGCTCACTTTAATATCTAAGTCTCACCAGACTTGACATCTCCTTTGATGTAAATAAAGTTTGTCAGTTTATGCATAAGCCACGGTCATACATTGGGCTGCTGTAAAAGGAATTCTGCGATACTTACAAAGAATTTTTTCACATGGTTTATTTTTCTCAGTTAGAGCCTCACACACTCTCTATGATTTTACAGATGTGGACTGGGCTGGCAAGATAGATGATCGAAAATCAACTGCGGGCAATGCAGTTTTCTTGGACAACAACTTAATTTTATGGGTTTCACGAAAGCAACGCACAGTTGCACGCTCCTCTACAGAGTCTGAGTATAAAGCCATTGCCGATGCAGCTGCTGACTTAGAATGGTTATGTTCACTGCTAAAGGAATTACGTTGCCTCTTCATCACATGCATGTGTTGTGGTGTGATAATTTAGGGGCTTCTTATCTTGCTTCCAATCCTGTCTTTCATGCCTGTACGAAACACATTGAGATAAACTATCATTTCGTTCGTGAAATGGTTGCCAACAAACAGGTCTCTATTCAGTTTGTTTCCTCTCAAGATAATGTTGTCGATGCTCTCACCAAACCCTTACCAACCAACCACTTTTTGTACAACCGGACCAAGCTCAAATTGTCTTCAAGGATACCTTTTGGCTTGCGGGGGGATATCAACACCAACTAATAATCAGCAGTTAGTTAGGATATTGTTTCTGAATTTCTGTAATTATCTCTTGAGAATCCTTATCTTTGTAAATTCCTTGATTCATGCTTATGTGGTTATCATATATGTGTGTGTGTGTGTGTGTATATATATATATATATATATATGACACCATTGTTTGTAAATAATATAATACATATAATACAAAAGTTCAACTTTCTCTTAGTTTCATTCCAAACAAATAGAAAAGGTGGTGAAAAATTTGTGCAATTTGCAATTCTGACAACTTGAAATTTTGTATGTCTGCAACATGATAGTAGCTGATTAGGGTGTTGACTGATGTTCATGGAGAAAAGTATGAGAATTAAAGTTCTATACATAGAAGGTGTATATGAGCACCGTAAGGACCATTCCACGTCATTAAAATAAAAATAATTTTGTTTAATATACGTACTTTATTAATAATATGCCATGATCCTAACATTCATATATACATTGTGAGTGTAAAATTTTAATTTTTAATAAAATACTTATGTTAGGCATCATTGTTATTATTTTAATGACATGTATGATTCTAACATGATTCGTGTATATACTATCATTATGTTAAATTTCAGTTAAAATTTAATAAATTAATGATGTGTTTGGTTGGTGGGAATGGAATGGAATGAGCTGAGAATGGAATGACCATTCCTTCTTGAATGACTAAAAACGTGTTTGGTTAGTTAGTTGGAATGAGCATTCTATTCATTTAGTTATTCCATTCCTATCTGAAATATTATTTTTCATTCCTTTCTAAATAGGTGGGTTTATTTCATTCCCTTCTGATTCGTTCATTTTATTATTGATAAACAACTTATTTGAAATATAATAAGCTTATTAGTAAACAACTTATTATTGATAAACAACTTATTATTGGTAAACAACTTATTATTCAAACAGCTTATTATTGATAAACAACTTATTATTTAAACAACTTATTATTGATTAACAACTTATTATTCAAACAACTTATTATTGATAAACAACTTATTATTCAAACAGTTTATTATTAGTAAATAACTTATTATTCAAACAGCTTATTATTGATAAACAACTTATTATTGGTAAATAACTTATTTAAACAGCTTATTGGTAAACAACTTATTATTTAAACAGCTTATTATTGGTAAACAACTTATTATTTAAACAACTTATTGGTAAACAACTTATTAATAATTAACAACTGATTATTTAAATAGCTTATTAGCAAACAACTTATTATTGGTAAACAACTTATTATTTAAACAGCTTATTAGTAAACAAGTTATTATTGGTAAACAGCTTATTATTGGCAAACAACTTATTGGTAACCAACTTATTATTTAAACAGCTTATTATTTAAACAACTTATTATTTAAACAGTTTATTGGTAAACAACTTATTATTTAAATAACTTATTATTGATAAATAGTTTATTAATAGTAAACACCTTATTATTTAAACAACTTATTGGTAAATAGCTTATTATTGGTAAACAACTTATTAGTAAATAACTTATTTAAATAGCTTATTAGTCCTTATTATTGGTAATCAACTTATTATTTGAACAACTTATTGGTAAACGGCTTATTTAAACAGCTTATTGGTAAATAACTTATTGTTTATTATTGGTAAACAGCTTATTGAAATAACTTATTGGTAAACAACTTATTATTTATTATTAGTCCTTATTATTGTTCATCAAGGCTTTTTTTAAAAAAAAAATTTTATGCATGAAAGTGTTTATTTGAATTTTAAATGCATAAAAATATATAAAAAAAATATTTTTCTAGTGAAGATGTTCTATTTAATTTATTTTTTTCATTCATTTTTATAAGTTAGTAGTATATAAAAAATGAAAAAAAAAATCATTTTACATTCCATTCATAATGTAATTCATGTAAACCAAACACCTAAAGTAGAATGATGATTCTATTTCTGACGGAATGAATGAACAAATCAAACATAAAATTGAGAATGACCATTCCATTCTCATTCCCATTCTATTCCTTAAGCCATTCCATTCCTTAAGTCATTCCATTCTATACAGGCCAACATGGACGAACCTATGACTAGACTAGAGGGAGCCATGCCCCCCCAAGATTTTAAAATTTTTTAACAGCTATGGCCCACCCACTTGTGTTGTCAAATTAAATTATGTGTGTCCAAACTCTAAACTAACAAATAAACTCTAAACTCTTGCAAGTTGCCCTAAGTCTAACATAGTAACATCATCCGCCTCCACTCCCCAGTCCAATAACCAATATCATCTGCCCCTTGAGTCCTGCCCAGTGCCTCCATCTCTTCCTGCTCCCAGTCGCCGGAGTCTGGAGACTCCAGCTTACCCGCCACCGCCGTGGGCTGCTTAGGCCCCCTTCCAACTCTTCTGACCCTTTTCAAGTATGTCCTGTTTTATTTATTTTATTATTTATTTATTTATTTATTGAAGTAATATTTTGCTACAAATTATTTATTGTTAATTTAGGTTGCATTTGTTTGTATAATTTCTATTATTTGATGAACTGACATTGATATGTTTTAGCCTTTATTATGGAGAAATTTTGTCTGTGATCTGTTGGTATCATAACTAAGTGCAAGTGCTTTATTTATTTTATTTGGAAACTTTGTTATTTATTGGTTGTGTGTTTTGCTTTTGAAGAGCTGCAATTAAGAGAAACTTGGGTTTATCACTTTATTTGTTGTTATTTTTTATTCAGTTCTAGATTGTTTCTTAGTTGTTCAAATTGTCTTTTTGAAATTTGAATGCTTCAGCTTCACTGAAGATGTGGGCTGACTTAGGCATGTTTTACTCCCAATAGGACAGTTACGCCTTGAAGAAAGAGCCTCAAATTGTTTTGTTAAGAAACCTCCACAGCTGGGACTAAGCTTATCTTTTAGGGAAAAAATTACTCCTTCCATGTCAAAATTAGAGTCCATTTATAATAAATCATTCAACCAATTTAACCTCTTAACGCTATTTAATTAACAGTAACAATATTTAAATAAATATTTGATTTAGCTTCATTTCAGGAAGGGTAAGTTTGAAACACTATGCCACTTTTAATCCCTAATTTTATTTTAATCCCTGATTTTATTTTTTGTTTTTTTTTTGTTGTAGAATTATGGGAAAATCACATACTATTGATTCATTTTTCAAGAGAAAACAATCAAATCATGTTGATACATCTCTGCTTACCCCTGAGCCTAATGGTCAAACATCTTTGTCTACCCCTGAACAAGAACAACGTCCTCTAAAATCACCAAGAATTGAAGGTAAAGAATGGGATATTAATTATTTGGAGCGTGATCCTGGAAAACGTATCGAAATATGGAAATGTCGTGGTGATCTACTTGATGAAGTTCGACAAGCTTACATCAATTACGGTCCATATCAATGCATTCTTCCCGAGTACCCTTTTTCTGGATCTGAAAAGCATCCTCGTCGCTTTCAATCATCATGGTTCAAGATATTTCCATCTTGGTTAGAGTATTCCCCTTCAAAGAATGCCGCATTTTGTTTACCTTGTTATCTCTTTAACAAAGAAGGTGCACAATATGGGCAAACTACTTTTTCAAATAATAGATTTAATAGTTGAAAGAAAGTAAGGGATGAGAAGAATTGTGCATTTTTGAATCATGTGGGAAAAGATCCAAATTCATTACATAAAATTGCTCAAAAATCATGCGATGATCTAATGAATCAATCACAACATATTCAAAAAGTTATTTAGAAACAAACTTCTGAACAGCGTGCAAACAATCGGTTGCGACTTAAAGCCTCAATTGATTCAGTTCGCTATCTTACACTCCAAGGTTTGGCTATAAGAGGTCGTGATGAAAGAAAAAGTTCCATCAATCGTGGTAATTTTCTTGAATTGATAAGCGTTTTTGCTGAGTATAATGAAAATGTTGCAAATGTTGTGTTAGATAGGGCTCCTCAAAATGCCTCATATACTTCATCCCGAGTCCAGAAAGAGATTTTATTTGTTTACTCAATGAAAATCAGAAAGACAATTTGTGAGGAGATCGGTGATGCAAAATTTTGTATTCTTGTTGATGAAGCTCGAGACCAGTCAAAAAGGGAGCAAATGGCTATTGTTATTAGATTTGTTGACAACGATAGTTTTATTCGGGAGCGTTTTTTTGGTCTTATACATGTATCAGATATGAAGGCGTTAACTCTAAAGAACGAGATATTTTCTACTCTTTCTCGTTATGATCTTGACTTTCACAATATTCGAGGTCAGGGATATGACGGAGCAAGTAATATGCGAGGTGAATGGAAAGGGTTACAAGCTCTAGTTGCTAATGAATGTCCGTATGCATATTATGTCCATTGTTTTGCTCATCGTTTGCAATTGACATTAGTTGCAACATCTAGAGAAGTTACTTTTGTACATCAACTTTTTTCAAAATTGAGTTTTATTGTAAATATTGTGGGCGCTTCTTGTAAACGTAACGATGAATTGAAAGCTGCTCAATCTTTCGATATTGGTCATTTGATTTCCATTGAAGAGCTTGAGACTAGGACATGAATAAATCAGATTGGTACTTTACAGAGGGCTGGAGATACACGATGAGTTTCTCACTTAAGGTCTCTTTCTAGCTTGATAAAGATGTTTAGTGCAACTTTTCAGGTTTTATTGAACATCATTGAGAATGGAACTTGGGATCAGCGCGGAGATGCTGATTCGGCTTACACTTCTTTGACTTCTTTCGAGTTTGTGTTCATATTACATCTTATGAAAGCAATTATGGAAATCACTGATATGCTTTGTCAAGCTTTGCAACGAAAGTCTCAAGATATTTTAAATGCTATGCACCTTGTGAAAACCACAAAGAAACTTATTCAGAAGTTGAGAGATGATGGATGTGATACTTTCATAGTGAAGGTGAAGTCTGACATACAATAGATATCCCAGATTTAGATGTTTTATATGTTGAGAGAAGAGGCCGAGCTCGACATCAACAAGTTAAATTTACAGTGATTGAGCATTATCGGATTGATATATTTGTAGCTATAATAGACTCTCAGTTGCAAGAGCTAAACAATAGGTTTAGTGAGCACGCAATGAAGTTACTTGTTCTCAGCTCTACATTGGATCCTCAAAATGGGCATACGTCTTTCAGTATTGATGATATTTGTAAGCTGGTGGATGAATTTTACCCCAAAGACTTCACAGATCATGAGAAAGAGGACCTAAGGATACAATTGCAACATTACGAGTTTGATGTACTCCAACATCAAGAATTTCAAAAGTTGTCCTATATTTCTGATCTTTGTCAATGGTTGGTGAAAACTAGAAAGTCAACAATCTATCCACTAATCGATAGACTGATCAGACTTGTTCTAACTCTTCCAGTTTCTACTGCAACTACAGAACGTGCATTTTCAGCTATGAGTCATGTCAAATCTGAACTTCGAAACAAGATGGAGGATGAATATCTTACAAATTCTCTTATTGTCTACATTGAAAAAGATATTGCGAAACAGTTCAGTACAGAATCAATCATAGATGGATTTCGTGATTTGAAAGAACGCCGGGTCCAATTCTGATAAAGCTTTGATATGTTCTAAAAGACTTTTTTTTTGCTGTGTTTTGTTGTCTTTGTCAAAGCAAATTCTATTATCACATTATCTTTGTTTTACTAAAAATATGTTTTGTAATTGTGGAACTTTACTTTTTAGTGATGAATATATATTATGTTGTTAAAAAAAATCTTGGCCCCCCCTTAGATCAAATCCTGGATTCGTCCCTGCATGTCAAGGAATGAGAACCAAACACAGCATAATAGTGTATACATAAGCAATATTATGAATTTAGGATCCTGACACTTTAATAAAACAAGGATAATAATGTCCAACAAAAATGAACAACAAAACAAATATGTACTCCATCGCTTTGACAAAAAGTCTCAACATAACACAAAAAAAAAACCCACCGATAGTCCTTTTAAAAATTAATATATATTTTAAATTGATTGACTTCTTTTAAAGTACCTAATCCAAAGTAGGATTAATGAATATAAATAAATTTAATTTTAATCACTACAAAAATAAATATTATAACATCTAAAAGTTACAATTAAACATAAAAATTATTTTTTTTATTTTTTAAACAAACCATATCAATTTCATAAACTTTTAAAAAGTCAAAAATAGTTACAAAAGTCAAAACAAATCCCTAACCCGTGACCCACCCACAAAAATAAACCCCGAAAGCCCCCCTGCAAATCCATTTCGGACCCAAGGCTACAAACGATGCAGAGATGGTGCTCCAAGCTCCGGTCAATCGCCGCCCTCCGCCCAACAACCACCGCGCCTCTTCTTCATTCCCATCGTCTCCTCCATTCTTCTCCAAATCTTCTCCATAAAACCTTCACACTACCTGCAATTTCCTCCAACATTAACCCCATTTTCAATGCCTCTTCAACAGCGCAGCTGGCACTGTCCAATCACTCCCCTTCCCTCCCTCTCTCTGTAAGTGAGGGTTTATCTTCCCCGATTTTTTATTTTTCAATTTGGTTATTTTGAAATTGCAAAAAAACAAAAAAGCACCCAAATTTTCATTACTGTTTTATACTCTCACTGAATTAGTTGTGTTTTCCTGATTTTATGAAGTTTAATTTTTTTTTCTTTGTTATTAACAATGTGTGTAAATTAGTGACTTTTTATGGGTTTGTTTAATCCGTATTACGGAATTAAAGTATTGATTTTGTGTGTGTTATATATATATATATATATATGTTTAGTTGATACAAGTGAGACATCTTACTTTGAAACAAAGGAAGAGAAAGTTGAAGAGTAGGAAGCCAGCTACTCCAGTCGTTTCGAAGGTCAAGAAAATCAAAATGAAATCTTATTCGTATGTCTCTTTCTTTGTAAACTTCAGTCTTGTAATGTATGGACTTATATGTGTTTATGCATTTGTATGTATAAAGTGGAAGAGTAAATGTATTGGATTTTATTGACAGGTCATATAAGGGAAGATTTAGGGTCATGAAGGATGGGCAAATTAGGCGTTGGAAGGAGGGAAAACGACACAATGCACATTTAAAGGTATGTATGCTCATACTTTCTTATCTAATCAAGTTAATTATGTTCCAAATTTTATTAATAAGTTCCAAAAATATTACATATGAAACATTAGCGGAATTTTTTCATTTGACAATTTTTAGCATGCCTTGTTGGTAAACCTGTTGGTTATGTATTATCTGTTTAGTGGAACTTATCCAATTTTTTTTTTTTTTAAAAAAGAAAAGAAAAGAAAAAAGAAAAAAAAACAAGTATGATCTGTTTAAGATAGAAAAAATTGTTACCAGCAACTAATTCTGCCAATTTCCAAAACAACCAATGATTGCATCTGAACAGGGACATTAACATGGCATGTCTAGGACATCATTTGTCTTTAAGTAGTATGGAAAGAAGTAGAGGCAACTTTTTGAAAGATAAGTTTAGTGAAAGGTTAACATTATTATTCATATCATCACTACACCACCATCATCATTCATAATCAGTCAGTAAAGAAAGCCTTGCTTCTTAGCGCTATATTATTATGTATATATATTTATTTTAGTTCAAGTAAGTGCATAAATTATTGAAGCTCTCCCTCATAATGTCAATATCCTCGTGCATAGCTTAAAACCTATTTTGATACTGAAATTACCAAAGTGATGTGTCCCAGTTAAGCTTCAGTCACCTTAGGCTTGCAACAGATGACTTACTAACTACGCTTGTAGGAAATCCTTCTTTTATGTATATATTTCGAGAGAGATCTTTAAGATGAGGATTACTATGTTACATGAACTCGAGTACGGGAATCTGGTGTTGGTAGTGTGAAGTGTCAGACTTGCCTATTCCTAAAATAAAAAGATGCGAGGACACGATGTAAAATGTTCCAAATTTTAGATATGACATAAATACAACAAGTAATGTGACTTAAAGTTTATATTATGTGAGGTTTAGCGAAATTACTTAAAACGTTTGGGTTAATTTGAATAGAAAATATGATTAGTTTGGGTATATTGAATTGAAGATTTAAATATGACAGATTTAGTGAAAAAAAATTAATAAGTTTATGGGTTTAAATTTGAATACGAGGAAGTTTATTGGTAGTTGGTACATAATCAATCTATGGCAACTCGTCCAACCGATAAGTGAAGGATCCGTCCTGGATCCCACACCCGCACCCGCACCTGCACCCACTCGTGTCGACATGGGTACATTTGTCTGAACTAATACAGGTTAGGATTACATGTACTCTTCCTTTAATTTCTATTAGTATATGTGATCAACAAGAGTAGTTTTGTTTCTTCTGTTTGGACATGCACCACCGTGCTAAATGAGTTTTGAGTTTATTGTGTGGCACCTTAGAACTTTTGAGTAGTGACATAGATGTTGATGCTTGATTTGATGCTAGAATTGAACTATTCTTTATGAGCAACTCTTTTGTATAACTTCCTGTTATTGTGTGAGAATTTTCTTCGACAATGTATTTTATCTTTCTTATTTTTTATAATAAAAATAAATTATGAAGTCCCATCTTTCTAAACAGACCGTAATATTACTTCTAGTTATCTCACCATGCAATGCATTTTTACAGTTTGATTTAGGCTTGTGGTGTTCTCAGTTGCTCATATTTATACATTTTGTTATTGCTCGACCCGAGCCTATCATAGGCTATGGTTCCTCTTCCTGTTCTCTATGAGGATTGAATTCTGTGCTCTTCACCACAGAGCTATCAGCTAGTGGTAGCCTTCTTGGATTGACTTGCGATGCAAGCAAACCTCATGAACACAGCTAATATTTAAAAAGTTCAATCAACCTGCCATGAAAGACATCATTGCTACTTTAGCTTGAGCACTAGTTGATTACGTTGACTAAATGATCTTACTAAGTCATTGACACTGCTCACCGACTTGATCTTCCACGATGTAAAGGGCTGCTTTTGCGTCGTCTATCTCGTTAGGTAATTATTATGGCCCATCCAGCATAAGATGTAGAGTTTACTACTTCGCTCATCCGTTCCTGAGGTTCATAAGATGGTCCAAAGAAGTGTGGGGAATCTGCGGCTGGATTTTGGAATTCAATGAATCGAGAAATGAACATCAACTTCCTTCTAAATTTTGTGCTGATCTTAGAAAATAGTAAGCACATTTGTCAGCACTTAAATATTGGCAATCACAGTAGTTTTTTTTACGCTCATGGCTCAACTCAAGAGGTAGACCCTGATCAGATAATCTGCCTATGGTGTGAATGGTAAGGACTTGGGAGTTATCAGTTTAAAGGATAGGGGATGCATAACCCCCAAGAAAGGGGGTGACGGCATTTAGTATGGGAACACAATCTTCAGCTTAATAAGGATTTGGTATCTAAAGGGCTAATAGAGCTTAAGCAAGAACAGGCTTGAGCAGTATGGTTGATACTTTAAAGCCTTGTTTCATCCTCAAAGAGTGTGTTGAGACGAACACAGTGAACTACTATTTCTTTGTGAGGCAGTTTGTTTCAATTGTTTAGTGTTCTGCCTTAAAATTTATCTCTGCAGTTGTTATGATATAGATGGCCTTAGATAGAGAAGCAAAGTAGGCTAGGGTGGCCCCAATTTTTGCTTATCATCTCCAGGGAAACTCCATTGTGGGGAAACTTTCTGCATTTAAGGTATTTATTGATATATGAGTTGTCTAAAAGACGTTGTACCTTGGTTTATTTGCCTCTTTTAAAAACTATGTAGATCAAGGGAACTTCATAGCCAATGATGAATTTTTGTTGATTTTTCGATGTGGAAAGAGAGACGGGTGAAATCATCTTTATGCACTTGGCTACTCTGTTTAGCCATTACCATCACTTTGTAATAACTATTATTATATATCATTTTCTGTTGACCCATGTTTAAATTTGTGATTTTTTATGAGTTTTACACTTGACCTTTGTGAAGTGGGCATGTGTATGTGAAAAATTAACTAGTATCTGTTGCTTAATGCAGTCTAAGAAATCAAAACGTAGACTAAGACAACCTGGCATTGTTCCGTTGGCTTATGCAAAAGTGATGAAGAAGCTCAACTTTAAATTCTGCGGCTAAACATTGTGAGTACTCTGCGAGTGCTGCCATTTATGGCATTAAAAGAAGTGGTTCAGGTGGCCATTTGTTGTTCTAGCTGTTACATTGCAGAATTGGTGGACCTAGGAAGTGTAGAATGTTTCCTTTTTTGTTTCTGGACAGTTTTAGCCATCACTTGATTCGGTTACGCATAAAAATACATGCTCTCTTATACTTGTTGAGATCGAGTAATATTGTCGACAAAAGAGGGCAAACATTGAATATTACATTGTGTTAAAATATCTTATGGCTTGATCTTTCTTTAGTTTTGGGATAATTGAGAATCATTTTCATTCGGTCCACTCTTTAGTTATGTTATTAGCAAAAAATCAATGCTCAATTCTCTTTGTGAATCTATTGATTGTTGGAGAAAGAATGAGACATGAAGACATACTGCTTGTTTGTCCAGCGGCTTTTGGACCCAAAACCCACGTAAGAATCTTATTCGTTGAGACGCAGTTTATTCCAAGTGCAAGTTTATTTAACTCACAAACACAAGTTATTTAGTCCAAACACAACGCACTGGTGCATTTGGACCAAATAAACCGCCGCACGCGGACAAGCCCAAGGCACAAGTAGGTACTAGCCAAACATAGCCATAATAATACTAATGTTTGAACAAGGAAGGTTACAATACTCCATTATTCATGATACATGATTCTTCTATCTTCTGTTGGTGTATTTAGCCTCCACAACTCCCCCTCTCTCCAAAGATTCATAGTTAGGGTTGTAATCCATTGCTCTCCAATTGCCACTAACTGGCTCCAAAAGGTAAGTTTGGTTTAGATCAAATCTCCAGTTGCATGCTGATGATGTTGAGCAGAAGTAGTCGAATCTATAAGCCACAAATGCACCCATGTTGGTTGAGCAGTTGTACATTGTTTGGGACGGAAAAAGTGAGTTTGTTCTAAAGGTGAAATTGAAATGCTGTCCGCCGTCTAAGTGCTGCACTTTCTCGGTTCTCTCGAAGGAGAAACATCGTATGCTTAGATAATTCGTGTGGTTATTTTGAATGTTGAGACGTATCATCTCACCCTTGTTCCAGAAAGCGTCTGAAACTGGGATGAAGATCAGCACTACTGCTAGTAGTACGGAGGTATGCATGGTAATGGCAGCAGCCATGGAGGTCATGTTGTTATATGCAGCCTCTCTGTTTCCCTTGCCTCCTGAATTATTTCACATCCAACAAATTTCTTTGTTACTGTTTTGTCTCATTAAAATAAAATAAAATAAAATTACTGCTTCCATCCTAAATTAAATTAAATGCTCAGTTTTGTTAATAGTTATAAGATTTATTGTTTTCAAAATTTAAACAAATCGTATCAATTTTAAATTTAAAAATATTACAAATTGACTTTTAAAAAGTCAATATTAGTTTTATAATTTGGAACGGAGGGGAGGGAGTATTATATTATTTATTTTAGAAACAACGTTTTTAACTTTTAGAGTAAAATAGGGGAATTATAAATGTCGGAGGGTAAAATATGAAGAATTTTAAACTTTGGGGCCAAGATTGAAAGAAAAGATTTGGGGAATTCTGACTTCTGAGAATAAAAATGTTTATTAATTAAAAATAATATATATGTCCTAAACAGGAATCAAAATTTCGTTTGGATTGAAATTGGAAACATTTGAATTAGAGTTTCATATTCCCATATTTTTTTTTGTTTTAAATTGTTAATCCATGATCCTAAACAATCTCTAAAGTGCATAAAAAAGATTTAAGATTCTTATTTTTGAAGTATGCTTAAATACAAATTCAAGCAAAAATGTATTTCTTTTGTTAAATAATGTACGTCCAAAAGAATTAACAATGCGCATGCATGCAATTAGCAATAAGAGAGCCTACGTACCTCCGGCCGCCATTGGAGAGAGCTCCTTTCTTCCCATGAATTCCTCCTACAGGAGAAGGGAGACAATGGAGACGGGAGAGACGGAGTGAGTTGAGGAGGATACTTGATTCTCTCTTTCTCCAGAAAGTTTAATGAACCATTTTTGGTATTTATATACACCTTCCGAATAATAATCCTGTCCAGTCAAAATTATTCAGAATAATAATTTTTCGTGGGTTTACTATTTTTAAGCTTTATGATTTATATATGGAATACGAGCTACCTAAATATAAGTCACTAATTTTTTTGTTCAAATCTATTCATTTTTCAACACAAAATTTTTGGATAGAAAATTGGCCAAATTTTTAGTCCAATTCTTTTATTCTCCGTCCCTTAAGAAGCACTACAAGGAAAACACTTATTATGTCTGAAGGAAAAAATTCTGTCAGAAATAAGCTAATTCCGACAGAATGTTCAAGAAAATAAGAAAAATGACCAAGAAAACTTAAATAAAGTTAAAAATAAATAAATAAAAATTCATGAATAATTACTAGTGAACTAGCTAGATGCTCTCTAAAGCAACTAACAAGGGAGTAGAGGTCTCAAAACTTTACCAATTATACATGACAACTCTTGTAGTATGGCGAAAAATAAACTCAACTTAATTATTCCACACGTGAATAAAAAATTCCATGTAATTTACAACTGTCAACTGGTGCATGCGATAACTTGTGACAAATAAAATCCATATAATTAATTAAACTACGTTCCCAATTCTTAATCATTTCAATAATTTGTTGATAAATTCAATAATGTCATTTGTAACAAAAGAACAACACGCCCATGCATGTACATATAGATTACATGCAAAAACTCGAAATCATCAGAATGATGCCAATATTATATTTATCTTTACTATACCCAAGTGAACTAACCGAGGCTTTTTTCCAAATTTTCTCGAGTTTTTCAACCAGCTGTAGTTCTACAGCCTACATACAACTATTACCATTTTTATACTACATAAATGGATCCCATTTTTGGTACAAATATAATTTATTTCTCGTGATCGCGGCCTAAAAGTGCAAAATTTAATGGCTGAAAATGATGTTGAAGGTGGTGAATTACCGGCACGGAGATTGAGGGTGGTGGAAGAGGAGGTGGAAGAGGAGGCTACACCAGATGTGCATAGTGTGGCGATGAAACTGGAGAGGGCTAAAGAGGTTTATAGGGAATATGGAGGGATTCAAGATAAGCCTAATAAGGGTGAAGTTATGGTTTGGTGTTTGTATGGACTATGTTCATATTTTATTCAAACGGTTCTTATTCCTATTGTGTTTCCACTCATTATCAGCCAAATCTCTAAGGCGCCTACACCTCAGCAGGGTTGGGACAAGAGCTTCAAGGGTTTGAGTTGTACCAAAATGGAGATGCAAGTGTAAGTGATTAAGTTCTTTGATTTGTCATTCTTATTTTTTAGGGGAAAGTAAATGGGATTCAGATTCGATGAAATTGACACGTATTAACTATTCGTCAAGTTCATATGAAAAAAAATATATTTATATAAAACAAAATAGTATTTTTTGGCATTATACACAGAAAACCTTTTTTTCATACAGAACTTGACCAACTTTATCGCCTCAATTTCATGATTCATAGGCCTAATTGACTTTGTTGGCAAGATTGATGTTGTATTTTTTGACATTATATTATTCTCATGCACACATGTGGGATTAAAAGAGAGAGCATTTGTTACCATCCATAATATCATTTTCGAAAAGGAAAAAACAGTAGTTTTCATATTTATGCCAGTACCATTTCGGTAGATATATTAGGGATTGAAATGGAGGGGATCCTTATCTCTCCATTTCAATTCCTTTCATTTTCATCCAATTCATCATATTTTTGTAATTGTGAATAATATAATTGAAATCGACACCGGTCAATTAATTTATTATATTGAATAGTATAATTGTTTTAAAAATAAAAGTAATCCGACACTTTTTTACCATTTGATAAACATGTAGATTTTTTATCAAAATTTCAATGAATGAAATTTTTTTTAAACTTTTAACGGTGAAATTATTTTTTTATGATTCTAATTTTTTTTAGGATTGATCTTAATATCATTAACTATCTATTAACATTTTTTGATCATTACTAATAAAATCATTATGATCAAATAATTGGTGAATTGGATGAAAATGGAGGGGATCCTTATCCCGTTATGCACACCTTTCATTCAATTTAATTTCTCGGACTAGAATTCTTTTTTCATTATACATCTGCTCTAATATTTTATTCCCAACTACGCATTCAACGATACAAATTTTACATTTAGTGACACATTAGAATATGTAATAAATAATTAGCAACACAATAAAATTATCGCCAATAATTGTGTCACTAGTACTATTATTAAAATGATTTTTTTTTGTGTCGCTAAATGTATATCGAGAAAAATTAGAGGATAAATGTAATGTTGGAGATTTTACTCTAATGATAAAAATAGATTTTAACAATAGTATTAGTGATATAATTATTTGTGAACATTTTTTTTAGTGTCTCTAATTTTATGAAAATTTTATTGTATCGCTAAATATAATATTCAGTATTTCGCGCGTAGTTGGGTTAATCTGAGTAAACTTTTTCTTACTTCTAGGTACCAAGGACTAACATACCGATCAATAAATATCAAAAACATAAATTTCTCAGCACTAGAATGGACATCAATTTCATGGTTCATAGGCCTAGTCCTCTCCGCACCAATTCTTGCAATCATCTCAATCAACCTTGACTACGCCCAGCACCCACAACTCCTAGCCGGAGCCGCAACCGCCCTTGGCGCCATCTCCTGCCTCCCCGCTGGCTTCTTCAAAACCCCCTGGATTTTCCCACCATACATCATTGCCATCACCACCGCCTCCACCATTGGCACAGCCTCCCACACGCGCCATCTCGGCCTCATGCTCCGTGGCTTCATCAGCTCCACCATTCACAAAAGCGAATTCAACTCCCGGCGACGAATTGCCAGCTGGCTTTCTCTTTACGCCACCGTGGCCGGCTGCCTAGGTTCCGCAATCTTCGCAACCTTCACGTACCACATGCTACGTGGCCCGGATAAATTCACTAGCTTATGGATTGTCACAATTTTTAGTGGCCTAATGTGGCTCATAGGAATAATAATCCATATTTTCACTACAAATAGGCCTAGTGAAAATACAAAAACAGCCCTTAATTCCGTCCCAAAAACACACGTCTTTTCCATTTTTAGCCACCCTCACGCCGCCGGTAGCCTTGTGGGGGTTTTCCTTTCATCTTTAGCCACAATGTGCATATTTACAGGAGGGGTACTTTTTTTGGTAGGGCAAATTTGTCTTAAGCCATCGGAGATATTCTTTACATTGTTAACCTATTTTATTTTCCCTATATTATCCCTCCCACTTTTACATCCACTTCAACAACTTATTAGGGCAGATGCATTGAAAATGCAGCTGCTAGGGTTTATCTTATCGGCTCTTGCAACCGGATTCGGATTCTATTTCCGGGACAAAAACTGGCAGATCCAACATGTGTTGGTTTTTACGGCGGTTCAAAGCACGGCAGCCGGGGTTTTGCATGGTTTTGGTAGGGTTTTGTTGGTGGATTGTTCTCCGGCAGGGAAAGAAGGGGTGTTTTCCGTATGGTTTTCGTGGGTGAGAGCTTTAGGAATATGTGGTGGTTTCGCAGTGGCAACGGCTGGTGGTGGTGGGGATATTAGTAGGCCTTTTGGGGTTGCTTTTTGTGTCTGTATTGTTGGAATTGTTGTGTTGATATTTGGGAATATTAGTAACTTTGGTGGAGCTATAGCTGCTGGGAATGTGAGGGAGGATAGTAGAAAGAGTTCAACAATGCATGATTATGATGATAATTATGTAGCTAGAGCTGAAGATTAGGTTGTTTAGATTGTTTTGTTTTGGATTGTTTGATGGTTTTAACAGTTATTGGTTATTTATGATTTTTTTCTAATCTCATTTTAATTGGGTTTCTTCAATTTAATGTAGACAGTAAGTTTGATTGTATCGATTTGGATTTTTTTTGGGTACTACTTTTGTTTTACTTGTCGTTTTAAAGAGTAAAATTTATTTATTTTTAATTATCGTTTGTAGATTTCAAGAAAACATTAATAACTTAATTTCTCATATTATCTCTATATTAAATGAATAAATCTATGTACACACTCAAAATATACATATATCCAAGTGTAAAATAATAGTAAATGAGGATTGATAAAGAATTATAGAGAGAGGAGAAAGAAATATTTTACTATCATTTTACAGTTAGATTTGTCATTGGATGCACAATTTGAGTGTATAAATAAATGTCATTTTTTCTAAAAAAACAAGTAAAAAAGAACAGAGGGAGTAATAAACCAGAAGAACAATTGTCTTGTTGTTGATAGAGGGAGCACAAGGTCTTAGTCTAGTGGTCAAGATTGAAGTATTGTGACCTATAAGTCTTAAATTCAATTCTCACTTAAGTGAGTTTATTTTTTCTTTTTATGTGAAATGTATTTTTTCTCTACGTAAGACTTATTTGATTAATTTTCTCATTAATTATAAAGAAGAATATCCGGATTAGTGAATCCGATCGTTCTCACTATTGATGATAACACGAAATATGGCAAAGTTTTGATTATTCTACTAACAAGCTACAATATTTTGAAAGGCAAATTCGCAAGTTGATGAAGAAATCAAAGATAAAGGGAACATGGATCCAAAAAATAGAGCGAAGAAAAAACCCATTAAAGAGGAAAACACCGATGCACGTGTGGAGATTGTGAGAAGGTAAGGGACAAATTAGAAAAAGTAGAGAAAATCTTTCTATTGGTCGACACGAGTGAAGAAGAGGAACAAGAAGAAGTTAAAATTTCAAAAGCAACTTCTGGTAAAAAAAGGAAAAGGAAAACAGAAGGGAGTGAAGAGACTAATATATTTTTTAATAACCTCAAGGGGTTTGCTTGATGGTTAAGGATATTTGCTCTATTTTTTTTTCTTGAATGCATCATGTCGATGTGAAAGGTTCGCCATTAAGTTCATTTAAGGAAAAATTTAGTCTCAATTGACTCGATGATACTTTTGCCGTTAAACAAAAAAGAGAATATATTTTTTAATAAACTGAAAATTTGGTAGGAAATATCAATAGTGGTGCTAAGGGAAAAATTTAAAAAGTAAGTCTGATAAGAGAAGAGGGAGAAAACCAAAAGTAGCTAATGATTCTCTACTGTCGGGAGAAATGAAATTATTCTTAAAACGTGTTCTTTGGGCCCTGAGTTGGTTTTGTAATGGAAAATTCAAAACAAGATAGGGTTTTTTTTAAAAAATAAAAAATAAAATTTTTTGACAAACCCCGGGAAAAATAAGGGGATAGAACAGACGGGCACATAAGGGTGCTTCACGAAAATAATCATTTTGAATTCATTCATGAAAATAAACTACATTTGGATTGGAGGAATCGAGAAGGGAATAGAATAACTCATAAAAAAAATTGTGTTTGGTTGTTCTATTGAAATGGAATGAACCATTCATATTCCTGCCAGATTAGTGAATTATATTTTTAAGGGAGGACATGGAACGACTCATTCTAGCCAAGAATAAAATGAATCATTCCATTCCCTTCTCTTCTCTATTATATTCATTTACCAATTTCATTTTTGCAATCCAAGCGTGACATAAAGGCGGCGAAAAACTGGATAGGAAAAATTGTCTTGTTTGAAGACTAATGGGTGGAGTCTTTCTTTATTCCAGTTGATGGGCTATTTGGGTTATATTGTCATCGTGGGAAAAAGAGGGATTCAAAAAGTTTTAAGGATTTCTTTCCCATTGGTAGCTGATGAGAAGTGTTACTGCAACTATGATCTGTGTTTTTAAATTTAATTGAAATTTTCAGCAGAACAAAGTACTTTCAGATGCTAATCCATGAAGGGACATCTTAGAAGTGTAGCAAGGAGTTGCCCTGGTTGGGACTTGGGAGTAAACTGTTTCAAATGTAAAGAGTCTGCAGGTGCCATCTTTATTTTACCTTAATTGAGTTGCCCTTTTTCTTAAGGTTGTTTTAAGAACCCATGTTCTTAATCATATGTTTATTATGTTTTTGGAAATATTTCTGGTATGCTGTGTTGTGCATGTGAGCTTTACACAATCTGATGTTGTCATGGAGTATTTTAATTTATTTATTTTCTGAGAAGGACGATTTAGGAGTTAGAGGAACAATTAATTAACTAATTAAGAAGGGTTTAATGAAGTTGTCGTCACATTATGGAATTGTCGTTTGCTTGATTAATTTGAAGTTCTTTATAGGTTTTGAAGGTGTTTACATAATTAAGAACAGTGATTTATTGAAAACTTTAATATATGGTTAATGTATTAATTTGTATCTGGAAATTAAGATTGATAGGTATTGTATATTTAGCAATGCAATTCTATATTGCTAAAACGCAATTCTTCTGGATCTGTCAATGACGTACTTGAATTAGGGTATTAATAAAATTTTATTTTGTTGATTAAATAAATAAAAAAAGCTTACACAAAAACCTTGATTAATATAACTAATCATAATCAACAACATTATTTTGTAAATAATTTTTGTAATTAATCTTTTTTGCGGACACGAGAGATGAAAACCAACTTATGTTTGACTGTTTCCCTAAAATAATATTGTTTTAAAAATTATAAAGAATTCCTTTGCACACATTATGGGAGAGAGTGCATTTTTTTTATATATACAAGCTAAACAAAAAGATATCGCTTTTTCTACCATAATTCATCCAGTTGTGTCACTTATCTCTCTTTTTGTCATCAATAATTCTAGGGCGACATTTTTTTGTGGACATTCTAGTGACTTTTTTTTTTTTTTTTTTTTTTGGTTTTTTTTTTTGGCTATGACTTCAAAATAATTTATTGGTACAAATTTTTTTTAAAAAAAACAGTGATTTAGGTGTGATTTGGATACATATACAAAACAGTGTTGTACAGTCTACAACACTGTTTTGTATATGTATCCAAATCACACCTAAATCACTGTTTTTTTTTTAAAATTTTTGTACCAATAAATCATATAAATTATTTTGAAGTCATAGCCAAAAAAAAAAAACCAAAAAAAAAAAAAAAAAAAGGTCGCTAGAATGTCCACAAAAAAATGTCGCCCCAGAAGAACTCTTTTGTCATTTGTTTACGTCTAGCAAATTTTTTTATGTGGGCTTCGCAGTATTATTTAATTTTTCAAAAAGTCTTTTTTTGGACATGATAAAAACTATTTTTCAAAAAGTTAATGCTCCAACTTCTATCTCGTGCAAGGTGGGAAACAGCGGAATTGTCATATGGGTCCGAAGACTTGATGTTGGACAATGGATGTGCAGGTCTGCTTGGTACTTTAATTTAGTCTTTTTCGCGCAGTGAGAATGTGGAGAATTTACCCTTCAAATTTATATTAAAACTAAAGGTCGGTAGTGGTAAATCATTGCAGTAGACTAATCCAAGTCTAAATTGAAGGCTTAAATACGCTTCAAATATTCAACTTGTGTAGAACTCAGATTCTAATGTTTCAATTTGAAGACACTAAATTTTAATATCTCTAAATTTTTATAAATGTTTAAGATCTAATCTAAGACACAATCAAACATAAATTATATGAAGAACAAAAAATAAAGAACATACGATACATTCTAGTTCACCAAATTGTGACTAATGTTGCATATCTGTTGTATTCATTAATGTGTCTCACACATCATATAATCACACACCAGATATCGGTTTATATAGCAATTATAAAATGAATCGAAACACGTGAGACCCAAAACATTATACTAACCCAAAACTGGAATACTAATAAATCACCAAGTCCAAATACATACGACGCTTGGCTTTTAAGGGTGTATTCACCAAATCTAAATTCAAATGACGCTTGGCTTTTAAGGGCGTTGTTCCTTACGACCCTGATTACTCTGTTATAACAAGTATTGGTCGAATCCGCTAAAGTATAAGCCATTCCCAACAATAAATAAAACCTTTGACGAGATGGGTAATTACTATTAGTGGAGGTAGACGGGTGAAGGTAGATGGGTAAGTAAGCCTAAATTATATGGGTATGGGTAATCCTATGTTGTTTTCTGTTAATGTATAGATCTAATAATCAGGGCAGCTGCTGGTGTATCTCCGAGAAGACCGGTACTGGGCTAGTGGGATTTTGGAAAATACAACTTTCCCAAGTTTCTTAGGGAATACTTGGTTATGTTTCTAATTATGATGAGAAGTATTTCTATGGAGGAGAGTTGATATTGGATCCAAATGGTGGAATTTATGATGACAGGTTTGAGCTGAAGACAAGGTTGGCCAAACTCAAAATTCATGTTAGCCATATCGTTTAATGTTGAAGTGTGAGAGTTCAGTATTTACGCATACGTCCACGAGACTGAGTCATCACACGACATCAATATATTGCACATTTCCATTTGTTTATTTGGTACATCTATAGCACTAAATCATAAATTTGAAATTTGATGCATGGAATATTTTAGAAATTGTTGAATTATATATTTGTTCCTCCAAATTACCACCGAGTTTCAAAACGACCATTTAATTGACAAAAGTGATACTTTCGTCCTTGAAATTGGTATTTTAATTTGGTTTGTTTATGTGTTGAGCTGATATTTTTTCAAACTTGAGTCATATGCGATGCATGTGCTTTTTTAATGAGACTACCTTTGTATTTTGACATTAAAATATGTATTCAGGGCACATGAAAGTCACGTGACCCCAAACCCTTGTGAGTTTCATGAATTTTGAGAAAACATTTAAATGTCAAAAAAAATTAAAACCTCGTTAATAAGCACGTGTATCGTACATGACTCAAATTTGGAGAAATATCAGTCCAAAGAACATAAATGAACCAAAATGCCAACTTGACGAGCGAAAGTGTCATTTTTGTCAATTAAGGAGCCACTTTGAAACTTGGTGGCAACTTGAAGGGACATACATGTGGTTCAGCCTTTAGAAATTTTACATAGTTAACCTAATAATTTTATTTTTTGCATGAACAAATGGATATGGATAGTCATCCCTATAACTATTAGTCTTGTTTTATTAGTACTAGGCTCATGCTATCTGAGAGTGAGAAAGCTTATTCTAAAAGGTACATGCTTTCAAGTTACAATGGAGACTCCCATTAACCTGTATATATACTTTATATATGATCATACTTGAAAAGACTAAGAGTACTAATTAAGTCCATTTAGGAAAGGAGAGAAGGAAGCAGGAACGGTATTTGCTTGAGCTGATAGCTTCAGAGAGCTTTACCGATGGAAATGAGGTTGATATAAATGGGAGGGAAAGGTCATGATATGACTATATTTAGTTTTGTTCATGTCTTGGCAATGACAAATAACTTCTCAGCTGAAAATAAACGCGGAGAGGATAGATTCGGTCCCGTTTACAAGGTAATTAAGGAAGTGTTTGATAAAAACTGAATGAAAAGTTCTGAATGACTAAACAATCTGAATGAGCTGAATGAAACATAATTCTGAATACTGAATAAAAAAAATTGTTTGATAATTGACATGTCTGAAACATCTTAATAACAGAATTTTATTATTTTACCCTCTCTGAAAAAATTCAAAGTTGTTGTAAAGTTATTTAATATTACTTAATATAATAATTAATATTTTTTTTTAATTTTAATTTTTCTTTTACTTCATTCAGCCAAAAAAACTTGACTTAGCCATTCAGCTCAATCATCTGACCGATTCAGCCATTCAGACGATTTTTATCCAAAACAAACGCACTTAATGGTTGACCAATTCAGCCATTCAGCCCTAAACAAACAACCCCTAAGTAATAATTTCATTCAGATAGGTAGATTAGTTTATGTGTCGATGCATAATATATATATGTCATATATATATATAGGGACTGATCCATAGTCAACGTTGAAAGGATAATGTTATCCTTACAACAGATCTCAATCGTCCATCCGTCCATTGAACGGTAAAATTGATCTCTCGTCCCCAGTTTAATATGGGGGAGCCCGCACTTTAATTCTACGGACGGAAAAATTGTTCAAAATGCCTCATTTGTCCGCATAATTAAACTGTAGACGCTAAGTTTGTCTACTCGTCCGTAGTTTAATATTGCGGACGCTATGCATTAAACAACGTCGTTTATGGTTGTTTTTGGGTCTGCCCGTCCGCTTGTTTAATACAACACCGTTTTTGGCCGGGCCGTCCGCAGTTTAATAGTGCGGACGTTAAACAGCGTCCGCCGTATTAAACTGCGGATGCTGAGTATTATGAAGGACGTTCAACGACGTCGTTTTAATATAAATCACCGTCCACAAAACTAAACTGTGGATGGTAAGTCTTTTTAACTCAGATACATTGTTGTTCTTTCTTCCTTATCTAAGATCTAAACACCTAAAGCTAATTTGAGAGAAAAGCAACCAAGTAAAAGGAGATCGACAAATTCGTGCTACAAACTTACACCTTTGTTAAATACAACTCATGTAAGTTATAAATTCATCATATGTATATATTTTCTATTCTTCTTTGTTGTATACAAGCTCCATAATTGATGTATCCATAGTTGTTGTATAAAAAGTTGTTGTGTACAAAGTCTTGTTGAAAACGTTTTTTATATACATTTTGCATTAAAGAAACAATATTGGTCGGTTAGAACTAAACTTTTTAACTATAATGTTTGAATTAGGGTTTTTCTTAGTTATGTTTGACATGTAATAATAATAATAACATCAATGTCTTCTTAATATATGTTTATTTTGTTTGTGTTAGTTACAAAAATGAAATTCAATGTTGGACCAACTGATAATACACTGTTGTGGGATCAACCTAAACACATTTCAACAATTGTATGGAACAATCCTCATTACACGCGTTCCTTAAGAACTAATGAGAGTGGATGCTCCTTGGATATATGGGTTTTAAATGATGCCCAAAAACAATTATTGCGGTAATGGGGTTTTGGGGTATTCATAAATACAAATGTATGTAACCAATTAGATGCTTTATTAATAGAAGTATTGGTGGAACGTTGGCTGAGTGAGACAAATACATTTCACTTCTCCACCGGTGAAATGACAATAAGTCTATCATTTTAGGATTACCGATTATAGGGGAACCTATAACATGTACATTAATAAGAAATCCTAAACAAATTTTTGACGAAAGTGAATTTAGTAAACATATAATGGAGGATGAGAAGGTGTATAGCAGAGAGGACATTATGTTGTCGTAGTTGGGCACCAGATTTTGCAAGTTTTCCCTTAGATGCTGACATAGAAACGGTGGTGACGTACACCAAAGCGTACACATTTTTTATTATGGGGAAGATATTATTTGTATCATCAAACTGCGACGTCGTACATGCTAGATATCTTGTATTTTTACAAGATATCGATAAAGTTTGTGATTATGTACGGGGAGCCGTGGTGTTGACTTGTTTGTTCCGCAATTTACATAAAGCAACCCAACTCGATGCGAAAAGCTTATCTGGGTGTTTAACACTTCTTCAGGTACTTTATTGACTGTATTGTGATGTTTATTTACATTAATATTGGTTTTCATACTATATTTGCTATTTTTAACTTGATCAATTACGACACAGGTGTGGGCCTACGAACGCCTGTCAATCGGGAGGCCTAATTATGCAAGAGGGGTCGACCATTGGTTTCCCCGCGCAAGTACCTGGGCCTACTGAAGAAATAAAGATACGGTTAAAGAAACTAGAAGACTATACCCCCATCACAACCAAATCTTCTATAGAGGTGAATTTGATGGGATGATAGCTGCAAAGGTACGGTGGATGCCATATACAAAATTTGATTATTTAGTGGCACAAGAGTACCAGACAACCTGGTATAGTGGGGCCTCGCGTATTCCCCTCATTTTGTTTGACGTTATTGAATTCCAAATGCCAAATCATGTATTGAGACAATTTGGGGAAACACATGATATTCCCGAGGCCCAGATAGATATGATTGAACTCTACCAGGAGCGAGAAGGGATTTGTGCGATAGATTATATCCAGATGCAAAGAGATTACATCACAACGTGGTATGCATGGCAAGATATTATTCTGGATTTTGTGGTGGCTATAAGACAAGAGGTTACTCTGGCCGAATACCTAAAATGGTATAGGCGGATGACTCGTATAAGAATTAGTCACCCACAAGTTCAACTAGATGATACATATACACCACGTGGCTTATTTCATAAGATGCATCCTTATTTAAGTATAAAATTGCCCATGAATTGCGTAAGCATAAAGGTAGAGATATGAATTTTACAATTATGAATACTAGAGTTACACATATATCTTAATTTGTACATTGTATGCATATAATTAATTTTATGTTGTATATAATATTTGGATGACAGTTTATGATCAATGGATGTTGGTGTTATTTTTGTTTGTGACATGGTATTTAGAGTTTGTGAATATTCTTCATTGTAGTTGTTGCTTTTGTTTGTGATATGGGATTTACAATTTAAAAGCATACAAAGGAACCACCTAAAGCTATACAGGGAAATTTAAAAAAAATGAAAATAGGTATTCATAGTTTAATATTGCGGAGCTTGGAAGTAGCTTACAGGGAACTTAAAAAAAATTGAATATGATATCTGCAGTTTAATACTACGGAGCCTAGAAAACTTAAAAAAAATTGAATGTGGCATCCGTAGTTTAATACTGCGGAGCCTGAAAAACTTTAAAAAAATTATGTGGCATCTGCAGTTTAAGACTGCAGAGCCTGGAAAACTTAAAAAAAAATACCAACTTGGCATCTGCAGTTTAATACTGTAGAGCTCGGAAAACTTATTAAAAAATTGAATTTTGAATTTCCATCCGCATTTTAATAGGGCGCACTAGGCGCAGCGATCAACAAATGAGCAGCATTGGTGCGCATGGGTGGCAGCAGAGCGCGCTTGTGCATGGATGACAAAGGATTGGCGAGCTGGGACGCAATAGGCATCAGTAGCGTGCAGATAGGAGCAGCAGCGCGCGAGAACACGCGCAAAGAAGTACTAGCGCCACAACGCTGGGCACTAACGTTGGGCGTGCAGAAAGAAAGCGCAGCAACGCCGCTTGTGGGGCGTCGTGGCACTAGTGAGCGGCTTGACTGAGCTGATTTGTGTTGCTATCCTATTTAACTTAGGATGCCTTGGCGTGTTGAGTTTGCATTGGATACCACTTCTTCTAGCGACATGGAAGGGCTATAAGTACACGCCTCGTGGCTGATAATGAGAATAATAATAGACATCATATATCATACGACTTTGAAAGCTAGGGTTGCTTATTAGATTTCCAAGATGCAAGAAGGAGACACGCAAAGGAGAGCAAGATTTTGAGACTGAGCGTGGAGATCGAAAGCTGCTATACAGATTTTTATCTCTATTCTTTTCTTTTAATTCTTGTATACTTTGAGGATGTTATTTATTAATTTGATGATGTTTCCTTGCTACACTATGAACTAAATTTTAATTAAGATTGCAATAGAACCCGATGAATAGTTTAAATTAATTTTCTCTCCTTTTGGTTATTATTGATCATATGTGAATCATTTATCATATTTTGTACTTATTGTTTAATTGTATATCTAGCAATTAATTTGATAACCTATATAAAATTGGGAGATGGATTATAGGTTTAGATCTGAATATGATAACATGAGCCTAGTTTATTTTTCTTAGGATTGAATAACATGATTTATGTATAGGATACGAATATACCTATATGCCGCATGTAACCCTTGTGAGAATTTATTCTTAATAAATTTGTTCTAAATTATTTCACATAGGAATATAGTGCTTTAATTAGAAGTGATATTTTTATCTAATCATCGAAAGATGTTTTATAAATACTGGAGAATTCTCGGTTAACGATTTGATATGATTAATTAATTGAAAAGAGAGTGAAAAGATTTAGACGAGGCATTGGGGGAAATTGTAATCTTAGCTTTTTAATCTGATATTAATCATTGCTTAATAATTTATTGTTTTAGTTTAATTAATTTAATTTTATAATCTTAATCCATTGGTTTAAATAAAATTGAGTTGATATAAAATTAGTACTTGGTTATTATTAGTAAAATTTCTCGTGGGATCGACACTCTACTCACTACTATATTACTTGTTGATCGTGTATACTTGCACGTAATTGTCAATATGGAAATCGGATAACAAGGAGTTTTGATCGATGGAGGTTTGGCCCTTAACATTTGTCCATATTGTACTCTAGAAAGAATGAACATTAATCCTAACTGCATTCGAGATAGTCATGTGGTGGTTAGAACTTTTAATGGCTTATGGAGGGATACGTAGGAGAGATCGAATTTCTTATGAAGATCGGACCTTACACCTTTGATGTCTCATTCCAAGTGCTGAACATTACGACTAGTTATAACCTGCTATTGGGAAGGCCTTGGATTCACATGGTTGGAGTCGTTCCTTCAACCCCCTACCAGCAATTGAAATATATTGTGAATGGAAACCTGGTGACCGTATTAGCAAAACGAGATCATCCCCTGCAAGTCAAGGGAAACATCCCAATGATAGGGTTCGATGAGGCGGTGGAACCAGTCAGTTTTCAAGAATTCGAAGTGAGCACAATCAACTATCATCCTCTAGAGACTCTTGTATTGAACTCGAGGGTATCTCCGAAAGTCATATCAATAGCCCAGGAGATGATTGCAAAGACGTTTGGACCAGGCCAAAGGTTAGGGAAGAACGGTCAAGGTATTATTTATCCGATTCAATTGCTGACTTAAAAAGGGAAGTCAAACTTAGGTTATACTAGCGGGTTAAAGCGAAGGAACCCTTACAAGAAGATTCCACTTCAACTGTCTGGCATTCTAATGCCCAGAGTCGACAACCCCATTCCCGATCTGACCGTTCAAGATGATGAAAATGAGATATTGATCCTCCCCTTCGAAGAAAGGGCCAAAAGGGAGAGCTTCTTACTTGAAGTGAACCAAAAAGTCAAAGAATAGATCAATGTTGGGCTCCAAAAGGTCCAAGAAGAGGTTACAAAGAAAGATCTTGAAGACAAGGATTGAGGGAAAATCATTGAAGTAAGCTCGTCTGAGAATCAAGAGCTTATTCCTTACATCGACTGGTTTAACCTAGGTGTCTCCAAATGGTGTGTAAAGCCGAAGAATGATCAAGTTATGGCTATGATTGAGGAAATTTTTGATACAGAAGTAGCCTCCATCACTGCCATCAAAGACGATATGACCACCGACAACTGGGAGGTTGAACCGATATTGATCAGAAAAGGGGTAATTCCAAACGAAGAGGATCATGGTCCCAAGAAGTGTTGGGGTATTTATCTTATTTAGTTTTATGTCTTCTCAATTTACTTTTCATGCAGTGTTATGTTATATTTTAATTATCAGTCAAAGAAACTCATGTACTAAAATGATTTTATATGAAATAATGAGTTATTTATATTTTATTATCAGGTGCCCTGATATGAATAATTCTAGTCTTGTTGATGTTTCTCCAAATTTGAAAGATGGTTATGATTTTGATATAGAGCTAAACTTTGACTTGATGGGTATTGAATACGAAAAGATGATTGATGACGAAGTGCCTAAGGAAATCAAAGGATGGATCAAAGACAAACCTAAACCAAACCTCGAATAAACCATTACCATCAACATCGGAACCTTTGATAAACCCAAAGAATTACAAATCGGAACTAACCTTACCCCAGAACAAAAAAACAAAATGACCAAATTCTTAGCCTTATATGAAGACATTTTTACATGGTCCCATGAAGACATGATTGGGCTATCCACTAACATAGTTGTTCATCATTTGCCAATTAAAGAAGGGTTTAAACTAGTCAAACAAAAGCTGAGGAAGCTGAAACCGGAATGGAGCTTGAAAGAAAGAGAAAATCATCAAACAGTTCAATGTTGGAATTATCATGGTCTCTACTTATCCAAATGGCTCTCTAGCATTGTGCTAGTGCCGAAGCCAAGAGGTAAAATGCGAGTATGTGTCGATTATCGAAATCTTAACAAAGCCAGTCTTAAATATGACTTCCCAATACCATTTATTCATATTCTGATCGACAACATGGCTAAATTCGAGATATATTCCTTTGTTAACTGTTTTTCGATTTATCATCAAATTATGACGGTAGAGGAAAATAGAGAAAAAACTACGTTCATCACCCATTGGGGCATATTCTGTTATAGATGCCTAGCTTTCAGCCTCACAAATGCTGGAACTACATATTAAGGAGCCATTATGGCTCTATTTCACGATATGATGCAGAAGGAGATCGAAGTTTATGTAGATAATATCATTGTGAAATCAAGAAAGGAGGAATATCACATAGCCTACCTCAAAAAGTTGTTCGAACACCCTCAAAAATATAATATAAAGCTCAATCCAGCAAAGTGTGCCTTTGGCGTCAAATCGGGCAAACTCTTGGGATTTCTCATAAGCAATAGGGGCATTGAAATAAACCTTGTCAAGATCAAAGCCATCACAAAAATGTCAGCGTCTAGAACTGAGAAAGTGTACGAGGATTCTTAGGAAATGTCAATTTTATTAGTCGATTCATATATCTCAGCTAAGAACGACTTATGAACTAATCTTCAAGCTGTTAAGAAAGAACTCCAGGAAATGAAATAATGAGTGTCAAAAGGCTTTTGATGCCATCAAAAAGCAGTTACTTGAAGTGCCCGTATTAGTGCCTCCAAGGGATGGGGTCCCGCTATTCATGTATAAATCTGTTAACCCTAGAGCGATGTGATGTATGTTGGGACAGAAAGATGAAATGGGTAAAGAGTGAGGAGTATATTACCTTAGTAAGAGATTCAGTAGTTGCGGGTAGAATTATACTTTGATAGAGAAGACATGATGTGCCTTGGCTTGGGCAGCAATGAGACTGCAACACTATCTGCATGGTCATACCATTTATTGAAAGTAGTATACCCTCAAGCCAATTATATTAGATGTGACAAGCATTTACTTTGTACTCTTGTTTATTTATTAATAAAAAGAATTCATTTAATTAAAGGCATTCTTTATCCATGTTTAATTGGTTGAATTAAATAAATGTGATAAACTCATAGTTTTGGAGCAATACTTTTAGAATCATGAAGAGTTTATGCTAATGAGATCTAAATTCTAGATAGCTCAAAACTAAAATGTTCCTAATCGTTGGATCACTAATATGGTGTTACTGATTCCGCATAGATTAGTACATACTATGCTTGCTCTATTAAAGAGGATATTTGATCTCATAATCATTTGTGTTGAGACAATAAAGAAAGTATGTAGGTGCTTATTGGAGAATAAGTTCACTGAACATGACTTGCTTAAGGAACACCTAATGGAGTTTTACTTGCCTGACAATAGGAGTTCCTATAGTTGTACAAGTTGGTGATAATTCATGCGCAAGATATAAGTTGGTATCAAATGGGCATAAGTTGGTGTCAGTCAGATACAAGTTGTATCAAACAGACACAGGTTGGTGTTAGGCAGATACTGTGACACCCTTAAATTCAGGTACCAATACCTCGAATCTAGTGCTCACGATAAAGTACATCCATACACCTCTAAACAACATAAATCAACTAATGTGGAATAAATAAACATATGTTGTTCATTACAAAAGGTTTACTACGGTCCCAAGGTCTATAACCTTAAATAAATACATCGTGAAATATAATAATACAAAATAATTCTACGATTACATAACTGGATAATATATATAACTATTCCTTAAGTTTTCCTTTGCTTTTGTCCGCTTTGGAACTCCCCGGCTTAACTGCAATAGGTTCATGATATAGCAAGGGCGAGTAACTACTTTGCTCAGCAAGATTAAAATGAATAAAGAGGATATATCATAAATGAATGAGAATAATAATCGCACAGTTCAACAATTTAAGAACATTGAAGAAATAGCTGACAATATAATCAAAGTTCAAATGAAGAAATGAATATTGATTATTTACTGCTGAGTGGTCCAATAGACCATGAACTTTTTGGCCAAAGGATCAGTCATTCAACTAACCCTTTTAAACGTTTGGCCTGTCAGTAGTACTCGAGGGGATCAGCTTCTCGTACCCTATGTATATGCATAACATTTATGGGAAGTTGTCGTCAAACAAACCAAAAATAAAAACCTTACTTAACTCTACGAACTCAAAACTAAGCACAGTATAGCAATAAGCAAGGGTTGATCCCACAGAGAATGATATTGCTTTAAATTTATTCCAATGTTTCTAACTAAAAATAATAAATAAAGAATTGAGGATTTTGAATTATGATTAACTAAAGAAATAAAATTAAATAATAAAAATAATCAAATAAATTAAAGCTTCAGTTCTTCAGTTCAGTTTCACCAATTTACAGCAACAGTGTAATCAAGTTAACATTATTTCTTCCTTCAATAAGATTAATAGCCCTAGGCAACAACAAGCTCTGCTACCCGAAATTCCACTTAGATTGTCACTTAATGAAATAAGATCTTCATAAGATTTTAACCATTATACAACCTAGAATAAGCTCTCTAGATTTAATATAACAGCAGCATTAAGAACTAAGGAATTAGACTATTCCAAGCAACAAGTGTGACGCCCCCAAAATAGGTCCACACAACCCATTTTGAGTCACCAATAACATTCTACAAAATACAAATACAAATACGAATTTTCCCATTTACAACTAATATTTGTCGTGCAAAATACGACCACACACATACTGTGACTTCCATACAATTATCGTACCGTATGGTACCACAGTATCCAAACCCAAATTATTACAATGCCGTAAAAAGACGGCAACACATGTTTTAAGTCTTCAGTACAATCATTATTAAACTATGTCATAACTTGATGAGGACAACCACTAACTCGGACCAATCACTCCACTCCCCGGCTAGTCCCCAGCTACATTTTCCTTTCCTGAGAAGAACAATGGGACAAAACTGAAAAGGGTGAGCTTAAATAGCCCAGTAAGAAATATCATGACTAAGATAATGAAGAATAAAAATTATCTTTAGTCTTCAACAATAATAAATCAGAGATTTAAAGATATTATAATTGTTCAACAACAACAATTGCAGCGGAACAAACAATCCATTTGAAGAGTCAAGTAGATTATAATATCTACCATCTTCTATAAATTAAAGGATCACCACCAATATTTTATCCCTGTAACACTAATCAACAATTCCTGTTTATGAACATCCAAATCAACAGTTTATATTCAACAACCTCTCTTTGCACTACGTGCCAAAGATATTTATTTGTAACATCACCGGTCATGATCATGCCAAACGCCAGTTCATCTTTGCACTACGGCCAAAGAGAATTTTCACCATACGCCTTTGTTTGTAACACAAAAAGTCATGATTATACCAATACACAGTTTGGTCAAAATCATGTCACGCCAGTTCATCTTTGCACTACGGGCCAAAGAGAACTATCACCACAATTTAAGTATGAGGATGAGGATGATGACAATGATACAGTGGAGATTAAGGATAAGAAAAACTTTATAATTTAATCAGTATCAAAGATTGACCAAATTGCCAACACGATAACTAAATTGTGGAGTCAAATTCAAGAATGATATTCAAGAAATTATTTCATGCTTCAACTATAACGTATAGAAAGATTCAAGTGAAAAGATATTAGATGAAGCACAAACTATTAAGGATATTCTACTAATTTTCAGGGATTTTCTCCATTTAAAAATAAGGTTTTGGAAACAAATAAGGATTTCTTATCATAAATGGAGAAATGTGAAAGAAAAAGATATCCCTTAAAGAGTACAAAAGAAATGATAAGTTATATGAGTATAACAGAATATAATGAAACTGCAATGGATTTTCACCTGTCATGCGATAATTCGCGTAGACAGATTATTTCCACAACAGATTAATAAGTAATGAATACGACGGGTTATTCACCAGGTATGCGTCAATCCGCACGAACAGGTTATACCCACAGATTAATAAGGAATGAATACAGAAGGGTATTCACCAGGTACGACACTCGTACTTACAGGTTATTCCCATAGAATAATAAGGGTTGAATACAAAAGGATATTCACCAGGCATGCGTCATACCGCACGGCCAGGTTATCCCCACAAATTAATACAGAATGAATAACAACCTTTATGAGTATAATATCACTTACGAACATGAAAGCAAATGATATTATATATGAGTATGAAAGAAAATGATATTCCCTACCTTCGTTAACTGGATGTTACTTTCTATGAAGTTTACTAACTTCGGATAATACTAGTATTCTCACAAATACTCACAATAGCCTAGCACACTAAGAGAACTTCAGAAATTTAGAGAGAGGGAGGAAGTATAAGCAATGAAGGTGTGAAAATTTCTTAAGCAAACTCTCCCTATTTATAGGAAAATCAAGGTGAGGGCATTTTGGTCTTTTCCCCATATTCTTTTAATATCATCCATCCATTTTTTCTTCCATTAATATCATCTATCCATTTTTTCTTCCATTAATATCATCCATCCATTTTTTCTTCTATTAATATCATCCATCCATTTTTTCTTCCATTAATATCATCCATCCATTTATTCAAAAAGATTAATCCATTATCAAAAGATAATTCCATTATCAAAAGATAAACCATAAAAATAACTTCATTATCACAATAAATTCATTTTTCTGTATTATTGTGTTAAATGTATTAATATCACAGATAGCATATACTCGCAATACTGACAACCAGATTATTCCCAGGAAAGAGGGGGCCTTCCATAAAAATGGCGCGCAATTAAATAACCCCTTTCCTTGACAGAATTTTTAGACATTGTCAATAACGCTAAAATATCCTATCAAATGATATAAGTTACAGTGTCGTGACAAATAGTAAAATATATTATGCAGATGCTAATTAACAATTATTGAATCAAGATACTATGCAATTGCTACTTTATCAATTATTGAATCAATAATATAAAACACTGTGCAACATCGTGAGCTACTGTGGAATACCGTGTGCTACTGTGGAATAACGCGTTTTACTGTTCTTTTTATCACCGGGTATTTTAACCGTTATCGGTTAAAGTTTTGCCGCCAATTTCTATCACTTTCTATATCCGACAGTTAACCCGTTGTGGGGCCCACTATCATTGACAATATTGCCATTTCGGCGCCGTCGTACGGTACCGAATATAATATTCCCCGACAGAAAGAATATTTCCCGACAAAAAGAATATTCCCCGACATACTATTTATCAGATAATTTGCATATAACACCCTTAACTATCATTTATAACAATTAAGCACTTCACTATTTAGAAAAATAATCATAAAGAAAATAATAAATTTTTATTTCATAAATTCGGGGTCTTACAATCTCCCCTCCTTATGAAATTTCGTCCTCGAAATTGACGTACGTACCTGGCAATTCGAAAAGGTGAGGATATTTTGCTCTCATCTCGGATTCTAACTCCCAGGTCATTTCCTCAACATCATGGTTTCTCCATAAAACTTTAACTTGAGGTATAACCTTTGAGCGTAGAATCTGCTCCTTCTTATCCAAGACCTTGACAGGTATCTCTTCGTACGTCAAATCCTCTGCTATCTCGTCTGGTTCTAACTCAATAATGTGGTTTGGATCTTTCACATATTTACGTAGCATGGATATGTGAAAAACATTATGAACACGAGACATGCTTGGCGGCAAGGCGAGTCTGTAGGCCACAGTTCCTACTCGATCGAGGATTTCAAATGGACCGATAAATCGAGGGTTAAGCTTTCCTCTCTTTTCGAATCGCGTAACACCTTTCCACGGAGCAACACGTAAAAATACATGATCTCCGACATTGAATTCCTCGTCTCTTCGATGAAGATCAGCATAACTCTTTTGTCGATCTTGAGCTGTTTGTATACGTTGTCGGATCATTTGGATCTTTTCCGTAGTCATACGTATCAACTCGGGACCCAACAATTTTGCCTCACCTACTTCATCCCAACATGTTGGAGATCGACACCTTCGTCCATACAACGCCTCGAAGGGAGCCATGCCTATACTTGCTTGATAACTGTTGTTGTAAGAGAATTCCACCAATGACAAGTATTTGTCCCAACTTCCTTTGAAGTCTAGTACGCAGAGTCTTAATAGATCTTCGAGGGTTTGAATAGTCCTTTCCGATTGTCCGTCTGTCTGGGGATGGTATGCAGAACTGAATCGTAATTCAGTGCCCATAGCTTTTTGCAAGCTGACCCAAAATCGTGAAGTGAATCTAGGATCTCGATCAGAAACTATGGATACTGGCATGCCATGCAATCTCATAATCTCGCTAATATACAAATTAGCAAGACGCTTGAGTGAATAGTTTTCTCGTATAGGCAAGAAATGAGCAGACTTGGTCAATCTATCTATAATGACCCAAATTGCGTCTAAGCCTTGAGAAACTTTGGGAAGACCTGTCACAAAATCCATGTTGATGTGTTCCCACTTCCATTCTGGAATCTCAAGTGGTTGCAATGGACCCCTTGGTACTTGATGCTCCGCCTTGACACGTTGACAAGTTAAACATTTTGCGATAAACTCTGCAATTTCTCTCTTCATATTGTTCCACCAAAATGTATGTCGAAGATCATGATACATTTTGGTACTTCCAGGGTGGATTGCAAACGGTGTGTTGTACGCCTCCATCATGATTTTGTATTTCAATTCAGGGTCGTTAGGAACACACAGTCTAGAGTTGATTCGCAATATTCCTTCTTCGTCGACTCTTGCTTCTGGAATAGCACCTTCTTGTACCTTCTTTTTCATATTCATCAACTCTGGGTCTGTAACTTGAGCAGCTTTAATTTTGTCGATTAAAGCTGGTTCTACTTGTATATTTGCGACCTTCACGTGGGTTCCTGGAGTCTTTAATTCTATCTCCATCTTTTGTAAATCATCCAAAATGGGCCTTTGAGATGTCAATAACGCACTCCGTACTTGCATTATGATCTTCTACTCAATGCATCAGCTACTACATTCGCCTTTCCAGGATGGTACTGGGATGGTATGATCGTAATCTTTTCAACAGCTCGAGCCAACGCCGTTGTCGCATGTTGAGTTTCCTTCTGGGTGAAGAAATATTTGAGACTTTTGTGGTCTGTATAGATCTCCACTTTCTCCCCATACAAGTAATGTCTCCAAATCTTCAACGCGAAAACAACTGCTGCCAACTCTAGATCATGAGTAGGATAATTCCTCTCATATTTCTTGAGTTGCCGAGACGCATAGGCTATAACCTTCCCATGTTGCATGAGAACACAACCTAGTCCTTTGTTTGAAGCGTCGCTGTAGATGACAAATCCTTCCGATCCTGAAGGTATTGCCAATACAGGTGCTGAAATGAGCCTTCTTTTGAGTTCTTAAAAACTCTTCTCGCATTCTTCGCTCCATTTGAATGTTGTGTTTTTCCGAGTCAGTTGAGTTAATGGAACGGCTATTCGAGAAAATCCTTCTACGAATCTCCGATAATAACCAGCTAGACCCAAAAAGCTTCGTACTTCGGTTACTGACTTGGGTTGTTCCCAATTTGATACTGCTTCAATCTTCGCCGGGTCAACCGAGATTCCTTCTTTAGAAACCAAGTGACCAAGGAATGCAACTTCCTCAAGCCAGAATTCACATTTCTTCAACTTAGCATATAACTTGTTTTCACGAAGCTTTTGGAGTATCAGCTTCAAGTGTTGCTCATGATCTTCACGACTTTTAGAATATATGAGAATGTCATCAATGAAGACAACCACGAAATGATCCAAATATTCTTTGAATATCCGGTTCATCATATCCATGAAAGCAGCAGGAGCATTAGTCAATCCAAAAGACATGACTAGGAATTCATAATGCCCGTACCGAGTTCTAAAGGCAGTCTTTGGAATGTCATCAGCTTTAACTTTCAACTGATGATATCCAGAACGAAGATCGATCTTTGAAAAGAATTGAGCACCTTGTAACTGGTCAAACAGGTCATCAATGCGAGGTAACGGGTACCAATTTTGATGGTGACATGGTTTAACCTCCCGATAGTCAATGCAAAGTCTCATACTCCCGTCTTTCTTCTTTACGAATAAAAACAGGAGCACCCCCAAGGCGATGTACTCGGACGTATGAAACCGCTGTCTAACAACTCCTGTAGTTGGACCTTTAACTCTTGAAGTTCAATAGGAGCCATTCGATATGGGGTTTTGGAAATGGGTTTCGTACCGGGTTCAAGGTCGATACAAAATTCAATTTCACGGTCTGGGGGTAGGCCAGGAAGTTCTTCAGGAAATACGTCAGGGAACTCATTAACAACAGAAATATTTTTCAAATCTGACGTACTTTTATTTAAATCCGTTACATGGGCTAAGAAGGCTTGACATCCGTTTTTCAATAAACGAATGGGCTTTGTGACTAGAAATGATGGTTATTGGATTTCAATGGGTTGGGTTGCTTGAATTCGCATAATAGGTTGATTAGGGAATATGAAAACTAATAACCTTACGAAAGCAATCAATTTTTAGCATGATGAACGGTTAACCAATCAATTCCTAAAATCACATCAAATTCATGCATGTTCAAGGAGATAAGATCAACAGGTAATGTGAGGGTGCCGATTTGAACAAAGCAAGATTTATAGACCGTAGATGTAACGAATGTTTGCGCTAATGGTGTTTCGACAGATAAGTCAAAATCTAATTTTTCAGGAGTCAAATTCAGGCGTTGAGCACATGTTGGTGAAATAAAAGAGTAGGTAGAACCAGTATCTAATAAGGCATAGACTTCATAAGAGTTAATAAGTAGTTTACCCGTTATAACCTCGTTCGAATTCTGCGCTTTTTGTGACGTCACAACAAAAGCTCTCCCTTGAACTACAGACTTTGACTTATCCGTGACCGCCTTCGGTGTCATCATCGCAGCTGGACTTGACTTTGCTGCATGACAAAAACGAGCTATATGACCTTCCTTTCCACAATTGTAACATACTTGGAATGGCGCTTGTGTACAATTTAGACTGATGTGTCCTTCCTTCCCACACCTGAAACATCTAACAGGTGGTCGTTCTCCTTCCTTCGAAACTGGTACTGGTGATGGTGTTGACGTTGGTGCCTTTCCATGGTTGTTGTTGAATCTCCTCTTCTTGGAATTGTTGTCACTTGACTCACTCCTTCTGTTATCCGGGCCAGGATTACCACCGAAGTGGTTACCATTTCCGGTGTTGTGATTCCCTCCTCGCTGATTATCATTATTTCGATAATTGCCTGCCACCATTACGATTATTACTTAACCGTGATTTTGCTCTCGTGGTTGGGTGTTGCTTCCTGGTTGTAGTAGTCCTCTTTCCTGCTCCACTACTTGAGCCCTATCCACAGCATCTGCGTATATACAAATTTTATGAGAAACGAGATATTGGCGAATCTCTGGTTTCAAACCTCGTAGGAACATTTGTGTCATCCGTTTCTCAGTGTCCACCAAATGGGATGCAAAACATGACAGCTCGGCGAACTTGGCTTCGTACTGTGACACCGTCATGTTGTTCTATTCTAGTTTGATGAATTCTACCTCCTTCATATGACGAATACTTTCCGGGAAATACTTCTCATTAAATAATTCCTGGAACTGGACCCAAGACATTTCGAGTGCCGAACGATGGGTACGTTTCACAGATTCCCACCAATGATCTGCTTCTCCTCGCAACATGAAGGTGGCAAAAGGAACCTTTTGGTCGTCCGTGCAACGCAGTACATCAAATATCTTCGTTAATTGTTTAAGCCACGACTCTGCCTTGAGTGGATCTGGCTTGCCGAAAAATTCAGGTGGTCCCAATTCTTTGAACTGCTTGGCAGTGACCATCCGTACATTATCAGCGTTTCTGCCAGTATTATAGACAGGAGCTCTTCTCGCCTGGTTCTGCATGTATTGCATGAAGTTCCTAAAAAATTCATCATTCATCCGATTGTTAGCATCATGATTAGCATCATGGTGTTCTGAGTTTGCACCCGTATTATTTGTGGCTTCCTGGTTTTCAGCCACAATAGTCTCATAGTGAATCTCTTGGTTTTCAGATGCCATTCTGAAATGTGATCACAAAATAAAGATTAGTTAAAGAAATAAACATGCAACATCTTATCCCTATAACCAAACCAATTACTTAAATAACAAAAATAGCTTAGGTAGGACACACTAGCGAAGGATTTTACTCGTCTCTCCCCTCCTAGCTCTAATCCCAGATCTCTACCAGAGATCATATCCCTAAGCTCTGATACCAACTGTGACGCCCCCAAAATAGGTCCACACAACCCATTTTGAGTCGCCAATAACATTCTACAAAATACAAATACAAATACGAATTTTCCCATTTACAACTAATATTTGTCGTGCAAAATACGACCACACACATACTGTGACTTCCATACAATTATCGTACCGTATGGTACCACAGTATCCAAACCCAAATTAATTACAATGCCGTAAAAAGACGGCAACACATGTTTTAAGTCTTCAGTACAATCATTATTAAACTATGTCATAACTTGATGAGGACAACCACTAACTCGGACCATCACTCCACTCCCCGGCTAGTCCCAGCTACATTTTCCTTTCCTGAGAAGAATCAATGGGACAAAACTGAAAAGGGTGAGCTTAAAATAGCCCAGTAAGAAATATCATGACTAAGATAATGAAGAATAAAAATTATCTTTAGTCTTCAACAATAATAAATCAGAGATTTAAAGATATTATAATTGTTCAACAACAACAATTGCAGCGGAACAAACAATCCATTTGAAGAGTCAAGTAGATTATAATATCTACCATCTTCTATAAATTAAAGGATCACCACCAATATTTTATCCCTGTAACACTAATCAACAATTCCTGTTTATGAACATCCAAATCAACAGTTTATATTCAACAACCTCTCTTTGCACTACGTGCCAAAGATATTTATTTGTAACATCACCGGTCATGATCATGCCAAACGCCAGTTCATCTTTGCACTACGGCCAAAGAGAATTTTTCACCATACGCCTTTGTTTGTAACACAAAAAGTCATGATTATACCAATACACAGTTTGGTCAAAATCATGTCACGCCAGTTCATCTTTGCACTACGGGCCAAAGAGAACTATCACCACAATTTAAGTATGAGGATGAGGGATGATGACAATGATACAGTGAGATTAAGGATAAGAAAAACTTTATAATTTAATCAGTATCAAAGATTGACCAAATTGCCAACACGATAAACTAAATTGTGGAGTCAAATTCAAGAATGATATTCAAGAAATTATTTCATGCTTCAACTATAACGTATAGAAAGATTCAAGTGAAAAGATATTAGATGAAGCACAAACTATTAAGGATATTCTACTAATTTTCAGGGATTTTCTCCATTTAAAAATAAGGTTTTGGAAACAAATAATGATTTCTTATCATAAATGGAGAAATGTGAAAGAAAAAGATATCCCTTAAAGAGTACAAAAGAAATGATAAGTTATATGAGTATAACAGAATATATGAAACTGCAATGGATTTTCACCTGTCATGCGATAATTCGCGTAGACAGATTATTTCCACAACAGATTAATAAGTAATGAATACGACGGGTTATTCACCAGGTATGCGTCAATCCGCACGAACAGGTTATACCCACAGATTAATAAGGAATGAATACAGAAGGGTATTCACCAGGTACGACACTCGTTACTTACAGGTTATTCCCATAGAATAATAAGGGTTGAATACAAAAGGATATTCACCACCAGGCATGCGTCATACCGCACGGCCTGGTTATGCCCACAAAGTAATACAGAATGAATAACAACCTTTATGAGTATAATATCACTTACGAACATGAACGCAAATGATATTATATATGAGTATGAAAGAAATGATATTTCCTACCTTCGTTAACTGGATGTTACTTTCTATGAAGTTTACTAACTTCGGATAATACTAGTATTCTCACAAATACTCACAATAGCCTAGCACACTAAGAGAACTTCAGAAATTTAGAGAGAGGGAGGAAGTATAAGCAATGAAGGTGTGAAAATTTCTTAAGCAAACTCTCCCTATTTATAGGAAAATCAAGGTGAGGGCATTTTGGTCTTTTCCCCATATTCTTTTAATATCATCCATCCATTTTTTCTTCCATTAATATCATCTATCCATTTTTTCTTCCATTAATATCATCCATCCATTTTTTCTTCTATTAATATCATCCATCCATTTTTTCTTCCATTAATATCATCCATCCATTTATTCAAAAAGATTAATCCATTATCAAAAGATAATTCCATTATCAAAAGATAAACCATAAAAATAACTTCATTATCACAATAAATCCATTTTTCTGTATTATTGTGTTAAATGTATTAATATCACAGATAGCATATACTCGCAATACTGACAACCAGATTATTCCCAGGAAAGAGGGGGCCTTCCATAAAAATGGCGCGCAATTAAATAACCCCTTTCCTTGACAGAATTTTTAGACATTGTCAATAATGCTAAAATATCCTATCAAATGATATAAGTTACAGTGTCGTGACAAATAGTAAAATATATTATGCAGATGCTAATTAACAATTATTGAATCAAGATACTATGCAATTGCTACTTTATCAATTATTGAATCAATAATATAAAACACTGTGCAACATCGTGAGCTACTGTGGAATACCGTGTGCTACTGTGGAATAACGCGTTTTACTGTTCTTTTTATCACCGGGTATTTTAACCGTTATCGGTTAAAGTTTTGCCGCCAATTTCTATCACTTTCTATATCCGACAGTTAACCCGTTGTGGGGCCCACTATCATTGACAATATTGCCATTTCGGCGCCGTCGTACGGTACCGAATATAATATTCCCCGACAGAAAGAATATTTCCCGACAAAAGGAATATTCCCCGACATACTATTTATCAGATAATTTGCATATAACACCCTTAACTATCATTTATAACAATTAAGCACTTCACTATTTAGAAAAATAATCATAAAGAAAATAATAAATTTTTATTTCATAAATTCGGGGTCTTACAACAAGCACATAAACTCGGTTTGTTTAACCTGCCTTCTGATAACCATAGCAATAAACCAAAAGTTTGACCACAATCAGTATCACTAACTGCTACTTATGATTAGAAACAATATCAATTACGTAATACTATTCCTGAATCTAGCAGATGATATTAATCAGATTAATTTAACTGGCCACATCAAATCAATCAGATAAATAACATATAAACAGTTAAAACAGATTATCAAAATAAATCTCATATAAGAAGGAATCAATTACGAAACTCAAATATACTATTAATTGAAAATCAAGTTCCACATCCCCTTAGAACTGAATAAAAATAAACTAAGCTAACATGCTAAAATATGATCTAGGAAATATGATCCAGGATGTCCCAAGATATTCCCAAGATGTTTCAACTGATTACAAGTGAAAGGTATTTATAGATGCTTTGAAACCCTAGAAGAATTCTAATCCAATTCTAATTCGGAAGTCTTCAATATGCAAGTATGGTAGGATTCTAAATCCTCTTTGATCTCTGAAATCCAGCTTTAAGCAACTTCCTTATCAAATTAGATTTTATTTCCAAATCCAGGTCTTCATCAGTTTCCTTTTCTAATTTGATTCAGTTTTCATATTTGATCAGATTCCATATCAGACTCTACTTCCTATAATCAAAGTAGTTTCCTTCTATGATTGTAATTCCATCTCCAATCCTGTTAGGAATCATATCTTTAAGCTCCATCAACTCAAATCCTAAATAGAATAGGAATCCTAAATGCCGACCAGAATCGTAGTGTACACTCCTTCAACAGTCTTGGTGTAAAGAAACGTAGAGTATAACCCGCGCCAGCACATATCGCGATCGTAGAGTAAACCTCGGAATCGTAGAGTAACTAGCTGCCGAGTAAACTTGCCAATCGTAGAGTTCCCTCGTCAGACGTAGAGTAACTTCGCTGCCAAGTAGAAAAATGTAGAGTGTTGCGAACCCAGTCGTATAGTGAGTCTCGGCAATCGTAGAGTACAACTAGGAATCGTCGAACAACTCCACTCAACGATCGTAGAGTACTGCATCAAATCGTCGCATGACTCTGTCGTGACCTTCCTGCGATCGTAGTGCTGCCCGACTGCCATCCTAACACTACGAACGTAGAGCTCTCACCCAGCGATCGTAGAGTATTCTACAAAACAACATAAAAATCAGCATTAAACCCATATTTTGCAAAATCACATAAATTCTTCTGTAAATTGATAAACTCCTTAATTAAGCTCATAAACACAGAAAACATATAATAATACTAAGCATAAAGGAACTAAAAGTATAGAATATTTTGCACCTATCAAATTCCCCCACACTTAGTTTTTACATGTCCTCATGTAAACAGAAATCAAAAACTTATCTGACTCATTCAACCAAATTTTCAAAGGTCTCCAACTAAACATCATGGAATAATAACACCTATCAGAGAAACTTGACCAACACTTCATCAACCAACTCACAACAACTTTGTCAGTTCCCCCCAAAACATCATCCAAATCAGAATATATCCACACAAATATCTCTTATATGATCAACACAAATACCCAACTCAGCTGTTATGGAACAACAACTGTGCACACTGACTCAAAACTCAAGACCTGAATATCTTACAAAAATTTGCAAAATTTTTTATCCCACAGGACCTGCAGACTTTACTTTCCTTAGGTGAATGCATTTTATGCTCGATTTCACCTTTCACATTTTTTCCTTTTCAAGTGGGTGCATTTTATGCTCCATCCCACCTATGTCTTTCCAGCGAGTGCGTTTTACGCTCCATCTCGCTCTTGTGTTTATGGGTGAGTGTGTTTTACGCTCCATCTCAACCCACCACAAGACATCTGCATTTTTTCTGCAATTTTCACAATTTTCTCATTTTTTCCTCAAAGATGTTTCTTGCACAAGGTTCTGCAAACAAAATAACAGTTTAAACAAGTCTCAAATCACAAGATCAGTGCACAAAGTATAATCCCACAAATAACTCAGTCAAGTAATCATATATCCCATATTCAAGTATTCATGCAAAACAATTCCAATCCAAAATCAGTTCGTATGGATCCTAACTAAGTCATCATTGTTCATCAATTAATAAAGCATCAAATCAAATCCTGCAAATAAGCATCAATATTCACTCTACGATTTCAACCTTTAAAAGCTTAGCAGAATACTATGATTGTAGAGTCAGAAAAAATTTTCAATTTTTTTCAGAGCATCATATCCAGCATATAATATCCTAAATAATAACCTAAACCCCTTCCCCACACTCAAACCTTACATTGTCCCCAATGTAAGATAATCATGCAAAGAAGAAAGTACTACTAACTAGCATGCAACTACAAAATAAAAAGAAAAGGGATAGAAAATCAAATCTGAATCTTGGGTTGCCTCCCAAGTAGCTGCCCTTGTTTAATGTCATTGGCTTGACATCAATCCTCTCTATCTATGTAATTGGACTTGTATACTGCAAGTGAACTGGTAATGATTCAAGCCTTAAAGTAGTAGCAACATCCTGCAGATCTTGACTTTGCTCCATGCCTTCATATTGCTCCCAACCCTTGATAATTTAAGCCTTTAAACTTTCCTTGTTTGTTTGCTCATAAGATTTCTGCATTATGGGGTCAAAAACATCAATAACAAAAATAGAATTAATAATACCAAGATACCTTATAACCTCGTAATCATTGATCTGAATCTCTTCATCATTAAACTCCATAGCCAAGGTATCTTTGTACTCATCAATCAGTGTTTCATCCGTGTTCTCATTGTAGAAATCTGCAGGAATTATCAATTGATCTTCTTCTGATAGGGCTCTCTCCTCTTTGGCATTCTTTTCAACATTATTCAATTCATATGCCCTCATCTCCAGTTCTGCTAGAAATTCTCCATACTCCTCTGTATATAACTCTGAATGTTTTCCAACTTTGTATCTTTTCGTTAAGACTTGAGGAAAAGGAAGCACTGGTTTATACTCAGAGAAAGGTTGACACTTGTGTCTGTGCAGAATATTGTTGCCTGTTTCACCACTGTCTGACTGGCTTTGTAAGGAAGGCCCTGACTGATCTTCTTGACATACATCTGCACCACTTCCCAAGGTAATTGCATGTATATTCTCTCTTGGATTGACAACTATTTATGAGGGTAACCTCCCTGAGCCTTGAGAATCCAGTCTACCAACTGTTGTAGCAAGCTGACTAACTTGGTTCCTCTGATCTTGAACAGAAGTTCTTGTCTCCTGCTGGAACTGTTGTGTTTGACTCATGAATTGTTGTGTCTGACTTATAAATTGTTGTCTGTTCCATGAGTTCCTTGAACATATCCTCCATAGATGTTCCAGGTTTTTCAGGAGCTACTTGGTTAGGTTGATACTGAATTTGAGTTGGTTGGAAACATTGCTGCCTATTACCTTCATAGCTTAAGCTGGGATGATCTCTCCATCTTAGATTGTAAGTGTCAGGATAAGGATCATATTGATGTTGATATTATCCTGGGAATGTCCCCACAACATTGACTTGTTGAACAATTGCATCCTCTTGCAGTGTTGGACAATTATCTGTATTATGCCTTGACTTTGAACAAATTCCACATATTCTTTCTTTTCGCATGTTCCCTGTAACCATCTGTCGAACCAAGGTAGTTAAATCAGATATTTGTTGTCCAATATGATCAATGCTTACCTCATTCACCCTTATATGTGTATGATTTATCCTGGTTCCATACTGCTGAGAGTTAGCTGCCATGTTCGCAATTAAATTCCATGCAGCTTCTGGTGTTTTAGCTACTAGTGCTCCTCCACTGGCTGCATCAATCATACTCCTATCCATTGGTAACAGTCCCTCATAGAAGTATTGGATCAGGTGTTGATCATCTATTTGGTGGGGTGAACAGCTGGAACATAACTTCTTAAACCTTTCCCAATACTCATACAAAGTTTCTCCATTGAACTGCCTGATTCCACATATCTCCTTCCTTATCTTAGCAATTCTTGAAGCAGGAAAGTACTTCTCCAAGAATAGCTTTTGCATATCAGTCCATGATTGAATTGCTCCTGAAGGTAGATAGTATAACCAGTCCTTTTCCAGATCTGCCAATGAGAATGGAAAAGCTCTTAGCTTGATTCGTTCCTCTGTCACTCCTTGTGGCTTCATGGTTGAACACACCATATGGAACTCCTTTAGATGCTTGTATGGATCTTCACCTGTAAGACCACGAAAAGTAGGCAAAAGATGAATTAGTCCAGATTTTAATTCAAAAGCAACATCTAAAGTAGGATACTCAATACACAAAGTTGATTGATTAAGATCAGGATTAGCTAGTTCTTTCAAAGTCCTGTTATTAGGAGTAGCCATCTCTTCTTCTTCAGTAGATGAATTATTTTGCAGGAATTCCAGTGCTATGTTAAAACTAGGTGATGGAACAAAAATTTCTTCTAGATCTGCAGTTGTGCTTTTGGCTCTACGATTCTTCTTTCTCAGCCTTCTTGTTGTTTTTTTCTATCTTTGGATCAAATTTCAATTCAATAGAGTGAGAGGATTGAGTAAAAATAAAATAAAAGAAACAAAGAATAAATCAAGACAAATAATCACTCCCCGGCAACGACGCCAAAATTTGGGAAGATGTCGTCAAGCAAACCAAAAATAAAAACCTTACTTAACTCTACGAACTCAAAACTAAGCACAGTATAGCAATAAGCAAGGGTTGATCCCACAGAGAATGATATTGCTTTAAATTTATTCCAATGTTTCTAACTAAAAATAATAAATAAAGAATTGGGGATTTTGAATTATGATTAACTAAAGAAATAAAATTAAATAATAAAGATAATCAAATAAATTAAAGCTTCAGTTCTTCAGTTCAGTTTTACCAATTTATATTAACAGTGTAATCAAGTTAACATTATTTCTTCCTTCAATAAGATTAATAGCCCTAGGCAACAACAAGCTCTGCTACCCGAAATTCCACTTAGATTGTCACTTAATGAAACAAGCTCTTCATAAGATTCTAACCATTATACAACCTAGAATAAGCTCTCTAGATTTAATATAACAGCAGCATTAAGAACTAAGGAATTAGACTATTCCAAGCAACAAACACATAAACTCGGTTTGTTTAACCTGCCTTCTGATAACCATAGCAATAAACCAAAAGTTTGACCACAATCAGTATCACTAACTGCTACTTATGATTAGAAACAATATCAATTACGTAATACTATTCCTGAATCTAGCAGATGATATTAATCAGATTAATTTAACTGGTCACATCAAATCAATCAGATAAATAACATATAAACAGTTAAAACAGATTATCAAAATAAATCTCATATAAGAAGGAATCAATTACGAAACTCAAATATACTATTAACTGAAAATCAAGTTCCACATCCCCTTAGAACTGAATAAAAATAAACTAAGCTAACATGCTAAAATATGATCTAGGAAATATGATCCAGGATGTCCCAAGATATTCCCAAGATGTCTCAACTGATTACAAGTGAAAGGTATTTATAGATGCTTTGAAACCCTAGAAGAATTCTAATCCAATTCTAATTCGGAAGTCTTCAATCTGCAAGTATGGTAGGATTCTAAATCCTCTTTGATCTCTGAAATCCAGTTTTAAGCAGCTTCCTTATCAAATTAGATTTTATTTCCAAATCCAAGTCTTCATCAGTTTCCTTTTCTAATTTGATTCAGTTTCCATATTTGATCAGATTCCATATCAGACTCTACTTCCCATAATCAAATGTAGTTTCCTTCTATGATTGTAATTCCATCTCCAAATCCTGTTAGGAATCATATCTTTAAGATCCATCAACTCAAATCTTAAATAGAATAGGAATCCTAAATGCCGACCAGAATCGTAGTGTACACTCCTTCAACAGTCTTGGTGTAAAGAAACGTAGAGTATAACCCGCGCCAGCACATATCGCGATCGTAGAGTAAACCTCGGAATCGTAGAGTAACTAGCTGCCGAGTAAACTTGCCAATCGTAGAGTTCCCTCGTCAGACGTAGAGTAACTTCGCTGCCAAGTAGAAAAACGTAGAGTGTTGCGAACCCAGTCGTATAGTGAGTCTCGGCAATCGTAGAGTACAACTAGGAATCGTCGAACAACTCCACTCAACGATCGTAGAGTACTGCATCAAATCGTCGCATGACTCTGCCGTGACCTTCCTGCGATCGTAGGGCTGCCCGACTGCCATCCTAACACTACGAACGTAGAGCTCTCGCCCAGCGATCGTAGAGTATTCTACAAAACAACATAAAAATCAGCATTAAACCCATATTTTGGAAAATCACATAAATTCTTCTGTAAATTGATAAACTCCTTAATTAAGCTCATAAACACAGAAAACATATAATAATACTAAGCATAAAGGAACTAAAAATATAGAATATTTTGCACCTATCAAATTCCCCCACACTTAGTTTTTACATGTCCTCATGTAAACAGAAATCAAAAACTTATCTGACTCATTCAACCAAATTTTCAAAGGTCTCCAACTAAACATCATGGAATAATAACACCTATCAGAGAAACTTGACCAACACTTCATCAACCAACTCACAACAACTTTGTCAGTTCCCCCCAAAACATCATCCAAATCAGAATATATCCACACAAATATCTCTTATATGATCAACACAAATACCCAATTCAGCTGTTATGGAACAACAACTGTGCACACTGACTCAAAACTCAAGACCTGAATATCTTGCAAAAATTTGCAAAATTTTTTATCCCACAGAACCTGCAGACTTTACTTTCCTTAGGTGAATGCATTTTATGCTCCATTTCACCTTTCACATTTTTTCCTTTTCAAGTGGGTGCATTTTATGCTCCATCCCACCTATGTCTTTCCAGCTAGTGCGTTTTACGCTCCATCTCGCTCTTGTGTTTATGGGTGAGTGTGTTTTACGCTCCATCTCAACCCACCACAAGACATCTGCATTTTTTCTGCAATTTTCACAATTTTCTCATTTTTTTTCCTCAAAGATGTTTCTTGTACAAGGTTCTGCAAACAAAATAACAGTTTAAACAAGTCTCAAATCTCAAGATCAGTGCACAAAGTATAATCCCACAAATAACTCAGTCAAGTAATCATATATCCCATATTCAAGTATTCATGCAAAATAATTCCAATCCAAAATCAGTTCGTATGGATCCTAACTAAGTCATCATTGTTCATCAATTAATAAAGCATCAAATCAAATCCTGCAAATAAGCATCAATATTCACTCTACGATTTCAACCTTTAAAAGCTTAGCAGAATACTATGATTGTAGAGTCAGAAAAAATTTTCAATTTTTTCCAGAGCATCATATCCAGCATATAATATCCTAAATAATAACCTAAACCCCTCCCCCACACTCAAACCTTACATTGTCCCCAATGTAAGATAATCATTCAAAGAAGAAAGTACTACTAACTAGCATGCAACTACAAAATAAAAAGAAAAGGGATAGAAAATCAAATCTGAATCTTGGGTTGCCTCCCAAGTAGCTGCCCTTGTTTAATGTCATTGGCTTGACATCAATCCTCTCTATCTATGTAATTGGACTTGTATACTGCAAGTGAACTTGTCTGGTGCGTCTGCTATAATATTACAACACACGCTCCTTAATATCCTACACATGTAAATACATATTCATATAACAATTAGTCACATAAAGACTAGGTTTAAAACAGACATAGCATCATTAAAGCACATTGATTGCCACTACGACTACCCAGTCGGGGGTCTCAATTTACGCCTTAAGACAATACCAATTTGGTTGACACTTAATATACAATTAAGCAATTAAGGCTTAACAAAGTATAAATAACTAACTTATCCAATCATTTGGTACAAAAATATAGGTTTGGTCTTGCTGAAAAAAATTCAATGGGTCCAACCCGACTCGACCCGACCCGGTCTGCCTGACCCGACCTAGGCCGGACACGGCACTGGCGCTACGGCGTCAAGCTTAATACTTGGACTTGACGCTGAGGCGCGAGTCCTGTACTATTCACATGACAGGCTTGACACTACGGCGTCAATCTCGTGTCCGTCTTCTGCCACGTGGCGTCATTGCAGTGCCAAGCTTAGTACTTGGAAGTGGCGTTGCGGCGTGAGTCCCGGTCTTTCCCTATTTTTTCCCTCGCGGCAGCGTCAGATGTAAGGCTTATGAATGACGATGCGACGACATTCATCAGTAGCCGAATTCTGGGTTTAATCCCAGTTCGTGACTCCGACCTCCGGTTACTCCAACCTCCATAACTCCTTCAATACACAAGCAAATTAGTCTATTTCGGACTCTATGAACTCGTAATTCATGGGGCTACAACATATCAAAAATGCAGAGCTACCCATTAACATGACCAAATCTTAAGCTAAAGTACAAAGTTATGCTTTATTTTTTGAGTTCTTGATAAGTTTTACAAAAATCATTTCTACGAACTCGTTTTAACTCCTTTTTACTCCATTCCAACTGGGTTAGTTTCATAACCCATGGAACTACCATACCATAACAACAAATAAAATTAACAAATACGAGATCATAGCTTTACAGTCCTCTAAAATAGTCTGAACGTCCAAAGTCCATGTTTTGTCCATTGTTCTTGCTCCATTAAAGCTAAGGTAAGGATTTCTTGCGTTTTTGTTCCACTTTAATGGTATTAGTAGCTTACATAACCTTTTAACAATATTTACAAACAATCATAACAAACAAAAATAACAAGACTCACCATAAAATTGAACTACAAGCTCAAGAGCTCAAAACTAAGAAAACTTGAAAAACTTAAAAAAATCCAAATGGAATGGGTTTTGGTTGGTGTTTTACCTCTGCAAATCCTTCTTGATGCTAAGAAGCTCAGCTAGGCTTGGTTTTGGGGGATGCTTCTTGCTTCTCTTCTTCCTCCACCCGCACCTTCTTCTTCTTCTCCGACAACTCTCTTCTTCCTCCTTCCTTCCGATGGCTTACAGTCCTCTCTCTTTCTATTTTCTACAGATGGAATGGGAGAGAAAGAATGGATTGGGAGAAGTGGAAGGAGTGGCTTCGGGAGAATGAAATGGAATGGGGAAGGAGAATGTTTGCTATTTTGCTTCTCCATGCACATTGTGTTTGGCACAAAGGCCAACATGCCGACAACTCCCTCATCTCTCAATTATAATTGGTCCAAAAGCTTAGGTGGTTCCATCTTGGAGTAACATGCAAAAATAAATACACAAATACACCAAAAATATATCTGAAAACTCTCACTTTTGTACCAAATTTGGTAAATAACTCCACCCAAAATTAAAATGGGTACTCCCATAAATATTGGGATGGCTAAAAATAATTATTATGGAATTTATTCATTTATTCGGAACACTCATAATATGCATTTCAGATATAAATTAAATCACTAACGAGCTCAAATAAATATTACAGCGCTGGAAAAAATTATCACTTCGCTCACACGTATTAATGGAATTTATTAAAATCGAAAAAGACACAAAAATATTATGGCGTGAATAGTGCATCGGGAAACGTGCCCCGTGAATAGTGATTTAGCGACGCTACGCGAAATCAATTATTCACTTAAACAAAACTATAACACGTAAAATTTCATGCATTCACATAATCTAGGTTGTCACACAACTTTTAAACATGCAACACAAAAATAATATTAATAAAATATAATATATTAATTAATATTCAAAAATTCGAATTACAAGGAAAATCCGGAATTCCTGGTCGTTACAGATATAAGTTGGTATCAAACAAACACAAGTTGATGTCAAACCCAAACGCATATAATCATCTGAAAATATAAAGTTGTGAGAAGTTAGGATTTCTTGTTCATATAATTGATAGGAAATATGCAAGTGTAGAGTCGAAAGGTGTAAGAAAGAAAGATTAAGTCTGAGAGCTATAGATCTTTTTAAGGTAATAGAGTAATAAAGTGATGCGTAATCTAATAGCAAAAAGCTATAAAATATAGAGTACGGTGTACTTTTAGATGCACATTAATATAAATATATGTATTAAGATGTGCTATGTGATGAATAGATTTTTATATTTGTGATGAATGTTTTAAAATGAAGGATGAGAAAATAATATATTTTTATTTAAACAGAAAATGTCACCGAGAAGAAATCAAGGAGAAGCAGATAATGAAGATAGGGATCAAGTGAATCCGATGCAGCAGTTTGTAGATCTTATAGTTGGGGCATTAAATAGAAACCCTGCCCAAGTAGATGTGAATCCTCCAGCTGTGCCGATAGCAAGTTTCAAGGATTTTAAGAGCGTGGGACCGCCGGAGTTCAAGGGGATCACTGAGCTTATAGAGGTTTAATCATGAATTAAGGAGATAGAGAAGGCGTTTGTAATTGCCAGAGTCGGAGAGGAGCAAAAGACGGCTTTTGCTACCTATTTATTGAAGGGAAAGGCTAACTTCTGGTGGGAGGCAAACCAAAATAGGGCCAATAAAGGAGTGATAACCTGAGAACGATTTAATGAGATATACTTTGAGAACTACTTTCCCAGGAGTATGTAGAGTCAGATAGAGAGAAGTTTTCTAGAGTTGAAACGAGGGGACATGTCAATTCCCTAGTACGTAGCCAAGTTCAACGAACTGACGAGGTTTGCTCCATATCAAGTGGACACTAAGGAGAGGAAGACACGTAGGTTTGAGTAAGGGTTGAACCCCTCGCTGTAAAACAAGATATCGGTGTTGCAGATATATTCGTTTGGGACGATTCTGGAGAAGGCTATAATAGCCGAGGGAGGAGATAAGGCGTTAAGCTAATTCAGTCATGAGGGATAGAGAAAAACTTGTTTACCTAATTTTATACTTAGCAAATACACGCACGTATACGCGATCGATTATTTAATAATAATTATCAAGTACTAACTCTTAACCAAATTATTTATATTTAAACAATTGATTTGAACTATAAATTAAAATCTAATTAAAATTAACAACTCCGTTAATCTACGTACAAAGATTAAAATCAAATTAAAAATATTTTAGATTATAACTTACCCCAATATTTTGTTTCAATCTTATCACTTTCTGTTTAATTACTTCAATTTTCCTGGATTATTAATCAAGAACTCATAAGTATTTATAAGCACCTCTCGATGATCTTATAAACAAATCCACCTAAATCCACAACCGATAGAATTTAGAAGAACACCCTAGTTAACTAATTCACTATATCTTTATGTGAATTACAATTAAAAATGATTTCAAACACATGTTCTCTTAAGATTACATATGACATATAGGTATATCTCTATCCTATACACAAATTTTGAATTCCATCTAATATAGAAAATACAATCATATGCTACCATATCCAGGTCTAAACCTATACTCCATCTCTCAATTTCATATAGATTACCATGCTAATTACTGATCAGGTAATTAAACTTTTAAGCACAAGATATGATAGAGAATTCAATTATAATCACCAATAATCAATAAGGAAGCAAATTAATTAAAACTACACATTGGGTTCAATTGCAATCTTAATTAAAAATTAGCCCATAACTGAAAAAGAAATCAAATTAATAAGATAATCCATCATGTTCGAGAATACAAAAAATAAAAAGAAAGAGTTTAGAGATAAAAATCTATATATGAAGCTTGATCTCCAATATCCGACTTCAATCCTTGCAATTCTTCTTTGAATCCTTCTTCAGATCCGAAAATAAACCTTATACTAGTTCTATTCTACTCTAATCTACTACTAATTACTCCTTAATTCCCCATAGATAATTGAGTAACCCTTCATCCATTAGTATTAATATAATATTTGAGGTCTTCACTTCTGTAAGGGTCATTGTTTCAAATTAAGCTAGCTTGTTCTTTTTAGATAGAATCTCCTTTATGAACTTCAAGTAACTAGGCGTTTGCTCCATTGTGTCTGTGAACGGATTATTGAACTGAAGCTTCTTAAACACAACTAGATCTTCATCTATCTTCTCATGGACCCATTTCTCATCCCACCATGGCTCTAAATTTATGATAGCTCCTATGTCACGTAGAGCTTTACCGATGAAATGACTACCAATTGAGCACGGGATTGAAAAACTACTCGGATCCTTAAATTTGGTGGAGAAGGTATATGGGGAACTATCAAAATTGGCTTATCTGTATTGGAACTCAAGGCTGGATCTTCTCCGACCTTCTTTTCCTTGTCCCCACTATTCTTTTTCTCTTTTTCAGCATCCACATCTTTTAGCACGTCTGGTTGCAACTTTGGCACGGGTAATCCATCAGTGTCGGGAACCATGTCGCTGGGCCAAGTGTCTTGAGGACAATTGTTAAAGCGGTTAATGAGTTTTCCCATCTGGTTGTCAAGATTTTGAATCGACATCTCTTGACTATTCATCTGCTCCTCAACCAAAACCATGCACTTGGAGAGAAGTTTCTCCAAGTTTAACTACTTTTCTTCTTAAGTAGGAGTTTGATCCTGAAATTCTGGAGTGTATGAATGGTTTGGAGCAAAGGTTTGGACTTGATTATTATGGCTCCATAGAAAATCTGGATGATTCCCCTAAGTATGATGATACTCATTGAGATAGTCGCTGAAGTTACCACCATACTGTACCGACTCGAAATTGATGGCGCATTGATGACTCGGATGGTTTTCAGCACAATAAACACAAATTACCGCTACATTTTGAATAGGTTGTGCTGTTAAAACGTCAATCTTCCTCGAAAGTGTTTATATTTATATTAACAATTCATCGAGTCCATAAATCTCTGCCGCTCTTGGCTGAGTAATTCTCGTATAAGGCTACTGACAGTCATAGTTGGCCATGGTGTATCTACGAAAAAAAAATTAAAACAAGTACTATAATGATAAAAGAGTGTCGAACCAACGAGGAATTATAGCTAATATTTTTCAGACATCAATTTCATATCAAGCCAATTTAATTTCAACAAATAGAAGTTTAATCCATAACAAATAAATTAAACTTTTTCAAATATTAATTAACATCCATGGATAATACAAGCATCAAAGAAAAGTTAAAGAAGAAAAACTCTTGTGAAGACATCTTCCATCTCCAAGCATCCGTCAATTCTTTGACTCCATTGTTGTTTAAAGAGTTTTTGCACTAGAGCTCCAAACTTGAAGTCTAGCTGCCGCGATAAAAGAATTAACTATTTTAGTAGCCCTTTAACATGTATTTATAGGCCTCCTCATTTTCCTAACTCTAAAAGAAATTACAAGCCAAGTCTCATTCAAATTGGATTAAAATAATAAAAAGTTAAGGTTTCTATAAAATCGACCTAGCGTGGCCGCGCCAGGTTTAACCTAATATGCAGCGTTGTTGCGCCCTATTTGTAGTAGCCAGCGGCTCTGCCATGTCATGCATGTCCTCAACAACCAATCTTCCTTCTTCTAGAGTTGTTCCCTCCAATTTCTCCAATCCAAATCACAAATATTAAAACCTACAAAAACATAAGAAATGCATAAAAAGTAACCACAAACACTTAAAAATACATAACAATTCAAGCTTAGACGTATCTGATTCGTAAGTATAAAATCCACTCATCAAGAGGTTCCCCTTCATCATCACCAATTCTGCTCTTCAATCTTTTCTTCAGGATTATGCTTACAAACCTCCTATAGAACATCTTGGGGGCAGGTTTGCCTAGAGCCTTCTTCTTGTTGAAGTCTTCAATCTATTTGGCTAACCAATCAATGAGAATGGCACTAAAGTTGATCTGCTTCTTCATGACATTAACAGTCGTGAACGTCATCTGATGCTCACTTACTGAATCATGAACAGTATCTTTGCAGAGGATTCATTTGCCCACAATCTCAGCAAGGAATTCGTATTCCTAAGGGAACTCCTTCTTTTTGAGCCTCTTGAGCTTGAGGTTCTTCTTATGACCCATCATTTTCAGTCCTTCCTTCATATCAACTTCATCGAAAGAAGTAAGGCCTTAACTCAGAAAGCCCAAGCAGTGGTTAATTTCAGCAGCTCCCATCTGCAGCACTACATATTTGACTTTGTGACCAAGACGTTGCTATCATACACAACTTTGTGACCAAGACGCTGCTATCATACACAACAAGCTCTGTATAGATTTTGGTGTTGGTTTCTAGACATTTTGAGAAACTGACCTCTTGTTCTTGCACAAGCTTGAGCACATCTCTGAACTTCTTCTCTTAAGCGATGAACTTGTTAGAGCGAAGTTGGATACCGGTAACAACTTGGAAATTTTCCATTTGATTTGGTTGAACTGAAAATATCATAATAATGTTTATATTTTCTGATGGATTGATAAATTAGGGTTCGAAAGCTCTTGAAAGTTTGAAAGCTCTTGAAAGTTTGAAAGCTATAAAACTCATATTGCAATATGAAAGCGCAAAAGCCAAAAATAAAATTTGAAATGATTTTATATCATTTCCCTCTATTTTTGCTGAGTGGGGCATGTGTCAAGATGTAACTGGTTGCACGTCGCTTCAGTTCTGCATTTTTACAATTGTGTTGCAGTAACTTCTTCATTTCACGCGATTTATTTGATCGTGAGAACAACGCGCCATAAAGTAACCGCCTTAAATTCACCTTTCGTATAGTAACCTTTTGAAAGACAATTAACTCTATTAAAATCCTTTAGCTCAACGCTCTTCTCTGAACGTCTTTCAGTCTACGAACTTTCTTTAATTCTACGATTGACTTCTCACTCTACGAACTACCTTCATTCTACGATCGTTAAATAACTCTACGAACGTGTCTACTTTTAGACAGTTCTACGATTCTTTCTTGCACTTGTTAGTAACTTCCAAAAACATAGTAATAAGGATGAAAATTAAGCATACCTAAGTCATTTATTAACTTATTAAACCTAGATTCATCTAATGGCTTAGTAAACACATCTACTAGCTAATTTTCAGTTGAAATGAAATGCAATGATATATTATTGCTTTGCACATAATCTCTAATAAAGTGATATCTGATGTCTATATGTTTGGTTCTAGAATGCATGACAGGATTATGAGTAATTGAAATAGAACTAGTATTATCACATAAAATGGGAATAGACTTGAAATCAAACCCATAGTTAGCCAACTGGTTCTTCATCCATAAGATTTGAGCACAACAGCTACCAGCAGCAATATACTCAGCTTCTGCAGTTGAAGTTGATACTGAGTTATGCTTCTTACTGAACCATGATACAAGTTTGTTACCTAGAAATTGACAAGTCCCACTAGTGTTTTTCCTGTTAATCTTGCATCCTGCAAAATCTACATCTGAATATCCTATTAGATCAAAGGGAGACTCATTGGAATACCACAGTCCCAAATATGGAGTGCCCTTAAGATATCTGAAAATTCTTTTAACATCTATAAGATGAGATTCATTAGGGTTACCCTGAAATCTAGCACAAATACAAGTAGGGAACATAATATTTGGTCTACTAGTAATCAAATATAGGAGAGATCCAATCATACATCGATGTTGAGTAATATCAATACTCTTACCATTTTCATCTTTGTCAAGTTTGGTTGCAGAAGCCATTAGAGTCTTCATAGGAGTAGCTGATTCCATGTCATACTTCTTAAGCAGATCCTTGATGTACTTGGCTTGGTTGATGAAGATCATTTCATTAGTCTGCTTTACTTGAAGTCCAAAGAAGTAGTTCAACTCACCCATCATGCTCATTTCAAACTTGTTCTGCATCAACTTGGCAAACCTCTCACACAATTTTTCGTCAGTAGAGCCAAAAATAATATCATCTACATAGATTTGAACTAATAATATTTTATCTTTGTGCTTCTTAAGGAACAAAATTGTGTCTACCCTACCTCTAGTTAATCCATTTTCAATAAGAAAGTTAGTGAGTGTTTCATACTATGCTCTAGGTGCTTGCTTCGAACTATACAGTGTTTTATCTAATTTATAAATATAATTAGAATGAGTAGAATCAATGAAACCTGGAGGTTGTTCGACATAAACCTCTTATTGAAGTTCACCATTCAGAAACACACTTTTGACATCCATTTGGAAAACCTTAAATTTTATGTGGGCTGCATAGGCTAGGAACATTCTGATAGCTTCCAATCTTGCAACAGGTGTAAAGGTCTCATTGCAGTCGATTCCTTCCTCTTGTGAATACCCTTTAGCCACCAGTCTTGCCTTATTTCTTGTGATCACATCAGCTTTATTCATCTTGTTCCTAAAGACCTATTTAGTGTTGACGGCTGGATGATCTCTTGGTCTTGGAACCAGCCTCCAAACTTTGCTTCTTTCAAACTGATTTAGCTCTTCTTGCATAACTTTAATCCAGCTGGAGTCTTCCAAAGCTTCTTTGATCTTGTTAGGCTCAATCTGAGAGAGAAAGCTGAGGTAGAAGCATTCGTTTTGGGTTGTTGATCTTATCTTGACACAAGCATTTGGATCTCCAATGATTAGGTTCTAAGTGTGATCTCTTGCCCATTTGCTTCTAGATGGAACGTCTGCCCTTGTGCCTTGTTGTCTGAGATCTTCAAGATTGAGTTGTGGTTCTCCATCTTCATTGATTCGTAGAGTTCTCATGACTGGAACTAAGGACTCTACGACCTCCTTGTCTGGCACTATGATCGTTGGGTCTGGCTCTATGACTTTAGTTTCTGTGATCGTAGGTTTTTCCTGCTCTATGATCTGAGGGTCCAACTCTACGATATCTTCAAGTTGAGCTGTTTTGCTTGGTTCGCCTTGATCAACCTCATCAAAAGTGACATGTATAGAGACTTCTACTATCAAGGAGTTTTTATTGAACATTCTATAGGCTTTGTTTTCATAGAGTATCTAAGAAAAATTCATTCCTCTGACTTAGGTTGAAACTTCGTTAGGTATCTTTTGTCGTTACTGAGGATGTAGCACGCATGGCCAAATGCACGAAAGTAACTTATATTTGGCTTTCTTTCTTTCCACAACTCGTAGGGCATTTTCTTGAGCGTAGAGTGAATCAAAGACATATTCTGAGTGTAGCAAACAGTATTGATAGCTTCTGTCCAAAAATATTCTGGTAGATGGGCTGCTGCTAGAAGAGTTATTCCTACTTCGATCAACGTTCTGTTCTTCCTCTCAGCTACTCCATTTTGTTGTGGAGTTCTTGGAGCTGAGAAGTTATGCTGAATACCATTGTCTTCACAAAACTGATTTACTTCAGAATAGTCGAATTCTCTGCCATTATGACTCCTTATTGCCTTTATCTTTTCACCCTTGTCATTCATCACCAGCTTGAAGAATCTGATCAACTGAGAGCTGGTCTCGTCTTTGGAGCTTATGAAGAATACCCATGTAAACCTGGTGAGTCATCCATTATGGCCAGTGAGTATCTTTTGCCTCCAAGACTAGCAGTTGGGATAGTCCCAAAAAGATCCATATAAAGAAGTTGTAGGGGCCTTTCATTTGAATTAACTATTTTGCTCTTGAATGATTTCTTGATCTACTTCCCTAGCTGACAGGCTTTACACGGTCTTTCTTTAACAAAGCTCAGCTTGGGTAGACCTCTGACTAGATCCTTTGACACAAGCATTAACATGCTATTGAAATTCAGGTGGGACAATCTCTTATGCCATAACCAACTTACATCTTCTGAGGCTTTGGCGAAGAAGCAAGTTATTGCTGAAGAAAACTTAGCTCAGCAAGATTGACCACATATAGATTGCATTCTCTTGATCTAATCAACTTAACAGAGTTGGTTTCTAGGTCTCGAACTTGACACTGGTTGTTGAGGAAAATGACTTGATGACCTTTATCGCAAAGCTGACTTATGCTTAGCAGGTTGTGCTTCAGTCCATCAACATAGGCTACCTTGATGAACGAAACAGCTCCATTTCTATCGAACCATAGCCTCTGGTTTTCCCAGAGTTGTTGTCTCCAAAGACAATTGTTGGACCATCATTAGCTTTAAAATTAGACAGAAGAGCCTTGTTGCCAGTCATGTGCCTTGAGTACCCACTATCGAGATACCATATAGACTCAGTGGATCTCGGTAACTGTGAGTAAAATTATTTTTTATTTTGGTACACATACTTGTTTAGGTCCTGCTTTGCTAATTCCCTTGGGGACCCAAATTTGCCTGACTTTGGGTCTACGATATGCTATATGTTCATAACCATAATAACAATATGCAGCTTTGTGTCTATACTCATAACAATTATAACATTTAATATGTTGCATGGGTGAGTGTGTGAGTCGATATCTTCTCACTTGGAACTTGTGTGAAGGATATGCCTTTTTTTTAGCTAAACCTCCTTCTGCTTTCACACTATTCTACGATTTTGAAATTTTATAGAGTATGAGTCAGTTCTACGATTTGCTCCTGGTTGGTTTATAGAGTTGAATTTGTCAGACTCTACGGTTCTTCGAGGCACGATCGTAGACTTGGATTAACTCTGCGATTTGACAAAACCCAGACCAATGTGTGACCTGTTGTCCTTTGGAACAAAAATCTGGTCAACAGAGATTGGACAACTTGGAATAATACGCTCGACAACCTCTTTGGATTTCACAAATATAATACCTCTATTGGAAGAAGAGGCATTATTATTGCTAGTATCCACTGATTTTTCCACACTTGGAATAGAAGATAAATCTCTAAACCCCAGACCTGATCTATCAGAGACAGCTCTCTGACTGGTGATCAGTGAATCTATAAATGAAGAAGAACGATTCCACATTGAGATTGTCTTTTCTAACTCCTCTATCTTAGAGGTAAGAGCATACTCCCTCAATGCATTGGCCTCAGTTATCTTTCTCAAATTTTCATTCTCAGCCTCAAGCTTGGATAGAGAGGCAATGTTTCGTAGAGTAGTTTCCAAGTCTACTTGCACTTTCTCTTTCTCCTCTTGAAGAAGAGAATTATCCTTTGATAGAACCCTGAACCACTTCATATATTGATGCAAATCAGATGTTATATCATGCAATGCTAATCTAAGATCATCAATATTAACATCAGAAGAGTTGAAATCAAATACCTCACTAATGTCAATCTCTCGACTATTAATGGTTACACTGGAATCTTCTTTAACTGCCATCAAACAAAGATTTGCTACTTGAGGTTCTTCATCATCACTGGAGTTTGAGCTGGAATCATTTTCAAAATCATTCCATGATCCTTCAGCTAAAAAGCCTCTTTCTTTCTTGTGATGCTTCTTGTAGCCTTTATACTCTTTCTTTGCGTAAGACTTCTTCTTATCCTTCTTGAGTTCCTCTTGTAGAGGTTTAGTGTACTCCGTTATATAATGGTCGAGCTTCTTGCAGTTGTAGCATAGATCATTTTCTTGATCTCTGCTTCTACTTCCCTTATTGTACTTCTTCTTTGGCCTCTAGTTGCTGCTCTTTCTCATAAACTTTCTTAGCCTTCGAGCAAGCAAGGCTATATCTTCATTTTTATCAGCTTCATCACGATCATCATCTGCTTCAGCTTCAGCTAAAACTTTTGAGGTAGCTTCAGAAGCTTTGAGAGCAACTCTTTTATCTTTTCTCTTGCTCTTAGAAAGAATCTCTGCTCTCTGAAAAAATATTACTAAAAATATTCCCCGGCAACGGCGCCAAAAACTTGTTGTCCAAAATTGGTATAGACAATTTAAACGCAAGTATACGTGGTGTCAACAAGTAATATAAAGTAAGTAGAGTGTCGATCCCACGAGGAATATGCTAATAATATTAACCAAGTACTAACTTTATATCAACTCGATCTTATTTAAACAAATGAAATTAAGGATTATAAAAATAAATTAATTAAAATAAACTAAACTACTAAATAAGGATTGAAATCAGATTTAAAGTCTAAGATTACAATTTCCCCCAATGTTTCATCTAAATCGCTTCACTCTCTTTTTAATTAATTTATCATACAGAATCGCCAACCAAGAATTCATATTTATTCATAAAACCCTTTTTCAAGTAACTATATAAAAATATTTATTCCAATTAATTCCCTATATTCCTATATGAAATAATTAAGAACAGATTCATTAAGCATTAATTCTCAACAAAAGTTGCATGTGGCATATTGGTATATTCCTATCCTATACATGAATCATGTTGTTCAATCAATAGAATAAATTAGAAAACATGTTATCATATTCAGATCTAACCCTAGAATTCATCTTCCAATTCCATCTAGGATTATATCAAATAATTGTTAACTAGACAATCATACATGAATCACAAAATATGATAAACGATTCAAACATGATCAACAATAATTAATAAGAGAATAAATCAATTTAAACTAGACATTGGGTTCTGTTGTAATCTTAATATAAATTTAGTTCATAATGAAATTAGAAAACATCATTGGATTACAAAAATAAAAGAAAGGATAAAAGAATAAATCTATGATAGTGCGATCCTTCTCCAATTTCTACTCTTCTTGGCGTCTCCCCTCTGTTTCTCACGAATCTGATCTTGCAATCCCAGCTTCTATGTATCTAGGTAGTCTCCAAATCATGCGTTTGGATGGGTATTTATAGGTTATAAGTCCAAACCCTTGCTTAGAAAGAAAAACAATCCAATTAGGAATTAATATGACAAGTCCCAAGTTAATTAGAAGTGTAAACCCCAGCTCAGCTCCGCACAAGCTAACGTTGCAGCGCTCCAAACGCACGCCTCAGCGCATACCCATCAGTATCCTTCCAGCCTTTATGCGCCGCAGTGCTCCATTCCTACGCCTCGACGCTCGCTCCATATCTCAAGTGTTGCGGCGCTTCCTTCCATGAGCTGCAACATTTGCTTCTTATTCTTATGCGTCGCGATGCTTACTCCTTATGCGATGTGGCACTTACTCGTCATCATGCGCACGCGCACCACACTTGTCGAGTCCTGCCTTGCTTCGTCATGCTTAACGCCGAGTCCTAATGTATGCCTAATCCACTGAGTTGCATTGTCCATTCAACTTGTGATTATTTACCCATATTTCAACGAAAATACATCAAATTCACTTGCCACATCAAATTCCTACACAAAACATAAAAACAAATAAAAAGAAAAAGAAAATACCTAAGAACACCCAATTTCATCAAGCCAAAAAAACTAGAATTGTGGTATAAAATCCACTCATCAGCTAGGATGGAGTTAGAAGTGAGATTTCAGAAAGAGTCGGGGAAAAAGTTGTTAACAATGTCGTCTAACTATTTTGGACAGAGTAAAAAAAGCACAACACAGAGATGAGGAGTGTAAGAAAATAAGGAAGAGAGTAAATTTAAACTTGATAATGAGGGAGTGTTGAGATTTGAAAGAAGAATTTGGGTACTGTCAGTACCGGAAGTACAAGAGGAAATTTTGCAAGAGGCCCATAGTTCGAGGTTCTCGATTCATCCCGGTAGTACGAAAATGTATCAAGACCTCCAACAGTATTTTTAGTAACCGAACATGAAAAGAGAAGTTGTGGAGTGCGTCAGTAGGTGCCTGACTTGTCAGAAAGTCAAGGTCGAACATCAAAGACCAAATGACTTCCAGAATGGAAGTGGGAGCATATCACGATGGATTTTGTGGTAGGACTTCTAACTACGCAGAAGGGATACGACTTTATATGGGTTATAGTGGATCGTTTAGCTAAGTCGACGCATTTTTTGCCGATCAAAGTTAGGTTTAATTTAGACCAATTAGCAAAGCTTTATGTCGAGGAAATTATTTTAGGAGTGCGATTGTCGATTGTGTCGGATCAGGATCCGCAGTTTACATCGAATTTTTGGAAAAGTTTGCAAGAGCGAATGGGAACGCAACTGAGGTTGAGCACAACGTATCATCCTCAAACAGATGGGCAGAACGAGAGAACGATTCAGACCCTAAAAGATATGCTAAGGGCCTGTGTGATGGATTTTAAAGGGAAATGGGACGACCACCTACCTCTAGTAGAATTTGCGTATAATAGTAGTTATCTTGCGAGTATAGGCATGTCGCCTTACGAGGCATTATACAGTAGAAACTGCAAAACACCGCTGTGTTGATATGAGGTAGGGGAACGTCGACTGCTGGGACCAGAATTGGTGCAGCAGACTGCGAAAATTGTTAAAGTAATAAGAGCGAGGTTAATTGCAGCTCAAGACCGACAGAAAGAAGTATGTGGATCAGCATTGCTAGAAGCGAGATTTTGATGTCAGTAGTTCTGTGTTTTTGAATATATCTCCCTGAAAAAGGAAGATAAGATTTGGAAAGAAATGAAAGTTGAGTCCGAGATTTATAGGACCTTTAGAAGTGTTAAGAAGGGTAAGAGAGGTGGCTTATGAAGTAGCCTTACCTCCTGAGTTGTAGCACATTTATAATATATTTTATGTGTCAGTTTTGCGTCCTTATAACTGAGATTATAAGCATGTAATTGAATATGAACCTATACAGGTTGAAAAAAACTTAACATATGAAGAAATTCCGATTCAGATAATTGATAAGAAAAAGGAAGTCTTAAGAAATAAAGTAATACCTTCTGTAAATGTAGTATGGAAGAACCACAACGCCAAAAAAGCAACGTGAGAACTCGAAGATAAAATGAAGAAGAATTATCCTCATCTTTTTGTTTAACCTTGTATTCTGATTCTGGGGACAGAATCCTTATAAGGGGGAAGATGTAACAATTATAAATAGAGCTTAACTTTGTAATAAGGATTATTAATATTAATTGAATAAAATAAATATTTTGATGGAAATGATTGTGTGTTGTATAATTAAAGGTCGATTTATTGACCTAGTTTATGTGTTATGCAAGTGATCTTAAGTGTTATTATTTTGAATGAGGAAATAGAATTTTTTTCGAGAAAGAATGCTAAAATATTATTCACGCAAAAGACGCGTTTTTTGTTTTTTGACTTTTCGAATTACATGATAGCGTTTATACGAGGGTTAAAGACGTACTCTTTATTTAAAAATGCGAAAAGTAAAAATCGACATTTTGACTAATCGGATGAGTTACGAAAATCTAACTAGAAAGCTAACTAATTGTCAAGCCTTAAGGTTTTGTTAAATGGGAGCCCAATAGATGAAAATGTAGAAGCCCAAGTATATGTTGGTTAAGGTCCAATGATAAGCCCAAGTAATGAGTAATAGAAGCCCAAAGTGTGGCCCAAGCTAAGCCTAAACCAAGCCCAAACTTAATAAGTCAAAGTAGGCTCAATGTATTGGAAAAATATAGATGAAATAAAGATAAAACAAAGCAAGAAGGGGGACTTGGGGGAGGTGGTACCCAGCCAAAGTGGGGGGACCAAGGGAGGCTAAATTTTCCACTTATGGAAAGTTTAGAGCCCTTACAAACAAACACTTAATGCCCCAACCACCCTTCATCCCATCTTAACCAAAAAGTCTTATTGTACGTAGGTTTACTACCATTGTTATCCTTAGTTAACTTAACTTCAGGGGATGGTTAGTTGGTTTATAAATAGAGCCAAGTTATCATCCATTCAAGCCCTTGATCATTTGTAATCTAAGTAAGAAAAAGTAAGATAAAGCTAAGAGCTAAGAAAGCAAGAGAGAGTTAGAAAAGAGAGAGATAGCTCGGATTGTAAGGAAGAAGAAGAGCAAGCAAGTTAGCCAACTAATTCATCATCATCTAGTAAGGAAGAATGAAATCCATGAAGGTAAACCCTAAAACCATTCCTTTAAGCTTTATGTATATATTGCTTTGTTGGTTATTATTGTTGTGGTTTGTTCAGGATCAGAAAGGATCTGAAAGTTATAAAAGTTATAAGGTTATTGTAACGAATATTAGATTACTAAATCACCGGTAATATGTATGAAATTGAACAAAAATTGATAGTAAAGAACCTAACTAAGAAAGCATGAAAAACTTGTTATTTATTGTTTTTTGGACTAGCATAACTTGTTGTGCGTAAGTCGTTTTTATGTTCCAGAAAGATGGGTTCGTGCTCTTGTGAGTTACAAAGATAACTCAAGTGGAACGGAGTAAAAATAAGTTGTAACGAAGTTAAGGCAAAATTTTTAATAAAGTATGTAAAATGGTAGAAACCCTAGGTCGTAAGGACTTTCGGGCCATTTTTATGACTAGATAACGCATTTAGAAAATTTTGATTTTCTGGGGTTTTGATAGAGCATAGAATAAGTGAGACATAGGCTTAAGAACAAACTCATTCTGACTTCGGATGAGCGAGTTATGAAGCTCAGAAGTATAAGCGTCAAAACTGAAAATTTAAGAAAAACTGGAAATAGGTTCTGTAGTTGATGCGTTGTAGCGCATAGTTGGAGCGCCTCAGCGCTAGTTATGCAGAGGCTCATGTGCCACAACGCATGGCCAAAAGCACCGCAACGCATGGGTACGCACGCACGGTATGTGCATGGGCGCGTGAAGTCGCGCGAGGGAGCACGGTAGGCTGGGCTGCTGGGCGTCTAGGGCGCGTGCAACATATGGGCTGCTGGGGCTGCTGGGCTATTGGCCTTATGTAGTTGTGCCGCAGGCGTGTAGTCGTGTGGTTTCACGACGCCTTGCGAAGTTGTTAATGCTTTGTTGCAATGTTTTAAGTTGAGCACTGTAGCATATGATGTAAAATGAATGTAAATCATCGTAGAGGGTCGTGATGTGAGTCGTATCGTTCCCGAACGCCGCGACGTCGAGAGACGTTTTTGAAGTTTGGTCGTGTGGTTTAAATTATAAAATGCAAAAAACATGAAATGAGAAATGATGTAACGTAAACCAATATATGGAGTCTTTATATAGCTAATTGGTGTGTTACTGTTAATTAAAATGTGCATGACATTTGAAGAGCATTTAGTGTATTTTATTAAAGAACGCTTCAGGCAAGTATCCTAACTTGTTGCAAGTTTCTAACTTCCACAAATCTATTTTATTGTACAAAATTATTGAGCTATAAATCGTGTTGCATGCCAATTTTTCGCACTTATGTGCTATCGATATGCAATGTTCTGTTATTGAACTGTTTATACTTTTAAAGTTCTATTTATCCATGAATTGCCTAAGAATGATGTCAATGCCATTTGTTTCGACTAGACAAAAATTAAAGTGTGATATTGAATTATATTAATTCATTGTTGCTATCCAAACCAAATTGAATTAGTACGGACTCTGATGTAAGTCTGAGATGATAACCCTAATATTGGGGGAAGTTTTAGTCGAAAATTCTGGCAGACCCGTGAGGCAGTCAAATCAAACGCATATAGTCGTTTAAAGATAAAATGTTGTACAACATAGAGTACTATAGGTTGATCACCTAGAAGTGCTCGTAAGCAAGACAGTTCACAATTGAATTACTGTTAAACCTTTATGAAAAGAAAAGTTCAAGGTCTTATGACCGCTCAGTATGTCGTTTAAAAAATGTTAAACGAAAGGAAGTTATTATTCCTATTTATTCGATATGTTTTCACAACTATTGTTCAATTGTTGAAATTATAAAGAAAGATAACCTGATTCTTAATTTTGTTGTTTATTCAACTTTATACTTGTTGAGCATTGTTGCTCATTCTTGCTTTAAAATTAAATATTTTTAGCTAAGCCCGAGCGAGCTGAAAGTTCCGAAAGAAAGATAAAGGAAAAGGAAAAGTTACTGAGTAGAGGATTTTATATATCCATTTATGTAATAGTTTTAAATACTATGAATGATGTAATGTTATGATTTATGTAATATTTATTATTATGATGTTTAATGATGTAAATGCACTAGAACCTGGGATAGATGGTGACATTTTGTAATAATATAGTAATTACAATTATGTCTTTAATATATAGATGTATGTGGATGTTGTAATACTGTGTACCAATGGACTCGGGTTTGAAAGTACCTAAATTTGGGGGCGTCACAAAGGTGTTAGGTATATGAATACACGAGTAAAATATAGACATATGTCTTCATCCCCAATGACTGACAAAAATAAATAAGATAAAATACATTAAATTCGACGGGCAGTTTGTCTTGGCACCCATGGTGTGTGTTAAGAGCGTTAAGATTGAATGAGCTTCCCCTAAGGAAACTTCGTACGATTAAAGTGTTCAAATAGCTTTAGACGAAGCAGCGAGAGGCGTAAGGTGCTCGAATTGCTCATCATGGGTTCGACACTTGCATACACGCATTATTATATGTCCTGTCATATATTAGGCATTTGCGTCTTTGTCATACTCATTTTATTTCACTTCATAAGCACGACAAAAAGGGGCATCTGTAGATACCCAAAATTTGCATAGATTTTCTCTAATAATGGCAGAAGGGTAATAATGTCATTTTACCTTAAGGCAAGGATGTCAAGGTATAGACTCCACGACACGCTTGCGTGAGGTGGTCGTCACTCGGATCGTTTTCAGCAAGTTAAGAAGGTGGAACGCTCACAACACCTCAACCATTCGCCTATATTGAGACGACAACTTTGGTAGAATTGTTTTCCGCTAGGAAGCTTGCGTTGAATGGACACCAACGATACCTTGACCCAATATCTATAAAGAGACAAGAACTAAAAGTACAATCGACGATTAATGTATGATAGAAAGACGTCACACATAACTATAAATTGTTGTATGATAAGTCAAATTAAATCTCAAGAAAACTAAGAACTAGTCTAGGAATTCTTAAAGAACCAAAAGATGAAAAACCTCTACAAAGTAATTTTTTTAATCAAAGTCTAACTATTACATAAGCCATGCATTCTATTTATACTAATAAAGAAAAATCCTAATCCTATAAAGAATTAACAATTTGAATGGAAATAGAAATCCTAGCTAATAAACCATATAGAAATCAAATCATATCTAACAAACATCCTGGTTACATTAAAATTGGAAAAGATATCAAGCATCCCTAAAAATATGGAAGATAATCTACCAAAACGCGTTTCTTAGAATCTGTGCCGCATGACTGGCGCGGGGCGTGCCAGGTTATACTGAGAACGGCGCGATGCGTGTCGGGTGAGCAGCAATTTCTATATAGGCGACACGGGGCGCGCCAAGTCTAGCACAAAGCTGGCGCGAGGTGCCCTGATAGGGCAGAGTTGATTTTTCTTTGCTTTCAAGTCCCACATGTGATTAGATGCTCCTTTCTTGCTTTCTTCACCAAACTTGAACCAAATTAATGAACTTCCATAACGAACTCCTTGTCGTATAGCTTGAATCCATTCCCTCCGTTCCATGTAATCCAAACTTGTATGGTCGCGTAATAGATTGGAATCCCCTTGCTAAGCTTGAACAATCACCATGACATATGAACGATAATCTCTTCATGAATTGAAACATAGCTTTGCCGCAGATTAGACGATACAAATGAACACGACCTTGATGACTTGGCTTGCGTTGATTTAGTCTTACTAAATAAATTGTATCTAGCAATCCCAAATCACATGATTGATCCTCTCCTCGTCGTTCACTTGAATTGAGCTCCAATGTAAGCATCCTTGAGTAGAGTTTAGCCCAATTACTTGAAATTATTTGTTGAACCCCTTAAACTCGAGCCTGATCAGGATTGTATCATTCCTCTCCTCTTCAAAAGGATTTGTCCTTAAATCTGACATCCACTCCTCACAAAAAGAATTTGTCCACAAATCTAATCCTTCATAAAAATAAACCAAGTTAGAATCACCAAACAAAACATAACCTAAATCTCAACTTGCAAATGAAATATATAAGCAATATCAACAATGCAAGTAAAAATATGAAAAGAATCATCAAAATTTTCAACTCCCGCTAAGGTTATAGCAACATCTGGCATTTTCCCCGGAATGACATGAACAACTAATAAATGTTTCCTTCCAAACGATACTCGAAGTGGCATAGCACCCTGCAAACCTTTCGTACCATAACCTGGAAACTTAAACCTTCGATCTTCATTAATCAAGAACATATCCACACTAGCACGATGCTCTCTCACGCGTAGATCAAATACTTCCAAATCATTGACTACATCAAAATAAACTAATTTAGCAACTAAAACAAAAATGCAATCAAAATTACTACCTAAGAACATAAACTTATATGAAATAAAACAAACACTAATAAATCTATGAAAAGTTCTATATCCTCCTGGATCAAAATTCACTATGTAGAACTCTTCACACTATATATACACCCTTTTACAAATTCCCAGATCAAAAGTCAATTTGATGATCTCGTCCATTCGCAAATATACCCACTTCCACGATCCTTGGTCAAATATTAACTTTCGAACTTTTGCACATCGCATATGCAAACACACTTGAATTTTTGGATTAAACACAAAACAAAACGAATCAACATGTATCTTTTGTCTAATCACTAAGAACTCACGAAACCCAAAATCACATGTATAGTCTACTAGAATAAAAATCAAAACACTTCCCTGTAGACTATCAATAGAATATTCAAATGGATTTACCCAATAATCCATGCTTTTCTCCTCAATAAGTAAGATTTTATCCTGAATCTGCACAACAAAATCAACCTTTCCCATTTCATTTGACATTAATAAATTCAAGATCAAGTAATGACATCAATGAAACTAAAAGGTCACATCCAATATCACAAGATGAAAACTCAACTGAATAATTATAATTATCATAATCAAACTCAATACATGCTAAAGAATTTTCTCAAGTGTTGATAAAAGTCCGAATATCATCATAACAAATAATAACAAATTTTCCCATGAATGAATGCAAAATATGATTTAATATGAAAACATTTAATGCATTAGTTAGTCTAAATGACTTAACTAAACATGCATGTAAACCATATCTCAATCCAATATGATGATAATCACTTTCCAAATCAAGGCCAAATGATAACAAATCATGCAATGAAGATTGCTTTAGTAGAATGACATGATTACTACCACTGTCAACTAATGATACATCTTGTAAAGATTGACTAGCATGAAAACCTAACTCAACATATGGATAAGAAACCCTAGAATTACTTTTATGCAAGTAAAGATATTGAAAATGAGAATACAACGCATGTTCATAAACTAACTCAACAAAAATCAAATATCCTTCATAGTTTATGACAAAGATGATTCTACCATCAAAATAGCTAACAACACATTTATCTATGGAAGCATGTAAAACACGTTTTAACAAACTCATGAAAACGTTAGATGCATTAGTTAATCGAATCGAAATAACTATCCACCTATACACATCACATGTTAACACAATTTTCCATCCATCATATTCTTTCATGCTAAATTGATTAGGCATTGTCATCACATGTAGATAAAACATAAGTATTATGCAACTCAACTAGCATATTATCTAAGCAAAGAAAATAATAACGATACTTGTTTACTAATTGAAAATCAACGCACAAGCTCGACATCCCTTCCTTCTTAGGTACTATGATCTCATGAACGGCACAATACCTCATGTTTTCTTCCACGACACCCGCCTCCATCAACTCTCCAACTCGCCTTGGTGACTCCGTCGGTTCCTCGGGAATGCTATAGGCTGATCGGTACAGAATGATAGCACCGGGTATGATATCCCTCGCATGTAGAAGAGACAAAACAAAACTAGACAAAGAAGAGTTAATCTGGTTAGTATTCAAAAACGTCGTCTTATACGAATGTATAGTCATTGACTTTTTAAAATACACTTCTCCTTCACACTCACTCTCTTTTTCATAGTCACTTATTTTTCTCTCTTCTTTCCGCTCAATCTCTCGTTTGTTTTCAATCGCTCGAATATTTTCAATCTCTTTCTTTTCATCCTCTCTTTTGTTTTCACAATCTTTTTGTAATTGAATTACATCTTCGTTTACTTCATCTTGAACACTAAAACCCAACGGTTCTCCTTGGACTGTAAATTCTTTTTCATCATCCACCTCCCTCGGCTGATCTTACTCCTTTTGTGCCTTAGGAGTGTTTTGTAGCTGCAACCAATATTCTTCCCACGTCTTACTAAATGAACCCATGATGTCTTCTTTTATCTCCTTAGTAAATAATAGTTCCCTATACACCTTAGGAGTTTCTCGTGGTTGTCTCTGATGCGAATCTTCATGCCTATGATCCTTCCTTTTATCATCCCACGTTGATCGCCTCGAAGGTTGATCGACATATCTTAGAGATGCATACTTATTCCTCCTATTAAGTTGTACTGGAACAAACCGCTTTCTCATCATGGTTTTTAAATCTGCCCATGTCTCGATCGAATGTTATCCACATCTTCTACTATTACGCTCAAATTGAACCCACTATGTAATTGCATGATCGAAAAACTCTTGAATCGCTAGTTTGAGCTTTTTATGCTCGAAATAATCATAATAGTCAAACTCCCACTCCATCCTGTTCTCCCATCTCAAATACGCATCAGGATCACCTCTACCTTGGAAAGAATTCGCTCGAGACCCATAAGTACTTTCACAATTATAACCATACATATTTGTTGTAAAATAAAGGTTAGTAAATAAAAAATTTCCTCACATGAGCCTTACTGTTGGTCGATTTCGCAATCGATAAACACACACGTGCAAGTATACACGACCCACAAGTAATATATGATAAGATAAGAGTCGAACCCACAGGGAATTGTGACAAATAATAACCAAGTACCAATCGTATATCAATTTGATCTAATTTAAACAATGAAGGTTTGATTGTTTGTTGATTGGTTGAGTTCACAAGTTAAGTAATGAATAAAATGCGGTAAAATATCAAGATAGAAAGGTCTAAGATTACAATTTCCCCCAACACGTCATTTGAATCTCCTAACTCTCTCTTTTCAGTCAATTATAACATACGAATTGACAACCGAGAAATCAAAACTACATAAGAGCCTCTGTCGATGGTCAATCATGAATCTTCCTAAGCGGTGCATAGGTATATGTCTATCCTATACACTATCAAGAGACTAATTTCAGGAATGATTTATAGACACGTGTCACCAAATCTAATTAATCCTCCCTTCCATTACCAACTTTCACCTCGGAAGTCATTAAGACTAGATTCTCAATAGGTTGCATGCGGTAATTAGGTATATATCTATCCCAACTACTATCAAGATACCTATTATTGCAGATAATTAATAAGACACACGCCACTTAATCCGATTAATAACCCACAACAATCTATACTCTCGCATGTTATCATAACTAGGTCTCAACCTATAATCCGTTCGTCAAGTTCATATAGGTTCCCACGGTAATTACGGGCCAAGCAATTAATCTAGAAGCAAAGGTTATGACAATCAATTCACAAATGCATAACTAAAATCAATAGAGAGAGAATTCAATTCAAATTAAGTGTTGGGTTCCATTGCAATCTTAGAATAGAAGGTTAGTTCATGATAGCTACAATAAACATCATTTTCAATTGATAAATTGTCAAATTCGAATTACAAAGGAGATGGAAAACTAGAAATGAAACCACTTTTGAAGCTATTCAGCTGGTGTTCCTTTGGTTGTTGTAGGTTTCTAGCTCTCCTCCTTAGCTTTGCAATTCTTCTTGACTGAGTTCCTTGGCTTTTGGCTTGATTCAGCTTGATTTCCAGCCTTGAGCTCTATTGGTTGATGTATTTTGTAGCCTCCCTCTCTCTAGATATCTGATATGAGGCTTGGAAGAGATTATATATAGTCTTCATCAAGAAACCCTAGCCAAAATCGGACAAAATGCAGCTCAGATCGCACTGAAGGTGTGTCAGATCGCACTCAGCACGGCGGCGTGCGCCCGCACGCCCAGGCGTGCGCCCGCGCCCAAGCACCTTCATGCCGCCCATGGCGCTGCCAAGGCTGCCGAGCCAAGCGCGAGCGCCCGCGCGCCCCAGGCGTGCGCCCGCACGCTGGCGCCTGCATGCCGCCCCTCCTGCCTGCCGAGCTGCCGAGCCTGCACGCTGGCGCCTGCATGCCGCTCACAAGCCCGCATGTGGCGTGCGCCCGCACGCTGGCGCCTGCATGCCGCTCACACGCCCGCATGCGCTGCCGAGGCTGGCTGCCGAGGCCACCCGTGCGCCCGCACGCCCAGGCGTGCGCCCGCGCCCATGCGCCTGGATGCTGCCGAGCCATGCCGCCCATGCCGCCCACGCGCGCGCGCGCGCCCAACGCCGAGGCTGCCGAGCGCCCAACGCCCAACGCACGCCGTGCCCGCGGCTTGGTCGACGCCGCACGCCGTGCACGCACTCCGACGCCGTGCACGCCCAACTTCCAAATGTCATCAAATTAAGTCCCGAGCATCACCAAACATAATTTCTCACCGTGTTATTATTCGGGCACGGACATCCAAGTACGGGCATGCCCACGTGGCTTGGCCGACGCCGAACGCCGTGCACGCAATCCAACGCCGTGCACGCCCAACTACCAAATATTGTCAAATTAAGCTCCGGGCGCCGCCAATCACCACAATCCATCATATTACCATTTGGGCACCGACGTCCAGGCACGGACAATGAGTCAATCCAAGCGACGATCCGGTCGGTCTTTATTTCAATTCCTACAAACGTAATAAAAATGCATCAAAGCAACATAAAAGATGTAAAAGTAACTAAAAACTAATTTATGTAAAAATACGATAAAAATACATAAAAACTATATAAACTACCTAAAGACTTGCAAATTATTAAGGCAAAAAAATACCCAAATTGTGTGTATAAAACACGCACATCAAATACCCCCAAACTTAAATCTTTGCTTGTCCTCAAGTAAACAGAGATTTACTAATTTATATAAAAACCACTGGATTTAGAGTAAAGTGACTCCAAGAATTGGCCTCAAAGGAAAAAGATCAAAAATGGGCCCAAGCAGACTGAAAAGTTACAGTTTAACAAGAGTTCTAAGCATACGGCTACTCAAGGCCCCAGTAGTGTGTGTGTGAGTGCATGATATCTGTTTATGTCAGTTAGGAAAGAGCTAACGCATGAACTCAACTTCCGAGGGATTATACTATAAATCTACAAACTCATCGTTACCTAGAGAAAGTCAAACAAGGCGACCACATAAGAAAGGGGGGGTATCCAAGTACATTGATGCAGTAATGAGTAGTCACATTGGTGAGTGCGTTTTACGCTCCATCTCACCTTACTAATCGCATAACCGTGCAATGTCTAATCACATTAGGCTATTCAGAGCTACCCATGTAACGAGCGTTTGATCAATGACTCCCAAACCAGATGGCTTTAGGGCATTAGGTGTAAAACACCCCAAAGGGTCTATTAACTCGAGTAGCAAAGGCCACGTAATTAAACTTGGTCAGTTTTTTTTTTTTTTCTTTTTCGAATTAATAACTTCCCCCAAACTTATATGAAAGCCTAAAATGACAAAACAGGTTGCAGACGTGAGTTCAGTACATTTCAAGTATAATCGCCCAAACATAAAAGTAAATGAGGTTTCTCAATACTAATTAACTAACAGGCATGCTGAAAACGTGAGGAGTTAACGTAACCAAGAGTAGGGGAGTTAGCCATAATGTTAAGAAGTAACTAAGTCTGCTCGAGCCTTACTTTAGAAACACCTTAACCAGCAGAATATCATTGGCCATTCTTGGAACACACACAACTTGGACATAATAACATGACTACTTAAACCAACACACACAATTAAATTAACACACACCCCCAAACTTAAAGTAAACATAGTCCTCGATGTTTAAAATAGACAGAATTTAAAAAGAGAACATCACCGGGGAAATCAAGCAGCGTCATCGTCATTATTGCCAAATGCGTGACTCCCCCCACTTGCATCATCATCCGAGTCAAAGCCATATTCCGGGAACATAGGTGTCATGGGAAATTGGACTGCATTGGGGTCGGTATTGGCTTCGCTGTTGTTGATCACCTGTGCAGCCGCGTTACAAAAATCGGTCGTGTAGATGCATAAGGAATTGACTTGCTGAATGGAGTGATCAAGGCGGCGGGACATGCGCCTATGCTCACGCTCCCGCTCCTGCTCGTCCCACAGTCTCGCCTGCTCGTTCTGTTGTATTTCGGCCCTCATCGCCTGATTTTCACGACGAAGCTCCCGCATCTCAGCAATCAGTAGGTCCAAAGAAGAGTTAGATGCCTCGGTGTGCTCCGTGGTTGGTGGTGGAGATCCGACACTCGCCTCGGGCTCGTGAGGCTGAACTAACGGCAAGAACCCAGCTCCATGTGGCTCCGATGCCGCCAGCTTCCAGACCTTGTAGAGGCCAATAGCTAGGCTGTCAATGGGTGTGAGTGGCTGTTGAAGTAACTCGTGGGCATGCACCATAACTTTGGCCCTCATGCACAACCTGCAGATTAGGGATGGGTGTGGCAACCCGCCTGAAGACTTCCCATTAACAAACTGAAGAATTGAGTTCCGAATCAACCGACCTACGCTAATGCTCCGCCCAGTTACCAAACAAAACAGGATAAGAGCCCGCATTGGAATTACTTGAGTTGCGTGTGTGGTCGGCCATAGCTTTGCATTGATGAAGTATAACCATGCTTTCCCATATTTGCTTAAGTCGCCTTGGCAAAAATTCACCGGCTCCCCCCTTGTCGTAGCCCAACGAGCACCGGGTTTGCATAATGTTGTAATCACTGCATCCCAGTCGGGCTTGTCGGCCCCATATTTAGTAAGGTCATCCTCACCATGGCTTTTAGGTAGGTTATAGTATTCTTCAATGCACCTTTTTCCAAATGAAACTTTCTTGCCCCTCACCGTTACCACAAAATTTTCAGCTTCTAATGCATTAGCGTAGAATTCCCTGACAAGAGGAATACACGCGGGCTCGGGCTGAGCGGCAAAAGTTTCCCATCCTCTTTCCCTAATTATTTCTGCCAACCCCCAATTATTTGTTGTGTCAGGAAGAATACCTCGTTCCGGAATCAAAGATTTTGTGACCATGGTGGTGTGGTAACGTTCGGAGGCTTCCTCACTGACAAACCTTTTCTTATCATATGCCCTAGATGAGGAAGGTTCACCCCTAAGTCGTTTGGTGGCCATCAGGATCAAAGTTGCAAGCAAAACACACAAAGTAGCCAAGAATTCCCTCACAGACAATTTGTCGAACAGTTGGCGTGCACTCCAAAAAATCACAAGTGCAATGGGGACTAGGTCGAACCCTCCACAAAGCCTTGCAATGGGAGCTAGCTATGTACCTGCTAATCAAAATCACCAAAACACAGCACCCAAGCAAGAAAAATTGGAAATTTATAGCCCTTATTACCTTATCTTGAAGAACTTGTGAAAACCCAAAGAAATTCTCCAAAAACCTTCAAATTGTTGTTCAAATCCAAGATGGAAGGTGAAATTGATGATGGGATATCGCAAATGGATGTCGAGCCTACTGCGCCCCGCCTGCTGCGCCCGCCTGCTGCCGAGCGCTGCGCCTGGTGTGCGCGCGCGCGCGCGGCGCCTGGTGCGCCCGCACGCTGGCGCCTGCCTGGTGCTGCTGGCGTGCTGCTGCTGGCGTGCCATCGGCGTTTCGCTGACACGTATCGCTCAATTGCCAAAATTGGATACAAATACCTACATGTAGCAACAAAATTAACAACATTAGAAACAATTAACACTAAAAATCATCCTTTTGAAATTTTTTTTTTATTTTTTTTTATTTTTAAATCAAGTGTTAAGCATTAAAATGAAACATTGGGTTGCCTCCCAATTAGCGCTTGAGTTAAAGTCCTCAGCCTGACTATACCCCCTTCATATCATATCAACGAGATTAATTGAGGTCTTTTGGCGCTCGATGTCGCCACCCCAATAGTGCTTAACTCTTTGCCCGTTCACCTTGAACAATTGGTTTGTCTTCTCATCCCGCAGTTCAATCGCACCATGCGGGAAAACATGGTTGATATAGAATGGCCCTGACCATCGTGATTTGAGTTTACCGGGAAATAGCTTCAACCGAGAATTGTAAAGTAGGACGGGTTGTCCAACCTCAAACTTCCGATCGATTATCTTCTTGTCGTGCCACCTCTTGACTTTTTCCTTATAGAGCTTTGCATTCTCATAGGACTGGAGACGGAACTCATCCATCTCATTGAGTTGTAAGAGGCGTTTCTCTCCCGCGACATTCAAATCAAAGTTGAGTTTCCGGATGGCCCAAAAAGCACTGTGTTCAAGTTCCACCGGTAGATGACATGCTTTCCCATACACAAGCTGATAAGGTGACATCCCGATAGGAGTTTTGTATGCCGTCCTATACGCCCATAAGGCGTCATCAAGCTTCAATGACCAGTCCTTTCTATCCGGGTTGACAACCTTCTCTAAAATCCTTTTCACCTCTCTATTGGATACTTCCACCTGCCCACTTGTTTGAGGATGATAGGCCGTGGCAATCTTGTGAGTTACCCCGTATTTAGCAAGAAGGGCGTTAAAGTTCTTGTTACAAAAGTGCGACCCTTCATCGCTAATTATTGCATTGCACGCGGAGTTCCGAATCTTGTGAATACATTTTTTCGAAGGAACTTTAGCACAACTTTGGCATCATTGGTGGGTGTCGCAGCTGCTTCAACCCATTTTGACACGTAATCTACAGCCACAATGATATACAAATTGTTGAACGAAGAGGGAAATGGGCCCATAAAATCGATACCCCAGATGTCAAATATCTCAACCTCTAAGATTGTGGTTAGTGGCATCTCATGACGCCTGGAAATGTTCCCTACTCTTTGACATCGATCGCATTTCAGCACAAACACATGGGCGTCCTTGAACAGCGTTGGCCAATAAAAACCAGATTGAAGCACCTTCGCCGCTGTTCTTTCTCCGCCATAGTGTCCACCAACAGCTGAGGCATGACAATGTTGCAAGATGCTTTCTATCTCAGATTGAGGTACGCACTTCCGGATCAGTTGGTCAGCACATTGCTTAAACAGAAAAGGTTCGTCCCAGAAATAATGCTTCACATCGTGCAAGAATTTCCTTTTTTGTTGATAGCTCAGCTCGGGTGGTAGGACATGGCTCACCACATAGTTGACATAGTCAGCATACCATGGCACCTCATGTGTGATGGCGAAAAGCTGCTCATCCGGGAAAAATTCATTGATCATGATATCGTCTCCCGCCTCATGGTCTGCATTTTCCAGCCTAGACAAATGATCTGCCACTTGATTCTCGGTTCCCTTCTTATCTCTAATCTCAAGATCAAACTCTTGAAGCAATAAAACCCATCGAATCAAGCATGGCTTTGCGTCCTTCTTTGCTATTAAGTACTTAATGGCAGAATGGTCCGTGTACACAATGACCTTGGTGCCAATGAGATAGGCACGAAATTTGTCAAAGGCATACACGATAGCAAGCAATTCCTTCTCCGTTGTTGTGTAATTGAGTTGAGCTCCAGTTAGTGTCTTGCTAGCATAATATATCACATGAAAGACCTTGTCCTTGCGATGGCCCAATACAGCACCAATTGCAAAATCGCTAGCGTCGCACATCAATTCGAACGGAAGATTCCAATCCGGGGCCACGATAATAGGTGCACTTACACGCTTCTTCCTTAGTAACTCAAAGGCCGCTAAACATGCATGATCGAAGACAAAAGGAGTGTCTTTCTCAAGGAGACTACACAGCGGTTTTGCAATTTTTGAGAAATCCTTGATGAACCGCCTATAAAATCCAGCATGTCCAAGGAAACTACGGATTCCCTTGACGTTGGTTGGTGGAGGAAGCTTCTCAATGGTCTCGATCTTGGCCTTATCAACCTCCAGCCCCTTTGAAGATACTTTATGCCCCAAAATAATCCCTTCTTGCACCATGAAATGGCATTTCTCCCAATTAAGCACCAAATTTGTCTCAACACATCGTTTCAGCACTTTCACAAGGTTTTCTAGGCATAAGTCGAATGAATCTCCAAAAACTGAGAAATCGTCCATGAAAACCTCCAATCCTTGCTCAACCAAATCAGAGAAAATAGCCATCATACATCTTTGGAAGGTGGCGGGTGCGTTGCATAACCCAAATGACATTCTTCTGAAAGCAAATGTCCCATATGGGCAAGTGAACGTCGTTTTCTCTTGATCTTCGGGGGCAATGGCAATTTGGTTGTAGCCCGAGTATCCATCCAAGAGACAATAGAATTCATGTCCCGCCAACCTGTCTAGCATTTGATCAATGAATGGGAGCAAAAAATGATCCTTGCACGTAGTCTTGTTCAACCTTCTATAGTCCATGCAAACTCTCCATCCGGTGACAGTTCTAGTTGAGATCAACTCGTTGTTTTCATTAGACACCACTGTCATGCCCCCCTTCTTTGGAACACATTGCACTGGACTGACACATGGGCTGTCTGAAATGGGATGGATGATGCCGGCATCGAGCAATTTGATAATTTCCTTCTTGACCACCTCCTTCATGACGGGGTTCAATCTACGCTGATGCTCAACCACAGGTTTGGCCTCATCTTCCAATATAATCTTGTGCATACAAAAAGCGAGGCTAATTCCCTTGATGTCGGCAATGGACCAACCTAGGGCTGTTTTGTATTCCCGTAGCACTCTTAGCAATTTGTTTTCCTGCACATCATCAAGCGAAGCAGACACAATAACAGGCAAAGTACTAGCATTACCCAAATAAGCATACCTCAAATGGATTGGCAATGGTTTGAGCTCCAAAGTAGGTGGCTCCTCCCATGAGGATTTTGCAATGGTACTAGAGCTGCTTGGTCTATCTAGCAGTTCAAATAGTTGCTTAAACTTGATAAAACGTGGGGGAACATTCAGCACATTTACCATCTCGTTAGGAAACAGAGGTTCACTCTCAAGTGATTCTCCTAGCAATTCTTCAAAAGGGTCAACTTCATATGTTGCTGTGAACACCTCTTCCACCGCCTCGTCAATCAAGTCTATCCTGAAACATTCATCCTGCACATTAGGAAATTTCATTGCTTTAAAAACGTTAAAAGTTACCTCTTAGTCTTGGACACGCATGGTTAGCTCTCCTTTTTGCACATCAATCAAAGTTCTGCCTGTGGCTAAGAATGGGCGCCCAAGGATGATAGGTATCTCCCTGTCTTCTTCGAAATCAAGGACAATGAAATCCGCTGGAAAAATAAACTTGTCCACCTTGACAAGCACATCTTCAACTATGCCTCTTGGGTATGTGAGAGACCTATCCGCAAGTTGCAATGTAACATTTGTAGGTTTTGCCTCATTTAATCCCAGCTGTTGATAAATTGAGAGTGGCATTAGATTGATACTTGCCCCCAAATCACATAGGGCCTTGCCAAAGAATTGGTTACCAATTGTGCAAGGAATCGTGAAACTTCCTGGATCTTTCAACTTTGGTGGTAACTTCCTTTGTAATACAGCACTACATTCTTCAGTTAGTGCCACCGTCTCAAACTCCTCAAGCCTTCTCTTTCTTGACAAGATTTCTTTCATGAACTTCACATAACTAGGCATTTGTTCCAATGCCTCAGCGAATGGGATGTTTATGTGCAATTTCTTGAAAACCTCCAAGAACTTAGAGAATTGCTTATCCAACTTTAATTTCTGCTGACGTTGTGGAAACGGGCATGGTGGATACATAGGGCCTTGCTTGCTCCCCGCTGGTTTTGGCACTGGCTCCTTTTCCTTTTCTTCTTCTTTTCTCTTTTCTTCCTCTTTCTCCCCATTCACATCCTCAACCACCGCTTCAGCTGGAACCTCATTCACAACTTCCGGTAGCTCCTTCCCACTTCTCAAAGTCACAGCTTTGCAATGCTCCTTACCATCTCTTTTCGGATTAACTTCAGTGTCACTAGGTAAGGCACCAGGGGGACGGATATTCATGGCGCTAGCTATTTGCCCAAGCTGAAGCTCTATATTCCGTATCGAAGCGCTATGTTGTGCAACCAATTGAGCCAATAACTCGTCCCCACTAGGCTTTTTCTCCTGTTGTGGCAAAGGTGGGTTTGAGGCTTGTTGGTGGGATTGGGGTTGATGGTGTGATTGAGTTTGATTTTGGAATCCTGGGGGATATTGATGCCTAGGAGCTGAATATTGGGTTTGGGTATTATTGTTGTTGCTCCATGAGAAATTTGGGTGATTTTTCCATCCAGGATTGTAGTGATTGGAGTGGGGGTTGTTTTGCTGTCTATTGTAATTACCAACAAACTGTACGGATTCTGCATTGATGGGACATTGCTTCGGTAGGGTGATTTCCAACACACAACTCGCAGGTCTCAGAAATGCTTTGCACAGATTGAACTCCTAAATTTTTCACTTCTTTTGTTGGAGCGCGGCTAGCTGTGCTGTAATTGAAGTGAGATGATCCACCTCAAATTTTCCTGCTGCCTTTTGTGGCATTTTCCTCTCCGAAGGCCATTGATAAATATTTGCAGCCATGGTTTCCAATAGTTTGTAGGCTTCCGCAAAATTCTTTCCCATTAAACTACCACCTGCAGCTGCGTCAACACTAGATCGAGTGGCGTTGGTCAGCCCATTATAAAAAATCTCAACTTGCAACCATTGAGGCAAACCATGGTGTGGACATCTCCTAATTAGATCCTTGAACCTTTCCCAAGCCTCATACAAGGACTCGGAATCATATTGAACAAACGATGTGATGTCATTTCCTCAATCTTGCAGTTTTCGCGGGTGGGAAGAACTTTGCCAAAAATTTTCTGGGCTAAGTCATCCCACTTAGTAATCGAACCCGAGGGAAGCGAATGCAACCAACTCTTTGCCTTATCACGGAGTGTGAAGGGAAAAAGTCGGAGTCTAATTGCATCATCAGTCACTTGAGTGTACTTGAATGTGTCACAAATTTCCAGAAAACTCACCAAATGAGCATTTGGGTCGTCATTGGGCAACCCACCAAACTGCAAACAGTTTTGAACCATTTGGATGGTTCCGGGCTTGATTTCGAAGTGATTGGCCTCAATGGCTGGCCTGGAAATGCTTGAGTGCAAATCTGTGACAAGAGGCATGGCGTACTCCCTCAAGGTTTTAGGCTCCTCCTCAGCCATGGTATCTTGATTGGGTATACCCCGAACTCGTTCTCTACGCAGTCGTCGAATATTTCTCTCGATCTCGGGATCGTAAGGAATTAACTCAAGATCACGTGAGCGTGGCATACAAATCAAGAATACCTACAAAACAAAATAAAAATTATAAACAAGTCTAAAAAGAGAGCAAATTGAATGGAATTGATATTGGTATAATTATTAGAAAACAATTCCCCGGCAACGGCGCCAAAAACTTGTTGGTCGATTTCGCAATCGATAAACACACACGTGCAAGTATACACGGCCCACAAGTAATATATGATAAGATAAGAGTCGAACCCACAGGGAATTGTGACAAATAATAACCAAGTACCAATCGTATATCAATTTGATCTAATTTAAACAATGAAGGTTTGATTGTTTGTTGATTGGTTGAGTTCACAAGTTAAGTAATGAATAAAATGCGGTAAAATATCAAGATAGAAAGGTCTAAGATTACAATTTCTCCCAACACGTCATTTGAATCTCCTAACTCTCTCTTTTCAGTCAATTATAGTATACGAATTGACAGCCGAGAAATCAAAACTACATAAGAGCCTCTGTCGATGGTCAATCACGAATCTTCCTAAGCGGTGCATAGGTATATGTCTATCCTATACACTATCAAGAGACTAATTTCAGGAATGATTTTAGACACGTGTCACCAAATCTAATTAATCCTCCCTTCCATTACCAACTTTCACCTCGGAAGTCATTAAGACTAGATTCTCAATAGGTTGCATGCGGTAATTAGGTATATATCTATCACAACTACTATCAAGATACCTATTATTGCAGATAATTAATAAGACACACGTCACTTAATCCGATTAATAACCCACAACAATCTATACTCTCGCATGTTATCATAACTAGGTCTCAACCTATAATCCGTTCGTCAAGTTCATATAGGTTCCCACGGTAATTACGGGCCAAGCAATTAATCTAGAAGCAAAGGTTGTGACAATCAATTCACAAATGCATAACTAAAATCAATAGAGAGAGAATTCAATTCAAATTAAGTGTTGGGTTCCATTGCAATCTTAGAATAAAAGGTTAGTTCATGATAGCTACAATAAACTTCATTTTCAATTGATACATTGTCAAATTCGAATTACAAAGGAGATGGAAAACTAGAAATGAAACCACTTTTGAAGCTATTCAGCTGGTGTTCCTTTGGTTGCTGTAGGTTTCTAGCTCTCCTCCTTAGCTTTGCAATTCTTCTTGACTGAGTTCCTTGGCTTTTGGCTTGATTCAGCTTGATTTCCAGCCTTGAGCTCTGTTGGTTGATGTATTTTGTAGCCTCCCTCTCTCTAGATATCTGATATGAGGCTTGGAACAGATTATATATAGTCTTCATCAAGAAACCCTAGCCAAAATCGGACAAAATGCAGCTCAGATCGCACTGAAGGTGTGTCAGATCGCACTCAGCACGGCGGCGTGCGCCCGCACGCCCAGGCGTGCGCCCGCGCCCAAGCGCCTACATGCCGCCCATGGCGCTGCCGAGGCTGCCGAGCCAAGCGCGCGCGCCCGCGTGCCCCAGGCTTGCGCCCGCACGCTGGCGCCTGCATGCCGCCCCTCCTGCCTGCCGAGCTGCCGAGGCTGCCGAGCCATACGCACGCGCCCGCGCGCCCCAGGCGTGCGTCCGCACGCTGGCGCCTACATGCCGCTCACACGCCCGCATGCGCTGCCGAGGCTGGCTGCTGAGGCCACCCGTGCGCCCGCACGCCCAGGCGTGCGCCCGCGCCCATGCGCCTGGATGCTGCCGAGCCATGCCGCCCATGTCGCCCATGCCGCCCGCGCGCGCGCGCGCGCCCAACGCCGAGGCTGCCGAGCGCCCAGCGCCCAACGCCCAACGCACGCCGTGCTCGCGGCTTGGTCGACGCCGCACGCCGTGCACGCACTCCGACGCCGTGCACGCCCAACTTCCAAATGTCATCAAATTAAGTCCCGAGCATCGCCAAACATAATTTCTCACCGTGTTATTATTCGGGCACGGACATCCAAGTACGGGCATGCCCACGTGGCTTGGCCGACGCCGAACGCCGTGCACGCAATCCAACGTCGTGCACGCCCAACTGCCAAATATTATCAAATTAAGCTCCGGGCGCCGCCAATCACCACAATCCATCATATTACCATTCGGGCACCGACGTCCAGGCACGGACAATGAGTCAATCCAAGCGACGATCCGGTCGGTCTTTATTTCAATTCCTACAAACGTAATAAAAATGCATCAAAGCAACATAAAAGATGTAAAAGTAACTAAAAACTAATTTATGTAAAAATACGATAAAAATACATAAAAACTATATAAACTACCTAAAGACTTGCAAATTATTAAGGCGAAAAGTACCCAAATTGTGTGTATAAAACACGCACATCACTTACGTGTTTTGCTAAAACAAAGTATCGTACAATTATGAAATCGCTCGTGTTTCACTTTATTGGCTTTTACCCTCTATTAAGCTCACACTCTTACCTTTTACCACTCTAATATTCCCTCTAATAGGTTCTTTTTGAATTCACCAAACAAAAATTACAATTTACTATTTAATTCAAAAATAACTTATCAAAAACAAATATATAAGGTATGAATCTCAATGATGGCAAGCAATCGAAATAACAAACTGAAAAATTTCTTCTTCTTTTTTTCACGCACGATTTTTTTTACTCACGACTTTTTTTATATACTTTTTTTTCAATAATAAAAATAAAGGATAAGTAACTAGCTAAAGAACATAGCTTTGATAACAAATGATAGACTCCACGGTATGCTTGCGTGAGGTGGTCGTCGCCCGGATCGTTTTCAGCAAGTTATGAAGGTGAAACGCTCACAACACCTAAACCCTTCGCCTATATTGAAATGAAAACCTTGGTATAATTGTTTTGCGCTAGGAAGCTTGCGTTGAATGGACACCAATGACACCTTGACCCAATGTTTATAAAGAGACAAGAACTAAAAGTACAAACGACGATTGATGTATGATAGAAAGATGCCACACACAACTATAAATTGTTGTATGATAAGTCAAATTGAATTTCAAAAAAACTAAGAACTAGTCTAGGAATTCTTAAAGACCCAAAAGATGAGAAACCTCTCACAAAGTAATTTTTTTAATCAAAGTCGAACTATTACATAAGCCATGTATTCTATTTATACTAATAAAGAAAAAACCCTAATCCTATAAGGAATTAACAATTTTAATGGAAATAAAAATCCTAGTTAATAAACCATATAGAAATTAAATCATATCTAAGATCTTAATTACATTAAAATTGGAAAAGATATCAAAAATCCCTAAAAATATGGAAGAAAGTCTCCCAAAACGCATTTCTTGGAATCTGTATTGTGTGACTGGCGCGGGGCGCGCCAGGATTATACTGAGAACAGCGCAGGGCGCGCCAGGTGAGCAGCAATTTCTGTATAGGCGGCGCGGGGCATGCCAAGTTTAGCACAAAGTTGGCACGGGGCGCACCAGTAGGGCAGAGTTGATTCTTCTTCTCTTTCAAGTCCCACATGTGATTAGATGCTCCTTTTTTGCTTTTTCACCAAACTTGAACCAAATTAATGACCTTAGAACCAACTTCCATAACGAACTCCTTGTCATATAGCTTGAATCTATTCCCTCCGTTCCATGTAATCTAAACTTGTATGGTCACATAATAGATTGGAATCCCCTTACTAAGCTTGAATAATCACCATGACATATGAACATTAATCTCTTCATGAATTAAAACATAGCTTTACCGCGGATTAGACGATACAAATGAACACGGCCTTGATGACTTGGCTTGCGTTAATTTGGTCTTACTAAATAGATTATATCTAGCAATCCCAAATCACATGATTGATCCTCTCCTCATGGTTCACTTGAATTGCTCTCCAATGTAAGCATTCTTGAGTAGACTTTAGCCTAATTACTTGAAATTATTTGTTAAACCCCTTGAACTCGAGTTGAGTAATTGTCGTTCGATGCAAGCCTGATCAGGATTGTATCACAAAGTAAGGATTATAAAGCTCAGGACGATTACTTGGAGGTCACACAATGATCTCTAGGTACCAAATTGCAAATAGGAGGACGAACGATTAGTCGGTGTATACAGAAGGATGTTTTTGCCCCTTTTCTCTATCTTCTTGGATTTGAAATTAATCAAACTTGATGCCAGTATGTAGATCTCAAAAAGAGCTTTCTGGATTAGTATGGAACGTTTTCTAAGTTATCCTGGTTTGAAAGTTATGGACGTTTGAGTGCACAACGCAAAAACCGACGACGCGACATAAAAATGAACCACGTGGGGCCCATCCTAGCTAGGTTGTCATAGGTGTACCTGCGATAGGCCTAGCTCCCCTATATAAAGGCTTTTTGCTTCATTTACTTAGAGAAAAAGGTATTTTAGAGAGAGAAAAGATGTTCTTTAGAGAGAGAAATAGCAAAAGTAAGAGAAAAATATCTCTAAATTAGATATATCTCACTCCCAAGGTCCATTTCTCGTCTTTATGCTCATTTCTACTTACGTTTACAATTACGTTATTTGGACTTTGTTTCATTTATTTCGTTTTTTTTGTTTTTTAGTTTAAAGGCTCTACAAGCATCCTAGATCATATCTAGTTGTGTTTGGATCCTATTTTGAGTCATGTGAAGTTAAAGAGGGTTTTTCACCATAGAAATTCCTCCTAGCCAACTTATAAAGTCATTTTAACAGCTATTCGATTTCAATATCGATTTAGCTCGTTTTTGTCACTTATTGTGATTAGGCTCCAATTATTCGTCTCGTTTTTCTCATTTTGTGGCCATCCAAACATCCTAGATTATTTTTATTGGTGTTTGGATCCTATTTTTGGCCATCAAGGGATTTTCTCAAATAGAATCTCCTTCTAGCCGATTTGGGACATATTTTTACTCGATTTTATTGTAGTTGTTTCTAGATCTATGGAAACTTGTATTTATGAGTCGTATTCTCTAAATTCTAAGTTCCCTTAATAGATCTCATCGATGTATGATAAATTCTTGCGATTTTGATAGTATTGGGTGATGTAATTCGATTCCTATGATATAGTTAACGGTATAATTGCGATATTATTGATATGTTGTGCGATCTATAAATTTAGGGTTTATGAAAGTCATTTTCTAAACTTTAAACTTTGTTTGTAGATCCCAATATGTTGTTGGGTGTGATTACGAATCATGTGAGCCTAGGAATGAATTCAAGGCCCTTAAACATCATGTTTAACAGGAAATGAAAGATATTCCCATGATGGAGGTAGACGATGGTTTTAATTTTACGATCCGATAATTATAAAGGTAATTCGGGCCTTAGAACGATATTGAGGGTTTTCATGCCACAAAAATTGGGTCTAAGGCATTTTGATAGTGAATTTTATTATTTCGAAGTGCTAAGAGTTAATTAGATGACTTACATGTCCATGGGTAGCTCTAACCCTATTTTCGATGCCTGATTTTATTTTTCTACCTACAAAAATAATTTTTGAATAAAGTTAAAAAGATCTTTTAAAAAGGAATCAGACTAGGTTATTAGATTAATTCTAAGCTAAAATCGTAAGTAATGAGAGTCTTGATTCCTATTTGACGAAGGGTTTGTAAATGACGTTTTTCCTAAATGACATCTTAAATTTTTCATCGAACGAAACTAAAATGAACTTCTCTTACAAACCAAATCCTCCATGCATAGGTTCAAAAAGGCTCAAAAGTTATTTTCAAAATAATGCACTCACCGAAATTTGACGTAGACGATTCATATGGTTAAGAGACGAAACCCTAAATTATATTTTCGACTTAACTCTAGGAGACGATATCCTAGATGTTGACTTAAATAACATAGGAGACGACACCTTATGTTTTACGATTCGACTCAAATCTAGGAGATGATACCCTAGATTTTGACTTAAATAACATAAGAGATGAAATCTTATGGTTTACGATTCGACTCAACTCTAGTAGACGATACTATAGCTTTTGACTTCAATGATATAGGAGATGATACCCTATATTCTCTAATTTACGAATTTAACTGGATTCTAGGAGACGATACCCTAGATTTTCCTACGGCACGACTCATTTAGGCACATAACACAATGCACACTTTTCACGCTTTTTGAGACAATTTATTTAAACTTTTAAGGAAAAATATTAAGAAAGCGATAACCGTGTTTCACAGGAGTTGAGGAGTGTTTAACACATACCCTCGCTCGCTTAAGCAAGACCCCGAATTCTATGAATATTGGTTGTGGACCAACTTTACAGAGTCACATAATGGATCATCTTGATTATCAAAATCCAAACGAGTTGTTACATCCATTGAAATTTTTACCAACTAACGACTTTGTCTAATTGACCCAATTTAAAATCAAACTTGTTAGAAAAGATATATATTTAATAATATATATTTGCAACTAAAATTAATAATAACTGAATCTGATATATATATATATATATATATAATGCTCAATATATATATATAAACTTATCTGTAAAACCAAACTTGGAAACACAGAGAATGTATGTCAAGGCTAGTACAATGTACTATGTCCTTAAGACAATTATGCCCTCCTTATTGGTGCTTAGAGTTGGCGGCACTTGTCTCCCAGGATACAGTGACAACTTTGTGTTATAACAGCACAACAAATAACACAAACAACGAACCGAAATAAATGCTCTGACTCTCTCTTTGAAATAACTATGAACTGTTTATAACAAAGACTAGGATGTTTAGAATGGTTAATGCATTGAAGAATGAATGAATTGAAATGGTCGGCCCTCCTGCTCTATTTATAAGAAGGATTCGTGACCCATCTGATGGGACACAACCCATTGAAAGGATATGATATGCATCTGTTCGGCCATGGCAGAAGAGGTATGTTTATTCGGAGAAGAAAAGGTGCGTCCGTTCAGGCATAAAACGACGTAGTTTTAGCCTTTGGCGCGTCTATTCAGGCAAAAACGACGTAGTTTTATGACGTTCGTTTTGTCTGATGGAGCACGCAGTATTGACGCGTCTGTTCGTCCCAAAACGACATAGTTTTGATAATAAATAATATTTATCAAAACGACACAGTTTTGTTTTGATAATAGAACTAAAATAAAATAAACAAAATTCAAATAAATTTTATCCAAAAAATATATACAAGGACCCAGACCCACGTTCCACGAGCCTCGAGGCACGAGCCCGGCCCGACTGACCGGTCGGCCGGTGGCGGCGACGCGCGCGTGTGGGTTCGAACCAAGTCTTGGCTAGGTCCTCTCCCTTTCACAAAAGTGGGGTGCCCCTTGGGGCCCAAACCCAAAGGCAACTTTCTTGTATATAAACCGATTAATATTTTAGTTCTTAACCGATGTGGGACTTTGCTTCCCACAAATATTTATTATCATTTCCAAGGGTGATCTTTAAGAGTTAATTTCTCATTCATTACTCCATGGATTTGAGCATCCAAATACTTAATTTAATCTACTCATGGAGTAGAACACATTGATATATTGATTCATTAAATAATTAATGAAACCAATAATTATTTTTGGCTCAAATTCTAACAATCCCCCACATGAATGAAATTGACTGCCAGCCTTATGCAAATGTTATGAAGACTCTGAGAGAGAGACAGAATTGGAAATCATCTGTATAGAGAGAGGTAGTTTTTGGCTTTGAACCTTTCCTTGTGAAAAGACTATTGGATTTACTGGTTGTCCAGTGAACATGATGTCTTGAACTGTCTAACCATTTGTGTAAACCGAGACAATAGAAATTCACACAGAATCTTTTCAGACATTATTTGGTTCTCATGATTTTGTTCATTTTGGCCCTGAACAATCCCAGATTTATTAGTGCTCTAGAGAAGTATAGCCTTTTATCATTCTCATAGAATTGGCCCAGTTCACACTCACATAGGTGATTCTTAATAAGAGTATCATGTCATACCCCACTTGTTTAGCAAGATTTAAGAATCATTAAAAGCATAGCTTATCCTGAAATCTCTACAGGTATCACTATCTCATATCATAGGAATGGATAGAAGAAATTAATTTCTTCATAGTGATTTGGTTGAATCGTTCACAACTTAGTTGTCCCTTTGAACCTAGATCTTGGGATCTCTAGTCAACTAGGTTGGGTTTCCATTATGACGATCCTTATTTATAGGCTTTAAACTCATTCCCCTCGGTGTTATTTTTACTTGCTCTCTAGTCAAACTTTTAGTTAACGGATCCGCTATATTATCTTTTGACTTTATGTACTCAATAGACATAATGCCATTAGAGAGCAATTATTTTATGGTATTGTGTCTACGACGAATATGTCTAGACTTACCATTATACATATGACTCTGTGCCCTTCCAATTGCTGATTGACTATCACAATAGATACAAATCGGAGGCACAAGTTTAGGCCACACAGGAATATCTTCTAGAAAATGACGAAGCCACCCAGCTTCTTCTCCAGCCTTATCTAATGCAATAAACTCAGATTCCATCGTTGATTGAGCAATGCATGTTTGTTTAGAAGATTTCCATGATACTGCTCCTCCACCAGTGTAAACACAAAACCACTTGTGGATTTAGAGTCTTTTGTATCCGATATCCAGTTCGCATCACAGTATCCTTCAAGTACTGTTGGATATCTTGAGTAATGTAATCCAAAATTTTGAGTATATTTTAAATATCTTAAAACTCTTATGATTGCTGTCCAGTGATCTTTCCCTAGATTACTTGTAAATCTACTTAATTTATTAACAGCCTGTGCTATGTCAGGACATGTACAATTCATTAAGTACATAAAGCTTCCAATTATTTGTGCATACTCAGGTTGTGATATGCTCTCTCCTTTATTTTTAGACAAGTGTAGATTTATATCTACCGGTGTTCCCACAGGATTGCAATCATATTGATTAAATTTCCTGAGTATTTTCTCAATATAATGTGATTGAGATAACACTAATCCATCCGATGTTTTAGAAATTTTAATTCCTAATATTACATCTGCAACACCCATGTCTTTCATGTCAAATGTATTATTTAACATATTCTTGGTAGTTTTAATGATTTCATTATTACTACCCATAATGAGCATATCATCTACATAAAGACAAATAATGACAAATCCTTTCGCATTGTCCTTGACATATACACATTTGTCACACTCATTTATTTTAAAACCATTTGACATTATTGCACTGTCAAATTTTTCATGCCATTGTTTAGGTGCTTGTTTTAATCCATAAAGGGACTTCACAAGCCGGCAAACTTTCTTTTCTTGTCCTGGAACAATAAACCCTTCTGGTTGTTTCATGTATATTTCTTCTTCAAGATTACCATTCAAGAAGGCTGTTTTCATATCCATTTGATGTATCTCCAAATTGTATATAGCTGCAGTGGCTATTAACATCCTAATTGATGATATTCTTGTTACAGGCGAAAATGTATCAAAATAATTCAAACCCTCCTTTTGCTTGTATCCTTTGATTACAAGTCTTGTTTTATATTTATCTATAGATCCATCTGCTTTCATTTTCTTCTTGAATATCCACTTATATCCAAGAGGTTTAGAACCTGGTGGGAGATCTACTAATTCCCATGTATGATTGTGCAGTATGGATTCTACTTCACTATTTATAGCCTCTTTCTAATATGGAGCTTCAGGACTCGATACTGCTTCTTTATAAGTTTGAGGCTCATTTTCTAACAAATAAGTTAGAAAATCTGGACCATAAGATTTTGATATTCTAGCACGTTTACTACGTCTAGGTTCATCAATATCTTCTAATTCATGATCACTGTCTCTAACAGTGTCATAATATCTTTTGTTTGAACTTATTTCCTGTTTATTAGAACTTGGCTCTTGTGATTTATTATTAGGAAATACTGTTTCAAAAAATTCAGCATCTTTTGACTCAATAATAATATTTTCATGTATTTCCTCTATTTTTGATTTATTAACCAAAAATCTATATGCACTGCTATTATTAGCATAACCAATGAATATACAATTTATTGTTTTTGGTCCTATCTTCACCTTTTTGGGTGGAGGAACCATTACCTTTGCTAAGCACCCCCACACTTTTAAGTATTTATAAGACGGTTTTCGTCATTTCCATAACTCATAAGGTGATGCATTAGACTTCTTTTGAGGTATTCGGTTGAGAATATAATTTGCTGAAAGAATTGCTTCCCCCACAAATTTTGAGGTAACCCAGAACTTAATAATAATGCATTCATCATTTCTTTTAAAGTTTTATTCTTTCTTTCAGCAACACCATTTTGTTGTGGTGAATATGGTGCAGTTGCTTGGTGTATTATACCATGTTGAAAACAAATTTCAACAAAAGGAAATTCATATTCCCCACCTCTATCACTTCTAATTATTTTGATCTTTTTATCAAGTTGATTCTCAACCTCATTCTTGTAATGTGTAAACATTTCCAAAGCCTCATTTTTACTTCTCAATAAGTAAACATAACAATATCTTGTACAATCATCAATAAAAGTAAGAAAATATTTCTTACCCCCTCTTGTTTGTATATACTTTAAATCACAAATATCAGTATGTATTAATTCAAGAGGTTCCGTACTTCTTTCAATTGTTTTAAAAGAAAATTTCTTAAGTTTTGCCTCAACGCAAACTTCACATTTATGATTGGAGTTAATCTCACATTTTGGCAAACATTCCATATTAATTAATCTACGTATAGTATTATAATTAACATGTCCTAATCTACCATGCCATAAATTAGAAGACTCAATCATATAAGCAGAAGATGTAATTTTATTAATATTGGAAGGTACAATTGTCATTACATTCATTTTAAAGAGCCCATCGCTCATATATCCATTCCCCACATACATCATATTTTTAGTTAGGACAAACTTGTCCGATACAAAGACTAATTTAAATCCCTTTTGACTAAGAAGAGATCCTGACACTAAATTCTTCCTAATATCGGGCACATGGAGCACGTTATTGAGGGTGAGTTCCTTGCCAGATGTCATCTTTAGAACTACCTTTCCTTGCCCTGCAACTTTGGCTGATGAAGAATTTCCCGTGAATAATTGTTCTCCATTCTCAATTTCTTGATATGTGAAAAACATCTTCTTGTCAGAACACACATGGCGAGTTGCTCCAGTATCTATCCACCATTCCTTGGGATTTCCAACCATGTTGACTTCAGAAACAATTGCTGATAAGTTCATTTCAGAAACATCTTGAAAAAGTCTGTCCACTTCCGTTACATTAGCCTGTGCAGACTTCTTATTCTGGTCTTTGCGTTTACGATAATCCTTTGCCCTATGTCCGGGCTTGTCACAAATGTAGCATTTGCCTTGGAACTTTTTATTCATTCCCTGTTTAGGCCCGTTGCCGGAGTGCTTTCTCTTATTAGACATTTGATCTTGTTGCATCACGTTAGCTTTATGCTCCACAAAAGTCCTTCCTGCTTTCTTTTCAGAAGCACGGTTATCCTCTTCTATCCTTAATCTCACGATTAAGTCTTCAAGTTTCATCTCTTTGCGTTTATGCTTGAGATAATTCTTAAAATCTTTCCACAGTGGTGGTAATTTTTCAATAATAGCAGCAACTTAGAAAGATTCACTTAAAGACATACATTCTGCATGTATTTCATGCAGGATTACTTGTAATTCTTGGACTTGGTTGATGACAGCCTTGGAATCCACCATCTTAATCCAAAAACCTGCCAACTACGAACTTCTTCGTGCCAGCATCTTCTGTTTTGTATTTCTTATCCAAGGAATCCCATAATTCTCTTGCTGTTTTGAGAGAACTATACACATTGTATAATGTGTTGTCTAATCCATTGAGGATATAGTTTCGGCACAAAAAATCAGCATGTTTCCATGCATCAATAGCGGCAACAACTTGCCTATCTGTTTCATCTTCATTAAGCACAGGGGGGTCTTCATGAAGAAACCTTGCCAAGTTAAGTGTAGTGAGATAAAACAGCATCTTCTGTTGCCATCTTTTAAACTCTGTTCCATTGAACTTTTCTGGTTTTTCACCATGGTTCACAGGAACATTTGGTATCATAGGTGTAGAAGAAGAAGAACCGATTGTAATAACAGAATCGGTAGCCATACTTTTGTAAATATAAATTAAATATAATGAATAATTGTCTTAAGATTGTTAGAGAAGATATATATTTAATAATATATATTTGCAACTAAAATTAATAATAACTGAATCTGATATATATATATATATATATATAAATATATATAATGCTCAATATATATATATATATATATAAACTTATCTGTAAAACCAAACTTGGAAACACAGAGAATGTATGTCAAGGCTAGTACAATGTACTATGTCCTTAAGACAATTATGCCCTCCTTATTGGTGCTTAGAGTTAGCGGCACTTGTCTCCCAAGATACAGTGACAACTTTGTGTTATAGCAGCACAACAAATAACACAAACAACGAATCGAAATAAATGCTCTGACTCTCTCTTTGAAATAACTATGAACTGTTTATAACAGAGACTAGGATGCTTAGAATGGTTAATGCTTCGAAGAATGAATGAATTGAAATGGTCGGCCCTCCTACTCTATTTATAGGAAGGATTCGTGACCCATTTGATGGGACACAACCCATTGAAAGGATATGAGATGCATCTGTTCGGCCATGGCAGAAGAGGTATGTCTATTCGGAGAAGAAAAGGTGCGTCCGTTCGGGCCTAAAACGACGTAGTTTTAGCCTTTGGTGCGTCTATTCAGGCAAAAGCCACGAGCCCAAGCCCAGTCCGACCGGTCGGCGGCGGCGCGCGCATGTGGGTTCGAACCAAGCCTTGGCTAGGTCCTCTCCCTTCCTCAAAAGTGGAGTGCCCCTTGGGGCCCAAACCCAAAGGCAACTTTCTTGTATATAAACCAATTAATATTTTAGTTCTTAACCGATGTGGGATTTTGCTTCCCACAAATATTTATTATCATTTCCAAGGGTGATCTTTAGGAGTTAATTTCTCATTCATTACTCCATGGATTTGAGCATCCAAATACTTAATTTAATCTACTCAAGGAGTAGAACACATTGATATGCTGATTCATTAAATAATTAATGAAACCAATAATTATTTTTGGCTCAAATTCTAACAAAACTTTAGAATCCCGTCGACATAAATCAATTTTTCCAAAATCACCTATTAATCCACGATCTCAAAAAAAAAACCCCACAAAAAAAATCCCGGTGTCGACACTATTTTTCAACTAAACACAAAAGTCAAACATATTCTTTCAACATATATGCACTAACTCACTACTAATAAAAAAACAAACAAGTGGCATTACACATTCACGAGTCAATAATAAATAAATAAAAGTGTATATTGTACAATGAGGAGCCTAGTATTTGTAATGTAAGATATGCAATGTATTATGTATTCTACTCTTATTTTTTTAGGGATGTGAATTTTTTTTCTCTAAATTATTAAATCGCATCAATAAAAATTGATTTATTCGGAACTGGAATTACTATGTAAATATATTCACTATGATATAAATTAGAGATGACAAAGGGTCAGTTGAAGCCGAATATTGCACTACTCATAGACATATTCAATTTTATCGAGTTTAGACAATACTTGTCAGGTTTTATATACTTAGTGGCTACCCTTTGCTAACCCATTCTTTTATTTACTTATTTAATTATTAATATAAATAATTATATAATTTAAATTTTAAAATATATATATAAGTGTACAAAAATATATAGATATACATATAAGCATATATTAACCATTGACATAATATATATATAATATACATATATATTACGGGACGAGTATTGTCCGAGGAACCATTCTCCATCCCTGCGCCGCATAAGGAATCTCCTCCCTATACCCACCCCTCCCAAATTCATACACCCCATCCCTGCCCCGCCTTACCCCGCCCCAATTATGTATAACTATAGGAAATTAAAAAAAAATTCGATAAAGATATTCATTGCTTCGATTTGGTTTTGTGAGGTAGGTTGGAGTAAATCCATAAAAAAGTTGGAGATAGGAGAAGAAAAGGAGTTTGAATTCATGAGAAAAGAAGAAGAGTTTGAATCCATGGAGAAAAAGAAGAGGATCGGAGACTAATCGGCTAATATTTGTTATATTACTACAGAGAGATGATGGTTTGAGAGAACTAATGTTCGATGTTATCGAGAGATTAAGAGACAGAAAGATTTAGGTTAGAATATATATATATATATATATATATAATGGCTTGGAGTTGGAGCTCAAATCCCATATCCGACCCTAAGCCTATAAAATTTTAAAAATCAGGTTTTATTAGGGTCGGGGATGATCGGAATCCATCGAGATTGGGTTAAATTGCCAGGCCTAGGCGGAGTTGTAGGTGAATAGTACAATACTCCTACTTGATTTGAATAATTTCGGATTCAAGTAACACTTATTTCGTCGAATTCAAGTTCGAGTGCAAATTGTCATTCCGATATAAAACGAACTAAATCACTTATACTTGTTGGTTCATTTTATTACTCCATATAGTCCTTTCATTCTTAAAAACGAGTTTATTTTGACAAAAAAAATTTATTCCAAAAGAAGAGAATAGTAATATAAATGACATAATATTCTTAAATTTATGATAATAATTTTATTATCATATGAAATTAACAAATTAGTAAATTATTATTTTTTGTTATATATTTAACAAAATCTCCTTTTAACATTTACAAATTTTCAAAGTTTTCGAGATGGGACTCTTTAGGCAAATTACCCTTTACTTATTACACTATACAAATTGAGTCCAGTTTCTAATCCTCAATCGTCGTCTCTCCATCTCTTCACATTATTTTCCAATTTGGTAAGGATTTTTTTTCTCTATTATGTAATTTATCTCTTCCCAAACTCTATAGTTTCTAATTTTAATGGCGGATTATTGAGTGCTTTGATTGTTTAGAAGCAGAAGTGCAAATTTTGTATAGAAAATTTATGTTTCAATATTTATTATTGGTAGAATATTAGCAATAAAACTTTGTATAAAAAAACAGAAATGCAAATTTCTTTTTTCTCTTATGGAAGGCTGGAAGAATACCGATTATGATGCCAATAATCCATAATTCGATGTTTATTAATTTTTTCTTTTTTTCATTATTTTAGGGAAACAAGAATCAGAAATCAGTTAATAGAAAAAGGTTATTTTTTGTATACTCCCAACTATTCCATGCCTAAAAAGTACTTTCTTCTGCTTTGTTTTATTTAATGTTGCCCTTTACATTATAACAATGAAGTTTTTGTTTCTTGAGTTTTCTCTTCTGCTAGGTATGTTTTTATTCGGCTATTTAGGATGGGTGCTTAATTGTTTATGAAAGGATTTAATATCATGTACGCTAGCATAAGTTTACATATTCGAGAACCAAAATAAAATACCTTTTGAAGCTTATTAAATCTTTGGTGCGGAAAATCTCGAACCAAACCACGAATCAATCCACGACACAACGGCGTCTCCGAATTACAATCTTGTGGGATGAAAACGGAGCTAGATTCCACGATCCGTTCAACTAGATTTGCTAAATATTGGGAGCTCAATATTTTGCAGAATGCTCAAAATGTTTCTTGCTCTCACTGTCTCAATATTACTATTATTGCATCTAATGAAAATGGAATGATCACAGCATGCTTATAGGAAAGGAGAGGTGCAAAGTTGAGAGCAAGTGGACTCACGGGTCCAATAGAAAATGCATGAATCAGAAAATAATTGAGTCATGCTTTACAGAAAATGCAAGGAACATTCACCAATCAATTAAAACATGGGTGTCCCACATTTAGATAATGGTGTTGTCCACTAACATTATCCAACATCTCTCACTCACCCATGGCGGGGACGATGTAATCCTCATATCTGCAAAAATATATAGCTCAAACCAGAAACTCGTAAATCTTCAGTTGCCAGATCGTGCGACCGCTAAGTTCACCTGCAATGCGGGAGCTTTATATCAAACCCGTTAAGGCCAACATAAAGACATCTACCCTTTTAAAGAAAATAGCATGGGAGCTCTCACACCAAACTCAATTAGTTCACGTGGATGCTACAACCCATAAACTCAGAGTACTCCAGATACATTTGATTTTCACAAGGTCAAGCAAATCTAATCCCTCAGAGAGCCATACTTAACCACCTTTAGGCCCATGTCTATTTTGTATCTCACTTATTACTATATCGCTATCAAAGCGCCATAGTTGTCAACAATAAGTGCAAAACGAGGTGAAATCAAATTGTCTTCCCTTTGCCCTAATACTACTCAGATATGAATAAACTGCTTTCCCAGAATCGGTCCTTATTGTCTCATCAATCCTGACCGTAGGAATCGAAACCAAAGTAGCAACATCAATCCATATCTTTGTAGTAAAGTCAAAGATCACAAAGAGCACTAGATGTAGGACTAATAATCCTGTCCTACTGGACTCACATGGTGAGGAAACAGGGATTCATTCTCTCACCTCCATTGCATGATCGCTTAGCTCATATAACCCTCTCACAACATACTATTCTATAGCCTTATTGTGCGGACCATAGTCTAGTCACTCCTAGAGTGGCTAACCCGAACATTTCAGATTGCTCGCTTATCAAAGCGCCACATTTGAAATTTCGTGTTTGGTTATCATGTTACGGCACACAATCTCATTTACATGAGCATATGTCTTCTAGTCATGCCGTACGGATCTTAGTTCAGTCGTTCCACAAGCGCCTAACTCGAAATTCCAGATTGCTCGCTTTCCCAAGCGCCAACTCTGAACTTCACATCCGGCTATCAGTACAGGTTCATATAGATGGTGGGACATCTTATATTTGGTTAACTTAATTAACCTTATCTTGGCACATGCCAATGCGACATTATGTTCATTTTGCTCGCTACTAAGCGCCAATTGATTGCTTATCCAAAGCATCAATAGCTCGCTACTCAAAGCGCCAATTTAATGAACTGTCTCAACCTTGCTCGCTTTTCAAAGCGCCAAGGGTGATTGCTCGTGTGAGTGAGCCAATCAACCTGTTGACATATATTTAGTATGTGCATATCCAATATGCATAATAACTGTGTGAACTAATAATATTTATCATGTGCGCTATCACAATCATAAGTGGGAACAAATGAATCTAGCATATATGATAAAAAATCTCGAAACAATAGTGAATATCTCAAATACAAGCCATACAATGAGTGATATTCCAGTAACAAAGAAAGTACATCAAACCCTACGAAGGCCTAACGAACGAACATGTCTGCAAAAGGCATCTTTCGGAATAGGCTTCGTCAAGGGATCCGCTACCATATGGTCAGTGGACATGTACTTCAATATCACCTCATTATTTGTTATATTCTCTCTAATAAAGTTCATCCTCAGGTCAATGTGCTTCATTCTACCGTGATACTTAGGGTCCTTAGTGTAATCTAGGGCCGTTATGCTATCACAGAAAATAGTAACTGGGTCCAAAGCATTAGGGATGACTCCAAGATCCTCGAAGAATCTCCTCAGCCACATAGCTTCCTGAACAGCTGACGTACATGCTACAAACTCTGACTCCATTGTCGAAAGAGCAACGCAAGTCTGTTTCTTGCTACACAAAGTGATGGCGCCACTATGTAGCAAGAATGCGTATCCTGAGGTCGACTTGTGTATTCCCTAGTTACCTCCTTAACTTGCATCGGAGTAACCAATCAATCGTAGGTCTGGTCCTCCATAGCACAACATGTAGTCCAAAGTACCCTTCAAATATTGCAAGATTCTTTTGATTGCTTTTCAATGAGCAATTCCAGGGTTTGACTGATAACGACCGATATAACCAACAACATATGTTATATCAGGCCGAGTACACACAACTGCATACATTAGCTTTCCTATAGCATTGACATACGGGTAATGAGACATTTTCTTAATTTCTTCGGGAGAAGTAGGGCATTGTTCGGGTCCAATGGCGTCGCTTTTAGCGATAGGAGTGTCTATTGGTTTGCAGTTGCTCATCTGGAATTGCTCCAGAACCTTCTTCAGGTAAGTCTCTTGAGACAAACCAAGAAGCTTTCTTGAGCGATCTCTATAGATCTTAACTCCAAGAACATAAGCTGCTTCTCCCATGTCCTTCATTTCGAAATTAGAGGACAACCACCCTTTGGTAGCGACAATTATCTCCTTATCGTTCCCAACTAGTAGAATGTCGTCGACATACATTGATAGGATAAAGAATTTATCTTTGGACCGTTTGATATACACATAATAGTCTTCCTTGATCATCGTAAACCCATCACTAATGACGGCTCGATGGAATCTGAGATACCATTGTCTGGAAGCCTGCTTCAAACCATAGATAGAACGTTTGAGCTTGCAAACTTTGCGCTCTTGTCCTTCCACAATGAAACCCTCTGACTGATCCATGTATATTTCCTCAACTAAATCTCCATTGAGAAAAGCTGTCTTCACGTCCATTTGATACAACTCTAAATCCAAATGCGCGGCAATTGCTAAAATAAGGCGAATTGAAGCAAACCTTACAACTGGTGCGAAGGTTTCCTTATAATCAATTCCCTCTTGTTGGGTGTAGCCCTTGGCTACAAGACGAGCTTTGTACCTTTCAATGGAACCATCCGCCTTGCGTTTGACTTTAAGAACCCATTTGTTCCCAATAGCCTTTCGCCCTGGTGGAAGGTCAACCAAATCCCAGACTTGATTAGTCCTCATGGACTTCATTTCATCTTCCATTACAATCATCCATTTATCGCTGACAACAGATGATAGAGCATCTCGATAAGATCGAGGTTCCTCCTTTTCCCGCGTATCAGCCACAAAAGCATTCCCCTCAATCTCAAAGAGACGATGTGGAATGTTACCTCTTTGACTTCTACGTATTTGAGGAACAAGAGACTCCTCATTTGATGGAAAAGAACTACTCGAAGGTATGTCACTCCCACTATCTACAGGAGCCTGAGGAATATCCTCTTCGATCTCTACTGTATGATTTGGGGTGCCTAAATCTTCCTCCATCTCATAAAGGTTCATCTCCTTGCTCACATCACCTCTGTTAGGGAAATCCATCTCAAGAAAATCTGCATCTCGTGACTCTATCTTGGATATAGTCCCATTAGGCTGTTCTCCAATGAACACATAACCTTTGGAGTGTTCAGAATATCTCACAAAGATACACTTTTTACCCCTTGGGCCCAACTTCCCATGTTGATGAGAAGTGTTGTGTACGAAAGTTGTTGATCCCCATGGCCGCATGTGGCCCAATTCGGGCTTTCTGTCGGTTCACATTTCATATGGGGTGGACTGTACTGATTTTGAAGGCACACGATTAAGTATATACGTCGCAGTCAACAATGCATCACCCCAATAAGAGATAGGCAAATTTGCTTGCGCCATCATAGATCTAACCATGTCTAATAATGTCCGGTTCCTTCTCTCTGCCACACCATTTTGTTGCGGAGTTCTAGGGATTGTCAGTTGCCTAATTATCCCTCTTTCTTCACATAGTGCTTTAAACTGATCGGATAGATACTCGCGGCCTCGGTCAGTTCTTAGTGCCTTAACACTTTTGTCTAACTGTTTCTCAACCTCAATCAAATAACGTCTAAAGCATTATAATGCCTCAGACTTATGAGAGATCAAGAAAGTATACCCGAAGCGCGTATAGTCATCTATCATTGTGAGAAAGTAGGAACATCCATGCCTTTCTTTCACATTCATAGGGCCACAGATGTCTGAATGAATGAGTTGCAAAGGTGTTTCTGCCCTAGTAGCTTTACCAAATGGTTTTCTAGTTGATTTACCTGCTAAAAAATGTTCACATGTGGGTAGATTGACCTTAGCGAGTAGGCCTAATAGACCTGCTCGAGCTAACCTAGCCATTCTATCCTGTCCAATATGGCTTAATCTAGCATGCCATTGAATTGAACTATCATGATCATTTTCAACAAGCAATGAATAAGAATCATCACTATTAATACTAGAATCAATAGTGTTCAAAACCATAAAACCATTTGATACAAAACCATATCCAACAATATTCGTCCCAAATAAAATTATTATAGAATTATTCTCAAACATAACAGAATATCCCAAACGTAGTACTGATAAAACAGAAAATAAATTCTGCCGGACATCCGACGCATAAAGTACATCATATAGGGTCAATGCTGAGCATCCTCGCATTTCCAGTTTGTAAGTGCCAGTGCCTAGCACGTCCACACTAGAATCGTTCCCCATGTATACTTTTCTGCCAGTCGGAATGCGGCGATATTCCACAAATCCACTTCGATCTCTAGCTATGTGTTCCGTTGCTCCGGAGTCTACAATCCATATATGGAGAGAATGAGCAACAAAAACAGTACTTGATACTAAGCACATAGATAGATTAGGACTAAGAAGTACCTTATTCGGCTCAGTGCATTCACGAGCGAAGTGTCCCGCCTTGCCACAGTTGTAGCATGCCATCTTGGCCTTGTCCTTCTTACTAGAACCTCGTTTGCCCCTTTTCCGTTTGTTGACACCTCCACTCGCAGCCCCCTTTAGGCGCAGTGGGATTAACAGATTTCTTCTTACCTTTCTTGGGTTTGGGCCTCCAATGAGGGTTTGATTCAGCTACATATGCCCTGGAGTTTTTGACAATTTCAAGGCACTCAGCCTCAAGTTCTAGATGACGACGAATATCATCAAAATTCTTGATATTCTCGTTATGGGTCATGTTTACCCGCATATGTTCCCAATTATCGGGAAGTGAGCGAACCACTGCAGAAATCTGTTGCTCGTCTGAAAATTGAGTCCCACCGGTTTTTAATTCCCGGATCATATTGGCCATAATTCGAAGGTGTTGTTTCATAGTGTTATTATCATGTTTTTTATAACCATCGAATCTTATGGCTAATTCCCTCAACCTTGTCAACGAGATGCCACCAAACTTATCTTTAAGAACTTCCCACATCTCGTGTGCAGTAGAGTACTGTTCATACTCAAACAGAAAGTCATTGTTCATGCAGCTCAACAACGTTATGCGAGCAATACGATCCTTTTTGTGCCAACTTTCGAAGGCTGCAACCTTAATCGGATCATCTGCATTGCCACCCTCTGGTTTTACCATTTTGGATAGCAGGGTTTCTTCAACCTCTTGCTCCTCCAAAACCATCCTGACTTTCCTGTGCCACACGTCGTAGTTATCTTCGTCTAATTTGTTTCCCTGATTAAGATCTGGAGGTAATGCTCTGCTTTCTTTCAGTGGGAACCGGTGGAGATTGAGGTGAAGGTCTTGTAGTCTCCGGATTGGTTGGAGGAGAGCTAGTAGATCGGACACCTTCGCCAACTTGAGAAGAATGCTCATTCGAAATGAGAGTCGTTGCAGCCGTTGAAGGAGCGATTTGAGCATCATTGCTCGGTGTCACTGATTCCCCATGGTTGGCTTCCGGCTCTGCAATCAGAGGTCCTTCTATCCCATCCCGGTTAGGATTCATTTCCTCGAGTTGATGCTCTATTTAATATGTTTTGAAGTCATTTCTGTTGAACTAAAAAATATGAGAATTAATAAGAGATATTTATTGTTCACCACAGTATATTAAAAACATCTTTGCCGCATGATCTAAATTAACATAAAAATAATGTGACATAAATATAGAAGGGAGACTTCGCCAGGCTTTGGAATCACAATCCACATAAACGCCCAATTATTTAAATTTAATTTTTCAGCGCATTAGACGTGTAATTTAGAGAATAATTTAATTAAATTACTACCATCTAAATTACTCCCACTAGGAACAAGTGTACATATGTATATAATAGCATGATAATTTAATCCCAAGTTCTAACAATTAATATTCCAAAAATATTAACAAAATGAATCAAATTATAGGCTATATTAATTAATTAATATACCAAGTATGCTATAAACACATGAGAAAACTTCCAAAAAAAATTCTAACAATATATTATCACAATAAAACACTACTGTAATTTTTCTGGAATTTTTTGATAATTATGTTAATTATTACAATTAATAAACCACAGATTAATACAATTGGAAATTAACAAAAATATCCAATTATAATAATATTCCAAAACTTTTAATGAAAATATTAATAATAACCCAATTAAAATTTTTTGTAATTTTTCAGAATTTTCTGATAATTAAAACTATTTTATAATGAATTTTCATTAATAAAACAATTAAAGAAATAAATTTCTGAAAATAAAAACAAAAATCAAAAACAATTTCCGGAATCGGGTCAGCCGCGCGGGTTGGAACAAAAACCGCGGGTCAAATCCGGTTTAGATCTCGCGGGTCAAAGCTGGGCATGGGTCGGATATGGGCAAGATCCGCGCGGGCGCGTGAGGCCCACGCGCTAAGCTTAAGCAGCAGGCCGCGCTATGCGCGGGCGCGTGAATGACAGTGGCGGTCTGACGCGCGTGTGGCACACGTGTCGCCTTCCCGGCCTCCTTTCGCGACGCGGTTTTTTCTGTTGTGCTCGATTTGATGTGCTGAGTCTATTGGTATGCTCAAACAACATTTTGTGAGCTTCCATATAGCGCGTGGGATGAACGTGAATCTCACTGAGAGTGGGATTCTACTTCATCTTCAACCTCCAACCATCAATTAATTACAGAAATGCCATTTCACGATCCAAACTTTGAAAAATTATATCTCTTTCAATATTTATCCGTTTAATGCGGATAATATGTCGTTGGAAAGCTTACAACACGTACTACGCATACATATCAACAAATATATAAACGAATAAATATACAAAAAGTTATGGCTACTCAAAGTGTTCGGGTTGATAATGTTTTCAAGCTTTTTAAACATTTATCAATGGAGTTTCATGTAAACTACATACATGGCATACATATGATCGAAATACGCATGCTCTGATACCAATGAAGGGATTTAATACCATGTACGCTAGCATAAGTTTACATATTCGAGAACCAAAATAAAATACCTCTTGAAGCGTATTAAATCTTTGGTGCGGAAAATCTCGAACCAAATCACGAATCAATCCACGACTCAGCGGCGTCTCCGAATTACAATCTTGTGGGATGAAAACGGAGCTCGATTCCACGATCCGTTCAACTAGATTTGCCAAATATTGGGAGCTCAATATTTTGCAGAATGCTCAAAATGTTTCTTGCTCTCATTGTCTCAATATTACTATTAGTGCATCTAATGAAAATGGAAGGATCACAACATGCTTATAGGAAAGGAGATGTGCAAAGTTGAGAGCAAGTGGACTCACGGGTCCAATAGAAAATGCATGAATCAGAAAATAATGGAGTCATGCTTTACAGGAAATGCAAGGAACATTCACCAATCAATTAAAACATGGGTGTCCCACATTTAGACAATGATGTTGTCCACTAACATTATCCAACAGTTTACTACTGTTAGGTTACTATTGGCTAGTTGTTTAGTAGTTGGTGTATAAATCCATTTTTGTGATGCCAATGCTGAATAATAGTTATAAAAGATGTTTCGAAGGAAGAGAGAGGGAGGGAGAATTCTATACAAAACCGATAAGAAGCGGTACTGTCTTGGTACCAAACTGGCTCTAACCAGTCCGGTATACTAGAAATTTGGTACCGGTATACCTTTTTTCTTTTGTGGATAAAACTGGTAACCAGTTTGGTCTTATTTTTCACAGATGCACACCCCTAATTTTTTCTTTCCCTTTTCTAACTACGTCTTTATCTTTAGGGCTGTAAATGGTAACCGAAAAATTCGTATTCGTCTGCATTTATATTAAAAAAAAACGGATATTATTCGTATTCGAAAAAAAATGGATATATCCGTATTCGGTTTAAAGGTATCCGCAAATAAACGGATACGAATACGGATATAGGCGTATTCGTATTCATTTAACATCCGACCGTAAATATATCTGACGATAGCGAATATCCGGATTCGGATCCGTATCCGATTAACTTATATATATATATTAATAATGTATATATATATATTAATAAGTTATATATATATATGTATATATATACACACATTAATAACACATATATATATATGTGTGTGTGTGTAATTATATTTATATATATATATACATATATATTAATAACATACATTATTAATTAATAACTTGTAATTAACTTAAATAAAATAACTAACTCAATTAATTAACTCCAATAAAATAATTGAATACACTAATCAACTAAGTAAAATAATTTAAAGAGACTAATTAAAATAATTAAATCAAATAAGATAATTAAAATACGTTAAAAATAACTAAGTTAATTAGTTGGAGTTTGATAATTATTTATTTGAATTAATTATCTTAACGTATTTTGATAATTAACGTATTTTAATTATCATAACATGTTTTGATAATTAAAATAATTAACCTATTTTTATAACTAACTAAATAATTATTTTACTTGATTGATTAGTGAAGTTACCTATTTTATTTGAATTAATTAATTGAGTTGGTTATTTTATTTAAGTTAATTAGTTGAGTTTGTTATTTTATTTAGTTAATTAGTGGAGTTAAATATTTTATTTGAGTAATTTATTAAATTTAATTAATTAAATTAATTATTTTATGTGTAATATGCCATGCTTATACTATTTAATTGTATAATTAACTCAAATAAAATAATTGAACACACTAATCAACCAAGTAAAATAATTTAAAAGGACTAATTAAAATAATTAAATAATTAACTCAAACAAGATAATTAAAATACGATAAAATACGTTAAAAATAACTAAGTTAATTAGTGGAGTTTGATATTATTTTATTTGAATTAATTATCTTAACTTATTTTGATTATTAACGTATTTTAATTATCATAACATGTTTTGATAATTAAAATAATTAACCTATTTTTATAACTAACTAAATAATTATTTTACTTGATTGATTAGCGAAGTTAACTATTTTATTTGAATTAATTAATTGAGTTGGTTATTTTATTTAAGTTAATTAGTTAAGTTTGTTATTTTATTTAGCTAATTAGTGGAGTTAAATATTTTTTTGAGTAAATTATTAAATTTAATTAATTATTTTATGTGTAGTATATACATGCTTATACTATTTAATTGTATGGTTTTATATAAGAAAATATAATTAAATAACTTACATATGTATATATATACTATTTAATTGTACGGTTTTATATAAAAAATATAATTAAATAACTTACATATATAGATGTATACATGCATACACACACACACACATATTAATAACATAAATTCATTAATTAATAACTTACATTATTTAATAACTTACATATATATATATATATATATATATATATATATATATATATTAACTTACAAAGCTAAAAAATAATTAAATATTCAATGTAAACTTTTGAATTTAATTATAGATTATAAATATTCATAAACAGTATTACTCCAAACACATAAAATGTACATGTACTTATCAATGAATATCTAAACATTAATAAGTAGAACATTCATTTTGAAATTTATAATTTCAAAAACAATGAAAACTTATTTAAATTGTAATTTAAAGCATTGATTATTGTATTTATTAAAAATAAATAAATTAACATTCATTCATTAATGAACTATATTTTAATTTTTTTTTCTTATTCTAGTTATAGTTATAATTAGAGCATTCATTTTGAAATTTAAATTTATGATTTCGAAAATGATGAAAACTTATTTGAATTGTAATTTAGAGTATTAATTATTGTATTTATTAAAAATAAATAAATTAACATTTATTAATTAATGAACTATACTTTAATTTTTTTTTCTTATTCTAGTTACAGTTGTAATTAGAGCATTCGTTTTGAAATTTAAATTTAGTATTTCGAAAATAATAAAAACTTATTTGAATTGTAATTTAAAGTATTAATTATTGTATTTATTAAAAATAAATAAATTAACATTCACTATACTTTAATTATTTTTTTTCTTATTCTAGTTATAGTTGTAATTAGAGTATTCATTTTGAAATTTAAATTTAGAATTTTGAAAATGATCAAAATTTATTTGAATTGTAATTTAAAGTATTGATTATTGTATTTATTAAAAATAAATAAATTAATACTCATTGATTAATGAATTATACTTTAATTATTTTTTTTTCTTATTCTAGTTGTAGATGTAATTAGAACATTCATTTTGAAATTTAAATTTAAGATTTTAAAAATAATAAAAATTTATTTGAATCGTAATTTAGAGTATTGATTATTATATTTATTAAAAATAAATAAATTAACATTCATATATTAACAAATTATACTTTTAAACTCGTTATTTTTTTTCTTATTCTAGTTATAATTATAATTAAAACATTCATTTTAATATTTAAGATTTTTAAAATGATTAAAACTTATTTGAATTTTTAAACCTTTGTATTTGCATCGAAACAGTCAAACAAATACGAAAAATCTAACTATACAAAATACAAATGATTTTGAATCTAAAATTTTTCTCGCTCAACCTATTAAATTATCCGAACCGTCTAAAGTTTCAGATAAATCTAACCCTTTGTTCCTTCATTCATAGTGCTGGAGGCACTACGGATAATACTAATCTATCTAATAAAATACAACTGATTTTAAATTTCCTGTTCACTCTAATAAATTATCAAGATCATTCAAAGTTTAGTATAAATCTCGCCCTCCATTATATTGCCCTCCATTATATCTTCTTTTAACTTCAAAAATAAAATAAAATTACTCTCTCTCAAATCTTCCTCCGTTCTTTCCCCTCGGGAACTCGCCCTCTGGGTTCTCTGTTTTCCGGCGCCAGCAATCTCTTCTCTCTTTTCTTTTCTTCGTACGCCCCCTCCCTCTCGTACGTAGTTACCGATTGCCGTCCAATTACCAAGTTACCGATAGCCGTCCAATTACCAAGTTGCCGATAGCCGTCCAATTACAATCCTCTATTTCTCTCTCCTCTGTCGTCCTCCTCCTCCTCGGCGAAACGCCGAAACCCGTAGATCTATCTCTCTCTCTCTCCTCTGTCTTCCTCCTCCTCTCCTCGGCGAAACCCGTAGATCTCGCCTGTTTGTTGAGACAACGAAATCGTTTATTGAGCTTCTGCTATACACATCAGGTTATTTTTTTTACTTTATCTGCTTATTTCTGGTGTTTATATATTCCGGTTAGATCTGCTTATTTCTGGTGTTTATATATTCCATAGATCTCTAGATCGTGTTTTAATCGCACATTTAACCCTGTTGGTTAAACTTTTATGCTCAATGTCTATGAAGTGAAGCTCAAACTATGGATATATAGTTTGGGTAAGAATGTTTTGTGTGTGTGTGCCAGAGTCGGTAATAGGCTGAGCGAAACTGCTTATTCAACTTTTGATTGTTATATCTCAATGTTTTAATTGTTTTGGTGCAAGTATTTCTACTATGTCTAATCTCACTGTATTTACTTAACTGTTCAAGCTCATTTCTGCTGAAGCTTGGCTACTGTTCAACTTACAGCCTAACTTTTGATTTTATTGAGTTTAATTCAAGTTTTACAATTAGCGAATGATCTGGGTTGTGCATAAATTAATCTGGAAATTTATGTCTACATTGTTGTGATTTGAGAATCTCCATGATATGATACTCATTTATCATCAGATTGCTATTTCCTCTGCTAAGGTAATTAAAACAACCATTTTGGTCGCCTAGAGAAAACTGAGGAAAAAGATAACAAAGTACAGGGTTTTGTTTTTCCTTTTTCTTTTTCTCAAGTTGAAGTTCATTCTTGTGTCCAATTGATGATATATATATATATATAATATAATGGATTGTGTTTATACCTTTATTTCTCGTTTTCATAAGTTCATACCCTGGATCACGGTTTGATAAGGTACATGGAACGAAAACGAGAACCAAAAACGTCACATGTCATGGTACGGTAGGGATAGGTTTCTTCGGGTCATTTTAGTACAAATACGTTTATCCGAAATGTGGTAATTTGGAATAACTTTCTTAAAGCTATAGTAAAATTTGGTTAAGTTAGTGTCGCAACATGCATATTTTGAAGAGGCCACACCATGTTATTCTTATTCGATGCCCACAAGGTGTTCACTTGGTGACACCAGTTGATTTTTTTTTTAGAGTTTTCTTATACTAGGGTTTTTGAAAGACCATTATAGATTTAGCTATGTGATAATTAAGCTTGTAGATATCCTAGATATTTTGGAGGAATGTTATAGATATGCGACATTAGTCTTCCATTAGATGTAATCATAGTCATTGTTTGTAAGGCTAAGTGACTATATAGTATACAAAGATGCCCCTCATTTACAAAATCATAAGACATAGTTGTAATCATTCTTGTGAAATAAAACTTTTTGTCCCTTGTTACTAAATAGGAAAAGAAGTTTTGGAAATTTAATGTTGCAAAACTTTTTGTGCGCTTGGGGTGTTTTTAAGTTCTTGAACCAGCTAAAATGGATAAATATGGGCCTAAACCAGACATAAATAAAATTGGAGGGAGAAGAGCTAAAAAGAATCTCTCTTAGTTTCACTTTTAACTTATCAAACATAATGAAAATAGCTCATTCTTTCCATATTTTTACTAGAGTTACAGGCTGGAAAATTAAGCTTAAGCTACACCTAATTACTTATCCTACACCCCATAGTAACTAATTAATTTGGAGTATATTGATTCTAGACATGGAGTATACTAATTCCAAAGTCTACTATTAGTTACTTCCATCCCAAAATAACCTTAGTTAATAATTGCCAACTGCTCTTTCTTGACAAGCTTCTTGCTCGTTCCAGAAAAAGCAGCTATTTTGGCTTTACGCCTCAAACTTGATGCAGAAAAAAGATGAAGTTGCCTTTGGACCTCCAAACACCCAATAACCCATAAAACAAACAAGCCCTTAGCGAGTACATGCTGTCTAATTTACTCTGAATCTGTAATTTACTAATTTGTAGCCTAGAAATGATTGATCTAGAAATGATTGATTTCAAAATGAATAATATCTGTAGTTGTCCCTGTGTATTTTTGCTTATGTCTGTATTTACTAGATCTCTTCCTTTTACCATGAGTGATATATGGAGGTTAAATTCCATGCATTTTATTTCTGTGGAATTTTACCTCATAATCAGAAACAGTACCAGTTTGTTGTAGTTTAGATAACCAAGTGTTTGGATCCTCATATAGGGAATAATGACCAAATTTGATGTGAAGAAATTGAAGTCTATCCATGAGCGGATTTGATGGTTGGTTTCCATCCATTTATACCAACTGAAAGCTGTTCCATCTAGATTCAATGCTACTAATAAAAGCTTGTTATATATCTTCTGTAATTGTGTGGTAATTGAAATACTACTTATTAACCTTATATATACAGCCACTCAGTAGGGTCAACACTCTCAAACCTTGGAAAGTCTACCTTGGTTTTTCTATTAGATTCATCTACTCGGATTCCTTCATCCAGTACTCTAGGTCCAGTACCTTGGTTCACCTGGTTTCCCCATCTGTGCTTAGCTCTTAGTTGATCAGCCATTTGCTCTTGCATCCATCACTAAAGTAAATGTATCTTTGAACTGCTGAGTAAAGGTTTAAGGGAATTGAGAAAATAATATTGTATCATGAAATTTTCCAATAACGGCTCCATTAGAGTGGATTCATCCACCAATGAAGCTAACAGTTATAGTCTCTTAGTTAGACTTGAATAGAAAGAAATTTAGAGAAGAGAAGAGAGAAGAAAAAGGTTGGAAGATGATAATTTTCATTCAATACCCAAAATCGGTTACAAGACTGATATTATATAGAGCATCTAGGCACAGAAATAAAATGCATAGAATTCACATTTTATGATTTGCTAGATACTAATTTGAAGTTGACAATATTAGTTCATTTTTTTTATGAGGAAGTGGATGAGATGTGAGCAGAGTTGCTTAAGGTATTAATGGTTTTATGGAATGAGTTCTTAAGCTTGATATCAATTTTAAGAGTACCTCTACTTGTTTGGTAATTGTTATTAATGAACTTATCGGAGGTTTTCCATCAATTCACGTGAAGTAGACATGGGAATAAATAACTACTACATTCTTATAAACAGAAATTAATAGATTCGATCTTTATTGAATGTGTATGAAAGATTACCTAACTTTAAGTTTCCTCATGTCAGGTAGAAACCAATCTTTGTTCGACATTGCCATTTTGATGAATTAATTGCCTGGAGGACCTGTTTTTCTATGTTTCCCCTCATCATTTTTGTTGTTGTACCAATGTTTGCATCGACCTCATCTTGCCAAATTCCCTGAGAATAGTTGAGTCGAATGATGACATGAGCAAGATTGTTATAACTCTTTTATTCTTGTATTAATTATGATTAGGATGATTAATTAATATGTATGGTTTAAACTTTAAATTGTGATTGGTGATGATTAATTATCCAATTTTTTTCTTTACTTTTTGTAAATAATTTGAATGAATTTTATATTAGGTGACTGATAAACAAATTCGGATACCGGATATTTGAATAATCTGTTTATTCGAATAAAATAAACGGAAACGGATATTATCCGTATTCGGATATTATTCCGAATACCGGATACGGATAATATTTTTAAAATCTGTCGAATACCGGATACGAATACGGATAGCAAATTAATTTTTCGGATACGGATACCACTGTATCTGGATTCGTATATATCCGTTTACACCCCTATTTATCTCTGTCTCTCAGGTGCACAAGGAAAGAATGGGGGTGGAGGCTAACACCACAGAACAGACTCCACCGACAACAGCACAAGAGGACGTCGAAGCTTTGCTTGAGGTACCATCATCCTCTCATCTCCTGAACTCACTGCTACAACCTAGTATTGCTTCTAAACCATATTTACATATACATACATATACACACACACACACACACTCTTGTACATTCACTGTCTTTTTCTATATTGCTGTTTGTTTCTTGTTTTTTGAAATTCCTGTTGTTTGTTTATCAAATTGATTGAAAATGTATCAATTTCCTAAAACGGGCTAAAGAGAGACGATGGACGAGGCTCTATATTCTTCAACATAGAATGCATTTTTGGGCGTCACCAGTAGTTCTCGTTGTATACTCATTTCTTCCTGTTATTTTCATTTTCTTTAGAATTTTCCAACAATTTTGGGCTGTGTTTCAGCTTTTTGAAGTAAAAATAAGTGAAATGCAAGCGGGTGGCACAAGATTGCTTCTTTTAGGTTGTAGCTTATTGTTTTTCTAGATTGTTTTCAACAATAAGCAGAAAATAAGTTAAAATTAAATAGGCTTAGCGTTGGCCTCTTTGCTGTATGATGAAATGCTTGAAAGAAAATTAATTACATTTTACTATATTAGGGCTAAGGGCTTGTTTGTTTTATGGGTTATTGGGTGTTTGGAGGTCCAAAGGCAACTTCATCTTTTTTCTGCATCAAGTTTGGGGCTTTTTGGACCCCAAATGCACTCTCAGAGGCGGAACCAGGGGGGCGGTGGGGGGAGGTCATATGACCCTGGTATTTCTTCCGACGCCGTTTATGACCCTGCAGTCTGCAAATTTGCCCGATGCTGCCGCCTGCCATGCCTTCTTCCGCTCTTCGCACTGCAGGTCTGCAACAGTTAGGTTTTTTTTTTTTAAACTTACATGAAACGACGTCGTTTCATTAAGTAAGTTTAAAAAAAAAAACAAAAAAAAAACCTTCTCATTGACTGATCATGATACTTGGGGATCAACTTGAAAATTACATTTATGATATGCGATGCGATAATCAATTTTTTGGGATCGAAGATTTGGGTTTGAGAAGTCTTGCTATGAAGTTGATTGAAACAAGAAGAAATATGACTTTTACATTGGTATATCGATTGACCAAGTTGGCTTTGGTTTTACCAGCTGCGACTGCTACTGTTGAATGAGTATTCTCTGCGATGAAAATTGTCAAGACTGACTTGCGTAATAAATGGGAGACGAGTGGATGAATGACAGTCTGGTAGTTTATATTGAGAAGAATATTTTTTCAACAATTGAAAACGAACAAATTTTGAGACGTTTTCAAACTATGTAGACTCGCAGGATACAGTTGCCTCCTCTCAGTCGTACAACCGAAAGAAGCACTCCAAGCGTCGATAAATAAATTTGTTTTACTGATGTATTTTGACTCCCCTCTAAAAACGTTCTGGTTCCGTCACTGTGCACTCTGAAAGCCAAAATAGCTGCTTTTTTTGGAACGAGCAAGAAGCTTGTTAAGAACGAGCAGTTGGCAATTATTAGCTAAGGTTATTTTGGGATGGAAGTAACTAATAGTAGACTTTGGAATTAGTATACTCCATGTTTAGATCCAGTATACTCCAAATTAATTAGTTACTATGGGGTGTAGGATAAGTAATTAGGTGTAGCTTAAGCTTAATTTTCCAGCCAGTAACTAGTATAAATATGGAAAGAATGAGCTATTTTCATTATGTTTGATAAGCTAAAAGAGAAACTAAGAACTTAAAACACCCCAAGCGCACAAAAAGTTCTGCAACATTAAATTTAGCGATCTAAAACTTCTTTTCCTATTTAGTAACAAGGGACAAAAAGTTTTATTTCACAAGAATGATTACAACTATGTCTTATGATTTTGTAAATGAGGGGCATCTTTGTATACTATATAGTCACTTGGCCTTACAAACAATGACTATGATCACATCTAATGGAAGACTAATGTCGCACATCTATGACATTCTTCCAAATTAGGATATCTACAAGCTTAGTTATAACATAGCTAAATCTATAATGTTATTTCAAAAACCCTAGTATAGGAAAATTCTAAAAAAAATCAACTACTGTCACCAAGTGAACACCTTGTGGGCATCGAATAAGGGTAACATGGTGTAGCCTCTTCAAAATGTGCATGTTGCGACACTAACTTAACCAAATTTTACTATATCTTTAAGAAAGTTATTCTAAATTACCACATTTCGGATAAACGTATTTGTACTAAAATGACCCGAAGAAACCTATCCCTACCGTACCATGACATATGACGTTTTTGGTTCTCGTTTTCGTTACATGTACCTTATCAAACCGCGATCCGGGTAACATTGCTCCAAACAAAACATGCACAGAGAAAGGTGTGTAACTTGGCCTCTGAGAGTGTTATGAACTTATGAAAACGAGAAATAAAGGTATAAACACAATCCATTATATATATATATATATATTCCTATATAAACACATCATAGCCGGTAGAGTCACTTTAGATTGTTAAAAGTAAAAGGGGAAGTAAGGGTAATTAATATTTTTGTTTTACAAGTGTGTGATAAAAAGTTCCTAAATTTAGGTGATATTTTCTTTGAAAATAAGCTTTTACAATGAAAATAGGTTGGCTATTTCTTTTAATTTCACAAAGTGAGGGAAGTTACTTTTGGAATGACAAATGTTAAATGTAGCGATATTTCTTTGATGTTTAAGTGGCAAAAGACTTGTGAGATACATAAAGTTGTGTTTTATTGCATAAGATTCATTCCATGATATGGGGACAAACTACTTGAAGTTTAATGTTTTTTCTTATGTCAATTCAATGGTATAGCTATGCTGCCTAACAGTGTCACAAAATTTCTCGAGGTTGCTTTCAAGCCAAGGGTAAACTGGGAAAGAACAGTACTTAAATAGTAGATTCTAGTAGCAGTGTATTACATATGAGCACATGTGCACATGAGGGAAGTTAGTTATTTTGAGTGTAGGATAAGAAAAGAGCCGTAGGATAGTAACTCTCCTTTTCAGTATTGTTTTCCTATCAATAGTTGTAAAGGAGTAACCTTCAAGCTTTATGAATACAGTAAAGAAACGGAAGTAATGAGAAGCTTGTTAAGTTTTCTCTTTATTTTTTCTATCCTTCTCTCTCCTCTCTCACAAACTCAGTGAAGAATCACTGAGTTTTCTCTCCTTCTTCCTCCCTAATTCTCTTCATCTCTCATTCTATATCTTTGTTTCTCTCTATGTTTTTGGTTAGGTTCCTAGCTGAGCCTGACAGTTGCTTTTATGCTGCTTACTCATACTACAATACCTAGTGAAACTGTTGTAAGATCCCTAGGAAGCACGGACACTTCCCGGAAAGCCACTTGGTCACGTCGAGACTTGCCTTAGGCACGTCGGGACACGCCTAGGGTCAAAATTTTTAATTTTTTTTTGCTGCACTTAAATTCCAATATAAAAGTTATTGGTTATTTTATGCCGTTTAAGTTTGGACATTATTGTATAATTTTAAGATATTTATTATGCAATGTGTTTGTATTTCTTATTATTTTATTCAAGTTTTTATCATGCTCTATTAGTATTATCAAAAACATATATAAAATTGAACGGGTTGAACGTGTCCCTGATTTACCGTATCTTGTTTTTTTGGAAAATGCCGTATCCCGTGTTCGTGTCGGTGCTTCATAGTTAATCCCAATATGTGTTCTCTTTAAAGCATTGTGATGTAGAAAAACAATTAAGAGATGGTTCAAGCGTTTGATTCCAGCAGGACAGTTGGGTGGTTGAGATGTTGCTTGGTGAGAAATTTGTGATCTTACTACTGGTGCAAGGGATATGGATGAGTGGGAGCTGATTACGCATGGCAAAGGTGTATGGTGGAGTTTCTTGAGGACTGGTAGCTGGACGGGGCACATGCCTTGTTGATGTTGTTGGTAGAGATTGATTTCCCTAGTGGTGGAGTTCACATGCTTTGATGAATGGGACATGGAAAGTTCATTTTGATTGGTGTTGCATGTGCAAGACAGATAATGAGTCAGTTTGATTACTCAGTAGTTCATCGTGAGGTGGTGGAAATGTTGCTTATAGGAGTATTTGGTTAGTTGAACCCCTTGAAAAAGTCGCACTTTCTGCTTGTACAACAACTTTAGGCGCCAGTCTTCGCTATCGCAAGAATATAGCGATCGAAGAGGCGTTTTCAGAACCGGACCGTTCATCGAACCGGAAATGCTACCGGGTGGGTGGGTCACTGGTCCGACCACTGGTCGGACCGTTATTGACCTAGTGACGTCATTAATATGTAATAAATAATAAATAATTAAATATATTAATTATAATTATAATAAATAATAATTAAATAGTTAATTAATTAAAAAAAGCAAAGTCAAAAAACAAACAATCTCTCTACTGCACAATTATTCTTTATGGACCGATTATTTTTTTTCTCTCCATTTCTTCTCTCTCTTTATATAAATTTATAATTATCCTCTCCATTTCTTCTCTCTCCTCTTACTCCTTTTAATTTTTATAATTATCCTCTCCATTTCTTCTCTCTCCTACTCCTTTTATTTCTGTAGCTTCATTTCTTCTCTCTCCTCCTACTCCTTTTATAATTATCCTCTCCATTTCTTCTCTCTCCTCTTACTCCTTTTATCCTTTTATTCTGCAGCGACCTCCTCCTTTTAGTTCCTTTGTATCTGTATTTGCTCACAACAGAGGTTAGAGCATGAATGGGGAAGAAGGGTCGCGATTGGGCTTGGGAAGAGCCGAAGAAGGGTCACGACTGGGATGGGAAAAAAGGGTCGCGATAGAGAGATTCTGAGAGACAGAGAGAGATGACGATGGACGATGGATTTGGGCGTCGTGGATAGAGAACTGGAGAAGGCAGAAGCACAAACACGGAAGCAAATTTGAAGAAAAGTGAGAAATTAGAAAAGAGAAGACTTAATTTTTTTTTTTAATGGTTAAGCAGCAAACTGGGCAAACCCGTGAACCAGTGACCGGTTCACTGGGTCACCCGGTCGGACCACCGGTTCACTGGTTCTGGGCGGGTTTTGAACAACACTGATTTTATGGGCTAAACCGGACCGTTGCCTGGACTGGTTCCGGTTCGACCGGCGGTTCGGGTTTTAAAACCATGTAGGCGCAATTTGACATATGAGAGTTTGAGAGAAAAGGGAAGTTCATTGTTAATTGGTGTCACATGTACAAAAACGGATAGTGAGTTGGTTTGATCACTTATTAGTTCATTGTGAATTTTGTGTTCTCACTTTTGGAGTCATATAGGTGATTATGAGATCAGTATTTGACTTCTTGGGGGTTTTTTGAGTTGACTTGGTTCAGAAGAGATTAGCAGAGGAAACAGAAGGGGCTCCACATTGTTTATGCCTTAAGTTGAACTCTGTGGAGGTAGAGAAAAATTTGTTACTTGGAGAGCAAGGAGAAGTCAATTCTCTGCGTATCATATTTTGAGTTATACTTTTGCAAAATGAGTCTAATGATCTTAGATGTATTTTCTTTACGGGATTTCTTTTTGGAGAGATTGCTTTAGGAGCATAGTCACTTATTTTATTTTAATATAAATGAAAATTTCAGTAACAAAAAACCATCACCGGAAAGAAAAATTGGAATTTTTTTCAGACCATTGAATGAATTTTTTTTTTTTTTTTTTAAATTAAAGAATCAAAATCAAGAAGAAAAAGAACCCACAGACCGAAGAGATCTTGATCAGATGCACAAAAACCAAGGAAATCACGGATCCTTCCTCTTAACCAACAAAAAGATATTGAAGATAATTACGCGGATTGGTGATGAGAAAAGGTAAAAGGAAAAAACAATACAAGAACAAGAGTAACATGAAAGTAGAAATATATTTATAACTGAAGCGGCATTTGCGTTTTAATGGAGATGGGACAATGGTGTAAGTTTAAATCGTGATTTAAATCAAAGATTGATAAATAATATCAAGGTATGTTTTGTCTTGCTTGTTCTGAGAAATCCAAAAGCTGTTTACTATATCGTCTATCCATAAGAGAGAAAGAGGGGTATTGTGATAGAGTGTCTGTTTTATTTGGCTTTGTTTGGACCACAAAGTGTTTCTTCTTTGTTTGGTCCATGTAGTTTTTGTTTTAGCTGAACTATCTAATTACATATAAGATAAAACAAAGTTTGACTTCCATTACTATTTAGATTTGGGATTTAGTTTTAGTGATACACCCACTCCATTGTTGTCCTAATTATAGAAAAAAGCTATATTAGCTATCAGTGCCACATATGAAGCACATAACTTTCTTTGTTCGAAGAGAAATACATATCTTTAGTTAATCAACTCACGACTACCACAAGAGCATGCAATTTCAAATGTAGGTAAGATATTGCTGGGTGTGCCCAATAAATCAAGAACTACTTTGGCTATCATGCATCACTGTTTTCCATGTAGGTTGTTAGTGATTTGTTTAGACAGTAATTTTGCACTCAGATCATGCATGGTTCATAAAATGCCTTGTCATCTTTATCTATTGATTATAGCATTATATATTAATTACTCAATCTACCATGGCTTAGTGACAGCCTGATTGATAGTAGTAATGAATGTATCAGTATTTTCTAAATTCTGATTCATATGCTTATATTACTTTTTAAAAGCTCAAAAGCTCATGGAAATTTTGATGGATAACTTGAATGGTTTGAACTGTATCTAAGCTTGAGAGATGAACTATGTTGTAAAGTCGCCAAGAATAAGTACCGATATTAATTTCCCATTAGTGAAACAATCAGCTTAGCAAATAACTTTGTAATAGAGGAATTAAGAAGCAGTGGTACTAGGGGTGGTAACCCTAAATTCTTATCCAACATTCCTGCTGCCTTTAATTTTAATGTGAGAGCATAATTTTAGACCTTATAGATACATGAACACTTTTCTTGATTTTCCTGGAGGCGGGGTTTGGTTTGACACTCTTAGATACAATGGCTCATTTTACCATGGCATTAAAGCACTATTATAATTAAGTACTGATGTTTCCTTGGCCAAAGTTTTTTCCGCTTCAAGAGGGGTCTCTTTTTCCATGGGATTTTCATTGATCCTCAACTTGGAATCTTCTTTTCCTCATTCCCCTCTTCAAATCAATGTAGGAAAATGTGATATGCGTCAGGCTATTTTTCTTGCTGATCTTTTTTAACATTTTTACTTTAAAGCAACGGTCTTAGTTTTACCATACCTTCTTTTGTTTGGAAACCCAAGGTTCTTTGAAAGTTAAAGTTTTATTGGTCAGTATCTATAAATTGTCTCAGTACTAATGATTTACACCGGTTTTTAATATCTACTGTGGCACTGTCCTGATGTATGTGTGAAGTGTAAGCAGAGTGGGGAGTCCACAACCGTATTTCCTAAATTTATGTAGTGGCAAGGAGTCTTTAGTGTTCGTTGTTTGGAGTTTTGTGTGAAGCTTGGGTATGTACTGCTACTAAGCTTGCAGAGGTGGTGGTTAATACTTAATATGATTTAAAATGTTTGGTGGTAGCAAGATCTTCGAATCTTTTGGTGTGCATGTTTTGCCATTACCTGGAGTCTTTGGAGCGACAGGAATTTAGAATTTTCAGAGATAATTCTCTCTATTTCTCCGCATTTTTATGGGATAGGGTGTCTTATTTGACCTAGTTTTGCCATAGGACCCTTTATAGGGATAGAATGATAGATATTCTAGTTTTGCATAGAATTTGGAGGAGCGCCTTGGTATAAGGACTTTGTATGTTCTTCTGTATTGTGTTTTCGTTGGTCTACTTCTTATCCACCTCTTTGTTCTTTCTTCATTCTATTATAGTTCTATTTTTAAAAAGTACTATAATTAAGTACTTTTTATTGCATTAACAAATATCAATTTCTTATAAAGGCTAGGAAAACCTTTGGAAAATTATTATGGATTAGCTGTTCTACTCAAAACTCATTTAGAATTTACGTAGTTATTACTATTATTGTAGTCATTTTAATATTCTTTGTATGTCTAATTTATTGATGTAGGTTAGAAAAGTATAATGATGGATAGATTAAAATTTTCAATGCACTAGGCATCAAGTTCCATATTTGATATTTTCAGAAAATAGGTATAGAGTTTTAATGTAGCAATATTGAATGTTTGATATTTGATCCAACCCTAAATTTTGACCAAACTGAAGTCAATTTATATGTACAAATAAGTGAATTCAGTTGGAAGAATTATCCTTGGTTTGTTTACATAGTTATAATAGGTGAAATACATAATTTTTTTTGCTCAACAGCCAATCACTAGCTTAGAAATTTATTTACAGTCGGTAAATTCTACTAGCTGATTATCTTCGTTTAATTGTTTAACAGGCTGCAAGATATGATGATATTGATGATGTGATAAGCTTAGCTTCTGCTGGAATTTCTCTCGACTCCAAGGATTCTGAAGGCCGGACAGGTTATAACTATAATATGTGCAAGCAATCTAAAATGTTTTTCCGTTACCTTTTTTTTCTTTTTATATACTGTTTTGTCTTATTATTTAATTGATTGATACAATAATTGTTTTTAAATTGGGCATGGTTTTGTATTTATGAGTTTAAGACTGTAATTTTGGGACAATATGTTGGGAGGGTGATTTGGATAAAGTTGATTTGGCTAGGGTTTCGCCAAGTTTGGCTTTGGTGTGGGGACCAAATTAAGGTTTAGAATTACATGGGGATTTGAGGAAAATTTGGGAAGACAAAGGGATAGCACAGAATCAGTTTCTCTAAAATATCTATATATTAAGTCACTGCCCTTTAAGAAGCAAATTACAACCATATTATAATAATCTAATAAGTTTCCTAAAAAATGTATTCAATATCATAGTTACAATCCTAAATTCCTAATGTAATAATTATATTTTTGATGGATAATTTTGGCATGATGGGGTAATCCTAATATAATAAGTATTCGTATTACATATAAAGATAAACTTCATAAAATTAAATTCTACAATATTGCTTGTTGGATTTTTTGGCATGAGCTTCTAAAGTCTCTTGTATTTATCCAACCATGTCTCGCGGGCTTGTCCAGCATCATTTACTGTCATATATAAAAGAATATAGTAATAACCTGGCTTATAAGTCCTTTTGCCTAAGATTTTGATAGCACCTTCTTGGTTATGCATTCTGAGTAACACAATCTCTGGTTGTGTAGTCGTGATTATCTGCAAGGCGCATCATGGTTTTGAAGATGACCTAGTAAACCAAATCTCAGTCACACGAGAGTCGGTGCATCACAATTCCTAGTATTCTACATAGAGGTCCACCACAACGGCCAATAAGTCGAGGAGTGGATTGATTTCTTTTTCCATGGTTTAAGGGCCTCTATGTTGTCAAGCTAAGGTCTATGCAAGATATAGTTGGCCATGTCATAAATAGTGCTTCTGTGCTCCAACATGTTATGCTTAGGGATCTTTTATATCTATGGCATTATTTGCAAACACAATATCTATGCTCCAAGATATAGTTGACTTCATGTTTTTCATCTGTGCTTGACCTGGTTTTGTTTAATAAATACTTGCAGCACTTCATATGGCTTCAGCTAATGGGCATCTCAACATTGTGGACTATCTTATCAATAATAGAGTGGTGAGGGATTCACATTTTTCCTAATCAATTGAACTGAATAATATTTGGGGTAATTATATCAGAAGGTTGATTCATCTTTTGATAGATTGAAGTGCTTATTATTTTACTGTATCTGTATTCTTTTTTTTGGTTGCTAAATTACTGTATCTGCTTTCAAGCTGTTTGTTTGCTGCGTATATTTATCTATATTATTAAATGTGTAGTTGAAACTTTTTTTTGTTTAGCTTTGTTTTTCGTTTTGTTATAGTAGAAAAGTAGGAAAAAATAAGAAGTTGACAGTATCTGTTGCGATGTTTGCAGTTTGAGTTATATTGTACTTCTAAGTGGCCTGAACACTGCTACTTTCTATTTATACTTTCATTGTAACTCTCAATCATACTTATTCCTAGAGAGAATTTTCTAATCAATGAATTGATTACCATATGGTCAAAGATTAAGCGAGATGTTACATTCTCATGCCCATTTATTATCTGTTTGAAATGGATCTTGTATATTCTCGACCATTTTCTGTTCAACTAATTATTTCTTTCTCAAGTTTGCGAAGAACTACAAATACTTTGTTATCTCCTTTCTTTATTCCATACTTTGGTGGTGTTATAATATTTGGAACAATCCATGACTATGGTCTGTCTATCAAACAGGATGTTAATGCTTCTAATGTGGAGAAGAATACACCTCTCCATTGGGCTTGCCTCAATGGGCACATCGAGGTAATAATTGTAACTCCTTGTACATGGTAATCTCTAGATTCTATTTAAATTTTTTCCATTTGTTTAGGTGGTTAAGAGCTTGATTCTTGCGGGAGCAAGTGTATCAGTTTTAAACAGGTCTCTTATTTCTGCTCCATTTCTTGTATTAGTGATTATGGTCTACTTTGTGTGAAACTTGAGTTAATTTACTTTGATGCTCGGTCTTTATGTAGCCATGAGAAGACTCCAGTGGATGAAGCTGTGACAGCAAGAAAGTTGGATGTCATCAACGCAATTAACACAGCGGAGGCACAACTCGAACTCACAAGTGCAAGGGTTTGCTAATAGCGGCACACAGCGGAGGCACAATTCAAACTCGCAAGTGTGCAAGGGTTTCCTAATAGCGGCACGCCATTAAGAACCGTAAGAGATAGAGGTGTTTTACTCCAACATTATAAGTAGTCCTTTTGTGTTGTTTTACTAGATTATATATATCCCTTCATAACTTATGTAACGGTATTACATTGACCGATAATGCATGTTATGATATGACTGGAAACTTGTTCCTTTGAATAAGTAGAGCCGCTTGCATATTGCATAGTACATGGAATCTTTCACAAATGTTCCTTCCAAACCAGTAATATGAATTAGTCTAGAGACTAGGGGTGTACAAAACGCCTCCCCCACGCTAATCTTTTGTTCATCCTCTGGTAAAACAAAAATAAATTATAACACAAAAATTCAACGAACTTGACTAATTTAACAAACATGAGTTGTAAATTAGTAACTATTTTTATCTTATTTTTTCATTTATACACTCATAATCCTTTTAGTCAATTTTTGTTAGAAACTTAAAATATGATAAAATGTTTACATTGGGAAGTGATGTATTGTTATATCACTTTCTCTTTCATATTATCAATATAACATCTCTTCTATTCACGTGGGAACTAACAAGGAATAATTAATGTTGGGGTCATAGAAAAGTGAATGTATACTATACAATTAAAGGTAATTTAGAAGGACAATTTAGGTAAAAAAAATAATTATTAATTAGCGTGCCGAAGACGTTTAATACGGGACGGGGGGAGTATGAACTTCAGCATTGGCCTAACTCTTGAAAATTTTCAAAAAAAAATGTATCATCTAAAATTTTAACTTATTTGTCAATCTTGCTTTATTCTTAATCCTTTGTGTGTGTGTGAATCCAAATATATCAAACAAAGCAAAACTCAGATAAACTTACGTAGTGAATGCCTCCTTGGAGATATAAAAGAAAAACTCTATACACTTATTTTTCACATCACTCTGAATTAATACAGACAAACATAACCAGAAGATCAAAATGTATTTTTTTTCCACACGTTAAGTACACTAGGATTATTATATTGCTAACTAGCTTTTTTTTTTCCTCTTAGGTGAGTGCATTTTATGTTCCATTTTACCAGCGAGTGCGTTTTATGCTTCATCTCGCTTATCACGTGTTTATGAGTGAGTGCGTTTTATGCTCTATCTCAACCCATCACATGAATCTTTATTATCATTATTTTTTTCCTTTTTTTCTTTAATAATCCTAACAAAATTTACCTAAATCATTTTCTCTTTCTTATATAATACCTCATATTAACTTCAAGTTATGACCAAATAAGTTATATAGTTCAAAAAAATATCTTTCATAAGCACTTAATCAAATAAATTCCCTCCAAGTTAAAACTAGTTCAAACAAATGAATATGTGCTCAATAATAAAGGGTCTTAAACAAAGTAATAACCAACAAAAAAAAAATACAATTTGCTCATCCCAAGGTGAAAAATCCAATCTTTTTGTAATTGTTATATAGATCCGGCTTAGATCTAATATATATTATATCCATTGTTGTGCTTGGAATTTACTTGTAATTCAAATATTTTTTGATCTAAAATTCTCTTGATCCATTAGAGCATAATTCCTAGACTAGGGTGGTTAGAGAGGATTTCTCATGGATGTAATCTCCTCCTAACTACCTGATGATGTCCCTTTGTTAATTTATTGTTTTATTTTAAAATTGACTTCCCTTTTATCGATTGTTTTATTGGGAAGTTGATTATTTGCTTATGGCTTACCCTATACAATCCTAGATCTATATCTAGTGGTGAGGGGTCCCACCTTTTGGTCGTCAAGGGATTCTAACAAATTGAATCGCCTGCTAGCTAATTTGGATTATATTTTGACTAAATCCCGATTACATTATCATTGGATCCATGAAATCTAAATTAAGGAATTTCATTTCCTCGGTATTAGATCCTTTCGTTTAGATCTTATTGATGCGTAATGGCCCCTCGGAATATGGATCTCGTTATGGAATCTATGGATTAGGGTCTCTGGGAGCCCTTTTTCTAGATTTCCGTTGCCGTTTCGAGGCATTGTTCGTTGTGATCTCGAAATATGTCAGCCCAAGAATGGAGTCGGGGTTCTCGAATCGAGCCTTGATGTAATTCCCACGGTGGACATAGTTTCGATTGTAATAGTTGTTACCCAATCATTGTACATGTAAATTTGGACCTTAAAACGGTCTCGAGGGTCCCATCCTGTGAAAATCGAATTTAAGGCACTCGTGATACTGAAAATTGTGATTGCGGGTGTTCGGGGCTATTGAGATGGCTTACATGCCCACGAGTGGCCTCGATCTCATTTCGATGCTTGATATTACTGTTTATCACCAAAAACAATTTTCGAATAAAACAATGAAGACCTTTTAAAATCAATCCGGGTTACTAGAACATCTTTTAGCTAAAATTGAAAGCAACGAAGAATTTCAATTCCTATTTTGCGAAAGGTTTTGAAAGCTATGTTTTCTCAAAACGTCACCCAAAAATAGCATTTTCAAAATTAACATTTAATCGAACTTTTTCTTAAATCAAATTCTTCGTACATAGGCTCAAAGAGGTTTCAAGTTGTTTTCAAAATAATGCACTTTTCACGATTTCGATTCAAAGCTAAGTAGATTTCTCCAAATCATACACAACACACTTAAAAAAATATTAAGATGCGGTAACTGTGTTTTCACGGAAGTCAAGGAGTTTCTAACATCTTCCCCTCGCTTAAGCAAGCCCTTGAACTTTATGAATCTCGGTTTCGAGACCAATTCTACGATGTCGCATATGGGCCTCTCGATTGCGAAAAAATCCTAAAATTTGGATGAGTTGGTACATTTATTTAAATTTTTACCAACTGACGACAATGTCTAATTGGCCATTCATTAAAATCAACCTTTCAAAACCCCGTCAGCATTTATGTCAGTCTTTTCCTAAAAATCAACCTTTAAATAAAAAATGAAATAGTAATAGTCGAAATCTTAAAGGGCAGAAACAACATTTACGGGAAAAAAATTCATGGCGTCGACACTCTCACAGTGTAATAATTCTGAGGCTTCCGTTTACTTAAACCAAGAATAAGAATTTAGTTACACATGACCATGAAAAAAACCAAAAAATAATAGAGAGATAAGTTTGTAGACAAGTCCCCCCAATCTCTCTTGGTAATACTCTATTTATAGGCATCAAGGCTCAATTAATTCCTTCTAGGAATTAACTTCCTAGTGACAATCAACTTCCTAGTGTCAATCAACTTCCTTCAAAGAGATCTTCTAGATAGACTTTCTTTTCCTTCATTGGATTTGACTAGCACACTAAGATTGTTCCACCTCCTTCCTTCTCCTTGTAGGATTCTTCTTATTTTTTTTCTTCCATGAATAGGAGCATTAAATATTGTTTGATCACCAAGATATTGACTTTATTGTAATAAAATATTAAATCTCTGTGCTCGCGTAATTATAACTTTGCCCCTCCTTTTACTTTAAGTCTAAATAATACTCAATTTGCCTCCAAAGCACTTCCAAAGTCATGGAATCTTATAATTGCACCTTAAATAAAAATATAAGAATAATAAGTGTATTTAGGCACAAAATAAATACAAAATATTAAGCATTAAGGGATAAAAATATAACACATTTTATTCTCATCAACGCCCAAACATAAAGCCCGGTCTGGTCCACCCTAAAAGAAGCCTGAAAAAACCTGGTATGATTTGGACCGGGGGCTGGTCTGGCCTGGAGTCCTAAAAAGTCCTCTTTATTTTCCTAAAAGATCGGTCTGAAACCTGGCCCGATCTTGGTTTAGACCTAAATAGGCTAAAGAAAGTCTGAAAAATTAGGCTTAGAAGCTTGAAAAATTAGGTCTAAAAGCCTAAAAAATCAGGCTTATCCAACCTTTTTGTATTCTTTTACCATTTATCCCTCCCTTATATAAAAGCTAATTTAAAGGGTGTTTTTGGTCCACCAAATTTCAACAACTATAATTATTTATATATATTATATAATTTTTTGTATTACACATTAATTTTTAGTTTTATCAATCTATATAATACTATATATTTTTTAATTTCTAAATAATAAATAGTTAAGTTATTTAGATTTTATTTTTATGTTACTTTTATATTTATTGAAGTAAAATCGGAGTTTAACTTTATTAAAGCATGAGTGGGGGGAAAAGAAAACTAGCCTGAAAAAAGCGCGAAGACCTGGCCCCTGGAGGCTTAGCCTTAAATCCTAAAATAGTCTCACTTCTTAGGCAAAAAGCTTGACATAGCCCGGTCAAGTCAGGTATTAAGTCAAGCCTGATCTGGTTAAAGCCTCAAAAGGTCTGGCATGGTGTCCAGCTCGACCCAAGCTTTGTGCACTCCTATTAGAGTCTTGCTATTATGAAAAATATGGTCGGCTTTTGTGCCGGATAGACACAATAATATGCAAATATTAATTTGCAGCTCCAGAAGAACTTAAGCACCGTATATTACACACAATGTTGCATGTTTATGTCGCACTACCAAATTCGTATTATAGTTTACCCTGTTGTTTATTGCGGCTATTGGGCAGTGTAATTTTCCCTTTTTTAACTGGATTGTTTAGATTGTAAAAAGGAAAAAGAAGCTAAACATGAAAGATAGTGGGACTTGTAGAAAGAAGAAGAAATGTAAGAGATAATAGGTAAAATGGGTATGTTGGGTTATCAATGTTTATAGCATTTACAGCGGTAGCGTTTAGTGTATTTGGGCACTGTACTAAAAATGATGCAGTGCGTTTGAGTTCCAAATATTATTTTTGTAAGTTGCTGATTGTAGATGAACAAGATTCTCAAATACATTTTAAATTTTAAATACATTAAACTTTTCATAAGTTGGTAGACGAAGAAGCACAATATTTTCAACTTTAACATCACATTTTTACTATTATGTCATCACTATTAAACATGAAAGAATTTTTTTTTTGTAAAATTTGTAAATATAATTTTTTTTTTAATGAACAGAGTATTTTATAAAATATTCAGCTGTTAGACAGTCAAAAAGATTCATGATACAAAGGCGTTACAAAATTGAGAAGGTAAAAACATATATGAAAGTGACCAGATTTTTTCTCACTTTAGTTGAATCTAATATCAGGCGCCATTCTCTGTCAAGTAGAACATCGACTGCCTATGGGGAAAAGGCCCTAAACTAATGCATCTTGACCAAAAAAGACTAAGCTGATCTTTGATCCTCGTGATATATTATTAGTTTAGCTACGTGTGACCATTTATATCAATAATAAATACCAAAATATGTAGATTCATAAGATACGAGAGAATTAAAAAAAAATGTACACTAATTTATTTTACTATTTTATAATTAATTTAATTTTATCATAAAATTTATCAATATATAAATCATATCTAATATACTATTACGTTCCCTCCAAGATGACACATGTTGACCTATTTTCAATATCCTCCAACAAAACTCATTCTGAAAATTACTACTATATACAATGGCAAAACTTGTAACCAGTTACAAGTTCAAAGATAATCTCTGTGTGTTAATTGGGAGGATTTGTGGTAGAAGATAAAACATTTTCCGGCATCTAATTTTACATTTTTTTTTAAATTTTATTTGTTACTAGTCTTACATTTTAACGTTGTTTTTTATATTAATTTTTTTAAGCACAGAGTATATGGTTATATCCTTTTAAAAATTATTTTTGTTTCCTTCTTTTCTTTCGCATTCCAAGTTAATCCCAAGCATACCCAAAATCTTAAAATAGCATCTGATCATTGCTTTGTTTCTACTAATTTTCATCCAATCATCTTTTACATACAATCTAGACTGAAACCTTAAATTATGGCAATTAGGGAAACAGATAGGGGATGTAATCTCTCAACATTTAAATTATATGCCAATCAATTTTGCACTTAATAACAAAATCTAACAAAAGCTAAACTTATTTGTATAGTGCTATTGTTCGAATTCATATATGTTATTCCTGTTTATCCATTTAAAATATTAATAGTAAATGAATATTTTTGGTGTAGAAAATTTCAAATTCAAGTTCTTGTGCCACATAAATTTCTTGAGAAATGAAGTCATAGGCATGAAGGTTTAGGGTCAGACCGACCACTTTAAATTGAGATAGGAGATGAAACAAAGAATGGGACAGAAGATTTAAATTTCTATCATTTGTGCATCTTATAAAATGTAAAAACCAAATTGAAAAGACAATACAATCTAATTATGTATAATTCATTTTTTTTCTTTCAACACTAGAGAAATCTAGCTAGTTACTTAACCAAACTATAGAAGAAGAATCTGATATTTACATGTGTTCATGCTCTTCCTTTTTCCATTCAAACCCTAAAAATCTGCCAGGCGAAAACCTAATATTCCTATATTCTGAAATTGTATCAAGCTTTGGAGACCATACTTGATCCTTTGACCCAACCAACATATCATAGTGCTTCTTCAATTCCGGCGTACTACAAAGAAAATTAGGGTTTGGACTATCACTTTCTTTTCCTATTGTAGTAAAGCAACTGATCATAAACTCCGGCGATACCTTAATCAAAGCTTGTCCATTAGAACCCTTCATGTATTGAAATGGAGTAGTGTCCTTGAAATTAATCGCGGTCCGTTTAGTGCTAGAAACTAGGGCAGCAAAAGAAGAAGCCGAAAGGACATTGCTTGTGAAACAATTAATGGGAAGAACAAAGTAGGTTTGACCGGTTATAAGCTCGTCGTCGATGGCTAGGGCGGGGACCGGTTGGCCGATGAAGAATGAGTCTGCATGGCAAACCATGCGGTCGGGGAACTCGAACATGATTTCTCCGGCGACTGGAGTTTTGCCTGTGAGAGTTCTCGTGGTTCCTTCCCAAAAAATTAGCTTCACAAATGAATTTGGTTGAAAACAAAGAACCATTGTATTGCCCATGAGAAAAAAGAGTTAATTTAGAGAGGAGTTGAGTTTGTAGTTATTATATATAGAGGGGGAAGGTTGACTTTGAGGAAGTCATAATTTGTTCTTCTCTTGGAGGTTTTGGAAGGTCGGTAGTCAGCTATGCCGGCTTTGAAACATCTTAAGGGACGCATTATGTGGTGGATTTATGTCAATCTAATCATCAAAAATCACCTAAACCTAAAAAATACATGGCCCATATTTACTGTCCCTTTTCTGTTTTATTTAGCATCTTATATATCCTATATATTGGTATCAATTAGTACCTATTCATTTTTTCTGTTTTATTTATTATTTTATCTTATATATTAGTATCAAGTAATATTTATCTATTTAAAAAGATAATTGTGAATAGATAATTACATTATACTCCCTCCGTCCTAAATTAATTGCTTTTCTATGACTTTTTTAAGTCAAATTGACTATTTTTAAAATTAATAATTAAGCATATATAAATATATTTCTAAAATTATAAAAATTGAAATTAGTAATAAATTGTATATACTTTCTTTTGGTTATAATATCTTCACCTGTATGTTAGCAAAAATAGTAAAAAGATTAGTTTTAAAAATAGTCAATTTGACTTTAAAAAGTCTTAGAAATGCAATTAATTTGGGACGGAGGGAATATTTGACAACAATGCATAAGAAAAGAGATAGACGATGAGATTGAAGATTTAGATTCTAAAATACATGCACGACCTCTTTCTTTGTTGTGCTATAAGTTCGAGTTTACCTCTTAGCTCGACCAAAGCGTTACATGGAAAAAATAAAATTTTTCTAGGTTCTCCATGGTCCTTCCCCAAATTCTCCTAAGCCAGAGTCCATAGGAGAAATGTATCCTTAAAATTATTGGATTGTAATAGAATAGGTTCTCACAAAAAAAGAAAAAAAAATGCCATATGAAGTTTTTAAAATACTCCCTCAAATCCGAGATTGAGAATCTCATTTTAACTAAACAAATAACGTTTTCTACTACTGTTTTAAAAAATAAAAGCAGAGAGAGAAAATCGAAAATAGAAATAGTTATCAAATGAGTCCTAAAAAATATTAATCAGTTCTTTTTTATTTTATTTTAGTTTTAGTAAATAATACTTTATTCATTCTAAAATATGAGATTATTATTGATTTTTGAAAAGACAATTTAAGAAATTTTCAAATTCAAAATTGATATGATAGATTTATAATTATAAAATAATAAACCTTATAATTAGTAGTACTTTTTAGTTAATTTACAATTTTTGTCATTATATCGACTAAAATTATAAATATTTATATATATCATAAATTTTAAAATGTCTAAATTAAGTTGAGTTTCAAAATTTGAGAAGCCTAATAGTACTCTCTTTAAGGTTATGTTTGGTTAAACATAATGTTTTAAAATAAGATTTAAGCTCTGCTTAGGTGCTAGGGCGTTGTCCAGCCTTGAAAAGTAGGTGTTAGACGCCCGCCTAAGCTGATCTTGCAACTAATGCCTTCCATCCACCACCATTGGTGCAATTTGTTTACTCCTCGTCCGTAAAGAATACATGATGTTGTTCTCTATTTTATTTTATTTTATTTTATTTCTATAAAAGATGGGAGAACATTTAATATTATCCTTTTAATTTTTTAAGATTATTATTAAATGCTTCAAATTTCTATCAAAATTCAAACATATCCCTATAAGTTGACAATATTTTAAATCAATCCTGAAACTCTTTTTTTCATTTTTTTTTGTAAATATAACATTAATTGTATTTTAAATATATACAAAAGAGTAGACTTAATGTTTTTACAAATGAAAAAAAAAAGTGAAATGAATTACATTGCTTAGAAAAACCCTAGGTGCTTGAAGGTTACTTTATCGTATAAGTCCGCCTAACGTTTAGAATACTGATTAAACATAATTAAACTTTCATTTAGAATTTAAAATTTTATATAATTAGGAATTCGATCGATTGATGTTTCATAAATGTACATACACTTTTTAAAAGAAGACTTACTTTGAGACAGAGTCTTCATCACCAAACAAAGTCTTCTAAGACTTTGTTAGCTTCACTTCTGTATCACGTTCAAGTGTTCAACCCTAATTAAGGTGATATTGATGGCCAAAAAGCATTCTATTGCTCATTCAAGCTAATAAATGAATACAACCAATAAGTTTATTAGAGGGAACGTACGTTATCAGATACCGACATGAGGGGGTAGCCAATTTAATTGAACCCATGCATTATTAAGGCATGACCCATTGACCTAAAGCTTGAAAGATTTGCTAGTTTAAATCAAAATAAATTAATTATATTGTGATTTAAAATGGTGCTTGTACTTAGATCAAGTTATCAAATTGAGGATAGTAGTTTAAAGAAAAGAAGATAATTTAACATATATATTGTGAGTTAAAATCAGATATTGTATATACTGTATATACACGGATGATGTTAACTTTATGACGTTTCATTAAAATAAGAATAATTTTGTCCAGTATAAATATTTCATTAATGATGTGTGACTGTATGAAACTTTAACTCATAAATTATATTCTCTCTATTTCAAAATATAAAAATAAAATTGACTTTTTAAAGTCAATATTAGATGTTTTTAAATTCAAAAATAATGTGATTCCTTTTACTTTTAAAAATAATAAATCTTGTAATTAGCAGTACATTTTACCTAATTATATTGTGATCTAAAATTAAAAAAAAAGTTATTTCAATTTTAAATTTTTGAAAAAAAATCTTAAATTAACTTTAAAATATTAATTTTATTATAGATTTTAGAATGGAGGGTTTATAAATCTAAGGTTGCACGTTATAATAGTAGTAGTTATAATTAACTATTAGAAAAACCAAATTTCAAAATAAATAAATAAATAAACAACCAAAAAGGTTGACATTTTCTTTGGTGTTATCATTTAGTTGAAGTTTTTATATTATTGGTTGAATGTTTGTGGACTGAGAAATAAGCACGTGAGCGGTGTGCCTAACAGTAATCATCTAGCAATCATATACATTTATAATTAATATCTACTTGGATTGATAGTTTATACAGAAAGTGTCAAATATCTCATCCATGATGCAAACTTTTCTTTTTATTAAATTCATTTATCTCTAGTAATTTCAGTTCACGAAATGAAAACAAGATATTGTAAGTTTTCTCGGGTCATTCACGGATTAGTGAAATTATTTTTATTTTTTTTTGTTCAATATATTATTTTAAAGAAGTTCTTGATTGTGTTATATGTCTTGTATAAATCATATATGTATTGCGAATTTTTTTATCGAATTACGATTGTTACATATATAAATTATAAAATTGGTCTATCATATTAAATACATTATTAAAATATTACAAATTATAGTTACCTACGTAACTCGCTCGACGTATAAAGTCGCAAAATATATTATTTTCTCTATTGCATTATTGGATATATTCAGACTCAATAAAATTTTAATTTTCTTCTTTAAGGAATGTTAAAAAAGAATAAATGATGCTAAAAATTAATCAACTTTCACAAATTTTTTGTTTTTTTACCAATCAATTATAATTTTTTCACTTAAACTATAAACTCAAGAGAGAGATTCAATTTTTTCTAAAATTGTTGACAGACATTAGTTGTCACTTAATAAAAATTAAAAAACAGTCACATGAAGTTAAGTAATGTCCGTCAATGATTTTAGGAAAAATAGAATCCATTTCTTACATTTATAGTTTAAAGTAAAAAGTTAGTACTATAATTAATTGATAAAAATAAAAAAATTGTGAAAGTTGATTATATTTTTTTCGTCACTTACCCATAAAAAATAAAAATAAAAATAAAAATTATCTGTGGAGGGGTTGATAGGGCAATCTGTAAACAAGTAACTCGTATTGTTTACTCACTTTTTAAAATGTGCGCCATGTTACTTTAAATTCAAAAGCATCTTTATTATATTTGTAAAACTTTCAATATCTATCACATTCTCCTATTAACCTAGCTAGAGAGCAGTTCTACGGCGACCGGCGTTAGGGGACTGACCAATTATTATTATTTTTTTTGACTCACAAATAATTTATAAAATTTATTGAAACTGAAATTTAAAAAAAACGGTGATTTAGGTGTAATTTGGATACATATACAAAACAGTGTTGTACTGTCTGTACAACACTGTTTTGTATATGTATCCAAATTACACATAAATCACTATTTTTTTTTTAAATTTCAGTTCCAATAAATCTTATAAATTATTTGGGAGTCAAAATTAAAAAAAAAATTAAAAAAAAAATCCGACCGTCGCCTAAGACTTACTGCTAGAGGAAATATTACACACTTTAAAAAATATTTTATTCATAAATGTGACCCAAATTATTTGATGTGAGTAACTATTGGGCTATTCTGACGTGCACCAATTAGTTTATATTATATTGTACAAATCTCAAGTTAAGGTCCATCACGGCACAAAAACATATTAATTCCTCTATTAAAAATAAATTAAAAGCAATTAACTTATTAGTTGTACTTTGTTATTTTACTATTTTGTTTAAAAAAAGTAGATCATTTTAAATTTGACAAAAGCGACTCAAGTTCATAGGTCAAGTCTTGTTGGACAGCTTAATTATGACTCAACCTGTTTGGACCAGTTCGTCTCATCTGTAGAGTTAATTATTTTAAATTATTATTATTCTCATTATGTAATTCTAATTAATGGATTAACGGGATGAAAAAATTACCACTAATATAAATGATGAAATAACAAAACTATTATTAATACGCTCCTCAAAATTACATTATTTATATCTTTGCAATACTTATGAATGTTACAATTTATTTTTCTTAATACCGTGTTGTTCTTTAGTTTTAGCCATCATTACACGGCCATTGTTTATTTATCATCAATGAGTAATTTTACACGAACATTTTTTTTGGACATAAAAATTGGACATAACTTTTCATTACTTTATTTTGCCTCAATAATAAATTCAAAAGTACGTGTATGGCGCTCCATTATTCATCTCATATTATAATATCGATTTAAATATTTCTATTAATATTAACTTTTTAAAAGTTAATTTAACATATTTTTAATTTTAAAATGATATAATTCATTTATGTATTAAAAGTAATAAATCTCATAATTAATAGTACTTTTTAGATAATTATATTTTATTATAGTGACAAAAATTAAATAAATCCATATCAAATTTAAAAATTTTAAATTAAAATTTTAAAAGTATATATTTTGATCTTACATTGTAGAACTGAGGGAGTATTTAATTTCTAATTTAATAAACAATAACTCTCCTAAAAAACTAATTAATATAACATGCCTTACACACTTTTAATAAGAGTTTTATTTTATTTTAATGTTTTTGGGTGTAAACTGCATAAAAGATATTATTTTTTTTCAAAAATCATTTCAAAATATAGCAAGCTAATTATTTGTTGATATTGTCAGCCTTTGAATATTTTAAAAAGATATACATTAAGAAATTTACAGAAAAAAAATAAATGGAACCATTTGAGACAAAGTCAAAGTCGTAGTCGTTCAAGATATATACATATGCGTATAACATTTATATATATTGTAGATCTCGCACGTGAAAAATTGTTGGATAAGATAAGATGATGGAAATTAAATAGTAGATGCAATGCATCAGTGTTCCTGTACTTTTTTAAGGTTCAATGTTACAAGAAGGAAGAATCATGTAGACAAGTTGTGTGTAAAAAATTATGTTGATTTTTGTGTCCACTTCTCCTAAATTTGTGATTAGGTTTTAGATGTGTTATTGTACTGAGTAATGTTAACGAAGATAAATTATATATAAAAAGTTGTGTATAATTAAGTGGATTTGATTCCACTCTATTATACTTTCACATTAATACATTAATTATTTGATCTTAATAATTTTATTAATAATGATCAAAATATGTTAATAAATACTTGATAATATCAAGATCAATCTTGCCAAAAATTAGAATCACTAAAAATATTTTTACCGTTAAAAGTTTAAAAGAATTTTCAACCATAGAAATTTTGATATGAAAAAATTACATGTTCATTAAATGGTGGAAAAGTGTGAGATTACTTTTATTTTTAGAACAATTATACTATTTAATACTATAAATTAATTGACTAATTTTGATTTCAATTATACTATCCAAAACTATAAAAACATGGTGTATTAAATGTAATTGGAGGGAATGTACAATAGAGGGGAGTCAAGTTTGATGGTATAAAAAAGAGAAAAAATAGGAAACCACACTTACCATTGGATATTTTACACATTTTACACATTTTCATCAATATGCAATATGTCGACGGCAAAAAATTTCATTAGTTATTGCTATGATTGACCATTTTTCTGATTATCTGTTATTATGTTTGAAAGGATTACCATTTCAATTTCTTGTATTGTAATCTTTTCATCATTTTGTAGCAGTTTACAGTTTCAATATATTTCAGTCGATTAAACTGTTTGATCAAAAAAGGTGGTGTTTGTGAAAAATGGCTTTTATTCGATTGTTTTTAAAGATTGATTTTAATGAGCCAATAACACAGGGACGAATTGGTATAGTTTTAAATAGATGTACTAGCTCATTCAGATTTTGAGATTTAGCAATAACGCCCAATTAATGAGACTCTATAAGATTGATCCGTGAACCGAGATTCAAGAGTTTGGGGGATTACTTAAGCAGAGGGAAGATACTAGGCACCCCCGACTTCCGTCAACCACGGTCATCGCGTTCCTTATGTTTTTCACTTTCGTTTAAAGAAGTTGTCTTAATAGATAATTATGTGTTTTGGTGTCATCCACAAGTAAGTGTGTGCTTTTGTGTCATCCATAAGTGTGTGTGTGTGTGTGTGATTTCACTATTTTTACTTCACTTTATATTTGGAAAACAAAATTACATTTGAGATAATAAGAATAAAATCATATTCTAGGAAAGCAATTAAATGTGTCACTTTTAGTATATATCCTATTCCTTGTAGTAAGAATAGGGATATCTACTAAAAGTGTTAGTTTTACCTTTTCAATATAGGCTTAAATACACTTTAAACCATTTATTTTTTTTTATTTTTTACAATTTAAACCCTAATATTTCTACTTTAAGACATTAAACCTTAATGTGTCTAAATTTTTATAAATTAAATATTTTGGACACCGAATTTAGCATTTTTTACCGGAATAAATCACGTGATTTAAAACGAAAGGACATTTAAATCTTTTAAGGGTATATATTGTTTATATTAATTGAAATTTTTCCACAATTTCCTTGTTCATTATACAATAATCATGTGCCTACAATTTTATGTGATTTTAAAGATATTTAAGTTTTTCTTTAATGTGGAAAATTAAGTACTTTAAGAGTATATATCGTTTATATTGGTTCTAATATTTTATACTTATTTTCTTCATCATACATGTTTGTCCATAATGGTATTTGACAATTACACGCAAGTATATGTGCTCAACAAGTAATATAGTGATAAGTAAAGTATCATTCCCACAAGGAATATGCTAATAATATTAATCCAACTACCAACTTTATATCAATTTGATTTTATTTAAACAAATGAAAAATTAAGATTCTAAAACTAACTTTTAAAACTAAAATATTAAATAGAGATTAATACTAGATTAAAATACTAATATTATAATTTCTCCCAATGCTTCATTTAAATCGCCTTACTCTCTTTTAAATTAATTAATTATAATGAATCGTTAACTAAGAATTCATAATTATTTAACAACCCTCTTCCGATTATTCGATAAAAATATCATTCCAATTAAATCACTATATTCCTATGCAAATTAATTAAGAACAAATTCATTAAGTATCAATTTTCAATAAAGTTACATGCGGTATATAGGTATATTCCTATCCTATATACAAATCATGAAATCCAACACAAAGAATATTCAAGATCATACGTTATCATATCCAGATCTAACCCTAGAATTCATTTTTCAATTTTATCTAGAATATATCAGATAATTGTTGATCAGACAATTATAAATTAAGCATAAAATATGATAAACGATCTATCCATAGTCAACAACAATCAACAAGAGAGAAAATTAATTTAAACTACGCATCGGGTTCCATTACAATCTTAAAAGAAAATTAGTTCATCATAAAGTCTGAAAACATCATCAAATAATTAAAAAAACATCTTCAGATTACAAGAATAAAAGAGTAAAAGTAGAGAATAAAAACTCTATCACAGCTTTATCTCCACTATCCGCCTCGTATCCTTGCAAGCTTTTGTGTGCTTCCCTTCAAAATCTGATAAAAACCTCTCTTATGTGTATCTCTGATTATTGATGTATCTTATCCCTATATTATCAGTCTTCTATTGTATTTATAAGTCCAAGCAGCTTACGAATGCACAATCCTAGCCAAACTCAACTTAGCATATATAGTGTCCCACTTGAGTTAGAATTGCACAACAACTGATCAGCTAAGCCCACGCGCACAACAGCCTCACCAGCACCACAACCCTGCATCCCAGCACCGCAACACTGATTCTCTGGATGCCAAGCACCGCAACAACGCTCAAACCAAGCGTTGCAGCGCTGTCTTGGATCCTGCCCAACTCCGCGCCTAGCGCACCCATTTGCTATCCATGCCTGCCAACGTCGTGCCATCCATGTCAACGCCATATTGCACGTCGACAATTGATGCACGCCATCAACCTAATGTTACGTTTTGCTCCTCAATTATGGTTGATACTCCTTCATTCGACGCTTAATACATCATTTCGCGCTAACTCTCAATTCCTACACAAAAACACTAAAATGCATCAAAATGAACTAAAAATACTCAAGAACTCATAAAATCATCAAGCCAAGAATACCCAATTCATAGGTATAAAACCCACTCATCAAATACCCCCAAACTTAAATCTTTACTTGCCCTCAAGCAAAATCAAAACAAAAACTAAGAAAAAAAAACTACTCTAACATGCAACTTATCTTGAACAACAAATTAATATGAATCTGAAATACGACCTCAAAGATTTCATATAATCCATAACTCCCAGAAAGAATTCAAAAACTTACATAGCCTAAAAACTCAACGCCTAGTAAATCCATACAGGGGACTTTAAAAAAAATTGCCATCCGATTTTGCTTTATGATTTTGCTCCTACTCTACGATTTTGCTCTTACACTACAAGTTTTCTCCTACTCTACGATTTTGGGAATAATAGATTATAATTGACATTAATACAGTCACAACATGAATTTATTAAAATGCTATTAAAAATAGCCATAACATGAATTTGAACATGACATTTCGTTTATAATGGTTCAATAAATACAGGATCAAAAGATGAAAGTAATAATTGAGATAAATAAAATTATGAAGATTCAGGCCTTTTCAATCCTAAAGCTCTATGATGGTTTCACTTATCATGGTTTATAAATATTCCACATACTGCACACTTTCGAAGTGACTTCTGTAATGCAAATTGTTCGACAACACTTTTCAACTGTGTTGCTTTTTTACGAACTTTTGTTTGCGAACAAACTGGATCAAACACAGAATCACTGGGCTCAGCGTCATCATCATCGTATAATTCCATAGTGTCATCGGCCTCGATAACAGGTTGCACATTGTCGTCTCGTCTATTATTGACACCTTCGGTAGGGATTTTGGCCACAATTTTTTCCTCACGATCAAGCATTTTATCATCATATCTAATGGCTTCTTTAGAAGATAAAACATCCAACACAAAACCCAGAAATAGTTTGCACAAATGATTGAATCGATCGGTTTGTGTCTCAGCATAATCTGTGACCGAGGTCAAAACATACGGGGTGACATCATTGGTTTTATTAGCATCTTGAGTCAATCGTTTGTGTATCAATTCTTCGGGAATCTGAACAAAGTTCTTTGAAGTTAGTAGCCTGAGAATGTGACGGCATATAGTACTAGCATGGTCAAATATTTCGCTATTACATTTCGTCATCCTGGTATTTATATAATGCACAACTGTAAAATATCTATGACAAGATTCAGGAACCATAACTTTGAACACCGAGTAACTTTTTGAATCAAAAGTTGACATATCATGTACCTTTTTAGTAGTTAACTTGTGCGATTTTGTCAGTTCAATTTGAAAACGCCGAAATATTTATTTGGTATATATTTTAGTTGCATACATCTCTAACGGATCTCCAAGATAAATTTTCTTACACGATTGACTGTAATATAATCATCTTGTTTCTCTCTAATGTACTGTTTTTCAATAGCTTTTTAGGATTTTAAAACAAAATCTTTAATCCCCGTACTACTTTTTACATATTCGTCAAAAAAAATTATTCATACTTTCACTCTTGGAAGTGGTAGTCATTCTCGCTGCAAAGCAATTTGCAGAATACACCCCAATCCATTTTTCTTTTAATTCATATAGAGATTTCAACTATTCGTGATTATGCAAACCGTAGTTTTCCATCAACAAATTTCACATGTCCTCAAATTCTTGAATAGTCAAAGACTTAAAGACACAATAGTTAAAATCTGACTTAAAAGTCAGATGCGAAGAATAGATATAACTAAGTTTTTTAGTATATTTTTTGTTAATGTGCCATATACACAATGCATGATGTGTATTAGGAAAAACCCTAGCAATTGCATTCGACATCATAGCACAATCTTGATTAGTGACAATGGTTATGGGTGTTTGAAATTCATTGCTTCAAGTCACTGCTCAAACAACCATACAAATGTATCCTCAGTCTCATCGCTCAATAGTGCGCACCCAAATAATACAAAATGGTAATGATGATTTACACCCGTGAAAGGAGAAAATGGCATGAAATATTTATTTGTTCGGTATGTGGTATCAAAAGTAATAACGTCACTAAAATTTTGATAAGCAAGTATTAACCGATAATCTACCCACATAATACATCCTATACGATTATCCACGCCTGGTTTGACACTGAAATAAAATCTGCTAAGGCTCTCACGCTGTAACTTTCTCAAGTAATTTATTGCAGGATGTGCATCATTCAAATTGATATTATGACGTCTAATATCTCTAACAATATTTCGCACTTCCGTTTCAGAGAACCCAACATTGTTTATACCTTCTCCTAATGAGTTCAGAATATTCATCATCCTACTTGGACCAATCTCAGCATTATTAAGGATTTCAATCAAATCTTTAGCAACTCTTGAAAAATTTTACTTGTGTTTGAATTTGTGAAATTTTACTTGGGGACACAAATCCATGATTGTGATTCAGTTCAAGAGTAGACATAAAACAATTATATTTACTCTTATCATGCACAACATAAAATTTTGTTCTACATTCTGTTCTATTAATAGAGTCCCTCATCCTCTTTCCTTTAGTATTATTATCTTCATCATCAGTGACAAATACATTTTTCTTAACAACCATATATCCAGTTTTACGACACTGATACAATCTAGAACAAAAAATCTTCAGAATTCACATGTTTTCTGATAGTTTTTATTCGTACTTCAAATCCAACACATTTCATATTTCTTCTATAAAAAAAAATTAGCATCTACTAATGTATCAAAAATTTGGCCAACATAAGGAATAGTATCATTAACTAAACTTGTTGTTAGGTTTGTATATTACGCAAGCATGCAATCAAATTACATAAATAAGGCGAAAGCGCAATAAAAACGGATTTTAAAATTTTAATACAAACCATCACGATCTTTCCTTGTGTTTAACTATCAGTTATACGAAAGAGATGGAGAATAAGAATTATACCCTTGTAGAATCCTAACTTTCTCAGGTACAAGTTCAACTCCAATTTCCTTTGCGTTCTCCTTGAATTACACCGATTAAATTCCTTCGCTTTGATCAACGTTAGCCACCCAAGTGTTTGACCTCTAGAGGTGATCCACCAAGAAATAATACGTACTCAAGAAGATGGGTATTGACAAAACTCTAGTTTTTATCTCTATAGAAATAACAAGTACTCTATACAATTCTTATGCTAGAGCGTGTAACCCTAATTTATGATAAGATTCATCTTATTTATAGATATAAGGAGCCCTCCTAAACTATTTAGGATTATGATTTTTATTCTAATTAAACTCTTTTTATTAATTAAACTCCTAATCCAATTAGGAATTTATGAGAATATTTCTATTAATTAATTCTCAAACCCTTTTAGGAATTAAATAATAATAATAGTAATAATAATAATAAGACTCATCTTATTAATTTATATTTAATATTTCCAAAATATTAAATAATAAATATTAAGCTATTTAATTTATTCTATCTCCACAGACTAAATTAAATATACTCAACTTATTATTACGATTATGTCATTTATTTCTTAAATAAATATTTTTCTTTTGCGGTGTGACCCTTTAGATTCTCCATATTAAACCGGTTGTGAATAAATCAATTAGAACAATTCTAATCTTATTTAAATAAATAAATTAAACTATTTAATTCATTTAAATAAATAACATTTATTCTATAATAAGGGTAAGCCCCTTAAGCGATCAACGACTTTCCAGATAATGTAGATTTCAACATTAATCACAAATTAAAGAACCTTTCAGTAAATAGTTACCGTACAATTCAATCCTTCTACTATAAAATGTCCCAATTAAATATAAGACATGAAATTATTGTCAAGTCTTATTTTATTTAATTATATGTATTTCGATTCCCAAATGCACAACTCTAAATAATGCAAATTAGAAACTCTTTTCTAATTTCATTCTGCCTTGACCAAGGACTATTGAGTTATCATTTATCGAATCACACAGGACATTCACATCTTTTAGTGGATGTGGTAGATTCTTTGTTGATCATTCACCTATCTCCGTGTACAACTTATTATACTCAATCATACCCTTTGATATACCCTAAAGGTCTTAAGGGACATGTCAAAGTATAACTCATCATACACAAGATACTATGATGATCTCAAGTCCAAGGATCACTTGTACTACTATCACTAGAGGAATTCCTATTGACAGGTGAGTAAAACTCCATTAGGTATTCCTTAGCTAGCCACGTTCAGTGAACTTATTCTCCAATAAACACCTACATACTTGCTTTAGTGTCTGCACACAAATGATTATGAGATCAATCATCCTCTTCCTAAGAGCAAACAACGTATGTACTAATCTATCCGGATTCACTAATCCCCTTTTAGTAATCCAACGATTAGGAACGATCTTAGTTTTAAGCTTTCTAAGAATTTAGATCTCATTAGCATGATCATCATCATGATTCTAAAAGCATTGCTTAAAACTATGGGTCTATCACATATTATATAACAACATCATGTAGATAATAAAAAATGCCTTTAATATTTTATATAATAAATGAATAAGATTACAAAGTATATGTTACATCATATTAAATATGATTGGCTAGTGTGCATACTACTTTTACTTGTTACATCATTATTATCATGTAATTCTTCATCAGTACTTAAATTGAATGAAATGCTTTTTCAGCAAACAAATCCATGGCAAAAAAAAATGAATCAGTTATAAAAATTAAATTACAGATTACCGATTTTTGCTGATGTTTGTCTCATGGTATGCTTGCTAGTAGGCTATGCTCTCTCAATCGTATGAGCATGTGAGAAAGGAAGAAATAAAAGTGATATGGTATGCTCTCTCAAGTTGATTGAACCTTTTACGATAAAAGAGACGAGAATAGTCGTTTTCAATTAGGGTAATAAGTTATGTTTTTCCGTCCTCAGTTTAGTTCTGCGAACGGGTAAAATTCTATTTTTATAGTCTAAAGTTTAATTTTGTGGATTAGGTCCCAAACCAAAAAAGTTTGATTTAAAGCTATAAATCTTCCATTACATCGTTTTTGCATATTCTTGTTGCATATTCATGTTATCTGGGCTGATAAGAAACATGCACGGCTAAACAAATGGAATCTAGTAATGGGGTGAAGTGTTTTCTCATAGTATGAAGCATGGGAGACAACACACTGTGGTATATATTCTTCCAATTGTTTAGCCATGTATGTTTCTCATTAGCTCAGATCACATGAATTAGTAAGAACAATAATATACAAGAAGAAATAGAAAATTAATAGCTTTAAATCAAACTTTTCTAGTTCTAAATCGGTACTGCCAAAATGAGATGAGATCCAAAGTCATGCTATGAAGAACGCAATACTTAATCATTTTATATAACACTCAGAGTCCGCAGTTTAGTTATGCGGACTGATGGTTGACAGCAAAATGACACCGTTTGGATATTATATCTACCAAAAACACATAGCGTCCACAGTATTAAACTGCGGAGGCGCAAACTACCTAGCGTGTAGTTTAATTCTGCGGATGGAGGGGGTATTTTAGACAATTTTTTCGTCTGCAGAATTAAACTGCGGGCTCCCCCATATTAAACTGCGAATGGGAGATGATACAATTCTGACCAGGTTTGCATCAAACGTTAATAACTCAATTCAATAAAAGAGTTGTTCATCAATTAATTAGCATGACCCAAGCATTATTGGACCAAAGAAGCGTAATTAAAGTTCAATTGGGCTGACCCAATTCAGCAATTTAATTTAGCCCAACAGTACACAGGTTTTATAATTCCTAATTTGGTTTGTTTCATATAAGGCTGAATTAACTACAACTCATGCAAGGATAAATTAGCTCATGCAGTTCATGTGGGTCACAGAATTCTTAATTCCAATTGGCACATATTCATTGTTTCATGCAGCAACATCATTCACGTGGGCCTTAAGTCATTAATCCTTTACATATCATCAAACATGCAAAGGAATACAAAGTGGGCAGTATCAAAGCTATTTTAACGTGGGCCTACATGTGGGCATTCTTAAAGTTACTTAACATATTAAGCTACTTTATAACATATTCATGCAAGTACATGCAAAGCTGTTTCATGCATTCCAATTGGAGGGGGGTTAACGCACTACAAGAAAATGGGCTATCAGCGACCAAGAGTAACAACGACCGCACTATGTGGTCGCTAATTCTCTTAATAGCGACCGCATGTAGACTTGGTCGCTATTGTTATTAGCGACCGGGATCAGTTGCTGATATAAAATTTTTGCCATGAATTTGGCGCAAATGTTGGCGGGGTGTCTTTTTGCGACCAATAATTGTTAGCGACCGCAAGCGGTCGCTAATGTGTCCACGTCATTAAAAATCAGCGACCGCATGCGGTCGCAGAAAGCGGCCGCTGATGTATTTTAATCTAATCAGTTCTAGGCAGGCGAAGCAAACCAGAAACGGAGGAAAGAAAAGAGGGAGGAGGAAAAAAAGAGGGAGAAGGAGGAAAGAAAGAGGGAGAAACCGCTGCCCTTGCCGCCGCCGACGACCAAGCCGCTGCCGTTGCCGCCTCCCCGACGACCAAGCCTCTGCCGCCGCCGCCCTTCTATTCAGGTATGCATGTCTTCATATAAATGAAGTTAGTTAATTTAAAAGTGAAAACAGCTAGCAAATTGAGTTGGTTAATTAGCTTTTGATTGGGTTAATTATTGGTTCTGGCTATATTAACTGACAACGATAATTGAAATATTTCATATTGAATATGTATGAATCAAAGAAAGTGAAACTTTGAGAAATTAGAAAAGTTAGTAAAACAGTTAATTTGTAATTAGTTAATCTATATATGATTTTGTAATGAAATTGGTTTGTGTGGTTTGAATTAGAGACATGGAGCCTAGTTGTTGTTGTGCGGTGTTATAAGGAGGAAAAACATTGGCGGAAACCTAATTAAATGGCTATAAAATTAGTCCATGAAATGGACGCTCGCGTTATGTTCGATTAAATTCCTAAAAGAGTATTTTGCCTAAAAATCCATAATTGATATGTTGTTTATATAATTTTTACGACCTTTTGCTACCATTTTATATTTGTTTTTAACTATTTAATTATTAACCTGCTGACAGGACACTTATAAGAGCTTACTGAACGAGCGCTATCCTGAAGGCACTCCGTGTCCGCCGATTGATCAAGAATTGTGGGAGAGGGCGTCAGACGTTAAGAAGAACTACGTCAAAGGCCAAGGACAAAGACGACGCCCGACCATCAGTGGCACAGGCAGCTCTACTACCCAGTCTACACAGTCATCGGGTCATCCAGCCTACCATACCCCTGCTGACTGCGTGAGAGCGATCTGTCGAGATCGTGATCTTCTTCGTATACTGGGCGGGCATCTGCAGTCTCTGAGTCCTGATGAGTTAGCAGATGCAGTGGCGGCAGCAGCACGACATCAGGATGGCGATGAAGTAATCTTAGTACATATTACAATCAAATTTGTCACTTATATATATACATATATAGATATTATTGTGTCTTACTTATGTTTAAATAATTACTATTGTTTAGCTTTCCTTCACTTTGCTTTGCATAAGTAATACCTGTTTCAACACATGTAACATGTTGTATTCTTTTGTTAATTACAGGATCCTACTAATTTGGGCGATGATGCATGAGGAGCTAGGCTTGTTTTCTACATATTTAAAGCCTTATACTCTTAAATTCATTCTTTGGACAATTATATGATACTTAAAAGATGACATTTGTATATATATTTCTTTAGTTCATATTGGTTTATTAATGTTTATATAGTGTTGGTTTATGGCTTTGTGGATGGACGGATGTTTATATATATTATTGTGCATGCATGTGCTGGGATATAAATCATGGATGGATGTTTATATATACTGTTGTGTGTTGGGATATAAAGCAGGTACAAAATAGGTACAGTTTTTTTGGGAAATCCATAAAATATTACTAATTTTTTTTAAAATTAAACTTCAGCGACCGCATGCGGTCGCTAACACATTTACGCGGTCGCTGATAGAACATAGTTATCAGGGACCGCGTGCGATCGCTATTACTGGTCACTGACAAGTGTGCCACGTCACGCATGAGAACTGACTCAGGATGACTCAGCTTAGCGACGGTCGCGGTCGCTATTGACGATCGCGAATACGTCGGTCGCTAATAGTGGTCGCTGATGTGCACACCAGCGACCAGATTATCTGCGACACCTATCAGCGACCGTAGGCGGTCGCGGATAGGCATCAGCGACCGAAATCGGTCGCTGAGATACGGTTGCTGATAGCCCATTTTCTTGTAGTGACGGGTTCCTACTTCATTACCTTATTAATATTCATTCCAAGCAGCTCATTGATTCTATATTGGGTGGAGCCGCCAATTTAGCTTCAAGCATTAGGAAAGTCATCACACGACAATTCACGCGACAATTTACTTTTTGGCAATTATCAGATTCCTTGTTCCAATTCATATTAAGAAGATTTCAGCTTATCCGGATTTCAATTCTTATTGGTTTCGAATTCAGTTCACAAGGAATTTTGGCAAGGAAAAATTTCACACGACAATTGTATTTTCGAATGCGACAAGGATTATAAGATTCTAGAAAATTAGTTTTTTTAATACTAATATAATTAGGATTTTATTTAGTTAGAATTTGGTTTCTAAATTAATTTGTTAGCTAGGATTTGGATTTCTATTCAAGTTATTATTCCTTTTAGAATTAGGGTTTTATTGTTACTAGTATAAATAGAATACATGGTTTATGTAATAGTTAGACTTTTGATTAATAAAATACTTGTGAGATTATTCTCTCCTTTGGTTCTTTAAGAACTCTCGAATTATTCGTGCTTTGTCTATGAATGTTCAATTGACTTATCATACAACAATACATAGTTATGTGTGACATCTTCTACTGCATCAATCGTTGATTATACCAAGGTTACCTCTTATATATAAGCGATGAGTCAAGGTGTCATTGATGTTCCATTCAACGCAACTTCCTTGCGCGATCAATTGTATCAAAGTTCTCGTCTCTTTATATGCGTTGGGTTGAGGTGCCGAGAGTGTTCCACCCTTATAGCTTGTTAGAAACGATTCGGGCGACAATCACCTTACACAAGTGTGCCGTGGAGTCTATCATTTGGTATCAAAGCTAAGTCTTTCTAGCGAGTTACTTATCTTTATTTTTCGTGTTTCAATATATATTGGGGGAAAAAATCGTGAGTATATAAAAAAAATCCGTGAGTATAAAAAAATAGTGAAGAAAATTATTATTTGCTTCAATTGCTTGGGTTCCATAATTTTCGAGGTTATTGCAAATTTTCAAGGAATTACAATCCGTGAATTTTGAAGATATTGGGATTTCATTGAAGGAGGGTATAATTGGCAATTTGTGGAAATTTATTGGTGATCATACGTCTTATACTACTATATTTTATTTGTGATAAGTTCTTGTTGGATTGAATAGTAAACTGTGATTGTGTTTGGTGAATTCAAAAAGAACCTATTAGAGAGAAAATTAGAGGTAAAAGGCTAGAGTGTGAGCTTAATTAAGGGTAAAAGTCAAAATTGAGCGATACACGAGTGATACATTGTTTGAGCGAAACACATAAGAGAGTGTGTTAGAAATTTTTTTATCTATTAACCTTTGTTTTGTAGCAAATATGTATGGTTATAATTGTGAAAGTGCTTATGGGTCTCGAAGGAATCCTTTCCAAGACAGGATTGATCCAGATGCTTATTTGAGATGTGAGAAAAGGATGGAGCGAGAGTTTGACTACCATGACTATTCCGAGTTTAGGAAGTTCAAACTGGCGATCCAAGATTTTTTCGATTATGCAGTTACATGGTGGGTTCAATTTGCGCGAAGTAGGAAAAGATATGGGGAGCATCCGATCGAGACTTGGGAAGAGTTGAAAACCGTAATGCGGAAGCGGTTTATTCCAGTACATCTAAATAGGAGGAATGAGTATGCAACTCCAATATATGTCGATCAACCTTCAAGGCGATCAACTTGGGATGATGAAAAGAAAGATCATATACATGAAGATTCGGATTGGGGACATTTACGAGAAAATCATAAGGCGTATAGGAAACCGATATTTTCTAAGGAGTTTAAAGAGGATCTCATGGGTTCATTTGGTAAGACGTGGGAAGATTATTAGTTGCATCTACAAAACACTCTTAAGGCACACAAGGAGCAAGATCAACCGAAAGAGGTGGAAGATGAAAAAGAATATGCAGTCCAGGAAGAATTGTTGGATTCTAGTGTACAAAATGAAGCCCATGAACAAGAGCAAGAAAATACATGTGAAAATGAAAAGAAAAAGAGTAATCAAAAGATAGTGAATGAAAAAGAAGATTTAGAGAAAAGTGAGGATGAAAAGAATGAAAGAAAAAACAAACGAGAGATTGAGAAAAATGAGATTGAAAATAAATGAGAGAATGAGCAAAAAGAAAAGAGAGAAATAAGTGATTATGAAAAAGTGAGTGAGTTGGATGAGGAAATGTATTCTGAACAGCCAATGACTGTACATTCGTACAAGACGGTGCTTTGAATACTAACCAGGTTAACTCTATTTTATCTAGTTATGTTGTTTCTCTTATACAGGTGAGGGATCACATACTTAGAGCTATAATTCCATATCGATCAGCTTATAGTATTCCCGAGGAGACGACGGAGTTACCAAGACGGGTTGGAAAGTTATTAGAGGGGGGTATCGTGGAAGAAAACATGAGTTCGTGTGCCGTTCATGAGATCATAGTACCTAGGAAGGAAAAGATGTCGAGCTTGTGCGTTGATTTGTAATTGGTAAACAAGTATCGTTATTTTCTTTGCTTAGATAGTATGTTTGATAAATTGCATAATTCTTTTGTTTTATCTACGTATGATGAAAATCATGTGATGACAATGCCTAATCAAATTAGCATGAGAGAATGTGATGGATGGAAAATTGTGTTAACATGGGACTTGTATAGGTGGTTAGTTGTGTCGGTTAGATTAATTAATGCATCTAGTATTTTCATGAGTTTGTTACAACATGTTTTGCATGCTTCCATTGATAAATTTATTGTTAGCTATTTTAATGATAGAATTATTTTTGTCATAAACTATGGAGGATATTTGATCTTTGTTGAGTTAGTTTATGAGCATGTTTTGTATTCTCGTTTTCAATGTCTTTACTTGCATGAAAGTCATTCTAGGATTTCTTTTCCATATGTTGAGTTAGGTTTTCATGCTAGTCAATTTTTACACGACGTTTCGTTAGTTGACAGTGGTAGTGATCATGTCGTTCTATTTGAGCAATTTTTATTGCATGATTTGCTATCATTTGGTATTGATTTGAAGAGAGATTATCATCAGATTGGGGTGAGATATGGATTACATGCGTGTCTAGTTAAATCATTTGGATTAGCTAATGCATTAAATATTTTCATATTAAATCATATTTTGCATTCATTCATGGAAAAATTTGTTTATATCTATTTTGATGATATTCTAAATTTTATTTACACTTGAAAAAATTCTTTAACATTTGTTGAGTTTGTTTGTCTTCATCGTAAATGTGCAATTGAATTTTCGTCTTGTGATGTTGATTGTAACCTTTTTATTCCATTGATGATATTACGTGATTTTGAATATGTTAATGTCGATGGAAAGGGAAAGGTTAATTTTGTTTTGCAGATTCGGGATGAGATCATACACATCGATGAGAAAAGTATGATTTATTGTGTAAATCCATTCGTACAATGCATTAAAAGTCTACAAGGAAGTGTTTTGAATTTTGTTCTAGTAGACTATGCATATAAATTTGAGTTTTTTAAGTTTTTCGTGATTAGACAAAAAGAACATGTTGATTTATTTTATTTTGTGTTTAATCCAGGAATTCAAGAGTGCTTGTATATGCATCGTGTCGAGTTTCAAACGTTGATTTTTGACCCAGGTGCAAGGAAGTGGATATATTTGCGAACGGACGAGATCATCAAGTTGACTTTTGATCTGAAAATTTGTAAATGGGAGATTATGCATCTTGAAGAGTTCTACCTAATGAATTTTGATCCAGGAATTCGTAAATGGGTGAACATGCAACATGAAGAGTTCTACATTCTGATATTTGATCCAGGAGGAGTTGGAATTTTTCAAATTCGTGCTTACATTGCTAATATTACCTATACGTTTAATTTGTCCGGTGAGATTTGTGGTTATATTTTGTTTGACGATCCTAACTTAGTTTGTTTTGGTGTAGAGTTAGATTTGTGGACAAATCCTTTTCAAGAGAAGGGATGCCAGATTTGAGGGCAAATCTTTTTCAAGAGAAGGGGAATGATACAATTCTGACCAGGCTTGCATCAAACGTTAATAACTCAATTCAATAAAAGAGTTGTTCATCAATTAATTAGCATGACCCCGGCATTATTGGACCAAAGAAGCGCAATTAAAGTTCAATTGGGCTGACCCAATTCAGCAATTTAATTCAGCCCAGCAGTACACGGGTTTTATAATTCCTAATTTGGTTTGTTTCATGCAAGGCTGAATTAACTACTACTCATGCAAGGATAAATGAGCTCATGTAGTTCATGTGGGTCACGGAATTCTTAATTCCAATCGGCACGGAGTCATTGTTTCATACAGCAACATCATTCACGTGGCCTTAAGTCATTAATCCTTTACATATCATCAAGCATGCAAAGGAATACAAAGTGGGCAGCATCAAAGCTATTTTAACGTGGGCCTACATGTGGGCATACTTAAAGTTACTTAACATATTAAGCTACTTTATAGCATATTCATGCAAGTACATGCAAAGTTGTTTCATACATTCCAATTGGAGGGGGTGTTAACGGGTTCCTAGTTCATTACCTTATTAATATTCATTCCAAGCAGCTCATGGATTCTATATTGGGTGGAGCCGCCAATTTAGCTTCAAGCATAAGGAAAGTCATCACACGGCAATTCACGCGGCAATTTACTTCCTAGCACTTAACGGATTCCTTGTTCCAAGTCATATTAAGAAGATTCTAGCTTATCCGGATTTTAATTCTTATTGGTTTCGGATTCAGTTCACACGGAATTTCGGCAAGGAAAAATTTCACACGGCAATTGTATTTCCGAATGCGGCAAGGATTATAAGATTTTAGAAAATTAATTTTTTTTAATATTAATATAATTAGAATTTTATTTAGTTAGGATTTGATTTCTAAATTAATTTATTAGCTAGGATTTGGATTTCTATTCAAGTTATTATTCCTTTTAGAATTAGGGTTTTATTGTTACTAGTATAAATAGAATACATGGTTTATCTAATAGTTAGACTTTTGATTAATTAATAAAATACTTGTGAGATTATTCTCTCCTTTGGTTCTTTAACAACTCTTGGTTTGTCTATGAATGTTTAATTGACTTATCATACAATAATACATAGTTGTGTGTGACATCTTCTACTGCATCAATCGTTGATTGAACCGAGGTTACCGCTTACATATAAGAGAGGGGTCAATGTGTCATTGATGTTTCATTCAACGCAACTTCCTTGCGCGATCGATTGTATCAAGGTTATCGTCTCTTTATAGACGTTGGGTTGAAGTGTCGAGAGTGTTCCACCCTTATAGCTTGCTAGAAACGATCCGGGCGACCACCACCTCACGCAAGCGTGTCGTGGAGTCTATTAGGAGATCAATTTTACCGTTCGATGGACGGATGGACGACTGAGATCTGTTATAAGGATAACCTTATAGTTACAACATTGGATATGGATCAGTCCCATATATATATATATATATATATCACGATAGGGAAAACTACTTGATGTTGGGAGAAAAAATAAACCAAACAACACCACAACAGAACAATATAATTCTCCCCTCTTGTGTAAACTCAATAGGAAAAATAATCCAAGCAGTTAATAGTTGAGAACAAGCACACACAAGAACACAAACAAATTTTTACGTGGAAAATCACCTCGATGTGAGGAGTAAAAACCACATGACCGTAGTCCACTAAATCTTCCACTATCAATAATAATGGGCAGTACAACGTTCTCTCTAGCAACAACTAGAGGCATAAATCAGTAACAACCATCAAGAATAACATATTCTTGGCATACATCTTCAACAAGAAGAATAACAAGAGAAAACTTAAAACTCCACCAACTCTCGCAAAAAATGTATATGAAAACCTAATGCTAGGAGACTCCGATGCTCAATCCCACCGTTCAGATTGAAGACCAACAAGTTACGGCTTCACCCAATAAAAATCAGCCCAATCGGACCACGAATGACCTTCCGATGGCTGAGTTGAAAAATACTGCACTATTTCCTACGATAATCAATTTTTCCTTTTTTTTCTCTTCGATTTTGTTACTAGTTCCTTCTATTTTTCTTGAAACCTATGTTATATCATTCATATGGGTCAATAGACCATATGGGCTACTAATTGGGCCTACCCACATATGAGAGAATAACCCAACAAATCTCCCCCCACGACTATGTGGAGGGTTCACCATCCCCGCGCTCAATCTGCAATACTCAAATTTTCCTCTTGGCAATATCTTTGTCGTCAAATCGTAACAGTCGTTATACAGTTGTCAAATGTGTCACAAATTCTTTTGTAAAACTGAAATTGAAGAAGATGTTCACATCGCTTTTAATAATCGATCGAATTAAAGTCTTCATAATAAACTAGGGACTGAAATTCTTATAGATATAAAATTATCTCTCTCTTTGTCACCAATTACATCACTAATTATATGTCTATGGTTGTTAATTAGAACTAAAATATATTAATATATCTCCATGACTAAAATTTTTTTTCACAATATCAATAAATAGTATAAAGGAAGAAATAAACTTAACATAAAGAAATAAAAATGAGAATTTATATTTTTAGTGACACAATAATATTCGTCGCAAATATGTATTAGAAGAAATTGAATAGTACGTTAATGGAGGGGATCCTAATTTGTAGATGAAACGGGGAATGGGACAACTTGGACTCATTATGATATTTGCATACAAATGTAAGTGTTAGTATATCTTTCAAAATAAATGTCTCTAGCTTTGAAACTAATATAGATGTTAAGCATTGTTTCATTTGGAGGGGCTTTTTCCCCCTTAACTAATAATAATATATTAAGATCTCCTACGTTAGATTTATCCTTCAATTTCTCTTAATATACATTAGCGACATAAAATTGTCTAGTGACACTTTTAACGACGCAATTTTTTGTGACGAATTTTATTGTATGACTAATTGTTTGTGACAAAATTTAAAGTCGCTAATTGTTTGAATTTTATGTTGACGTTAAATAATTTTTGTATCGTTAAATGTGTATTGAGAGAATTAAAAAGATATGGGTAATCGAGAGAATCCTAATCCAACAACAAAAGTCTCATAATAGATATATGGTTCTTTAACTCAAAATTAATCGACAATGAGAAGAGTCGGTTATATCCAGTATATACTACCTACGCTTTCTCAAGGTATAGAATTTGAGATTATAAGTTATACATACTCTAACAAATTTCAATAATTTTGACTTTTGTAAATTAAAAACAAAAAAAAGTAGCTAGAGGCACTCCTATAATTTGTTAATTAGCATGGAGTAAAGTTTAGCTTCAAATGTTAGATTTACTTGAATCCGTGATGCTCCATGCTCCATGTTAAAGATATATTGTACTATCTTCGTTTCAAAATTAGATATACAATTTGATTTTTGAGGTCAAACAACGATATATTAAAAGTTTAAAATGAAATAAATTTTGTAATTAATAGTTTTTATTATATACTATACAATTATAATAATTGTATAAACTAAAATTAAATAAATTCACATCAATTTGAAGTTTAATATACCATCGTTTGACCTTAAAAATCAAATTGTATCTTTAATTTTAGAACGAATGGATTATTTGAGGAAGATGCTAAGGTTTTTGGGGATATACGGTATATCCGCAGTTATGGAGGTGGGCTTGAAAAATAAGGAACCTTCAACAATTTTATATGATAACCACAGAAAAAGAAAATTAGGTAAACGTATGATAGTTTTTGTCAATTTTTTAAGTTTTTGGAAGGCAGGCGTCCCTATTTTGACTATTCTATAAATTAAGACTATTCTATATATTAAAGTACTTATTTGACTATTATTAATTTGGGGTATTATTTAAAAAAAAAAAAATTATGTGAGAGCTCAGTAGTCTTTGATGAAATAAAGAAAACAATACTCCTTATTTATAGGTTGTACTTTATCCGTATACAATTTCACTTTTTTTTATTTGTATGTTCAAAGTGTAAGATCCCTAGTTATTTAGTTCCTTATTTTAAAAAAAATTACTAAAAAGAATAGTTATCTTATGGCTGTGTAATTAAATAATTATATATATATGTACAAAAGGCTAATTTTAAAATAATTGTATACATACGGGTCAGGACGGGGTGAGAGGATAGATTTCATCTCACTAGCCTTAAAAAATCAAGTCTCATTAAGTTAGTTTAAAAAATAGGATCTCATTAAGATTGAGATTGAACTGGCCCGATCAGGATCGAATAAAATTGTCTAGCTTAACGATTAAAAAAAATTGATATTTCCACAACACTTTTTGATATTTTCACATGAAAAGTGTCGTTATAGATGTATAGCGACGGTTCCTGCTGTCGCTATAGGATCTATAGTAACACTTTTATGTGAAAATATCATTTTTTGTTGTGAAAATATCAGTTTTCAAAAACAAAAGTTGATCTTGGACTATCATCTTTAGTCTTCAAAAAGATTTGAAGACAACTAAAGAAGAGGAACATAGTGGGAAAATACCAAGTGATTTCCAATGTATTTTCCATTATGACTAATGACCCGGCCGGCCACTAGTTTCTCCAAAGTCAAATGGTACTTTTATTGCTACATGTTTTTTTTCCATTTCAAATCATAACCCAAAACAACTCTAATCTAACAAACCATCAAAACTTCACAATGCTATTTCTCATATTCTTCCATTTGGCCTCCATTGCTGCAGCTGCACCCCTAGACACACTACACCAAGGCCAAATGATAAATTCCTCCACATCCCTTCTGTCTGCAAACAAAAAATTCACCATGGGATTCTACATTTCCCCCGTTCCGAATGTTAGTTACCTAGGAATATGGTACACCGACGAGTACCATCCGGTATGGCTTGCCAACAGAAACACCCCTATTTATAACAATTCTGGCGTTCTTTCTATTGATCCATCCACAGGCAAACTAATCATCACCCATAACAAAGGAAATCCGATCGAATTATATTCTAGTCAATGTAACACCAGCACAACAACTACTAGTGCCACTCTACTAGACTCTGGAAATTTTGTGCTCATAAGGGATAATAAAATTTTATGGCAAAGTTTTGATTACCCAACTGACACACTTTTACCCGGAATGAAACTCGGGGTCAACCACAAGACTAACCAGAATTGGTCATTAAATTCATGGCTAGCTGAAAATGAGCCTGCAACTGGAGCTTTCACATTGGATTGGAGTCCAAGCGAGCGTCGTTTGGTTGTTAAACGCCGAGGGGTGGTTTATTGGACTAGTGGAGTTTTGGAGAATAAGAGGTTTAAATTCATGCCTAGAGTTGAAACGGAGACTTATAGTTATGACTTCAAAAATGTACCAAGTGAGGACGAGGAGTATTTTTCTTATACTCTTATAGTATCACCAGATTTGGTTGATGAAATTGGGCCGATTAGATCGAGCTGGATACTGGATTACCAAGGGAATATAGTTGAAACTGATTTGGGTACACTTGCACAAGTTGATCTTTGCTACGGATATAATACGAGAGGATGGGAAGCTAATGGAGGGTGCGAGTTATGGGAGCAGCCTAAGTGCAGAAATCGGTACCAGAAATTTGATATTAGATCAGGTTCCTTTGGGGGGGCAAATGAAAATGACACAAATTTTGGGGTGCATTTGAAACTTGGTTATAGTGATTGCAAAGCCAAGTGCTGGAATGATTGTGATTGTGTTGGATTTAGGAATGTTGGGGATACTGATTGCTTTATTTGGAGTGGGAAAAATTTGAAGTTTGAACAAGATTTTAGTGGTGCTGCACAAAGTCTATATGTTCTTATTACCGAGCCCCCAAACAAGAGTAAGTTGTATTCACAAGTCATTTTATTAAAATTTTGGGTTGAATTCTTTTGTTGGTCTATCATGAGTTTAGTTCAGCCGTCATATTCTGTGTCTCGTCTGTTGTAGCAGTTTTATGCATTGTTGTCGTGTAAACCTTTTCTATTTATCTACAATTACTTTCTAACTGAATAAAATTACATGGAGAGCAACAATACATTGATAGGACAGGAAATGAAACAGAGAATGAGACAACTGATCTAATTTCGAGTATCATACAAACTCTCTTCGTTTTGAAATTAAAGGGTCATTTGTAAAACAAATAATGATAACTTTATGGTCCCAAAAGTATCCATATACTACGTTTGGATTGAAAGAATGAAATGGGTGAAGAAATGGAATAGGGGAGGGAATTAAGAGTGGAATGATTCATTCTATTCCAGCTTGAATGAGTTATTCCATACTTTCCTCCAATGAATAAAATTCATAAATTTGGGAAGAATGAAAATAGTTCATTCTATTCCAATCGCAACCAAATACAATTTTTTTCATTTCACAGGAACGAGTCATTTCATTCTCACATTCATTCCTCCAATCCAAACGTAGCATTAGGATTAGCTAAGATTTTAGTATTGATATTGGGATAATAGTGAAGGTCAAAAGTAAAATTTAGTGACAACTTACAAATATCATGTCACTTTATAATTTTAAAATAAAAATGTATCTCGTTTTTTAGAATATTTGGCTAAAAAAAATGCACCTCTAATTTCGAATTGAGGAAATAATGCTGCGTTTGGATTGGTGGAATAGGAGGGAGAATGGAATGACTCATTCCTGTGGAATGAAAAAAATTGTGTTTGGTTGCGACTGGAATAAAAAAAAATGTGTTTGGTTCTTTGAGGGAGGGAGAACATATGGAATAACACATTCCAACTAGAAGGGAATGAATCATTCCACTCTTCATTTCATTTCTTCAATCCAAACGTAGCATAAGTATTAGACTGTTTTAAGGGGAATATTTGCACCCTCTTAATTTGTCTAACCATAACCTTTCAATCTGATCTTGCATATTATACTCGATTACCATAAGAGATTTCATTATGTGGAGCCCTTAAAAAACATAAAAATGAACTCAACATATGACCTAGAAAACATAAAATACACATCTTACATCCTAAAATGACAATCTTATTTGACTTTTTCAGCGACAGCAATATGTTCCATTATGCAATATCAAGTCATTTTCCCCATCCCAAAAATGAGTTTATTTTCCCAAATCTGTTGTGTTTTCTTTTTTGTCAGTCCTAGCAAAGTATGATCATTAAGGTGAGCACTCTTTTTACTTTAATGCAGAAGGGAAACTATTGCTATGGATTGTATTTGCAATGGTAGCTTCATTAGTTATGATGCTTCTCTCGGTCCTTTTATATCACAGGAGGAGAAAAATTAAACAAGGTACAAAAAAATCCCTCACACTGGAAGATATAATTTTGCTTTGTTGTTTGTGACAATCTGCAATATTGATTGGTGTTCTATGTCCAATATAAACAGGGGAGGAAGAAGAAATGCATGAATTATTGGGAATCAAAGGATATGCAGACACAATCGAACTCGAAAATGAAGGGAACATGGGTCATGATCTTAAAATTATTAGCTTTGAATGTATTGCCAATGCTACAGGAAACTTCTCATCAGAAAATAAGCTAGGAGAGGGAGGTTTCGGACCTGTTTATAAGGTACAAACTATTGTCTTTTCTATACTCCCTTCTTTTATTTCGAGTCTTGATTCCAGACAGTTCAAAATATACAGTCCATTTGAGTAGTTTATAGAAATTAGTTGCATTTTATATAACATGGAATCGCATTTGTATAATACTCATATAACAAAAGTCATCTGAAATGTAATTTATTTCTATAAACTGTCCAAATGAACTGTCGTTTTAAACTGTCTTGAATTAGGATCAATTTTTCTCTCACTCGGCATTATAAAGGTCAATGAGTGTTAATTAACTAGTAATGTTTTAATTACTCTAAGGGAGAATTGCCTGAAGGGCGTGGAGATATAGCAGTAAAACGACTCTCAAGAACGTCGAGACAGGGATCACTAGAGTTCAAGAATGAACTCATCCTCATAGCCAAACTCCAACACACCAATTTAGTCAAGCTTCTTGGTTGTTGCATTCATAAAGAGGAGAAGATGTTAATCTATGAGTACATGCCAAATAAAAGTTTGGATTTCTTCATTTTTGGTTAGTAATATTGTCACCAACAATTAATATCAGTGTAGCTTTTCTCTAAAACATTGCTAATATGTATCAGTATTTTGTGGAGATAGATGAAATTAGAAGGAAGAAACTAGCTTGGGAGCAACGTTTGAGCATTATAGAAGGAATTGCTCAAGGACTACTTTACCTTCACAAATACTCAAGACTGAGGATAGTTCATAGAGATCTCAAAGCTGCTAACATATTGCTTGACCAAAACATGAATCCCAAGATTTCTGATTTTGGTATGGCTAGGATTTTCAAGCAAGATTTATCATAAGCAAATACAAAAAGGGTTGTTGGAACATAGTAAGTAAGATTACATTTATCCATGTTTTACTAGTGCTATCGACATTGTCAGGGTAAAAATAATTTGCAGAGCAAATACTCATTGAGCGATACTTTTGCAATTGTTTTAGTGACACTAAACACTTTAAGTGACACCTATTAAACTGACAACATTATTCTTACTCTGACAATATCAACTACCTTTACTAGGCAAAGTTTATCCACAAGCCCAAATGTGTCATTGATCAACTATTATTATTTTGTAGTGGTTATATGGCTCCCGAGTACGCTATGGAGGGCATTTTCTCTATCAAATCTGATGTTTACAGTTTTGGAGTTCTAGTACTTGAAATCCTCAGTGGTCGGAAAAATAATAGCTTTTATCATGATGAAGTCACACTCAATCTAGTCGCATTCGTAAGTAATTTTAAGATTCTTGTGTGTTACTGCAGTCTCATTTTGAGTTTTTAAAGTTAACTTGTGAAATTTTAAAATTGAAACTTGACATAAATTCCGTTATTATAAACAATTTAAAAAGTACTCAGTAATTGAAAAATAGATATTGTGTTCAAAATATAAATGAATCACACCAATTTTATATTATAAAATTTCACGAATTGACTATAAAAAGTCAAATGACAAATGAAGGGAGTATTTCATACTTATATAAGTCTAAATTTTATTGATCAAATTTCTGGGCAGGCATGGGACTTGTGGAACAAAGGTGCTGCATTAGAGCTTATGGATCCAGCATTAGAGCTTATGGATCCAACATTACATGATTCATGCATAACTCAACAATTTTTAAGATGTGTTCATGTGGGTCTTTTATGCGTGGAAGATCGAGCCCTCGATCGGCCTCCCATGTCAGATGTTATGTCGATGCTAACAAATCAAACTTCACATTTGCCAATGCCCAAGAAGCCGGCGTTTTACACAGGAACCGGCTACACCGTCGAAGAAGATTTGCCAAAAATTCAGCCGCCTAAGTTGTCCATAAATGGACTCACCATTTCTGCAATGGATGCAAGATAGTAAGTAATATTGGATTTCAGATAATGGATTTATGAAAAGAATATACAAAGAAATGATTTATACGTTCACGAGGAGGGGATTTTTGGGACATTTTTGCACTTGTTAGAGCGATATTTGTTACTCTAATAACATAAATAATACTCCGACATTATTCAAGTGTCAGTAGAGGACTCACCTACCGGTATTATTATTAGCCTATTATATTTTATTACTGCTTTCTAGAGTTCAATTTTTTGAAAAATATTTAAATCTAAAAAAAATATTATAGAAAAGGAATTTAAATAAGATCTACTGTGACAGTCAACAGTCAGATCTTAGTCATGGGTCAAGTTTAACACAATAAATTACTCTTTTAAAATTAAATATACATTTGATGATAAATTATAAAGAAATATGGTATTAGATAATTTCTTTTTTGTTGTATTAAATGATAATGAAAAAAAATAGTTCATTAGATTAAATAAAAAATTAATCATGGAATAAACACAGTACCAAATGGTATTAAATTTGCAGAAGTAGTCATATTTCATCCATCGTATTTACAAACACACATGGCCTAAAAGAACTACTGTTGCTTTAAATTTAAAATTATAAAAAATAAAAATTAAGAAAATTTATACAAGAAAAGCAATTCAGCAATCGTCCGTCCTTGTAATAATATATACATATATTCAACAATCTTATACTCTGCACATATATTGTTGTAAAATGTACAAGAATGTGATAATGTATGTACAAAATACAGCTCGATGAGTACTTGTCAAACACACTTCGAATTTTAACTGCCAACCGAAACATAATTGCCAATTATAATTGTAAAATATAAAAAATAAATAAAATAAAAATTACTCCCTCTGTCCCAAATTAATTGCTCAGTTTTGACTTTTTTAAGTCAAATTGACTATTTTTAGAATTAATAATTAAGTATATATAAATATATTTCTAAAATTATAAAATTTGGGGTTAGTAATAAATTGTATATACTTTCTTTTGGTTATAATCTCTTCACCTATATTTTAACAAAAATAGTAAAAAGATTAGTTTTAAAAATGGTCAATTTGATTTTAAAAAGTCAAAACTGAGCAATTAATTTGGGTTTACTCCCTCCGTCCCAGAAGGATGATTAAATGTACAATTTTTTTATCTTCAAAAGATGAGATAAAATATTTAAAGTGAATGGTAGATATGTCATTTAGTGGGATCCATTAATATTAAAAACTAAAAGTGTTCATCACTTTATATAATCTTGTAGGACAATTAAAAATAAATTTAAAACTTTTTTTACTCTTTTTACTATTTTTACTTTTGTTAATATGTGTGTAAATTGTACTTTATTCATCCTTTTGGGACGGAGGGAGTAAGATACAGCCCAGTCGTCCAATCTTTATATGTGATCTTTCCCAAGCCTAATGGAATCGGCAGCCCAGCCCATACCTAAGTGTAGATGGACTAGTACTAATTACTAATCCTGACTCGTGTCATTCCAGTCCAAATATAAATATTAGAGTAACGGCCGTTACGGCGGAGGACATTTTTTACTCTTTCATCACTCCACCCGTAACGGTAGATTAACCCTCACGGCAAGGAATCTCGTAAGAAATTTGGCGGTAAAATAACCTAACATACATGACGTGTCAGCACCCTATTCGCCAATTCATGTATGTATGTGTCCCGTCCCCATCAAGACATGGCATATTGTTTTTTTTCCCGCGCAAGCAGAACCCTAAAGCAGAGTGAGGAGAGAGAAAAACCCCAAATAGATATTCATCTTGGTAGAGAAAAAATAAATAAATAAATAAGAGGGTCTTATTTCTTCATCCAATTCCCCAAAATTCTCGTTTTTTATTCGATCCGAGTAGGAGGAGGCCTGCGTTTTGCTGAATTTACTTAATTTTGTTGGTTTGGTAGGTTATTTTTTTTGCAAATCTTGATTCTATATTAGCAGATTTTAGTAAAGTTAAGAGATCTGAGTTCTAAGGGGGTTTTTTGTTGTTGTTATTTATCAGTTTTATATATGAATTTGAGTTTGTTGAATTTAATGGCTTGCAGATCAGTTTTAGGGCTTGACCTAATATGCAAAACATGAAGGAGAATAATTCAAATTCAGATGTTGCAGCTCGATTTACTGATTTTTGCAAGGTTTTCTATTATATTATCTCATTTTTTATATAAAGTTTTTAAATTGAAACCATATGTAATTTCTTTGATCTGATTGCAGAAGGAATTATCAATGGATGAGAATACTTTGACAGAAGCTATGAAGCTGTTTAATGGAAGCAAACATCTTCTAGAGACAAATATATCTGCAGCTGTTGGAAGTGGAACAGTAAATTTTCCATCTTTCTTTAAGATTTTTTATCTCATGAATGGTTCTTATGTTTTTGTATCGCACAATTTGGAGTTGGAAATTAATTAACTTTTATATGTCGCTGACTGATTTGTATTTCTGGATCAGCTGGAAGAAGCAGAACGTTATTGGTTTGCATTTGTTTTGTACTCTTCGAAAAGATTAAGTGAGAAAAAATTGGATAACACAAATCAGGGGACAGATGAAAATGGATTTACCTTATGCCAGATATTGAGAGTACTGAAGCTGAAGTAATGTTCTTGTTCTAATTACTGATTCACTGTTTGTTTTTCTGTTACTCTTTAATAAATTTGTTATTCTAATTATGGCTGTATTTTGTTTCTTGATTTTATAGTATTGTGGATTTTTTCAAAGAGATTCCTCAGTTTATTGTTAAGGTGGGCCCAATTTTAAGTAATTTATATGGCGTAGACTGGGAGAAGAGACTTGAGGTACTGATATCTTGGAATATTGAGTTTTACTGTTGAGAATTATGTAATTGTAGATATTTTGATGGGTTGTTTCAATTATTTTTGGAGTTCTACTTATTCTTTTTTTTTTTCCCCTCCTCTGATCAGGCAAAGGAGATGCAAGCCAATTTTGTGCAATTGAGCAATTTAAGCAAGTGGGTATCATTATATTGTTCTCCTTTCTAAAACAACATGTGTTCTTAATGTAAAATCAATTTTTACCTAGCAGACACTTTTGTATGATTGATGGTTTAGTATCTTTAATTCCAGTAAGTAGATTGTGTGTAATCTTGTTTTATTAACTAAACCATGTTCCATCTATAGTTGCAAACAAATAAAAGCTTTCAAATTAGATATATTTAGCTAACTGAAGTCAGTCAACTTCATTGTTGAGTGAAAGATGTCAGCTATAGCTGTTTCTTGTTGAGTGAAAGATGTCAGCTATAGCTGTTTCTTTCACTAATTCTTTTTTCTTGCATGTCTTGGTTTGTAAAAATTAAATTGCCAATCAACGTATCATGCAAGTGCTTTTATCACCATCTGTTACATGATTTATATGAAATTGATTTATGTAGTTGCACGTCCTATAACTTGTTATTGGATTTTTCGCAACATGTAACCTTACATTTTTGCTTTTTCTTTCTTTTTTTTTTCCTTGTATATTCTTAAATAGAAGGTTCTTAATGATTTTTTCTTTTTGGTAATAAGTTCTTAATGATTTGCAGCGCTTGTTAATTATAGATTTTATCAAATTCATGATGCAAGGTACTACAAACGTGCATACCTTGAACTTTTCTTGACAAGTGATACAAATACTGATAAGCAGTTAATTGCCAACGCCTCAGACTTCGTGTCGGACTATCATCGTTTTGGATGGTTGCTATTTCTGGCTCTCCGTGTCCATGCATTCAGCCGTTTGAAGGACTTGGTGACTTGCACAAATAGTTTAGTTTCTATATTGGTCAGTTACATTTCACTATGCTAACCATGATGTACTTCTATTATTTTATAGTGAAAAGACAAATCCAACAACAGATTTACAAGAATGACATGCCATCCAATTCACTTACCTCTTCTTTTCAGCACTGCACCCATTCTCTTACATCTTTTGTTCATTTCTTTTGTTGGAGTATCACTTTCCATTATATAGTAATGTTCCGATAAGCATGGAGTACATGCAATGAACAAGTGGAGCCAAAGAAATACTCATTTTACCATAACTTTTCATGTGACTAATTGATGATGAAAATTAAAGTATGTTCTTAATGCTCAATTAAATCTTTGGCAGGTCATATTGATTATTCATGTTCCCGTTCGCTTCAGAAATTTTGCCATTAATGACTCTTCACGCTTTGGTAATTATCCTCCCTAGGATTGTTCTTTTGAAATGTCATTGCTCTCCTGTTTCGTTGGAGACTAAATGACTTTATCATTGTGCTAATTTCTTGGTAGTTAAAAAAGGCAACAAAGGTGTGGATCTGCTTGCCTCACTTTGCAACATGTACGATACTTCAGAAGATGAGTTGAGAAAAACCCTGGAAAAAACCAATAATTTAATAGCAATTATTTTGAAGAAAGAACCTCGCTTGGCCTCAGAGTGTAAAATTGAAAATCTAGACGGTTTCAATGCAGGTACCACGAAAATCTCCCTTTTTTAGTTATTGGGTTTTTGTAGTGTACTCATATGTCTCAACTAATGCTCCTTTGCTGAAACTGTCATCCCCATTTAATGCAGATGGTTTGATCTATTTTGATGATTTAATGGACGAATCGTCTTTACCTTCAAATTTAAGTATTTTAGAAAGGGACTACAATGAGACAATTCGTAACAAGGGTGAATTGGATGAAAGGGTGTTTATAAATGAGGAGGATAGCTTGCTTGGTTCAAGCAGCTTGTCTGGAGATGCAATAAATATAAGTGGGACTAGGGTATGTGTTTTCAATGAAAGATGTTCTTTTGATTTTAAATACCTTGTTTTTAATTTTTTTTTCTTGTTTAGAGGAAAATCGACTCAATAGCATCACCAGCAAAGACAATAACAAGTCCACTCTCCCCCTATCGCTCTCCTGCATCATCTCATTTGAATGGCAGTCTTGGTAGTGGTACCTTTAGGGTGGCAGGTACTCCTGTGAGCACAGCAATGACGACTGCGAAGTGGCTTCGCAACATTATTTCTCCACTTCCATCCAATCCTTCACCAGAGTTGGAGCTATTCCTGTCAAAATGTGATGGGGATGTGAGGCATGATGTGGTACGCAGAGCTCGTATAATATTAGAGGCTATATTTCCAAATAGTGGTCAAGGTGACCGCAATGTCCCTGGAAGCTTGCAGAGTACGAATCTGATGGATAACATATGGGCAGAGCAACGTAAATTGGAAGCAGTAAAATTATATTATAGGGTATTGCAAGCAATGTGTACAGCAGAGGCCCAAGTTTTGCATGCAAACAATTTGACCTCTTTGCTAACTAATGAAAGGTTTCATAGATGTATGCTAGCCTGTTCAGCAGAACTAGTTCTTGCCACTCATAAAACAGTGACTATGTTGTTTCCAGCAGTTTTAGAAAGGACTGGAATAACATCTTTTGACCTTAGTAAGGTAATAGAAAGTTTCATCCGTCACGAGGAATCTCTTCCAAGAGAACTGAGGCGACATTTGAATTCGCTGGAAGAGCGACTTCTGGAGAGCATGGTCTGGGAAAAGGGCTCTTCAATGTACAATTCTCTGACAGTAGCAAGGCCAGCCCTTTCTGCTGAAATAAACCATTTTGGGCTGTTGGCAGAGCCAATGCCGTCTTTAGATGCAATTGCTATTCATGTTAACATGTCTAGCGGAGGGTTGCCTCCTGTGCCATCTTTGCAGAAGCATGAAACATCCTCAGGTAATACATTATTTCATCTTAATTTGGGGACTCTCCCTATTATATATCAGTTTATTTCTGGTAAATCATTGTGGAGGACATATTTTGGTGAATTTGGAGAACTTAACTTAGATACTGACTGGATTTTTGATTCGTCAAAGAAATAATTGCTGACTGGACTTTTGAGAATTTACCTGTTTGTGATATAATAATGAACAACAGTAGGTTGCAAGATTTGGTGATGTTTCTGTATGAGCTTGCACTCTATCACTAATTACCTGCACTGGGCTAATGATATTCCAGGTCAAAATGGAGATATTCGATCACCAAAGAGAGTTTGCACCGATCGAAGCGTATTAGTAGAGCGGAATTCCTTCACATCACCAGTGAAGGATCGCCTTCTGGCCACCAATAACCTCAAGTCAAAATTACTGCCACCTGCTTTGCAGTCTGCATTTTCAAGGTAGCTATGACAATTCCAAGGTGCCATGAAGTAGATCTGCAGCATGGTACGCTTTTTTTTTCTTTCTGATTAGGAGTACTGAAATGGCTACTTTTATGCAGTCCAACAAGGCCAAATCCAGGGGGCGGAGGGGAAACATGTGCCGAAACTGCAATCAATGTATTCTTCGGCAAGGTAATATTATTTTGCTTGACTTCAATTATCAAGAATATTTTGGTAGATATATTATTGCATGCATATGGCGTCATTGAGAAGATGTATTTTTCTTTGTTTTCACCTCTGACTTGAAGTTAGCTTCCCTCTTTTTTGTTCTTATTACGTGGATGAAGTCTCACTAGTTAAGGCATCTAATGAATACATTTATTTACCCATTTGGGTCATCCCATAGATGGTTGCATTGTGGATGGTTGGGATGATCAATGTTCGAAAGACCCAAATTGTATATGTAGACGGATTTAGGTGGCAAACAGACAGTTCAAAGATGATGTGTCATTTAATGTTCAGTTGTGCCTGGCTTTGTGTATACTGCTTTACTAAGCAATGAACTATTATGGTGTGTGTGTGTATATATATATATTTCCATCTACTTCAGTCTCTGTGTTTGAAGGAAATTTTGATTCCCTTGCCTCACATCCTATTTCGATCATGTTACGTGCACTGATTTGTAATTAGATCTGATGTTTAACTTTGTTTATTGATTGTATTATCTGTTTATATGCTAACATTGTATTGTTTGAATTCTTTGAGTTGCCAGTTTGTAAAGTTAGCAGCTGTCAGAATCAATGGTATGGTTGAAAGACTACAATTGTCACAGCAAATAAGGGAGAATGTGTACTGTCTATTTCAGCAGATCCTTGTGCAGCGGACTGCTCTATTTTTTAACCACCATATAGACCAGATCATCCTCTGTTGTCTTTATGGAGTTGCAAAGGTTTGTTATTTTAGATAACTATGGGAACTTAACCTGCTCTTTTATATTCCTTTTAATTCCTTGTGTTCCGGACTGCAGATTTCTCAACTAAACCTGACCTTTAAAGAAATCATTCACAACTATAGAAAACAACCTCAGTGTAAGCCTCAGGTTTTTCAAAGTGTATTTGTTGATTGGTCAATAGCTCGTCGCAATGGGGTATGTTACTCTTCTACGACTCTCTTGTCGTCAATCTTTTGAGAAAATCCTTAGCTTTTGAATGGTATTGAAACAGAAAATAGGAAGGGATCATGTTGATATCATCACGTTTTACAATGAAATATTCATTCCTTCTGTAAAGCCTCTACTGGTGGAGCTTGCCCCTGCTGGAAATGCTCAAAAAAGTAACCAGGCGTCAGAAGCTACCAATAATAATGATGGTGAGCTTATTCTAAAGCTTTTCTTAAAATCTTTGCTCCAGGTTTTGAATCTTTTTTTGTGATCTCCTTGTAAGTTGTCTTTCTGAAACCTGTGGTCTCATACGCTTTTCTTTGTTTCTTCTTTTGTTAATTGATCATTCCTTGCCAATTAGGTCAATGCCCTGGATCACCCAAGGTATCTACATTTCCCAGCCTCCCTGATATGTCCCCGAGGAAAGTATCTGCAGTACACAATGTCTATGTCTCTCCATTGCAATCATCAAAGGTATTTGTTGTGTTATATTTCCTTTTTTCTTACAGAGGGTTTTCTGGTTGTTGTGAGAGGGTTGATCTTAGGACTTTGGCTTGGACTTCATGTATGCATATGTATCACAATTCACAGCTTTGTTGAAACCACCACTTATTTGTAAAGCTGCTATATGCTTGAATGATAAGACTTTGCATTATGTATGGATTTTCTTTTCATTACATCCAGGATAGTGTAGAATATGTCTAAAGGGACTAGCATTACTAGCCAAAACCTGTCAATCCTAGCCCTGGCCAGAAGTTGTTGTGCCTAAGAAGTTGAGCTAGCCTGACCCTTATTGTAGGTCCTTCTGATGTATTAATTGTATTAACCAGAAAGAAAAAGCAAATTATGATTTGTTCAGTTCAAGTGTTAGGTTCGTTCTTATTTGCATTTCAGGTATTAAGTTTAGGTTATTAATGATTGTGAAATTTAGTAAGACTTTGATCTCATTACCTAATTCAGAATTTTAAATCTACAAAGAGGATATATTTTGCCCAGCATTGTGCCCTTTATTGGTAAACACATTTCATCTCAATTTTATATGCAGAGGGATGCTTTAATTTCTCATAGCTCTAAAAGCTATTATGCTTGTGTTGGAGAGAGCACCCATGCTTACCAAAGCCCTTCTAAGGATCTTACTGCCATCAATAACCATTTGAATGGGTATGTATACTTTTATTCGACATTTAAGACATTTTAGAGTATGAGACGAGTATATAATACTGATGCCCTCTTCCATTTTTCAGTACCCGAAAGTTCAGAGGCACGCTCAATTTTGACGATGTTGATGTTGGTCTGGTTAGTGACTCCATGGTGGCCAACAGCCTCTACTTTCAAAATGGAAGCTCCACATCCTCGTCAGGGGCACCCTTGAAACCTGAGCAAACTGACACATAGTCTTACGGCTGCTATATTCTTTCGTATGTAAATCCTAAATTCTTTCCCTTTTTTCCTCTTAATTTATACCTTGAGTCTTTGTCGCAGGGTGTGGTATGAGCGGTGCATTATTGTATATTTTTACAATGTCCGCCACTGCCCCCGAGGGATATTTATGTTCTACTCTGATCTTGAAATGTAGTTGCCTCTAATCATCTAATTTAATAAAGTTCTTTCTGATCCCTATAATCGAAAATATTGTGCATATTGGTTGTCCTAAGGGAAATGCTTCCAGTTCTTTGTTCTTGATTCTTTGTTCCAGTCATTGGTTTAGTGGTTTCAACACTACTTTCCATATCATAACTCGAATAGAGGGGCTTTAAATTTTATTTTATTTTATTTTTTTTGCAATACAAAAAATATATGCTCTCTGATACTTGACCCAAAATGGGGTTGCTCCATGGTGTTCTACCGTTCTAGACCTCTAGTGTTCTAATCCAGAATTCCTGTATATCCTTACATTTTTATCCTCTATTGGCAGAAGAGGTTGATCATATTACTCTCTATATCTGGAAACTATAGTTGCATTCGTCTCCTAACATCATTCATTCCACGCATTTGGACGCAATTTTTTTTTTTTCTAAAACATTAAATTAGATTAAAATTAGTTATTATCGGATAAATTGTTTTAAAGTTTTACTATAGGCAAATCTAAATATTGTATTAAAAAGTCCAAATGTGTAATGGGGCTGTCTTTTATCAACAGAGGCAGTATAAACAAGAACACTGTGTTTCAATGGAGTATGTTTTATCCTGTACTTAGTAGTCTTAAAATTCATCGTCTCAAACATGTCTTCAAATGATGTTGCATCATTACGGTTGTTGAGTACATACATCTCTTGTGATTAATTGTATCATAAATTATCATTTATCTATTCAATACCACCTCATTTTCATTACCCTCTCTTTTATTCTAGATGTGCCATCTCTCTTCGATATATACATATATATATATATATACCATCTTCTAAAGATGTATAAAACTCATACACTACATGGAAACATGAAGAGAGAATGTTTGGGATAGGCTATAATTTACTCCTTCCATTGTTTAATATAAGTCGTTTTTAGAGTTGTGCACAAGTATTAAGGAAATAATTGTATAACATTAAATATAATATCAATTGCCTATATTATTCTTATATTGAAAAAAGAAAATATTATTTATTAGATAAAAAATAACGAGAGAATTAAAGTTATATTTAATATTTAAGATAATATTTATTTAAAAGACAAAAATATTTTTTTAAAACGTCTTAATTATATTAAGTGACGAGTTGAGCCACATTTTTCTGATTCCGGTTGACTTATCATAATTATATATTTATATCGTCACTTATCATAATGTTTATTTTCATAGATTCCGGTTCCTAAGCCAAAAGACCAATTAGTCCTCACTGTTGATCAAACAAAAAAAAGGGAAAAAGAAAAAGACATGCGTCTTTCGTTCACGTCACTGTGTCTACACATTGATAACAATCTAGAGTATTCATCCAATGTGCTGTCGTTTTCTGATTGGTCCATTTCCTGTCTATCTTCTCTTATGTCTCTTCACTTATTTTTCCTATTTCTTTACACCGCCTGCACCAGTATTATTATACGGTAAAAAGTATAATAGAACAAAACATTTTTATGTATTGGAATGGCAATGGATTTGAAAATTAAACTCTTTGAAACTGGCGTTTGGTTACAGATGATTCTTTTAATTGGCTCACAATTCTATGATTTTTTTTATTTTGCCATATTCAGGTTTTAAGTTCGAGCGTAATTGTTATAATACGATAATTATTAATTTTTGTATAAGTTTATTTTGTTTTTCAATGTGACACACTGATTAATGTAATATTTCTGTCGTTTGTATGAATTTGATGATATTGTTCATCTATACGGGATGTATAAGATTTGTAAGTATGATATTTATTATAACACATGTTGGTTAATAACAAATTGGATTTATTAGCTCATACAATAATAAGGTATGAAAAATAGGTTAACCTGTATTAGAATTATAATCATTTGGGTCTAACCTACAAAACTCATATTAAAAATATATAATGTGATTTTAGTTTATAAGAAAATTGTTGAAAATATTCGACCCATATATATTCATCTGAAACTACATCTTGACTCAAAATGTTAAATTATTAGGCCTATGGGTACTTATTTTTTTTCATTGTATTCCGATGTAGGACTTAACTATCACGCGGTACCTCAACAATCTCTCTCTTAACGCGTAATCTCTCCATCCACATCAACATCAAGCTTCCCCATGAATTTTAACTATACTCTTTTGAACATTAACCCATCACTTATTCTAGTTTACAAGTGAGTCTCTTTATTATCTATTATTTAATCTACTAAGAACCTCTGCCAAACCCATTAAGTCTCCCTATCTGACAAGCTTATCTCTCAATATCTCTTGTTTGATCCACCAAAGAGCTTCCTCAAGAATAGTCCACCACTTGTTCAAAGAGTACATAATTCACCAAGCATTTATAATTCATTGAGCCTAGCCCATCACGTCTCTCCCTAATGACGAGCCCACACTATTCAATATTTCTATCAAGAGCCTCTACGAAAAGAATCTACTACTTGCTCAATGAATTATTTTTCGTCCATGCGTAGTCCATACCATATCCATGACCCAAGCCCATAGCCATGACTTTGATGCTAGTTGTTGGGAAGAATTTATCTGATGTGGGATTCATGTGAAGTATTTTAACAATCTCTACAATTTACTTGAATACCCACCACAAGTATCATACTAAAGCAGTCACTATTGAACATATTTTCTTTGAGTCCTTTGAAGAGCCCTATTCGACTCTAATACTACTATATGTCTGGCGCCAAACGTGAGAGTATAACCTGTTATAACCTGCTTCGTAGTTTGATATAGAATAACAATATTACCATTTAAATCGAATGGTTGACTACTCTTTCCTTAAGACTATATTCACCTCTTATTTTTGCTATACAGGGTTACTGTAAATTAGTCTCCAAGATAAGACAAACTCAAATTTTAGTCTATACTAGAATTTGTTATGTAAAAATAAATTTAGTGTTACACTATAAATGAGAGAAAAGAAAATTATAGCAAGAAAAAATATTATAATGATATTTTTTCTAAGAACTTGAGAAGAATTTGAAATAATTTTTAAGTACAAAACATGGGTGGATTTACAATTTATTTATAGGTTTCCAAACACCCTTTTGAAGAGATGCATATCCTTTTGAAGAAATGCATCCCTTTGAAAAGATATTTAAATATTAGGAATATATCCTTTAAAATGATATGTTGAACCATTGTAATGATTCATCCAATGGTCTAATCAATTTGAATCATTACATCGATTCAGTTGTTTCATCCCAAACTATTGCATTGGTTCAATTGCTTCTTAGCCCGAATCAATACATCCCTCATTATAATAAATCCCTCTTGTTCAAAGAGTTATAATCTTTCAAACTAAACTAATTGAACTAACACATCTATTGGTTTTAATTGCAACATATAATATATTTATTATATATTTCCTAAATTTGAAAAATCTAACAATCTTCCCTTATTTTCACAATCTTACAATCTTTTTTCTTTGACCTTCTTCTTTCTCTTATTAGATATAGCATACATATGTAAGAGGTATCTTTCGATTTGAACCTTTACATAATATATATCATAAAATATCTAAATTCTTAATAGCGTTAGCTTCGAACTAAAAAATCTTAAAGTGATGTATTACTCAATAGACATATACTATATTCCTTATAGTTTAAGAAAACTTAACACATTTATAGCCTTGTATTTTTCTCTTGGGCTTCGTAAGTGACTTAGAGACAAGCTTTGAATCTCATAGAAGCAGCCCCACTTCCCTCACTTACATATATGAATCTAATTAGATGCATTTGTATGACCTGCATTCTCTAAACTGAACATAAAATCATTAAAGGTTTACCATACCCTATTTGTTCTCCATACAAACATACATTAATTTTGAAATGGTTTTGAAAAATTTCTTTTTCGTAATTGTCTAGTGTATAACTGTTATTACTATAAATATGCTTTCATTGAACTAATATACTAGATGTTACTCTAGTATTTACTTGAGTTTCACTTATAGGTTATCTCTCATTCAAAGGTTTTAAATTCATCTCCCTAGAAGTTTTACATATTACATCTTCGTCTAGGCCTTTTGTAAAAGGATCTGCCAAATTTTTGGTTGACTTGACATAGTTAAAAGTAACAGCCCTTTATTGATTTATTCTCTTACATAACTATATCTTAAACTTATATGTCTAGACTTCTCATTATAAACCTTTTTGTAAGACCGCGATAATACTGCCTCATTATCATAATATATTAAAGGGATAATGACAAAATTATCCCTTCAAGTTTGGACGAAAATTAATTTGATACTTAAAGTTTGAGAATCTACAATCAATACCTTTAAATATTTTAAAACAACAAAAGTGTCCCTTTTGATCGGAAAACTCAATTATTCGGCGAAAAATGCCACGTGTCAGGGAGAGAGGAGAGAGAAAATAATCAAAAAAGTTTTTTTTTCTTTTTCAAATTTCTCTCTCCTTCTCCTTTTCTCTCTCCTTTCTTATCCCCGCCTTCTCTCTTTCTCTCCTCCTCCTTTTCTTTCTCTCTCCCCCTCTTCTTCCATTTACTTAATTAATTGATATTTTTTATATTATTTTAAATTGTAATAATTTTTTGGAGTGTATATACTTGTATAAAATTATAATATATGTATGCATCTATTTACAATGTATAATACATAAAAAAATCAATAATAAAAAGAGAAGATTATAACTTACTTATAAAAAAAACAATTACAAAATAATAATAAAATCAAAAAATTAAATAGATTCTATTTGATAAAGAAAAAGAAAAAAGAAAAAGAATATTTTTCTTTTTCTTTTTTCTTTTTCTTATTTTTTTAAGAAAAAAGAAAAATAGATTCTTTTTTCTTAATTTTTTTCTTTTTCTTTATCAAATAAAATCTATTTAATTTTTTTATTTTATTATTATTTTGTAATTATTTTTTTTATATGTAAGTTATGATCTTGTTTTTAATTTTGTCTTCTTATCATTGATTTTTTTATGTATTATATATTTTAAATATATGCATATATGTATTATAATTTTATACAAGTATATACACTCCAAAAAATTATCACAATTTAAAATAAAATATTAAAATACCAATTAATTAAGTAAATAGAAGAAGGGAGGGAGAGAGAGAAAAAGGAAGAGAGAAAGAGAGAAGGCGAGGAGATAAGAGAGAAAAGGAGAAGGAGAGAGGAGAGAGAAAGAGGAGGAAGGGAGAAAATTTTGAAAAAGAAAAAAAATTATTATTTTCTCTCTCCTCTCTCCCTGACATGTGGCATTTTTTCGGCGAATAATTGGGTTTTTCGACTAAAAGGGATACTTTTGTTGTTTTAAAATACTTAGAAGTATTGATTGCAGATTCCTAAACTTTGAGTATTAAATTGATTTTCGTCCAAACTTGAGGGGATAATTTTGTCATTGGCCCTATATTAAAATAGTTGTCATTGGCTTACACTACAAGAAAATTGGCCAATAGCGACCAACTCTTTCAGCGACCGCAACATTCGATCGCTATTATTCTTACCAGTGACCGATGTTAGTAACCGCAAGTAAATTTCGTCGCTAGTTATTATCAGCGACCGCCAAATTTGTCGCCCAAAAATTTTGGCCCAAGTCTTGGCGGGCAGAATAATTGTGACCGCACTTGGTCGCTAATAAAGCCACATCAATTAAAATCAGCGACCGCACGCAGTCGCTGATTCTATCTAATCCCAGTCAGTCGAACAAAACCAGGCGTAACAGAAGAAGAAAAATAAAAGGGTAAAATTCAGATGACCACTTATGGTTTCTGACATTTCCCACATAACCACATGTAGTACGTAAACCTACTACTAAACACCTGTGGTTTTGAGTTGAAGTGAAAAACAGACAGTTCCCATCCAATTTAACTGTGCGTGAAGTGTACTCGCCAAAAGAGCGTGAGCTAGTAGTGTAACGGTCAAATGAGCCAGGAAAAAGTCGATAATGCCCTCATCTTCAACAATCGTAATTTAAGACCCAATTCGTTGGCTATTTATGCCCTAACCCATCCCTTACGAGCTGTTGCAGACCCAAATCAAAGTAATGTTCTTCTCTTAGCAGCTCTGTTTCAGTCCCAAGGATTATCATCGTCTTCATCAAGGTTATTAATTGTTTGTCTTACTCAAAACTCAGGTATGTATATTTAGCTTCTTTGAAATCTAATGAGTATATCGAAGAACAAATGTACCCAAATCCGTTTCAAATCCGTTTGTTTGATTACCTTTTTCGGGGTGAAATCGACCAAATTAAGCTTTATAATGCGAAATTCTGTATAAAAGCATTATGAAAGGTGTATATATGAGTTAGTGAACAAATGACCCAATATTTTTATACATTTGTTATCCTTTACTCGCAACTTGGAGGTATGACTCGTTATAGTCATCATTAGATTTGTTAGTTGTGTGATTTGTCAGCAAGATTTGGGCTGAAGTTACTAAATATTTGGCCGCCCAGAAGGTGTTTGACAAAATGTTTAAGTAACATCTTGTATACATTTGCTTTATGTGCATGTTATTGTGTAAATATTATGCTTCAAATTGCTGATTAAAGATTTTGCTGATGTTTATGTGAATTATGAGGCATGTCTTCGTCAAGCAATCATGTAGGATGGAATAACGGTGACCTTCGATACATACCTAGGAAATGTAGATGTGGAAAGAAGGCTTCTGTAAGAATTGTCGACTCGAACAAACCATCGAAGGGAAAATTGTATTTTGTATGTGATGAGTGTGAATTTTGGGCATGGTGCTTGCCTTCTACATCAAACTCAAGTGGCACAATTACTGATACTAATGAACACAATGAAGGAATGGGGACAACAGTTGTGAGGGGAACAACATGCAAGTGTCTGTGTGTGAGAAGAATAATCTACATATGAGGATGATGCTTGTTGAAAGCCATGTGAGGATAATAATGATAATTGGAGTTGTTTTTCTTCTCATGTCTTTCATGATGTTCTTTAGTACTATGAAATGAGAGTTTGTAATGTGAGGGTTTTAATAGAATGTAAGTTTGTAATATGTAATGGAATATGTAACGAAAGTTTGTAATGTTTTTGAGTAGTATGACATGAAATATGTTAGTGTAGTGGAATATGTAATGTTCTAAATTTAATGAAATGTAAGTTTAGATTCTTGGAGTTATGTTGCATTTCTGTTCAAAGTTGAAGTATTATTGTAATGTTCATGTTGTTCATGTTATGTTGTTCTAAATGTTCATGTTGTTCTTGTAATGTTCATGTAATGAAAGTTTGTAATGTTCATTTATGTTCATTCATGAGTTTCTTATAACAAGCATTTACAAAAAACAAACTGTTAAAACTGTTCTTATAACAAGCATTTACACAAACTGTTACAATTGTTCTTATATATATAGCAAATTATGCCCAGTCATTCCAACTGTTACAATCTTGCAAACCAAAAACAATAACAATGTCATCTAAGTCATTCCAAGTGTTACAAGATTGTAAACCAAAAACTTTCATTACATTTAATGCTAAGTCATTCCAACTGTTACTAGATTGTAAACCAAAAATAATAACAATTAATGCTAAGTCATTACAAGATTGTAAACCAAAAACAAGCATTTACAAATAAATCCTTCAGAGCCTTAATCCCCCTCTTCCTGCCTTTTTTGGTGAATTACCAATGCTCCCCTTTGTCTTCATTCTTCGCATGGTAGGCTGTGAACTTGACCTTGGTTGATCAGTAGCCCCAGTCCAACATGCTGCCAAACTTGGTCCAGGATTAGTCCACTTGGTGGACTGGTTAGGTTGAGAGCTTGATTTGGGTTGTTCTGGGGTTGTAGATTTCTTTTTAGCACCCGTCCCCTTAGTTTGCAACTTTGGTGGTTTGTTTTTTGCCTGAAATATACAAACAAATATAAAATCAGTAAAAAAATGCAAAATATAAACAAATGTTATTGCACATTATAAACATTAATTGCAGTAACAAAATATAAAATCAATACAAACCTGGGAAGATGATGCCCCAACATTTGCCTGGCAATCCTTTGCAGCTGTTGTTTCCCCAGTTGGTTTGCTTTTCCCCTGCAAATACAAACCTGTTAGCTTTAGATTAAAAAGTCTAAATTATATCAGTTATATATAAAGTAAATACATACCTTCAGTTTTAGAGTTAGGATGGAATGGCTGCCTACAAGCCCTGCTGTTATGCCCAATGTGTGTCAAACACCTTGCACATGTTACAGTGCCACCTCTTCTACTTGCCTTGTGAGGGTATTTTTGGTTCATCTTGAGCCTTTTTCCTTACTTTTCTTGGTCTGCCAGTGGGTTTTATGGTACAATGGAGGCTGAATCTTTGGAAAGTTGGATTGCACCCATTCATGATGACTAGGAACAGGCTTTATGGTAAATTTGTAGGTGCTTAAGTACACTTCCTTGCTATAGCAAGGATGGCAAATAAGCCTCTGGCTGCTCCCTATTACCCCAGATTGCAGTCACTGCATGTTTGCAAGGAATGCCACTAAGATCCCACATTCTGCACCCACAAGTTTTTTTGAGTTCAAATTGACAACCCAAGTTCTGTCATCACTTTCAACCTCAAACTCCCCAATTCCAGACTTCAATGCAGTGCATCCCCTAGAATCTCTCTTATTGATTTCTAGTTTTTTTTATATTCTTGACCCAATTGACCCTCCATACTTGTCCATGCCCTCCTTTTTAATCTGAAACCTAACTATTAATTTCTTCCTAATCCACTCTAGCATGTTAATAATCCCTTTATCCCTTGCCTCCAGGATATAATTATTCCATGACTCATTCAAATTATTTACAACTACATCAGACCTACAATGTGGGGAAAAATGAGATCTGGCCCAATATTTGGGCCCAACAACAGCCATCAACCACTTCACTGCCTCTGGATCAACTTTGTGCATTTCCTTCATAGCTGTTTCAAATGAATACATATCACCAGAACTAGCTGCATTCCAGAAAATATCCCTTAACAGCTTCCCCAAAACTTGATTTTGAAATTGTTGTACAAATGCTTCAAACAAAATCTATGTTCATTATTGGGTAAAACATTGAATTAAAAACCTCTACAAAGCCCCTTCTGCCTATCAGAAAATAAACACATATCTTCTTGTTTTCATTTTCACCAATGTCATCTAACAGCTCTGTGAGAAACCACTCCCAACTGGCCCTACATTCTATTTCAACTATAGCAAATGGCAATGGGAAAAAATATTATCATTTGCATCTCTTCCTATAGCACTTAACAGTTGCCCTCCATAAATCCCCTTTAGGAAACATCCATCCAAACCTATGATTGGTCTACACCCAACAAGGAAAGCATGTTTAGATGCTGACAGCCTCATGTACAGTCCTCTTAAAAACTAGAAGAGAACCAGGTCCCTCAACACCCTCACTGCAAATTTTGAAAACTGTCCCAGGATTCAGTTTTTTAACTGCCTCAACATAATCCATAAGTTTGTTGTATTGTTCTCCTACATCACCAGATATATCACGTAAAGCTTTTCTTTTAGCCCTATATAGGGATGATTTACTAAGACTGGAATGGCATTCCTTTTGTGCCTTCTTCTGCCATGCTTTCAGATCCCACTTAGGATTATCTCTCAAGTCATTCAAGTATTTTTTGGCCAAATACCTACTGTCAACAAGATGGTTTTTCTCTTGTCCATCACATGTGTGATCCCCCCCCCCCCCCATTAATTTGATTTTGAAAGTTACTTCACCTTGTTTAACTGATGCATGAATCCTCCAAGAACAATTTTCTGATTTACATTGGGCAGTTATTCTTTTCTTATCATTTTGAATGTATTTAATGTCAAACCCCCCTTTTACAGAAAACTCAACTAAAGCATTCCTAAAAATTTCATGGTTTGTGAACTCCATTCCAACCTCAAATTCTATGTTACCCATATCAGTGTCCTCATTAAATTCCATAGACCCATCCCCTTCTAAGTTGTCCTCATCATCAGATAAAACAAACTTCTTTCTTAATGCCTCTTTCCCTTCTCCCTCATCATCACTCCCACCAATCCTCTACAAAAACATCTTTTACATTATCAGAATCTGATTTTTTTTCCCCTTCTTTAAATATGTCATCATCCCCAGGCCCCTCTAGATCTTCATCCATCCAATAGGGATGGTCTGCCTCTTCACCACTATTTTCATTTCTTTCCATAGGCTCTTTTCCATGTTTTTTTACATTTTCAGACTCACTCCCTCCCTTTACCCTTTTCAGTTTCCTTCTCTATTTCATTTTCAGAATCACTCCCTTTACCCTTTTCATTTCCTTCTCTATTACATTTTCAGAATCACTCCCTTTTTACCCTTTTCATTTTCCTTCTCTATTACATTTTCATAATCACTCCCTTTACCCTTTTCAGTTTCCTTCCCTTTACCCTTTTTAGATTTCTTCACTTTACCCTCAAACTTGTAGTGGAACCCTCCATTTCTTCTGCATATAAAACTAACTCTTCACTCTCATTATTAACTAGTACACCTACCATCTCAGTTACATCTTTGTCATCATTTAGAATTAAAGCCCCACCCCTCCCATACCTCATAACCAGGTACAAGATAATAAATGTTCACATTTGGGGCTGGATTTAACTTAAAGTGGAATTCATGTATCCCCAACATAGACAAGTAATCCAATTCTACAGATTCTAGAATCTCAACATTACCCCCAACATAATCAACAATCGGATCTTGAGCAAAATATCCACCATAATGGAACACAACTCTCACAGACATTCTGCATTAAACATATGAGGGAGGAAATTTTGTATAAGAGACAAAACATCTATGGGAGACAGGGGGGACCACAAATACTAAAAAATACAAATCAAAGTCTAGCATGCATACCACTAAAGCATAAAATATTCCATCAAACAACAACAAATCCATATACACAGAGGGGACCAAACAAGTGGGGGCATATTATTGTACAAAATAAACCTATCAGAAAACATCACAACTCAGAGGGACCCAGCACAAGAATATTTATTCATGAAAGCTTATCACAAATCAGACCAAAAGTAAGATAAACTCACACAACATAGTACAAAACACTTAAATAGCAGTATACAAACACTTAAATAACATTATACATCAAATCGAAACGAATCGAATCGACTCGTTAAAACTTACCTCGATCTGCAGTCAAATATTAGCTTCCAGATACAATTTCTTCCACAAACACCATAAGAGGCTTTGGGTTCCACTCGATTTGAAGCTTTCGTGCATAAATCGCCAGAAAATCGCCTCTCTTCCAAGCCCTAGACCCGTCTACACAATTAACCCTATTTTAGGTCATTTTCAATATATATATGAAGGGGCAAAAAAGTCATTATCCATTCCCATTAACGACGTCTAGACGGAAAGCTGTTTTTCACTTCAACTCAAAACCACAGGTGTTTAGTAGTAGGTTTACGTACTACAGGTGGTTATGTGGGAAATGTCAGAAACCATAAGTGGTCATCTGAATTTTACCCAAAATAAAAAGAAGAGAAAAGAGAGTGATAAGAGAGCTTGTTGCCCCATCCACCCACATCGCCGCCCCACCTACATCACCCCCACCCAAGTCGCCTACGCCACCCCGTCTCTGATTACAGGTATGATTGCGGGTCTTTATTTTCCCAAATTGAATAGCTTTATATCCAATTTAAATAGTGGTTGTTGTTCCATACATGCACTTTATGAAATACTATTTTACATATTTGATTGCTCGACTGTTTATATACGAATGCAATTGTTGGTATTAGTATACATTACTCTTGTTGCTTCATTATTGGATGATAATTTTGTTAATAAGAAAATATCTGTAGTATTTAACATGGGTGGGTTATTATTGATCAACGAATAAAGTGCAATTTGAATACTACAGATATTTTCAATTCTATATATGGTGACAAAAATATGTAGATTTATTTGTAATACATTTGAATAGCTCATTTGGTGATGTCCTAAGGTGATTGTGCATTCTTATATTAGAGTCATATATATTGCTAAAAGATGGAAAGTATTTTGTAATTTGCTTTGTGTATTACCTCCAATATCTAAACACTATTAATATTATCAGTTCAAAGTATAATCATCAATTCATCATACTGTAAAGTTGTAAATAGAACATGTTAAATATCTACATATAAAGAGAGAGAAAAAAATATTCTCCCTATATAGGAGAATTGTTCATTAATAGAAGAACTTTACAAACTGTGAAATTTACCTGGAACTTTACAAACTGTGATAGAAGAACTTTTGGCTGGTAATTTTATTGTAGCATTTCTTCTTAGAATCCTTCATAGTGTTCTATGGCAGTTCTTCTCTGTGGCATAAGACTTAAGTTTAGAGACAGACATGATTGTGAGAATCAACAAGCAAACGAGAGCCAAGTATGAGAATACAATTGCCAGCGTTATTTTGTGACAAAATTTATTAGTAATGATAAAATTATATAATGAAATTATAATGGCAACTTGAGGATATAGACATAATGAACAACTACCTTTAAATCTCTACCTTTGATAGAATTATATAATGAAATAATTTATCTACCTTTAAATCTCTATGAATAACTAAAGGAATTGAGAGGTTCTTTCTTGGCGAGAATCATTACTTCATATATGAAACACAAGGATTGACTGATATTTGAACGAGGGTGGAATGCTATGGATGGTAGATTAGTATGTAAATGAGTAATCATAAATTCAACTTGAGCAACGGAATACATTAATCTACTTATCTCTTTACTTTCTTTGCTCTCTGAAACTCAAATCTATCCCTCATTATATTCTTCTTGTTTCATTTCCTGCCTCGCTTTTTCTTTTTTTAATAGAAAATCTTAGTTATGAATTGAGACTAAGATTAACTCAGTTCATAACATAAAAGAAGACTGCACTAAAACTAATAGACATTTTGAAGCATAGTTCAAATACCAAGTTTCTTGCTACCAAATTGATACTTAACAACATATATCACAAATATTAATAGAAAACATAAAGTCTAATATATCTACCAACTGACCAAGATCAAAAAGCTTGTGCCTTTCAGGTTTGAGGTCTTAGAACGCAAAACAATTATATTAAAATTGAATTTGAAACATATAAAATGCTGAAAATTCAATGTATAAGAAACTTTCCAACTAAAAGAAACTAGTTAGTATTTACTTAGTTTCTCAATACTAAATAAAATAATAAAAATAAAATAAAATAAAACAAAATAAAATAAAATAAATATTATAATGAGAACATGTAGTATTTACTTAGTTTCTCAATACACAATAAATATTAACATGAAGTAGTTAGTATTTACTTAGTTTATCAATACTAAATAAAATAATAAAAAAGAATAAAAATAAAATAAAATAAAATAAAATACTTACTTTTTCTTTCTTTTGCTTGCAAAACTCACAAATATCTCTCTCTATTGCAAATTAAAAATGTTGATGGGAGGATACCTCAAAAGCCTAGCCTTTCTCAAGGTTCGTGTTTCTATGTAATATCATATAACTCCTACTAAGATCCTTTAATTTTTTATTTATAGATATCTTCTGAAGCCCCGCTAAGGGGCCCTAATCATGTCCCGAAGGGCCCCAATAATCCGGATGACCAAATTCTTATACAGATCAGACCTCTTCCGGACAACACGTACGTTATCTAGCTATTACGTATAACCATATGATAATATGATCATTAATGTTGTAGATATATACTAATGTTATTTTAATGTATATTAATTGTTGTATATTGTAGGGATTTTTAAGATAACAAGATTGTGAAGTGCATTTCACAATTATGCTTACAAAATTAGCCTACGCTAATGATTACATGGGGGGCACACCTCTCACCCATAAGGATACAGTTTGGGCCGAATTTCAAGTATATATTATTTAATTCTTCTAGATAATATAATTAATGAACTAATATTGTTTATTAGTATTGGATTATATTATCACTGTCTTAATATTATTAATTATTGTTGTTTTATTTATAGAAGAGGTATAGATGGGACGACGCACATGCATCAATAATACAGGCATTGTTCTGGCAAAAGTGCATCGTCCGAACAAAAGATAACTTGAACAAAGAATGACAAAAAGTCCTGCATAATGCATCGGTCGACCATCCAGGGGAAGGTGAGCAGTACATGCACGAGCATAGCCCCTGGTGGTGCGCTCTGGCCATATGGGCTGATATGTGTGAGTTGTGGCAGGGTGAGAGCCAGGTGAAAAGGCGTAAGACTACCGCCACTAATAGACCCTCAGATGTACCTGAAGGCGCCAAGGCAAAAGGCACATATAAGGGTGGCAGTATATCACAGTTGCAGCATATTGCTACACGGGTACGTATTTTACAAATGTCAATAATTAGTATAGTATATGTTAATGTTTACATATTAATATACGAGCATGTTTTATAGGAGATTCAATCTTAGGGTCAGCCTATTAATTGGCTGGATGTGTACGCGGCCACTCGCGATAGTTTGCCTAAGGTTGTCCAGATAGCGTAATTTGTTTTTATAACTTTAATATATTTATAAAGATTTACGTCATTGTTAAACATTTTATATTTATTTTTAACTATTTTATTTTTAAAATGTTGATAGGACACTTATACGAGCCTAATGAACGAGCGTTATTCTGAAAGCACCCCACGGCCGCCGATTGATCAGGAGTTGTGGGAGAGGGCGTCAGTTATCAAGAAGAACTACGTCAAAGGCCAAGGACAATGACGACGACCGACTATCAGCAACACGGGCACCTCTGCTAGTCAGTCTACTCAGTCCTCGTGCCATCCGACGCCACATACTCCTACTAACTGTGTGAGAGCAATATGTCAAGATCGAAATCTGCTTCTTATACTTGGCGGGCATCTGCAGTCCCTGAGTCCTGAGAAGCTAACAGATGCAGTGGCTAAAGTAGCACAACATCAGGATGAGGTAATCCTATCATTGTTTAGCTTCATGTTTATATTTGCATGTTTAGTTTACCTTTACATTTACTAATACATATTTAACATGTTTTATTCTTTTGTTACAGCCTCATTCGGACAATATTTGATATGGCCCAGATATTTGTATTCTCATGATATATTTGTATTATTTATTTTTTTATTGACTGAATGTACAGACGTTTTATATTCATTTGTATATAAATTTCAATTGAGACGATACTTTATTATGTTTATACAGAAAATTTCAAGAGTAGAACTCTTAAAGAGCATAACTAGCAGAACTCTCTTTAGTGATGGACAGGCGACGGTTTTGTCTGTCGCCATAGGTCCAGTCCGTCGTCATAGCTTTTAGCGACGGACAACACATTCAGTCGCTAAAAGCTATGGCGACGGACTGGACCTATGGCGACAGACAAAATCATCGCATGTCCGTCGTTAAAGAGAGTTCTGCTAGTTGTGCTCTTTAAGAGTTCTGCTCTTGAAGCTTACTCTATATTTATATATGCAAAGATGTTTATATATATTTATTGTGTTGTTCTTATTGTATGGATGCACCTATGGATTGGATTGTATATAAAATTGTTGTGTGTTGGGATATAAAGCAGGTACAAAACAGGTCAATTTTTTTGAGAAATCCACAAACAAACAAATCTTTTTTTATTTTTAGTATCAGCGACCGCGTTCAGTTGCTATTAATTTTTAGCGACCGGAAAAGCATTTAATTTTATTTTCCTATTAGCGACCAAGTGCGGTCGCTAATTATGGTCGTTGACACGTGGTTCCATGTCGGACTTAAGGCTGACTCAGCTTGACACAATCTGGCGACCGCCTCAGTCACTATTGTCGGTCGCAGAAACGCAGTCGCTGTTGTAGGTCACCGATGGGCAGCCAAGAACCAGATTATATGCGACCACCATTAACGACCGCTAGAGATATCAGCGACCGCTCGCTGTCGCTGATGGGCGGTCGCAGATAGCCTGTTTTGTTGTATTGTTAGGCCAAATTGGTATCTTAAATAATAAATCCTTAAGTCATTCGACTTCTTTTACAACAATTAATAATACAACAAACTCGGATTCCATAGTTGAATGTGTTATCAATGTTTGTTTCTTGGAACTTCAAGAAATTGTCCATCCTCCTAAAGTGAATATACATCCACTTGTAGACTTTATTTCATCCGAATCTATTATCCAATTTACATTGGTGCACCCTTCTACCACAATTGAGTATCTTGTATAGTATAATGCATAGTTCATTATACCTTTAAGATATTTAAGTATCCTTGATACTGTATCCCAATGAACTTGACCTGGATTATGAGTAAACCTATTCAATACTCCGACCGCAAATGCTATATCAAGTATAGTATACTGCATTGCATATATTAGACTACCGATTATACTTGCATACTTTAATTGAGATATGATATTCCCTTTATTTAGAAAGAACTTAACAAAATGATCATATAGGGTAGAGGCTATCTTGCAATTCTCGTGATTAAACTTCTTTAACAATTTCTCAATATAATAAAACTGAGTTAAATAAATGGTATCCGAAGACTGCACAATTTTAATACCTAAAATTACCTTAGCCACCCCCATATCTTTCATATCAAAGGTAGCAAAAAAGAATGTTTTAGTTTCTAATACTACATTTTTACTAGTACAAAAATAAGCATATTATCAAAATATAAACAAATTATAACACCAAAACATTTACTAAACTTAGAATAAATACATTTATTCAATTCGTTTATTTTAAATCTATTGAAAATAATTATTTGGTCAAAATTTTCATGTCACTGTTTAGGTGCTTGTTTTAGGTCATATAAAGATTTAACAAATTTATAAACTTTACTTTTTTGGCCTTTCAAAATAAACTCTTCTAGTTGTTTCATATAGACTTTCTCTTCTAAATTGCCATTTAGAAAAGTAGTTTTAACATCTATTTAGTGTATAACAAGTTTATGAATTGATGTTAATGCAATTAATAACTTAATGGTACTAATTCTTGCTACTAGAGCATATGTATCAAAGTAATCAATTACTTCATTTTGCTTAAAATCTTTGGTTACCAGTCTAGCTTTATACTTCTCTATGGATCCATTCGAGTTTTTTTTTTAAAAGATCCATTTACAGCCAAAGGATTTACAGCTAGGAGATAAATCCACCAAGACCCAAATCTTGTTACCCATGATAGAATTCATTTCATCATTAATGGCTTCTTGTCAAAAACCTGAATCTTGAAAGGATATAACTTCTCTAAAAGTCAATGGATCTTTATCACTAGAATCATGCTTAGTCACAAGAACATTAAAAAAACAATATCATCATTGTTTCCTTCTACTAGGTATATGTAGAAATCAGGATCAGAGAATTTTTTTATCCTTACTCTCTTACTTTTTTTAGTTCTATTTCTTCAATAAGTATAGTAAGTTTCATTTCATCATTTGTTTCATAATGAATTGTTCCTTAATCCTCTTTATCAATGTTTTTTCTTGACCTTTTCAAGTGTCTTATTTTTTCGTTTGGCCACTCCATTTTGTTGATGATTATAAGGGGTTGTAATTTGATGAATTATATCATAATTCTCACAAAAAGTATTATAAAAGAAGTATTCTCCTCCTCTATCTGATCTAAGAATGTTAATTCTTCGATCTAATTGATTTTTCAACTTCAGCCTTGTAGATTTTAAATTTTTTTAAAACCTCATATTTAGTCCTTAACAAATGAACTTGAGTGTATCTAGAGCAATCATCTATACATGTTATAAAATATGTTACCCTCCCCTAGTCAATATGCCCCCAAATTCACAAATATCAGAATGAATGAATTTTAGTAATTGTGAATTTTTTTTCTACTTTTTTAAAAGACTTCTTGACAATTTTAGACTTAACACATATATCACATTTTTTTTAAATCAAAAAAATTAATCTTAAAAATTAAACTAAGATTACCCATATTACGCATACTTTTATAATTTGCATGTCCTAATCTAGCATGTTAAACATCAAAAGTAAAAACCATATACGCAAAAGATGAATTTTCATTAATAACATTTAGTTTGTACATGTCATCAGATTCATATCTTTTTTCGACATACATGCCACCCTTAGGTAATACAATACAATTACCGTCAAACAAGACTTTTATTCCATGTTTGTTTAAAAGAATAACAAATAAAATATTTTTTCTAATTTCTGGAACATGAATAACATCATTAAAAGTAAATGTCATCTTGGATGATAACTTGAGAACCACCTTGCCTTTGCCCGTCACTTTTGCAGTTGATAAATTTCCTATGAAAAATTATTGACTTCATAGGTTCATAGACTTTAAACATTGCTTTATTTTTGGTAATATGCTTGGTTGCTCCAGAATCAATCCACCATTCCATGTCATTTCCACCCATATTAGTCTCCATAATCATAGCAGTAATATCTTCATTACCTACCATATTTGCTTGGTCATTCTTTTTTTGTCTTTACTTCAAGTACAAAATACATTGTTTCTTGAAGTATCTTGTCTTACCACACTTCCAACAAGTACATTTCGATTTTTTATTTTCAGAAGTATTATCTTAATCACCACATTTTTTTTGTTGACCCTTAGTTTAGATGCATTTTCTATGACAAGAGGTTTAGCACTTTTGTTTTCTATTTTTAATTTATCAAAGTTCCGAGAATTCTCTTCAACTTGGAGAAATTTAATAAGCTCTTGCATAGTTATTGCATCTTTTTTTTTGTTTCAATTTCTTTCGACAATCTTTCTACGAAAATGGTAATTTTGAAATGATTGTCGAAACTAGAAACCCTTCGTCAAGGCTATGGTCTTTCGATACAATTTGATTCATAATAATTTGAAGTTCATGTACTTGCAGCATAACAGATTTATTATCTATCATTTGATAATCAAATAATGAACTTACTAGAAACCTTTTATTTTCGACGTCCTCGGTTTTGTACTTGTTGTCGAGATCCTCCCATAATTCCCTTGTCGTCTTTTCCATAAACTTGGCGTCATTCACATCATACAATAAATTGGATAGTGCATTTAGAATGTACCATTTACACATAAAATTATCTTGTTTCCATTTTATTTGATTCTTCATTTTTGTCGGTGTCTCATTTTTTTCCCTTCCATTTTCTCTTCATTCAGCATGTAAGAGAGTTTTAGTGTCGTTAAGTAAAAATACATTTTTCCCTTCTAACATCTGAAGAATAATTCATCAAACTTCTGGAGTTTTTTAATTTGATTCAGACTACTTTTTGCATTGTTGTCCTCTATTGTTAATATAGTCTTAAAATGTTGTAACTCGCTTCGTAGTTTGATGTAGAATAATAATATTACCGCCTGAATCGAATAGTTGACCATTCTTTCCTTAAGACTATATTCGCCCCTTACTTTTACTACACAAGGTTATTGTGAATTAGTCTCCCAAGATAAGATAGGTCTAGATTTTACTCTGTACTAGAATTTGTTGTGTAAAAATAAACCTAGTGCAAAATTATAAATGAGAGAAAAAAAAATTATAGCAAGAACTTGGAATAATTACAAAACTTGAGTGGATTTATAATCTATTTATCGGTTTCCAAGTACCATTTTGAAGAGATACATTCTTTTAAAAAAGTATTTAAATATTAGAGATATATTCTTTGAAAAGATATGTTGAACCATTATAATGATTCATTTAATGGTATTATCAATTTGAATTATTGCATCGATTTAGTTATTTCATCATGAACCATTGCATTGGTCCAATTGCTTCTTAGCCCGAATCAGTACATCCCTTGTCCGAATAGATCTCTCTTGTTCAAAGAGTTATAATCTTTCAAACCAAACCAATTAAACCAACACATCATTGCATTGGTTCAATTGCTTCACCGCATACGTAGTGGTAAAAACATGAGTAATCCCTCTGTGTTTCACCTGACTCAACTCAATTTGCTCCATCATGGAGTACCAACCTGATATTTGCGCCCATCAAACCATGGGCTCTAATATTACTTGTAGTTAAATTGAACGATCCATCATCAAACTCACATTAATACATCATATTAATGCATTATACACATGTGTAAACTGATCCAATAAGGATGTTGGATTACCTCTTTAACCAAAAGATTAACCTATTAGATTGAAACTTAACCATACTTATTAACCTATCTACATTCTTGAATTTATCTGATGTGAGATTCATATGAAATATCCCAACAAAAATCACAACCATATTATGTAACCCAAAACTAACCTAAATCCACTTTGTATCAGGTCTACTTATGATGATAAACCTTGCGACCAAAAGTGATCCATATTCATAGCACATAGTTAACTATAAATCTTATATGGATCATAAGATTTTATACCGTTTATTTTAAAGTTTGGTGATCACAATTTAAAAACACAATTCTTTTATTATAAAGAGTGTTGTTATAGGAGGTTCGCCTACTGCAATATAGTATCGTTGTATGAGACTTACGTATCTAATACAGTGTCGTTGTAAGAGACTTGCCTACTGCAATACAGTGATATTATAAAAAAATTAGCCTACCATAACACAACGTCATGAAAGATTTCGAATATTTTTAAATCGTTATCGTCAAATTTTATAATAAACTATGTAAGACATGATGACCATGTAAATTTTTATAGCCAACATTTACTATTGGTTAGGTTTCATACTATATATATATATATATATATATATATATATATATATATATATATATATGGGAGATGATCCATAGTCATTGTTGAGCCAATTGATCTCCTGCCGTTCATTTCAAATAGCAATGACTTAGATTAAAATGGGAGGGTTATTATCCACAAGAACTTATTGAGGATAACTTTTTATGTTAAAAGTTCTCGCATAACCTAACTTTTTCTCTTTCTTCAATCAAATTCTAAAATTCAATAATTTTTATGTTACAAATTCAAAAGGTATTAATTTATATATCATTGGAAAGTTCTCGACAATATCTTCAAAATAAAATCTATTATTTATATATTTTTATTTAGTTAAAATGATCAAAATTGAGGTCAAAATTTTGTATTTTGAAATACACTATTGTAGACTTTTGTTATAAATTTTGACATTTTAATTACATTAAAACATATTAACAATAGATCTTATTTTGAAGAGTATAATCAGCGTTTACTATTAGTTAGGTTCCATACTACTCCCTTCGTCCCTTTTTAATTGAGATTTTAGAAAAAAAAAACACAAAAATTAAAAAATACAATTAATGTTGTCTGATTGATTAAAATGTATTTAAAATCTCAATATTACCCTTCAAAATTCATTGAAAATGATGAAAGATAAATAAATTAATATTTAATGTATGGATAATGTGGTAAACTAAGTCATTTATATTTTCTTGAAATTTATAAACGACAAATAAAAAGAAACAAATTTTAATATCTAAAATGACAAATATAAAAGAATGAAGGGAATATATATATATATATATATATATATATATATATATATATAGGGCCGGTCCTGGGTTTTCTAAGGCCTAGGGCGAAAATTTTCAAATGTGCCCCTTTTATACAAATTAAACAAATAAATAAATAAATCATCAACCAATTAATTTTATTAAAATTATAAGAATTTATAAAAGATAAAGAAAAACACTTTGGGGCCTCGTTAAAACCTTGTTTAGGGAAAACTCAATGGGACAAAACCCCAAACGAAGGAAAAAGAGTACCCCGGATTATAAACATTGCATTAAAAACTCGAACTACATATTTGCGTCAACATGCTTCCTTCCGAATCTCCATAAACATTTCTTGATTTGATCAATATTCTTTTCATCCTCCACAATTAATCGAAGCAAAGTATCATCACATGTACCTACAAAATAAAAATAGCAATGAAATCTGAACCACAAAACATCATTTAAAATGTCTTCTTGTTGCACTTTTAGATGCAAAATCATCAATTATACGATCATATTTAATGTTTTCTAACATATTCTTTTCAATGCATAATATCGCTAATCCATTTAGCCTATCTTGAGTCATGGTGGTCCGCAAGTAAGATTTCAATAATTTTAATTTAGAAAAACTCCTTTCAGCAGATGCCATAGTCACAGGTATAGTCAATAATACCCTATAAGCAACCATTACATTAGGAAACATATCTACACTCTTTACAAACTCAAGAATTTTAATGGATGTCCATGGTTTATCTGTTTCATATGCTTCTTTTGGTAACATCACTTGTAACACCTGTAATTCTGAAAATAAGTCTCTCGCATCAACATCAGAAACATCACCATGTTTTAAAGCATTTTCAAGATTCACACAAGAACTTTTCAATTCATTATCATCAAACGAAGTCAACTTTGCAGCATCAAATAAAAACCTAAAAATAGAATCAAAACAATGCAATTGTTCAAACCTACTCTTTAATTCACCAAGATCAATATCCACTATAACAAGAAAATAATCAGTTCTAAATGATTCTTCAGCTGATTGTTGTTCCCTATCACTATTGGAAACCTCATCAAAATGTCTTTTCTACAAACATGACGCTTTTTGCATCAAGGTTATCCCAAACTCGTGGATCATAAATGTTCAAATCAAATCTTGTTTCTGGACTTTCATCAAGGATATGTTCATCACTATTTTCATTTTTATCTAGATCACCAATTTCTTCATTCGCATCATTCTCATTTTCTACTAATTCTTCTAATTGAATTGGTTGTTCATATTCATTTGGTAAATCTTCATCTAAATTTTCAAGTGAAGCATTGGTTTGTTTAACAAAATATTTATTCAAAGATCCTCTTAAACTTTGAGCAATTTCTTCTTCTTTTTTATTTCTTTGTCTCTTGAGATTTCCTGAAAGTTGTTTCTTAGGAAACATTTTTTAATTTTTATAATAAACACAACACAATACAAAATAATAAAACTAATTAACAACGAACAATTAAACTTGGATTTTTAGCATATTTTCTTCCACTTGAAACTTTCAATTATAAATAACAAGAATCCCAGCCAAGTTTTCTGTTGAATCAAATAAAAAATAAAAAAAAAAGTTTTAATAAATAAATAAAAACAGATTTCATAGCTATTTACATAAATTACCTTTCAATTAAAGCTTGTTTAATGAAATTTAAGGCTTGATGATGAAAGATGATTGATGAACATAAATCACCTCTTCTTGTCGCTGATGACTTCTAGTTTTCCCCCAATCAGATACTAGTTTTTTTTTTCTAGTATTCAAATTAAAAATCCCTAAAACCTAAAAAATCAGAAATTACCTTCAAAGTTCAAATTAATAATTTTTCATTACCTAAGAAATACAATAAATCCTCAATATTAATAATTTCTGGTCTAATTGAAAGTATGATTGTATGAGGTTATACATAAATAATTAACTTTATATATCAAAATGAACAAATTAAAGAAACACTTACCCGAGCGACGAGCATAATTTATGAGAGAAAAATGAAAGCTTTGATTGTATTTGATATATGTAAGAGAGTCAGAGAGAGAAATGAGAGAAGTGATAAATTTTATAAATTTTCTTCCTCTCTTCTACCGAGAACTAGAAGATGGAAATTGGAATGGGAAGTGGGGGTGAGTCATGACTCATGAGTGGAGGAGTACTTTTTTTTTCTATGCTTAGGAAAAGGAAAAAGTATTGCCGAGAACATGGAATGGAAAGTTGGGGTGAGTTAGTGGAGGAGTACTTTTTTTCTTTTCTATGCTTAGGAAAAGGAAAAAGCATGTGTTGGGTAGATGAAAAGTAAAAGAAAAAGAAAAGTGAAAGCAAACAACTAAATATTTGTATTTTTTTTAATACACATATATGCATAACTACATTTTATAAATAATTTTGTGCTCCTCTTAATTATAGGCCCTAGGCGGTAGCCCCGGTAGCCCTGGGTGAGGGCCGACCCTATATATATATATATATATATATATATATATATATATATATATCTATATATAAGTAAATGATCCATATCAAATACTTGTTATGAATCAAAAATTGACAAATATCATCATTAGCGTTCAATACAGGAACCAATGGCCGAGATTATAACTAAAAAATTCGCGTCCGTTATTAATAATAACATATTGCCATTTTTTATTTTTAATTTCGATTGTTGATTCTTATATTAAATAATAGAGTCATAGAGAAGGTATTTATATATTTTTTAATCCATAATAAATATGTACTATAGATTATTTCTTATATATATATGGGTCCCGTTCTAGGGCACACGTTAGCTTGGGGCACTATTCCAGCTAACAAATATTACACCGTTCAAGCTATGAATGAAAGGCTGAGATTAAAATTAGTCGGGGCTTGGTCGCACCTCCTATCTGCGGCAAGTGGAACTCCTTCCTGCGACCACTGTAATGACCAAATTGTCCCTGGGATTTAATTCATTTTTACCCTGGTTACACCTCCTCCTTACGACCAGTCAAAACGCAGACGTTTTGACTGGCCACAAGTATGAGGTGCAGCCAAGTGTAATGACCAAACTACCCTTGGGATTTAATTCCTTTTCAGCCTGGCCGCACCTCTTACCTGCGGCCAGTCAAAACGTCAGCTTTTTGACTAGCCGCAGGTAAGGGGTGCGGTCAGGCTGAAAAGGAATTAAATCCTAAATGGTGCCGTGTTAATAACTTGACTAGCCGCAGGTAGGAGGTGCGGCCAGTCAAGTTATTTTCACTTCTAGTGCATCTTATTCTTATTATCGTTTGTTGCTATTGTTTGCTACTGCAAAATTTAGAAGAAGGAAAAGATAAAGCTTGACTGGCCATTGCAAAACACTAGTAGGACATCAAAAATCATTTTCTCTTTGATTAATCTACTTCAAACACTAGTAAGAATATTCTAACCGATTTTTTTACTAATTTTTTTAAATTCATAAATTAATAGTAAAATTATATGTATGATAATGAATATTTTTAGACACCAAATATTAGTTTTGTTGTTGTTGTTGTGTTTATGTATAAGAAATTTTGAATTTTCATAAAATATTAGTAAAATTACATATATGAAACAATAATATGGGTAATATATACTAGTAAAATTGTAGATTTTGTTATTGAGATATTTGGGTTGTTATTATTATTAGTATTATTAGGTAAAAATGGTTAGTTGACTGTCTGGACTCATTGACCCCAGTGTCTTTTGTGACCAAGAACAACATATTTCAGAGGATATATGGAATGGGTTTGATAGGGGTACACTCTCAACGACCCAAACGACTTCAATTATATATGATAAATGGGAACTGACCAAACAACAAAAAAAACTATTAAAGTTAGGAGGTTTAGGGTGTTTTCTTATCCGGCCATAATTATAAAAACAGATGTCACTCTTGTATCTGCCCTAATTGAGAGATGACATCCTAAGACAAATACATTTCATATGAAGTGTGGTGAAATAACAATCACATTGGAGGATGTCCATTTTATTTTAAGATTGTGGGTATTAAGAAAACCTTTAACTTGTCCGACATTTGATGCCCCATTAAGATATTTTACTGAATGTTTTGGGGATGACATGGCTGGGGAATGAAAAAATGTTATAAAAAAAAGATGTGGTATTTCCCTACTTTGGTTGCATAAAACTTTCTCTAAGTGCCCAAAAAATGCAAGTAGGGATGTGGTTAGGTGTCATACAAAGGCATACCTTCTCTGGATATGCAGGGCAATTTTATTCCCTACTAGGTTAAGAAATACTGTAAACCCTAGGTTTATGTATTTTGTATGTGATTCAAATAAGATTGTCATGTATGCATGGGGTGTTGCATGTTTGGCATACCTATACCAGGGTTTGTACCAAGCTTCTAGAAGAGGGAGTAAACATGTCAATGGTTGTCTGACTTTGTTATAAATTTGGTCATACAAACGTTTTCTGGTTGGAAGGCCTAACCCTAGGTCAGATTCTTTATTTTGGGTCCCTAGGGCAATGACTTGGGCATACTCCGCCACACATAAATATCTTTATAGGCAAAAAAATCCCCATCACCATCTGTCTTTTTACTAGGGAAATTTGATAGACAACCTAGGTGAGAGTAGTATGGCGGCTGTACCAACGATGAGATGATAATTGGAATAGTTATAACTATGAGGCTAGAATGTTAGGATCTGGTTGAGTCTCGTTGATTCATTTTGATATTATAGAATATCAAATGCCCGATCGAGTCATGAGGCAATATGGGCATGTCCAAGGTATTCCGTCCCCGGCCGAAAGACATGATTTTCTTATACAACCCCTAGAGCCGAAATTCGAACCGGAGGATTACATGAAATTGAGAAGGGAATACATTAGGTAATGGGAGTTGTATATGGACGAATTTAAGGGACAAACAATGGATATTGCAAAAATTATCCCCATGGATACGTACTTCACGTGGTACAATAAGATTACCCGACGATATCTGCATTGCCCTCGGCGCGAAGGAGATCAAAACACTTCCTACGATCCTCGGTCCGTATACAATCAACATTGTATGGTTCTGGTAAGCAACTTAAATTTTTTCAAATTATTCAATTGATATATCTTCTTGTATTATTTGATGCTAATATGTTTTGTTTTTGTCTTCTTATTTTTATGTTTCTTTTGTTTATAGATTGAGAGCGCCAAATCCCTTCTAGACAGAGTTTTCAAATTCAAGCAAGAATTTCCTCCAAAATACAAACTCATGAAAGATGGCTCGAACAACCTATATGCAATGTATGACGCGGATGTGAGGGGTAGGGTGGAGGAGGAGTATATGGGAGGTCGAGAGACAGATATGCCTACATTTTCGGCCATGCCGGACATCTACATCCCTAGTACGCAATCCGAATTGCTCGATCTTACTCAGTGTACATATGAGGATGCATCTGCTTTCATTGGGGATGAGGTTCCAGTAATCCCGTTACATATTGAATATGAAGCGAAAGGGTCTATACTAAAGAGACTTCGTGAGCAGAAGATCCTAATGATCAACGAGAACCTCTTCTCCCCAACTCTTGCCAATCTACAGATATTTCCCATCGAGCATCCCGGGGGATGGTACACATTGACTCATGAAGATATATTTTCTTTGCAACCCGGATCGTGGATATATGAGCATGCGATAAACGGGTATATGTGTCTTTTGCGGGATCGCGAAGAAAAATATCGACTCGAAGGGATACAGAGGTGGGCTAAGGTTGGCTTCATGCCATCATTTTTCATGCATTTGGGGAAAGAAACGTTGTCTAAATGAGACCCAACTCGTGGAGCCCGATTCTGCCAATCATATGTTGAAACTCCAGTGGGACTGCATTTGCATGAGTGCGATTACGTCTTTATGCCTCTATGTCCACCCACCAACAATCATTTTATACTGTTGGTTTTTGACGTTGCCAATTGGAAGATTTCTATCCTCGAGCCCCTCTATAATGACACACCGTACATCAAGCTGACTAATATGTATAGAGAGTATGTCGATGTCGCGATACGTGTTATTTATTGTTTTTCAATTCAATGCATCATTTCATAGGGCATTACTAATGAGGTTCTTTTCATTTTAGCCACAATTGATACCGTTGTGTTTGCAACTGGGTACCCCGTTGGGTGGTTGTCGTCGTACTCCCCCAAAGGTCCATGCAGCAAAAGATCGACCCGTGCAGAAGAACTCATGTGATTGTGGCATCTTCGTTTGCAAGTACGTCGACTACATCATACGGGATAACATTAACTTGACGTCTGAAAGATGGTTAGTTGAGGATGCATTGGTGTTTAGTTATAAGATAACATATGAATTACTCAAATGTAAGGCTAGAGATATTCCTAGGGCAAGAATCATTTAAATATTCAAATGTATGGTCAATGTAAACCAATCACTTTTTACTTGTAAAGGATGGTATTATAATTTCAATTCAATGTAATTTATTTTAATGGATGATGGTATAATTTATATTATGAGCTTGTTGTTGTTGGGATATTGTTAGTATTATTCTAAAAAACTTTGGTATTGAACATGTATGGGTTGTATTGCACATTATGGGTAAAACCATATGCCCTTGTATGCTAGCCGCACGTAGGATATACGGTCAGAGCTTAAGCCAATAAGACCCAAATGAAAGTGTCTTCGGTTTCATCCCTTAACAGTGCAAATCCAAATAAAATAGAGTGATAATGGTGGTTGACCCCGGTAAATAGAACAAATGGCATATTATACCTATTTGTCCTATAGGTACTGTCAAATATAACCACGTTTCCGAAACGTTGATACATAAACCTTGATTGGTCGTCTACCCACAAAATACAAGTTATGCGATTGTCTTCGCCTGGTTTAACACGAAAAAAGAATTTACTCGCACTGCTAGATTCCATTTTTTTCAAATAAGTGACTGCAGCATGTGCATCATTTTCATCCTCCGAGCCACGCCTTAAATCCCTAACAACATTACGAACATCCATGTCACTAAAACCTACGTTCTACATCTTTCCACCCATTGTGCTCAGAACGTTCATCATCCTACTAGGTCCAATACCCGCCTTATTTAATGTGTCAATTAATTGTCTTGCTACCAGCGTAATATTCCTATGTGTCTCAATCAAATCTACTTTGGTAGGTGTCACTAAATGATAATTATGATCCAACTTAACAGTCGAAATACGCCAATTGTCTTCTTTCTTATTGTGAACAACATATATTCTAGTTTTGCATAATGTTCTTCCTATCGAGTTTCTTTGTCTTCTTATTTTATCATTATCACATTCATCATCTACTGAACTCTTTACAATAGTTGGTCTACCAGCTTTTTTAACATACATATAATAACTTAGACGAAAAATAATTACTACGAGCATGTTTACGACTCGTAGCAATCCTAATTTCAAATAAATTTTTATGTGAGTATGATTTGTATAAATTTTTAGCATCTTCTAACTTACAGAACAATTGACCAGCATAAGGGACCATTATCTCTTTGCTATTACTTTCACCATCATTAACATAATTAGATGCATTTGTAGGATCTAAACTAGTAAGAGAATCAGAAGAATTAGATAAAAATATCTTAGTAAAGCAACTTCTCTCCAAAACTTAATTCTACAACTATTTACCAACTGGATACGTATGAAGTCAAATGTTAGCAATGATGTATGTCCTAAAAAGCTAAGGAAATGTAATAACTTGACTGGACGCACCCTCCTACCTATGGCCAGTGAAGTTATTAAAACGGCGTCGTTTGGGATTTAATTCATTTTCAGCCTGGCCGCACCTCTTACCTGCGGCCAGTCAAAACGCTGACGTTTTGTCTGGCTGTAAGTAGGAGGTGCGGCTAGGGTAAAAATGAATTAAATTTCAAGGGCAGTTTGGTCATTACAGCGGCCGCAAGTAGTAGGTGCGGCAGGGCTCTAGCTAATTTTACTCTCAGCCTTTTATTCATAGTTTGGATAATATAAAATTTGTTAGTTGAAATAGTATTCCAATTTGTAAAAGAAAACAACAATTCTAGGAATTAAAATAATAGTCATAGCAGTCCACTAACTTGGAGATAGAAGCCCACCAGGTTTGTAACAATTAACAATTCTTAATTCTAGGAGATTAAGTTATAGTTTATAGCAGTCCACTAGGTTGAGTTCGTAGGAGTCTAAATTGCTATATTTTGTCTTCATTAGATGCTAAAGTCTGATGTCTATTGTATATATATACTTATTGAAATTAAAAGAAAAGCAACCAAATGATCCACTATACTCTTCATGGTATCAAAGCCACAATCCTAACTCCACGAGCAGGTTCAATCAGTTTCTTATCTCCACCCAATTCTTGCTTATTCAAAATTTCAGACCACAATTCTTTTCTCTTTTCCGCGGCCATTTTCAATTATAATTGTCCTCATCAGTGCTACATCTCCACCAACTTCTTGCACACTTCATCCTCTTCAAACAATGGCCTCACGAGATCAAACACTCGCTGCCGTCTCTCAACCAATTATTCCTAATTCTCATGAACCTAATCACCCTCTTGTTGCCATAAACATCTCCTCCCACTCCACCATAAAACTCACACCTCAAATTATCTCTCATAGAAATTGCAATTTCATGCAACCTTAATAGGTTATGATCTTGAAGGATATATTGATGGCTCGATTAATGTACCATCTCCCACAATTACCACTGATGATAAGAAGTCCCCAAATCCTGCATTCCAAACTTGGCATCGATGCCAAGCCGGTTCTTACACCCTTGAGAACAGATCAAACGTTGGGTCTTCACACTGGCACTACCTTGACAGATGCTTCAGAATACCGAACTATTGTTGGCAGTCTTCAGTACTTAACTCTCACATGGCCTGACATTGCATTCGCAGTAAATAAGCTCTCTCAGTTCATGCACCGTCCTACGACAGATCACTGGAATGCAACCAAATGACTGTTACGATATCTTTGTGGCACATCTGATCATGGCATAGTTTTTCACCGCAACCCAACACTATCTCTCCATGCCTTCTCCGATGTTGATTGGGCTGGCAACAAAGATGACTTCAGATCAACTAGTGCTTACATTGTTTATCTTGGTCACAGTCCAATTTCTTGGAGCTCTAAGAAATAACGCACAGTTGCATGCTCGTCAACTGAAGCTGAGTATCGTGCAGTAGCGGCAACTGCTGTCGAATTGCGCTGGATTTGTTCACTGCTTACCGAACTTAGAATACAGACTTCTCAAGCCCCAGTCATCTATTGTGACAATATTGGAGCCACTCTTCTTTGCTCCAATCCAGTTTTTCACTCTCGGATGAAGCATGTCGCAATTGATTTTCACTTTATCCGCGAACAAGTCCAAAGTGGTGCCTCCATGTCGCTCATGTTTCCTCTGCAGATCAGTTAGCTGATGCGCTCACAAAACCACTCTCACGTGCACAATTTCTTAGTCTCAAAGACAAAATTGGAATCTCCGCTAGGAGCTCCAACTTGAGGGGACATATAGAAGAAAACAACAATTCTAGCAATTAAAATAATAGTCATAGCAGTCCACTAACTTGGAGATAGCAGCCCACCAGGTTGTAACAATTAACAATTCTTAATTCTAGGAGATTAAGTTATAGTTTATAGCACTCCACTAGGTTGTGTTTGTAGGAGTCTAAATTACTATATTTTGTCTTCATTAGATGTTAAAGTCCGATGTCTATTGTATATAGATATTTCTTGAATTTAATAGAAAAGCAACCAATTGCTCCACTATTCTCTTCACAATTAACGTGTGTTTTTGAAACGGAAAATATATATATATATATATATATATATATATATATATATATATATTTAATTTGTATCCATCACATGTCACGGAGGGAATATAGTATTGAGTCACGAGGGGGCCTTGGCTGAGCTGTAGAGTATAATATTTTGTTTTTAAAGATAAATTGAATGATCGATATCCACTTCCTAAAAGTATTTCGTCTCCAATTCCCCCCACTTTGAAAGTGACCGAAGAAGAGTTGAATACTATTCTTGGCTTACTATAAATAAATAAAAATAATTAAATAGGTTTTGCACATTTTGGAGTCTCCCGTGAGCCGTGTGATATAAGCAAACACCAAGTAAAAAATGGCACACCACTAGAAAGTAGAAACAATCATGACCTCTCTCTCAGTGTCGCTCATCCCCAAGTTCTGTTATTTCACATTCAGTATGACAATCTTTTTTTTTTAAGCGGAATTATAAGGAAATTATAAGGGTATTATCGAATCAATTTACGCACTCATCGAGAGTTCTTTTCTTAACAATTTTAAGAGCGTATCTCTTATTTCTTACATCAACTTGATACCTTCAACATATTTTTCTCTTGAATGTTAGTCAAGATTCGTTCAAAATAGTCAAGAAAGGAAACAAACCTGCTTGACTATCATACCAACTCCTTGGGATCTAATACCACAATCTCAATCAATAAACAAACCACCAATTATTTTACCAGAAAAAAGATAGCCAATTAACCTCATAATAAATGCATTACTAAAATTTTACTTTTAAGAATATCAGCAAATTCCAAGGGAAATAAGTTATTTCCTTTCAACAAAAATGTATGTACGAGGGAAATAACATTAATTAGACAGATTCAAATTATAATCCAACACACAAGGCCTTGTTAACTTCCTTTTCTGTTCCCGCAAAACATCTTGCGGACGTGGTTGTCACAGTTATGTGGTTACAATGATTAATTTAAAATAATAAAATTTTATTTTATGAAATAATAAAATGATAAAAATATCACTAGTGAAATTAGTGAATTGACAAAAGTATTTTTGGTGTAATGTTTTGCCATAGTTATGTTACATGTGATTGCCAAAGTTATGCATTCGCACTATTGCACGAGTGTAAAGGAGTGATTTATATAATAATACTAATTAATAATAATAATAATAATAATAATAATAATAATAATAATAATAATAATAATAAAAAATAAGTGTTTGGTTACGTACTATAAAAATGTTTTAAAAAAATATTAATGATAAAAATTTTTAAGGGGTAATTATATAATGTGACGGTTCTTTTTTTAAAAATAAATTAAGGATAATTTGTATTTTGCATTTTTGACAAAAGTGATTTTAGTTTTAAAAACACAATTTTTCTACTTCAGTTATATATGAATTTTGAATCTAAATCTCTACTTTTTTAAAAATATGTTTAGAGAAGGAAAATAATATATCACTTACGTTGATAATTATTGTTGATAGGGTAATTCTAGATATCTTAAATTTTTGGTCGAAAAAGTGTTTCATATGATTTGTCTTCATAACATCGGTTGAGTATGTTTCCATGCGATTGACTATATTGTAAATTATCATTAAAAATATTTAATATCATATTATTCATTCGAGACTCATTGAGACTAAAAATTTTGACACTCCCAATATTTACTCTTGTTGATAATATTTTAACTATGAGTAATGTTAGCATCATGTCATAATTGTGCAGTGTGAGTTTTTTTATATATAAAATAACTTAAAATAATTTTGTAGTTTTGCACTTTTGATAAAAGTGTTTACAAATTCTCTACTTCAACTAGAATTATTTTTAAAACCAAAATCTCTATTTTTAAAAATATTTTCAAAGAGAAATACAAAAATATTTTTATTTTTAATTTAAAAGTTTTTTATAATCCACCAAAAAAATACTCTCCCAAACGAGCTCTTAAAAACTTGACTTTAAAAGTTTTTTATTTTTTTTATTTTTTAATGTCACTAATACTCTTCAACATAATTTTAATTTAAATATATATTTCTAAGTTTCTAATCCACGAGAACTTCTCATTTCTAATGAAAGCCAAACAGAGCCTAGAAAATGTGATGACCAGCTAGCAATCACATGCTAATTACTACCTGCACTAGCTAAGTGCCCGAAAGCACGGGTTTATTTTTAATTTCTTATTTATTCTATATATATATATAATAATTATAAAATATTTTTTATAAAATTTAATTTAATATATTATATAACAATTATAAATTTTATTCAAATAAATAATTATCAAAGACTTACAATTAAATATTAGTAATATGTTTATTTTTTTGGTTTTTAATTTAATATTCAGCTTAAATTTAATATTTAATTTTTATTTTTAATCTTTCGAATTTATACATAATTACTTAGAGTTCAAAAATTAAACGAGTGAAACTTAAAATTTTAAACTTGGTGTTTAAGAAATTCTATATAACATAAAATTATTATAAATTAATAAGTTACCATCATGTTCTTTTATTTTTAATGGTAACTTAAATTTTAATAACTATATATAAGTGAGATTTATTTCTAAACATTGATTGAGTAAAGATTATTAAAGTTTAATTATTAATATATTTTGGTAATATATATTACACTTTTTAATGTTAATTATATTATTATTTTTTTTTCTATATTTCTAATATACAGTTATTTAGGAATAAAATTGTTATAGAATAATAAGTTACCATTATGAATTATAGTTTTAAAAATTAACTAAAGTTTAATCACAATATATGAGTGATAATTATTTTTAACATTGATTAACAAAATGTCTCCTATATTAATTATTATGTAATCACAATATTTTTTCTATATTTTTAATATTTAGTTATTTAAAGTTTAAAGTTGAGTAAAGTAAAATTCTAAATATGATGTTTAAGTTAAAATTTATTATATGACTAAATAATTAAAGAATTACATAATAAAATTATTATAGAATAATAAGTTAACATTAAAATTTATAGGACCATAAAAAAGAAGTTTTTGTTCTCTAACATTAACTATTAAATTTTTTTAATAGTGAATAATTTCACAACTTAAACTTACTAATTGCATATAATTTAATTTAAATTTATTATTTCATTATTTTTATTAAAAATCTTATGATACTACGCCATGATCATATTCTGTTAGAGTTGGAAGACAATTATCCTTTTCTGAATCAGAATAGATTCATATATGAAAGAAGTTTTATCAAATAATATAATATTAAATTATTAATAGACAATTGAACGTGGTTTGTATTTTTTTTAAGTAGATGTTGTAATCATTCTAATACTAATAGTAAGGTAATTTGTGAAATTTATTTTTGAATAAACATCATATATAAAACAAAATAAAATATTAAAAATAATGTTATTTTGTGTTTTGTCTTCTTTAAAAAAAACTAAAATATTAAGCACTCGTTAAAACACTATCATTATGTGTTTTTATAAGTTAATCATAGTTAATTATTATGATTGTACATTTTAGTATAGTTATAATATTAATCCCTATAATAATTAATGTCGTTTATGTTGTAAATATTAATTTAAATTTGCTTCATCTTAATATGAGTTTATTTATATTTTAATATTTTAATTTGTGGATAATTATAATCTAATACTACAATAATTTGTTTACTATATAATATATGATTGTTAAATATATTAATAATGATCCGTAGGTGTTTTAATTTAGGTTCATGAGAATCAATATTAGTAAATGATTTCTATAAGAAATAAAATTGTGATAAAATAATAAGTTACTCTAAAAAATTTTAGAATCATAAATAATATTTTGGTTCTTATTAAATTTTAAGTTTAAAAAGTGTTTTAATAGTAATTAATAAAGTAAAATCAAGTGATTTTAAAAAAATATTTTAATAACAATTAAATTATAGTCTCGTACTAAAGATTAAGGATAATTTTTTTTATAATTTTATCTTATTATATATGTGTGTATATAATATATATATCTATATATATATATAACGCAATTATCACGGCGATTAATTAGCGTTTCGATTTGTCATGATTAAATTCCTCTTTCCGCCGCCGCGAGCTAAAGCTGAAAAAAGCTTTAAAAAAAAAAACTAAAAACCGGAAGAGAGAGAAAAGAGAGAAAAGGGAACAAGAAGAGCAGCAGGACACATAAACCCACAAAAGACAAACAAAACCGAACCCCATTCATACACTATCCCATCACCTCCTCAATGACCAAACAAATTTGTTCTCTGTATTTAAACCCCAAAAGAAATCAACCAAC